>JADMNL010000023.1:332455000-333705000 GCA_016271365.2 Neoceratodus forsteri | reverse complement strand
GCTGTGTAGGAAGAGCAGGAGCCAATAGAATTACAGGGATTGAATTCCCTTTCAGATGAGCATACCTTTCCAAGTTAGCTGGTGGGCGGGCGGGTACAGATGCGCTGCCCGCTGTAAGAGAGCAGAGCTGCAGCCACAGGATGGCATTGGGTGCCCAGTCAGGGGAGGCACCTGAAAACAGGGAGAAAGGATTGGGGTTAGTTAAGTTATGGTGGCCGCAGAGCCAGCCTTGTGATGATCAGTGGGAGGGTCTGTTAGGCACAAAAGAAAGATAGAGAGATCAGGATGGGTGGGAGTTGACAAAGGGTAACCAGGTGGGGGGGGGGGTGTCTGGCCATTGACGCCAGAAGAGGTTAGGGACTAAAGCAGATTAGCAGGGGTGATTAGGAGAGAAATCAGAGGGCGGATAAAATAAAAGTTAGCTAGGAGGCAGTTTTACAGGGAGAAAGAACAAAGGTGAGAAGTAGAAAAAAGTCGAGAAGGGAGCGAGTGAGCAGTCCACAATAGTTTTTAAAAATTGTCCTGTAACAATAAAGACTGTGCTAGCTGATATAGCTTAGCAGGCTATACAGTTACAAAAATACGGAGCAGTACAGAAGAGAAAATTCAGGTTCACATTCAAGTTTAAAATTCAGGTCCTTAGCTTCAGCAGTGCACTGAGAAACAGCCAATGGCAGGCTGTGTAGGAAAGCAGGAGCCAATAGAATTACAAGGATTGGATTCCCTTTCAGATGAGCGCATTTTCCAAGAAGGGTGGTAGATAAGCACTGCTGGTCAGGAGAGGCGAGCCACAGCTCTAGGATGGTGTTGGGTGCCCGGTCAGGAGGCACCTTTTCAAGTTACCTGGCGGTGGGTGGGTAGAGATGCATGGCCAGCTGTAGGAGAGCCGAGCTGCAGGATGGCGTTGGGCACCTGGTCAGGATTTCCCAAACACCTCCCCTGCTCCATCTCTTTCATTGTCTTGCACAGGAATCCCCAGTTCCCCCGATCAGATGCCTTTTCGGCATCCATAAATACTGCTATCAAATTCTTGAGAGGATTTTTGTGCTGAGAGAAGGTTGAGCAACCTCCTAGTGTTGTCATGGATCAACCATCCATTAATAAAACCTGTTTGGTTTGGGTGAACTAGGGACCCCACACACTTTTGTAGGCAAGAAACCACACTGGCCATAAATATCTTAATTTCAGTGTTTAAGAGGGAGATGAGGTGATAGGAACTATGTAGGGTGGAATTTTCCCTGGCTTTGGGATCACAGAAATTTTGGGCACCCTCTCTCTACACTGTACCCCACTAAAGTGTCTGAGAAAGTTTTATAGAATTTAGAGGCAGAGTCCCTTATCTGGGGATTTCTCCATTTTCAAGCTTGCCAGCTCTAGCCGGACCTCCTTTTGTGTTATGGGATGTCCAGTACTGCTGCAGGCCCCTCCAATTGTATATGAAGTTGTACCTTCTGAAAGAATGCATTCATGTCCGCATGCTAGTAAATCTGTTCTTGTTTGTACAGGAGATGGTAAAATTCTGCAAACTGTTGTGCAGTACATTTCAGGTCTGAATCATAGCCCTGCTGACCCCATGTTTTCCTCCAGCATAACACTGTGTAACCTGCAGCTTCCTTGTGGAGCAGCCAGGCCACCAGTCTACCTGCTATGTTGCCAGCCTCAAAAAATGCTGCTTTTAGAGTAGTGCAACATTCACTCTTATTTTAGTGTTCAACAGCCAGTTCAGCTGTGTTCGTTTTTCATCCAGCTGTTTTTTTGGCCTCTTCTTTTAGCAAGATAATGTTGTTGGCCTATAGGTGGAACAGTTGCCTCTTCAGCTCTAGTTGTTCCCTGGCCCACCATTTTTTGTCCCTCAACACAAAACTTATAGTTCTGCCCGCTACCACTGTCTTCAGCCCATTCCACAAGGTTTCTCCAGAGCTGTCTGTTTTTGGATTATTAGTTTTACATTCTGCTGTAGAAGCATTTATCACTTCTTTGTATTGGTCATTTTTCAGGAGGGAGACATTCGACCGCCAGACTAGGGATTTTGACTTCTGATACTAGATGCAGGTCCAAGGTCACTGTGGGTGGTTTGAGGGTGTATCCGGTTTAGTCTCACACCATTCCACCTCATGAACTCCATCACTGGAAACCAAAAAGAGGTCAGTGCATTAGTATGTCTTGTGGGACTGTGACCAGCAGGTATAATCTCTCATCTTGGGATGGGCAAATTGCCGCACTTCAGAAAGGCCTAATTCTCCTTTCAGCCCTTGTAGGTGTTTCCCACCCTATCAGGGCCCTGTCTCGCTGGACCAGACCTGCGCAGCTCTGGGTCCCATTGAAATTGCCTTTAACTAGGAATAGGATTCCCGGGTCTGGGACCAGGTTGACCACCCTTTAACAAATACATCTCCTTCTGTCTCGCACTCAATGCTAGACCTCTGTGGGGCAGGCCTTATGGATAAACATTTCCAGTCCTCATCTGTGAGGATGTGCATCATCAGTGGAGGAGTACACAGCCCCTGCTCATTGTTGCTTAGGCTTACTGTGTTCCTTGGTGCTGAAGTGCATTTCTTGCAGCAAAGTGATCTGCAGTTGCTGCTTATACAGTTCTTGTAGAACTCAGGCTGTCTTGATTGGGTTGTTTAGTGCCCCCCCCCCCCTTACATTATACATAACCAACCTATCTCCTGCCACAATCATGATCTGTTGTGTTGATGCCCCCCCTCCCCCTTGAACCCATGAGATCCATGCCGAAATGCAGTTTGAGAACAACAGCAACATAACACAGCAAACTAATTACACAACTGGGATCAGAGCTGGTATTCAGCATAGTGAGACCCTTCCCATATTCATTTTTCCACTCGTACCTAAGACATGGGTAATAGTTTGGTCAGGTGGTGCTGACTATGCACACATCTGACACCATCTCTGTACACTCCCACACAAAACCTCCATGTGGCTCATATCCTGTCAGCTGCATGCATAATCTGGAACTCTGTACACATATCCCTACATCTCCTCTACCCTCTGGTGACCAGTGGGTTCAGGCTGTGCCTTTAGTCAGACTGAGAGGCCTGGGTGCTGATCCCCCACCATGTATGGTGACCTCAGGTAGCGCCTCCTTCTCCTACTCTTTCATCTCCTAAGGTGGGGATTGGGGTCCCTCCTACTGCCACCAATCCTGGTGATCAGCAGGCCTGTCTGCTCAAACTCCAGTTACCAATACCAGTGCTTAATTTTGCTGGGGGCTGTCAGATGTAGCTGCTTCTGTTGGGTTCAGATTTCCAGGTTGCTGCTTGAAAATGCAACGTCCGGTTGCCCATCTTGGACAGGATACAGGTTGCAACTGAAGGGGTGGCTTGTAACCTGGGAGTAGTTCTTGGTGAAAAGCAGACCTTGGAATCCCAGGTGTCTGCTGTAGTGAGGAACTGTTTTTACCATCATATAAATATTACCAGGCTAGACCCCTTTCCAAAGCCAGGTGATCTGAAAACTCTGGTGTAGGCATTCATCTCCTTGCACCTTGACTAACTCTGTACACACTGTAAGGGCTTGCCCTGTGTGCAGAGTCGACACCTGCACCTAATATAGAATGCTACAGCTTGCATTTGGGACTTAATGAGGAAGTTGGATCCTGTTACTAAGGCTCTGCACGATCTGTGCTGGATGCCTAAGAGGCAGAAAAATTACTACAGGGTGATTATTTTAAGTTCCTACTGTAAGCAGAATGGGTTCCGCTTGCCTCTGTGACCTTCTGACCATCCTCCCGGTAGAACACGTAGCTCCAGTGGCTACTTGATGTTCCTGCTCAAGGTTAACGTTAGCAAGGGATAAGGCATTTCTAGGGACATGGATATGTTGTTCATCCACACTATCTGGCAGGTTTCTTGCTGCTTTAAATCTTGCCAGAAGGTCTTCAAGCTGGCTCCTTTCACCCACCCGGGTGATAAAACTCTCGGCTCCACCCCATGACGCCAGATCTTCCTTACCGCTTGGAAGCTCAGGTTCCCTCCTTGGCGGCTCTGCGTTTTCGACTAGTTCCTGATTCTTTGGTTCGTCAATTTAGTTGTGAAGTTTTCCAAAACTTGGTCTTCTTCCCTCGCGGCTCAATGTGACCAATTGTTCGCCCGGCTCTCGGAAGCGCCCTGGTCGTGGAATATCTCCAGGACTGATCCGCCTCCACATGTATATACTGCCTTGACTTGGACCATGACCCGCGAGTTTGCGAACTGTACTCATGCTATGTCAACACCCTGGAGGATTGTGCGGCCCGATTTAGGCTTAGGCGCCCCGAGGATTTTTCCATGCCGGTAAAATCTTTAGCGGCTCATTGGGCGGTGTCCGTGTCGGCTGTCTGGGCTGAGCAGCTCGATCTCTCTTCCTCCCTGGAGAAGGCGGCTAAGGCTGCATCTCCCTCCTCCTCAGTCGCGGCATTTATCTTGCTCTCTTTGAGTTCCTCTCATTTGGCTTCGTTCAGGGAGCTTCGCCAGTCCCTCTCCTGGAAGGGGGAAGGGCCATCGAGAACTGCCTCTCGGCCCAGGTCCAGGGGGCCGCAGGTTAAGTCCCATCGTCGGCATCTGTGGGAGTGGGAGAGTTCCCCTTCCCCGGTCCTCCGATCTTCGACTTCGGTCGAGGTTGCAGCTCAGGCCGTTGGCTTCATGGTGTCCCCGTCAGGCCAGCCGGCCAAGACTCCGTCGATGCTGTGAGGGCTCCCTCGACCGTCACCGGAGCAGTCTACTGCCAGGCAATCAACCGCCGTCGGTTTCCCCCGGTGGAGGCCGAGGTTCTGCCTGCGCCTCTGGGGCAGCAGTCCTTGGCCAATATGTCCGAGCCGAGGGAAGAGCAGGTGTCCCCTACTCCTTCCCAGACCCACCCTCGGTTTTGCCGAGGATCTGGGTCTCGGTCTTGGTCCTCTTCTCGGTCAAGCCGCTCCCGCCTTCGGCGGTCTCGGTTGGGGCACCGAGTTAAGTGGCAACACCGATCCTCCTCGTCTTCCTCCTCGGATGAGGAGAGTCTTCGACGCAGATGGCGTCGACGGTACGAGGAGTTTATGTGGCAGCAGTTGCTGTTGTCTGGGAATCAATCTACTCTGATTCATTCCCCGTCTATCAAGCAGCTGCCGCCTGAGCGGCCGACGCAACTGCTCGCTGCAGTCGAGGTGCTCATTTCTGGGCTGGTTGTTCGACCAAATCTTGCTGCCCCATCAATTGCGGTGGAACCTCGGTCGGGTCACGGCCTGTCCTGCAGGTTGTCAGTCACCCTCACTGCCACCCGCCCTCAGCGGGTGAGGAGAGGTTCAGGCCTGAGGCAGCTCTTTGCAGATCTTTCGGAGTCCGACGATGACTCCTCTCTGTTCCTCAGGAGGGAGAGCCTGGAGTCCTCCCCGGGCTGGTCTTTGGACGACAGCCCATTGTCCTTCCTGGGTCTGCTTCAGCTCATCTTGGAGTTCACCGGGATGCAGCTCGAACCCATGTCCAAGCGGGCCTATTATCCCCTGACGGAGGTCCTAGACCAAGGGGATTCACCCTCGGAAGCCTTCCCGGTGGCTGAGGCCATTGTCGACCCAGCCTTGGAGCTTTGGCAGTGGCCTGCTTCCTGTCCCTACACCCTCGGCCAGGATGGCCAGGAAGTATCACTGTCCCTATCGGCTCTTTGCCCGGTTTTGGAGCACCCTCCGCCCGAGGGTTAGTTACTGATAATGTCTTCAGCGTTTGGTGAATGCTCGCGGGATGTGGATAGGCCCCCGACAAAGGGTCAAAGGATGGACTATGTCGGGGCAAAGGTTTACGCGCTTCCTCCCTAGGCCTCTGACAGGCCAGCTCGGCGCACTGATGGCACATTTCGCCACGCCCTCTTGGGCTCCCTGGATGAGGTGCTCCTCATCTCCCGGCCGACCACGGTCAGCGGATACAGGACCAGGAGTAGGGGCGGTGGCGAGCAGAACTTCAGACTGCTCTGGACATAGGTGACTCCTGTGCCAGGTCAGTGGCGGCCGTGGTGGCCGTGCGCTGCAAGGTGGCTGAGGATATCCACTTTCTCGCGGATACCCAGCATAAGTTGGCAGACATCCCTTCTTGGGACTGACCTCTTCGACCCTGGGTGGAGGGACACCTCCAGGGGACGAGAAGTCCGATGCCACTCTGGACTCGGTCACCCCACCCGGAGGGACAAGGGCCGCCCGGCAACCTGCGTAAGCCCCTTTGTCCTTCGACCCCTGCGGCAGAATCGGCCCATCAACACCAACATGAGGGCCAGCAGGCTTGCTCTGGGCATCCTGACCCCAAGCCAGCGGCTTCCTCTAAAGGGAAGCAAGGAGGTAAAGGCTCAGAGGCTCCATTGGCCGGTCCCTCCTCCAAGCCTGCTCAGTGACGGGCTGCAGGGCATCGCCCCTGGCCTTGTCACCCCTACCCGGGTCCCCCCGTGGGGGGATGGCTCCACTACCTCCTCCGCCTGGTACGCTATCACCACGGGCCACTGGGGGTTGGAGGTGCTAGGGAAGGTCCTGCCTCTGGAGTTCGAACAGGTCCCAACCCTTTGAGCCGTCGCCCCTCGGGGGGCTATGGGGTCCATAGCTTAACTGTTGGCCCACCGAGCCAACATTTCCCTGCTTCTCTAATTAGGGGTGATCAGGAAGGTGCGGATCCTTCTCCAGACCCGGGGTTTGTGTCCAGGTCTTTCCTGGTCCCAGAAAGGACGGGGGGCTGGCGCTCCATTCTCAACCCTCTCGACCTGAACAACTTCTCAGAGTCTCGGTCTTTCTGGATGGTCACTCTGACTCAGATAACCCATCCTTGGAACCAGGCAGGTGGCTCTGTTCCCTGGACCTCCAGGATGTTTTCTTCACATTCGTTCTGTCCGTTTCTTTAGAGACTCCTCTGCTTCAGAGCGGGGGATCTATTTACGAGTTCCAGGCCATACCCTTCGGCCTCTCCCAGCAAGCGTTCCTGCGGTGCCGAAGGGTCGGGGTACCCCTACCCGGATGGTGGTCTGGCTGCAACCCCTCCAGGCGGAGGTGAAGCGGTCTGGAGTCGGGCCCTCTAGGTTGCTCTCAGACGGTCTCCTCTCCAGCAGGCCAAGTAAGACTTCGTGCCAGCGGGTGATCCTTCATCGGGACAGAGCTCGACTCTTGAGGCAAGCTCGGCTCCCGGTGGACAGGGCTGAGGTTCTTCCTCCTTTACCTAATCATGTTTGATTGGGCAATTCGCACCTGCCGGGACTTCTGCACCTCCTGGGCCTCGTGGCGGCCTGCACCAGCGTGGTCTGATTGGGCCCGTTGGTACATGCGTCCCCTTCAATGGGGCTGGCCAGCCAGCGGTCACAATGCTGCGATCCTTTGGACCAGCCCGTGACAGTAACCCAGGGGATGTGGGCAGCTGTCCTATAGGATGACCGTTCCAGCACATTTGCAGGAGGGCATCACGTTCGTCCGCCCCGAGTCGATGGTCTTCTTCGACCGATGCATCTCTGATGGGTTGGGGTGCCAATCTAGGGGAGCGCAGAGTGCACTGCCCCTGGTCCCCTCGGGAGTCCCGATGTCATTTCAACCTGCTGGAGCTTCATGCGGTCAGCTTAGCTCGCACCGTTTTCGCTCCGTTTGTGCGGGGTCAAGTGGTTCAGGTCCAGGCGGAGAATACCACGACCATGTGCTACCTAGCCCGCCAGGGCAGAACGCGCCCCTTACCGTTACGTAAGGAGGTTCTCCGCATTTGGTCTCATGTGCAGCCTGGAGGCGGTTTTCCTAGCCATTTCGATGGCAGGAGCCTCCAACACCCTGGCCGATGCCCTAAGCCGGATAAGGGCTGTGCTTCACGAGTGGTCTCCCCTGCCGGAGATAGCACAAGATCTTTCTCCCACTGGGTCACGCCTCGGGTAGACCTTTTTCCCTCCAGGGAGAATGCGAAGCCGAGACTGTTTTGTGCTCGCCCCCCTCAGCAAGGCTCGCTGTAGGGGATGCCTTTGAGGCCGCGGACCCCAGGCCTCTTCTATGCCTTTCCCCCATTTCCCTTGATCCACAGGCAAGGCGAGGAGGGACTAGGTGCAGGTGATTCTGGTAGCCCCAGACTGGTTCCGCCAGCTCTGGTATCCAGCTCTCCTCAGTCTCAGCTCCAGGCTCCCGAGGCGGCTTCCAGCCCACCCGGACCTGATTTCTATTATCAGGGGAAGGTATTCCATACGGACCTTCAGTCCCTGCACCTGGCGGCCTGGTTCCTCTGCGGCTAGTTGCCAGGCCTTGGGTCTTCCGGCGAGGACCTCGACTTGGTTGAGGCATCCCGCCAGGAGTCGACCGGATAATGCTACGCCTTCAAATGAAGACTTCTCCATTTGGTGTTAGGATAGGGCCTGGTCCTTCTCCTGTTCCTCGGCGAGCATTCCGGACTACCTGTGGTCTGTTCTTCTTCTTCAGCAAGGGCTTGGTCGAGGACCCTTAAGGTGCTCCTGGCAGCCACCTCTGTCCTCCGGGCACGGGCCGGAAGGCAGTCGGTGGCACAGGAAAGGTGGTCTGGCGCTTTCCAATGCCTTGATCACGCTTCCCCTCTGATCCCACATGATACCATTCATTCTGGTAGTGCATTCCATTTTGCTACCACCCTCTCTGTGAAAGTGTCTCCTCATTTCCCTCCTAAATCTTCCACCCTCTATTCTTAACCAATGCCCCCTGGTGTCCCTCCCTCTTCTTAGCTTAAAGATCCCATGTGCTCCATCCTTTTGATCCCCCTCAGATACTTGAATGTCTCTATCATGTTCCCCCTGGCCCTTCTGTCCTCCAGGATGTACATATTCAGGTCTTCCAGCCTGCGGTCATAGTCTCTCCCCTCCATTCTACATATCATCTTTGTTGCCCTCCTCTGCACCCCCTCCAGTAGCCTGATATCATGCTTTAGGGCTTTAGGTATGGCCTCCAAATCTGCACACAGTACTTTAAGTGTGGCCTTACCAGCGACCTGTAGAGGGACAAGATCACCTCTCTTCACCTGGATGAAAACCCTCTCGCTATGCACCCCAGCATTTTGTTTGCTTTTGCAGCTGCTGTCCTGCACTGGGCAGTGGTGTTCACGGTCCCTGTTATCATTGCCCCTAGGTCCTTCTCCTTCTCAGTGATCCCCAGCTTAACCCCCCCAGCCAGTATTTTCTCCTTGGGTTCTTCGCCCCGAAGTGCATAACCTTACACTTCTTTGCATTGAACCCCAGCTGCCACCTCTCTGACCACTCCTCTAGCTTGCTTAGGTCCCCCTGCAACTGCTTCCATACCTCCTCTCCATCCAGCACTGCTCCAGTTTTGGTGTTGTCAGTGAACAGACTTACCTTGCTCACCACCCCATGTGCAATATCTGATATGAAGAACCCAAATAATACTGGCCCCAGCACAGAGCCCTGTGGCACCCCACTCGTCGCCGGCCTTGGAGTTGAGAGCTCCCCTCTCACCACCACCCATTGTAGCCTTCCACTCAGCCAGTTTGTAATCCAGTTCATCATTTTTGCCCCTACCCCTATACCAGTTGGCTTCCCCCCCCCAAGCCACCCATGAAGCACAGAATCAATGGCCTTGCTGAAGTCCAAGTACAGAACATCCACCACATGACCCTTATCCAGCTCACCTGCCACCCAGTCATAATATTGTATCAGGTTGGTTTGACAAGAGTTCCTGAAATGAACCGCATGCTCTCCACATCCTGGAGGCCATTGTCCTCCAGTGCGACACCAGTCTTTCCTTTAGTATCGTTTTCATGAGTTTGCACACTATGGAGGTGAGACTTACCGGATGATAATTACCGGTTGTCCCTTGGTCTGCTCTTGTGTAACGGTACTACATGTATTCCAGGACATACTTGCCAGTATTCTTCCCCCAGGGCTCCCCCACCCCCAACCCCGGTAGGCCGGTGGAGTTCTCCAACCCTTGCCGTTGTGAGGCGGCTATTTTACATTGAGGAGGTTGTTTGTTCTGTATTTTAAAATTGTACAACTATTTACCCTGAACATAGGTGTCCCCTGCTGGGTTATTGATGTTGAACAATCCAGCTTAGGCAACAGTCTACAGTGTGTAACTCATAAAGGTATAGTATTTATTGTCTGTGTTATCAGATCTTTTCGGCTGTCACCATTGTGCTAATCAAATGTTGTATGGCAGCTGAACCATATGACTGTAAAAATGTTATCTAGTACTTTGCATATATATGACTGATTTTTCTTTATGTGGTTTTTCTAGTACTGTATGTTTTTGCCATCTTTATAGTTTCAATCATGCCTGAAAAAGGTCCCCTGGAACAGTTCATCCACCTGGTTGAGCAAATAAATAAAATAAATTTGCGTACATTTATTATTGTTTTGTTGGCTGTGTTACTTGTAAGGTACTCTGGGTTTTAAGAAGTGCACCAGATAAGTCCAAATTCCTTTCCTGTTGTGTTCCTTCTTTTGTATTAGGACACCTTTCATGTTTTGTACGTTGTTGGTAAAACGCAGTGAAAAGAAAAAACATTATTAGACAGCCAGTTTAAAAACATTAGTATCACTGCAGAGAATTGTTTGTAGCCGTACTGATCTTTGTACAAAAATATGAACAAAGCAGGTGATTTATACCTTTTAATGGCCCAACAAGAATTTTTTCAGAACACAAACCTTCAGACTACACAGAGTCGCTGGGTCGTGCATGAAAATAAACTGTCTCTGTCTAGTGCACCTACCTGGTAAACAAAAACTAAATAAATAAATGAATTGTTCGGTATACGGTTTCTACAAAAAGCATAGCTTTTATTTAGTGGATAGTGTAATCTTCTACTAGCAATTAACTTACATGAGGAAAAGTTGTCAGATTTAAAGACAGGATGTCTTTTATGTGCTTTTAAAAACACTAACTGGAAGTTTGGCTTTATAAAATGTGCATTAACCTCCAAAGGTAAGTGACGTCTGAGGCAGAAGGTGTAGACTCCTTGAAAACGGTCCCAAATTTCCTTAGGATAGGCATAGCTTTTAAAAGCTGCAGTCTAAAACATTAAAACTGCTTGGCTTTAACCACAGTTATTTAGCTTAATGAGACACAGTCCAGTTTTATACTACCCCAAATAAGATCATTTTTGACATTTTCAAACGGAGGCGGGGGGTGGGGAGAAAGGTATCTCCCAGATTTGTTTTAATTGAGCTCTGAATGATGTCTGTTTATTTTTACTTGTAAAATCCCAGTGGTGCTTTATTAGTGTTATACTGGTATGGTAACATTTGCAAGACAGTAGTCCCATTCATTCGTATTATTCAGCTTCTAAGCCTGTAAACTAATTTGTGGCATGCCGTAGTGCTACAAATACCTTTTTTGGGGGGAAAAGAGTCTGTCTTTATCTGTCCATTATGAGTTTAATTTAAGTTCATTCTTTTTTAAGCATTGTTTTTATTTTCCAAAATAATATCCATATTTAAACATAAGCAGAGCAAACCTCATATTAGAAAACAGTTGATAAATGAAACGGTGCAGAGAAAAGAATACTTATGTAAATTGTCTTTTACATTACACGTATTGTATGTCTTAAAAAGATCTGCTTTCTGTTATAGGAAGGGTTATGAACTTCTAATTTTAACACATGTAAAATAATGCATAGTTATAAAATGGGTTGGTGAAATCCTGCACTGTGATTAGTGGAATCTGATCACGTGGCTGTGGTTTATTATAACACATCCCATACCTTAGTACTCCTTTTATTGTGTTTTGAATTTTATTCCCTGATATACCCATTTTATTAGTGCAATAACACACTCTATGGTTTGTGGGTTGGTGTAATAACTCACTGCCTTGGTAGTTGAAGACAACTAGCCTATCTGGTTTTGGCTTTTAGCTGATAATGCCCGAAAAAACACCACCAGAAGTTTTAAAGGCATTGGGTTGAAACCTGAAAGCATCTAGACTGCGGTTTACTGCTGCTTCATTTCAATACCTGCTGTGTGATGCTGATGATTGCAAAAAATCTCAATTTCACGCCATGTTTTCACATTGGCACTCTCCTCATGATGACTCTGTCCTATTGACTCATTAAAAATGTACTGCTTGATTTTTTCACAACAATTTTCAGCTATGAATCCGTGCTCTTTCTGTAGTAATTTTGCAGTCACAGCAGTAGCATTTTCTGAAACTGCAGTGTAAGCATTCTGATCATGAAACATGCCTTTTAACCTTTTTCCAAGAAACACACTAAAAAGAAAATTAGCACTAGAAAACACTGTCTTTTGTAATCTCATTTTTATTACTTTCATTTATAAACACTGGATAAAAAATGCTGAAAGATATTGAAAAATATACACGGAAATTAGGAAAAAATAAACTCCAAAACCCAGAAACCCTAAAAACAATGCACCTGTGATGTGGGTTATAACCAGATAACCCATACCTTGTCATGTGTTAATGCTCACTTATATGAGCACAGATGTTCCCCATGGCTCAGCCCATCGTTCATATCATCAGAGGCTCAGCAGGGGTTGCTGAGTGATGTAGTTAGGCAGGATGACAGGCAGGGGTTTGATAGATGAACCAGATACAAAAGGCTGGAAAAAGACAAGGAAGTGATAAAAGCAAAATATTTTCCTGGTGGAGGGGAACTCTTAGTCCACCTGCAGAAATGCTGTGAGACCTTTAGGTCCAGATTAAGAAAAACGTAAAGAAATATAATTTTTTCATTGCCTTCTATTTGTGTAGTTTATTGTTTTATCTGGTTGATGCTGTTCCCCCCATATATTATTGCACTGTATTTACCAGCGTCTCTAGTGGCCAGCCCTCTGAAGATGCGAGATGGGCTAAGATGCGGGGAAGTCTGTGCCTTGAGGTCTGTTAATATAATAACTGTTAAGGCGCCCATGTTGCACTTATTCCAGCGGTACAGGTTGTGCTGAGTTCAGTCTCAGCTGGCGTGATAGGTATGAGGTGGAATAGGCGTGATTTATGGGTTTTGTTGTTGTTTGGTAACCAGGGAAGGCCCACTAGGCACAAATGCCTGCTTTCAGGGGTGACTCGGGAGCAATGGAGAGGTTAAGAACCACTGATGCCTCAAGAAGAACTTTGAAAAACATATTTAAACACAGAGCAGATTAGATGTCTCATTAACATAGAGACACAGAATTTGATGGCAGATAAGACCCATAGACCCATCCAGTCTACCCTTTTCCCCTCCCTACTAGGAAAAGCCACAGTTCTTACTTTATCTCCAGCTTTACCTCCTCTTTTGAATCGATAGGGAGCCCCTATGTGATCATTAGCTCTGTATTTATTATTCCCATTACTTACTAATGAGGTGATATGCATGAGAACAGGAGAGTTGTTCCTTGAGTGTTCTTCTGCTCCAATTGCTTCTTCCCAACTTGATGTCACAGGACTCTGCTTGTGACATCAGTTATTCCCATAGCAACAGAGAGTGATGTCACAACAGAGCATTATGATTTCAAGTAGGGTGTAAGCTAAAAGGGCAGATGAACTCTAGGTATAAAAATCTTGTGTCTGTGGGACTTTCTTCAGTAATAAATTAAGGAGAGGAGAAATCTATAGATCTATGAAGCAAAGGGAGGCAGGGAGGTCAGTAAGGGAAGCCAAAGCTCAGACAGAAGAACACATTGCAAAATCAGTGGGTAGAGGGGACAAAACCTTTTACAGGTACATAAGTGAAAAAAGAAAGGCAAAGGAGGTTAGTGAGACTGAAGGGGAGGATTGGGCAGCGTGGAGGATGACAACAGTAAAGCTGACATATTGAACAGGTATTTCTGCTCAGTCTTTACTGAGCAAGAGGAGGTAATGGGTCTGAAGGAGTACAAGGGGTGAGAATGGTGCAGAAATGGACACAAGTCCCTTTACGAAAGGGTCCTGAAGGAACTGGAAGTAATAAGAGTTGATAAAGCAATGGGGCCAGATGGGATGCACCCAGGGTCTTTAAAGAACTAATAGAGGTGGTGGCTGAACCTCTGGCTATCCTGTTTAGCGATCACTGGAAACAGGGGAGGTACCCAAAGACTGGAGGACAGCAGATGTAGTCCCCTTATACAAAAGTGGGAACAAAGAGGAAGTGGGGAACTACAGACCAGTCAGCCTCAGCTTGGTAGTGGGGAAGATCATGGAAACACTACTGAAGGAGAGACTGGTAGAACATCTGGTTGTCAGTGGACTACAGGATCCAAGGCAGCATGGTTTCACCAGGGGGAGGTCTTGTCAGACCAACCTCATTGAATTTTTTGACTGGGTGACTAGGGAGATGGATCAGAGGAGGGCAGTGGACATGGCCTATCTGGACTTCAGCAAAGGCCTTTGACACTGTGCGCGTAGAAGACTATTACACAAACTGGGAATATGGGTGTGGGCAGGACAGTAGTGTGGTGGGTAGGTAACTGGCTGGGCGGGACACAGAGGGTGGTGGTAAATGGCTGTCCTCCACAGAGGGAAGAGTGACCAGTGGGGCCACAGGGATCAGTGCTGGGACGGTCCTATTCAACATCTTCATCAGTGACATTGCGCAGGACCTAGAAGGTAGAATTTCACTGTTAGCTGATGGCACAAAGTTCTGTAACAGAGTAGACACACCAGAGGTGTAGACAGAATGAGAAGTGACCTGCAGAAACTTGAAGAATGGTCAGGGGTTTGGCAGTTGAAATTCAATGCAAAGAAGTGCAAGATAATGCATATGGGCACAAAAACCCTGGCACAATATATCAGTTGGGGGTGAGGATATAGCATGCACCAAGCAGGAAAGGGATCTTGGGGTTATCATCTCTGATGACCTCAAGGTAGGAAACAGTGTGACAAGGCAGCAGGTAAAGCAAATAGGATGCTGGGATGCATAGGTAGGGGCATCACCAGCAGGAAAAGGAGGTCATAATTCCACTATACAAGACACTAGTGAGGCCCCACCTGGAGTACAGTGTACAGTTCTGGAGACCTTACCTACGTAAGGACATAGACAGGGTAGAGAAGGTTCAGAGGAGGGCAACAAAGATGGTACACGGATTGCATCACAAGTCCAATGAGGACAGGCTGAAGCAACTGAACATGTACTCCCTGGAGGAGAGGAGGGAGAGAGGGGATATGATAGAGACATACAAGTATCTTACAGGGAGGAACAGGGTGCAGAAAAACACTATTTTTAAGCAAAAAAGATGTTCCAGGACTAGAGGGCATGGGATGAAGTTGGAGGGAGGACAATTCAGAGGAAACGTGAGGAAGAATTTCTTCACAGAAAGGGTGGTGGACAAGTGGAACACCCTGCCAGAGAAAGTGGTGGGGGCTGAAACAATCACAGGATTTAAGAATGCATGGGATAGACATAAAAGAATTCTGGAGGTCGGGGGTAAGGGGCAACAGACTTCTAGGAAAACATAAACTGAACTTACAAGCTCAAATGGGCAGACTGGGTGGGCCATAGGCCCTTATCTGCTGACACTGTCTCTGTATCTATGTATGAAATACAAGCTGGTGTGTGTCCAACTGTTATGTTTTTCACAGTTTTCCCAAAGGTGTCAGCCACTCTTTAAGTTTGCTCAGTGTCGCACAGTATGCAGGTGGAGGTTGTGGGAATCAAACCCAGGTCTGCTAGATGTACCAAGTTCAGTCCCAGCTTGTTACTCTAACCTGTAGGCTCTACTGCCAGCACCTTGCCAGGAGCTGACAAAGTCTTTAATGTCACCCCCTCCATAGCCCAAGTGCCAGACTACCTCAAATTGAAAAAATTAGGTACTCCATCCTGTTCCCCCCCTTCTGCTACCCCCCACAGCCCACTCAACTCACTAAGTCACTGATCACTAAAGAAAGCATGTAAGCAGAGTCAGCACAAATGATCATGAATGAGGGATGGAGCAGCAGTGTCAGTAGTGATGCCAGGCAATCTTATTGGTCAGACTGCCTAGCATTACTGTTGATGCTACTGCCCTGCCCCCTCCCTCATGATCAGTGGCGGAGCTAGGTTTAGGAGATTTGGGAACTGGGTGGAGGGGGGCATTCAGTCAATCATAGGCTCCACAATGGGCATTAAGCAGTGAATACAGATGGTGGTAGGGCACCACTACTCACACTGGGGCAGCCAGGAGGGGTGACCGGCCCCCCCAGCCCCCCCCCAGCTCTGCCACTGCTCATGATCATTCATACCAGCCCTGCTCATAGTCTTTCTTTAATGATGAGCTGCTTAGTAAGTGGAGTAGGTTGGGGAGTATGACTGGAGGAGAGGGGCTGACTAGATATTTGGCACTAGCCCCCCAAACAAGGATTGGGCTCAGGACCAGCCTGCTGGCACAGCGGTAGTCCTACCTCTTGCAACACTGACAACCTGAGTTCGGGAACAAACCCAGGGCTACTGGAGAGCCAGCTGGGGGAGAAGGCTGAGCATCCACTGGACTGCTCACCTTTTCTGGGGAGGGAGAGGACCTGGTGTCTGGAAATGTACCAATCCCTAGAAGTGCGTGAGCTTGGGAACAGGTTCTGAGGCAGGGACTGGCAGAGGTGACAAATGTGCACATCAGAAGTGGGAACAAGTTGAGCCATGCGCTGAGGTCATTGCAGATCCGCCTCCATTGAGAGGGGGTCATGTGAGAATCACACACAGAAAAAAAAAACCTTGGATGAGCAGGCATGAAGTCTAGGATCCTTGCAGGGACCCAGCAAAATGGTGTGGGGTATATCTCGTAGCTGACCCAAGAAAAATAAGCAGAGTTGTTAAACCAAAAAAAGGCAGTAGCTTGGGGGGCATTGGACGGAGTAGCTGAATTTTCAGATTGAGGCAGCTGAGTACTCAGGATGAGGAGGGTGTCATTAAAGATGCTGGATATCACTTTTCTACCCTTTGTGGGACTTTAGGGAAGGGGTAGTTGGGTGGCAAAAGTTTAGAACTGGGAGACAGGGTGGTTAGGAGACTAACCATGGACACCTGGGGGGGGGCTCTTTTCTCCCATCATTCCATTCTGAATACAATATGTTTGGGCCCCTTGCCCCCATTAGACTATTTGGAGCATGGTATTCGCACACCCCATCCCCTACATTGTACATTTGTCAGTTTTTGGTCACCACTCCCTTTTGCTGAAACATGGCTTTGAACCATAACATTTTGTCAGTGTACAGAAAATGTATTAATACTCACCAACGTATGCATCCTTTGATAAAAATTATATTTGTGCCTTCTGATTTTGTTTATGCCTCCCTCCCAAGTACTGCAGCCTATTAAACCTGTGCCCGGTTGCCGTTTGTCCCCCAACCCATTAAGTAACTTCCGAGACTCGCACTGCAATGTCCATAGCAAAGGAGGGCAAGGATACTTGTATATTTATAAATAATTTTGCACCCTTATTTTCTCCTGTATTGTGTTTTTGGAGTGCCAGTAATGATATCAAGCCAACTGATTGGAAATGGGAAAGCCTCCAAATTAGATACCTATTGGAATGGAGGGTACAGGGGGCAAAGCCCCCTCCTAAATATGCTAGAATCTAATGCCAGGTTACATGTAAGTTGCACTCAATAGCCATGGATACTGCAGTGCGAGTCTTGGAAGTTAATTCTGGGTGGGGTTAAACAGCAAGCACGCGCCCCCCTTCAATCCATCCCTGATTTGCAAGCCACAGTAGCACTACAGCAGTAATTACATGCTTGCTAGTACAAGTTATACACATTTCCAGACTAGATTACATAAAAAGAAAACAATTTTTATTCACAGACAAAATTGATTGAATGAGTAGCAAGAGGAATTTTTGTTGTGTTCACTCTTGTGCTGCATGCTGGAATCTGGTGTTATCACTGGTGCTGAATGGACCTTTCTGGAGTTAGTTCCTGCCTGGTCTGGTGTTGCAGACCCAGTTAGTCCTCTTCTCCTGTGCTTTGTGAGGCAAATACAGCTCTCTTCCCTTGGGGAATGGAACACTGAGTCCTACTTCTTGTCTCCTACCCAACAGAGGCTGAAGAGTGGCACAGCAGGACCAGTAGATTTGGGTGGGGGATTCAGGAGCCTGATGCCTTTGGTAGGCATTAAGTGTTTGCTATCAATAGGTCCCTGCTAATTGTTTCTTTCTAGATGTTATCCCTTATCATACTATAATGTTTTTAAAATGCACAAATTAAGTAAGGGAAGAAACTGTATGAGAGAGCACAGTGGCCATTGGGGGTGCGGGGTGAAACCAAACTAGAAATTCAATATGATTAGCTAAAAGATTCTGATCTAAAAATTTCCTTGGACTATATCCACTCCACTTCAGCCTTCCATAGTGACTACTAACAAGCAAACCAATTGGTATCAGTGTTCATTTCAACTCTAGTATTCAAAACGTCCATTAAAAAATATCCACTTCATTTCAGCACAGTTCAATGTTCTGCCATATAAAGCACCCTCCCCTGTCAGATGGCAGTACAAGTCCCCAAAACTTGAGTAATGCACCCTTATGTTCTGCCTGTCTATCCAATCCAACAGTTACTCTTAGGCTTACTGCAACCAGGGATGGTCTCTTGTGACAGTTGTTCTGTTTGCAGTCATACCAGTAAAAAATGGGAATTTGTGCACCCTCATAATGGAAGGAAATTTGACATAAAGCAACATATAACGTGCTATTCACAAGGTGTTATTTACATCTTACAATGTCCTTGTGACAAACTACAGTATATGTAGGACAAACCACAAGAAATTTAAAGGTAAGACTCCAGGAACACAAAAGTGACATAAGGAATACTGATATCAGGTGGCACAGCTTTTTGTCCAGGCAGGACTGGTGCATCACTCAGGTTTTGGGGACTCTCAATCTGTGCTCAATCGCATCTCTAATTAACATATTCTAAAGCTAAAATCCTCAGCCAGTACTCAATTACTAATTTAAATACTCAACAAGCATTCGACTGTGCAAGTTGAATTTTTGTTGAATGCTGGTTTAGTTGAAGTGCTCAACACCGAGCACTCCACTAAATGTATCGTGTCAATAAATTCTTACTTGATACTCAACCTACCAATGGGTGAAGTGTTGGTGAATGCACAGAGTTTCTGGATGGGTATTTGTATTTATTTTAGGTTGTTGTCAAGCATTGCACTGCTATGTTCTGTGAAATCTTTATACTGCTTCTGAATGCTGACAGTAAACATGGTTAGCAGTGTAGCTGTTGTTCGTTGTTGATCTTAGCTTTTATATGGAATAAAAAGCATGTTTTAACTTTTAGACCTAGTTTCAGGTCTTTTTTGTTTTAGTCGCTCTAGTGCTCCGCTCTGCTTGTTCGATTACCCATTTTGTGTATTTGCAGTAGCACAGACCTGGTCTCGAGTAGCCGCCTCCTTCTTTGCAATTAGGGTTAGCAGTATTTAACATTAATATCAGCTCAGAATGACTGCTAAACTGAATGCTAAACTGATTGACTGCTAAAATACTACTAGGGAGCTCTATTTTTGCGGTTAGAAGGCCATCCGTATGATAATATACTATCAATATAGCAGCCTGCTTGGGTAAGGGATATTAGTATTCGTATTTTGCCCGTATTTAAACTTTTAATTTGGGAGTGTAGGTTTCTTCAATTTTCTGTAAATGATGGTGATTGCTTACCATGTTTCCAAGAAATTAATGCAAGTCATTTCAAATCTAATATGTGCATATTAAAGATGCTGAAAAAGCTATGGTGTCAGCAGGTTGTACGTCAAGTTAAGTGTTGCATGGATAGTATACAAATGGCTAAACTTCTGAAGCAGTGATGCATAATGTGTAGCTTGATGTGCGTTGGTGTTGCTGTCAGAATTTAACGACTTACAGTCATTCCTGACTGGATTCTTGAGTCTTGTAGAATAGTTTAATAACAAATCTTAAGATTCTGGTTACAGGTTTTTAAGTCTATCTTTATGATGTTATTGCTACTTTAAGCATGGAAAATGTGATTTCTTTATTTGTTTATAGAATTTCTAGCTTGGAATGGCACACTGAGCCAAAGCTCATTTCCAGGTGTGACCCATGAGAGAGTTAAGCACGGAATGGTTAAGTGATTAGCTCAGGGTCATGCGGTGTACAGGTGGTGGTTGTGGGACTCAGTCCCAGGTCTGTTGAATCATAGCTCTTTGCTCTGACCACAAGGCTATAATGTGCAAACTACTGATGCAACAGGAACCTGCATCAGTCTTTGGAAAAGCTGGTTCCGGTCCATGTAAATGACCTTCTTGAGCGATTCCTTTATTTCTTTTGATGTTATCAAAGGTATTTATTGTATATCAAAAGAAAACCTCCCTGCGGATGCAGTGAAGTCCCTTAGAGAAAAGGCAGCACACCAGACGCAGGAAAGAAAAGGTTTCTCTTGCCATCTAGTCTCTGTACCACTGTAATCTTTTCTGTTCTGTGTTTATCCTCCTTGAGCTGGTCATACTCCTTGGCACCCCCCCCCCACCCAGTATGACTAAGACAGCCACCTCTCAGGCACAATAGCTTCTACCAACCTTCACCCTGAACCTGGAGATCTGGCAGGAGTGCAGGGCTCTGCAGTGCCTTTGCCTTTATCTTGGCATAATCACATCTGCTTTTCATCCTGTGTTTTCTTCCCACTTCCCCATCTTACACCACCTCACTGGAACAACACAGCCATTTCACTGTAGGAGAGCAAACTTCCTGGCCTGCCATAGGGGTGACGGTGGTGGTAGACCATGGCATTACTCCCCCGGGACTGGGACATGCTGACATAAGCAGTGCTTCCCTTGGGCGTTCTCGGGGTCAGTGGGGTCACCAACAGGGTGCCATGGGAATTGGTAATGGGATCTGTCCCATTTAACACCTTTATTTGGGGGTACAGATTCAGGGTAAGAAATGCCTTTTTGCAGATGCTAGTAAGATCTGTGGCTGGGTGGACAGTGAAGAGGGTGTCAGAATTCTGAAAGAGATCCTGGGTAGATTGGAAAGTTTGTCAGAAGTATGGCAGTTAAAATTTAATGCAAAGAAGAGCAAGGAGATGCACAGACACAACAAATCTTCATACTGAATATAGAGTGGGAGAAGGAGAATAGTAGTGGAAAGCACTACAAAGGAAGAGGACTTGGGAGTAATAATTTCAGACAGTCTCAAGGCACCAACACAATGCATCTGGGTGGTGGGTAGGTTAAATAGAACATTATGGTGCCTAGGAAAGGGGACTGCCAGCATGAGAAAGGAGATTCTGCTGCCACAGTGTATGTCACTGGTTCCTGCTCACCACGAGTAAGGTGTGTAGTTTTGGAGTCTGCATGTGAAGGACAGGGACAGAGTGGAGGCAGTGCAGAGGAATGTAACCAAGATGCTCCAGGAACAGCAGGAAAGGACGTATGAGGAGAGGCTGGCAGATCTGAACATGTATACTCTTGAGGCGAGAAGGGCAAGAGGGGACAGGATTGAAGCATAAGTTCAGGAAAGGAGAGCAGTACCCACTACAGCGAAGGAACACTCAGACTGCATAAAATAAATTGATGTTCCCCTGGCTCCCCCACCCACCTACTAGGGTTAATACAGTGGCACAATCTCTCTCTCCCGAATACTTGTTCTCCTCTCTAGTCTCCTGCATGTCCTGCACAAAACATTTACTGATAAAACAGTCACCACCACCCACCCTGTCCCTGTCTGTCAGGTCAGACAGTGGCACAATCTACATCTGGTGGTTGTGTGGTCTGCAGGACTTGCTTTTCTTCATTCTTTTTTTTTTTTCTTGGCATGACGTTCTGACCTGGCCTAACTTCTCCTAACGCCCTCCTGCCCATAATGTCTCCTAAATCTGCGTGTTCTCCTAAGAATATTGAACAAGTCCAACCATTTAAATATTTAGGACTCTTAATTGATGAGGGCAGGATGTTTGAACCACATATTAGTGTGATTAAAGTCATGCACCAAAGATTGCGGTCTTCATATAGACTTAATCCACTCTTAGTCCCATCAACTAGAAAACTTCATGCCCAAAGTTTTCTCATCCCTGTAACAGACTATGGTTTGCTGTTTTATTTCTCCGCTGGGGTGGGTTTATTTACTAAATAAAGTTAAAACCTTGTTGAATCAAACTGCTAGATTTTCAACACAGTTACCGGTAAGGACTCAACATTGTACATTACTGATGGTGGGAGGCTTTCTGCCTTTAGATTATTGTTTTAAACTATAAGTCAGCCTTTTGGCTAAGAAAGTGGCCTTGAATGAGATCCCAGAGGCATTTAATTGTATAGTTAAGAAGAACTTTAGCCCTGTTCTTACTAGGCTAGCTGGTAAAAAAATTATTTGCAATACCTAGGATGAAAACTACTTTGGGACAAAAATCTTTATTGCATGTACTCTCTTGCTGTTGATGTCATGCTACTCAGTGTATATTGCTCTTTTCTGTAATGTAACCTGTGCCTGTTGTTTCAACCTTGTATTGTATGCCACTGTATGGCCCGGGTCGCAACTGAAAATGGTCCTTTGGATCAGCTTGCCTACCTGGTCACCAAAAACATAAATAAATAAATAAATGCAGTTCTTACTGTCTACTTTTGAATGTTTAAACAACTCTCTGTTGACCTTTAGGATGAAGTTAAAAGATTACCTCATGGTAGAAAGTGAGTGTGTTTTAATTGAACATGCTGTGTTTACTATTTTTAGTGATCTATAATATGTTAGCAATAAGTCTTTATTGTATGTATTGTCTTTTTATGTGTAACCCCTCACCCCTGCCTTTTTAGCAGAACAACAGGTGGCATGCTGTTGAAGCTGACAGCAGTACCTGGTGGGGACCTGGGTTCGGGGAGGATGAGGTTACTTGGCACAGGGGACCTAGGTTTGGCTACTCTGCACAGGGGCACCCAAGTAAATCCGAACACAGGAAGCAATAACTGTAATGTCCAGAACCAGGAATGGGATTCTTCAGTGTGGCTTTTATTCACTTCCAAGCTGAACAAACAAAGCATAGACGGACCCCCATGGGGCTACATTTCCTGGTAATGCAGATTAGAGACAACAGAATACTTTATCACTATTTCCAGTCCTCAGGCTCTAAACCCACCAGGCACACAGCCCGGACTTGCACGCAGCTTTGGGTACACAGCCCGACTTGTACACTCTTGGGTTTTCCCCACTGGCCCGGCTCCCCTGCCGGCCACTTGATCTGCGGTCCGTTGGAAGAATGAACCAATTATCCCATTCACGGTCCATTGGAAGAATGAACCAATTATCCCATTCACGGTCCATTGGAAGAATGAACCAATTATGCCATACACAGTCCATTGGAGGAATGAACCAATTATCCTGTCGTGGCTCCCCAAACCACACTAGAGTCTTCGACTCCTAGAGAGGGAATTTTCCTTACAATCCCACGTCTGGGTACTTCCCCATCACTGGCCAAGTGCCTGAGGTAAAGTAAAAATCCACCGAAGAAATCCGTAGCGGTGGACCTGGTCACTAAAGATGGGGGGGGTCACCCACCTCCAGCTCCTACAGCCCATACCCGGCCATTTCTCTGCAAACTGAACAATTCCTGCACTGAACTTTCAAATGTAGATTATGGGTAGACGTCTGTCGCATCACCTCTACATATTATTTGCATCCCAACAAACTCTGGACTTGAAACTACTTTTATCTTGCTTAGCCCATTACTTTAGGCTTCCCAATATTTAGTAGTTCAATCCCCACATTGTCACACAAGTCCCAGGGTGAAAAAACATAGGCCCTTTTAGCCAGAGCAGACACTCACCCTCACGTTGCAGGTACCCCACAGGCGACTCACAAATCTTCTTTTCTCCCAAATAAATACTGGAACAAACAGGCAGCTTTTCCTCCACAAGCAGAACTAGGAATCTGCAGGGAAACCTTCCCCCCCCCGGAGGGAAGGGGCACTGAGACCCGAAAACAACGGTCTCCACCACTTCAGTAATCTTTTGTGTCTCTCTTTAAGGTGGAGACACACACCCTTCTACTTAAAATTAGCCCTCTGTCAGGGCTGAGGCTCCTAGAGCCTTCACTGAGCTGCTTTACCAGCAAGCTCCCAACTTCTCACATCTCACTGAAGACTGACTTCAAAACTCCCAGCATTCTATCTAACTCCCTCTGCTGCAGATTCCAGTGTGGCTCATGCAGCTGCGATAGTTCTATTGGTGATGGCATCCCTCAGTCTCAGCTGAGACTGAGAACAGAGTGAGACAGTGTGAAACCCATTTAACTGGAGTTTCACAAGCTGCCTTCCCTGCCTACCACTAGGTCTTACTGGGATTCTAGTAACCCCAGGTAACAAGGGGTTACACTGCGCCATTGACCAGGAAAATGACTGTCGCAGTCATTATTTACCGACCTTAGGCCATCCCACCCTACGTGCTACCTGGGAGGGGGTGATCAAACCCCCTCCTACCATGTGCAAGCACAGGCAGGCAACACTAAGGGCCTAGAGCCTTTAGCTGACATATCAGCCTCTACACTATCCACTTACTATGGACACCCAGTGGCTCTGGTAGAACTATCCAGAGCATAGCCCTGATAGATCAGCACTGCGGTCCCAATGGCCACTCAGGTTTTCCCTAGAGGGTTAGCGGGGATAGAGAGGCTGTGGACCTATCTGCTTTTAACCTAATACCCCCAAAACAAAATAACCCAGGGATCTCCCCGACCTTGGGCAACCTGCAACCACACCATTAGAATACCACATTACTGCCTCCTCCCTACCCCCACAACCACACCTGTGGAAGGAAAGGGTTAATACAGTAATAACAACAATAACACCACAGTACTTTAAATTTCTAAACGCACTAAAGCACTGATGAGGAACTCCGATGAGCCCCTCCTCCTCCTCTTGTCTTCTCTTCTGTCTTCCCAGGAACACCTGTAAGAAAAAGAAAGACAACACACACTCCTAATCTGCATACACAGTCTACCTAAACCCCTACCATCAAAACACTGAAAAATCCCAAAAATATATATATTTCTTTTTTTTAGAAAAAAAGGTAGAAAACAGTATTTGCATTAGAAAACAACAACATTATCTACAATACACATTTTGGGGGGATGGAGTGCCCTAAAAGTCCCAACTAGTGACCACAGTGCCCGAAGGCTAGTCCAATAAAGAGTCTCTCCTGGGCCGGAGCCCAGTGAAGCACAGTTCTAACAGGCCAAAGTCCCGAAGGGGAGAGTCTTTGAGGACAGTTCACACATTTTTGAAGTCTGCTAGTGTAGGGTGTGTACTGCAATGTCATAAAGATAGAAAAGTTCGGACTTATCAGCCACTTGTAGAATGGAAATTTTGGGACCGACCTGCACCTCTGTGAAGCTCTTCCTGGCAGCATTTCTTCTGATACAGCTACAGCTGGCGGACATCTTCTGGAGGAACACAGGAGGCACATCTGGGAACAGCTGGGCTGATGTCATCTCTGGAGATGGAACCTTAGAACAGGAACAAAAAGGAAACAGCTGGTCCGATGTCATCCGATTACCAGGCGATGAACAGGATACAGCTGGGCTGGTGTCCTCTCTGGATCTGAAGTCATTTGGTGGGCCAGATGATGGTTTCTGGAGAGGTCAGTACACTGTAGACTGATGAATGTGGGGCACCTGAGTCCTGGATGTCCATATTGGCGGATCAATAAGGCACTTCATAGTCTGGTGTGGCAGTATTGACTACCACTGCTTGGCTCTCCATTTTGTAGGCATGGGCACATTTGCTGAGAGGTCCTTGCACTGAGGCCAATAGTACGAGGGGTCAGGAGCTTGAATTATTAACCCGTCTGGGCACACATAATTCACACAGTGGGAGATTTCACGTCCCTCTCTGTCCACTATTCTCACTCTGTCTATAAACAGTGTCCTGCCTCTCTTCCAATGGGTATACTTTTCGTGAAACAGTCTGTCACATGCTTGTTAGCCCCAGGATGCACACTTTTCATGGCTTCGTTCCAGATCCAGCATTTCCTGCAGTTCTCAATCTCCTCCCAGACTTTTCGAGGAAAGGTAGGAAAGGTCATTCCATAGATCTCATTTGTCTTTCTACGAACCAGTCTCTCCTCTTTACTTGCTTTGGTCAATCTGAGACCGCTGACCTGGCTTGGGGGTGGCCAGTCCTGGTTCTGCCAGCTTCGCATCCTTAAAGAAATTAGAAACGGATCCCTGACTTCTTCCTCTTGCGAAGCCTGGGCAGTGGCATCACCACTTTCTTCCAGACATTCCTCCGAGGCAAGATCTTGAGGCTGTGTACCTGTTCCTTTTTCACAAGGCCACATAGGTTCCCCCTCATCTTTCTCTTCACTGAGGATCTGAGCCCAGGAGTGAGCAGTCGTTCTCACTCCTGAGACTATCCACTCATCACTAGGCGCGGAGGTCAACACCTCCCACTCAAAGGCCTCCCGCATCTCATCTTCGTCTAAGAGACTTGGGCTAGGCCCCCCCTCCAGGGGTCTATTGATGCTTTATCCGAACTTTCCTTCTGGGATCCAGCATCTGATACTTCAGCTTCGGGTTCTGTCTCTAACTCTGCACTCTTTAGCTTTGTGCCACACTCCCCCGAGGGGCCTTCCTCCTGAGCTCCGCCTGGTGCTGTGTGCTGCCAACTGCAGATTCCTGAATTTTTGTCCATGTGGAGCCAAAGCGGTTTGAGGCACTTTATACAAGCCATATTTTTTAGGCATCCAGCACAGTGAGGAATCATGAAGGCGTCCCTTCCAGCTCTCAGGCATATTTGACATACATGCACTGGATAACCAGGAACATACATGAGGAGGTAGTTGCCTTCCATAGCACCACTTTCAATGTCCACTCAGTCTATTTACTGCTGTGTTAATGCAACCCGGGCATGATCCGGATGCAAGCTGGTCCTGAGGCCATTACTGCAGAAAACAAACAAAAGTTCACTGTAACTGAGTCCCACTTTATTGAACACTTTCTTTAGTTGTAAAATGGATCCTCTGCTGCTGTTTACTTTACTACCCACCCTGTAATGGCGGCGGCAGCACTCCTGTGCATCAACATTCAGAATCTGGGTCAAGCCACTGCGCACCCGATTTACACAAACTACTGATAACTTTTGCTCAAACTGCACAACTTGCTCTGTTCTTGCTTTAAACACATTTACAGGATTTTCCATGGACTTTTTACAAGCTGGTAACATTTATTTGATTTACATTCCCTTACAGCTTCAGGTTTTTAGCACAGGATTGCCTGTATTACTAGTGCTGCACTTTGGCTACAACTCATAGTCTCTCTCTGGCTTTAAACTTTAAACTGAGGCTAAATTCATTACTATGCACACAGTCAATGGCTTAAGAGACGTGCACTTGCTGGCAGGACTTGACACAGTCATTACTTGCAAAGCGACTACACTGCTGCACACACATTTACATGGCATAGGGCAGAAAACCACTGTTTGAGCAGTTTTTAGGTTGTTACTTACTGTTATCAGTAGCAGTTTGCTGCGATGGGGAAAAACGGCCTGCAGCCAGTTCTTGGAGGCCTCAGAACAGAAACGGGCAGGCAGTCCTACCGATCGTCTTTTCAACCACCACTTCTGCAATTTCAATGATCGATTAGCGGGTTGAGCCAATGTTAAACAAGAAAGTCTAATTTTAACAAGTTTACAGCAATTTTAACACTCAGCCGCTCCTCCACATGCACTCCTCACACTCCCTCTCGAATGCTGGGGCAGTCACTGTAGAGCTGGCTGAGGGGCGGGACTGATTGCAGCCTGACCAATCACACGACACCATGCAAATGAGCGTCTTCTTCCTCGCGAGGGCTCTTCTCCTCACGGCGATCGTCGAGCAGGCAAATTTAAACTGCAGAATGCAACTTTTTTTCCTTTACAGCTGACTCCACGGCGGGAGCCCATTTCAGCCATTTAACATAGCCATTACACCTGCAAATTTCTCATACTTTCAGAAAGCATTTCCAATGTCCAGGGCACAATTTTCATGTTGCTACCCCTAGTCTTCTACACTTTTCTTTTCAACAGTTCATTTTAAAAGCAGGCAAAAACGCTGTAAACTATTTTGATGCAGGACAAGGGCACACTCTTTGGCTTTACTGCTCTTTGGTAAACAGTTGGCATTTTAAACAGCAGCACAAGATCCACAGCACACAGCAACACACTAGGAAATTGCTTCAGCTTTTGGGCTACCCATGCCAGATAGCCAAAGCGCTAGCCCCTTGCCCAAGCACCTTCCTTCCCAGAACAAAATCAAAGCGGTGCCTCCATTTTGTAACCCCTCACCCCTGCCTTTTTAGCAAAGCGATAAGTGGCATGCTGTTGAAGCTGACAGCAGTGCCTGGTGGGGACCTGGGTTGGGAGGATGAGGTTGCCTCGGCACAGGGACAGCCTAGGTTGGCTACTCTGCAGGGGCTGCCAAATAAAATCCGAAAACAGGCTTAATAACTGTATGTCCAGAACCAGGAATGGGATTCTTCAGTGTGGCTTTTATTCACTTCAAGCTGAACAAACAAAGCATAGACGGACCCCCATGGGGCTACATTTCCTGGTAATGCAGATTAGAGACAACAGAACACTTTATCACTATTTCCAGCCCTCAGGCTCTAAACCCACCAGGCACACAGCCCGGACTTGCACGCAGCTTTGGGTATACAACCCGACTTGTACACTCTTGGGTTTTCCCCACTGGCCCGGCTCCCCCACCGGCCACTAGGTTTGCGGTCCATTGGAAGAATGAACCAATTATCCCATTCACGGTCCATTGGAAGAATGAACCAATTATCCCATTCACTGTCCATTGGAAAAATGAACCAATTATCCCATTCACGGTCCATTGGAAGAATGAACCAATTATGCCATACTCAGTCCATTGGAGGAATGAACCAATTATCCTGTTGTGGCTCCCCAAACCACACTAAAGTCTTCAACTCCTAGAGAGAATTTTCCTTACAATCCCACGTCTGAGTACTTCCCCCATCACTGGCCAAGTGCCTGAGGTAAAGTAGAAATCCACAGAAGAAATCCGTAGCGGTGGACTTGGTCACTAAAGATGGGGGGCCACCCACCTCCAGCTCCCACAGCTCATACCTGTCCATTTCTCTGGAAACTGAACTATTCCTGTACTGAACTTTCAAATGTAGATTATGGGTAGACATCTGTCACGTCACCTCTACATATTATTTGCATCCCAACAAACTCTGGACTTGTAACTACTTTTAACTTGCTTACCCCATTACTCTAGGCTTCCCAATATTTAGTAGTTCAATCCCCACATTGTCACACAAGTCCCAAGGTGAAAAAACATATGCCCTTTTAGCCAGAGCAGACACTCACCCTCACTTTGCAGGTGCCCCACAAATCTTCTTTTCTCCCAAATAAATACTGGAACAAACAGGCAGCTTTTCCTCCACAAGCAGAACTAGGGGGTTGCCCCAGGAATCTGCAGGGAACCCCCCCTCAGAGGGAGGGGGCACTGAGACCCGGAAACAACGGTCTCCACCACTTCAGTAGTCGTTTGTGTCTCTCTTTAAGGTGGAGACACACACCCTTCTACTTAAAAGTAGCCCTCTGTCAGGGCTGAGGCTCCTAGAGCCTTCACTGAGCTGCTTTACCAGCAAGCTCCCAACTTCTCACACCTCACTGAAGACTGACTGAAGACACTGACTTCAAAACTCCCAGCGTTCTATCTAACTCTCTCTGCTGCAGATTCCAATGTGGCTCAAGCAGCTGCGATAGTTCTGTTGGAGATGTCATCCCTCAGTCTCAGCTGAGACTGAGAACAGAGTGAGACAGTGTGAAACCCATTTAACTGGAGTTTCACAAGCTGCCTTCCCTGCCTACCACTAGGTCTTACTGGGATTCTAGTAACCCCGGGTAACAAGGGGGTTACATATACTGGTCAACCATGAAAACAAGCCTGTGGCCCATGGACTTTCTGTATAAATAAATAAAACAAACCAACTCCCTCCTGCCCATAACTTCTCCTAATGCCCTCCTGCTCATAAACTTCTCCTATATAGCTCTCCTGCACATTTCTTAACAGTTCTGTATGGTTCTTGATGAGAAAGAAGCTACTGTTGATTGACAAACAGACTGTGGAAAGAGCAGAATGTGGTTAGTGTTACCGGTATCCCTGGTCCTCCCTTCCACCAAAAGCCCATGAGATAAGAGCAGAATGGGTTTACTTATTATATTACACCCATGGGTAGTGTAACTTGTAATATACTTCTCTCTCAAATAAAACCCATGGTGTAGTTCAGATAAGAGCAGAATGGCTGGGGCTGGGACTATTACTTATTATGGCCACCCCCACCCCATTAAGGAAGGTAGTGTATACTAAGACATACTGTATGCTCCTCCCCCACCAAAAACCCATGGTGTAGTGAGATAAGAGCAGAATGGGACTATTACTTGTTATGGCCACCCCCATCCATTTATAAATGCACTCAAGTTGCCATCACAGTCATCTTTTGTCTCTGGGTTAGTCTGGGTCTGAAACTAAAAAACAAAATGACAATTTAAGACAATTTTAAAACATTATTTTCTGAGCAGTCCAATGGCCTTATATTTCTTAAATGCTGGAAGAGGGTCATAGTCTTCAAGTTCAGCTCCTTCTTGGGCATGAGTTTGCTCACAGTGTCAGCCTTTAGTGCACTTCTACCTTTTGTTTTTATTTTGTTTTGAACAGGAAAGCCTCTTTCACATGCTACTGATGTCACAGGTGACACAAGTAAAATCTTGGCCATTGTGACAAACTCTGAGAATACATCTGAATAGTTCTCAATTAACCTTTGCAGGGCCACGGACTGATATATCAGTCCAAAATTCCTGTATGTTATAATTCTGTCGGCAGCTTAAGGGGTAAGTCTTGGCAGACACTGCTGTGCAAAGGTGGTCCTTTTTTAGATTTCTGAACAAGTTTGAATTGGCCTTAATCTTTCTCAGTCCTTTCCTGGTCAGTAAGTGCTGGCATTGTTTCTTTTTTGAAGGTTGTGTCTTGGAAATAAGTGCAAACATCCTTCAATTCCTGCAGTCCATGGTCCACTATCTTGGAATGATCAGGGAGACACTTAGGCTGTATAAGACCATTTCAGTTATGCAGCATCGCCATTGAAGATGTCTCGCATCTTGTGTGACTGTTTTTGATGAGCTGTTTGGTATTTCTAAGATGCTGTCTGGAACTGCATATGCAGTGCTGGTCTGTCATTCACATTTTGATCCTGCCACATGCAAGGACATCGGTCAAGTTCCTGAAATGTCTGCTTAGCTCTACCCTATTCTGCTCTTGGAATGTTTATAGTCTAGTAACAGTGGGTTCTATCATGCTGCTGGCCACTGAAATGTCAGCACTCTCCCGCTGCATGATGAGAGACAGTTTATTCACCATGTCTAAGATATCCATGAAAAAAAGAAGTGCATAAGATAAAGCAGACAGATTTTAGTTTTGTCTGAAGGCCCTTTGCTCCTTGGACACCTTTTGCTACATTATGCTCTATGGCTTGTAACAGTGCAGGTTATGGTCTCTAAATTGCTTGAACTGCAGTATGCAGTGATAGCCACTGGAAACTTCAGGTTCTTTTAGAGACAGATATGATATTGTCATCATTGAGCCTTTCTTGGATAAAATGCAAGGCATTGTACCATACTGCTGAGTTGCTGTAGTACCTGTACACATTTTTTATGGTTACTTGATATTCGTTGAATACACTTTTTCCCCTACATGCTTGTCCTGCTGCCGGTGCCAGTCTGTGGACAACACAATGAATCTGAATCAATCTTGGGTTTACTTGCTGTCTTAACTTTGCACCCACCTCATTGTGCATTCCAGTCCTGATGCCTGCACCGTCACTTGCTACTGTGATGATCTTCATGGGTAAACTGCATTAGCAGAACACACATTTAACAGTTTTGCTACAGTTGTCTCTGCCCTCCCATCAGGTATTGTGATACAGTCAATAAAATGAATTTTGGACTATGCATTGAATATGTAATTCACATAGATGTTCAGCTTTTTGTGAATGGTTACATCAGTGGTTTCATCCACTGTTACCTCAAGAAACTGAGGACCTGCTAAGTGAGCTTTGATTTTTTTTTCTTGTAGGACTTTTATGGTGTCCAGCATGCCATATCTTGCATCCCAACCAGAGTAGATTGTGCCACTGTCTTGCAATGCTGGACAGCCATTTAGTTTCTCTGGATGTAAAACACCACCACCATCAGTGATTTTCATGCCACAAGCAAAGCAGCCCAAAGCCATGGCCCTCAGAAAATTCCCTTCCACCTAACCTGTAGAGGTATCAGTGATTCAAACTAGTTCAGTGATTGCCCTTGTTTGGTAAGGTAGTACATTGTCATTAACTGGGCAGCTTTACTGTCATCCTTTGCCTCAGGACCTGAGATCTGCTTCTCAAATGTCACTGGCAGAGACAATTTTTGTGTTGTTTTCTTTTTTGTCTGTACCAGCAAATGTTCTTTGTTTCTTTCATGTCTGTAAAAAGCAGACACTTGCCAGTTGTTTGTGCCAGTTGTGGCAAATGGATTGATTTTCCCACCTTTTTTTTTTTACATCAGCTGCACTTCCCAACAGTGTTTCCCTCTACTTCTTCCTTTACAAGCCATGGAAGTAACTTTCTCCAGCTGTCCTGCCACAACCTTTTCTTGCTGCTTTTAGCAAGAACTTGCATGTGACAGGGTTGAAAACGGCCTTGTCCCGGTTGTTATGCAGAAAGTAAACACAAGGGTCTGTTCTGTCCTCTCCTTTTCTGTCTTCTCTGTCTGGTTGCACAAACAGATTTTCTCGTGAGACCTAGGACTTGAGCACCCCGATGTTCTTGCAATTCTCTGCCTCTTGCTATCTCTCTACCCTCACTTGCTGTTCTGTCTTTTCTCCCCCTTGCATATCTGTAGGTATAAAAATATATGTGCGTTTTTTATGTGGAAATGTCACTGATACTGAGATCTCTTTGTTTAAAACTGTATATAGTTATAATGTTAAAATGATTGCAAAGCTGTTTGGAACTCAGGGGGTTAACCTGAAATGCAGTTTTTAAGCCTCTTGCAGAGATGTAAACAAGAGGTCAATTCTGGGTCACAGTGCTCTTTTTGCTGCACCTGCTGAAACTTACAGGAACATTGTGTGAGAAGCATGCTGTTTTTTTAACGAGCTCCTGCAAAGACTTTTAAAAAAGAGCTGCAGTGTTTTGCAAAATACAGATGCAGACTGAGATTTGAAATTGAGAAGAAAAAGGACTCTGCTTTCTATGTCTGTATTGCCATTGTAAATAGTATTTCTGAACAATTTTTTAATTTTATTTTACCGTTTATTAATAATAAAACACTTGTGACTTTTTCAACTGCTCCTGGTTTTCCTATGCTTCTTGACCTGTGCCTCGATGACAGATGGTATCAGCCTAAGTGGGATTTATGCTGTGCGTACTCTAAGCTAGGAGTTTTGTGCGTGGGTACTAGACCTGGTACCAGGGAAGCATAGAAGAAAGTTATGGATTCTGCAGCAGCAAGCCCAGGAGTGGTTACCATGAGAATGGCAGCCAAAGTAGCAGAGACAGAAGTCCAAGTTGAAACTGTACAGCTAGCATCAGTTATAGAAAAAGAACAGGCAGTGACAGAACCTGAAAGCCTAACTGCCTTTTTCAAATTGTGGGCTATACAACAAAAAGAGACGGAGAAAGAAAAAAAAGAAATGTACCAACTCGAATGGCAGAGAAAAGAAGAAATGCAGCGACAGGAGCAGCAAAGAAGAGAAGAGGTGCAGTGATGGATGGATGCCTTGCAAGTTATCAAAGCTGGAGGGTCTGGCACTGGTCCAGCAGAGCAAAAAGACACAAATAACTTAAAATACATTAAACTTACAAAGTTGTGCCTCTGGGATGATATCGAAGCATACCTGACAACTTTTGAAAGGGTTGCCGCAGCCTGCCAGTGGCCAGTGCAGCAATGGGCAATCAGACTGGTACCTTACCTGACAGGTAAAGCCCAGCTTGCTTACAGCAATATGGATACTACACAGTCAGAAAACTATGACCTGGTGAAAAGCGAAATCCTGAAAAGGTATGACATCTCAGGAGAGACCTACAGGCAAAGATTCCGGTCTCTGAAGCACAACTCAGTCGACAATCCTAGAGGAGCCTTCACCCGACTCAGAGAACTCCTGATAAAATGGCTCCAGCCAGAGGGCAAAACAGTCCCACAGATCATCGACACATTTGCAGTGGAGCAATTCATCAACATCCTGCCTACAGATGTGCAGCTTTGGGTGAAAGAACACTGACCAGAAAGTGGCGAAAAGGCTGTTTCTTTGGCAGAAGATTACCAAATGGACAGACAGATGCCATAGCAGTGAGTTAATAGCCAAGCACTGGTAAGACACTCTTTTCCCCATTTAAACTCCGAAGTCTGACAAGGACTCTGGTTGGGGTAACAAATCTGTGCCCAAAGACTTTATTTGCTACAACTGTAATAACACAGGTCATATTGCAAGAAATTGCCTTAGTAAGAAGAGTGACACTGGAACAGATTTGTCCTTAGCAACTTGAGGCAAGTACTTAACAGATGTGAAGGTGGGAGATAAGACTGTGAAGGGACTTATAAATTCAGGAAGTGGACACCTAGTACATATTGAAGTGCTAGGAAAAAAATTTCCAAAAGGACCAGGTACTGGTGTCATCTGCATCCACGGGGACACTCAATACTATCCCACCACCCAAGTGACTCTGACATTTAATGGGATGTTGCAACAAATGAAAGTGGGGGTAGTACCTTAGTTACCTATACCTGTGATTATTGGAAATTACTTTCCATGATTTACTGAGTTAGAGAGGGAGTAAATCCTGATGTTTCAGCTGTGGTGATGAAAGCTGAGGCAAAGAAAATCTCAGATGGTGGGGACTCTCTTCCTTTTGCTGATTTTGATTCGGACTTGTTTGAGCAAAGCTCCAAGATCTGGAAGTCAAGGAAAGAAAGACAATGCCTGAAGAAACAGTGGCAACAAAAGACTGATGGACATAAGGGGTTAACATATGAAAATACTGAAACTAAACTGATCACTGATTGTGATTTTCTTTTAGAAGAAGCTAACAATGTTTCTCTCCAGTGTTATTTTAAGCAGTGGGGGTGAAACCAAAACAGGGTGAACCAATGTTTAAAAAATGTAATGGGCTACTGTACAGAGTTTGGATTAAACCTCAGACACAGGACCAGATAGAACAATTGGTTATACCACAACAGTATAGATATGAGTTGTTACAGATAGCACATGATAGTCCTATGGCTGGTCACTCTGGGAGGGATCGCACCCTTGCCAGATTGCTGTACAGATTTTACTGGCCTGCAATTCATGAAGATGTTGCTACCTATTACAGTTCTTGTGCTGAGTGTCAGAAAGTAGTCCCAGTGACTTCAAAAGACAGACATTACCCCTACCCATGGTAGATGTGCCTTCTGAGAGAATTCCAATGGATGTGGTTGGCCCCTTAGACAAAAGTAAAAAGGGAAATCGATTCATTTTAGTAGTATGTGACTATGCTACTCGATAGCCAGAGGCAGTTCCAATGCGTGCTGTCACAGCCCCAAAAGTGGCAGCAGAGCTTGCTGAAAGTTTCAGCAAGGTAGGCATTCCTAAAGAGATTATTACTGATCGGGGTAGTAATTTTGATGCTGCATTACTGAAAGAGCTGTGCCGACTACTAGGCATCACTGCCATAAGAACCTCCCCTTATCACCCTCAGACAGACCATCTTGTTGAGCATTTTAATCAAACCCTAAAACCCATGTTAAAAAGGTTTGTAAAAGGGGAAGGGAAAGACTGGGACCAACACTTACCTTACCTGCTTTTTTGCTTACAGAGAAATTTCATAGGCATCTGCATGTTTTTCACCATTTGAAATGCTGTATGATAGACAACCTAGAGGGCCACTAGATGTAATAAAAGGAATATGGGAAGATAACCCCCATCAGAAACGATCTATTACATCTTATGTGTGTGCCCTGAGAAAAAAGCTTGCAAAATATGTTGAAATCACCCATAATCAGGAAGAGGCCCAAAACCAGCAAAAGATGTATTATGACCATGGGGTAAAAGAAAAAGTCTTTGAGCCAGGTGAAAAGGTCTTGCTACTGTTACTACTACATAAAATTAAACTGTTAATTAAGTGGCAAGGGCCTTATAAGGTGTTTAGACGTACAGCATAGTTAGCTAGGAGATTGAGACCCCTGATAGGAAAAATCCTACTAAGATATACCATGCTAACCTTCTCAAGAAATGGGTTGAAAAAACACCAAAAGCTGTTTTGCTAGTTTTAGCAGAAACTGATAAAGAAGATATTGATGTAGCTTATGACAGACTGGAACACATTTTAACTGCTGATGCAGTAAAAATTTAATGTTTCCTTAACTGCTGAACAAACTGAAGACATTTGTAACTTGCTAAAGACATTTTACAGTACTTTTATCACAGTACCAGGTCGAGCACATAATAGTGACAAGGAATACTTACCATATTAGACAAAAGACATACAGATTACCAGAGCGGTTAAGAGCTGACGTGGCTAAGGAAATACAAAAAATGAAAGAATTGGATATCAAAGAAGAGTCGAGAAGTGCTTGTTCATCACCAGTGGTAATTGTAAACAAAAAAGAAGGGGGTGTAAGAACCTGCCTTGATTTTAGGAAACTTAATCAAGTGTCAGAATTTGACAGTTATCCTATGCCCAGAATAGATGATTTGGTGGACAAACTGGGAAGTGCTAAGTATATCGGTATCCTCTCTCTCACCAAGGGTTACTGGCAAATCCCCCTAGCTAAAGAACCCAGAGACAAAAGTGCATTTGCCACTCCTATAGGATTATATCAGTTCACCACCAATGCCATTTGGTTTACATGACACACCCACTGCATTCCAGCGGTACATGGATGTAATTTTATCCCCTCACACTGGTTATTGTGCTGCATACCTGGATGATGTCATTGTGTACAGTCCAGACTGGAACAGCCACCTGGAACACCTATGAGCAGTTATCTAGGTAATCAAAAAGGCAGGTCTGACAATTAATCCTTCCAAGTGTGCATTGGGCATGCAGGAAACCAGATATTTGGGCTATGTTTTGGGAAATGGAGAAGTCAAACCAGAGGTTTCTAAGATAGAAGCTGTAGCTAACAGCCCTGTCCCTAAAACCAAGAAACATGTCCGGTAATTTTTAGGGCTGGCTGGGTATTATCGGAGATTTGTTCCCAGCTTTGCTGAGTTAGCTACTCTACTCACTGAACTCACAAAGAAACTGCTCTTGAATAATGTGAAATGGACCCCAGAGTGTGATGAGGCTTTTCGGGCCATTAAGGCTGTATTATGTTCAGCCCCTGTTTTAAGAAGCCCAGACTTTGAGAAACAGTTTCTGTTACAGACTGATGCATCAGAGGTAGGCATAGGTGCAGTCTTGAGTCAGCATATAGATGGGAAAGAACATCCTATTCTATATATAAATCGGAAATTGCCTGACAAAGAGAAAAGGTACTCCACCATTGAAAAGGAATGCCTTGCGACAAAATCGGCCATGAAGTCCCTTAAGTTTTACTTACTAGGGGCTGGCTTTATACTTGTAACAGATCACAGTCCTCTCTGTTGGCTTAACCAAATGAAGGATAAAAATTCCAGAATCACATGGTGGATTTGGCACTACAGCCATTTAAATTTAAAGTGATGCACAAATCTGAGAAGAGAATGTCATTGCTGATTTTCTGTCTAGATATGGATCTGGAATTGAGAATTCTGAAGGCTGAAACAACAGATGTGTGAGTTTTAACATCACTATTTGCTGTACTATTGTTATGGAAAAAAGGATACTGCATATGCACAGAACTGTAAAGGTTATATGCTTATGTTAGAAATGATTTACTAGACAGTTTTGGAAACCTGTTTTTGTAAAACAGGTTCCTTCTTAAGGAGGGGTGTGTGTGACAGGGTTAAATATGGCCCTGTCCCAGTTGTTATGCAGAAAGTGTTTAAACGCAAGGGTCTGTCTGTCCTCTCCTTTTCTGTCTTCACTATCTGGTTGCACAACCAAATTTTCTTGTGAGACCTAGGACTTGATCACCCAGACAGTCTTGCAATTCTCTGCTTCTCGCTATCTCTCTATCCTCACTTGCTGTACTGTCATTTCTTTCCCCTTGCATATCTGCAGGTATAAAAATATATGTGAATTTTTATGTGGAAATGTCACTGATACTGGGATCCCTTTGTTTAAAACTGTATATAATTATAATGTTGAAATGATTGTAGAACTATTTGGAACTCAATGGGTTAACCTGAAATGCAGTTTATAAGCCTTTTGCAGAGATGTAAACAAGAGGTCAGTTCTGGGTCACAGTGTTCTTTTTGCTGCACCTGCACTTGCAAGAACATTGTGTGAGAAGCATGCTGTTTTCTTAGAGTTCCTGCAAAGACTTATAAAAAAGAGCTGCAATGTTTGGAAAAGACAGAAACAGACTGAGATATGAAATTGAGAAGAGAAAGGACTCGGCTTTCTGTGTTTGTACTGCCATTGTAAATAGTTATTCTGAACATTTTTTTTTACTGTTATTATGATAAAACACTTGTGAATTTTACAACTGCTCCTCATTTTCCTACGATTCCTGACCTGTATCTCAGCGACACTGCAGATGATGCTGTCCCCTCAGACTGCTGCTTATCATTATCAGTTTCAATGTTCACAATCTCCTGAGATGTGTTAATGTCACAGTCTGAGGATGATGATGTTTCTATGTCCTTTTCTGCTGAATCTCCTCCAGCAAAATAATCAGTAAGGCTTCATTGAGAAAATGCTGTCCCACCACGAGGCAGTCTCGACTTTCTCTCCCCTCTCAGCAATTTGCAGTACAGCTGATGAGCCCTATATACAAATAAACAAACCAAAAAAAAAACCCAGTAAACTCTTAAGTTTACTAGTACCTGTTGGCCAAAATAGCCACGCAATGCCCTAACTGCCTAAATAAAACAGTGAAAGTTTGCCTCAAGTATTTTGTCAGTTGGTTGCCTTCAGTGCAGCCTGCCTGTCTCACAATTCAGTTTTCCTGGGTCGAGCAAGCGGACAAATGACTTTCTTAATTCAAAATCAGACTTTTTTGTTTTTTTTTAAATGCACAATGATGATGTTGAGGAGTTTACAACCCTGCTGTCTCCAGCACTAATGGTTGCTCTGTATCACACACTCAGTGTCTCCTCAGGGTCGGGATGAACCATCACTGCTCTTTCCAGGGGACAACATGCATCCCAGGGCCTCTTCTGCCAATTTGGTTGGATCCCTCATGTTCCATTCCCCCCTCCCCCCGCTTCACTGGTGGTCCACCCTCATGTGAATGGTGCAAAAATCACACCAAGTGATGAAGGTGGAGAGAAGGGGGAAAAAATGAATTGCGCATTTTGTGCATGAGCAGTTGACTAGGGCGTTTTGTGCATGTGTGGTAATTGGCCCACTAGGATTTGCAGGCATTAAATGCTGAGCGTCTTGAGGACTTCCTGTGGAGAAAGCCACATGTCCCAAAGCACAAAATGTGCGTAATTGATGCGAGTACCCAGCTCTCTGAGACCCCTACTGTGCAAGTAAGTAATGTGTTCTCTAGCAGTGGCAGATGCAAGTCAACATTTATGGGTGGGGGGCCCAAGATGAAAAAACACCCCTATGTTCCCCTGCCACTATACTGCCCCGGGTATCCAGGGATTCCCTTGGTAAGCAGAAATTTGTCCAGTCATACCTTACAAGGCAGCACTGTTTTCCTGTACACAGTCTCCACCAGTAGGCAGTTCACGGGTTTACCACCATCTAAGAGAAGTGTTTACTAATGTTACCCTAGATTTACCACAGCTGAGCTTCCAGGGTGTGACCTTTGTGTTCTGCGGGAGGACACCAGGTCAAAAATCATCTGTTCACTCCTTTCGATAGCCTTGAGTATGCGGAGGAGTGAGATCATCTTCTTTTCCAGCCCCCAATCATGAACATGTTAATGACCACTAGCCTCTCCTCATAATTCTTGTGTTCCATATTCCTTAACATTTTGGTGGTCATGTGTTGCACCTTCTCTACTGCCTAAATGTCCTTTTCATATTGAGGAGCCCAGAACTGCACACTGTAGTCAAGGTAGGCCTGACCAGGGCCTTGGAAAGAGACAGCAGTACCCTCCCTGTATTGCTGTCAGCCCTATTAGATACACTTCAGTGTGCTGCAGACCCTCTTGACAGTGACCACACACTGCTTTTCATGCTTCAGCCTTCTGTTTATTATGAGCCCCAAGTTCTTTTCCTCTTTCACTGCAGCAAGAGTTACCCACACAGTGTGTAGATCCAGCCTCTATGTTTCTTCCCCAAGTGTACCAGCTTGCATTGGGCTACACTGAATCTGAGTCTCAAGAGTCAACCAATTGCCCAGCTTGTTGGGTCCTCTTTAGTTGGTGCTTATCCTCAAGAAGTCCACCACCCAAGACAACTTAGGCCACCATATACTGTGATGTGCATCCATTTTCTGTTTGGATGTAGTGCCACTTATCTGGGTTAGAATGTGTTGGTTTTCTTGCAAACTTGGTACTTGCATACCCTTGTAGGAGATCTTTCAACACGTGAAAATTATTCTCAAATTGTATGTGACTTTCGTACTACAGGTCAAAGCTTATATTTATAGGTCCTGTATCTGTTTTTAATACCTGATTTGCTCCAGACTTTACAAATACTTCAGTGATTGTCATACAGTATTGTAAGAGTGTTTGTGGCCTGTGATCTTTAGGATGTGAATCAAGGGACAGATCTGTACATTTCTGATACACTTGCTTGGAAACCTGGCAGATAAACATAGCACCTTGAAAATTCCACATAAAATGCCAACCTAGTAGCGTGGTGGGCTGAGGCACTGGTTGCCTTACTGTCCACCACACCAGCAACCTGGGTTTGGTAATGGATCAGGGTCACTCAGTAGGTCATCTAGGTGAGGGAGGATTGTGTCCTAGGGACAGGTCTTCTCCCTCAGGGAGTGGGATCCTGTGTCCCACTGCTTGACAACCACTGGGCAGAGGCCGAATGGGAACAGTGGTAGGAACAGTTGGACATGAGGGCGTTGTCGGCCAGATGCTGTACTTACATGCACCACTGTGCACAGACATGCACATGTATCATTGCACGCCGACATTCTGGGACATAAAAAAGCAGGAGGAGAAAGCCCCGGACTGCTTGCGCCCCCTGCAGGTCCTGCATGACCCCAAATGGCAGGTCACCAGCCAAGCATGCCTCTGTGCAAGTGGTGGATAACAAGTAAGTCCACTGGATGGGTCTGTGACAGGGCTGGGGGTTGCCACCGAGATCAAGGACAGAGGTGCACAAAGCGTTTGTGAAGAAGAATCCACAGAAAATATTGCAATAACAAGTATATGTATTAATCTTTACAGTGAATAACAACAGGCATGTTTGTAATTTTACCAATTTTCTGTACCAGTTTTTACCGTGTGATTAAAAAGTTGGTAGAGATATATATTGGAGTGTGACTATATAGAGGTGTATGAAACTTAGGTAGCTGGTACCATTCTCATGTATTACATATAGAATAAAATATGGGGTGGTGTGTGTAACGTGAAGTTAACACACACCAGAGGTGTTAGATGCCACATAAACCCCGAGAGCGAAACTTCGAGTTTAAACTCACCACCCCATATTTTATTTTATATAATTGCTGGGTTTTCCTTTTTCACCACAGCAATTGTATAAAATTAAAAGATGTTCCTGTGCGACCGCGGCCAGGTTAGGTTTCCGCACGCAGTCCACAGTCGCCCTTATTTATTTAAAAGTTTTGTATTAATTTGTTTCGGTCGGCAGCCAAAAGTTAATCGGTTTTTTTCGTGGCACTAGATTTTGTGTTTTAAAATCACTTACTGTCGAGTCCGAGTGGTGGTTCAGTCTGTGGGGGGAAAAGACAAGGCTGCCAGTGGTCGTAGAAAGAGAGCTGTGGCAGGCGCATGCGCAGAGTGAGGTAAACCTTGCACGTGTTTGCCATTATAAACAGTCCTTTATAACGGCAAATTACACCATTGTTTCCCTATGGGAAAAAGGGAAACCTATTAATTATACATACAGTTATTAATAGGTGCTTGTAAAGAACAAAGTGGTAATTTCATCAGGTGAAGTTTGGGGGTAGAATAAGCCATGAAGGCTCCTCAGTTTTATGAGATGGCATTCCTGCAGAGTTCTTCACAGGTACCAGTGTTTCTATAATGTATGGTTAGCGCCTATTAACACTCATAGTTGTAATCAGTGCCTACACAGGTTTGTTATGCCACTGTCCTGACGTGTGAATGTTGTTAACTGCTGTTCAGAAAGTCAAAGCAGTGGCATAACAAAAAAGAATGCAGAACGTGGTAAAATTCTCAGTCCTAGAACACTGCCACCAGTCTCTGTAAACAATTCAGAGTAGCATTCCATTTGTGTCAGTTTATGTTTACTGAGACTAGCGATTGCAATGGCAGCATCAAATACACACTTTATGGACTTTTTCGTCTTTAGATTACCTTGCTCGTATTTGGAGTTGTTGGCCATGAAAATTGACTCCTCCCTTCATTTGTCTGAGTCCCAGAAGAGGACGTAGCATTGTATCCCACAATTCTAAGCATTTCCCGACCACATGATCACCAGCAACCAACCGGATCATTTTACACTTGTCCTTTAAATCTTAGCCCTTGAACTGTGCATAGAAACGTACTCTCAATAAATTTACATTAGTTGATCACTTTTCTCAGCAATAAAAAAGTGTGTTTAGCAGCTTACTGTTATTTTATTCAATAACTGTGATTTAACAGAAATTAAATAAATGTTGCTGTGTGTAACGAAACAAAAGGCTCCTCTATTTTTGTAAAGGTAAGAGTTAACATTTGTAGAGTTCTAGGCTTGTGGGCTAATATTACTAATGTTTTGCACCATACACTATAAAACATAATGGCTGGGGTTCGGGTGATAACGAGCATGTAATCACTGCTCGTGGTTGCTAGGGCAACAGTAAACCTCTCAAGCAGCGCTCTCAAGACTTACCACGTTGTCCTAGCAACCACTCGAGGTGATTACAGCGAGGTTATCACCCGAACCCCAGCCATTATCCTGTATGTTACTTGTTTAGAAGAAATATATTTAGAATTCTGACTGCTGGAGAAAAAAACCAAAACCGCTTTTTGTTTTGTAACATATTTCAGTCCAGGTTTTACCTAGAGCCATTACATCAGTATCACCTCATGACTGATAGTAGCTCCTGTTCAGGTTTTTCCGCTGATGCGCTTGTAGCTCCAGTTCATGTTTCACTCTTTGCTTATGTTTTGAGATATTATTTGCAGCGAAAAATGGTTTAAAATGTAAATAAACACTGTTAACAGCAAAGAATGACATTTCTCAACCACTGAAAATTGGTGGATAATAGGTGCCAGCCACATAATATATCATCCATGTTTTCTGTCCCAGTTTTCAACCAGTTTGCTTACTTTGGAAGTTAGGTGGTTTATTCCATTATGTAATAAAGATCACGTATAAAATAGAGAATAATTCATGGGCAGCCATACACAAATTGACTGTAGTGTATAGTAGGATACTGTTGCCGATGGAAATCCATATCTAGAATGTCCTTGTGCTGCACTAGGTACATCACGATGCTGATGTGCTGCACTAGCGACGACACTACTGCAACACAACAACATAGAATGTCGTTGCACAGCAACCTTCCCCTCAAGCCACATCAGCGATCGTGAATTAAGTTTTATTTTTTTTAAATCACTAGTTCTATGGCAGTCCATTTTGTTTGCTCCATTTGTGATCACCACACTATGTATCAGGGAGAGGGAAGCAACGCAAAGTAAGATTTTTTTTTTCTTTTTGTGAAGTACGATATCTGAAAATGCCAGCTGTTTGGCACATATAAGTGGGCATAGGGGAGGCACCTCTTCATTTGACTTGGGCTTTCTGTGTATTGACAACCATACACTATGAAAGATTGTGCAGAATTCTCCATAAACAAAACCTCAAGCGTGTCGTGGCAACCACGGGACCTCTTGAAGTTTTTGTTTGCCACGGCAACCTCTTGATTCAGACACAGCCTTGTTGTATGTGGGGAACAATACAAAATCCTATATGTGTTTCATATTGCAGGGCTAAGATAACAGCATATGCACCTTGACAGTGAAGCTTGAGAGGAAAACGCATGGTAAGACGGACCATATTTTATTTTTTATAGTATATGGTTTTACAAACTAAAGCATTTGACAAACTGACCACTGAAGTAAAATGAAAAGTTAATCAGTCCAGTGCTGCAGTCTTATTACACCCCACCGCAAAAGATCCTACTTGTAAATGGTTTTCTATTTAGTGGAAATGATGTATGTTGATGTAAAGTTTTTTTCTCATGATTGAACATTTCTTTAGACTAAACTGCGGTAGACATGTTTCTTTTTTGGTCGTTTGTCACCAAGAGAAGTAGGTCTGTGAAAGCAGTACGGCTAGACACAAAGCGAGCAGGGACATAGGTGAATTTGATTTTAAATGTGCACAACAACTTTTTTAGAATGTCCACAGCAATTTTAAATGTACACAACAATGTTTTTGAATGGACTGCCTTTCTTTTGATTTCTATTTTATTCTTCCTCTTCACTCTGGGCCCAATCCCCTTCCTATGCCTCCAGGGCTATCCCTGTTTTCCTTACCTGACCGACTCAAAGTGCCATCCTCCATGGAGCCGTGGATTACCCCCGGCAGGGACAAGGTGAGGGCCCAGTCCCTCGAGCTTCTAGTCTCATCAGGTGGCATCTTGGAAGTTCAGACAGGGAGATCGGGTGTAGCTGGGTATCTTCATCATCGGGCCCAGGGTCCTCCTTTCTCCTCTGGTTTTCAGCCAACCCCTTACGAGTCATGTGGTGGAGGGTTGCAAGTGTGTGTATCAGTATGTGACATCACAAGCAGCCAGTATGGCTCCTCCCAACCCTGGTCACACCAAGCCCTACCGTCTCTTGCATCTAGGGCTCAGTGTGACAGCAGTAGATGAGATCTTCCCTCCCTGGGGAAGGACAACGTTCTTGTGGGTGCTCAATTCCCCCTCCCCCCAGCTGGCTCCTAATGAATTGGACTAATTGTAGAACCCAGGTCTCTGTATCGCGAGTCAGTGTTTTCTCGTCGACAGATCATATTTATATATCTGCAGTGTGTGTGTATATGTATGTATGTATATGTGTGTATATATATATATATATATATATATATATATATGTATGTATGTGTGTGTGTGTGTATGTAGTATGTATATATATATATATATATATATATATATATATACACACACACACATATATAAATATTTTCTAGTTTTGTTTACTAATAGTGATCTTCCGTCTCCATTTAACCACACAGAAAGATTCAGTAAACACAGAGCAACACTTTATCATGTCACAGTTCCCTTGCCTGTCTTATTTTTGGTACTGACAAAACTTAAAACACAGACCTCATAGATTACAGAGCAGTTGAAATACACTGAAAAAGAAGGTATATTAGTACATGTGTTTCTTTTCTGGTTTAAAATTGACAAGTAATACTGTAGTGAAAGTTGAAATGGTATAAAATTCTTTCTGTTGATAATTTTATGTTGAAGGAAGGAACTGAGTCATGGCTTTTAGACATTTGTGATTATTTTACCATTTACATTCATTTTCTGAGTGTTTGAAGAGTCGAAGTAAAAAACAAATCTTGTGTTTAATGCAGTTTGCAGGATTTTAAACTGCTAGTGGAAAAAACAGATTTTTTAGCAGTTGTCAGAAACTGTAGTGTGATGTTGTGATTAATGCAATCTGGAAGAATTGATCCTGTTTTATTTTAAAGACATCCTGGAGAAAACACAGACTGAGTATTTTTGAATCGTGACCAAGTAGAACAACAAAAAATCTCACTGTAACTATGAGGTTTGTTTTTTAAATATCCTTTCCCACTGATCTCACTGCTCCTCTATTTCCAGTCCACTGAACAGGCCATACCTCCATCCACTGGACTCACTGCTGGCACTGACACACATACCCTGATTCTCATGTTGCTCCGGTCACTTGGGGGTCCAGGTCTGTCCCTTCCCAAGGGCTCCAACCCCTCTGTGGCCATCAGAGAGATCAGTGAAATATCATAAGATCCTTGAGACCAGTGCTGGGGAGAGTGCATGCTACATGGCAGGGTCGTGTGGCATGGAGGCTTGGGCGTATGACAGCCATCATCCGACTGAATCAGTTTAATTTTTCCGTGATTCCACCATCCTCCTTCAAGGCATGCCCACGACAGCATCCAGGGATGAGAGTGCGCCTGACATGTGGTCACCTATGTCACATGAACTACAGCAAGCCCTCCACCAAGACCTGCTCTAAGAGCTCTGTCACCGTCCCTGCCAGCCTCAGCTCCTGATATGCCCTGCTGGGGGTACAACCCCAGGTCACGAGCATGCCATGTGGGTGCCTCTCCAGTTAGTGGAACAGAATTGTTTGGACTAACATTTTAAATCAGTGGTGCTTACTAGCAGTGAAAATCTTGCCCTTTTATGTTTTTTGGTATTGTTGAAGATTGCTCCTTATCTCCTGTCTTGAAAGACTCAAATTGTTCACTGTTTTAAGTCTGCGTTAGCACTTGTTTATACATTTGGAAATCATAACTGGAGCGCTCTGTATAATATGGCTGTCTCTAGGTTTTCAGTGGTATTCTCAGCAGTTTCAGAACATTGATTATTTATGCTGAACATCACTTTTTTGTGACTAAAATGAACTTGTAGCCAACACAGTGGTACAGAGGGTTATGACGCTGGACTACAGACTTGCTGCCACACCTGCCACCACAGTGGCAACCCTGGTTTAGGAGTGGCCCAAGGTCACTGGAGGTTGGCCATAGAGGGAGAGGATTGAGCATCTGAGGGACTGCTGTCCTCTCCTGGGGTGGGGGGGTAGTGCTTGGACTAAGTCTGGCCCCTAGTGGTGGTGGGGGGGGGGGCAAGGCAACCAGTGACTATAAAGAAGGGGACAAAGGGAGTGGTGGCCGCAGACCTCCTGCATGCACAGGGCCATCTTAGGTGGCATTCCATGCCTGCTCCCCTAGGAAGAAAATGGAGGAAAAGCAGTTCCCAGCTGACTTACTGTCTCCAGCCTCTCACAGGGCCCTGTACCCAGTGAACACCTGTACCACGCCCAACAGAAGTGTGACCATAAGTCCCAGAGGAAAGCTGGGGTGATGGGGCTGGGACCATTCGGCCAAACAGGGGACTGGTGGTGGAAAAGATAATTAACTGCAATAAAATTTCATATTTCACTCTACGAAACGGGCATAATTTCACGGATTACTCCGCAAAATGAAATTTGCTCACTTCGCCCACCACTAATCTTGATACATCATCATAATAACTGAAGTCAAAACCATTTAACCATAAGCTGCTTAGTAGAAAGAAATAAAAAATGCAATCCTGTTGACAGTCACAAGAATTACTAAATTATATATCCAAATAATATAGTGGTGTCCTAGAATTATACAAAAATAATGCAAGCATGTGAAAAAGGAAGTTAAAACTAAATAAAATACCAGGGCTATGAACATTCTACCAAACACATGAATACTAAGGCACTATTTACAAGGCAACCCCTTAGATAAAGACAGTCTTGTTAAAAATTGCAAGAAGTACTTCTGTATCATGCTAGGCATTATAATAATATTCTAGTCTTGAGAGAGGTAAATTTGGTCTATGTCTCTGGAGTGTCTGAATCCGTGATCCAAAGCATATGTCTCTACCTTGTTTTTAAGTTTCCCTGAGTAAATGTATTGATTTCAGATGTATAAATGCTATTTAATTTATACTGAATTTTTGCAAATAATTCAATGTGATTGATTTGTTTCTGCTGCAAGGAAAATAAAGTATGAAAATTCTATATATACCATTTGATCACTATTAGCACAACATGCAAGGTGCTTCTATTCCATCTTAATGCCTGTCCAGTATAATGACCATACATTAATGCTTCATAGGGAATGGACCTAAACCATGGTGCATTCCATTTGGTTGCTAAGAGATCCCAAAAACTCTGAATATATAAACATGTGTAAAACAGATGTTCCATGGTTTCCAATTCCTGATAACAGTGTAGCCTGCTACAAAACCTGTCGTCCAACTGCTTATGTTTGTGGTTTGCTTTATGTTGATTTTTCCATGGCAGCTCAACCAGTGTAAGTCCCACATTTAATAGGTATTCTAGATTGTTTAACAAGCTGTAACAATGAGGAGATGTGGGAGTCAGGACAATTAGAAATGTGACTGCTTCAGTAAAACAAACTTCGTGCCAGAGCCGATAGGGCTGTGAAGCGCTACCAGTTGGACGAAAAGTTAGACATGTGTGTAGAAATTATTCAGCGCCCAGGTGTAACTTGGCCATATGTTGGAGGTGTTGCACTAAATTTTCTACATGGCCTTTTTTGGACCCCTCCTCATGAACAGTGCCAGTGTCATTTTGTTCAGTTGTCCCGAAAGGTCATTGCACAGACCAAACATGCTATTCTGTGCCACAGGTGCAAAAACACGGTTTGGGAGGTCACGTGATGCAAGCTGCCTGAAGGCTGTGCACCTCTGGGCTACTACCGCCCATCCGCCCAAATCGATTTTAAATCGATATTAGCCTCCTAATTCAATAAATAATAGCAGTCAGAGTTCTCTTAATCTCTGCCTTATTTTCATCTGTTTCTCCCAGCATCGCATAGCTTTATCGCGCGATGGAGGCAGAGATGAAGCAGGCTGTGATGCGGCACACTCCTCCCAACATGCCGAAAAGCTTCCTGCTAAAGCGAGGAACCAGGCTTCTGGCAATTCAAGCAAATTGGGTGGCACTACTCCTCAGCAGTCCCTCTATCTGAAGAAAGATTTCTCCAGGAGGTATCACCTCTCAGAGCTGGAAAGCGTCACCTCAGTTAAAATCTATTAAGGCGACCTTACCTCCATAAAAAGCAGGATGATCGACTCAGAAGCCAGGCTCATGTCTCAGGAAAAATGGAGGGGCACAGTGGAGCCAGAAATCACTTCACTGAAGCAGCAGGTGCGGAAGCTCCAGCTCAAAACAGAGGATTTGGAAGGGCGCAGTAGGAGGAACAACCTCCTAATTATTGGGTTGCTGGGGCTGGAAGAAGGGCCAGAAACCATTGCTTTCCTCCAAAAATTTCTGCTTAAAATTGTAGGACCCTCACCTCTCAACCCCCAATATCACCTTGAAAGGCTCATCGATCTTTGAGACCAAGGTCCCCACCGATTCTCCTCCCGCCCGATCATTATCAAGTTCTTAAGCTTCATTGAGAAACAGCATGTCCTCACCAAGGCTCGTGAGCTACAAGCAATAACCTGGGGAACATCCAAGATAAGAGTCGCTCAAGATCTCCTGATCGAGACCAGGCAGAAAAGAACCGCCTTTCATCCTATTGAGCAAAAGCTCATCGCGGCAGGTATCCGTTTCGGGATGCTCTATCCAGCCAACCTGAAAGTCATGATTGAAGGCTCTACATTCAGTTATGAGTCCCCCGACCAGGCCATTAAAGACTTAACTTCCAGGCTTCCTAACTTGTTTAAAGAGAGATGAACTGAACTCTAGGGGATCAGTTGTCACCACGGCTGTTTTTCTTTCTTTTCTAATGATGAGATTGGTATAATGCCTACCTGTTTGGTTTCGGTGGGAGGGGGTTGGGTTTTGCGGTGTATGAGGAATATAAGATGCTCCTGATTTTTGATCCTGGCAGGCCGTGGCTCCCTTGATTCACTTAGCAAGGTCCCGGAACCTTTGGGATGGGGTTTCCTTGTTCCGGCCGGCTGAATTGGCTGTGGACCGACTTTGGTCTCGCTGTATATCATGTCCCCCAGGGCCTCGTCTAAATGATGGATCGCCTGCTTGCCTAATGGTGGATGGGGGCAGATACCCCTTGTTTCTTTCCCACACAGAAGACCAGTCTTTCTCCGGGAGCAGATCTCTGCAGATTACGGTAAGCGACTGGTTAAAACAGTTAGCTGGCGTGTGTCATATGCCTCATGCAGGAGCTGACTGAAACAGTTAACCTCGTTCGTCTTCTCTCTTTCTGTTTCCCCTTTTGACCATCGTTATGCGTGGCTGCTATTTCACCATTGTTGGATGGGATGGGGGGGGAACCCGGAGATGCGACAAGCTCAGAGGAAGCTGCCACACGAGCTTATTAAGGGGGGATATGGCGACCCTCAGGCTAATAACAGGGATTCCATTCCATATTTTGCTGGCTGACCTACTTAAACAGTTTATTCCTTCTCCTGTAATAATATCATAGTCGATTGGTATTGGTTTATGAAAGTCCTGGGTCTCACCATTGGGGTTCTGGTTTCAAGTTCCTGTTGTTTGTTCTCTCATGGTTTACCTGTTCAAGCTTGGAACCACGTTGTACATAGTTGGTTGTTTTTTTCATTGGGGGAGGGGAGGTTGTTTCTGGTTTCACGACATTATCTCTCAATGGTCCTATATTGTTACCTGCTTTACTGCAATCTCTGCACATCAGAGGTTCGAATGTTCTTTCCTTTATAGTTCAGACAGGTTTACAGGGGGGTTAGAGTGTGCTACCCTATCTCTCATTCCAAAGGTATTATAATCTATGTTTTCTTAATTTAATGGTTCAGAAATGGCTATGATGTCGATTAAACAGTTTCTTGGAATATGAGGGGATCAGAGATAGAGCCAAAAGGATTCAGGTTTTTAGCCATTGTGACTTACTCAGGATTGACATACTTATGCTTCAGGAAACCCATCTGGTTAATAATGAAAAAATCTGGCTAATCAGATCTGGCTTTTCCCAAGTTTTTTCAGCGAGTGGCTCTGGGGCTAGCAAGGGTGTGGCTATCCTAATTAAAAACCATGTCTCTTTCCTAGCGGAAGAAGAGCTGGCAGACCCAGAGGGCAGGTTTATACTGGTTAAAGGGTGTCTCAACAACTGTAAGGTTGTGCTCGGTTCTGTTTATGGACCAGTAGGTGGGAGTCCTGAGTTTTTTATGACCCTAGCGGATAAAATCAGCACTTTCTTACCCTCACATCTAATTCTAGGAGGGGACTGGAATGTCCCGCCCTGTCAAATCCTTGACAGATCCCATGAACCAAAGAAACCAACAACTCCAGCACAAAAGGCCCTATTGGACTTCATGCAGCTCTTGGGCCTTTGCTATCCTTGGCGACTTACTAACCCCTCACTCTGGTCCTTTTCCTTTTTCTCCCAAGTACATAACTCTTGGTCTAGAATAGACTACATTCTGACCAGTAAGTCACTCCTCCCTAGCCTCATCCAGTCCGGTATCGAACCATTAGTGCTGTCGGCTCATGCTACAGTCTGGGCTAGGGTCTCTCCAGATCCCAACTTTCAACGAGATACTATCTGGAAACTCAACACTCAACTTCTCAAGGAAGACCAGATGGTCTCCCATATCAAAGATCTCACCTCTAACTTTCTGGATCTCAACAAGAACTCCACTCCGAGGGTGGACTCAATTTGGTGTTCCCTGAAGTGCTACCTCAGAGGGGAGCTAATCAAATTGGTCTCCACGAGGAAAAGACGTAGACTGACACATGCTGCCTCGTTATTGGCTAAAATTAAAGAAATGGAAAGCTCATCGCTCCTCCTCCCCTTAGACTCACTCGAATCCCTGCTAAAAATAAAGAATGAGTATGTGGATTTACTTAAAGAAAAGGCTGAGTATGCTATTTTAAAACCCAATCCAAATATATCGATCAGGGGCAAAAAAGCCAGTAGGGTATTGGCTCTAAGATTACAGAAACAGAGCTCGAGATTAATCTCTGCTGCAAACCCCGAGGGACTAATTAAACCACCCCAGAGAAATTACCCAAATTTTGAGGAGTTTTACAAAAGCTTACAGTAGGCACTCCCCAGCATCCCTTTTAGATATTGAGACTTACCTAGAAGATCTTGAGCTTCCCCGCCCTTCCACACCACAAAAGTGCGCCGCTTCCCTATCCCTCTGTCTGAAGTCGAGGATGCCATCGCCCTTGCTCCTGACAAAGCACCGGTCCAGATGGCTACCCTTCTAATTTTACAAACCTTTAGCAAGGAACTAGCCCCCTCTCCTTAAGCTCTATGACTACATGTTTGAAACTAATACCATTGACCCTACTTTACTGGAAGCCACGATCGTGTTAATCCTTAAGCCAGACAAACCACTCAAAGATCCTGCGAGCTATGGCCCCATCTCCCTCTTAAACTGTGACATGAAGATCCTATCTAAGATCCTAGCCGAGAGGATTAAAAAGATCTGGATCCACCTTCTGAGCCCAGAACAGGTAGGGTTTGTGCAAGTGCGCTCTCCTGCTGACCGCCTTAGAACCCTTTCTCATATCTCACATGCTGCCCAATCATCGCATATTCCAATGGCTCTAATTTCTTTAGATGCTGAAAAAGCGTTTGATAGAGTTAACTGGGATTTTTTATGGGCAACACTAACCAAGATGGATTTCCCACCTTCGTTCATTAAGTGGATTCAGGCTATATACAAATCTCCCTCGGCTAGGATCTATTGCAGTGGGGTCTTCTCTTCAGTTTTCCACCTCTTTACTGGTACCAGACAAGGCTGTCCCCTCTTCCCCTTCTTGTTCAATCTGTATTTAGAACCTCTTCTTCGCAATCTTAAGCATTCCCCACATATCCAGGGCTGCCTGGTGCAACAACAGGAGTTGGTTCTTTCTGCTTATGCGGATGATGTCCTACTTCATGTGGCCCACCCCGAAAAGTCACTATCGCATGCTCTCCAGGTGATTACGCAATATGGTCGCCTCTCCTACTATAAGCTGAACCTTGCAAAATCAGAAGTGTTCCCTCTGAACCCCCTCACACACAAACACTGTTTTACTAGATTCGGTATGAGATGGTCTCCTAAATCAATTAAGTATTTGGGCATACACTTTGCCTCTGACCCAGCTTTACTTAAGAAGCTTAACCTAGACAACCTTAAGTCTAACATTCAGTTAGATTTGCAAAGATGGTCCAAACTTCCCATCTCTCTTTGGGGCAGGATTAACATCATTAAGATGAACGTCCTCCCCATCTTTACCCCTCAGCTTACTGGGCCCCTGGTTGCCTCTCTCATATCTACAACGATTCCACTCCATTCTTTCTCAATTTATCTGGTGAAACAAAACTACCAGATGCTCCTTCTCTAAATTATGTCTTCCAAAGGATAAGGGAAGACTTCGTCTTCCTAACCTACTGTTTTACCATTGGGCAGCCCACTTCTCCAAACTGGGCAGATGGCTCCCAAGTAAGGCCGAAGGACCTCCTCCGATCTGGCTCCAGATTGAAAGACAGATACTCCAGGAGGCCAATCTCTGCTCTCAGACAATTTTTTTCCTTCCCAGGGCAGCACTCCCACCGTCAATCTCGAATCCAACCATCATCACTTCTCTCAAAACTCTCTCTCAGTGCCTTCACTATCTCAAAATCTCCCCTTAAAGAGACATGGCTCAACCCCTTCATCCTGAACCCCAATATTCAGTTAGGTGGCTCGATAATTACCCCAGACTGGCTTCCTCAAATCCGAGAGGCAGTGGTTGAGAACCTATACTCTCAGGACGCTCTTCTCTCCTCTCCAGATGTCCTAGCCAAGTTTGACCTCCCTAACAATAAGATTTTCAAGATATACCAACTGAGACATCTTATTAATGCCAATTTTGGTCACGAATTCCGTAGCTCACAGGTCAAGTCCCTTCCTTTCCCAAATCCAAGTCTTAACCTCTAAACCTCACTGCATCTCATCAATATATTCCTACCTACTGGACCTTAAATACCCGAGCTCACTCTCAGGCTCCTGTGTCTGGACCTCTCTCTTACCGGACATTACCCCTAATTGGCCACGGATTTGGATAGATCTACACAAATACCATACCCAAGACAGGCTCAGGCTTACTCAATATCATATACTAAACAACATGTACTATACTCCGGTCAAGCTGGCTCGCTTAAGGAAACTACCTCTCTCCCTATGTTCCAGATGTTTACAATCAGAAGGGAATTTGCTCCACATTTTTTGGCTATGTGAAAAAGTGGCCCCCTTGTGGCATTCTATCCAGGCCAACTTGGATCCTCTTTTGGGTCTGGACAGTCTTTTCACTGCCGAAATATGCATCCTGAGTACTTACTCCAAAGTTGAGAACCAGGAGCGCAGATTCCATATCGCACTAATTTCTATGGTGGTCAAAAGACTGGTCCTCAAGCATTGGACTGACCAATTAACCATAACATATACCGAATGGTTGAAAGACCTATCAACCTGTTTTAATATGGAGAGACTCGCTGCTAGTTCCTGCAACCGTATGGATTTATTTCACAAAAGATGGGATAAATTGTACACACTGTATTTGCATCGGTGATCTATTGGCTCTGTCTCTGAAGCTCTATTTCCCTACTTATCCCAATATTAACCTTATTGTCTTATGGCATTGTGTAAATACCGCATTACCAATAAAATAAGCACACTCAGGGAGGGTTTGGGTGGGGAAGGGGTAATTCTATAGTTATAGGGGATATTTATATATATATATATATATATATATATATATATATATATATATATATATATATTTCTATTTTATGTCCCATGTACTGTTCTGTTGTATAGAGAAGTTATTTGTCACCCTATGTATAGTCCTGGATTAAACCTGTGATTTGTTGTAACTTTAAAACTAATAAAGTTAAATTTCAAAAAAAAAAAAAAACACGGTTTGGGCAGGTTGTGGAAAATGCCAGCTGTACAGTTGTGAAGGAGGTGTACAAAAATGGCTATGTTAAAAATGTGAAGTGAAAATATTAAAAATTAGCGACGTTAGGAGCGAGCGTAGAAACTGCACAGTGCACACTCGTAACGCAGTCATTTTTTGGACTTTTTTCACCAAATTTTCGACATGGCTTTTGTTGCACCCCTCCTCATGAACAGTACTACTGTCATTTTGTTTAATTTTCCTGAAAGGTGATTGCGCAGAACAAACGTGTTATTCTGCGCCACAGGTGCAAAAACATGTTTCGGGCCAGTTGTAGAAAATGAAAGCTGTACTGTTGTGAAGGAGGTGTGCTAAAATGGCAATGTTAAAATGTGGAGTTAAACTATTAAAAATTAGCAACGTTAGGGGCGTGCATAGAAACTGTGCAATGCACGTCAGAAGAAATATTTTTGACGCCACTAAATCTAACATGGTGTTTTTGGGATCTCCAATTATTAACACTGGCACCGTCATATCATGAATCAGTCCTGAAAGGTGATTCCATGCAGTGACCGTGAAATCACCTTTCGGGAAGAGTAACAAATTGACAGTGACAGTTTTCATGAGGTGGGGTCCTAAGAACCCCATGTTGAAAATTTGGGGCAAAATTCAAAAAATGGCTGAGATATGAGCATAAGTTGAAAATCCCATTAAATGGCTGTATAGCATGCTTACCTTGAATTCTTCAATTCATGGTTGGGCTTTGCAGTGTGGAGAGATGTCCTGGTCCAGAGAAGATGACAGCACCAAGCTCCAGAGGTAAGTATGGGGTAAGGGGGGGGAGGTGGGTGCTCAGTGGAGGGTACCGCATGCATTTACTTAGGGCCGCTTAGTTTTGCAGGGAAACATACTGATGAGGGATCGCTTTTCTAAGTTACAGGACAAGTTTTAAATATTTAGGTACAGTGGGTGGGCTCCCAGTGTGCCGACGTGGAAAACAAACTGACAAGGGACTGTTTTCTAATTTATGGGGCAATTTTTAAACATTTAGGTACATTAGGGTGGGCTTCAGTGTGCCACATGAATGCTGACGCATGGGGATTAGGCACCTGATGTCGGGCATCCATGGGCAGGGGCACCAGGACAACAAGCGCAGCGAGGACAGTTTTCTGTTTTTCAGATAAAACCACATTTCGCACACTGGTGTGGGCTCCCCAGCATTGCGATATTAGCGATTTGGGGATAACTTGGGAGGGGGAGCAATAAAACTGAGAATGGCATTGTGCCATTCGCAACATGCTGGCGCCGCAGCACGCGCGCATGTGCACGACTCATACGCGATGCGCAGTACACGCATCGAATGCAGAAGCAACAGCCAAAATAGTGTGGCTGTTATTCCGTACGCCGATCATGGCGGAGGGCTTTCAGCTCCGTTTGGTTTTCGGAGGGATACTTCCAAATGTCCAGTGGAAGAGGTTATGAGATCGGCTGTTTTCAGAGCTAAAAAGCTCTCGAAAAATGGCTGTAGGCTCCGACCACAGTCCTAAAAAGGTTCTCTATATTCACAAATATACTTCCTTCCTGGATTTTGTAATTAACATAGAGCATGTAACCTGCCACTGTTTCATTTTAAAGAAAGGTTCCTTAATATACTTGGGGATGACTGTAGTTCTTTTCAAGTGTCTCAGCTGACCTTGTTCCCATTGGGATAACCATTTTGAACATGTAGAGTGGAGCAGAGCAGCCCAGTTCCGTCCAGAAAAAACTAAAAGTGATCTGAGGTTGTATAGAGAAAAATACTATAAAAAAGGAGATGGGGTTGATCATTCCTAGTCCTCCTTGTTGTATGGTTAAATAAGTAATATTTCTTTTAATTGGATTCAAGCGACTACCCCAAATTGCCTGGAAGAAAATGCTGAGAATATTGGTTTCAAACTGCTTTGGTGGTGGAAAAATGTGACAAATATATATAAAAAAGGTTTTACAAGTTAGACCCTTTTTTTCCTGCTATGTTTCCATTTGTTCCATCCTCCCACTAGTTTCTGACCTTGTTTTATTTTGGTCCCCAATTCATAATATCATCTTGTCCTGATCCATAAGTGACTCCTAAAATCTTTACTGGTCCATCAGTCACCTGAATCCCTTGATGTGCCAGGGCCTCTGAGGCCCTCTTCCACTTATCTTTATTTAGTTCTATGCCTGCGTAAGCTTTGTATTGTTCGCTGGTCTGTATAGCTGTTGAAGCTGATCTAGTGTCATGAGTTAAAATACAAAGGTTGTCTGCGTAAGCAATTACTGCAAAGTGTAGAGTCATGTCCCTAAGCACTATATGCTGTATATGTCCAGGTTTGTTGAGAAGTCTCAAAGGGGTCTATGCTGAAACTAAATAAATGAGGACTCATAGGACAGCCCTGCCTCCTCCCACCCTTCCCCACTTTACACATGGGCCCTTTCAGCTATGTGCTAAAGGGGTCACTGTTGCCGTTCCATATAGGCATTTGATCCAATCAGTAAATATATTAGGAATCCCATATTGGGTCAAAACTGCCCATAAATAATCATGACTAACTGAGTCAAATGCCTTTCGTTGGTCTAATGTTACCACCACTCCCTCCAACAGCCCTCTGTGTCCCTGTTCGCAGAGTTCCCTAAGGAGAATGAGATGGTAAGCTATTTTCCTGCCTGGCATCGAACATGCTTGCATGGGTGACAGCAATAATTCTGCCGTCTTTAATAATCTAGAGTTTAACATTTTTGCTAATAATTTAATGTAATTATTAAGGAGAGTATTGGACCTCCAATTTTGCATATCCTTTCTGTCCTCTTTTTAAATAGGTATACAATTTTTCCACTAGTCATTCGAAGAGAAGGTGATTGATGTTTTAAAATATGTGTGAAAACCCCGGTCAATTCAACTTAATAATTTATTTCAATAAATTTATACAGTTCATTGGTTAGGCCATCATTGCCCAGAGATTTATTTACTGCCAGAGCATCTAGAGCCTGTTTCAGTTCTTCAGACTTAATGGGTTGTATCAGTTGCCTCCCTGTTCCACTGAACACTTGGGGTTGTCTAAACCAGAAAAATCCCTTATAATTCTGAGCATCAGTGTGTATGGGTGCAAATGACATCCGAGTATCACGTGTACAATTCTCCAGATTCCCTGGGGTTCTATACAAAGATTATGGTCACTGTCCCATAAACCATCCATTTGTTTTGTTTGTTGTTAGTATTACAAATTTCATATGGGCAGGTATATTCCTTTCTTCCTTGTGTCGAAAATCTGTGCTGATTTTGCAGATTTTAGGCCTAGGACTGATGATATGACGTCGTTTTTTGTTTAATAATATGGATTTGATCCCCAAAATCATGGCCTGTATTATGTGAGACTGACAACAATTTCTTCAGCTGCATCCTATGCTACAAGTACTGGTAATACTCTTTATTCCTTTTGGCTTTAGACACATTTTTCAGCAAGTTAGTCAGTTCCTGAATAGTGTCCTCCCACCATAAGATGGGGTCATTGTACAAATCGTAAACAGATTGTCTAGCTTTAAGAAAATAGTCTAGCTCTTGTATTACCTCTGTGAATCCTAATAAGGAAGAATTAAACTTCTATGTCCCTGGGACAAAGGTCAACTGATTATGGGGGTTTGACCACCTCAAATCAGACTGCCAAATCTGTAAAAACTTGCCTAAATTCACTCTAGATAAAAGACCGAGTAGGCTGAAGGAAAGGGAAGCCGAGAAGTCCGTAGATCCGGATGGCCAGCCCAGTTCGGTTGCGGCCAGACCTGAGGAGGTGCCTACTGACCTAGGCGATACCTCCTCAGGCAAAAGGAGAGCCGACCCTGAGGGGTCGGTTCCGTCAAAGAAGAAGCGTAAGTCTGCCGATTCGGATCCTGTATGTCGCTCTCCAACTACGGACGAAATAGCCAAAGCGATTAGTACTGTTCAATCGCTTAGACCGGTTCCGTCCGAACTGGTACCGCCGGTTAGGTCTGATCCGTCTCCTCTGGTTAGGTCGGATCCATCTCCTCCGGATTATGATCCAGACGCTTATTATGAGGAGTGGGAAGGAGACGAAGACTATTCCGGCGATGATGATGACGATGACCAGAGGGGTCTGGATGTGCCCATTGAACCGACATCTCCCAGACAGGCCCTCAGGTGTCCCTCCTCCCAGGCTCTCTGAGTCCCTTCACACTTTTTGTTTTGGCAGAAACCCTGACAGCTTCCCTTGGTTGAAGCTGCAGAGGAGGATGAAGAGCCTGATTTTTGTGGGACATCCCAGAGTCCAAAAGGCTGTCTGTCCCTCTTCATAAATCCTTGGGGAAACAGACACACAAAATTTGACAAACTCCTAATTCAATACCTCCTGTGGATAAGTGACTGGACAGGAGGTATTTATTATCAGGCTCAGCTGCGGAGTTCCTTTATAGTCATTGCAGCCATGTTGGAGTAGTGCAGGCTGCAGCCTGTGACAGGGCTAACATTCCTTTGGCTTCACACACCCCCAGATAAGAACTCCAGGAAAGTGGATGCCATGGCCAAAAACAGTATTTGGCATCCTCTTTGGGACTCAGGTAGGCTACCTATGGCCTACACAGCCAGGTACCAGAAATCCAGATGAGATACGTTCTGGAACTGGCTAAACAGGCCTCTCCCAGCTAGCCAAGGAGCTGAGGGGTGGCTGCTGATGGAATCGAGGCATCCAAAATGCAATTTCATGCTGCTGTGGACTTCAGTGATGTGGCATCTGAGTCATGGCTACATCTGTGTCTCTCAGAAGACATGCTTGGCTCAGATGTACTAGCCTCACAGGATACCCAGACTAAGGCCATGGATTTTCCTGTAGTAGGTAACTCTCTGTTTGGGGAGCAGACAGAGGGTTACATGAAGAAAATGGATGAATACAGGACCACATACAGGAGTGAATAGGCCAAGGAAAGGCAGGCTACTCCATACAAGCAGCAGTCTAGGGGCAGGCCCTTTCAAAGGTCTTTTACCAAGCCCAGGCCTCTCTTCCTTTCCACAGAGGGGTTCTTCAGAGGGAGGGGCAGGAGGGATAAGCAGGGCTGCTCCCTCCTCCCCTCCTCTCAGTCTAAGGCTCCTGCCAAGCAGACACCCTGCCTGGTCAGCCCGGTCGACTCCCCATTTCAGTAGGGAGGCAGGCTGGCTTACTACTTCCAGTCCTGGAAGTCTGTGACCTAGACAAGTGGGTCCTGAAAGTAGTAGTCAGGACTGGCCCTCAGCTTCAAAAATTTCCAAAAAGAGGCCAAGTCTTTTCCACCTGCATCAATCTCAGAAACCCTTGCCCTAGAGGCAGAGGTTTTCTCTCTTCTAGCTCTCAGAGCTATAGAGAAAGTTCCTACTCAGCACAAGGGAAAAGGACTGTACTCCAAGTACTTCCTTACCCCAAAGAAAACAGGAGTGGTGACCCATCCTAGACCTAAGGTATTTGAACAAACACATTTCAAAGCCCAAATTCAAAATGGTAACTCTGGGAATAATCCTTCCCTCTCTAAGGACAGGGGATTGGCTAGCATCTCTGGACCTCAAGGATGCCTAATTCCATATTCCTATCAGGTGCTCCCACAGAAAATACCTCAGGTTCAAGTTCCCTTCAGGCCATTACCAATTCAGAGCCATGCCATTTGGCCTAACATCAGCTCCAAGGGTGGTCACAAAATGCCTTGCAGTAGTGGTGGCTTACCTCAGAAGACAGGGTATCACCATCTTCCCGTATCTGGATGACTGGCTTTTAGTGGGTCAGTCACCTTTACAGGTCAAGTCAGCTCTTCAAACTACCCAGGACCCACTCAGCTCCCCTGGGGTTTCGCCTCAATCTTCCAAAGTCTGTCCTCGACCTAGTTCAACTTCTCACCTTTATAGGCATAGAGTTGGACACTGTACAAGCAAAAGCCTTTATTCCCCTGGCAAGGGTGAAGGCCCTAGTGGATCTCGCATCCTCCTTTTGACCTCAGGTCTCCCGACCAGCAAGACAGTTCCTCCAGCTCCTGGGTCACATGGCAGCTTCCACGGCAGTGGTGCAGGGAGCAAGGTTCCAGATGAGGGACATTCAGTTTCATCTAAGGTCTTTTTGGTCTCAAAAGAAGGATCCACGTACCAAACTGATTCCAGTGACTCAGACTCTGGTCCAAGCTCTCCAGTGATGGCTGGACCAGACAGCCTCAGACAAGGGGTTCTGTTTTTCCCTCAAGTCCCATCAGTAGTTCTAACTATGGATACTTCTCTCCTAGGGTGGGGAACCCACCTGGGAGCCCTGACAGCTCAAGGGGTCTGGTCTCCACAGGAGTCTCTCCTTCATATCAATCCTTCTGGAACTCAGGGCAGTTTTCCTAGCCCTACAGAGCTTCTTGGATTCAGTCAAGGGCAAGGTGGTCCAAGTCAGAATGGACAACACCACCACAATGTAGTACATCAGCAAGCAGGGAGGCACTTGGTCCTCGGCCTTGTGCACAGAAGCCATGAAGCTGTGGTCTCTGGCCTATTCTCTTCAGACTTCTCTGGTAGTGGTTCACATTCCAAGGAAGGACAACATACTAGCAGATGCTCTGAGCAGAATTTCACAGTGACACCACAAATGGTCCCTGGATCCTCACATCCTGAAGGTCATCTTCTCCAGGTGGGGCACTCTAGAGATAGATCTCTTTGCAGCACCGGACAATCATCAACTTCCTCTGTTTTGTTGCAGACCTCCAGTCCTGGGGATGGTTCCCCAGGATGCTCTCTCTTTTTGGACTGGAAGGGCAGGTTTCTCTATGCCTTCCCTCTGCTGTTCAGAGTTCTGATCAAGATCAGGACTCCACCCTGCACAGTGATACTGGCGGCTCCAGATTGGGCCAGACAGCCTTGGTATCCTCTACTGCTGTCCTTGTCAGTGTCACGTCCCCTGTCTCTGCCCAGGACATACAATCTCCTGTCCTCCTCCCAGGGGCGGATCTGGTACCCCAATGTCCAGTCTCTCAATCTCAAAGCCTGGCTCTTGAGGAGTTAGAATATGCAGCACTACATCTTTCTCAGGGAATTCTGGATATTCTGAAGGTCTCCAGGAAAACTTCCACTAGAAAAACTTACAACTCCAAATGGAAAAGGTTCAGTATTTGGTGCTCTCAGAAAGGCATCCTGCCTGATTCTGCAGACATTTCCTCAACTTTAGACTATCTAGTTCATCTGAATGGTTTAGGCCTTAGGTCTGTCACTCTGAAGGTTCATCTAGCAGCTATCTGCATTCCTCTCAGCAGGGAAGGGCTCTTCCTGGCATCTCATCCTGTTTTCAGAAAGTTTTTCAAAGGTCTGGTTCACATTAACCCTCCGTTTAGGGAGCCCACTCCGCCTTGGGATCTTAATGTCTGCATAGCTCAGCTAATGCAGCCACCCTTTGAACCTCTGGCTTCGGCCGAATTGAAGTACTTGATCTGGAAAACTGTGTTCCTGGTAGCTATTACTTCTGCCAGGTGGATTAGTGAATTACAGGCTCTGACAGTTGAACCTGACTTCATCTCCTTCCATAGGGACAAAGTGGACCTAAGAACCAGTAGGAGATTCTTGCCCAAAGTGGTATTGGATTTTCATCTGAACCTGTCTGTATCTCTCCCTGTGTTTTTCACTGACCATTCTTCTTCAAGTGAAAGAAGGTTACACAGTCTGGATGTTAAGAGGGCCCTTAGTTACTACATTGAGCATACTAAGGCACATAGAAATGACTGTCTTCAATTGTTTCTCACTTATGGTGAAGTGGGGAAAGGTAAGCCTGCCACTAAAAGAACTATTGCCAGGTGGATTGTTTCTTGTATACAATTTTGTTATGACAAGTTGGGTAGAATGCCCCCTTCAGGCCTGAGGGCTCACTCGACTAGGGGTACAGCTGCTTCTCTAGCTGCGGCCAGAGATATACCTTTGTTAGAGATCTGTAAAGCAGCTACCTGGAAAACGGTGCATACTTTCACCAAGCATTACTCCCTGGACATCCAGGCTAGGAGTGATGCTAGGTTTGGTACAGGAGTACTGCAGAGCCTCTTCCCAAAGTAGGTTCTGCATTCCCTTCTCTATAGGGAACTGTTTGGTAGTCTGCATTATGTCTGAATACAGCAAGACTTCATGTTGTTTAAAGAAAAAATTGCTCACCATAGTAATGTTGTTTCTTCTAATGGAGCCTTGCTGTATTCAGACCTCCCCCCGCCCCCCCTCTCAGAACCTGGTTTTGGGAAGTGGGCGGGCAGGTACAGTGTTGCACTCAGGGGTGTACCTTGTACCCTTCCTCTTGGTCGTGGTAGATGTTGTTATTATTTTTCTGGTGTTTTATACTTAAATATTGTCACTACCTTTCCTTCTTGGGTTCTCGACTTGAGTCTTTTGGGCCCAAAAAGAATCTTTTGCCTTGTATATGTTTGAACAATTTCCATACTATAGTATATTAGTTGGTTTGCTCGAAGAATCTGACGGTTACACTGGAAGTACCACAGACAGAAGTTTGAAACCGAGCTCGAGCTCAACGTCTCATGCGCCTGCATCTAGGTAACTCTTTCTCTCGGGCAGTTCAAGTGCTGGGGCTAAATGCATTATGTCTGAATACAGCAAAACTCCATTAGAAGAACAACATTATTATGATGAGTAATTTTTTCTTCCGTCTATACAACAATGCATGGTAACAACATAAATTGTAGTGAAAAAAAATATTCCCAACTGGGAATCAAAGCCACATCCCTCCCAGTGCTGCCTTGGTGATCTGATACTGTGCTGTCATTCTACATGGTGGGATTGAAGTGCTCTAGAGAGAGATGTATGCAAATGTCATAAATTGTAGATTGAAAAAAAATGTTGCTGACTGGACACTGAAACCCAGGTCCACCCCACTACTACTGTCTTGGTACTCTGCCACTGAACTCTCATTCCACATGGTGAGGCAGAAAGTTTCTAGAGAGAGACATCTTGCCTTGAGTGCAGACCCTTGCTGAAACTCTTATCACTGACATCTGCAATGACGTGTAACAATTTCTCTCACAGTACATAAACTGTGGTTAGAAAGAAAATATGGGTCATACTGGGGACTGAGCCCAGGCATATGTAGGTCTGAAACTATGCCAAGCCCTAAAGTCGTATCACTGACATCATCAATGACATCATGCAGCCAGATCACTTAGAGTGACTGTATCCATAAACTTGAGTAAATGCAGAAAAGAACATGCATGACTGCAAGAGGTGCTCCACCAGCTACGCACTCTTAAAAATTAAGGGTCAAACTTTCACTGTAACATACATAGCTGCTTTAAATCATATAGCTTATACAAACCTAAATAAAAATTTGCATTTTCTAGTGGCCAGTTCATCAACTTGTATTATTTGTTTATTTATGTGAAATTTCTGACCAGAAAAGAGACAATGTGCTGTGACAGCTTGTTTCCAGGTGTGTCCTGTGGGCTGGAGGTGGAGGGGTGGATTCAGTTGACCAGTTTTATTGATGGAGAAATGTTGGCTTTGTCACTGGGAAAAAGTCCCCATCTCTTAAAATAGGTGCCATAGGATCTTTAACTTCCACCTAAACAGCTACCAAAGGTGGGCAGAAGGGCCCTTGGATTAATGTTTCATCCAAAGGACAGCACATCAGTAGTGCAGCACCCTCCATCCCAGAGCTGCACTACATTGTCTGCATTGAGTATTAGGCCAAGTTCCTGGAGTGAGACAAGAACCCACAAACTTTCAATTTTCTGGCACTAGAAGAGAGCGTGCAGCCTTCTGAGTCACGGGAACTGCTGAGGAGAAAGAAAATACTCCGTAGAACTCCAAGGGGCCATTTTTCTTTACATTCTGTCTTTTGACTTAAAGCAAAGCCACCATTCAACTAACAAGAGTGCTACCTGGAAGTAGAAGGTATCAGCTGATCATATTCTTGGAGCCAGGGTGGGATTCCGTTCCTCCCAAACCACACCAAAAGGAAAATGTTAAAAATATATATCAGATAGACTCCCACATAGATACTAGAGCTTGGAAAAAAAGTAAAAACATCTTTAGAAACATTTAACACATTTCCCTTAATGTTTTTGTATTGACGCCTAGACAGATATAATATTTGCAGTTGATTTCTCTCGTTCCGAATCAATTTCCATTTCTTACATGTCTGTTCTACAAAAAATACTCTCTGCTCCCCCATTCAGATTAGTAGGTCATGTTTTTTAATCACTAATACATAGCACATCATGCTATCTGGTAAAAGACAGCACAGCACCGATTGTTGCCTGGGTTGGGGGGGATATCAGAAAGTGAAATGTGTGACGTAGACAGCCAGCTCTGAGTGCTGTATCTAATGTTTTTTTTATTACATATAAAATATATGATGTGAAGGGCAGTCAGAAGACCCACAGTCTTGCTGAACTGACACATCCGAAAAAACAAGGATAAGTTCAAAGGACAGGAGGTATTTAAACTAAGAGATCTGAGGTTCAATTAGCATGTTAAATTTGCTTTGATCCCAGGAAATGAAATTAGCCATTCATGGCATCCCCAGGGGAATCCTTTGATTTTGCTCTAGGTGTCATATGGAAAGAGCATGCATGGGTTATGAATAACCTTCCAGGAACCAGCTCATTTTATCAAAGAGGTTGATGGCTGGGCCAAACAGGACCCAGATGAATTTGAAAGGCCAAATATACATTCCCGGGGAACCCTTGTATTACATCAGAGAGACCTTTGAGGTGTAGATTCCAAGGTCCAGATGAAATTAAAGAGGCAAATACACTTTTGCTTTGAATATAGTGACTTAGATCAAAGAAACTTTTGAGATGTATGTGTAACAGAGCACAAACCGGTTTTGTCTGGTTAACCTGTGGAGAGGAAAGTCAGTGAGGTCACCTATTATGTTTTTTTAAATATTCTATTTGGACATCCTGTATTGTAAAATATAGATTTTGATACACCAAGGCGGAGTTAGTGACCACATGAGAAGGCCGGCTCAGAACTGTGTTTAATTGCTGAGAGAACCTTGACAGAGACACAAAAGACAATATTTCTGACTGAGAGAAGAAGGACAACATTAGCACTATAGGAGAGAAGTATTATGTGGATAAGAGAGCTTAGTTTGTACCTTTTAAAAAACTGTTTTGTTTTTAAGATTGTATGTGTTTGGGATATTTGTTCTGTATTTATTGTTCTGTTTTGATATTTCAAAGTAAAGATATTTTACAACGGAAACTGCTTGGAATGCCTTGAGATTTCTTTTTATTTAGGTAGAGCTTAGAGTGGTTATAAGTGACACTGTATTTTAAGCTTATTGATATACCAAACTGGGAAACTGATAGAGTTCTCTAAAGTCTTGCATAGAGTTCTAAGGGTTCATTTGAAAGACCTGGTTGGGTGTCCGAAGGCAAAGATATCTGGCCCCCCCCAAAGACAGAATTATCTGAGTCTGATAATTGGGTAGCTAACAAGAGGTTATCAGTTTGAATCCCTCCAGAGCTTGAGACTGAGGCCCTGTCCACACTGTGCCTCTGTAACGTTACAGAGGGCTCAAACCATTACCAAAACGGTTTGCGTTTACATCTGTAACGTTACAGAAAGCGTTTCAGTAACCGTTGTTGAAACCACTTATGAGGTGGTTTGAACAGCAGTTGTGGAAACTGTTGTGCCCCTGTAACGTTACCGCTTATAGGTGGACGCGTGAGCGCAGTAGCTCCAGTATTCCCAAATGCAGCACGAACTGCATTGTGGATAGGTGCAGCTGTAACATTACAGGGCACCCACAAATGTGGATGGGCTGTAATGGTTCCAAACCGTTATCGAGACTGTTTGCCGACAGAGCGGACACACTGTGGTCGGTCCGGGTCTGTAACAGTTTGGAACCGTTACAGACTGTAAGTGGTGTAGTGTGGACAGGGCCTGAGGTGACTTGAACCCACAAAATAGACAAGAGGGTTACCTTGTTCTGTTCACTATAGACAAATCATACGCTCAGAGGTTGGCACTTTGGGAGTAGAAGGCTGACCGGCTGAGCGAGTTTGTGACAAAATGCACTGGCTGTATTAAGCTGCTAACAGTCAGAGGAATGGCAGGATTGCAGGTAAGTAAAAAGAAAAACCAATGCACGGACCACAGTGGGTTCAGGGGCATAGCTATTGCAAGTGGTGGAATTTGATGAAAGGAATTATGTTTTTATGGCTGCATAGCAAGAGCTGTGCTGATGTACAGTGAAAGAAGGAGGGAAGAGAAAGAGTCTGAGGGCATGACAGGATACAGAACACATAAAAGTTTGTGTGCTCTGTGGACTTAAAGCACATTAGCATGAATCATTGCATCTGTTCCTGCCCCGTCTGCCACTCTCCGATCATGTGTTTCCATTGCCTCTTTCACTCTGTTCCATGAACCCTCTTGCCCCCTCTGTAGCTCTCTGATCAGCTGCTACCTCTGTTTCTCTCACTGTCGCTCTTGGTCTGTCCCTCTACTCTTTCTACTCTTCTGTTTTTCTGTTGGTTGTTATCTGAAGCCATGGAGCAGCTATCAATTTAACCTCCCGCCTCCCTCATCTCTCTATCTCTGGTACCCCTGAGACTTTCTCCCAGCCAACAGTCAGGGACTGGCAGGTTTCACACCTCCCGGTGTTCCCCATATATCAAGTTGACACTGCGGTGACCAGTTCCCAGTGTTGGCAGGTACCGGCAGTCAAGAAGAATGCCCCTCGACATCTTTTTCTTTTTCTTTTTCTTTCTGTGTTTCCAACCCCCCCCCTGCAACTTTCCAAATGGGTGCTTCCCCTGTCTCTCCTCTGTCATTCTCTGTCTGTTCCCCGCCCCTGCACTTTTTTTCTCCCTTTTTATAGTTGTTATTTGAAGCCACAGAGTGGCTATTACTTTTAACCTCTTTGCCCATTCTCATCTCTCTCTATCTTTAGCACCCCCGTGACCACCCCTGACCAACTGTTGGGGACGTGGGGTGCCCACCCCCAGTGCCCTCAAATATCAAGCTGACATGGGGGGACCTAATACCCAGTGTCAGGAGGTACCGGCATTCAAGAAAACAGTCCCTCGAAATGTTTTTCTTTTTTTCTTAAACCTGAAATAAGGAAAATGGTCCTCTTGCGTTGCCATTCTGACCTCCACCTAGACCCCCCACTCAGCATCCTTCAGCCTTCACCCCCCCATACTTACCTACTGGGGGTCCAATACAGTAATCCTCTATGGACTGGAGACACATCTTTACTTTCAAATCTGGATGGGAACTGAGGAAATCAAGTAAGTGCGTGGTTAGTATATTTCAATATGTTTTTAACTGTTTCTCATAACTTGATCATATTTTAATATTTTTATCCCAAATTTTCATCATAGTCTTTATGGGATCCCACCTCATGAACAAGGTAGGTGACATTTTTCAAATCCGTCCCAAAAGGTTATCTCGCAGTTACTCCATGAAATTACTTTTCAGATGGGATTTGAAATTTTTCACCTACTGGGTTCATGAGGTGGTTCATAAGAAGACTGTGTTGAAAATTTGGGTTGAGTTCAGAATATTAAAAAACAACAAAGTTATGAAGGTAATTTGCCATTTTTCGACACTTATTCATAACTTTGGTAAATTTCAGTATTTTGACAGTGCATTTTCAACATAACCATTTTTTCACATCATCTCATGAACATCATGGGTGTTGTTTTCAAATCCTAGCCAAAATGTATTTTTGCACTAGTGGTGCAAAATACGTTTTACACAGTATTTATAAATGACACCTGCCATGTCTAAAAAGCATAAAAAGGCTATGTTGAAAATTTGGGGACAGAATGTGCCCCACCCCCCCCAAAAAAAAAATGTATGAAGTGATGTTGTTTGTAGGGACAACTGTTTTCCCATTGAGGACCACATTGCCTTCCCGTGCCAGTGACCTGAGCTGGGGTGCGAGCTCAGTGGGCCAAGGCTTCTGGGAAGATGCTGTAGTATGTGGCACTGGCTCCAGCCTGGGGACAGACATAGCAGTGTTCTGGCACACAGTGGGCACCTTGTGGCAGGCTGGGGAGCCTTCCATCACAAGCTGTTGACGTGCTTGCCATGGCTTGATGGGCCCATGCACTGCATGGGATATCCCTTATCAGGTTAAAGCACTAGCAGCTGTTTTGACTCTGACCAGGCTTATTGATTTTGTTGTGGCAGGGGATGAGAGGTGGGGATTAAAATGTTTTCTGACTTTTTTTGACATTTTAAAAGTCTTGTTGTATACTAATATGATGTCATAGCTGTAAATTACAGAGGGTCACATGCTCAGCAAACTGGAATACTAACACGTTCTTTTAATGCAATAGACACACCGGGGACACTAATACTTGACAGCTAAAGGGGATACACCCATTTAAAGCTAAACATGTTTTTACAAAAAAAAGCATAACAATCAACGAATGACCACAGACTTGCAGTACAGTACTGCGCACAACTTTGGAGTGAGATACCAGTAGCACTCTAGCAGGATTCACCCAGTAGTTGCTTCATATGGTGTTTATTGTACCAAATATGTTGCAAAACATTTTTTTTATCTACAGTTTATTCTGTTATGCCCTTCTTTCTGGTGCTGCCCCATCCCTTGGTTAGGCCCATTGCTTATTTTCCCCAGCATTTGCTTTCCTCTGTTGCCCTCAGCTTACCCCCGAGGCAAGGCCTGGACGGAGGCAGTAATATCACCAGGCCCCTCATGAGTTCAGAGGCAGGAGAATCCTTGGTGGTGGAGTAACTGGTGGTGAGAGGCTGGGGCCTTAGCATGCCATGTATCATCCTGTGCACACCATGGTTTTCCTGTGCCCTCCCCACCCCCGACACCAGGCATGCTCAGGACTCCAAGTGCACGTATCAGTACTTGCTTATGCAAAACCTGGCTGGCATGCCCTCTGTAAATCAGTAGGTATGAATGCACACGTGAGTGTTAAGGTACAGAATGGATAAAAGTGCACCAGAACTGTGATTATCGAAACAAGTCCAGTTCCACAACGCAGCATCAGGTATGTTTATTGAAGTGCCATCAGCAGGCATTGGTGGGTAGTGAAATACTCTACCCTAAATGTTATATGCAGGTACCTCCAAACTACCTTAAATGACCATAAAAATACCCTAATGAAAAACAGGTACTTGGTTAGGGTAGGGTAGTTACTACCCTGATCTTTCTGCTACCCTATTACCCTATCCTGACCATAACAAAATATGAAAGACTTTGTTTTTGACTACCATAAACAGAGTAAACTACTCACAAGGGGCTGTCTTGAGGTAGGTAGGATAGGTAGAGCTGCTCTAAGAAAGCCTGCACTGTTTCAAAATATAGCCTTTAGTATTACAGCTGTATAAGGCATTCTTAAAGGGCCACTGTGATATACCCTGACTTTTATTTTTAATTAGAGTGGCATTGCCATTCTGAATGTCTGCAGTAGTTTGTGAAACAAAGAGCCTTTTGCTATTCATCTATCAGGCTACTGTGTTAGGCAGGTACAAGAGGTGTAGTTACTCCCAGTGAGCCTGTTGCTGTTTCCAAGAAGTATACCCGCGGCAGGAATTGCTGAGGCACGTAAGGCAAAGGCACAGCTGCTCTGAGTGAGCCTGCCACTGTTTCCAAAAATTATACCCATGGTGGGTATAGCTGAGGCAGGTAGGACAGGCACAGCTATTCTGAGTGAACGTTTTGCTGTTTCCAAAAATTATACCCATAGCGGCATTGCTGAGGAAGATAGGACAGGCAGAGCTACTCTTAATGAGATGAGTGACTTATAGAGCCATTAAAGGCTGTTTTACCAAATGCTACAGAGATGCAGTCTGACTCGATATATCAAATTAATTAATGTCAGGGCGTCTAACAGTGGCCCTAAGATCAGTGCCTTATACAGCCATAAAAGGCAGTCTCTTATGCTAAGTGCTGAGAAGAGTCTGACTGGCTATGCCAAATTTATTAATGTTGGGGCATCTAGAAGTGGCCCTAAGATGAATGCCTTATACAGTAAAAGGCCATTGTTTCACTGAGTGCTGAGAAGAGTTTAACTATGTCACATTAATAAATGTCAGGGCATCGAACAGTGGCCTAAGACAAATGCCTTATACAGCTGTAAGGCTGTTTCACTAAGTGCTCTACGGACAAATAGTCTGACTATGTCACATTAATAAATGTCAGGGCATTAACAGTGGCCCTAACACAAATGCCTTATACAGCCGTAAAGACTATTTCACTCAAGTGCAATGGACACATAGTCTATGTCACATTAATAAATGTCAGGGCATTAACAGTGTCCCTAAGATGAATGCTTCTGCTTGAAGTAAATGCACACACACATAGAAACATAGAATTTGATGGCAGATAAGGACCGCTTGGCCCACCTAGTCTGCCCATTTCCTACCTAACGGATAAGCTGTAGATCCTAGTTAACCAACAGCCTACTTCCTCCTACCCCCCACTAGAATTGCCTTATGTCTGTCCCAAGCATTCTTGAATTCCCCCACACTGTTTTTGACTCTACAGCTGCCTCAGAAAGGCTGTTCCATGCATCTACAACCCTCTCTGTGAAGAAATACTTCCTCACATTACCTCTGAGCCGTCCCCCTTCTATCTTCATATTGTGCCCCCTTGTTCTTGCACATCTCTTTTACTGAAATATGCTACCCTCTTGAACTTTGTTGATTCCCTTGAGGTTATTTGAAAGTTTCTATCATGCCCCCCCCCCCTCCTTTTCTCGAGGCTATACATCTTAAGCTCCTTTAGTCTTTCTTCATATGTCTTCTGGTGCAGACCCTGCACCATTTGATCGCCCTCCTCTGGACAGCCTCCACCCTGTCTATGTCTTTAGGAAATAGGGTCTCCAGAACTGTACACAGTACTCAGATGTGGTCTTACCAACTGTCTGTACAGAGGGCCAACAACTTCCTGTTTTATACTGGTGATGCCTCCCTATGCATCCCAGTATCCCCAGCCCTCCTTACTGCCTTCTCACACTGCATAGAAACATGCCCTTTCCTAGGTGTCTGGGAGGTGATGCTTTGAACAAATCCTCAAAAAGATAAAGAAAATCAAGAAAATATATTTTGTTTTCTTCTTCCTCTCTTGAGGAATGCTGGACTGTTCAAACAGGCTCAGAAAGAGCTGATGCAGCACAGTGCAATCAGAAAATAAGCTTGTGTGGGTGACTGGACTGGCTGCTTTACTCAGAACAGACTTGTGCTGCTGTGCTGCCTGGAATCGTAGAGAAACATCTAGCTGAGTACCACTAACAGCCAAGACTGCCTAGATTCTTTTTTTTTATTTATTTATATTTTTTTACTTTCCGACCCATCCCCACATATCCGTCCTGGTCAGGTTGACTACTTGACTGCTCTATTCTCTGAACAAAATCAAATCCTCCTGTAACAGCAGTTAGTGAGTGACTTTGCTTTGTTTTTTCTTTTCTTTGCCCAGAGAATTCCCTTCCCTTTCCACTTTGAGTCTGTGGAGAGTAAACTGTTGGAGTCGGACATGTTCTGAGTTGACATGTGGCGGTGTGGGTGGCCCTGCTGCACTTGACTCAGCAAGTGCTGAACTGTGCACTGCTGCATGCTCAGACTTAATCACTGTGGTGGCTGGAGGCAAGCAGTGAAAGCCGCAACACTTACTTTTTTTTTTTTTTTTAATTCTGCTGTGCAGGGACTCCCAAGATTTATATCCAAATAAAATAAGTGAATATATCTACAGACCATTCATGCTGTAAAATATTGTCCCTGTAAGGTGATATTGCAGTTTCAGTATGTATAATATGGCAAGTCTTCAATAAAAGAAGCTAAAAAAAAAAAAAAAAAAAGTTGGAGCTGAACACTGGTGCCACACAGCCTGCCTGTGCAATCTCTGTCTCTATGAAGAGCTCACACACCATGGCTCATCCCTACCAGAACATGCAGTGTGATGGCAGGAGTGTGGTGTCGGGCCCTCTGTGTAAGGGGATAGGACATGGTTCATCCCTGGTCATCTGATGGGTGCTGCTGAGTCACATAAGGTGGGACATTCACAGTAACATCAGCAAGACTATAAGTATCTGACCCGTTTCCCACTCAGCTGTCTGACCCGCTACTTGACTCGAAAAGACATTGATTATGCTGGTAGGGTAGTACTTTACCTGAACTAACCTACCAGGTTAAAAAATAGCAGATAACCCACACTACCAGATCGGATAACCCATGCCTAGCCATCAGGTCATTTTGTAAGCTTCACAGATAGTGCACAAATCATCCAAGTGCATGCAGTTGTGCAAAATCACAGAGTAACATACCTAAACCCCACACACAGCTACAGTTCATGCCTTCTGGTTTCAGTAGCATAATATACAGGGTTTAGTCAACCCCTGGTTTGCACTGGTCTCTGCACTGTTTGCTCAAGCCATCCTACTATTTTGGATTTGGCATACTCTCTTCCCTGCAGTACCACCATTGCCCTGCCACCGACAGTCACACAGGTGGCAGTATTGCAGCGAAGGCAGTAACTCACCTGGGAGGAGGACAGCAGCCTGTGGGATGCCCAGTCCTCCTCCCACCGGCTGGTCGCCGGTGACCCAGGCTCATTCACAAACCTAGGTCACTGGCACCACTAGCTATAGTTCTGCCACTGTACTTATGGGACAGCTTGTTGTGAAACATTAAAAAAAAAAAGTGTCTACTGTCTTGAGCGCTCTCCTGAGGTGTATCCACACAGCGTGTTACACTACTGGACTTTGTGACCTCAATAGATGTAACGGATACAGATCTGTAGAATCAAATCCTACCAGTACACCCAAAATACTAGAGCCTTACTGTCAATTATGCACATTTCCAGTGCAGAATAATTCCATTCAGCTTGGCCAGAGCTTCAAGGGCCTTTGACAAGGTGTTACTGATAGGATTAGTCAGGTTGAGAGAAGGCATCTTCATTAACTCACAATAGAGTGATACCATTTGGACCAGTTCACAGTACATGACTTCCAGAGATGAAACGGCACATAAATATTCTAGTGATGAAAGCCATAATAATCAAAGCTCTTTGTTTTAGCACGTAACATGTTCTGACTCGGTCTGCACTGATTAGCAACCACAAAAGATACACTGTTGCATAGATAAACAGGCAGGGAAGAACCACAGATTCTAGGGACATGGATATGTTGTTCATCCACACTCATTGGCAGTATCCTTGCCGCTTTAAATCTTGCCGGAAGGTCTTCAAGCTTGCTCCTCCCACCCACCCGGGTGGTATAACTCTCGGCTCCGCCCCATGACGCCAGATCTTCCTTACAGCTTGGAAGCTCAGGTTCCCTCATTAGCAGCTCTGCGTTTGTGACTAGTTCCTATTTCTCCGTTTTGCGATTAAAAATAAATTTTGCAAAAAGACTTCAGTCTTCTATCCCCTCGCCTGCGATGGACAATCGACTCCGCGTTTGAGATGCCCATGCGGGCTGAAGATGTCTCGGACGGATCCACCACTCACGTGTGTCTACTGCTTAGGCCTTGAGCACGACCGCGGGCTTGCGACCTGTGCTCATCTTTCTCGGCCTCGTCCTCGAAGGCCAGTGCTGCCCGATTGCAACTGGGCGTCCGAAGCGTTTCCCTCGGTGAAGTCAAGGAGGCCGGTTGGCTGAGTGTCAGCGGCGGTTTCGGCGGATCAGCTTCCGGCGGATGGTAAAGCCCCTCGAAGAAGGGCGAAGCCGGCGTCTTTCCTCGGCCGGCGGCATTTATCCGCTCTCTGGGTTCTTCCTACACGGCTTCCTTTAGAGACTTTGTCTGTCCTCTCACTAAGGAGAAGGGCCTGCGTCTGCTGGACCTTTTCTCGGTCCAAAGAAGGACAAGGTAGAGTCCTCCGTCGCGGCTCTTGGAAGCCGGAAAGGTCCCTCTCCCGGCCAGCGGCCGTCGGCCGATCGACGCTCGGCTGACCCACTGGCCTCACGGTGTCCCGTCAGGTCAGTTGACGAGACTCCCACTGATGAAGTCGAGATTTTCTCGACCCATTGAACGGGCTATCGCCTTTAGCAGCGAATTCCCTCTCCTCGGTTCCCCGAGGAGAGTTGAGGATCCCGTGGGCTCGCCTGTGCCTCCGGTTCCGGAGCCTCGGATGGACCTTCCGAGCGAAGAATTAACCGGTTCGGCGACACCTCCTGCACCGACCCGGAAATTCCGGGACTCTCGGTCTCGGTCTCGGACCTCTTCGCGGTCCAACCCGTTCCCACCGTGCCGGGGATGCCGGTCTCGGCGCGTGGCGTCGTCGCCGCTCGTCGTCACTCCTCGGATGAGGGAGGCGGCGTAAATTACGTCGGCAGTCGAGAACCTTATATTTATAACAACTCCTCCTGGCGGGAATAAGCCGACTCAGCGCTTCCCCGCCATTAAGTGGCTGTCACCAGACGTGCCGACACAACCCCTCGACTTGCCCGAGGCCTATACCCAGGCGGTTGTTCGCCAAAACCAGCTGCTCCACCGATTGCGGTGGAACCTCCGCCTCACAGCCACCACTGGGGCTCCGACCAAGGATTCTCGGTCGGCTAAGGGTTTCACCCCATCGGGTTGTCAGTTACCTCACTCCGACCGACCTCGGCAGGTGAAGGGTGGCTCAGGCCAGAGGCAGCTCTTCGAGGACTCTTCCGAGGTCGAGATGATTCCTCCTTCTTCTCCAGCGACTGGACTTGGAGTCTTCAGGAAGGTCAGCCAATGGGCGATAGCCCGTCGTCCTTCCTAGGACTGCTTGGCTCATCTCGAGTCTCCGGGATGGAGCTCGAACCGTTCCAAGCGGGCCCGGTATCCCCTCCGCGGAGATTCTGGACCGAGGGATTCTCGGCCGGAGGCCTTTCCGATGGCGAGGGCGCCAGTGGTCCAGCACTGGAACTTTGGCGGCGCCCTGCTTCCTCACCCTGCGCCTTGAACCAGGATGGCCAGGAGTATCACGGTCCCGGTTCATGTCCGGTTTTTGAACACCTCTGCTGAGGGGTTGCGGATTTTCGACAGCGTTTTCCAGCGCGCCGGCGCCGAGGATGTGGACAAACCTCCTGACAAGGGTCAGAGAAGTGGACTATGTCGGGCGAAAAGTCTACGCTGCGTCCTCTCTCGGCCTTCGTCAAGGCCAGTTAGGGCGTCCTCATACTTTTATTTTCTCATGCCCTGTTGGGCTCCCTGGATGAGGTCATCCTCATCTTCGCCCGATCTGCAGACTACGGTTAAGCAGGTGCGGGACCAGGGCAGGGCAGTGGCCAAACAGCAGCTCCAGACTGCTTTGGATGTAGGGACTCATGTGCCAGATCGGTGGCGGCCGCGTGGCTATGCGTCGTGGGCTTGGCTGAGGATATCCACCTTTACCGGATACCCAGCACAAGTTGGCGGATGTCCCTTTTGGGGACTGACCTCTTGAGCCCTGGGGTGGAAGGTCACCTGCAGAGGATCGAGAAGTCCAATGCCACCTTGGACTCGGTCTCTTCCGCTCAGAAGGACAAAGACGCAAACCACAGCCTAAGCCTTTTCGTCCTTCTGTGCCCCAGCCTTCGGCCAGCAACGTCAGGGCCAGCAGGCTCGGCCTTGGCATCCCAAACCCAAGCCATGGCTTCCTCTAACAGGAGGCAGGAGGAAAGGGCCCAGGAGGTCCCTCGGCGGTCCCTCCTCCAAGCCTGCCCAGTGACAGGCTGAGGTGTCGCCCCATCCCGTCACCTTACCCCTGGGTCCCCTGGGGAGGCGGCTCCGCACTTCCGTTCCGCCTGGTCCGCTGTTACCACGGGACAGGTGGGTCTTGGAGGTGGTGGGAAGAGGCCTGCCTCTGGAATTTGAGCAGGCACCACCCTTCAGGCCGTCGGCCTCGGGGCTTCCGGGATCCCTAGCCTCACTGGTGCTCCGTCGAGCCGACATCACTCTCCTCCTCCAGAAGGAGGTGGTAAGAGGTGGTGGACCCTCCTTCAGACCCAGGGTTTGTGTCCAGGTACTTCCTGGTTCCGAAGCAGGACAGAGGCTGGCGCCCCATTCTTTCATCCTACGACCTAAACAAGTTCCTAAGGTCTCGAACCTTCAGGATGGTCACTCTGGCTCAGATAATACCATCCTTGGAGCAGCGGGCGTGTGGTTCTGCTCTCTGGACTTGCAGGGCGCGCGTTTTCACGTCCCTATCCGTCCGGTCTCACCAGAGATTCCTTCGCTTCCGGCGGAAGGATCTCTTGATTCAAGCCATGCCCTTGGCTTGTCTCCAGCTCCCAGGGTCTTCACCAAATGCATGGCAGTGGTGACAGCATTCCTACGGCCGAGGGGTCGGTGTACCCTTACCTGGGCGACTGGCTGATAGCAGTCTCCCTCAGGAAGAGGCGGGTGGTCCAGAGATCTGGCCCTCAGGTCTGCTCTCAACTGGGCCTCCTTGTCAGCGAGGCCAGAAGTCGGACTCGAGGCGAGCAGGTGATTTTTTTCATCAGGCGCAGCTCGAGCTCTCTTCGAGCCAGGCTGGCTCACGGCGGACAGGGCCGAGGGTTCTTTCCTCCTTTGCCCGATCATTTCTGGTTGGGCAATTGCGCCTGCCCGGACTTCCTGCGCCTCCTGGGTCTCATAGGCGGCCTGTACCAGCGTGGTCCGTTGGGCCGCTGGAACATGCGATCCCCTTCAGTGAGGACTGGCCAGCCAGTGGTCCTGGCAGCTACGATCCCTTGGACCAGCTTGTGCGGTGACACAGGGGATGTGGAATGCTCTCCAGTGGTGGACGTTCCAGATCAATTGCAGGAGGGCATCCCGTTAAGTCCGCCCGAGCCAGCCAGGTCTCTCTGTCGACCGATGCCTCTCTGATGGGTTGGGGTGCCCATCTGAGGGGAACACCGGGCTCATGGCCTCTGGTCCCAGCGGGGAGTCCCGATGCCACATCCAGCCTGCTGGAGCTCGGCGGTCCGCTCTAGCTCTCACCGCCTTTGCTCGTTCCTCCGAGGTCAAGTGGTCCGAGTCCAGGCGGACAATACCACGACCATGTACTATCTAAACCGCCCAGGGCGGGGCCCAGCTCCATGCTTCTATGCAGCGAAGCCTCCGTGATCTGGTCACTCGTATCGCAGCCTGGAGGCGGATCTCCTAGCCATTCACGTGGCAGGAGCCTCCAACACCCTGGCCGATGCCCTGAGCCGGATAGGGGCTGCATCCCACAGTGGTCTCTCCTGCCGAGGTAGTACAGCATCTGTTCTCCCTTTGGGGCACACCTCAGGTGGACCTGTTTGCCTCCACGAGAGGCAGAGCTGGTCTGTTCCATGCCCGCCCCCCTCAGCAGGGCTCGCTGCAGGGGATGCCTTCTCGAGGCAATGGACCCGGGCCTCTTCACGCCTTTCCCCATTTCCCTGATCCACAAGGTGCTTCTCAAAGCGAGGAGGGACAAGGCGCAGGTGATTCTGATAGCCCCAGACTGGCCTCGCCAGTTCTGGTACCAGATCTCCTCAGTCTCAGCTCCAGGACTCATGGCAGCTTCCAGCTCGCCCGGACCTGCTCTCAGTCAATCAGGGAAGGGTGTTCCATCCGGACCTTCAATCCCTGCACCTGACGGCCTGGTTCCTGGCTAAGGTTCCAGGCTTTGGGTCTTTCCGACGGGGTCCTCAATGTAGTTGAGGCGTCCCGTAAAGTCGACCAGAAAATGCTATGCCTTCAAATGGAAAAGGTTTTCCATTTGGTGTCAGAAACAAGGGCTTGGACCCTTCCTCCTGTTCCTTGGCAAGCATCTTGGACTATTTGTAGTCCCTTTCTAGTCAAGGGCTTAGGTCGGCGACCTAAGGGTGCATGGCAGCCATCTCTGCCTTGCAGGCGCGGGCAGGGGAAGCACGGTCGGTGCGAGAGAAGGTGGTTCATGCTCAAAGGCCTTGATCACATTTCCTCCAGTGCGGGAAACCTCACCTCCGTGGGATCTACTGCTGGTACTGGCAAAGCTCATGGGCAAGCCATTAAACCTATGCACAGGTGTGCTCTCTCTCACCTGTGTGGAAGACCGCCTTCTTGGTGGCTATCACGTCAGCCAGAAGGATGGGAGAGCTCCAGGCGCCTCCATCGAGTCTCCTTACCTGGTCTTCCACAGGGACAGGTTGTCCCTGCGCCCACCAGAAATTCCTTCCGAAGGGTGGTGTGGAGTTTCACCTTAACCAGGTGTTGACTCTGCGGTGTTCTACCCCAATCACACCTCGGAGGCGAATATAGGCTCCATCTCTGGACTACGAAGAGGCTCGCTTATTATAAGGGCGCTGCGGCTGAAATTCGAGGGAGGGATTGCCAACAATGGCAGTCACCCTCGCTGAGCCGCATCTGGCAGACCTGCAGCCAAGCGGACGATAAGCAGGTGGGTAACCTCCTGCAAGATCTCTGCTATAAGTTAGCGGGCATGGAGCCTCCCAGAGGGATAAGAGCTCATTCTACCCGCCATACTGCTGGCAGTGGCTGCTTCCAAGGGCGTCCCTATCCAGGAAATCTGCGGGGCTGCTACCTGGAAGTCAGCAAACACTCTCATTACCCACTACCACATCGACCTTGAGTCGCGCCGGGATGCTGGTTTTGGGGCCTCGGTTCTCCAGTCTCTCTTTCCCAAGTAAGTATATGGGGGTGTCGTCTTGCCTCCCTCCTCCCGGAGAACTGCTAGGAGTCTGCCAATGAGTGTGGATGAACAACATATCCATGTCCTAGAAGTACAGGTTACTCACCTGTAACAGGAGTTCTAGAATGGTATATGTTGTTCATCCCACCACATTCCTACACCTCTCGGCCGACGCACAGCCTATGAGCTTCCAGCAGGCAGATCTGGCGTCATGGGGCGGAGCCGAGAGTTATACCACCCGGGTGGGTGGGAGGAGCAAGCTTGAAGACCTTCCGGCAAGATTTAAAGCGGCAAGGATACTGCCAATGAGTGTGGATGAACAACATATACCATTCCTAGAACTCCTGTTACAGGTGAGTAACCTGTATTTTCAGCCTCATGAAGGGTGCTGCTCAAATATTGCTCTGAATTGAGAGATCTCTGCTGAATCTCTGAGCAGTTCACTTCTAGGACTCACTGAACAGACTAAACAGAAAAGAAAATAATTCCTTGTTCCTGGGAATAGATGCAACATGCACTTGCTTAGATGCATTCAACTTGAAGTACAGGAGTTACACTACTGTTGTGTTTTCTGTTCAGGAAATTATTCATAGAGTGCTCTGAAAGATAAACCAGGAGGACCAAACACTAGAATCGACACCGTATTGACCTATTCAGCAGTTACTTGTTTCTTACTCACTCCACAGCCTAGAGATTAGAGCAACAAGCAGTTAACCTGGGAACCCAGCAGGCTTTGGGTTGAATCCTACAATTGCCACTTGCATACTGTTTGACCACTCTGAGCAAGTCACTTATTAACCTCCCTGTTCTCCCAGGACACGCTGGGCAACAAACTTAGACTCAGTGTGCCCTTCTCAGACCAACAGTCTAAATAAATAAATAAAAAATATATATTTGAACTTACCGGGTCTTGTTTCACATTATCCAGGTCTCCATCTGTTGGTCAACAGACTATCATTTGCAGCATCTAACTTCAGAGGAGGAGATTAGAAGACTATGGTTATTCCAATAGAGTGAATCACGTATTTGTTAGAACCTCAACGATTCTATGACTAATATGCAAAGAACAGTTTGAATGTGCTTTTGAGTTGGGGACAGAAATAGTAGGAGATGAGCAAGAGGTATCAACTAAACTAGCATCCCAACGGTTTTGAAGTAGGCTTATAGCCCTTGGAATGTTCATACAGCACTGTTGAAGTAGGATTTTTTTCAGACCTCAGAGTTCCCTAGAGTAATATCTTCACATCATAATATTTATCAAAGCAACACATTTAGCTAAACTGTCAATCAGCTTTAGGATTCCTGCTTTAGATCAGTAATTTCCATTAATCTCAGCCCCTCTAGGACAGACCCCAAAAATAAACTGTCAGCTCAGGGTGCCTTGCCTGGTCAAACAATTACCAAATGAATTAGTACAATAAATAAATTGGTTCTGAGTGTTCCCTTTAAACCCTTGAGAGGGGTTTCATTAAAGATTTCTTTCCAACAGCACGTGTTCATGGCAGTCATTTCTGCCATTAAGAAACCATGCTGGACGCATGGTCCAGCAAGGAATCATATGGTGTTTCAGCAAGGTAAAGAATGACTGTTAATTTGTCATTTATGACCACAGAAGGTATGCTGAGCTGTAACAACCCATTTCCAGGCATGTCCTGGGGGTGGACTACATTGGTCTGTTTAATTTACAGTGGAATTTGGTTAGGGCACTGAGAACAATGCCCTACTCTGATAAGTGTCATGGGTTCTTTAACTTGAACACCACCAGAGATGGGAAGAAGGGACTTTGACTTGAACGTTTCATTCAAAGGATGGCACCTCGACAGTGCTGCACTTACTGGTCCTGCACTACAGTGTTAGTATTGGTCATTAACGTAACGTCTGTTGCAGCACCAAAACCTACAAACTTTTGATCCTCTGGTCTCAGAAGTGACGTGCAACCCACTGAGGTACCAAATAAGCTTGCCTACTAGGGTCTAACTTTCATATTTTAACCTAAGTGAATTTAGCTTTTCATTAAAGAGAGCCTTTCCGCGGTTTTGAACCCTGAAAGAAATGAAAACTCCTGTACCTCCGAGGAACTCAGCTGTGATGTCTGCATATTTTTACACCCCTGAAGGAAGGGAAGGATTGTAAAGCACCTCTGAGGAGTTAGCTGCATGATTCCTTTCCACTTTCTGGTAGCTGGACACGCTCCCACGCTCTGGCATTTTATTATATCTGTGTAGGGAGAGCATGGGGGTGTGCTCCATTCAAGTCTATGGTGTGTGATTTATAAACAGAGTTTTTGGACGTTTAAGTGGTTACTTGCTATATGTGCGTGAGGGTTCAACTAAAAAGGCTCTTGTTAGTTGAACAGTGACATTGACTTTAGCAGATGGGTGCTTAAATGGCTAGAAACTGTTTACAACTCATGCTGTATAGACTTGAATGGCATATACTCCCGCGCTTTCCCTGTATATATGTCATAAAACACTGGAGTGTGGGGGCGTGGTCCAAACGTGGAAGCTGAAAGGGATCATGCTGCCCTTGGGGACAATTCTACGATCCTTTCCCCTCCTTCACTAGTATAGAAAAAAAATCATGGATACCACGAGGAGTTCTCTTGGAGATAAGGGAGATTCCTCTTATTTGTAAAAACACAGAGAAGGTGCTCTTTAAAGGAGAACACCCTCGCACCCAGGTGTTGAGTTGGTCCCAAGATGCACTTTGTGTGCAAACATTTTTGTTTTTTACTTACTGTTTACCATATAGTTGATACTATCAGACGAATTTTGCTAACTTCCAGGTTGACAATTTCTGTACAATCCCATGATCCTCTGCAGCTGACATCAGCGCAGGGCTGCAGCAGTGGGAGATTAACCTGCAGTGTAAGTTAGAGTTTATTTAAGCTCTGATCTTTTCTTTGCTGGCCCCGCTGTCCTTTTGGGGCCAAGTACAGTCACAGTGGACTGTACATATCCCCTGGAGAAAAGCAGAACTGGAAACATCTGGTAGGAGCTAATAAAAGCTCTAAAATGCACTGCAGGCTGTTGGACCTCCCACTGCTGCAGTCCTGTTCTGCTGCCAGCTGCAGGGGATTCTGGGATTTGTAGTTACAGAAGATGTTGGCCTGAACGTTATCAAAATTAGTGTGATACAATCTACTATGCTACAGCACGCAGTAAGTAAAAAATATATTTTTGCACACAAAGTGCACATTGGGACCAGCCCAGTAATTGGGTGTGGGGGGTACTAGTGTTGACTGTTCCCTTTTCATCAAGTTGTTCTTTTCTTTTTCTTTTGTTGTAACCTTACAACTAGAAAGATGATGAAATGTCATACTGTGGATATCAAAGAGCCTTTGCTTTTATAGTAATTGTACAGACCACTTTGGAATTGGACAGATTACTGCAATCTTATTCCACAAAAAAGGTCTTTGAGCCTTCAAGTTCTCCATTTCAAGATGATAAAGCAATGCAGAATAGAAGCATGCAAGATAAGAGGGAAAGTTGTCTAAAGGATAAATTTGTTTTGTCCCTCAGTCTCCAGCATACCTCCTTCAGCCAGTGCCCCATCCTAATCACCCACCTACTCGGTGACTTACCCCCTTATCCCTGGACTCTATGTCTTACTTCTCATAGTAGGATCATTAGGGTGCACCCAGACCCTCAAGAGCTTCTGTGTAGTGGAGGAGGGAGACTTGGCCGGCAGTGTTGGGCCTGCAGAGAGCTGGCTTTATTCTGCTTGGTCAGGGTTCTTTCTGCTTTTTAACCTGACCCTTCGGACACAGTGGCAAGGACAGAGAATATAGGGTGCATGCATGTTGGACATGCGTGCGTTTCATCAGGCACCTTCTTCTTTCCCAGCACAGCTCTAACCTGCACCACCACTTGCAATCACCCAGGTTGCATTAGTGTGGTGTAGCATGTGAGCTCTCCCATTCCAGAAGAGGCATCCTCTGGGATGGTTTATCTGCCTCATTCCCCCAAGCTGGCCCCTGATGTCCCAGGCTCAAGGTGATGTGTGTTGCTCCCTATATCTTGGCACAAGGTGATGTGTAGTGCTCCTATATCTTGGCACAAGGTGATGTGTGGTGCTCCATTATATCTTGGCACAAGGTGATGTGTGGTGCTCCTATATCTTGGCTCAAGGTGATGTGTGGTTTTCCTGTATCTTGGCTCAGGGTGATGTGTGGCGCTCCCTATATCCTCGTGAGGCACTATATTCTGGACATGGATGCTTCTTAAGAAGTGGATCCTAGTCAGAGATTCTTACAAGCAGTGGCATTGTTTTTTTTTTTTTTTTTTTATTATTTTCTTCCTTGTTTGTTTTTTCATTCTCCTTGTTACATTCAGTGTGAAGCTGAGTGGTGGATGTATAGGTGGCAGAAGAAGGAAATGTGTGACTTTGTTACTGTATTCTTATTCCCAAGTGCATATATCAACTACACTGGTCTTTTCTCCCTTCCATTTATGTCTGTATCCTTGCTTTGGAAGTTTCTTAATCTGGTGGTGGTGGGAGGTTCAGTCATACGTGGAAGCTGAGTGCATTTTTTTCCTATTTTGACGCGTGCTGCGGTGGGTGGCTTAACCCATGCACAAGTCACAGAGTGATGGATGGATGCAGTTAGGGAAGAGGAATTAGCTAAACCACAAACGTTTGACTCTCCTGGGAAATTATATTTTTGCCTTAATATAAAATGGGTTGGGGACATAAACCAAACCAATCAGGATCAAGAGCTAGCGGTCATCTTTATAATATTTGTCTGCTGATGCTAAATTAAAGAAAATGTCAGTCACTGCCTCCTGCTTCAGTGCTGCTGCTCTCTGATAGCCATTTCTTGAAACATCTCCTGTGTAGCCTGTCAGTCAACACAAAAGAAGGCTCACTTTTGAACTTTCAGTTTGAAACTTATTTTTTATTAAACATTCTTGCCATGCAGGATCTCTCTCTTACTTGGCCTGCAGAGTGCAGACAAGTCATGAAGGAGATGAATTCTCTTTTTGGGGAGGGATAGAGGGCTACAGCATGGCACTTTCAGGTGTCCTTTACAGCTCAGCATTGAGTACAGTATAACTTGGAGGGGTCTCAGAGGAGACCTCTGAATGCACACCTCACTATTGGAGTCTGCCATGCAATGCACTGTATTAGTACTTGGTTGAGGGGAAGTGGGAATGGGGGACAAAGGCAGCATGGGGCATCTGGTCCAGATGAAAACAAAAATTATTGCTGTTGAGTTCTTTTTTTAATAACAGTGTTAAGGATCCATATGAGCTGTCAGTAGTTCATATTTCTTTCCCTGTGTTATGCAGCGTTATAGCATTACTGTTAGTGTGGCATTTATCTGGAATGGTATTGTTTGCTATGTTGAACTTTAATTCTAAAATAGAAGAGTGGCAGATCTTTATTTTGTAAGGTTGTGATTTGTTTCCCTGTACACCCTGAAGAAGCAGCTGCATGAGCTAGGAATTGTTCATGGGAACAGGCTCCATAGCCCCAGTGACCTGCATTTTGCGGGTAAGTCCCATAAATTGACATTAAAACCCACTGACCCACGGCAGTCATTCACAACCCTCAAAATTATCAAGATTCGATTTAAGGTCTTCTGGCCTCGGTCCGCAGCTGTACAAGTCAAGACCACTGTCACGTCCTGCGCAGTTATCAGCTCTACAGACAGTCTGTTCACGCATTGACTGCGATGTTGCAGGTCCCAATAGAACTACAAGTCTTTGTTACTTGATTCCTGTGTCCTGGCTTCACACATGCTGTTGATGTCACAGTGATGGAGGGTGAATGTCCAGGGCAGAGCGTAATCATGGCAGTTGCTTGTGTTGTCAAACTGCAGAGAAGCATGGTAAGTGTCTGTCATCTTTCTTTCTATGTGGATCAGGTTTCTGTAAATCTCCCTTTCACAGGTTTGCTTATTTTAGTCAGGAGTATAGGTGGCATATACTTTGATCAAACTGACAACAACTGAGTCAGGGATCCCGGTCCTGCATTTTACCGAAACATTGAGCACAGGTTTTTATTTAACTCTAAAAACTGATTTGCGTTTTGTTCGTAAAAGTTATAAAACACTGTGAAAATGCATAGCACCTGCCTCACTGTGTTTAACAAACATAACACTTCTAGGAAACCTACATAAATGCTTTGTGTACAGTTAGTATTATCCCAAGAAAAAACTGCTAATCAATTATTTAAAACCCTGGAGCAGCTGTGAAAATGTTACCCTGTAAATATATAGAAGCAGCACAATCTAGATAGAGTTGAGCACGTTCCAGTTTAGCACCACTCTTGTCCACCAGTTTGAATAATTTGCTCGAGGAAGGGGAATACCCCCAAACCCCCACCTCCGCTCAGCTGCAGCAAGTCTAGACCAGCATTACAGTTGCTGAAACTTGGGACCTATGATTCTTGTAATTTAATAAACTAAAAATCCAGTTGCATGTTCAAGTGAATGGGTTATGTCCAATTCTTCACATGAATCCCACCCCCCCCACTCACTCTCACACATACACCTCCACCCATCCCAGTCCCCTCAATGGCCAGACAATCAAGTCACTGTTGGATAGTCCAGGCATAGTCCTGTTTATTTTATTTACTGGAATCCAAGGTAGAAATACAAAAAAATGCTCTGTTGTACAAATATAGTGCATGTACTTGGCTTTTTTTCTGCTCTGTATTTCTGTTAATTTGTGATTGTAGTTATTTCATTATAAAGATCATATGCAAAATGTCCACATACATTTTGATTTGCTGGATTTTGTGATTCACTGTCAGGGTACTGATAACTTCTCTGTGTGGTGTTTTCTGGTCTTTGTTGCTTAGTTGTCTTCGCACATACTGCAGTTTACGTTTTGACTTGGGTTTGTATTTCCTGATGCACTGCCTAAAGGATGTCTAGCATGTTGACGTCATTTTGTGATGTAGTCTTCCTCCTTTGAAAACTCAGGGTGGAGAGTACTGTTCAGGTACATCCATAGGCAGGCTGCGTTCTGAGTTTATGTTGCAGGACTGCCAGTAGATTTGGAGACTCTTATTTCATTTTCTTTTTTTTTTTTACTCGTTGTGATGCTTAGCTGGGCCTGCATACGTATGCATTTTCTTGACATTTCATTATTGATGTCCAAAATTATTAATTCAGTCAACTAAAGCTTTGACCTTTACAGCTGATGAGGTTTACATTTTTATACAGATGTTAGCTGTTCTGATATAAATGCAACATAGGAATTTTCTTTGACAGTAATCTTCTTAGAGGATGTAATTTTTTTTTCATAAAATAGGTAAAGTTGCTTTTCTGGAACTCGAAAAGAAAATGAGTGAGCTTTAAAAATAATCATTACATGTTGTTCTACCCTACTGTTGGAAATCTGTAACTCGTACACTTTTGTGTTTAATCTGAAAATTCCTTGGGAATGTGTAGTATGCGTATAATGTGGCAGTACCAAGCAATAGATGTAATTTACAGGCATTTGTTAAGCATGATTCATCATAGCAACGATGATGTGAGAGACACGGTGATAATGCCAAAAGGTGCAGGGTATTAAATAGCTGGTATAACATAGCAAAATGTTTCCCGTAAAACAGGGGTAATGCTAATCTTTTCCAGAAATGTGTAGCAGTAGATGCTAACCATTTTGAACGAGTCCAGTGACCACACTAACATGCACCAAAAGGGCAAAAGTTGCATCCTTTCTAAAATTGACCCTCTTTCCTTTGACAGTGGGTCCACATTGATGCACCTACTTTATAACAATATCTAAAGAGAAAGGAATGTGAACTGTTCAAAATCTGCTACTGATTATGTTTGACCCAGTAGGTTCCTCTTTAGACCCACATTTTTACCCCAGTGGGTCCAGTTCGACCATGTTTTAAACCTGCCAGGGCTGTCACGAATGAGTCCATAGCACAGTAGACGACATGAATAAAACTAACCTGCTTTTTTTTTTTTATTTGCTAATGCTGTGCATTTTCACAGCTGATTAACACTTTCATGTGCCAAACTGCTAGTCAATTTTTTTGTCTTTTTAATAGCCTGGGGGTACATGCAAATTCTCTTATATGACTTGCTAAATTTCCCTCTCCTTACCCTCCCCTAACCCATAAGCTCCAACATCCTACAACTACCTTCCTACATCACCTACAGTATATAATCATTCTACTCCTAGTTTCCTCACCTCTCCTCCCCCACCTTCTTTTGCTTCCTCTTTCAAGCCGCTACACTGATTCCCACCTCATTACCTTACAGCCCCCCCCATTCAGTCACCTCCTACCCAATCCTACTTTTACCCAAATCTCACCTCCCTGTTTTTCTCTCTCTCTTCCCTTGACAAGGCCCACAGGCTGCTTTACTCATACTACCAGTATTCCCATTAAGACTGCAGATCTGGGGGTTCACTGTTCCCTCTCCAGAATTTTCAGGGGTACAAACTAAATTACAAGGGTTCACTGTACCATTTCTACAAATTTTTGTGTAGGGTACATGTTCTACAAATAGAATTATGGAGGTGCAGTGTACCCCCTTCACACAAAAATGTACTTGAATTTCATAATTTGTACCTGAATCACGTGCAGTTATGCGTGAATGGTAACACTGCATACTACACAATAATAATAAGTTGTACTAGTAAGTCTTCTTTTTAGATATATTTTTGTTAGACCATTGCCCAGGCATACATTGTACAATGCCTGTCAGTTTATCATTATGTTATTGAGTGATTACTTTTTTGACCCCTTACCTTACTTGTTGTCTGTACTCTGTCTGTTATCACGATGTGGAACCTATATAAAAGATTTCATAGCTCAAAGGTGGTAATCTGAGATTTAAAATAAATAAATATCCATTGATCCTTCCACATATCAGTGGCGATAAATCAGTGACGTTCAGATCTTTGAGGACATCCCCCTCCATAGAACCACAGCATGAAACTAAGGCCCTGTCCACACTACACGCTCCGGCCCAGTAATGGATGCAATCCATTACGCCGAAGGCGATGCGAATGTCCACATTCGTGATGGTGTCCGTTATAGGACCGGTACTGCTGGTCCACACTAGAAGTGCCGGGCGACTGTTCTGGCGGCACCCATTCCCAAGGATGCAGCTCGGCGGCTACTCACGGGCCCTGCGGGGACGTTACCATCTTGCGTCCACAGTTTGCCGGTAAAATATTGCGAGGGCATAACGGTTCATAACCATTGTTGAAACCACCTCATATGTGGTTTCAACACGTTCACGAAAATGCCTTCTGTAACGTTACGTATAAACGCAAACCGCTGCGGTAACAGTTTGGGCACTCTGTAACGTTACAGAAGTGTAGTGTGGACAGGGCCTTAGATGTCAGCATTAGGACCACTCAAAAACATGTGACTTGCTGGGGTCACCCCTGTTGACATGTGTTGATGCTACCCATGTAAGGTGGGCAGCCCCATATCTACTTATTTTCCTGCTAAAGGAAGCAGACCACAGGGAATAGTCCAGGAACTGTAGCTTGGCTGTGAGACTTGAGGGTAGGAGCCGGGGGAGTGGTGGGCATTAGGGTTCTAAACCCCAGGGAACAGTGAACCACTGATTTACTCTGGCTTCTGAGACTGTAAGCAATCCTGTAGTTTTAAGGTGGGAGCTCAACCACTTTTTGCATAAAAAACATGTTGTTCTGTGTCCAAGTAGTTTATTTAAAACCACCACAAAATGTTGCCCTATCAGAGGGCTTCTTCATGGAACTTATTGTTTCATATAACAGAGCTTTTTACATGCTGTGTTATGCTCTCGCTCAGTAGCCCTTCAAAGCTTCATTTAATCTGTCTGCACGCTGACTCTGTGTTTTTCTCTGTACTTCACTTGTGCTATTCAGCTGCTTGTCTCATTTAGGTACTATTCTTTTTGTATTGAGCTTATCCTTCTCAGAGAGCATATCAAGACTGCACAATGACGTGTTGTAGGGTGTTATTCCCACTCCTGTCCTAGCTTCTGGCCGGGGATTGGTTGCACCACTTCTTGCCACAGGGGTTCACCATTACCCTTTTTTTAAATTTTTTTATCATTTAACATTTTTATCCTCTCCTGCTGCCACAGTCCTGCATTACATCCAACCACCACTCCTATGTTCCACCTCTGACCCCGAGGCTCTCATGTCCAGCTGGCAGACGCATCTCTGCCTGCGAAGGGGGCCCTCCCCATAGCCCCCACACCCGGCGAGGAACCATTACCGGCACATGCCTTCCGGGCATCGTCGGCTGGTGAAACTGCAGCTATCAAGCTGCCGTGGATCTGTGCTGCCTTTTTCCTCCATTTATTTTTCCCCTAGAAGCACGGACGTGCAAGGACGTCAGCGCACTGACGTGCGGACATCTGTCGTGCTTCCCCCCCACTGGCACCTGCGCTACTGCAGTACCACTGGGCGTCCACAGGGACCAGCAGATTGCGGTGTGCATCCCTCCCTTCTCCCCAGGGCTAGGAGAGCTGTCGTCGGATGCTCAGTCCTAGTCCTCCCCTGCCAACCCCCGATGACCCAGGATCGTTCCCGAACCTGGGTCGCTGGTGTGGAGCGAGGTGTGGCATCCAGCGCCTCAAACCTCACCGCCACCGGGCCGGCGGCATTACCCTTTTTCTTAGTGGGTTCTGGAAGTGGTTGGCAGAGGGTTGCCTCTAGATTTTGAGGCTTTCCCACCTTACTGACTCCAAGCTCTTCAGGAGTCCAGGGTGTCTAGAGTGTGGTGCGACAGACGTTTGTTCTAGGGGCCCTGTTAGTTGAGCGGTAGCTTTCATTTGCAGCAAAGATAGCTTAACGCTGCGTAGTAATGGTTTGACAATCTCCCGATATGATTCAATGGGCGCGTCTCACACTCTCCCTGATAGGATGCCACAAATGTCCGAGCAAGGGGCGTGAGAGTGGGACCAGGAAGTGGAAGGGATCGGCTGGCTGGCAGTTCACCCAGAGTTACAGTCCGTTCCTCACTTATAGGACAGCATTACAGTTTATAATTCTGATTCAGAGGGACCATCACCGTGGCACAGTACGGACCGCTATGAAGCCTAAAACCATATCTCACACATTTACTTTCAGCTGGATCTTAGCTAGCATACATCTTTCATTTGGGTCTACTGATGAGCATGTGATGGTCCCAGGAAATGCAGGCTGTAGCCAGAGAGTGGCCCCCCTCACCTTAGAGTTTAAAGCTTGAGATCAGCCAAGTGTCCCCAACCCTGCACAAGTGCAGGCTGCCTCTCCCAGTCTTGCGGGTTGCCTGTAACAGTAATATGCTGGTTTTCAGTTTTTGACCCTTTTCTTTTAACTACATTTTTTAGCATATTCACATTCCATGTTACATGTAATGTACTAGCCATTGAATAATCCCCCAGTGACACTGATCCTTGCAGAGCCCCACCATGGTTTGAAGTGACAATTTTAAACACACTTGACTGAGAAAGGCTTGAGTTCAGTGTACGTAACCTAGGCAATGCAGAAATATTTTCCCCCACCTCCCTCCCTCTCCAACCAGTCGCACAATAAATTCAGACTGTAATATACCAAGTTTCCCCATTTTGCTTTGCTGCTTACTGCCCCTTCCCACAGTAGCATCCAAAAAACATAACATAATTGTTCTGTTACCCTCCCCACCCTTCCTGCTGCTGGGCTAACAGTAGCTCAGGACCTCACCCTGTCAAACTAATGGTGAAGTTAATCATTTCTTGAATGGTACCATATTATAGACTGTATATAAATTGTTGTTAAATACTAGCTGTATAGGAAGAACCAGATCAGCCCCTCCTAGTGAGGCGCCATGTGCTAATGTGTGAACTGCTAGGAATGGTATAGGCACAAGTTGCATATATAATAAAAGCAACAATAATGTCTGTCAGTTCGGAACATGTAGAACAACTTGTAAACACAGTGTTTGGGCTTCAATAGCAACTGGTAGCAGCACGTTGACATGGAAGCACCATCCTCTTTCCACTCCCTCTTACCACTCTATCCGTTTTTCTCTGCTTTATGCTTTCTCACTAAAACTGCACATTTCTCTCCTCCTTTCACAGACTAGATGAGTTTTTGGATTACCAGCACTTATCTCACCATCTCAATTTTCTCCCCGACCTACTTTCTCCCACCTTCTCTCTCAGTCTCCCCATCTAAGTACTGTACTAGGCTACCACCAATACCCCACCAAATTTCATCTCACTCCATCTAATTTTGACTCCTCTCCTCTCCCCTCTCACCATTTCTCTGCCTATTTACTGCCTACCCTCAAAGCACTGTATTCCTCACTTGCAACATACCGCTCAGTTTCGCCAATAATGACCTAATTGCTGCTCCCCTACATGTAAACTTAAATGCTGTGTTGTCCTTTTGTCTAATTTTTACCACTGTATATGCTTTAAACATTTTATATATTGCTTGTATTTATTTGTTCAATTATGTATCCATTGTATGTCTTTTTGTCTCTGTACCCTCCTGGGTCGTGCCTGAAAATAGTCTTTTGGCTAGTGCACCTTACCCGGTTAAAAAAAACTAAATAAAATAAAGAAATAGTATCGACCTGGCCCCTATGTGTATGACCCTGTCCAGGCACTCGATGAACATTAGGTAGTGGTTAAGTTAGTTCCAGAATTCCAGGGCCTCTTTTAATGATGTTCATAAGCATGTTCCGTAGAATTGCATATCTCACTGAGACCTGAATGCCATACCACATAAATCCAGTACTGTCGAAGCAGCATGGTGATGGAAGGTCGCAGCAGCAGTAACGCATACAGTAAACAATCTGAACAGCAGACCATGTGCTCCTCTCTTCCAGCTCTCACATATAGCTCTCTAAGAGGGGTACGTTTCAAAGTTTCCTGTGACCCCCATTATGTAGATGTCCATTCAGTTCCCCCTTCAATCCCTGATCATGGCCTCTCCAGACCAAAGTTTCAGATTTACAGACTTAAAAGGAGAGGATTGCTACATGGGTATATGGGAATCTGGCTCTGGGACCAAGGCACCATGCAGTTATGGTATCATGGTCAAGCCACAGCACATATCGGCATTCCAGACCCACCCATCCCATTGCAACTCCTAGCTGTGTTTTTTACAAACTGCTTACCCCATAGGAGCTGAACTGGGGTCAACAGAAATACCAAGCTCATAGCTTTCTCCCAACAACATAGCCATGTTGTAACATTAACTAGGGGCTGGAGTCACAAGGTTATTACAGGGCCTGGAACTAGAATGGGAGATTTTAGGCAATTAAGTTTAAGGACTTGGGATTCAGTTATATTTTAAAAAAAGAAAAAAGAATCTACTCACTGCTGGAGATTCCAGGTGCTGGAGTTGTGGTGTGGACATTGAGGCATTTAGATGCCACATCCTCTTGGTTTATAAAGTCCTCTGCCAACTGAGCTGAAGTGAAAAAGCACGTGAGCTGGCTCAGTATTGAAATCTGGAGTCAGGGGTATAAAATTCCAGCCCTTCTTTTATTTTTTGACCACTAAAATTGCTAACTCCTGACTGAAATTGTGATATAGTTTTTATAGAGCACTTGGAAACTTTAATAATTTTATAATTTTATACAAGAATGTACTAAATGCTGGTTTCATGTCTTCTAATGTATGTTATTTTGTAATGACCTATTTATTGCTCAGTAAAAATACTTGAACTTAAACTCCTGATTGTTGTCCTGAAAAATACAGACATTGCCATCAGGTACTTGGATGGGGCCATGGGATTTTGCAGCCCATAGCATGAGTTGTTTTTCAGGATATCAAAGATATTTTGTGTAAAAATGATGAGCTCTTTCTCCAGCGTCGGCTTCAGCCCTATTTGATGCATGCTCAATGTCAAAGGCAGTCACCTCAGGCCCCATCTTAAGCTGCTCAACTAACCACTTATGAACCATCTTTTGGGAGTTATCCCTGCAGGACTTCAGGTACGCTAAGATCAGAGGTTTGAGCATTGGAGTCTGTTTTTTTTTTTTTAGTAAGTCCCATTCTCTGACGATGTTGGCTTAGGAGTCCTCCTTGTTTCTAAATCTGTGTTTCAGGTGGCCTGCATGGGTGGCGGTGGTCTCAACCCCAACACAGTGTTGTCGAGGTGCAGGATTGGGGCAGTATGTTTTGGAATGTGGTCTTCATTTCATTTTGGAGGTTTTGCAGCATTGCTGGTATGGAAGCCAGTGCCCAGTCCAAGTCTTGTCTGGTCGCTTGTCCTACTCTCTGCCATAGTCTGGGTCTGCGTTCTGCCTTCAGGGTGGGCAGGAGATTCATTCGACACTCCAGTCGGCTTGAACTGCAGTTTAATTTGCTTTTTGCAATTGCTGGGTAGCCATCGTGAGGACTCCATAATGTAATCAAAATAATAAACGTTCCATGCAGTTAACGGGCAGTATTAGTAGCTGGATTAAGGTGGTGCCACGGTAGCCAAGCTAAAAGCATCCACCATCTTGCCCTGCCAGGCTGCACCACTCGATTTGTCATCTTGAAATCATTATCATAAAATGTCTGCTAACAACTGTAACTAAGGGCCCCATATAAATGTAATACCACATCTCATGTGGCTACCTAGTGATCCATTTGCACTGCTGCTTTATGAAGCTGGGCTGTGTTGGTGTCTGACCCATTATTTATGTATGTATGTATTTATTTATTTATTTAATTTAACCTGGCTACTTTTATACCCAGTAGGCCAGTGTCCTGTAGGCAAATATCTTAACCTGTGTAGATGTCTCTTAAAGGCTGTTATTTGACATCAGTGACTTACCAAAACCTTCGTTTTTTAGGATGAAGGGAGTTTTAAGGAGATTCCTATTACACACCATGTGAAAGAAGGTTGTGAAAGAGCAGAGCCATCGCAGTTTGAACTACTAAAGGTCCTCGGTCAGGGATCATTTGGAAAGGTAAGAATAAGGTGATATTCATGGTTTGGATCATACTCATTCCTGCATGTTAAAAAAAGTTGTTACTGGCATGGTGAGTTACTAGGTATAAAGTAATCAAAAAGTTGCCTGTGGAATCATTGATTCCTCTGTCACAGTCACAGCTGTAATACTTTGTGCTCAGTGAGACCATTTTGTTTTACCCCTATTGCTTCAGTTGGTGGGATGTTCTTCATTCTCTGGTGCAGGTATCCTCCTCCACTGAGTTATGCTCATCTTACTGGGCAATTGTTCAGACAGCCAGTGGGAAAACTCAGCTGGAGAGAGGTAGTCAAATTCTTAGGGTTTGTGTATTTAGACTAAGATCACAAAGGGAGACAACACAGGAAAGTTGCTCAAAATATGCAGTGTGTCAAATTTAGTAGGACACCAGTTATGAGAACATGTAGTATATGAAGCAGAAACCAGTGGTATGACCAGGAGTAGGATGGGGAGGTGGGGTTATAGCAGTAGGGAGAGGTATGGTAAACAGGCAAGTAAAAGGCTCAACAGACACCAGTGTGTGCAGTCAAGCAGAGAAAAAAGTCAGCTTAACCCAATGCTAAAACTCAAAAATACCACAAATAAATACAATATACTGTATAAGAGACACAATAAGCTGGCCCGCCAGCGCAGCTGATGAATTCCCCTTGTGGCCAGCGACCGGGTTCGAGAACAGACCCGGGAACTGGAGAGGCCAGCAGGGGAGAAGGATTGGCGCCTCAGGGCTGCTGTCCTACTCTAAGGGAGGTTGTGGTGAATGCTCGGCATGCGTGGGACTCCTTGGCGGGAGGCCAGGAGGAATCATAGCGCCCGGTGTCTGGATCTGTGTAGAGGGGCAGGCGGACGCAGGTCGCTATTACACATCCCCACCCTGGGAACGTATGGGGAAAAATCCCCGCAGCTGCCACGAGTGATGCCCGCCCCTGGCCCCAATTAGCCTCTAGGCTGGCTCCTGAACTAGTCCCAAGATTACGGCACTGAGCTCAGGTGCCGTAACCCCACCCCGAGGGGCAAGCCAGGGGTATTGGGAGATGCGGCCAATTTGGAGGTGGGGGGTACAAGGGTCTGTGACTGGGCTGATGAATCGGTGGCTGCGGGCAGCAAAAAGGACAAAATAAAAAAAAATTAAAAATGAGAGACACAATAATAAACCTTACTGCAGTAACCACAGGGACAGTTGGGAGGTGGAGGGGGCATTAGATTCTCATTGAGCCATATTTTTAGGCCATTTCTTTAAAAAAACTGCTACAGTGAGTATATAATTTTTCTCCCCAAGGAAGCACCAGTATCCCTAGAAATCAAACGTTAGCTGGTAGCAGAGTTTTGTTTTGTAACTAATGTACTGCATTTCTAATATGCCATGTTGTAGCATCTATTAAGTTGGCTGGGTTCATTATACACCTTTAAAAGCTGCTGATATCTTAGGAAACTTTTAAAACATAATATTTAGGCACAAGTTAGCTTGCACTTATATCTGTCTGTCTGTCTATTTATCTACCTATCTAGCTAGCTAGCTAGCTAGCTATCTATCTATAACTTGCCCATTTCTATTACTGAGAAAATTTGCCCAAAAGACAGGATCTTTATCCCATAGGGTTTATCTGTTCTAGCAGCTCATTCCCCACGTGCAATCATAATCCTTTGCTATGACATAATAGTCTGTTCTCATGTGAATTACTGTGATGTCACAAGCAAAGTGGTAAACACACTAGACAACTTCATATCTGTTTTCATGTACTGTCTGGGATGTTACATAATGAGCAATATTAGGAAAACATCAAATAAAAACAAGCATTGGCCAACATCAGGTGTTCGCTTTTATTTGCTGTGTGGTTTTTGGGCATAGATAGTGCAGCAGTTAAAATTAACAAATTAATAACACAAGTTATAATAGTGAAATTGACATGATTGTGAAATGAAGAGGTTCACAAATAGGACTATGACGTGTGAGACTTGAGATTGGGCAAATACTTAAAAGTGAAAAAAGGCACAGAGTGGGCAGAATTAGGGAATAAATTCAGTATTCTGATAATTTGGTGAAGAGGAGGCACACTCCCAAAAGTCCTCTCACAGTTCAGACATACAAATTTACTCATATGCTTTACATATGAGTATATTCATTTGATTCATGGAATATACAGTATATGTTGAGCCTTGTTTATTATGTTGTAATCACCAAAATGGTTTAATTTTTAATGTTCAAAACACAGGTAAGTAGACTAACACAGCTCCTTACCTAAAATGATCAGCGAGTGTAACAACGTGTTTTACTTGCTTTTTCCTGCACTATGAAAATACATTAATTCCATGAGTTGCAAGCACTGCATCATGGGTATGCAAATGATATGGGTTGTGCAACATCTCTGCCATTCCCTGAGAAACTAGTTCTAAACAGTAGCACACATGACAGTAGTAAACAGTAGCATATGCGGAACTAAAAGCAGAGGTAAGGTTTCAAGCAGGAATTTGGAGTTGCACCAGAAGACCCTTTACCTTGCATTTTCCAACCTTATGATTGGGCAAGAACTTCAAACAAATAGGAGGAGAAAGGGGGAGAGGAGGTGCAATTAGGGAGGAGAGTCAGTATTCTGGAACTATAGTAGTAAATGGGGCCTTTATTACAAAAGCACTATTAATTCATACTGATACCAATATGTTCACTGCTTTGCAAGTGAACATAAAAATAGGATGAACAATGGAGTATAACGTTAAATAGCAACATATAATACAATAACCATGAACTTCAGAAAGCAATAATACCATTCAGACTGTGAACATATGTAGAAATAAGATGCAGTACAAAACTGACAATTATATGCAAACAACAGTGGAAAGTACAGTAACGGTTGGCAGTGACTAAACAACCTGCTGGCGTAATGAAATAAAGTGCAAGTACAATTAAAATGATCCCTTAAGTAGTTCCAGAATGATCTTCCAAACTGAGAGTAAGAAGAGTGGCCACGAATAGGCAGCAGAAGAGAATTCCTTAGCCTTGGAACAGTGACAATAAAGGCCTAGGGCCAGATTTCCAAAAGTGGAAAAATTGCACACTTGAGCAAAAAATATCACGCAAGGGAGGGTTTCCTTGTGCTGCTGCAGTTTTTTCTACGTGTTCAGTTTTTAAAAAGGTTGCCTTTTTGCAACCTTTTCCACAATTTTTAGCAGCTTGCGCATTTTTTTGTGCAACTACGGAAAAAATTCTATGCCTGCTATTACCAAGCGTAACCTTTATTTGCACAGCTGCGGAAAATGGAAAATGCCACCTGTGAACATGAAATGCAGAAAACAGCGTTTTCACTGGTGCAGGGATTTTTCCTTCCACCAGGGAGGTGCACACAGGGACTTAGTCTCTGAGCCATGTCAGGCCTTTTTAAAATCTACCCCTGATCTCTAGTATACATTTTAAGGACAAAAAGCAAGGACTTTGGACCTGAGGGGATATGAAAGGTGGTGTAAATTGAATTGTAAGAGGAGCAGGGGAGCAATGCTTAATTAGTTTGTCCGTAAAGTGTCCCAGTGCAAACAATGACTATTTGAAGTGCATGTCCACCTGAGTTTGCTGTGGAGTCCACAGTGGTGGGTTTGGCGATTCAGAGAAGGAGAAATCAATATATGTTGTTATATATAGCCTCCCACTTGGACAGTAGGGATGTAGATGTCTGGGTGAAGGATGTAAGCCCATAATTTAGGGTGGCGAGAACTCTAATCAAGGGCTGGGTGGATGACCAGTATCAGAAAATGCTTGGCTTGGTATCCTATGCCAGTCTTAACTTTTACTGTCCTACAGGTATTCAGGATATGTGGGGAAAAAAATCAAGGAGAGGATCAAAGGTAACTCTTAAATACTAAAAGGCGAGCACTTCATTAAATGCGGTCCCGTCACTGCAACTAATGGGCAGTGGTTAAGAGCAAGTTCTAATTTTGTCTGGAGACCCAAACAGCATAGCTTGGGTTTTCTTAGCATTCAGTACATGTTTATTGTTTGTGAGCCATGTATTCATTTTATAAAACTCTGCAGTGAGCTGGAATTATTATAACTTATGTTATTGGAGCTAGAGAGAAGCTAAATCGTCAGTGTATAGGGATGTACTGTATGAGGCAATAGCACTGGGAAGATTGTTAATAAACATGGAAAAGAGAATTGACCCTAATATAGAACTCTGAGGGACACCAAGTATGATGGGCTGTGTTTGATAAGGACCTATTGAATTTAACAACCTGTATCCGATTAGACAGATAATGATTAAGCCATGCAGCTGCATGTGAAGGTAAGTCAGAATACAGCTGAGAACATAGGAGGTTATGGTCAACAAGGTTGAATGCCTTTGATAAGTCAACAGAGACTCCACTATTCAGCATGCTTTAGTCCATGGCAGTTTTGATCTTTGCTACCAGTTTACTAATTGTGTTTGATGTACTATGGCCTTACAAAAATGATGTTGCTCAGGCATAATTATGTTGTGAGTATACAAGTAGCCAGTTAGTTGATCAGCAACAACGCTATCACGTAATTTACTGAGAGCATGCACTCACGATAGTGAGGTAGTTCTTGAGGCACTTATTATCTCCACGATTGGGGACAGGGGCTACTCTGCTGTTTCCTAATATCTGGGACAATACTAGAGATAAGGGATAAATTAATAATACTCATGACCAGTGGAGTAAGGATTGGGCACCATGTTTTAGAAGCTTGGGCTCTAGGGCATCGTGTCCTGGACTTGTATATAGAAACAGACTCATAAGGAGTTGGTGAGTAATGTTAGCTATCACAATTTTATGATAAAAAGGTGGGTGATCTGAGAGGATGCAGAGGGAACGCAGAGTCCTGTTCATAAGGGGCGAAGTGGTACAGAGGTAAGCAGACAGATCAGTGAAGCACAGATTAAAAGCACTGGCAATAGTAAGGGTCTTGTTACAGTTAATACAGTACCACCAAAATGTAAGTAGTTTGCGTGTTGCTTAGAGATGCACCTTCCACCAGTCGTTTTATAGTCCTCTAAAACAAAACAAGGTCTTTAGCTGCGACTAAGAAGGCATCATGACAGTACCCACTCTCGGTGGTACAGAATGCCCTCTTACAGGCATTTTGTAACCTTCTATACTCACTTGAGGTCAGTCAAGGTTTAGGAGGCTTTGTAGGTGTACCATTATCTGGCTCTAGTTTTATATGTTTTAGGAGGCCATTATGAAGCCACTTGGTGGCAGTGCTCTAACCCTCCTCCTTATGAAAGGGGCATGGGCCTCTTGTAATGATGCAAGGGTCAGGGTGAAAGCAGAGATGGCATCAGTGACAGAAGAGGATGTGAGGACATGGGACCAGTCAACACAGACCATAGGGAAAATATTGTGGGTCAGACTTTAAGCTGTATAGTGTTCCAGATACAAGTAGATAGGGGAGTGGTCTGTTATAACATCTGAAGTACCCTGATTGTACAGATATATCTGACCTATTAGGAACCAGTCAATAAGGGTATGGGATCCACCCCCACAGAAATAGCCTTCTGTGGATGGAGATAAGCTGGGCATGGTTTGGGCCTGATAAAAGTAGTTCATATTGCTTGGAGGTTGACCAAGCCAATTAAGTTTGAAGTCTCCCATAATTTGAATTTTGCCTGGGCCAGGCAGGTTCTTTACAGTTAAGTAGCTAGGAAAGACCATTTACAGTGGGAGGATTGTAAACACACAACAGATTTATGATCTTTTTTTGCTCCATAGAAGGTGCACAGTGTACATGTATTCAGCAGAAAATAAGGCGGAGGAGATGGATGGGACCAGGGAGACATTTAAATGATCCTTATGGTATAAAAGGAGACCACCACATTGCAGCTTGTGTGGTCCAGACATATGATATTATAGTTAGGGAGTGAACAAGCTGCATTGTAAGCCTCTGGTTTAAGCCAGGTCTTAACAAGGCCAAGGATGTCAGGCTGATTAAGTGATAACATTGTTAGCTGGAGTATACGAAGGAATAACCAGCTGATGTGGTTTATTAAATGCTGAGGCTAAAGGCCAAGGTGCTTAAACACAGAAACCAGTCATTCCACGTATGGTCCAGCTAACAGAATGTTATTACTGTTATGCGACTAGGAATTACCCGGGATTTTAAAAATTCTGTAGTAGTTGAAGTGGAATGCGTTTTTTTGTCCCCGTTTTATTTTTTTGTTCATCTCTTTTATCCTCCTGGAAGGATCTTTACCTGGTCCCCACTTTGAAAATATCTGGGCCTCATGTACAGGAGAGAAAGCCGTTTCTTTGTTATATACAAATTTTATTGAAGACTTTACTCAAAACACAATTCAAATTAAACAAAAATGGAAATCGGAACTAGGAATAGTTTTAGAAGAAGTCTGCTGTCTTAAGATTTGGCAATATACCTGGCAAACTTCCTCTTCCCCTGGATGGCAGAAATTCCTGTGGAAGTTACGTATCAGATACTTTCGGGTTCCAGTCCTAGTATCCAAATTGAATCCAGCAATACCCCCTTCTTGTTGGAGAGGCTTTGGGAGAGCTAGCCACACAGGCCCATATTTTTGGTCTTGTGCGGACTTCAGTCATACTGGGTGGAGATTCAGAGACACTTGATAGGCGTATTGGGTCTGTCCTCTCCTTTAGGTCCAGAACATCTTCTCTTGGGCCTACCACCCAGAAAGCTGATGGGCAAAGAAGCTAAATATTTGTGGGCCATATTAGTTGATGCTGCCCTTAAAACAATAACCAACAGATGGCTTCTCCCCGACCCTCCAACAGTGGTTGCTTGGAAAGAGACAATAAATCTGATACATAATTTTGAAAGAATTGCTTTCCTTACAACAGGGGTTACCACAATTTCAGAACAGGTGGATTAGGTGGGAGTTGTATGAGGGGCTGGAATAGGAGGTTGGGCCTCTATCATTTTCTCCAAGGGTTTTCATTAATTGATGTCCCTCTTTCACTACACTACCTCGTATAGATGATATCGACACTATTGATAATGTGATAAGTTTTCGCTTGGACCCATTTGAAACAGTAATATCAACTTACTGAAGCCGTAATCCTACTACTTTAACCCTTTGCAAGACTATATTGTTTTCAGCTGAACATATGGAAATATTGTAGAAGACCACATTTTTATTTTGTTTTATAGTTATGCATTTGACTAGTTGATTATTAATTTGATATGCTTTTCTTGTAATGATGACTTATGTTACGTTTCTATTTTTATCACTGTCTTCATTGTAGACATTACTGTTTTACAACTCTTTGTGTTGCTGACAGCAGAGTTAATAAAATTTTGAGTATAAAAAAAGTTAATCTCATTTATCGGCCTGCCATGGTGCAGCCTGACCCTCTGCCTACCTCCCCAGCCCCCTTGTTCCCCTTTTCTTCTGTCAACTATATGGTTACCCTAATGTGGGCTGGTCTGAAGTATGCATAAGATGTGCCAGTGTGTGTAATTATGGGAAATTAAGCACATGACTCGAGTGTATTCTCAGGCACAAGGTGCTTGCACCGAGTGCCTGTAAAGGAATATTCGAAGACTTCTGGATTAAAAAAAAAAAAAAAAAAATGGATTTTGAAACCCATGCCTGCTTACCTTGCTATAGCGTGCATCATTTCAGGTTAAAATCCAAATGTTTTTAATTTCCTTCGGGAAGGAGGGAATCATAAATTGACCCAAATGAACAGCCAACCAATCCTTTCCACTTTGCAGTCTACCAACCCCACCCCCGCACTTAGATGTTTTGTGACACTAACCAGGAGAGCATGGTAGCACACCCATACAAGTCTATGGGCTATTTTAATATGCATTTTCTTATATATTATCACAACTTTACATATACCATAACACCACCGCTCGACTGACAGGTCCTTGACTCAGTAGTGGGCAAGATTATGGAGGCAATCCTTAAGGAAAGGATAGTGCAACACCTGGAATCCATAGGAGCTCAGGATCCAAGACAGCATGGGTTTACAAAAGGAAGGTCCTGTCAGACTAATCTCATAGATTTCTTTGACTGGGTAACCAGAGTGCTGGACCAAGGGGAGCAGTTGATGTAAGCCTGTGACTTCAGCCAAGCTTTCAATACTGTTCCACATAGAGGATTGATTAATAAGCTAGGTAGGCTCCGGGTGGGTCAGAAGTTGGTCAGCTGGGTGGGCAAACTGGTTGTGGGCAGAAAACAGAGAGTGGTGGTAAATGGTATACAGTCAGAAGAGATGCAAGTCACAAGTGGGTACCTCAGGGATCAGTCCTGGGGCCAGTCCTGTTCAATATCTTCATCTGTGACATTGCAGATGGATTGAGGGTAGGTTTGTCTGTTTGCAGATGACACCAATATCTGCAACAGAGTAGATGATCCAGATGGGGTGGGCAGAATGAGAACAAATCTGGATAAACTAGCCAAAATGGTCGGAAGAGTAGCAGCGAGGTTTAATGCAAAGAGATGCAAATCTTGCACATAGGGAAGAAACCCTAGAAGCCACCTATAGGCTGGGAGGGAGTTGCTGGCAGTCACATGGGAAGAAGAGACTTGGACATCATCATCACCGATGATCTGAAATCATCAAGCAGACCACTAAACCAGTAGGTAAGGCGAGGGGATGTTAGAGGTGTATCAGTAGGGTATCACAAGTTAGAAGAGGAGGTAATAATCCCTCTTTACAAGACACTGGTTAGGCCCCATCTGGAGTACTGCAGGCCACACCTTCACAAGGACATTAACCAAACTGAGGCAGTCCAGAGAAGGCAACCAAATGGTGCAGGGACTGCATCAGAAAACATATGAGGACAGATTAATGGAGCTCAATATGTATACCCTAGAGCAAAAGGAGGGAGAGAGGTGATATGATCGAAACATTCAAACACCTTAAGGGCATTAACAAGGTGAAAGAGTTTAACATGTTTCAATATAAGAAAAATAGCAGGACAAGAGGACACAGCATGAAATTAGAAGGAGGCAGATTAAGGGGTAATGTGAGAAAGTTCTTTTTCACAGAAAGGGTGCTGGATGCATGGAGACGCCTACCTCAGGAGTAGGTGGATATGAATACAGTGCAGGGCCTCAAACATACATGGGATAGGCATAAGGGAGCAATACAGATGAGTAGGAATAGATAGGCCATTGACAGAGCAAAGGCCGATGGCACATTTATAAGGTAGAAAAAGAAATGGGCAGACTGGATGGGCCTTGCGGTCCTTATCTGCCGTCAGCTTCTATGTTTCTATGTTTGTTAGTCAAGCAGTGGTGTTACTATATATATGTAAAGTTGCGGTAATATATAAGAAAATGCCTTTTAAAATAGCCCCATAGACTTGTTTGGGGAGTGCCTCCTGTGCTGTCCCTGGTTAGACATCACAAAACCTCTGAGCATGAGGGTGGGTCCGGGAGACAGGAAAGTGGAAGGGATCAGCAGGCCATTCACTGAGGCCACTTTACAATCTCTTCCCTTTGAAGGGGACTAAAAATAAAATTTGTTTTTTACCTGAAATGATGCACGCTGTATTAAGGTAAACAGGCACGGGTTTAAAAAAAACTGTTTTTTTTTTCTTAATCAGAAATGTAAGCCCACTGTCTAGGGGTCCTGATGGTAAATGTGGGGAGAGGGGGGTACAAATCAGAAACCTCCCAAGTATCCTCATCTTCAGCAAATAAAAAGGAAAGGCCTTACCTTGCCTGCTGGTCTTGAACAGCATGGGCCATCAGATTTTCTTACCAGCTGTGCGGTGTCACAAATGGCTGAACTTCTAGGCCAGGCCAGGCCAGGCCTGGGTGGACTGAGGCTACTTTCTTAGGAGAAACAGCACGATTAGGTCATATAAATAATACCAGGACATCCAGAGTGAAAACAAATAGAGAAAAATATAATTTCTATTCTTAAAATTAATAAAGAGCGCAGCTCCATGGAGCAGGGTGTGAAGACAGTCTGGAGGGCACTTAACGGAGATATTTACAGCATTGGGCTGAAGGTAACAACAGGCTGATTAATATGCCAGGCTCAGGCTCTACGCAGATAGTCAGAGAGTGGAAACAAGCTCAGAAATTACTAAAAGCACCAAATCCCTGCAGACTGGGGGAGTGCCTTACTCCATGCCCCGGCATAACCCAAGCCGGGGGTGCGGCCTTTTATACACTGCGGCCACCCTGATACATTACCAGAGAACCCCTTTTTTGGACTTCCTTATGCCACAAAACAAGTTTACCAGGAAATATAGCTTTTGCAACATGGCTCCCTCCTTCCCATTACTTATAACTCCTGCACTTTGAATGGGCTTAACACGCAGCCTGTCCCAGACACTGGCATGGCAGGTCTGATAAAATGAGATCCCATTGCAGGCCATCAGACTCACCCCAGCAGTGGGCCACACTGGGAAAAACCTCCTCAGAGCTGCCACCACTGTAACAGGCCCACTGCTATACCTTTCCATAAGGGTAGCAGGATTTCCGAGACCACCCCTATGAATGAAGGGCTTACCTCCGAGCTGCAGTCCACACCACCATACACATTCTTAGAACCCCAGTCCCCATGGTGCATAAATGCTCCTGCCAACTTCCCCCAAGCGGCTTATACACACCAGCCATTGCTGGCTCCATTTGCCCAAAGTCTCCCCGCTGGAGAGATATGAATCCCCGGCCCACTGGTCCTACATCAGCCCATCTACTCCCTCGGCTTCCTCCCAGCGGCCCCATTTTAAATGAGCAGGGGAAAAAGCAACACCCCCAAGGGGTGGACCCAAACTGCCCAAAGTGGAAACTGGCAGACGGGGAGAAAGAAAGATATATGGTCAGCCCGCCCCGAGAGGGGTGGCTTACAGAAATCTTAGAACATTCCTTTAAACACTCAAGAGGAAAATGTGATTATTGACCAGAATTACACACCCTGAAGTGTCTTATTACACTTATAACATGGGCTTTACTCAAACATGTTTTGTTGTAAGTTTTGTTTACAGTTTCTAATAAGAAAAGATTGTGTTCTTCACAAAATATGAGCAGAAGATAATAGTTCAGGTTGAGGCGTATTGATATTGTAGCTGAATGTAGTATGCAAGCTAAACAAGTACAGGAGTAAAATTATGACCACAGTTACACTATTATACTTGTCTTTTAGCCAGTCATGTGGCTAGAATGTTCTTACCCATGTTAAAATGTGGATAACCTACTGTGAGTCAAAAATGTGGATAACCTACTGTGGGTGTGCCTGAAATGTGAGTAACCACTTTGGTTGTGTCTAAAATGCCATTGTCATAGTTTTTGGGTTAGATGCTACATAAACTCGAGAGTGAAGCTTCAGGGAGTTTGTAACATTCAACGCTGAGGGTGTGTGTAAACTTCGAGTTTAAACACACCTCCCCATATTTTATTTTATATAATTGCTGGGTATTGTTTTTTTGCCTCAGCAATTACATAAGTAACAGTACCTTTCTGTGCAGCCGTGGTCCGACCAGGTTTCAGGAGAGTCAGCAGCTAGACGTGGCTGCTGGAATAAAAAAAGGTTTACTTTAAATTTTTTTCCAATGTCTGTTAAAAAGCAGCCCATTTTCAGCCAGCTCGGTGGCGCAGAGGGTTGAGGCGCTGGACACCACACCTCGCACTACACCGGCGCCCCGGGTTCAGGAATGGACTCGGACGCTGGGGTTGGCAGGGAGATGGTGGATTGAGCACCCAGGGCTGCTCTTCTCCCTCTGGGGTGGGTCTTCAGGGGTTGCACCATGCTTGAGAGGCCCCTGGTGATGACTGGGGCAGCACAAATATAGCGCCAGCAAGGGGTGGAGCACAAGATGCCTCATGCAGCCTGGTAGGTGTCATTGCACTGCCGGGCTCCAGGGGCACTAATTGGATAAAAATGGCTGGGCGCTACTGTGCAGCTTGATGGCTGCGCTCCACACGCCTAGGAGGCCCATTCATGGAATAGCGTGTGAGGGGGTCCAGGCCAGCCTGTGATGGAGAGGTAAGGGAGACCCTCCAGCAGGTTGGAATGGCCGTAGATTGGACCCCCCTTGTATCGAAAGTGAGCTCGCAGTCTCTCTTGTTGTCGGGGTGGCGCTGGATGCTCCCCATTGGTGCGCCCACCATAGGGCACAAAACAGAAAGAATAAAAAAAAAAAAGCAGCCCATTCAATAGCTTTAGCTCAGTGATGATTTTATTTTTTGGGTGGGGACTTACTGCCGAGTCCAAGTGGTAGTCCGGTCTCCAGTGGTAAGCGATGGCATCCAGCAACCAGAAAGGGAAGAGTGGCAGCTGGCGCATGCAGAGTAAAAGGGAAACCCGGTGCATGTTTGCTGATATAAACGCTCCTTTATATTGGCAAATTATGCCACGGGTTTCCTTAGGGAAAAAAACGAGAGCCAGTTATTATATTTATTTATTTAGTTTTTGTTTACCGGGTAGGGTGTGCTAGCCATATAAATGACTATTTTCAACCACGACCTGGGAAGTTACAAGGTAGTGAAACAATACATCAGTGTTTTACAGTTAAATAGTCCGCTAGGTACAGTAGCAGCAAGATAACAGGCAAATACAACAGTTGCAAGTACAATTAAAGCATGGATCAGGGCTAACTATAAAATGGACAATAACAGGCAAGTACAGTAAGTGCTAGTACTGTTATCAAAGATCAATGTAGAGAGGTGGGGAATAACTATTAGGCTGGGGTGGATGAACAAGGAGCATAAACAATGGTGGGGGGTAGACCGAATAGAAACATTTCAGTGCGAAGCAATGAGGGACATGGATTATGATGGGGATTGTCATAAGTCAGTTTGAAAGAGAAGGAAGAGGAGTTGTATCATAAGGAGACAGGGAGTAGAATATAAGGTATGGAGGGGTGGGGCAGGGCAGAGAAAGGTAGCATAGGGTGAAATAGGGGGGCATGTGGGAAACGAGGAGAGGGCAGGGGGTGGTAGCCAGGTACAGGTAGGTGAGAGAGAGGCAACAAGCAGGGTAAGGGAGACGAGGCAGTCAAGGAGGTAGCAGGATGAAATGACACATGGCGAAAGTGACTGGACTACAGGGGTTTAAAGCCTGAGCATTGACTCAAGATAAGATAGCTGTGCAGCGCTTTTTTAAAGGCTGTATGAGAGGGAGCTTGGCGAATAGTGAGAGGGAGAATAATAATAATAATAATGTATAGAATAAAGTATGGGTCGGGGTGTATAACGAGATTTTACACACACCCGAGTTGTGGTAGCATCCCACAATGAGGGTCTGTGTAAAATCGAGTTTGACACCCCAACCCATTTTTTATTTGATATAATTGCTGGGTTTCCCTTTTTTGCCTCAGCAATTATATAAAATAAACAGCTCTGTGTACCCTTCCAGTGTAACCTAACGTCGGTCCTTTTAGTCTGGTGCCGAGATTTTTGTATTTTAAGCTGCTTTTTTTTTTTTTTCGTTTCTTGAGGTCTTTCTGTGTTTCCAGGGTATAAGGGGGAGAAAAGAAAAGGACTTACCGCCGAGTTCTTGTAGTGGTTCTGTGTCCCGTGAAAACGGAAGCGTGGAGCGGTCTCGCGGCTGAGCCGTAGTTGCCGCGCGAAAGCAGCAAGAGAGGAAGGAAATCGTGCGCGTGTTTGGTGTTATAAACGCTCCTTTATAACGGCCAATTACGCCACGGTTTCCCTATGGGAAAAAGGCAGAGCCAGTTATTATATATAGAATAATACATGGGGTGCTGTGTGTAAACAAGAATTTTATATGCGCCTGAGATGTGGGATGCTACATAAACCTCAAGAGCGAAGCTCGAGAGATGCATTAGAATCCTGATTAACCCGAACTTCCTAGGGGACATAGGAAATGTTTGGATAATCAGGAGTCCAGATAATTGCAATTTCCATCGGTCTGCAATGAAAGTACGAGAGCCAGTATTTGAAATGTAAACGTTTTTAATGATCACACATCATAAGTATCTAAAACCATCATAAATATAGATTAAAAAAATACAGTACCAAACTAGCTGCTCAAATAAAAAACAGTACAGTACTGTTGCCTGTTAATTTTATTTCTTTGTAAGAAAGTCCATAACCTGCTTTTGTTAAAACCTGTGACGCGATTCTTGCTGATACGGCTTTGCAAGTTTCAAAGCAGCATAAGCTCTACAGGATTGCAGTCAGGCTGTGACTCCATATGTAGTGGAGACGCTTGTCAAAGTACCGCATTTCCTCACGGTGCATCAGGATAGGTGGCAGTCCCTCTTCCTTCTCTTCCTCATAGTCGTATCAGTGTCTTTATCACCCTGGCTCCACACTAGGTCCACGATCGAGTCCTCATTCAAGCATTCGTGGCCTTGATCAGTGCTGTCACATGACACCCACTCTGCAACATCTGCAGCTGTTAAATTGTCACCTGGCAGGGCAGCAGTCAACACAGTAAGTTCTGGATCTGTTTCAACAGTGAAGTTATCAGGAGCTTCAGTCCCTTCCATATCTTTGTCCTCCTCTGGTAACAAGATCTTGGACTTCACCCGTGATTTCTGTATGGTCTCACTTCTGACAGTGTGCCATGCATCAGCTGTCATATAGATTATGTCCTTGAGTGTGATTTTTTTTTATTGTGTCTGTTAAGGCGTTTTGTGTGTTCTCCTCTGTTAAAACGTGTCGCAGCAACCGCTTTCTGTAATTTCTTTTAAAAACCTCAAGTACGCCCTGGTCACAGGGCTGGATTTTAGAGGTTGTATTGGGCGGCAGGTAAAAACACAATGTATCTGTGATGGGTTTTGACTGGCTGGATTTCAGGATGAGCAGGTGAGTTGTCTAAAAGGAGCATAGCCTGAATTGGCAACTTTTGTGCACTGAGATGTCTTTTTACTTGAGGCACAAATTGTTCATTGAACCACTTGATAAACAAATTAGAGTCCATCCAGACATTTTTTTTGTGCAGCTTAATGACATGGAAGGCTACTCAAATTCACATGTTTAAAACACCTGGGTTCTCTGGATTTACCAATGAGGAATGGGGGAAGCTTATGGTTCCCTGTAGCATTATGCACCCCAGGATTGCAACTCTGTCTTTCTGTCTTTTTTAAAACCTGGCCTTCTTTTTCTGCACCATGCGCCAGGGGTTTATCGAGACAAACATCTCAGTACAAACCCGTCTTGTCTGCGTTGTAGATTTGTTCCTCAGTGAGACAGTCTGTTTCAATAAACAGCCTGATTTTCTCAAGGAAGGGGGCTATCCCCTCATTGGCAGCACTCAGTCCCCCCTGCATTGTTTTAACTGCCTTATACCATATTGTTTCTTGAACCTGTCCAGCCAGCCATCGTTGGCAGTGAATGCCCTTCTGTTGCCCAGTCTGTTGTGAAATTGTAGGGATTTTTCTTTTAGTAGAGATCCAGAGATGGGTGTCCCCTTTTCTCTTTCCTGCTTAAACCACATGTAAGGTGCTGCATCTCTTTCTTCATCTGTACAGCATTTCATGTTCTGCCAATTGTTGGCTCCTGCAGAAGCTTCCATGGTGGAGGCAAAATCATGCAGCTTGTACTTTGCTGCATTGATGTCGAATATTGTAGATTTCCCCACACCGTACTCTGCAGCCTGCGCCACTGCTCTCTCACCGCTTTCAAGTCTGGAGAGTATACGGAGCTTCTGAGTGATCGTTAGAACATTCCTTTTTCCTTTTGCAGATCGGGGAGACGGGAAAGACTAGGAGGAATGAGCTGCTGCTGGTGAAGATGGTGGATCAGGACTTGCCATTTTGACCACTTCTGCTGTGTCTGCTTGTCTGAGATTCAACAGGTACAGCCCAGTATTGATTTTAAGTGCTTAGCGCTGGGTGCTAAATCTGCCCATGATTCAACAGGTACAGCCCTGTAATGCTTTGAGGAGCTAAGTGATTAGTGCGGTGAATAGCGAAGTCAGCACCTCGTTAACACTGCATTGTTTCAGCTGCAGTAGTAATGGGTTGTAAAGTAGAATTGCTCACGCTCTATACAGGGTACATTTAATTGCTTGTGGGAGACATAGTGGGAGTCCGTTAAATAGGGATTTCCGGATAATGGGGGTTCGGGTAATCAGGATTCTACTGTATCTAAAAGCATCCCACACTGAGGGCATGTATAAAATTTGAGTTTTACACACCACCCCATGTATTGTTTTACATAATTGCTGTTTTTTTTTTATTTTTGTTTTGCATCAAACTTTTTATTAAAGAGTTCTAAGACAAAAAAAGAAAGGATTTCATTTTGTGTGTAGAAAATCTATGGTCACTAGATGGTGCTGCTGTGCACAGCACACAGTAGTTGAAGAAAGAACATTCTTGTTTGTTTCCTTGTTCTGTGGTTTTTTTTGGGGGGGTACTTTTTTTGTTGTTAATAATGGTCTTCCAGTATTAGGAGTGGAGGCAGCCAAGGTTAGAGCCCTGAGGTGGGTCTGTGGTGTGGTATTTTCATTGTTGGCGAATGCTTTGTTCTTTTTTTTTTTGACAGCTAATGAAAAGGCAGGTACTGTGTTTTGTTGCAGTCTGTATTGGAGGCGTACTTCATCTCTCGGTGCAATCGTGCTTCAGTTCATGATGTGGTGAAACTGTACAAATCTAAAATGTGGACATAAGAGCACAACGAGATTAAGCATTGTTCGCATGCGTACACTCAGGTAAACCCGGTACTTGTTCGCCGTTATAACCAGCTTGTTCTAACGGCAAATTGTAACTGGGTTTCCCTATGGGGAACAAACAGCACACAGTTATCATTATGTTTCTGTTACTTTTTCCACAGTTCTTCCAGTATTTCACACCCCTGTCCTTTCCAGATCACCTATTTTGGTATCCCCCCAAAAGCAAGCCAGTCCATCTAATCTGAGGTTTGTGCAGCCTTTGCACCACAATGGCTGGCTCCTGAACTGACTGTGATGGAGCCCCAAGTCTTTAAGTAGATGTTCTGATCCTTATACTGCCATTACTGCAATGTCATTGAATGAGGTAGACCAAAGAGAGAGGACAAACCTTACTGGGCAAAGGCAAAATAGCATCACCACTGTGTTGAACACTCCCCTAGAGGCTTCCGTAACTGCGCATGGCGTCTGAGTAGGGACCTGTGTCGGTGCATTTGTGTCCTCCAGCCAGTCTGCACCCTCCGTTTGGCTCCACTGTCCATATGGAATTGGAGCGAAGTCAGGTTCTGTGCAGACCAGCTCTCCATCCTCCATGGGCACAAGGATGAAACCATTCCTCTGGGATTAAAGGATTCCTCTCATTGAGAGAAGAACATCCATTGGATAGCTCTACTACCTTCTGCCACCACCAGCTGGGAGCACGTGGCATTGAACTGATCCTGCTGTCCCCAAAGTGTAAGGTGAACACATTAATCACCAGGTCATCTGGGCAACCCACCCCCAAATAAATACATTTGCAATACCTATTCGCTGTATTACCTTGCTTGTTTGTACTCTATAAACTGTTACCTAATCATGTAATTGTAACTGTTATTTTTACCTCCCATTTCCGTTTTCCCCCGGGTCGCATCTGGAAACGAACCTTGGCTCAGTGTGCCTCTCCCAGTCACCAACTTCAAATAAATAAATACAATTCTTGTTACTGCCTGGCTGCCTTCCCTGCCTGCCAACTGTCTCTGTGGTTACTGTAGTAATGTTTGCCAGTTTTGTTACTTGTCATGACTTGTATTTACATATATTGTTTTATCATTGTGCATGTTAATATGTTTTGCATATTCTTATAGTCTGTTAGATTACTTGTGGTATTTTTTGTTTCAGCATTGGATCACACTGACTTGTTTTTTCTTCATTCAATTATACATACTGGAGGTTTTTGGAGGCTGTTTGTTCTAGTGGTTAGAGTACTGGCTTGTGAACCATCAGATCAGAGGTTCAAATACTGTTTGAGCCAAATACAATCAGACCTGGTTAATCCATAAACATTTGTTTTGCCATTTTGTTACGTAATAAAATGTACTTACTGAGTGACCTTGGGCAGGTCACTTAAAGGGACACTGTCAACTGTTTTTCCATTATATTGTTTGTGGCTGAAAATCCACATTTTAGGATTGCTTACCATCTCTAAAATTCAGTGATTTTGCTCATTGTTTCATCTGCTTCGTTTCTTAGTAGAACTAAAATGCATGCTAATGGTGTATTACCCAACCATGTTTTGTTTCAGATCCTTGGTCTTCACAGAGTACATACTTCTGAAAATTAGGAACACCCCTGAACATTACAGCCACATAATGATTCAACATTCTGCTTTTCTTCCACGGCATCTTGAGTGGCAAGTCAGTGTTGGGAGTGTACCCAAGTCCAGGAAAGATACAAGTTGATCAAGGAATGTAAACAAACATGTTTTTGTGTGGTAACACCAGTATGGTAGGCAGTCAGTTTTCACCTTTAAAAAGAAATCAGAATCAAACTACCAGAAATATCGTCCATTTCTAGAGAATGTGAGCAATCATAATGTTTTTTTTTTTGTTTTTTTTAACTAACAACATTTTGCAATCTAAGGGGGTTGACAGTGTCCATTTCACCTCCCAATACTCCAGTTCACCCGGCTACAAAAATGAATAGAAATAGGACCCTACTGGAAACGGGATGTTGCATCTCAGCTAGGCTGTCGTCAGTAATATAAATAATAATAAAATTGTGTGTTTTTCACTGTAATTTATTTTTCAGGCACTATGATGACTCATGGAAATAAAATGGCACTTAACAGTCGAAATTGTGCATTTTCAGTAATAGTAAATTAGGTGATAAACACAAACTAAATTTGCAGAATTTTTGCAATTTGGAGTCACGTGATGCACTGTAGAGAGTAGCATAAGGGAGTGGGCGCTCCAGCAGCCACGACCCACAAAACTTTTTTTTTTTTTGTTAAATTTTTTAAAGTATATAGACTGATACCATTGCGAAAGAATCCATTACCTAACGGTATACTGATCAAGACAACAGAAAATTGGAATGATCCATAACCCATGGGTGACAGCATCAGTAGTCTATACACCCTGCTTCCATCGTGGTCGCAAACTGCCAAGTAAGAGACCCTCACCTCATCCCTGGATCCTTCACCACCTTCAGCCTCTAAATTGCTGGCCCATAACATGTATACAGAAAAGTTTGTCTTCATTAAAGCGGCTGTAATTGACTTAACAAGGGACTTCAAATCCATAAAGCCAGCACTTGAGGTTCAGATGAGGGGAGTAGGGGATGCTGAAAGCAGAGTAAGATTTATTGAAGAAAGGAATGAATGCAAAGTGAAAGAGCTTGTGGTCTTCATGAGAAAAGTAAGCAAGTTAGAGGAAAGGATCGAGGAACCAGGAGGGCCGTAGTTGACAGAACAACCTGGTCCTCGTAGGACTGCCAGAAAAAGCGGAAGGGCAAGAAATGGTTCCTTTCACCCAATGCCTGTGTGAAAAAATTATGGGCCCCTTGCTGAATAGACCAGCTTAATAATTGAGCAGGCACACCGTGCACTATGGTCTCTACCACAAGAAGGAGAGCAATCATGGCTAGTAATTTTCAAACTGCCTCTTTGTTGACAAGATCCGTATTCAGAATAGAGTCAGAGAACTGCAAACTGGAATGGGAGGGTAAAAAATTGCTGTTTTTTTAATTACTTAAGCCCCCGTCATGGGAGAAGCAAGTCACCTACAGGGAATTTAAAAACACCTGTAACACAGCAGGAATAAAATTCTGATTAAACTACTCTACCCAGCTGAGTGTAAATGTTAGAGGCAAGGAACGTCTGTAACAAACTGCTGAAGAAACACGAGAGGGAGTGGCCCAGTTGCTCCCTACCTTGTTTCTGAACTCTCCTGCCTCCCGACAATGCATTACTGAACTGGATGAAGAGAATGCTCAGCTTAAACATTAATATATGGAGGTTCTTGCCTCACACGAGGTAAAGTTCTGTTGTTGTTTAGTTCTTTATTCACAATGATGACTTGTCTGACCCAGCAGAAATAATAACTTGTGGCCAGTGGTCACAATCTGAGGTAGTTGTACTGATACAGAAAGGTCAGAGCCCACAACTCATTTTCTCTGTAAAATGCTTCAATCAAGCTACAATCCCACTTGCACAGACTTGACCCCTAGAATGTCCCTAGTGTGCCCTCTTTGTCCCATGAAAGTATTGAGGGTGCCTCTACACTTAAAAAACCTGTTGAAATTAAAATGGCCACTGGGTGGGAAGATTACTTTACCTTCCCACACATTTTGATTGTCGTGAACACAGAAGTGAGCTTGGCTCAGTCCATCCATGGTCTCTCAAGAAGCAAGGGGAATGACACAGTTTGGAAAGCCACAACGCTGGCAGTGCAATGACTGGATATAAACAGAGCACCAGCACAATGCCATAGCAGCTCCCTACACAATTTAAAAGCCAGTTACAGGGACTTCCCCTTGGCACCTCTTTAGAGCCTTACAGCTTTTTCAGAGGCACCAGACAAGCAGCTGATGACAGCAGTCAGTCACACTGACTGCAGCAGGGGAAGCTGTAATGCCACACACCCAGTAGAAGGCTTCAGCATTAACAGGTAATACTGCATTGATGGAGAGGAGGAAGCAGCAATGCTTCCTGTAGACAGACAAGGATTGTAGCTGACCAGTCACTCAAGACCCCAGAAGACTGCAGTACAACATGTGAGCCACAAAATTCATAGCAACTGGTACTCTAAACCGAAATGTGCTTTGAGAGGTGGTTGGCGGCAGGAGGACCTGCTCCTAACCTACCTTCTGCAGGGGAACATGAAGAGGAATTCTGGTGATGACACAGAGGGAACCCAATTAAATCCTCCTCCACAGTAACCTTCGCTTTTGCATCCAAGACTCTAAAGGGACTCTCTGAGTAAGGGATAGATAAATGATAACGAGATGGGATATTGTTTTTGGTGGGGGGGGGGACAATGACCTGACCTCTCAGGTTGGTCATTGGCCGAGTACACAGCCCTGGGTAATTCACAGACAAAGCTCTAGCTAGGGTGGTAGCCACAAGCCCTAATTGTTCTTATACCTTAAATATCAAAGTATCCAAATTTGTATGGAGTCATCTGGTAACTTGTTTACATGTGTGAAAGTTCCGGTTATTATCTCACCAACAACTAAATAAATGCCGTACCCCTCTCTGCATCCATGGGAAACATAAAAGTGACCTGAAAGCAGTAGAGGAGAAGGAGTGTTTGATCAGGGGTGCCTCAACCTGACCTGGGAGCTTCCTAGACCAACGGGTCACGCCCTTCATGAATAGGCTTACCTATCTGAAGAGCTTATACTGAGGTAATGCTTATGGTTATAATATATGTTTCTTGTGGTTTGTTGTTATGTTTGGCAATCAGCAACCTGTAAATATCTATGAGGAAGACAGGTATGACAGTAATAAGATCAAGCTGCAGAGTACGTAACAATATTCTTGGTTAGCTAGGCTGTAATAGATAAGCCACAGCAGGGTAAACAGTACAATAAATAAGCACATCAATAGGGACACCAATTAAGTTCACTTCGTGGAACATGACGGGGCCCAAACCACCAGCAAGAGGCATCATGTGTTACACCACCTCAGGCATTTGAAAGCTAGTGTTTGCCTACTGCAAGAAACCCACACACACCAGCAGAAAACGTTAAGCTATTCCATCACCAGTAGGTAGGCCAAGCCTACAGGACAGGAGCTGATGCGAACAAAAAAGGGGTGGCCATTCTTATAGCAAGGCACGTTAGATTCCAGGTTGAAAAGGAGGTAGTAGATTCAGAAGGTACAGTAGATACCTCTTCTTACAGGGATTGCTAAACACCAGAACAGTCTTGGGCAATATCTGTGTTCCTAATATTGACTCCCCCAGTTTCTTATGGACATACTTCACATACTGTGCCAGTTTGAAAGAATTCCCATGTTAATGGGTGGGGATTGAAATCTAGTGCAGGAAACAGATGTAGACAGAAGTGGGAACTGTAGTAAGGGGTTAACACCTGCCCTGAGGAGTAAGGGATCTACAAAAGCATCTAGGCCTAAATGATGTCTGGGGGATACATCATCCACAGTTAAAGGAAGTATACCTTCGCCTCCCCTGTCCATCACACGGAAGCAAGATTTGATATTTTTTTGGCCTTAGCAGAGTAGTTACAGAGCTTCAGTACTTGTGAGATAGAGGCCAAGTTGCTTGCTGACCATGCGTCTGTCTCCTTGGAGCACCAAATCGCAAATGCCACAGAACAAGAAGGAGCATGGCATCTAAATAAGCGCTTCTAAAAGATACTAAAACTAGAAAACTTGCAGACCTTCAATGAGAACTTTTTCAGGAATAATGTAGGCTCGGTAAAGAACATGAATCGTTATTATTTTTGAGAGCTGCAAATGCCATGACAGAGGAGAACTCCTCGGGTTATCTACCGTAAGAAAGCATAGGAAATGAGAAGGAGCTAAGATATACCTTGACTGAAATCAGGAGATTAAGAAAGGCTCTGCTCCCTGCTATTAATGAGGGGGTGTGGGTAAACCTTAATATTCCTCGGGACCAATATCGGGACCTTTTAAGAGACAAATCCAAAACCGAACGGTTCATATACTAAACTAAAGTGAAGTATGTAGAACAAGGAGTTGGAGCAGAGAAACTAATAGCACGACGGCTTCCGAAGCTGGAGGCTTCCGGAACAATAGGAAGGTTGAAGGAATCCTAAAGGCCACCTGATGACTGGGGTGAGAGGGACAGCTGAAGAGTTCAGGAAATCTTACCAGGAACTCTACAGGGCAGAAGACCCGTTGGACATAAGTGCTAAAATAGAAGCTTTCCTTAATAATGTAACCCTCCTACAGATTAACAAAGAACAGCAGGAACTTCTAGGAGCACCAGCTACGTCACTTGAGGTGCTAAGTGCTGTTAAAGACCTAACCCTAGATAAAGCCCCTGGTCCAGATGGCTTCATGACCAACTTTTTAAAAGTATTTGGACAAGCGCTAAGCCCACACCTGGCAGCCACCTTTTCTCATATCCATGAGAATGGGCTGGTAGAACTCTTCTCCAGAGAGGTAATGATAACCTTACTGCCTAAACCAAACAAAGATACACAGCAAGTGGGAAACTGCTGGCCCATATCCTTCATTAACTTAGATGCCAACATATTAGCAAAAGTGATAGCTATGCGTCTTGGCAGAGTATGGGAAGGTTTAGTCAGCAGTGAACAGATTGGGTTCATGCAGGGCAGGAACTCATCAGACCACATTAGGAAGTTAGCCTTACTTCCACATCTGGAGAGCCTGGAGTCCCAGTAGCTCTGGTCTCCCTGAACAGGGAAAAAGCTTTTGACAGGGTGTCCTGGCCTATCTTTTCAATGTACTCAGGAGGTATAGTTTCCCAGAACCTTTTCTTAAGTGGATTCAGATGCTATACATCAAACCAACAGTGTGACTGTTCTATAACAGAGTCTTCTCCCAAGGCTTCAAGTTGCAAGGGAAACCAGGCTGGAGGTCCCTTATGACCTTTGTTCAGTTTGTTCTTATAACCCTTGCCTGTAGCCTGCAAGATAAGAGAGGAGCAGAAGGCACAAAGTATTCCTGGGGAGGGCTCACTACAATTGTTGCTATACACAGATGACATCTTATTGCACTTTCAAGAACCGAAGACATCTCTGCCTGCAGTACTCGACATCATCAAGGATTTTGGAGCCATATCAGCATATAAGCTGAATGTATCTGACAGTAGTAATACCTTTAAATGCTAGCATGCAAAGCTGATATCACTAAGCTGGGACTCCAGAGCCCCCCACATACCTGATATGCAAGCAGGGCATAATGAGGCCCAATGCGCAGGCGGAGGCCTTATAGCCCCTGGAAGGTCCGTATTGCCCATACTGCCCACCCTGGAGGGTATTATTGCGCTTAGAACATGGGCTATCGGTGGACATTTTAATAAAATAATAAAATAACAGAGGAAATTACTGTGAAAAAAATATATAAACACTACAACATTTTTTTTAGGTAAAGTAGTCCCTAGTTTCTGTGCTGTCCCATCTTATGTTGCACCCCCCCACAGAGCTATTCTCTTGTACATATGCCCCCCAATTTCCAGAAGAAGATACAGTTTCTAAACATTTTGCCACAGTAGTCTCTTAGTGTCACTTTTTGAGTTTTAAATAAATAAAATGTTTTACCAGTTTTCTTGTTTTTCTTCTTTCTGAGGTCGTAAATTGAGACTGTTGAGATTGGGAGCGTTACCCTGCGACGGCTGTGAACGAGACGCGAGACAACTGGAGTGAAAAGGGAGCTGGTATCAGCTTTTTTTTTTTTTAAAGTAAATTTCAGAAGCTATTTCCTTAAGATAGTGCAGCGAATGCATGTTCAGGAAGTGAACTGAAGGCAGGGAGGCTTTGAACAAGTGGGCTATCGAGTTTCACAAATTTAAAATAGAAGCTGAGGTAAGGGCTTGGCAGAGCAGCAGTTCCACAAGAAGATGTGAGAAGCAGTCTCGGGAAGTGCAATCAGGTGCTCCCTTGTCACTTTTATTTGTTTATTTATTGTTTTAATAGAATGAGCTGTCATTCAGTAACAAGGCTGTACTGTGAGACATCCCCTAACCGTGACCCGATCACCTGAAAAAACAGTAGCCCCAATTCCTTACTTACACTGTTCCTGACAGATTCAATGGTAGTGGAGCCAGAGCAAGCTGGGGAAGCTGTGTCTTAATAGCATGTAGTGATGTGCTAGCGTTTTAGTTTAAACAACAAAAACTGAAGTTGTTTGTCAGAAAAAAAAGGCATAGTGTGTGCCACACTTTTTAAAAGTCTTGCTGGGTGGCTTAACATGTTTTTTATGAGGCAGGGGCGGCTGCATCTCTTGACAGAGAGAGAACAACATATCGGATACCAGGTAGAAAACAAAAACTGCTTTCTGACATAGCGGGGGAATCTGAATAAAATAACCTAAGCGTTGATAATTACAGTAAGTACAGTGACTGTAGTATGAGTGAGGGGTAGAATTCCAGTCCTCCATGAAAGGGTAAAAACAAATCAAAGTCCAGTTTTGGTTTTGGAGCCGACAGGTGGAGAATAGAGTCGAGTGTCGGCTCGCTTGAGGGAAAAAATGGCTGCAGTTTGAAATTGTGTACCCAGTACTTCAGCCAATGAGGAAGCAGGGTGCTGGGCACACAGATACTTTGCTGGCTATCAGACAGGCTTAGGCTGGGCCTTTTTATTTGGTGGGCATCTATTGTCTGATAGATGCCCACCTAAATAAGTGTCTCAGCCAATCAGAAGAGAGAATGGTCTTTGCCCATTTTCTAACTAGAAATAGAACTAACCAGACACAGGGAGGCATCTAAATAGAACATTCTCAATGAATTGATGCGAGGGGTAAAGCTGGACCTGGAGAGATGGACAAGACTTCCTTTGTCCCTTATGGGTAGAATAAGTGTAATCAGAATTAATGTTTTACTAATGTGTCTTGTACCCCTTTCCATGACTAACCTGGCATTACCAACTAGCTGGTTTAAAAAGTGCACTCCATGATTTTTGACTTTATATGGGCTGAGAAAGCCATAAAAAGGAATACTACAAGTTTTAGGTCCAAAAGACAAGGTGGGGTTAATAGGTTCAAATGACAAGGTGGGTTAAAGCTGCCAGATTTCCTTTATTATTGTCTAGCTGCTCACGCTGTGAAGGGTCTACAGTGATACAAGGCAAGCATGGAGGAATAGGCATGAGGGCACAGAGCTCTGTGGTTAGATATAGAGACTGATACATGTGAATCAAAGGGCATTGACCTTCAATCCCTAATCCATTACCCATGGAAGAAAATCCTGAAACACTCGATGCGCCTGTAGTGACCCCCTGTAGGGACTTCAGTAGAAGTCCACCAGCAGCTATGCAGAGTTCAAAATATCAATCCACACAGCAACTTAGGACAACTACTCCTTAGGAACCCAAACTTTAAGATAGATAACAAACCTATCCACACTGACCTCTGGGCTTCTTGCAGTGTTACAAGTATAGAGCCGGTAACCCTGGCTGGCACTATTATTCCCTTCTGTTCTTTCCAAACTAGTCCAGGAATAAGTGGGAGATCAGCATTTTAATTTCTCCAGATGGCACGTGCTATAGCTCATCACATGGGACCCACCCCCACCCACAGAACAACACACAAATTGCCATTTTTAACCCCCTTAAAGGACTGGCAAATAGCCCGAATGCCATCTCAAAGCAATACTTATCCATTTCAATGAACAGTTACCCAGCAGGAGCTGAAATTGGGTACGTCATGCTGGAGTTCATCGCCAGTCGTAGTGGAAAGGTATCTGGTCAAATGTTCACAAATATATAAAAGATGAAAGTTTGCGCCTTATGCAGTTCAAAATCCTGCACAGCCTCTACTTTACACCGCTCAGACTTTACACAATGGGAAAGCTAGAGCATGATAGAGTGGTGATCTCTATTACATACTGTGGGAATGTCCTAAAGCAAAGCCCTTATGGGACAAGATAAAAGAAAAACTGGACCACCTGTTATAGTTAGAGAATGCCTTTGCCCCTGAAATTTGCCTGGTAGGCTACTGTGGAAAACAAGTTTTAAGCTTCCAGAAGTAATACATAGCTTTGATACCAGGGATTGCTAAGAAAATGATTCTGAGACACTGGATGGATGACCGTGTCCCTGCCTACTCAGAATGGCACAGTAGTAAACTTTGTCACAAACCCACCTTGGGGCGGGTCCACTGAGTTCACAGTGCCCTCCTCTGAGTACAACACAAGACAGGGGTCAGAAACAACCTCCTCTTGTCCTTTTAGAGTGCTCGCTGATTTCACAACTGAACACTCATCACAAGGGCCCAGGGCTTCCTCTCTCTGGGTATCGGTAAAATACAGTCTTGAGTCTGTAGCCAGGTGAGAACCCTCCTTGGTTGCTACACTGGGGGGGGGGGGAACCCAGGTGATACGAGCTCTTCAAGGCTGCTCTCGTAACCCTGATGGTGTTGTTTCCCGCAGGGGTGCAGGAACCTGATTCATACCCCTCAGACCCTCTCCGGAGACACTGTGTACTTTTACTCTACTGTAGGGTCCCAGATTCCCTTCCAGGATCCTAGTTTTGGTATTGTGGGGCACCTTAGCGCAAAACAGGCATGATACAGATTGAATAAACCTTCCCAAAACCCTCACACTCGCAACAAATCACTCCCAGGCAGTAGTATTTTAAATAAAAGCAAGAGCTTTTACTGATTACTTAAATAAGTACCATACAAACATACAGACAAATAATTTAGAGATTTGGTTGCAGGATAACTACAAAAAAAAGTTGGAAAATACATTCAAAACGAACTAGTGAATTAACTGGATAATTTCTACCTTTTCTGTAGAGACTCAGAGTCCTGAAAATAAGTGAGTTTTGCCAAGTCTCTCTTTCTCTGCTATGTCTCAGAGTCCCAGCTTTCTTGCCAGTGGTCTTCAGTGCATCTGGCAGTCTTCATGTGTGCCAGGAAATTTGGCTTCTGCCCAGAGTCTCTGCCTTAGAGGGCTTATATAGTCATTTCTGCAGTCTGCAAAACTGGCTCGTGATTGGCTAGTGGCCTTAATATTTCCAGGTCCAACTGTTCATCTCTAGGCCAGCAGGGTCTCTCTTGTTCTTTCCAAAGTTACAAGTGAACCACAGTTATCAGTATTTTGATTTTCCCAGTCCCACCTCCTTAGATGACTTTGATTTACACTATCTTCCTGACACTATTAGTCTATGGCAGTGGGTAGAGAATTTAACAATAGCATCCTAGACTGGGCATCTGCAGAACCCTTGCTCATTCAAAGTTTTTTTAAAAAAGAGGAGATGGCCATTCCATCTCCTGTCATTTGTGGAATCTTCCTCTTTGATCAGCTACTAGGAAATTCCAATATCCTATTGACATTTAACTCCTGTTTATTTTCCAAGCAAGCCTTTTTCCTAGGCAAAGGGGAGATGTCAGACACTGAAATACACATCGACTCTTCCCAAGTACTCTTGCAGTAAAATGGGCATCTTTCTAACAAACCTTAGATCCTGGTCTTTTGGACATTAAGCCTAAAAAATTACAGAGAAATATGACAGTAATGGCCAAATCGCCACAAACCTCTGGTAACTCTAAAGGTAGAAAAGTTAATAGTGAGCACCAATAACAGATTCAGTAGCTATCGGAAAAGGTGAAAAACATTGCAGGTGCTATTATCAGTAGACACATTACCAGCTCATGACAACCAATAAAAGGGGGTATAGCGGACCATTAAAAAGTAGTGTCAGAATGTGATAGCCAGCAGAAAACTTGCGCCCACTTCCTTTTACCAATGCTGTGAATAAAGATAACTGAAAGATGTCTATAACCTTGATCAAATAATTTGCATCTAACCTACTGTCATACAGGAGCAGGTATGTGTCCCTTAATGTTTGTGTGTCTTACTGTAGTGCAATGTTGCATGTGTAACATGAAAATTCAGTAGCATTCATTCTTGGTCAGTTGTGATGCCACATACTGATGGTCACAATGAGATATGAAGGGACTAGAACTAGGTATATTAGCCTCCAGGTAGAATAGTGTTCACACATTACACTTAGTACTGGCAAGTAGAAAATCTTCCAGTTCTTCACCCCCGTCTGGCTCAGCTAAAGCTGGCAGCTTGACTTCAGAGAGGTGGAGAATTCTCAGACTAGGATATTCTGAGAGAGTTGTGGGATACCCTGATGTCATCGAGGAAAAGTATTCATTGGTGGCATGATAGAATGTGGTTAACTTTATCCTGTTGGGCAAAAACAGACAGGTATTAAACCAAGGAAGTATCAGTATCCAGTATTTCGGATTTTCTTCAGAAGGGGGCATACAAATGTCTTTGCCTTAGTACATTGCGAGTACAAGTCACAGCATTTGGTCTGGAGCATGGTTGTTGTGAGAGATGCCCCTAAGGCTCGCACATCAACATTAGTTTTTTTTTTTTTTTTTTTAAGAGATTTCTGAAGAACCAAATTTGTCTATAGATCTCCAGTTCCTCCTTGGGACCTTAATGCTGTCATTAACTCATTTTCACCTAGGTGACCATTTTTGTATCAAGCAGTAGAAGATTTGAACTTCTAAATTAGTGGCCTAGGATGTGGTAGCTGTGTTTTAATGCCAAAAAGTGTGGAGTTGTGCACCTGGGGTGGGGAAACTCAGAAGTTGTGTATAGGATGGGTTGGGGGTACTGACAATCACTAATAAGAAAGGAACCTCAGAGTTATCATGTCTGCTGGTTTCAAAGTGGCAGGGCAGTGTGACAGGGTAGTAAATAAGGCTACTGGGATGCTGGGGTGCAGTGAGATGGGGATTTTTAGCAGGAGGAGGAGGTGGTGTTGCCATTGTGTCGCTCAGCTGGTGAGATTCCACCTAGGTGCTATATCCAGTTCTGGAGGCTATACCTCCAAAAGGACATTGACAGGATAGAAGCAGTCAGAGGAAGGCTACTAGAATGGTGCATTGGTTGAACAAAGCCACTGAGGAGAGGCTATGGGATCTTAACATACAATCCCTGGAGGAAAGGAGAGTGAGGGGGAACATGATTGAGACCTACGTACCTCACAAGGGTGAACAAGGTACAGGTGGGGAGTCTCTTTCAGAGGAGTAAAAGCACCAGAACATGGGGGCATGCAATGAAGCTACTGGGGGCAAGTCTAAGAGGGACATGAGGAAATACTTCTTCACGGAAAGGGTAGTGGATGCCTGGAACAGTCTGTTGGATGAGGTGGTGGGGGTGAATATAGTGGAGTGTCAAGCATGCATGGGATATGCATACGGGTATAATAAGTAGAGGAAAAGGGAGGCGGGAGAGACACTGGCGATCAAATAGAGTCCAAGGTGTCAGAATAGGCAGAGAAAAATAGGTCAGACTGGATCTGGGCCTACCAGTCTGCCAACAATTAAAAGTATTTTTGATTAATATACTCTATGTATCTGTTTGATCCCTGTCCAAGTATCAGAGGACATGTTGTCCAATAAAACATGTTTTCTAGTCACAATTTGCTCTGCTGATTTCTAATCAAGGTGCCATGTCTGTTTTCCATCAGTATAAGGTGGGGTTATGTACAGTCCTTCTCTCCTCGGGTTTCTACTCAGTTTCATGTTAAACAAGAAGTAATCCGCTCTTCCGTTTGTCCAAAGCCCATGAATGCTAAAGAGAAGCAGTTGCAAAAGCTAGATGTTCACAGAGTAATTAAGACACATCTTACATGGATACATTTTTTGTAAAGCCAGATTACCTTTTTATACTGGTCGGAGCAGCTGAAATGGGCCAGAAAGCTTCCAGGGTGGCCTTGGCTTGATCAGTCAGAACATGTATAGAAAAGGCCTGCACTACAGCACAACTGAAACCACCAGATTTGATCAGAGTGCATTCAACCAAAGCTATGGCAGTCTTTGGGCAGAAAGAACAGAGGCCTCAGTGACAGATTTATGCAAAGCAGGAGCCTAGTCTTCTCTGCACACAATCACAGTGCATCACAGATTGGATACTTGGAGCTCTGCTGATGTGGCCTGTGAGCAAAAAAGTACTTCGAGAGGCAGCTAAGCGATATACAGCTAAAATTGGTAGAATATTCTTTCCATGCTGGATACATTTGGTGGATACTGCTTATTAAATCCTAGTATTAAACGAATGCCCAGTGACAACGTGGAACAACACAGAAAGAAGAAATTTGATCATACTTGCCTTAATTTCTTTTTCTGTTAGTACCAACGTTATAACTGTTACCCTCCCTAGAGTATTCTTCTCTGTAGAGAATATTCTACATCCAGAATTTGATTGGATTTCATAATGTTACAAGACAAGTTGATGTTTTTTATTTTGTAGGTGCATATTAAGTGCATTGTTCATATACTCTTAAGATTCTCTAGAGGAAGTATTGATGTTGTTGGTGCAGAGGCTATGTTTGGATAAGTGTGATATGCTATAACTGATGAAATAAGAGACAGAATGACAGAGTATGATGCCGTGCAAACATTCCTGCAAGGTAGGGCTGAGATTTTTCTTTATTTTTTAAGGAATATGTAAGTAACCTTGATGTAGGTATGTTTCTGTATGGCTTTGAAAGATTTAGGACTGAAGATTAAAAACCAGCTGCCTTGGAATGGGAAGAAGCCAGGGTTCTAAGATGATGTCACAGCTTAGCAGTGTGTTGGCCCCTGGTCGGTGAGCAGCTGCAGTGTATTAAATAGCTGGTATACCATAGAAGAATGCTGCGCCAAATGGGGTAGTGCTTACCGTTTCCAGAAATGAGTAGCAGTAGATCGATAACCATTTTTTGAGCGAGTCCGTGGTACAGTAAACAGAATTAATAAAACTCTATGTTCTAAAGTTTGCTAACCATTCTGTGCCAAGTGCTATGCATTTTCACAGCTGATTAGCACTTTAGCGCATAAAACCGCTAATCAGTTTTTGTCAGCTTATTTAATACCTTAATCTGTAACGCAGCAGTAAATGAACGCCTAGTGCCAGTGTTGGAACTAACAGAAAGCATTAGGGTAAGTCTGATCAAATTTCTTTTATCTTCCACCTAGTAACTCCACAGTTATAAGAAAGGTCTACCATGTGATATGCAAACATCTCAAGTTAGATGGGATGCAGATGCAAACTCAAACAACCTTTGAGAGATCCAGTAGTGACCGAAATGCTAGACAGCAAAATGTTGTGTTCCTTTGGATTTGAATTGAATAAGTATATACTTCTCAGTATCACCCTTATAAAGGGCACAGTTGAGTATAAAATAATGCCAGATGTCTGCTTTGCCACACCGTAATGGAAAAAGAGATTAATTTTTTGCAACAGTATTATTAAATTGGGTGGTCGTTTCTCTGCAATGTAGCGGCAATGGAAAATCAAAACTGATGGTTAGCGATGTAAGTTTGTCATGGCAGTCATACACGTCATTGTTTCCATGATGTTTGATCTTTATTCAGGACTTCCATGACTTTCACTAGTGTCATCAGAATGTAGCAATGATTACAGTGCCACAACATTTACTACTGTTTACTAATGATTTCATGAACAAACAATGAGTCATTAAAACCTCATCCATGACAAACTTACATCCCTACTGATGGTAAAACTTCCATTTTTTCCCTAACTGATCAGCTGGCTGAATTTTTAAGGTTCTATCAAGATCGAGCAAATGGCTCTCAGACAAAGAATCAAGTCCATCTACCATTTCTAGTTGATTTAAACGCTCTCTGCATTTCCTGTCTTTGGTTACACATCAACAAGAAGTGTAGCCTGCAACACAAATCTTTTTTGTCCAAACCAATGGATGCAGAACACATGAAGATTCTAGACTCTACATCTCAAATTGTAACAACTCCCACCTTTCCCTCCCCATGTCGTATCTGTAAACAAGATTCTTACTGCATCTCTGTATGTTTACCTAGTGAAATGATGTATATAAATAAATAAGTAAAATAACATTTAAAGATGTATCACTTACAAGTGAATCTTTTGATTGAATTCTCCTTTTGATTTCACTGCCTTTTTCTTTTCACGTACCAGAAGAATGGTAAGGCCCACAGTCTGCAAAATGGAAAACCCAGAAAAAGTGAAACATGCCATTTTAAACCAGCAATTGAGCAGTTGAAGCCAATTTTCATGAAAAGAAAATGTATTTGCACCACTTCACGAAAGTTTTATTGTGCAAAACCCATTTTGAGCCACATTTTTGTGTAAAACATACTGATTTACTCAGTTATGGGGTAAAATAGAAAATAAACTATTTTAAAATGTGTTCATCTGGAATTGGTCATTTATGAAAACAGAAAATCAGTGGTCCTATACATTTTCCTTCCTTATTCCTTTTTTTTTGCGCAGAAATGTTTGCTTAAATTGTGATTGCTGTTAGCTTGTGGCACCTTCTCACGTACTAAAAAGGAATTTTCTTATTTTTGTATCTTTTGAGCTAAACCAAACTATACCAGATGCCACCAGAACAATTGTAATTGACATAAATTAATGTAATACAAAATCACACATACCCCATAATGCAAAGCATCATGGGCTGTATATACAAATCACCACAAAATATTATGCTGGTTCAATTTTAAACAGAAATGCATGGTGCCAAAACGCCTCTCACATAGTCTGCAAAGGGTGCCAACAGAAGCCACAGCCCCATGTTTCATCCTACCAGGACTCATCAGTGTGTTTCGTCTGTATGACACCCCAGTGGAATGAACCAACTACCCTAAGTTGATCTATCTGGGTTGGGTTGTGGTGAGCCCAATAAAACAAAAAAAAAAGCTAAACCACAAAGAACCTTAGTGCGTAAGCACTGAGGCAAGGGTTACCCCAAAGGGCATTGGCCGGGAAGCCAAGTTTCAAAGAAATACAAAATCATACATACCTCCATAATGCAAAGCATCATGGGTTGTGTATGCAAATCACCACAAAATATTATGCTGGTTCAACTTTAAGCAGAAATGCATGGTGCCAAAAGGCCTCTCACAAAGTCTGCAAAGGTGCCAACAGAAGACACAGACACTTGTTTCGTCCTACCAGGACTCATCAGTGTGTCTCGTCTGTATGACACCCCAGTGGAGTGAACCAGCTACCCTAATTTGGTCTAATTAGTAGTAATGAAGTTTCTAATGTTAAATGACTACTGTATATTCCCTTCGTTAGATGAGCTTTGATTTATTTTAAATGGATGTGCAACTAAATATTGCCTTTCTGCTTGGTCTTCTGTATTGGGAGATATTGGTCATAAGCCAAGGTAGGATGGGCGAGCCTCCTGTCTGGGACTGCCTTCTGGTTAAAAAGTGAACTTTTATTTAAAGAGATGCTGTCAGTCCACTTCAGGCCTCAAAGTGTCTCTATTTAAAAAAACACACATTTGATGATTATTCGCATTCTGTGAAATTTGCTCATATGATTTGTCCGTCTGATTTTGATTCCTTTTTATGTTTGCACTTGCACAAAGCAAACATGTCACTGTGGTTGTGGATTTGAGAGATGTATCATTGTCTGTCCTATGCAGGGCAGTCTGCAAGGGGCATGCCAGTGTCAAACCAATAATCACCCAGGCTGATCATGAAACTCTTCTGGGCTTGCAGGGCAGAAACTTTGTGCAGTTCAAAGAAAAGAGTCACCCAATCACAGGGCTTCTGTTTCTTTGATCTGCATGGTGCTGCCCAGCAATAGCTGATCACATCAAGATCACCCTGCACCTCATCCTCCCCTCAAGGCAGCCTCCTACTGTCAAGTATCCCTCCCACTTCCTCATCACTTCTGAAGCCCCAGTTCGAAATCAGCTCCCTCCCAATGCCAAGTATACCTCCCACCTCCCCATCACTTCCTGTGCCCAGTCTGTGAAATGAATTCCCTTCCACTGTCAGATATCCTTCCCACCTCCCATTGCTTCCCATGCTTCTGAATTTTCTGACACAGGGTGCCCAGTTCATGTGCCAGCTAGTACCCCTTCCTCTGCCCATTTCCACTGTGTCAAACCAGAGAGCCTCCCCAGTGCCGCCCAAACATGACACTGGGGTGGTCAATCTCCAATGTTGGTACCTGAAATAGAGAAACCATCCTCGTAGTCTTTTAATCCCTTAAAAAGAAAGCGGTCCATCATTGTCTGTTGCTGCTGCGCCCTGTGCTGCTGTTACCTTCTGCCCACTGGATCTCCTACTCAGCACCCGTCACCCCACACCCTTACTTACCTACTGGGTGTCCAATGCCGTAATCCTCTTAGGACTGGAGATGTGTCTTCACTCTTAAATGCTGGACTGGGAACTGAGAAAATCATGTAGTGGTCAGTGTATTTCAATTGTACTCATAACTTTGGTCATTTATTAATATTTTTCCCTAAAATTTTCAACAAGGCCTTTCTGGGACCTCATCTCATGAACAAAGTAGGCGCAATTCCTCAAATCTGGCCCAAAATGTGACTTCATAGTCACTTCACGAAATCACCTTTCCAGTGGGATTTGAAAATGTTCGCCTACCAGGCTAATGAGCTGGGGTCATAAGAAGAGTATGTTGAAAATGTGGGGTTAAAATATTAACAAACAAAAAAATTATGAAGGTACGTTGACATTTTTCAATGTTCGCTCATGACTTTGGTAATTTTCAATATTTTGACCCCAAATTTTAAACATAACCATTTTTTACACCACCTCTTGAACGTGACAAGTGTCATTTTTCAGATCTTGGCCAAAATGTGTTTTCACACTTGTGGTGCAAAATTATATTTTGGCTAGTATTTTATAAATGACACCTATCATGTTCAGAAGGAGGGGTAAAGTAGTCGATTTAAAATTTGTCAATAAGATGAAAAACAACTAAGTTATGAAGAATCGTTGAATTGCTCCAACATTTACTCTTAACTTCACTTTTGCAGATTTTGGTCCCTAATGTTCAACATATTCCATACTGTATGTTGTTACCTTATGAACATGGCAGGTGTCATTTTCAAATCCTCCAAAACATGTTTTCACAGTCACACTGTGAAATCACTTCAGATGGAATTTTAAAATTCCAGCTGTCTTGATCATAACATCAGATTGTAAAAGACTATATTAGAAATTTGGGGTCCATATATAGGAGCCCACTGAAAATTAGACATTGCCTCTCAGCTGCCTGCCTTGGGTAAATACAATCTAAAAATGTGTAAACCATAGAAACACATAATTTGCCAGCAGATAAGGACCACTTGACCCACCTAGTTTGCCCATTTTCCTCTGCCTATAGTATCACTGCAGATCCTACCTGATGATCTGCCCATTCACCACTCTCTGCTCTTTCCCTAAGATTCCCTTATGCCTATCCCATGCATTCTTGATCCCCGCCACAGGTTTTTCCTCCACCACCTCAGCTGGAAGACTGTTCCAGAAATCCACCCCTCTTTCTGTGAAGAAGTACTTCCTCAAATCTCTCCGAAATCTACCCTTTCCAGATTTTTCTCATGCTTCGTGTTCTTGGGCGTCTTTTATTCTGAAAAATACTTCCCTCTTGTACCTTTTTTACACCCCTGTGAGATATTTAAAGGTCTCTATCATATCCCCCCCCCTCGTCTTCCAGGGTGTACATATTTAGTCCTTTAATCTCTCCTCATAAGGCTTCTGATGCAGACCCTGCACCATTTTATCTGCCCTCCCCTGGACTGCTTCTGCTCTGTCTATGTCCTTGCTGAGCTGTGGTCTCCAGAACTGGACACAGTACTCTAGCTGGTGTCTTACCAGTGATCAATACAGAGGCAATACCATTTCCCCTTTCTGCTGGTGATACCCCTTCCTACACACCACAGCATCCCACTTGCCCTCCTAACTGCTTTGTTGCACTGCCTGGCCACCTTTAGGTCATCTGATATGATTACCACCAGGTCTCTTTAGTGCTTGGTGGTCATCAATACCACCCCCCATCTTGTACTCTACCCTTGGGTTTCTGTGCCCCAAATACATTATTTTGCACTTTTTCACATTGAAACCCAGCTGCCATACCCTTGACCACTCCTCGAGTTTTCTCAGGTCTCTGCTCATCCTTTCCAACCCCCCCCCCGGAGTGTCCACACTGTTGCAGAGTTTGCTGTCATCCACAAAGTGGCAGATCTTCTCCTTCCAGCTCCTCTGCGATGTAGCTAATAAAGACATTAAAAGGACCAGTCCCTGCACTGATCCTGAGGCACACAGCTGGTCACCCTCCTTCCTCTGAGTGAATTCCGTTTACCACCACCCTCTGCCGTCTATTCCTTAACCAATTTCTTACGAGTTTACCACTTGTGGATCCATCCTAAGCTACCAAGCTTGCTTACTAGTCTCTTGTGGAATGGTGTCAAATGCCTTACTGTTACCTAGGTAGGCTAAGTTCACCACTCCACTCTGATCAATTCGTTGATCACCCAGTCAAAGGAACTCTGTCAGATTGTTTGACATAACCCCACCCTCCCATGAATCCACGCTGCCTTTGGTCTTGTAACCAGTTGGATTCAAGATATTCCACAATCCTTTCCTTCAGCAGTGCTTCCATTAATGTTTCTACCACTGAAGTCAGGCTGACTGGCCTGTAATTGCCAGCCTCTTCCCTGCTACCACTTTTGTGAAGTGGGACTGCATCTGCCCTCCTACACAGAAACATAGAATGTGACAGTAGATAAGGGCCACTGGGCCCATCTAATCTGTCCCTTTTGTTTTTATTTTGTTTTTGTTTTTTTTAGACCTTTGTTTTTTGCTGTAAACCCAACTTGATCTGTATGGCACCATCTCTTCACCTCCCTTCCTTAACCTGTATGATTCCCTTCTGCCTGTCCCAGGCATTTTTGAACCTCACCACTGTTTTTGCCTCCACTACCTCCGCTGGAAGGTTGTACCGGGCATCCATCACCCTTTCTGCGAAGAAGTACTTCTTAACATCACTCCTGAGTTTACTTCACTCCAGTTTCATTGCATGCCTCCTTGTTCTACAGCATCCTTTCCTCTGAAAAATACCGCCCTCCTGTACCTTATTTAGCCCATGAGGCATTAAAGGTCTCTGTCACATCCCCCCTCTTCCTCCTCTCCTCCAGGGAGTACATACTGTATTTAGCGCCTTAAGCTTTTCCATATAGGGCTTTTGATGCCCACCCTGCACCGTTTTGGTAGCCCTCCTCTGGACCATCTCCACTCTACCTGTGTTCTTCCTGAGATGTGGCCTCCGGAAATGGAAACAGTACTCAAGTTGAGGTCTCACCAGTGATCCATTTCAGGGTAGCACCACCTCCCTTTTCCTGCGGGCGATACCCCTTCCAATGCACCCCAGCATCCTGTTATCCCATTCGACTGCTTTCTCACCCTGCACATTATGATAAAAGTCACACTCCAAGACAGAAGACAAGTTCAAACTGATGTAGCAAGTAGCAGATACGTACTATTTATTTCAGCAGAGCTACACACAATAGTGGCATTAATCCCAAGGCTCCTGGTGCCTTTTTGTGGTCGTACCCTTCTACTGTGAATACTGAGCAGATGCATTTGTTCAAGATATTTGCCTTTTCTTGATCTTCCTCCGTATAGTCACACCCCTTCCTCTTTAACATTACTATCCCTCCCTTGGTCCTCCTTTTCTCACTAACATACCTAAAAATTCCTGTTACCTTTTTAAACTCCCTGAGCTATTATTTCCTCAGTTTGCACCATTGTACTCTTGCTCTTTGCCTGCCTCCTTCTGTTTTCCCAGATACACTTCCCTGTCCTCCTCCCTGGGTCTCCTTATACCTTCTGAATGCTACCTTTTTAACTCTTACCTTTTCTGCTACCTCTTTGAGAACCATAGCAGTCTCCTCTCTTCTTTACTTTTGCTTACCTGCTTGACAAAGAGGTTCATTCTCTTACTATGCCCTTTTAGTTTGGCCCACTTTTCTGCCATCCCCTCAGGTCCTCTTCCCTGCCAGTTCATTCCTGAAGCTTTCACCGATCTTAGTAAAATCAGCCCTTCTGAAGTCCAGGACTCTCACTGTTTGTGGTTGGATTACACAGCTGTTGCGTGTCATGAACCACACTGTGCAGTGGTCACTGGTCCCTAGATGACTTCCACCTTGAGTCTGCAACACTGTCTCTGTTAGTAAGCACCAGATTCAGTATTGCCCCTCATAAGTGGGTTCACTGACTAGTTGACTGAGGAATGCTCCTGCAGAGTCCAGGATGTCCCTGTTTCTGGCTGAAACTTCCTCAGGGAGGCTCCAATCTACATCTGGTAGATTGAAGTCCCCCACCAGCAACACCTTCCCCTTGTCAGCCATCCTACAGTTGCTTCTGACATTTCCTTACCTAAGTCTTCCCCCTGTACCAGAGGCCTATAGAACACCCCTCTTCAGATAGTGGCCCCATTTCCCAAACCGAGGGTGACCAACAGCACAACCCCCTCGAATTCCCTGTATTTCTGTTGCTTTTATGATTTCCTTTCCTCCGGAACTATTCCTGTTTCCAATGAGCTGTTAAATAGGGCCATCAGAGGTGCAGCCAGTACCTCTCTGAGCTCTCTCAATACCTTGGGTAGACCCCATCTGCCCCATTTCTATGTCCATTTTCAGATTTGTGAGTCCTCCAGGAGACTCTCCTCTGAAAACGGTCCAGTGTCCACCTCCCTCCCTCCAATGCTCCTGTTACATTTTTGTGGCCCCTCCTGTCTGTTTCTTTTAGAACACTGAACAAAATATTTGTTCAGGATGTCTTACTTTTCCTGTTCCCCCTCTGCACAGTACCCCCTTCCCTTCATAACATTGCAGTCCCAACCCTTGTCTTCCTTTTTTCGCTTACATAGCTACAGAATATTGTGTCCCCTTTTATTGCTGCCTTGGCTGTTCTCTCTTCAGTTTGCACCTTTGCTATCCTTACTCCTGTCCCTGCTTCCTTCTGTTTCCCCTGATATAGCTCCCTACTCCTTCCTCTGTGTCTCTTTGTGTCTTCTGCATGCAACCAGCTTAGCTTTTACCTTTTACACCACCTCTTTTGAGAACCATAGCTGTCTCTATTTCCTCTTTATTTTGCTCCCTTGCTTGATGCAGAGGTTTGTTGCCTTCACTATGGCCATTTTTAGTTTCGCCAGTTGTTCCTGCACCCCCACTCAGTTAATCCCCCCAACCAGGTCATCCCTGTGGCATTCACCCATCTTTTCAAAATCTGCCATCCTGAAGTCCAGGACCCTTGCATTTATGTGGTTCGATTCCACAGTCATCTTTATATTGAACCACACTGTATGATGATCGATGGTCCTCAAGAGACCCACTCCTTTGACATCCGTAGCACTGTCCCTTTTGGTGAGTACCAGGTTCAGTATTGCCCCATTATGAGTGGGTTCATTGACCAGTTGCCTGAGGAATACCCCCTACAGGGAGTTAAGATTTCCCTGCTTCCAGCTGAAATCGCACTTGGTAATGGCCACAGTATCCAAGTTGACCTCTGCCATTGTGGCCTCTAGGTCTGGAATCTTATTTCTTATACTTCTAGCATTTGCACACGAGAAGGAAGCAACTTCTGGTGAAACTTTTCAATAAATAAATAAATAGTGAACAGATACCTTACCTTTGTCAACCAGCAGAGTCCCCCACTTCCTTCTGCTGACACCTGCCAATGCTTAAGATGCCAGTCACCTGTTCCAATCTTTTTCTTTTCTACTCATTCGGTGGGACATGAACATGCTGCACCACTTGCTTACTGGGTGGGACACGAACGTGCAGGGCACCACTGAAAATGAGATATCGCATCTCATCTGGTCTAAATGGACCAGTGCAGCTGCTCCACTCCTCACCCTCATTCCTCTGCTGTACAGTCTGCCTTCTCCTGCTCATCTGCCACTTCTCTGGAACCAGCTCCTCCATGCCGCTCATCATTCCACCTCTGTTGGATGCCCCAGGCATCATCTGAGTCTTCTTTTTCAACTGAGTTGCACCTGTTTTGACTGACATGTTTTGTGTGTTTACAGTCTCAGTCCTTAACTTGCACCAGTTTTATGCATCTCATAGTAACTTAGCACTTTATTCCTGCTGACTGTTTGAGCCATTACTATATTTTTTATCAAATTGCCTGTATGTTTTCAGCATTTTATTTATTGTACTGATGTGCTGTTTTTCCCTGTTACCCTTCCCCCGGGTCGCACTTGGAAATGAGCATAGGCTCAGTGTGCGTTTATTTCCAATTTTCAAATAAATAAATGTGTACAAACAGGACCAGGTACATCAGCAATACACATGGCAAAACATTCGGCATTGATAAAGGCTTGTTTATTTTTAAAAGTGAAAAATCAGCTGGCCATCATACTGGGGTTACCACACGAGACACGTTTGTTTCCAGTCCTTATTCAACTCCCACTGCATCTTTATGGACTTTGGGAAACATCCAACACAGTCTAGCCACTCATAATGCAGTGTGAAGAAAAGAGAGACTTTTCCATTATGAGTAGCTGCACTTTTTAGGGGTGTTCCTAATGATCAGGAAGTCTGTATTGAGAGTAGATCAAGGATTTGAAACAAAAAGTTGGGTATACAGTAATTACACCACTGCATTTCAGTTTCACAAAGAAATGGAGCAAATAAAACAACCATCAACATCAACGAATTGGAGACACCGTAAGCAATTGGAAAATGTGAGTTTTCCACTAGAAATAATATAATGCCAATTTCTTCTATGTTATACAGTATGTTACTGAGTAGTATTGTTGCTCGCTCCATGCATTTTGTATTGATTGTGTTATTGTATAGCATGCAGTATTTTCAGTTTGATTTGTTTTTTTGCTCACTGTTGGTCCATGGTTAAAGGTCCTACTGAAGGAGATATGCAGAGTGCTAGCAGAATCTCTGACCAGCCACTTCAACAGGTCCTTGGAGACAGGGGAGATCCCTGATGACTGCAGAAGGGCAGATGTGGTTCCACTTCATAAGGGGGACAAGGAGGAGCCAGGCAAATATAGGCCGGTGAGCTTAACATCGGTGGTGGGCAAGCTCATGGAGAAATAACTTCAAGAAGAGAATCTCCAGCTACCTGGAGACCGATGGTCTTCTGGACCGGTGGCAGCATGGTTTCACTGAGGGAAGATTGTGTCAAACAAACCTGATAGAGTTCTTTGACTGGGTCATCAGGGTACTATATTGGGGGGATCTATAGATGTTGCGTATCTTGACTTCAGTAAGGCATTTGATTCTGTGCCACACAGGTGACTATTGCACAAAATGGGATGCCTTGGGCTGGGACCGCTAGTGGTTAGATGGGTGCAAAACTGGCTGAGGGGCAGAAGGCAGAGGGTTATTGTTAATGTGGTATCATCAAGGGAGGGTATGGTCATCAGTGGGGTACCTCAGGGGTCAGTGCTGGGGCCACTCCTTTTCAATATATTTATAAGGGACATAGTGGAGGGGCTAGAGGGAAGAGTGTGTCTATTCACAGATGTCACGAAGCTCTGCAATAGCGTAGATATACCTGAGGGGATTGAGAATATGTGCAGGGATCTAGAGAAGCTTGAGGAATGGCCCAGGGAATGGCAGTTGACCTTCAACACCAAAAAATGGACAATCATGCATTTAGGCACAAATAATCAGGGCATGGCATACAGTAAGAGAGGGCAAGCCCTAGAAGTTACTGAGCTGGAAAAAGACCTTGGCATCAGCCTTCCAGGGGACCTGAAAGTTGCAAAGCAATGTGAGAAAGCAGCAAGGGCCAGTCGGATGCTGGGTTGTATCGGCAAGGGAATAACGAGCAGGAGGAGCAAGGTCATAATGCCCTTTGTACAGGCAGCTTGTCAGGCCACATCTTGAGTACGGAGTCCAGTTCTGGAAGCCATACCTTAGGAACAATCTGAGAGGGGGAGCGTGTCCAGAGATTGGTCAACAAAATGGTAGGGGGACTCTGCATTCTGTCATATGAGGAACGGGTGAAGGACCTCAACATGTACTTCCTCAAACAGAGGAGGAAAGGGGGACGGATTGAGACCTTCATATATCAAGGGTTTCAACAAGGTACCAGCAGGGATTTCCAGCTAAATGTCAGCTGCTGCACAGTGGTGCAGCCATAAATAGTAACACAGTGGACTGCCAGGGCACTTTTGGCTACTCTGATCGGTACATATGTGCCCTTAAGTTCCCCACACTGGATCTGCTTTTACATCCCCCTTGGGCTGGTACTATTGCAGTATCTGTTCTAAAGAGCGTGGCATCTTCCACTTATGTCCCGTTGTCCCCCATGCTTTACATGACTAGGGTCTTAATCTTGGTGAAGTCAGATCAGCTTGGCAATAGTTTTAGGGACCCATCAATTCCTTCCAATAATCCCTGCAAACGAGAACTTAAATTTCTCCTCGGGGCTATCAGGAAGCTTCTGCTCCTCCTACTGCTGTGCTCAGGAAACGTCGAACTTAACCCTGGTCCTCCTGCAACTATCTCTTCTCCTGCTGATCTTCCTAGGCTTAAAGGTATGAGCTTTCTACACGTCAATGCATGTAGCCATCTAAAGAAATTTACCTTCATTCACGCTTTGGTCTGCCATACCATACCTGATGTCGAGTGGTCACAGAATCTGGCTTAGACCTGGAACTTGGATCGTGAGGTGAACATTCCTCCTATTCCCTGTTTAGAACTGATAGGAAGTCTAGAGAAGGTGGAGTTGCTATTTATATGAAGGATACATTTCTGTATCTATCATTGACTCAACCTCTGTCCAAAAGAATTTGAAAGTCTGTCTCTCAAAAGTGACATTTCTTCCATGATCTTGCTTTGTGTAGTAGGATGCTATAGGCCCCATCTGCAGGATTACAGCTCTTGGACCACTTAAGTAATACCTGGCATCCTTACCTTCTGAATTCATAATTTTAGGAGACTTCAATCTGGATTGGTTGTCTAGTGCCTCCACACCCCTTAAAGCTATCTGTGATGCCTTTGGGCTGCCACAACTCATTAATGAAGCTACTCGCCCAAATAAGAAGAATCCAAATCATAGCACTCTGCTGTACTCATTGTAGAAAGTAAACCTCACTTATTTTCCCATGCTGGTGTGTTTTTCTCTGATATCAGTGACCACTGTGTTATCTCGTGTAAGAGCACCCCAAATCGACATCGGCCTCCAAATTACTACTAAGAGGTGTCGATGTAACTCTTGATCCTCGTGCTTTCATGACAGAGCTAAGAGTCTCCTTACTTTGGCAGGACTTCTGCCTAGCAAAATCGGTGAAGATGGCATGTGATAGCTTTTGTGATATTGTGCTAGGGGTACTGGATAAGCATGCACCTCTGGCTAAAGTATGCACCAAAACTAAATCATGCCGATGGTTTACGAAGGAGCTGAAGACCGCATTGTGGAATAGAGACGTGCTTTGGAAAACAGCCTGGAAGACCAAGCGTGAAGCTGATTGGATGTCATTTAGAAGGGCGAGGAACCTCTGTACCAAGATGGCCAGAGAGGCAAGTCACATAGAACTTGACTCCTCCTTGAAGTGTCCATCCAAATTTTGGAAAACCTTAAAGGACATAGAAGGTCACACTTCTGGTAATTCCCTACCTACAAATATTACCGTTGGTAACACCACGGTCTTTGATAGGCATACTATACCTGAGTATCTCAACAATCACTTTGCTACCGCAGGTCTCGCATTTGATGCATCACCTGCCAATAATCTCCACTCACAACTTGGTGCACAGGATCAAGAGGTCCCTGTCACTAGCTCTATGTTGTCACTGCAGCCGGTATCCTTGAAGGAGGTCGAAGACCTCCTCTTACAGTTGGATACTAGGAAAAGCACTGGAGCTGACCTCATTGACCCTTTTTCCTGAAAATTAGTTATCAGGTCCAGGCTGTACCACTTACACATCTCTTTAATCTCTCTCTCAGGGTGACCTCCCTCCTATATGGAAAACCCCATGTGATTCCCCTTTCAAATCCGGAGACCCCACTGATCTTAATAACTACAGGCCAATCTTTCTTACTCCCTATTCTTTCCAAACTACTGGAAAAAAATGTAGTGGCCAGCTCAGAAATTACTTGGATTCTGCAAAACTACTTAATCCACTACAATCAGGTTTTAGACCATAGTACTGTACCATTTCGAACTTGCTAAAGTGACTAACAACTGGCAGTGTAAGTTGGATGCCAGGAATTTTGTTTGTGCAGTATTTTAGACCTGAATAAGGCATTTGATACTGTTGATCACAACCTGCTCCTCTCATCCCTCCGCAACATTGGCCTAGATCAACCATCACTGAGATGGTTTCACTGAGATGGTTTTCCAACTATCTCATAGGTTGGTTTCAGCAGGTAAGCAGAAGGGGAACTCTCTCTTTAAAACCTGTATGGAGAGGTGTTCCGCAGGGTGCTATTTTGGGTCCACTGCTTTTTTCAATTTACATTAACAGAATTGATGTTAGTACCAAAGAAGCCAACATACACCTCTTCGCAGATGACACAGTGTTGTGTATCAGCAGACCGACTCCTGGAGCAGCATGTAGTGACCGACAGCAAGACTTCAGCCAGCTGCAGCTACAGCTTCTGAACCAGAAACTACTCCTAAATGCCAAAAAAACTAAGGCGATGATCTTTTCACCCTGTTTCCATGCAGCCTCCCCTGTAACGACACCGCTGATCCTTACACTCCTAGGCGAACCCTTGGAATTTGTAACAAAGTTTAAATATCTTGGGATTTGAATTGACCATAGACTTTGCTTTATGGACCACATAGAAGAACTGGTAAAAAAAAGCTCAGACAGAGACTTGGTCTCTTTTATAGAATTAACTATCTCCTTTCGAGGGATGCCAAGATGAGACTGGTTCAAACCACCTTCCTTTACCTTCTGGACTATGCGGATTTCCTCTACAGTCAGGGTCCTGCCGCAGTGCTTGCAAAGCTTGACACACTGTACCACAGAGCTCTAAGGTTTATTACTGGCCTTCCATATTCAACACACCACTGTACCTTATACTGGGCTGTGGGATGGTCTTCCCTTACGTACAGGCAACAGAGAAATGCCGCCTTCTGACCTTCAGAGCAATTATATCAAGAAATTGCCCCACTATATTTTGGACTGCCTTCCATGAAGTACAGTAAGCAAGTACATGTTGAGAAGTACCTCCTACATTTCTCTGACGGTGCCCAAGGTCAAATCGCGATTTGGCAGGGCTTCTATAAGTTACATGCTACCTCTATTATGGAATAAGCTGCAAAAAACATTGAAATTGGTCCACCCCATTACTTTAACAGCTTTCAAAACACTATATGCTCGTTCCTTTAAAGAATCCTGTAATTGCTCCTCATGATCATTGTCTTATCCTTAGGAGTGGATCTAGCGGCAGCTACATGCTGTTTTATAAACATCCTCTTCCCCCTCCTGTATCCTTCCCCATTTCACACTCCCCATTTCACATTCCCTCTCATTCCTTCCCTTCAGTTGCCACTGTTATATGTTATTGTAACCATATCCAATAGTTGTACCCTTAATCTGAGAACGACCACCCCTACCAACCCCAACATGAAGTCTGTACGAAATCCACTTGGCTATGACAACGGTCCCTGGTATCCCGCGGATTACCCTTGGGCCCCCCTGCTTCATGTTCTCTACTTCCTTCCCCCTGCTACCTCCTCCTCCTCCCACCCCCTCCCCGACAAAATCTTCTTAATAACCTTATACAACATCCTTGACCCCTTCTTCTGGTTTCCTTCAGACCATTGTGTTCATATTACTTAATCGCTGTGACTTCTTATATGTTTGTAATTACTATTGTATATGCCATGCTACTGTTATCAGATTAATGGCATCTGTTTCTGCACAATTACATCTTATATTGTTGGTTGTGTAATCCTTGTGTACATTATGATTATGTGTTGTCCAGGTCCATCTCGAAAATGAGCATTGTTCAGTGGTGTTCGCTTGGTAAATAAATAAAGATTTTGATTGCTTTTTTTTAATAAAGAAAAAATCAAAAACAAGGGGACACGACATGCAGATAATAGGGTGGAGATTCAGGGGAGCATCAGAAAATTCTACTTTACAGAGAGGGTGGTGCACAGTTGGAACAGACTCCCAGGGGAGATGGCGGAGGCAGGAACTGTGGGGGGTTTCAAGAGAGAGAGTGTGGGACAGACACAAGGGACTGGTAGTTTTGGGGGAAGGGGGCAGAAGGGAAGTCCTAGCGGCTTGCTAGACAGACTGGGTGGGCTTGGCGGTCCTTTTCTGTCAACAGATTCTATGTTTCTGTGTTTCTACTGAGGTTAGGAACTATATTGCTTTTTATGTACAATAAAAATTGTACATAAAAAGCAATATAGTTCCTAACCTCAGTAGGACCACTAACCATGGACCAATAGCACAAAAAGAAATCAAATTAAAAAAATGATAATGTACACTTGTATAGATTTTATTTATTAGTTAGCTGTGGTACTACGCCTAGAGGGAATCACAGTGGAACCTGATAAGGTGCTTGGAGGATCTGGATATTAGGAGGATAGAAGCCGGGGGGGGGGGGTCATGAGCCATGGCAATGACAAGTGCTAGAATCAGACATATAGGCTTTGAGTCTGGTACAGAAGTTCATCAGAGAGGAGGCTTCCTGCATTAGGGGTGGGAGTTTGTTGCACAGGTAGGGGTTTGAGTAGGAGGACGACCTGCCACCAGCGTTAGTCCTGACTCTGGGAACTTCAAGCAGTGTACGTCCAGATGTCCATAGGCTCCTGGGGTTATGTTTGAGTGCGATAGTTCCAGTGATGCTGGGTGGAGCTGAAGGGCTTGAGACGAGAGGTCAGCAAGGACCAGAGTTGCTGGGCAAGTGTGTCACAATGGTGCCTTCGTGAGCGGTCCTGGGTAGCAAACCGGGCTACCTTGTTATACAGGATATGCATCTTGGTGACTTCCTTCTTGGCCATGCCCTGTAAGATTGGGGCAGCGCAGTCACGGTGGGTGGGTGGGGGCACTTGTGGCGATTGAGGTCCTGGCTTCAGGGATGAGCTAGTCTTTTAGCCGGTGCAGAGTACCAAGATTGCGGTGTATGGTCTTGGTGACCTGATCCACGTGGTACTTGAAGGTAAGGCAATGGTCCAGTGTTAGACCTAAGTATTTTAAGGAGGGCACAACCTCGATGTCGTTTCCCGAGAGAGCAATGAGTTGCAGAGATTTAGACCTGTCGTGTCCAAGGGCGTTGAGTCCGTATAGCATTGCCTTAGTTTTGCCTGCATTTAGGACCATTCTATTTGCTCTCAGCCAGGCCTCGAGAGAAGCTAGGTCGGCTTGGAGAAGGGGACCTAGAGCTGCAATGTTATCCAGGGATTAGTAGATGATGGTGTCATCTGCATACTGAATGACTGAGCTTCCCCCACAGTGGAGGCTTAGGTCATTAGTAAATATGGAGAAAAGGAGTGGGCCAAGGATCGAGCCCTGTGGTACTCCCTCTGTAAGGGGTAGAGGACCCAAGGCGGCACCCTTCCAGATGACCCTCTGGGATTGGCCCGATAGGTAACTCCCAAACCATTTGAGGGCGAGGGGTTCTAGGCCAATTTTATCCAGTTGTAGTAGCAGGAGTTTGTGATCCACAAGGTCGAAAGCCTTGGACGGGTCTACAGAGACATCGCCAGTGGGTGTCACATTATCCATTGCTCTGAGCAAGTCATTCGAGAGATGGATGGGTGCTGTGTCAGTCCCTTGGTTAGTTCTAAAACCATGCTGTGAATGTGCAGTTAGCTGATGGGACTCCAGGTAGTCACGGAGTTGGCCATAGACTAACCTTTCCTGTAGCTTGCAAATGTACTGAGCAGGGAATAGGCCTGTAATTGCATGTGTTTTCCTGGAGCCACCCTTGTGAATAGGACCATGTTGGCCTGTTTCCACTGGTCTGGAACAGTCCCTTCAAGTAGGGATCTGTTTATCAGCCAGGTCAGGGGTCTGGTGAGGGACGGGGCGCCAGCCTTAAGTAGCCGAGGGTTTAGCCCATCAGGACCTCCTGAGCCTTTGTCTTTCAGAGCCCTTAGGAGGGATTGGACCACTTTTGTCTTCACCAGTCTTAGATGGAAGGCGGGATGGTCAAGGCGAGTAGGCTCGATAACATTAGGAGCCAAGGTCGGCGAGGGCAGGCCGACCTTGAAGGCATCGAGGTTACCAAAGTGATTGTTGAGGGCAGTAGCAATTTCGAGGGAGTCGCTCACTGGCTGACCATTGACCTCAATGGGGCCAGGTTCAGTCTTAGTGTTACCCCTGATCAGGTTGTTGATGTGATACCAGAATTGTTTAGGGTTGCCCAAATTGTTTTTTTGCAGGTGAGTGACATACTCCCTTTTTGCAAGTCTGATGGCTCTCTTGCATTTGTTTCTTAAGACCTTGTATGATACGAGGTTGGCAGGAAGGGGAAGAGAGCTTGAATTTCTTCCAGGCCTTGTCTCGACTGACCATAAGGGTTTTTAAGGATGGAGAGATCCAGTTGTAGCAGCTACCCTTTGTTCTATGTTTTTTCAAGGGGGCGAAGAGGTAGCTGCTGTACATACTGCACTGTGGAAATGCTCCAGAGCCTCAGCCAAGGTGGGGAGGAGCTTAACTGGGCTCCAGTCCCAGACTGTGTTGGTAGTCATTAAACTGCATGGTTGAGAAGTTTGTGTAGTCACGAGCAGTGAGTATTCTGGGTTGGATCTTGGGTGCTCTGTTCTTCCAGATGCATAATATGGGAGCGTGGTCACTTAAGGAGTCCATCATTATGCCGGCTTTCTGGATGTTGGCGGGATTGGACACCAGAGCCCAATCAAGGGTGATGTGGTTCCCTGATTTGTAGTTAAGTCTGGTTGGTTCTAAGATGACCTGTACCAGGTTTGCTTCTTGGGTCAGTGCCATAAGGGCATTGTTAGGGTCCTGGGCCCAGTTTAGGTTGAAGTCACCCAGAATAAGGAGCTCCGAAGAAACAACTTGGGCCGTGATGTTTGTTATTTTTTCTAGGGGAGTGAAGAGTCGATTTGGTAATGGTAAACGCAGCCAATAGCGAGTTGCTTTGTTGTGCCCTAGGTGACTTGGATGAATATAGATTCACCATCAGAGGGTGTGTTGCTGCAAGGTGAGGAGCGATATGGTTAGGGCTACATTGGCGTAAATGAGTACACCACCCCCTCTTTTGGTCAACCTGTCCTTACGGTACATACTATAACCTTGGGCCAGTATCTCCTGATTGGAGATGTGTGCCTTAAGCCATGTCTCTGAGATGGCAAGGATATCAGGCTTGTAGAGATCAAGCCAGGCTTGTACCTCTTGCATTTGCTATCTTTAGCCCTTTATGGACACCCAGTGGGGGTCATGAGGGGATGTTATTGAGAAGTTGGTGGTGTTAGGGCCAGGGCTAGGTTGTATGTCACCTGCCAGGAGTAGTAACGCAGCTAGAAGGCAGAGTAATTTTTTTGCTGGCCAATGGGATTTGGTTGCCTTGGCACATCCTGCTAGCAAAGTGGAAGATATCGTAGTATATCCCCTTTCTTATGACCTCGTGGGCTGAGGAGAGGGCAAGTAGGCTGGAGTGGGGCATTCCATTGTAGAGGCTGACAGTAGGGGTGTCATTGTACCTTTGTCCCCTTATTTCTGGATGCCCTAGGCCTATGAGCCTGTCCACCCAGAGAAGGGACAGTATATAGATTGTCATCAGTAGTACCCCCCCCCATTAGAGAAAGGGGCCCAAGGGTTGTGTGCCCCACGTGGCATGTTATCATGGGTAAACCTCTGGAGAGACATGCTATGCTAGCAGAAGTGCCAGTAACATGCTCTTTTGTCCTGTCTTAGGCAGTTATTCAGACATAGGATGGGTAACCTGTCTATGGAGGAAAGTCAGGTGAAAAACACTAAATCCTCCGTCATAATCAGTCTTAGGGTCGATTATCAGGTGTGAACTGGTATCTTGTTTCTGCTGGGATTTCAGATGATACAATATACCAGTATGGATTTTGTAAGGAATTGGTAGTCAGTAGGAGAATAACCCTGTCCGCTAGGATGGGGGGAGGGGGGCAGGAAAATAAAATCCCCTTGTAAGCGTGCATAGTGATCAGAGCAGTTAGGCAGCAAACACAGTAGACTGCAGGTTCTAGGACTGCCCACAGTTATGTGCCATACCCCGTTATCACCAGAGGCCAGTCAGATAGGGTATAGGGCGGAGCAAAGGAGTATTTAATAGATGGAGGAGGTGGGACGGGGGAATGGGCGAAACATTTCAGCTTGAAGGAGCACAGCTAACACCAGGTAAATGCAAGCAGCTCCCCCTGAATAGCAATGAAATTTAATTGGGATACTGCACCGCAAAAAGTGGCAAGTTCAAAAGTTTTGGTGCACACAGTGCACTCAGGGCTCTTCCGTATTCTGCACTTGCAAGGCAACCGGCATGTAGCTGTCCTAGGTTAGCTAGGGAGGGTTGCAGAAGCAAGCCTCAAACCCTGGAAAGGAAAGGAGACAGAGGGTTAGCCTTTTAAATAGGGAAGGAAAATCAAAGATTAGCCAGAAACGCTTTATGGTCTGAATATGTATCCGAACAAGCTTACTGTACCTAACATAATGTTTATCACTGAGGATGTGTATACTATAAATAAGGTAGTTGTTACCTCCAAGCTATATTGTCAATATGCTTGAAATATGAATAAAATCTAGCATGACTAGTATGAAATATATTGGAAATAACTGTAATATATGGGATATGATGTATTTTCTATATTTTATATGTGATAGTGTATTTTAGCCAAGTGATGTGGACAGAACTATGTTTATGTATGCATTTAAATTAATTAAGGCTTTAGTTATAACTGCTTGTAATGATCTTTTGACCGAACAAACAAACTTTTTATCATGATGGTAAAGTAAAAATGTAAAGTAATACATTTTTTTTTTTACTTATTTTTATTGGTTTATTGGTTGTTTGTTCTTTCTTAGTAGAAGGGAAAAAACGTCCACCATATTGGTGTTACTGTACAAAAACTTGTTTGTCTGCAGTCCTTCATAGACTTATATTTCTGGTGATCCAGTCCTGTATAAAGCTATATTGTATGACAGATACCTATTGTAAGCCAAGCACAGGTTGGAACCAAGAACCCGCCAGCCATATGTTTAAAGGGGCATTCCTGCTCAGTGGCCGTTGTAGTTTGAAAGCTCAGAAAGCTCTTCAAATGAGTTCCTGGCTTCATCTGTAGCAGGAAGCATTCTGAAGATGTAGATGTTCGAGTTTGTTTAATATTAATACATTGCAGCCATTTTTAAACACTGTGATGTCATCATGAACAAGCTGTGCTTGATTCTAGCGAGTTAGGTACAGCTTGTTTCTCAATGATATCATAATGTTCTATACAGTAAATGGCTGTAATGTAGTATTGATATTGAACAGACTATGTCATCTATATCTCTGGAGTACTTCCAGCTGCAGAGGAACACAATACCTCATCTGAAAGAGTTTTTCATGTGCTTTCAAATTATGTCAGTCACTGTACATGAATGTTTCCCTTTAACACCATCACCAGTTTACAACATGAAGCTGCTTCCTTGGGATGGCAAGTTGTGGTTGAAACACCCACTAAAATCTTTTTGTGGTCCACCATGAAGTAAATTCTCCCAAACTTTCAAAAAAGTACTCAGATTGAATTAAATGCTCAAAGTTCCTTGGATGGATCCTTCGGGTATCAGTTGTCAGTTTTTTAAGCTTCATAGCCTGGCTTTCGCTAGCATTATACAACTTGGTTTTGTTAAATGCTGACGGCTGGGCAAGTCTGGATATTATACCATGTCGTGTGTGAATAAATACATCTTGTAATATATTTCATACATTTGACTGTGTGGGTTCTTGTTCCAATTTGTGCTTGTCTCATTAGGATATTGTTGGAACAGAATTCCTTGCTGAACCTTTTCCTTTTCAGGTCAGGTAATCATGAGAGTAACTGTGTTGATCTATAGTAAGCTAATCAGAATAGAGGAAACCATCATTTAAAGGGACACTCTCAATTCATTTTGCATCATATTATTTCTAGATGAAAACCCACATTTTACAATTGCTTACCTTCTCTAAAATTCACCGATGTTGCTGTTTGTTTTATCTGTTTTCTTTCTTAGTAGAAATGAAATGCATGGTAAAAGTGTAATTATACCCAACCTTATTTGCTTCAAATCCTTAATCAAATCTTATTGCATACTTCTTGAACATTACAAACACTCCCAAACAGTGCAGCCACTCATGATGCAATAGGCTCCTCTCCTCCCACTTCATCATAAAAGGCTAGACTGTGCGAGGCTGTTTCCAAGTCCAGGAAAGATGCAGTGTAAGTTGATCAAGGAATGTAAATAAACATATTTTGGTGTGGCAACACCAGTATGGTGGGCACTCTGTTTTTCACTTTTAAAACAAAAAGGGAATCCAAATCAAACAACCAACTACATGAGTAATCTGTATACAATATGGGCAATCATAACGTGTTTTTAAAACTAGGTACACTTTGAGGCCTAAGGTGGTTGACACTGTCCCTTTAATACCCCACAAGCTACTGCAATAACTTCCTTAGTTATCACCTGAGGCAAGATCTAGATGTACTATCAGATGATGATTCAGTGGAGGATGAAGACAGTGATGTGGGAGGTCCAAGTATAATACTAAAAGGAGGGAAAATTGGTTTAGTGTAAGAATTACAGGAATTTGGAATATTCTTCCTAATGAGGTAGTGACGAGTCCCACTATGAATATTTTTAAGAATAGGCTGGATTCCTGTTTGATAGATGAGGGAATATGGGGTTATTTTTAGAATATTGGCGAGCTATACGGACATGTGTCTTCTATGCTCAGATATAACCTATGAACCTATGTTTTAGTGGCGTCCACAACTAATTCTTGGTGTAATGTTTTAAGTGCTGGAGGTACTGCGGCGAGTGTTGCAGAATGGAAAATGCTCATGGCAGGACTAACTGAAGAAACAACAAATCACTTGCCATGATTGGAAGCAGGGATAGCGTCAGAAAGAGTGTTATTGAAGGACTTGGTGTAATAGCCCATAGTAATGGCTGTTGTATGCAGCCATGATCATTTAACAAGTCAAGCCTGCTTTAGCAAATGGCCTTTGTCCATAGAATGAATCTGCATCCCAGAGCCAGGTTGAAAAGGGTGACATAGGCGTGGACTGTCAATTGGAATGAAAGCTGCACATTCAGGTGTTATTTCCATCATCAATCCCAGTCTGCAGAAGAAAATACACAACCCTGCAGACAGTACTGCGAGTCCTGTGGCTGTGGAGAAAGTGGGATCTCTTCTGTGATGGCTGAGCCTACAATCCAACTTATTTGTAGGGACCCTTGAATTCTTTAATCCTTCCCTGTGAATGGTAACTCTTAATTATGAGGAAGAGCACAGTGATTGGAGGTGGCAATGAAATACAAAGGGCAGTACTAATAGGGGAAATGCCTTCATAGGCCAATTTCCTACTTCAGGTCTCACTGATGTTAAACAGAAGGTGGCTGCTTTGGAATCAGTGGCTGATTAACCACCATAAAGGCTCACTGGAAAAAAGAATGATGCAGAACCTAATGTTCTTAAAGGAAGAATAGATGCTGCTGAGCACAGAATTTGATCCTTAGAGGACAATTATATTCCTGTGGCGAGAAAACTGAAAGAGCATGAACAAAGCCTAAAAGATATACAAAGAAAGCTTATAAACTTTAGGTCACGAGCTAAAAGGGAAAATGTCCAGCTAGTAGGTATTCTGGAGAGCAGTGCTCCAGATTGACTTTTTAGGCCAGGAAGTAAAAACTTCCTAGTTTTCCAAGCTGGTAGTATTTCAGTATGCCAGGTAGTATTTTGCGACACTGTCGCAGTGTTCTGATGGATGGCAGTGCCACGCTGGACATTCGAGTTTGTGTATTTAAAAAAAAAAAGCTAGCTGCCTGGCTTTTGAGGTAAAAATTAAAACAAATCATAATCATCTTAATCTGTAGTGTGTCATGCCTGTTTGTATTATTCATCATTTAATAAGAAGATATTGTTCACTATGGCTATAATGAACAATACATTTCTTATTTAAATGATGAAATAATACAGAAGGACATAACACACTACAGATTAAGATGATTATGATTTGCTTTTATTTTTAGCTCAACAGCCGGGCAGCTAGCATGGGATGGGGCAGCTGTTTATTAACCACGTAACACAGGGCCCTACTACACACACTCACACACTCACACACTTACACACATCACACATGGGCCATACCTGGGTGGGTACCAAAGATTTAACCCATTCACTCCAGCAGATCTAGGTTTGATTCTCACAACCTCCACTTGCAATACTGTGTGACTCTGAGCAAGTCACTTAACCTCCTCACCCCACTCATTCCAGCAACGCAGACCAAGGTTTGATTCCCACAGCCTCCTTGCATACTGTGTGACTCTTGAGCAAATCACTTAACCACCCCCTTGAAACAGACACTTATCTAATGGGCCAGCCATACTGGGTTACTAAACAGACCCTAGTCCAGCAGACCTGAGTTGAGTTTGATTCCCACAACCTCCCCATTGCATACTGTGTGACATTGAGCAAGCACTTATTCACCTTCCCTTAAAACAGCCACTTGTCTTGGGCCATATCTGGTTACCAAAAGAAAGAGTCCCCACTCCAGCAGATGAAAGGTTTGATTCACACAACCTCCAGTGCATACTTTGTGACTGTGAGTGGCAAGCAACTTGGTGCCAAATGAACTGACAAGCGCAGAGGGCAGAGTAAGTTCTGCAGTGGGGGGCACAGTCAGTGCAGAGGAACCAATGGAGAGCAGGGGACTGGTGTTTTAAGACCACCTCAAGTGACATGGAATTTAGGTGTTGTGCCGCCCATAATGTATTAACAGTTTCACTGCCAAAGCCCCAGGTGCTGGCAGTCATTCCCAGTAGTGCTTTGCGTTATCGTAAAGCACTACTGGGAATGATTGCCGGCATCTGGGGTCGTGGCGGAGAAACTGTTAGTGTATCATGGATGGCTAAGAAGGCTCACTCATTATGGATCGCACTTTTTTGGGATTGAAAAAGAAATGGGTCCGCATTAAAGCCGCTTCACATCACAAAGTGCAATGCTATACCGATTATTTAAAACCCTGACGCGCATGCAGGACGTCCGTGGAAACATCCGGTCGTGATGATACTACCCAGGACTGCACGGCATAAAAAGGCAAAATGGGCATAAAATACGCCAATATGCCCCTAACTGACCACTGCTGGAGGTTGGGACACTGAGGTCCCTTTGGAGAAAACTGATGAAGGTATGTGATTTTCTTGGACTTTGAGCTGGCCTTTGTAAACATAGAAATTCACAGGGTACATAGTACCCTTAGTGCATGTTTTGAGTCTGGGAACCCCTACATGCTTATTCTTAAAATATCGGAGACATTTATGTAAAACAGAATCATGGTTAAAGTATACAGTAAAATCAGAAATTTCTATTTGGGCATCAGTCTCAGTGTACAATGGTTTATTTATGGACATAGTATCTGAAAGACAAAAATGTGACCTCCTGTGCAAAAGCTAAAGGAACATAACTGTCCTGCTTCCATGATTTGTCTGTCTAGGGTGAAGTTCTTCTTTAGTTCCTAAAATTTGATTTTCAACACATTAGAAGAAGAAGATGAAAAAAGAATTAAAACTGAGCAGCCCTAGATCGTCAGTGAAACCTAATTACATCCATTTAATTAGCTAACTGATGAGTCATTGTTTTCAGGAATGAACTGAATATGAATCTGCAAAGAGGTTTTTCTGGTGTGTGTGTCTGTGGGTGTGGGTTTACTTAGCTAATATTTTGTTCCTAACATTTAATCAGTGTCTGTTTCTTCTCACTCACTGTTAAATTGTATGAAGACTTGGGATTTGTTGATTTTCAAGCTGCAACATAAGATATTGCAGGAATGGGAGGGAGTCTCATTAAAAAACGAAAACAAAAATCTTTGTTGATCTGTGTTAGCACATCCCTTGGTTCAAAATATGATTTTGTTCAGTCTTATTTTAGCTAGTTGATTTCACAAGAGCAGATTATGTTGATACAAGTAAGACTGAGTATGGGCAAAACAGAAAGGACGTGTTGGGGAAATTTTGTTTTTGTAATTTTTTTCTTCAGTTATTGGATAGGGTTTTGTGTTTATGGGGTAGTCTGGGAGGAAGTGTGTTGGATCAAGGATGATTTCAAAAGTAGAGATGGTGGGCCCCATTTTCAAAAGGTTAGCACAGCACAAACCAGGTTTGCTTCACACTAACCTGGAATACCGCCAGCTGTCAGGGGCGTGCCCATATTCAAAGGGCACATATGCACAATGCACCCCCGACAGCACCATCATGCACAATATTGTGCTGTGCCTATGCAAATGAGGGTTCCCCCATGCATATGCGGCCCTGCACAATATTGAAAATGTTCAGAAGTGCTAAATGGCCACCAGCAGCAGTGCAGTTTAATGCTTCTGAAACCCAGCCCTTAACAGTGCGCAGACCCATCTGCCCACTGTCAAGGGCTGGGTACCCTGGCGGCTCAGCGGTCCCTCCCTAGTACCGATCTGTGTAATAAACAATCCTGCAATCCCTGGTAGTTTAGTGGTCTCCACTCCCCAAGCCCTGATCTATGTCAAACTAAGAAAAAATATCCCTGATTCCCTGGTAGTCTAGTGGTCCCACCTCCCCGAGCCCCAATCTGTGTCAGACTAAGAAAGAGTATCCCCATTCCCTGGTAGTCTAGTGGTCCCTCCACCCTGAGCCACAATTTGTGTCAAACTAAGAAAAGCTATCCCTGATTCCCTGGTAGTCTAGTGATCCCTCTCCCCAAGTTCCAATCAGTGTCAAACTAAGAAAAATGATCCCCATTTCCTGGTAGTCTAGTGGTCCCCCCTTCCCAATCCCATTCAGCATAAACAAAATCCCCACATCCCTGGTGGTCTGATGGCCTCCCCCACCCTGGTAGGCAGTGATCCACCACCCCACTCCCTCCCCAACCCAACTGAATTGACAGCTGGCACAGCGCCCTTCACACCACCACCATGGTCAGCCGCTGACTGAACTGTAGCGGAGCACCTACAGTATCCAGTACATGCTTATTGGTTGACGGTCAACCAGTGAGCATGTACTGGATACTGTAGGCACTCCTGTACAGTTCAGTCAGCAGCTGGCCGTGGCCGTGGCTGTGTGAGGAGGGCTGTGCCAGTCGTCGGCTCCAGTCGGGTTGGGGGAGTGGGGTGGTGGGTCACTGCCTAACAAGGTGGTGGGGCCACTAGACTACTAGGGATGTTGGGATTTTGTTTATGCCTTTTTTGTCTTTTTTTCTGTCCCCCCCCAACTTTGAACTTATCTCACTACTATGTTCCTCAGGGTGAGCCAAACCGATTATCTTCACTTGTGCCTACTTTGTAACTACTGTCTGCCTGTATGTATCTGCAGTTTTGTCTGTGCTCTACACACTGCTTGTTTCTAAAATAATGTTGTATATTAATCTGCACTTTTTAATTGCATTTGTATTGCCTATGTCCAATTGCTGTATACGAAACCTGTACTTGTATTGTTGTTCTCTACCTAAATTGTAGCCACATATTTGTATGTCCCAGGTCCACCTCGAAAATGAGCTTGCTCAACGGTGTTTGCCTGGTTAAATAAAGATTTTGATTGATAGATTGATTGATTGATTGATTATGCTGAATGGGATCAGGGCTCGGGGAAGGGGAACTACTGGACTACCAGGGAATGGGGCCTGTAACCAGGCTATTTATCCTTTCCATTTCCACCTCTACTGTTCCTCTTTTATGGAAATCTGCCAGGAATATTCCCGTGTTCAAAAAAGGTGACCCTAAGATAATAACAAACTACAGGCCCATTGCTATACTGCTCACCCTTAGCGAACTGCTGGAAAAATTAATCCATGGACAGATCTCTTCTCATCTAACTGAGTTCAATCTTCAGTCCACTATCCAGCATGGCTTTAGGCCTGGGCACAGTACTACTACTGCTCTCACGCTGTTCACTAGTGAGGTTAAGACTAACATGGACAATGGGCAACTCACCGGGACCATATTCATTGACCTCACTAAACGTTCGACCTGGTTAACCATCCTCTGCTGCTAAGCAAATTACGATGTCTAGGTAGCTACTGCTCCCACCTTATCCTGGATTGAAAGCTATCTCGACGGTTGTTCTCGCAGTCTGTTTCCTTCTGTAAATCTACTCAGCCACTACTTCCACATCCTGTGTCCCTCAGGGCTCAATACTTGGCCCCTTGCTCTTTTCCATTTTGTTAATAATATTCCCTCCACACCCACTGTCAGTCTATCATGTACGCGGATGATCTGCTCCTCTATGCCACTTCTAACGCTTTGTCTACGACATCAATGCTCACTTATCATCCTCCTTCTTCAGATCCAATCCTGGCTCTCCTCAAACCATCTCATTCTTAATCTATCCAAGACTTAGGCTGTGCTCTTGGATCCTTAAGAAAGTCAGAACCGAGTGCCCCCATCTGCAAATCCAATGCCCTGATGGGTGTGCAATAACTAATACAAACTCATTGAAATACCTGGGAGTGACTCTTGACCCCCAACTCCACTTCACCTTGCATATTAATGAGGTTTGCAGACACGTTAACTCGAAGATAGGAGCCGCTTACAGAGTACATCACTCCCTCACCCCTTCGGCCAGGATCTCTGTAGCTATGGGTGTCCTGCTTCCTGGGCTTAAATATGCTCTACCTGTCTTCTCTCATGCCAAGGTTGCTGATCTACATAAATGGGATACCACTTCCAAAAACAACTGCAGATTTGCCTGCTTGGCTCCCTCACACCCACCACTGTCTGCTCAGTCTTGAACTGGCTGTCTCCCAATGGCCTGTGCTCCTACACTCTTGGATGCTTCATTGATTCCTTAACCCATCTACCCCATCCCTACTCACTTGCAGCTATGTTAAAACCCTGTGATCCACTCGCCCTCTAAGGTCTTCCGCCTCTCCCGTACTCTTCATTCCTCTCTGCTCTACTAAGATGGGTGAGCAAGCTTTTGCCCACTTTGCTCCCAAATTCTGGAACTCCCTTCCCCCAACATCAAGCACTCACCTTCTCACGGTACTTTCAAAAAAGCACTTTTCTCCTACTTGAACACACTTGGTGCTTACAACTGCCCCTAACTCTCACTCTGGTTCTCCTGTTTACTACATGCCTGCCATATCTGCAGTATACTGCTACCCTGTGTATTGCTTGACCTGTTTAGTGTTTTATTACTCCTACATGAGTGTTCACTTCACCTGAAGCCATGTTTTTGACCTTCCTGTGCTTGGTCCTGTTTTACTTGGATAGTATTATACCTGTCTTGTCCTCTGTAAACTTGTACCATTGTTGTTTTGTACACTCCTGGGTTGTGCTTGAAAATAGGCAGGTCTTTTGCCTAATGTACTTACCTGGTTACCAAAAGCTAATAAATAAATAAATGGGGGATAATTTTTCTTAGTCTGACACAGATCAGGGCTGAGGGATGGGGGACCACTAAACTACCAGGGAATTGGGGATATTTTTTTTTATTTGACATAGATTGGGGCTGAGGGAGGGGGACCACTAAACTACCAGGGAATTGGGGATATATTTTCTTATTGTGACACAGATCAGGGCTCAGGGAGGGGGAACCACTAGACTATTAGGGAATGGGGGATATAGTTCATTATTTTGACACAGATTGGGGGCATGGGAGGGACGCCCACTTGGATCAAGCACTCACATGCAGATGAGCCCATGATAGGCATGTAAATGGGCCCATAGTGCTGTGCATGCCCAGTGGGCTTATCTGCATGGTTGGTCTGAATATTGCCCATGGGGCCATGACACTAACCAGTGTGTCGAAACCGTGCTGTACCCTGTGGGTGATCTTCAGCCTGCACCATGGTAGCGCTGCACTGAACATGGCAGCCACTTGCTGTGCGCCTACTACCAGGGTCCGATATTCAAACAACGTGGTCTGTTTGGTTTTACGCTGTCTGTTTAATAGTGTCAGAGCTGGCCAGCCCTATTTTTTTACGTGTGCACCTTTTGCACATGCAGTCAGGGGCTCTGAATATGGGGCCCAATGTCTACTGGAGATTGCTTAATGCAAATTATACAATGGGCTTCAAAATCAATAGATCTGATTGATTGACTGGCACCTTTACAGCGTTGTAAAATTCAACATTACCAACGCAAAAGGTGCCAGCCAGCCGCATCTCAGTAACTGGAGAAAAAATTACAAATCATTCCGAGCCGCCATGTTGTTTTCCTCGCTAAACATTGCTGTACCAATTCAGCCTCTATTTGTCCAACCACAAAAAAAAAAGTGGAGTGCCGTGTGCCCACAAGTAACACTACAGAGCAGCAACCCCAAGTGCCGACGGAAAGAGCGAGATGAAGAGTCTGAATTCCCGCCACTGACACCGTTCTGACACCACCGCTGTATCTCCTAAACCGCTCAAACCCTCCCTGAACACCAGCAGCAGGTACACCACAACTCTGACCCGATCTTGTTACTGATTTACCGACTGTACTAACCGTGTGTGCTTCACTAACATTACCCTCGTAGTCACGGCACCCAGTTCTGACTGCAGTCCATAGACGGGTGTTTTGTTTTTATCCTACCATCTTGTGCAGGATTCGCTTACTGAGATGAGATGCTCAGAGAAAGCAGATGAGAAACAATTGTAATGTACTCGGAAAAGAAGAAATTTGCAGATCATATTATAACATTACAACACAGAATGAAACTAAATCAACTTTTTGTTATTGTAGATGTTTTAATGATACAGGCTTTGTAATAGGACCATGGCTCCACCAACCAACACTTTTTTTAAACAAAATACAATGCACTATTTTTTGTAGCGTAAGAACAAATTCAGTACAAAAGCTATAAAAAATACAAAAATAATTATTTTTCTATTCATTTTTTTGAATAAAAAATTAAGGGACACATTGTATAATTGCAGTAAACCACTCCAGGGTGTTGGTGATGCTGGTTTTACCCATGCCTGGTGAGGTTTAGGCACTCGGCCTGCGGCCTCATGACCAAACCACGCCAGGCGTGGGTAAAACCAGCATCACCAACACCCTGTCGTGGTTTATTGCTTAAGTATAGCTATCTCGAATTTTTTCCCCCTCTCCCAGACAGATTTGGAGTGCAGAAGTATTTTAGCAAAAGGCCAGTTATATGGCCAGGAATTAGTTATTGGCTCGGTTTATGGCTCTTTTGTTGCCTACAATATAGTCCTGTCAAACATTATGGCAGGACTGATGAAGCTTTCCTGTATAAGGATAATTCTAGATGGGGACTGAAACACCTTAAATATACCATTTTAGACAAACCAACTACCCCAACCAGAGTAGATTGCAGGGGTTGAAACTGGCACCGGCCCACTAGCCAAATGCTGGTAGAGTTTGCATTGGGCTAGTAGGAATTTTCTTTAAGTAGCCCTGCAGGTTTCTACTAGAGAAGGTAGCATTTCAGTAAGTATACCAGCAGGGCCAGTGGAAAAGTCTGTGGGCTAGTGGATTTTCCTAATCACTAGCCCTGCTGGCTAGTGGCTGCAAAACTTAATTTTGACCCCTGATATTGTGCCTTATCTTTGAAATTGCTTTAGTTATAAAATTTTAGTGGCGCATGGGGACTAAAACATGATAATTCTAATCTAGGGAGTATACTTACTATTCTGCTAAGGAGAATACCTTTACAAAGGCTGGGCCACATTTTGTTACAGAAGAGATAGCAAGGCTATTGCTGAGCTTCCACATGCTCTATTGTTTACTTGGATGGGGAGAAGGAGGGCACATCAGTGTGAGTGGTGCTCATAAAGTGCATTAGATAGTCTCTAGCTGTGTTAACCTAGCCCCTGTCTCACTGCTATTCATCCTATTACTCTGTGTATACCTGTTATAAAATATCGAAAAGCAAAATAAAAATTCCCCCCTGTACTGTCCCTTTAGTACTGTGTGTATTGTATTATCCCCACTGTTGCAAGGGTTTCTGAGATCTATAGTCCAGCCTGAGGCTACTGATGGACTGCAGAAACAGAGTAGCATTTGTTTTGTATTTTAAATATGTGGGAAGCAGTCTTGTCTAGCACCAGCATGTTCTCCTTATAGGCATTATTTTGATCAGATTTTTAGTTTGTAAGTGTGTTCCGAGGGCTGCACTAGGTCTAGAGCATATTCGGGTTTTGCCAGATAAATTCTGACCCTCCAGCGAATGTCAGTCTGCTAGGGAAGAGGCTGGTATGGCAGAGGCGAGTGTTTGCTGTGTCAACTGGGGCAATCAGAGTGTCGGCCCACAAACCTGTTTTTGGTAAGCACAGCATTCAAAATCAGCTCTTGTAAAAATGATTTTTGTGAGTATTTATAGAGGTGCTTGGGCCAAGTGCATTATACGCCGTATGTATGGAACACCATGAGAGGTTACAGGGAGTCACTGCAATAGATGTGCATTGAAAAAAACACTAGAACTGGAAATTAGTGTTCTAAGGGAGCGACTGGAATGTAGTGAAATAATTAAGGTGATACAGGGCTTTATTGTAAACACCAGAGTACTTTTCCAGGAGGGGCAAAGTAAAGCAGCAGTAGAAATGGGGGTTGTGACAAACCTCAAGCTCATCATGTAACACTGAGAGAGAAGTGTAGAAGAAATCGCAGCTATGGGTCTGAAGTGACGGAGGTTGACAGGGAGGAAGGATAGTACATAGTAGAAGAAGGGGGTCGCAGAAATACTAGAAGATGGAGGAGGGATTGTGTTCTAGCCCTAAAAAATCAGTTTTGAGGTACTGGCTAATAACAATCAAGCAATCCATGGTGGAGTTGAAAGCGTGTGTCAGGACTCAAATCAGGAATCAGGAGCTTGTAAAATTAACAGAGAGGTGGGGAGGATTAATAATTGGTAAAGTACGAGTAATACATAACAGATTTGAACCTAGTAACATCGATAGAGATAACCAGGCAAGTGGCAGGAGGAGTAGAAGCTTGGGTGGAGGCAGTTACACCAACTAACATTGTGAACACGAACAAAGTAGTAGTAGTAGTGGGGGGGGGGTTATCCTTTGATTTACCAGCAGGCACATATGTAGAGGCAGAAAACAGGTGGCCATTGTTACCTGCCTACTAGGGGCAAAAACTAAGGATGTAAGGAATAAAATGGAGCAATTGGAAAAACTAAACAATAGTGGTATTACACTTCGGTAGTAATGATGTGGCAAGGATGCAGTCTAAAGACATTGAGAATAATTTCAATGAGCTGGGAAAGCTATTGAAGAGCAAGAACAATAAGATAATTATATCAGAGATTTTACCCATCCCATGAACAGCTGGCTTAGAAGATGGTACAGGGAGGAGATGTTCCTGTTTCAGTGGAATTGGAATTGTTTTTCCAGTGACAACTCACTTTATGCAAGAGACGGTCTGCACCAGAGTCCAAAAGCAGATAATGTTTTTGGTAATAAAATAAATTAAAACTGGTATGAGGGGGATGAGGGTGCAGAAACAGTTTATACTAAAGATGCACTGCCCAAATGGATTGACTTAAAGGAAAAGAATGGAAAGAAGGTGGTTAATGGGTAGACCTGTCTGCTAATCTGTGCCAGGAGCATGGGTAACAAGAGGGAGGAATTGGAGGCCGCATTACTAAAGGATCAGATTGATACTTGTGCTGTAACGGAAACCTGGTGGAAGAATGAGGATGAATGGAGTAACAGTCTATACAGGAATGATAGAAAGAAGGGGGGGGGGACCCTTTACAATAAACAAGATATTGAAGCAGTTGAGATCAGGGCTGAGAATAATGTGGAATTGAAATGCTCTGGGTCAAGATCACACCAAAAGAACCCCCTCCCCCCAAAAAAAATTATACTGGGTGTACTTTGTACGCCCCCATCAATGCAGAATGAACAAGTGGAAGAATCACTTAACATCTTGAGGTCAGTGGATACGAAATGCAGATTATTCCTGGTAGGGGATTTCAACATGCCAGGTATTTACTGGGACAAGACGTCTGGAACAACATGTCAGGAAAGAGACTCGATAAGCATAATGAATGAACTCATTATGGACTAGCATGTACATGAGCCCACAAGGGAGCACAAGATCCTAGGTCTGGTACTTAGCAGTGTGGAACAGAGAGAGAGAGGAACAAGTTGTACAGTGAGTTGAAGAGACACTTAGTTGGAGTGACAGTAAAGTAAAATGTATTATGTACAATTGGACAGGCTGGTCAGAGGAAAAACAACAGTCAAGTGCTACTCTAAAGCTAACGTCAGTGCAATAACAGAAGGCCTTAAAATATGGAATTGGGCAACTGAACTGAACAAACTGGGTGTTGAGGATATTGGGATGGAATTGCAAACAGAACTGATAACCTGGTTGGTACCAATCAGGGCTCCAGGTAGGATATTTTTTGGGATGGGTACTGTACTCCTCATTTTGAATGTGAGGTGAGTGAAACCAAATTCAGATGCATACAAATGTCTGGTAAGGAGTACTTTTTTAATAACAATGTCATTATTTCTTCATAAGAAATGATCAGGTGCCAACAATGCTCCAGATAATGTTGGCAGGTAGGAGTAATTTACTGACCAGTTTTAAAACGTAGTGAGCAAAACAAAATTGGGATGTGTATGAGAACTGTGAACTGGGAAAAAAACAGCCCCTGTTGAATCACCAGTTATGTTATGAAGTGGAGTGTGGAGCATTTACAGATGTTGGGTGAGTATTAGTACTCATTAAAAAAATTTTCTGAAGAGTATTTCCTCAAATGAGGTGAGTAAAATAGGTCAATACTTCCCTTATCTGGAGCCCTAGGACCAATGTCCCTGTAAGGGAAAAGTACATTAACTGAGGCATCATTCCTCAGTGGTTAACAAACAAAATCACAAGAGATCTGTGGAGGAAAAAGAGAGCTCAGAGTAAAACTAAAAGGAATGGGAAAATGTCACACTGGGTAAAGTATAAAAACATGATAAGGCAGAGCAAGAAGGATATTAGAACAAGCAAGGCAGTCCTGGAGTTTAAATGAGCAGTTCCTACCAAGGACATTCACAAAACATTTTACAAGTATTTTAACAGCAATAAGGAGTCTAATCAAGGAATAGAACCACTACTGGTGGGTCAGGAGACCATATCCAGGGAGGAAGAGATGGCTGAAGTTTTCAACCAACATTTCTGCTCAGTATTTCACAAGAGCGCAACTGCAGCAACCAACATTGAGGAACCACAGGCAACACCAAAGTTTTAAATTTACAAGAACAAATATGTCTCCTAGTTTAACTGTCGGACAATTAGTAAGGCCCAGGGACCTGATGATATCCATGTGCATATCCTGAAAGAACAGGCAGATGAATTTGTGGGCTCAATCAAATGTCTGAAAAATCTTTAAATGAGGTGTGAGTGGTAAGTTGCTGGAGGGAGATATTTGTAGTGCCAATCTTCAAAAAATGGACAAGGTTTAACCACCAGAATTTTAGACTGGTTAGTCTAACATTGGTCCTTGGCAGACTAATGGAGACATTTGTTAAGGATGAAATTGAACGCGTTACAGTGCAGTAGTTACAGGATGATACCCACATGGCTTCCGGGGGGAAGATCCCATGGCTTCCAAGGGGAAGATCCTGCCAGACTAATCTTATAAAGTTTTTGAACCCATAAATAAAGCACTAGATAAGGGTTTTCCAATAGACGTCTGTAACCCCCACCCAGGTATGCCGTTTCCATATTGACAGCAATACCATGTGGGCTGGGTTCGGGGAAGAATATGTCACTCAGCACATTGGCTAGGTTTGGCTACTCTGCAACAGGGGCACCCAAGTAACTCCAGACACAGGAAGCAATAACTGTAATGTCCAATACCAGAAGTGGGATTCTAAAGTGTGGCTTTTATTCACTTCCAACAGAATAAGCAAAGCATAGATGGACCCCACGGGGCTACACTCCTGGTACGGCAGATTAATGGAGATCAGAACACATCCTTATTCACTTTAGCCCTCAGGCTCTGAAACACACTGGGCACACAGCCCAAACTTGTATGCTGCTCTGGGTTTTCCCTGGCTCGGCTCCCTTACCAGCCACTGGGACACTTTCCATATAGCATGGAAACATTTACTGGTGGCTCCCTAAACCACCTATGAGCACTTCTGCTCCATAAGGGAATGTTCCTCATCAGTCCCACGTCTGGGTACTTTTCTCAGGCACTAGCCAAGTACCTGAGAGAAAGCAACAGGTGTCCCAAAGTAAACTCATAGAGGTGAATTTGGTTACTACTGTTGGGGGGTCTCCCACCTCTTGTTCCCATAATTCATACCCGGCCATTTCTCTGGACTGTAACACCTCATCCTTTAAAACACTTTGCTGTGTAGATTCTTTTTAAATATATTCATATTCAGTCTACTGTCTTTGCATCCCATTTGTGCTGAACTTGAACATACTTAAATAAGTGGCTGTGTCCATTACTCTAGACCCCCCACAGATTTAAACAATCCAATCCCCACATCTTCCAAACTGTACTTGGCTGTCTTTTCCTGACCCCACAGTAACAGTCACTTTAGTTTCTTTTGTTTCGGGTGAAAACACATGGCCCTTTAGCAGAGCTAACTCACCCCTTGGTTGCAGGTGCCCCTTAATACATTTTCTCCTCAAAGAAAATCTCGTCCAGAACTTCCGGTGCCTCAGCACCTAACTTAAATCAGGCAGCTTCTTTTTCCCTAGCTGGACCAGGGGTTGCCCCTGGAAGCAGGCTGATTCCTTCCCGCAGGGATGGGGTCCTGAACCACTGAAAGCGGTCTCTACCACTTCAATGTGTTCTTCTTGTGTTCCTCTTCAGGTGAGAACAGACACCTATACCCAAAAATATCTCTTTGACAGAGCTTAGAGCTTTGAGGGCCTGCCTACAGCAGAGCACCTCTACTACAGACTGCCACAGACTCTACTGAACTCACTTCAGAATTCTCCAATGTTTTACTCTAACCTCCAACTGCAACATTCCAGTGTGGCTTCTTCAGCTGTGACAGTTCTAAAATGATGTCATCCCTCAGTCTCAGCTGAGACTGAGAACAGAGTGAGACAGTGTGAAATCCATTTAACTGGAGTTTCACAGGCTGCCTTCCCTGCCTACCACTAGGTCTTACTGGGATTCTAGTAACCCCAGATAACAGGGGGTTACACATCATTTACTTAGATTAGAGCAAGGCGTTCAGTACTGTACCACATCAAGAGCTTATTGTCAAACTATCAAGGCTTAGCTTAAATAAAAGATTAGTTAAATGGGTTCAAGCTTGGTTAACTGGCAGGAAACAGAAAGCAGGTATTAGAGGTCATGACTTGGACTGGGGAGCAGTGACTATAGGGTCCCACAGGGTTCAGTGCTGGGTCCTGTACTTTTTAACATCTATGTTTCTAGCATCTAGCCTGTATGGAGAGTGTGGATGAGCAAGTTTGCAGATGACTCTAAAATTGGCATGGTGCTGCCTGCCTGGTGGTGCTGAGGGTTGAGGCGCTGGACACTACACCTCACGTTATGCTGGTGACCTGGGTTCGGGAACGACCTTGGGTCGCTGGGGTGGCGGCACATTGGGGAGGGAGAGTGGGAGCAGGATCCAGCATTGGCTCTCTTCTCCTGGGTAAGGGGTGGGGTCACCTGCCCATAGTCCCGCCGTCACTGAATGGTGGTTTGGTGCTGGTGTAGGTGGTCAGCTGCACGACTGGAAGGGAGGGGCATCCTGAATGGCATGCGTGTGCATGCCTCCACATGCACATGCTACGTCGGGGACATGTGGGTATAGGGATCAGGCGAAAACCCACAAAAACCCAGAAATTACATATGGAAAAAAAAAATTGGCATGGTGGTGGATACAGCGGGGGGAGCGGATATGCTTTGTTGTAACCTTAAAAACTTTGAGGAATGGGCAAAAAGATCCAAACTAATAGTAAGGGCAAATGCACAGTGATACAGCTTGGGTCTAAAAACAAGCATTATAAATATAATCTCATTGATACAGTCCTACAGGTGACCACTGAAGAAAAAGATTTGGGTGTAAGGGTCTCCAGTAATTTGAAATTTGTTCATCAATACGATCAGGTAACAACAGAGGTGTACAGAGTCTTAAGATGCATAAAAAGGAATATCACTAACAGAAGCAGGGAAGTAATAATGCCATTGCATAAATCATTGGTAAGGCCCGTGACTGAATACTGTAGCCAGTTTGGTCTCCACAAGGTGTAGGTGACATTAAGCTCCTGGAAGGAGTACAAAGAACAGATAGTGGAATAATAAGGGCAATGACAGCACTGGGGAGGTTAAAACATGGGTCAAATTGGACCCGCTGGTATAAAGAAATGTGGGTCTAAAGAAGACCCTACGGGGTCAAAACATAATAAATAGCAGATTTTGGATAGTTCACATTCTTTTCTTTTAAATATTGTTTTTGAGCAGGTTAATCAGTTTTGACCCGCTGTCAATGGAAAGAGGGGTCGTTTCTGAGCATGATGCAACTTTTACCACACGATAGCGCTGTCCCTTGATAAGGGGGGTGAAGGGAAAAAGTTACAATGAGAGATTGCATGAGTTGAATGTTTAGATTTATTTATTTGAAAATTGGTAACCATGAGGGTCACACTGAGCCAAGGCTCATTTCTAGGTGCGGCCGGGGGGAGGGAAGGGAAGAGTAGTTACGCAAACTGGTCTGATAATGAAGTTGTACCAGGAGGCAGTATACTTGCAGGTATAAAAAAACTTTTATTTCTACCTACAGTTGCACCCAGGTACACAGTACGTGTTAGTACCTTCTGAGGAATGCCAGCAGAACACACCAAGAAACACTCCTACCAGTTTTGCTTAACGTGTCATCAGTATCTGCTGGCTGTTTAAATAATGTATTTAAAAAGGTCAAAGTGCAAATAATGCAATATCCATATTCAAGTGCAAAAATACATTAATGCAAATACATTAGTGTCGCATGATAGGCCTGTATCCATTTACATGGGTTCATATTGTATATGCTATAATGTACTTTAGAAATATGACACTGTCACTTTAACAGGTAACTACAAAATAACCAGAATTTCTATAAAGGCTAGCGTGGATCTGTTATTTCTATGAAGGCTAGTGTGAACCTGTTATGTCTCCAGATAAGGTAGACAGGTATATGGCCCAGGAAGGCATAAAATATCCCACTGTAGCGTTCCATGACAGGAAGAGGTCAGGGGATGACCTAGGGGTCAGGGGTTAAGCCAAATGCAAGAATCAGATGTCACTGGGGTTGATATGGAACCACAGTGACACATACAGGGAAAGGTACACACTGTTGCACCCCATCACAGTGTGGGTGTGGCTTGAAGATGACCAGCCTGTGTGTATATGACACACATTCTGAACTCAGAGCAGTTGTTAAACAGTTTAGCTGGGGGTCAGATCATCTGTTCCAGCTGGCATATACTTGTAGACCAGAAATATATGTGTAGGCCTGGAAAAATCTCTAAAACCAGACCCTGAGTGTGTGGAAGTTTGACTTCTCACATACAAAACAGAAAATTCTGATTTGTAAGTCAGAATTTTGGAAACCACGATTTTTCACCAAGGAGAGCACCTGACATTTCTTTCAAAAGGACATTCAGAGGAACTGACTTGAATACAACCTTGCTACAAGATTGTTGCTGAATGACTCATCTCTGCAAGGACATTTAAAATCTTGTCTGGACTATAACATCAAAACAAGGTATAGTTTAGAATAACAGTATCTAGTGTTTTCTGTAAACCATCCAGTTTTACTTTTGTTATTGTCTGCATTTCAGAGTTCTTCCAAACTGTAGACTTTTCTGTATTGCGTTTATTTTAAGTAAACTTTTATGATTTTCTTTTCAACTCTACCTGGGGGTCTGATTGTGTGATTTAACATTTTAACAGAAGGGTTTTGAAAAGGCTGTGTGCCTTGACAGATAGTACTGCTTGGCTGTCGTACCCAACCTACTTAGGCAAGATGTAGCCAGTGGTTGTGGTGGGATTCAAATACTGAAAGTAGTGCAGCATCAAGGTAACTCAAAACTACAGAATCCACCCTCCCATTGGGAAAAGGAAGGCTGGTAAGTCATCCTGAAACCCTTACTCCTGCTCACGAGTTCCAGAATTGGGGTATCCTCTCTGCAAACAGGAGGTCCTGCCAGGCTGCCCGGAGTTTGGAGGCCAGGGGCTCATGACAATTAGTGCAAAATACAGACTCTAAAAAAATTCATATATCAATTCATTGCAGACAGGAAAAATACATACATACAGATTCTAGTTTTAAAAAACATTTCAGCGCACATACTACCGAATTTGATCGTAATAAATAACATTCCTAATAGCAAAATGTAACATAACAGTTGGATCATTATCAGTATTGTTAATTCCCAAAGAAAAATAAATGCATTAAATGATACCAAGCGCATAATGCTGTATAACCATGCAACCTGGTAATCATGAGGAAACTGACCCCAAACTGGGAGAAAACATTTGAAAGTGTTTCATTATACATTTCTAGCAGTACTATAAAACCATTCAATGCATGAATAAATACATCTTAGCAGGTAGTATGATTATACAGCATTATGCACTTGGTATTACTTAATACATTTATTTTTTCATTGTGAATTAGCAATACTAATAATGATCTAACTGCTATGCTATATTTTGCTAACTGTTAGGAACCATTATTTATTATGAAAAGTTCATACTAATGTTTTTTTTCAGGAATCACGTGCTGTGCCTTTTGTAAATATATTAATGGTATAAACCCCCTTTTTGTAGTTACTATACTTAAAGGCAGATCATGCACTGTGTTTTTAAGGTGGTATAGGTTCTTACTGTTAGCATTTATCTTCTTCGTGTTATCTGTTCACGGATCAGATTCCGTAATATGTGTACTGAATTGTTTATAGAATTAGTATCTGTATGTATGTTTCCTGTCTGTACTGATATATGAATTTCTTTGAGGTCTGTATTTTGTACTAATGTATTTGCATTAATGTATTTGTACTTGAATATGGATAGCACATTAGTTTCACTTTGACCTTTTTAAAATACATTATGTACACTACCACCTGGCACTCCTTTTTTTTTTTCAATAAGATTTTATTAAAATACCAAAGATTAACAAATACATAAGCTGATTTCAATATCAGCATAAAATATCAGGAATTAACATTGAACTTACCTTAACAAAAAGACTACACGTAAATTATCTTCAAGATAACAGAAAAAGCTCCTTTCTTTAAACTTTGTATTTTCTCATGTTTTTTATTTTAACATTCCAGAGTTACATAACCCACCTTACGAAATAGAAACAAGAATGTCTGGAAATTCTTAGGCTGGTAAGGATGGCACATTTTAGCATAGGAATGGGTGATTTCTTTCAAGCAAAGCGGGTACCATTTACAAATAACTTGCTGTTTTGTTAAACAACTCATAGTCTCCTTTTGATAATGAAACCTAATGTATTAGTACATGAGCAAATGCTGCACAAATATGGTGGTCTAAAAGCATTTTGCAGCTTCTTTACTCTTTATTCAGACACCTGGCACTCCCTAATGACGCATTAAGTGAAACTGGTAGGAGTGTTTCTCAGTGTACTCTGCCAGCTTCCTAGGAAGCAGCTAGCACATACTGTATACCTGGCCACAGCTGTGAATAGAAATAAATTTTTTTTATGCTTGCAAGTTTACTGCCTCCTGGTACAATTCGTATGTAGTTGGTGGTGGTTCTAAGCTTGTTTGTTGCCGTGCTGTTTTATTTTTTTTTTCTTTAGCACACCGTGCAGTGGGGCAGGCTTCTTGTTTTCACTGATATTGAAGTTACAAGAACAGTGACATAAAGTTCACAAGTCGATAGCAGTACAGACGGTAATGCCAAACATCGCAACTGGGTGCAAACTAAACAGCATACAGAATCAAGACCCAAACCAGTATTCAGAGATGAGGAAAGCACAGTGGAACTGATGACGTGTGGGGCAAGGGATGATGGCTAGTGAAGAGCATAGAGAGCAGTGATGGATGCAAGAGGGTGAGTTTGTAGCAAAGTGGTAGAAGGCGTTACAGAGGATGTCCAGTCTAGCCAGGGATGTGAACAGGGTGGTGCGATGGACCACATCCATGTAATCAAAGACCAGGAGAACCATTTTGGTGACTAACTCATGGTGAACCATCAGAGAGATGCAGTCCTTGTAGTGGTAGAGGGCACTGATGTTGGAGCAGAGTTTAGCATGGATGGCATTGATTTGAGCCAGGAAGTCAAGTCTGCCATCTAACCACATACAGAGGTATCTGAAGGTTGGGACAACCTCAAGTGGGTAGCCATCTAGTGTGGAGAAAATGAGGAGGGAGGAGAACCAGGCCAATTTCAGGCTGGTATCAAAGGTCATAGATACAGTTTTTATGTGCTGATCCATAGTTGGTTGGACTGGAACCAGTACAGAACATTATGAAAGTCATGCTGGAGTGAGACTTCCATAGAAGCAGTTGAGGGACCTGAGATGTAGAGGACTGTGTTGTCTGCATACATGTGAATGTGTGAGTTGGCACAGGCAGAGGGGAGGTCATTAAGGAAAATCAAGAATAGGATTGGACTCCAGATGGAGCCCTGTTGGACCACAGCCTGGATAGAGAGTTGTGGGGAAAGGGTGCCTCCTACCACTACTAACTGTTGATAACTCGTGACACAGGATCAAAACCAGCTGATAGTGGAGATTGAGAGTCCAGCAGCATTCAGCTTATCGTAGAGGAGAAAATGGGACACCAAATCAAAAGCTTTGTCCAGATCGATGCAGATGGCTGCAGCAATGTGCCTCGATCCATCCCTGAAAAGATGGAATCAGTGACTCTAAGTAGGGAGGTGATGGTGGAGTGATCCTTCCTAAAACCAGACTGGAAGAGGGAGAGGAAGTTGGAGGAATGGAGGAAGTCAGGAAGCCATGAGAAGACCATTTTCTCTTGCAGCTTCGCAAGAGAAGGGAGGAGGAAGATAGGGTGGAAGTTGCCAGTAGTGGAGGGATCACCCTTTGTGAAGGGGAGAACCTTGAGAATTTCCCAAGATTGAGAGACAATGCAAAGGCTGAAAGAGAGATTTAGGAGGAAAGTGAGGAGAGAAGTGATGCCTGGACCTGACAGATGAAGTTTAGGGTCCAAATCATCTGGGCTAGATTTGGAAGGGGTTAAGTGAGAAAAGGGCAAGAAAGGTTTCCTGGGGAGTGACACTGGGAAAAGTCAAAACCCAAGGGAGTGAGAGGGGAGGGAGTGGTAAGGGAGAGGGAGAAGGGGGTGGAGCCAGGCAGGTGGCAGGAGAGCACAGTGATGAAATTGTGCACAACCCACCATTGTTGGCCTGTGCTTTCAGATTCCCTTAAAGGAACCAGGAAACAAACAGAAACAATTATTCTAGCAGCCTTTGCCTTTGACTCAGCCAGGGACTATATTTTCAAGCTTGCCAAACTCTATGGTACTTTAGAATACAAACCTGATAGGTACTACATTTTTCCAGACTTTTATTTCAAAACCCAGCAACTGCAACGGAAGTGCCTGGCTTGTGGGCAAGACATACTGGAGGTTGCATCTGAGTTCTCCCTGCTCCCTCCATCTAAAGTCAAAATAGTAAAAGATGGCAAAACCAACATCTTAGTTGGTCACATTTCTCCTTTCCCACTTTTCCCAGCAAGAGATTTCTGGCACATCCAGTGGATCAAAGATAGACATGATGAAAAATGTGGAGAAGATGGACTTGTAAATGGTGAAGTGAGAGCAATCTATTAATACAAAGTTAATGTTTACGTTCTAATTTACTACATTATGGTTGATTATTTTTGTATAGCCCATCCCTCCCTGATGTCTAGGGGTATGGTGATGGTAAATGTCTGTTGGGGAGGGGCAGCAACAGCAGAAACTTCACCAGATAGCTTACATTTTCCAGGTAATTGTGTTTACATCCCTCAAGGAGTGAGGTACGGCTGTCCTCCAGGTGCTGGACTAGAAGAAAATTGTTAGTTAGTGGTAGAAACAGCCATTGCAAAGAACTGAATCGACACTGCAGGTGCAAGGAAAACAGTGAGATCCCATTTAATAACATGTAAAAGTTGACTCTGAGTCCATGGAGCAGTAAATTAATTACAGTTCAGGAGGGAAACATATCACACTGGACCGACATGGTCACATAAGTGCAGAAGTCCATAATGTCCCAGTCGCACACTATCTATTCTGTGGAGCATGATCTGGATGATCTCATTAAATTAGGCAGCTGAGTTTATCCAAAAATAGCAATAATGATCCTTAAGGGCTACATCTTCACATGGTCCCACAAGATCCACACTCTCCCTTGTAACTCGGAACACAGTCTCATGCTAGCCTTTCACCTTGGGGCTACTGTTTCCTTATTCCAACAGCTAGCCTGACCATCGGAGCCAGGAATGTGTTAGCCTCTCACCTTGGGGCTGCTATTCCCACCTCCCAATGGCTCCAGATTCACGGACACCCGCCTGGGTGACTGTCCCCATGAAAATCCAGGTGGCTTATCAGCATGGATGCCCCAGCCAAGGCACTCACTCTCAAATGCTACTCCCATATCTTCAACATTCTCCTTCGCTCTGCCTCGAGCCTTGGCTCCCAAGCTCACTCCTGCCACTCAGCCTCTCACTTGTCTTATGGGGTAATGGTCTGTCTCCCTCTGCATAGCTGGGGGAGCCCTTCCAATGGCTGCCACTGTGTCCAGAGCAGGGTTGATTTTTTCCTCCACTCTCCTGAGATAAACTACCAAATGGCACCTTGAGCGGGCAATTGGTCCCGATCACCCAATGCCAACCTCCCTTCCTCTCTTGCACACTTCCTTAAAAAGCCAGGCTCTGCCCCAGGGTACCCCCATGCCCCTGCAGTCTCCGGGTGACGAAGATATTAACCTAGGGCCTGGGAAAGAGTCGAACGCAGGATGTGTTTACCCCATTTAATGTACTTAGGTCCAGGACTTCAGTTAACTGCATTTTGGGAGTAATTGACTTCCAAAAATAAGGCACAAACTTCCAAAATGAAGAGGGAGTAAGTCATTGACTTCCAGATGTAAAACCAAAAATTAGATGACTTCCAAAATTGCAGGCATGGAAGTCAGAAATGATGGATTTTTCTGAAAGAAACTGTATTTTACCACTAATATAGTAACGTCCATAAAGTTGCCCTTTCTAGAATACTGACTTCCAAAGGCAGGATTCTGGAAGTATTCTGACTTCCCAAAAAATTGGAATGACTTCCAAATTTCGACTTCTGGAAGTTTTAGATTTCCACTGAAAATAAGTTAATTGAACCCCTGCTTAGGTCAAGCATTACTGTGACCTATTGCACAGAGTTCATTCTTGAAAATCCAAAATCATTTTACAAAGTTCCTATAGAGAGAGGGCAGACCAGGATCCATGGGAAACCATGATTATACCAAGGAGGGAAGGGGATGTAGGTTTCACAGAATTTTGATGGCAGAAATGGATCACATCAGCCCATCGAGTCTGCTCTTTTCCCACTCCCCTACTCATCTCCACCCTTATGGGCCCTCCCCAATCCCATGTGTCTGTCCCGTGCCCTCTTAAATCCCTCCACTGTTCAGCCTCCACCACCTCTTCTGGTAGTTTATTCCAGGCCTCCACCACTCTCTCCGTAAAGAAACGCCCTCTCACACTGCCTCTATATCTTCTATCTTCCAGTCTTAGTTTATGCCCTCTAGTTTTTGCCCCCTCCTTCCTTCTGAACAAGCTCCCCCCTTCACGTTATTAATCCCCTTCACATATTTAAAAGTTTCAGTCATGTCCCCCTCTCCATTCTAGTCTCCAGTGGGTACAGATCCAATTCCCTACACCTCTGTTCATGTGGTGTCCCCTGCATACCATGCACCATCTTGGCTGCTCTTCTCTGAACCCTTTCCATCCCATCAATATCCTTGCATAGGTGCAGACTCCAGAACTGGACCCCATACTCCAGGTGTGGCTTCACCATGGCCTTGTAAAGAAGCATCAGCACCTCCCTCCTGCTGGTTATGCCCCTCCCAATGCATGCCAACATTCCATTAGCCTTCCCCACCACCCTGCTGCACTGGCCAGCCACGTTAAGGTTGCTTTATACTATAATCCCCAGATCCCTCTCCTGCTGGTTTTTTTTTTTTTTTGTTTATTTCACCCTCCTAGAGTGTAAGCTGTTCTTGGGTCCTTGCATCCTAAATGCATCACTGCACACTTTTTGGCATTGAATTTTAGTTTCAAGTTTCTGACCACCCTCCAGAGTCCTCAAGTGGTGCTTCATAACCTCTACTCCCCGGGTGTCCACCCTATTGCAGATTTTCGTGATAATCCGTGAATAGGCACACTCTTCCCTGAGACCCTCTGCTATATCAGCTGATGTATATATTAAAAAGAAGGAATCCCAGCACCGCACCCCTGGGACACCCCACTCATTACCCTCCTCACTGTGGAATGCACCCATTTACCACCATGCTCTGACTTCTGCCCGCCAGCCAGTTTTCCACCCACTTAGTTATTTTTGCTCCACCCATAAGCTTTCCAGCTTATTCACTAGCCTTCTGTGAGGGACGGTGTCAGAGGCCTTACTGAAGTCCAGATAGGCCACGTCCACCACCCTGCCCCAGTCAACCACCTGCGTCACCCAAATAAAGAACTCTGTCAGGTTCGTCTGGTAGGACCTCCCATTGTGAATCCATGCTGCCTTTCGTCCTGCAGTCCGCTGTCCACCAGGTAGTCCACCATCCTTTCTTTAATTAGTGCCTACATCACCTTGCTCACCACCGAGGTGAGAATGACCGGGCGATAATTTTCCACTGCCTCCTTACTGCCCCTTGTGCAGCGGCACCACATCCGCCCTCCTCCAGTCCCTTGGCACACACCCTGTATCCATGGACAAGTTAAACAGTCTCATCAGTGGGGCTGCCAGCTCCTCCCTCAGTTCCCTGAGTACCCTCAGGTGCAACCCGTCCAGCCCATTGCCTTGTCCACCTTTAACCTGCCCAGTTCCTCCCTTACCGTGTCTATCTTGAACATGCTAGGATCTGCCTTTTTGCCTTCCCTGCCCCTCTCCCCCAGATCTGGTCCCCTACCCTCCCCCTTCCCCTCCTTTGTGAAACCGAGCCGAAGTAGCTGTTCATCACTTCTGCTTTCTCAAGGTCCTTTTCCAGTTGTACTCCCCCTTCCCCGCAACCTTACTATCCCATGCCTCACCCTCCTTCTTTCCCCCACATACTTAAAAAAACATTTTATCCCCCCTTTAGCTCACTTAGCTATTTTCTCCTCAGTATCCACTTTAGCCCTCCTTATCTATTGCCCTGCAACCCTCCTCTTCTCCCTATAATCCTCCCTGTCCTCCTCATTTTGTGTCTCCTTATATTCCCTGAATGCCCTTTTCCTTTCCCTGACTGCCCTGTCACCTCCCTTGTAAACCAGAGTAGTCGTCTTCTTTTTTTTGTTCTTCCTCACCTTCTTAATGCAAATTTCAGTGGCCTTCAGTACCCTTCCTTTAATAGCTTCCCATGGTTCCTCAGTATCCCCTATATTCCCCTTACCTGCCATTTCTTCTCCAAATATCCTCCTCATTTTGTTAAAGTCTATCTTCCTGAAGTCCATCACCATCGTTCTAGTCTGATTTGTCTCCCTCTCGGTTTTACCCTGAACCTCACTGTCCTGTGATTACTAGTACCTAGTCCTTCAGCCACCACCACCTCTTCCACACTCTTCCCCATTTGTGAGGCTCACGTCTAGCAGGTTATCACCTCTAGTAGGTTCCTTGACCAGCTGTTGCATGAATACCCCTTATAGTGCCTCTAGGATCCCCCTGCTCCTAGCTGATACCACAACCGGGATCCCCAGTCCACATTGGTAAGTCCCCCACTAGCAGAAGCTCCCCCTTGACAGCCATCTTTGTAACTGCCTGTATCAGCTGTCTATCCCCTTCCTCCCCTTGTGTCGGAGGTCAGTAAACCACCCCTATCTTCAGTGATTCCCCAGTCCGTTTGTCAGGTGTGACCCACATGAGCTCAGTTCCCTATCTCCTCCTGCCCTTCTGTTGCTGTAATGTATTCTTTAACGTATAATGCCACTCCACCCCCTTACCATCCCTGTCCTTTCTAAACAGTCTGTAGCCTGGGATAACTGTCTCCCAGGAATGAGGTTCTGTCCGCCATGTCTCACTTACCGTTGCTATGTCCAGTCCCTCTTCCACCATGATGGTCTCTAAGTCTACCATTTTGTTCTCCAAACTCCTGGCATTGGCCGATAGTCCCTTCCACCAGGCCCCCCTTCCCTCACTGCTTTCCCCTACTAACCTTTGCCTGTTCTTGCTTCCTACCTGTATTTTATCTCCATCCTCGGGGGGGGGGGTGATAACATTCCCATAACTCCTTCCACTTGAGTGGCCTTCTTGACACCCCTCCCGAAAATCAGTTTAAATTATACTCTTTCAATAGGGTCACCTAATTTCTCTTTAGCACTGCTTGCCCTCCCTGCTTAGATGTAGCCAGTCCAGGGCAATAGGCTGTTATCCTCCCATGTTGCTCCCCAGTCCCCCACTAACCCAAACCCCATCTGCCTGCACCAGCCCTCTAGCCATTAATTAAATTCTTCAGTCCTCTGCTTTCTTATTGTGCTTGCTCGTGGTACAGGCAGTACCTCCAAGAACACAATTGAATGGAACCCCACACTGTTGCAGAACCTAGCAAGCTCCCTGATCCTAGCCTGCACCTCTAGTAGACTACTCCCCTCCAGATCATTGGTGCCTAGGTGGAACACCAAGTGTGACCTCTCATCTTGCTGCTTGCCCCATGAGGGTGTATTGTGCCTCACCTTTAGCACCATCATTCCTGGCATACACTCAACCCAGATGGTACTGCTCCTGCCATCCTTTCTCCCCTGTCTGATTCCTTTAGTATTGAGTCCCCTATGAGCATGACCCTGCTTCTCCCTCTCCTGCTTTTGCTTTTGCTTCTCTAGCTTACTCCCCTTTCCTGGCATCTCGTTTCCTTCCCTGGTCCCATTTTCCCCTTTGTCCATCTCCTTTCCCAGAGTTTTGCTCACCCCTTGGACTAAATTTCACATTCCCACTGCACTGGTGTCCCCTCCAGTCCCCTCCCCCATCCTAGCCTCCCTTTTCGTGGGCTGAGACCCTTCCCTTTGCTCCTTCCCTTCCTCTCTACTGCCTGAATCCCTCTGTGAATGGGTATCCTCCCCTTCCCTTTATCCTTTCCTTTACTGAGCCTACCTCACTGTCTGTTCTGTTTGTGACCCCTTGAGATTGTTTTCACCCTGATCATTTTGCTGCTCCCCTCCAGGTTCCCGCCATGTGTGCTTCCCCATTCCGATCCTCTTCATCACCTTAGCCCCCTTCCCACTGAATTCCTCACTGCTACACTCCTTGCCATCCTCCTCCTGAAGTACCCCCAGGAGGCAAATCTGTTTTCCTGCTCTTCCCCCATGCTTCACCACCTGCTGCCTAATGCTCTTCTCCCTGGTTCCTGCCCCTTCCCTGATGGTGCTTGCTCTGCTCTTTTTGATCCTACCACTTGCCACCAACTCTGGTCCCATTCGTCCGTTGTACCCAAGCCTCCTGCGGCATCCATTGTGCTCCCCCTTTCACCTCTCACCCCTCTGGTGTATTCTCTGGCCCTCTTTCAGTCCTCTCCCCTTCTTTTTGCACCTACCCCTACACCTGTTCCTAATACCCCTGCATCTCCTCCAGTTGTCTCTCTTTCACTCCCCTGCCAAAACTGGTGTTTTCTTTGGACCTCTTCCTATCCTCTTCTCTTCCCCTCTCCTCTCCCCTCCCCTGCTTAACACCCATGTCAACCACCCCACCTCCTCTGTTAGCTATGCAAGCTGTCTGCACACCATGCAACCCCCCAGCCTCCATGCTATATCCAACACCATGGCCGTCCCACAACCACTGCTCCCTCCCAAAGATTTCCCTTGCCCTATTGTCCCGGTGACCATACTCAGGATCTGCATGTCCCCGTTTCAGGCTATCTCTCCAACTTTGCTGCCTGTCCATTAACTAACCTTAGTCTTCGAGGTGCTGAAAGAATGCCCCTTCTCCAATATGCCTGCACCACTTATGTTGCTCAAGTTTAAGATCCTAATCGACCCCACCGTCCAGCTTCTATTCATGATTTAAACTTTAACACATTTAGACATTTAGCACTCCCTCCCCAGTTTCCCAATCGACCCCACCTCCCTGCTTCTATTCAATATTTAAACTGTTAAAAACATTTAGACATTTAGTATCCACTCTCCAGTTTAGCCAGCCTTTCTAATTATAGACATTTAAACTTTTCTAAAAAGCAGTCTGACTCTTTGACCCCTTTTCCCTCTTAAAGTCACTGTATCTTAACTGTTATTGTTTGTTCCAATAACAAAGCAGTTTGCCCTTTGAGCAGCTTTCCGTATAGGAGTCACTGTTCATCCTGTGCTGTTTATTGCTTTTGCTGGTCCCCCTTAACTCATTACCTCCAATAGCCCCTTGTGAAGTCTGAACTATCCATTATTTACCTGACACAAAATGGCCGCCCAGGAGGTAATGAGTTAAGAGTCAGTTATTCCTTTTAGGCAGCTGGCCTCCTGATGACTTAGTTGCGCAGTGTTCCACCCCTTGTTGGAGCTGTCCAATCCCTGGCTCCGCTTCTGTACGACTGTGGATGCCGCCTTCCTCTTCCGTGGGGCTGCTGGCTGGGATGCTGCTCCACTTTTACAGTCCAGTGAGGGGAAGAGGAGTCCCTAGATGGGACAAATGTCATCTCTCCTCTCAAATCCTCCTACTGCTGCTGTTCTGTATGGTTCCGACACGCTCTTTTATGGGGCCGCCTGGCTTTCGAATTTGCTGGAGTTGACCCTGATTGGGTGCGTCTCTCTTTCTTTGGAGCACCGCCAATTGGTGCAGCTGCCCGCTTTCCTCAGTGGCTGATTGGTAGCTGCTTGATTGCCCAGGAGATGGAAGCCACTCCGCTTCTGTGAGACTGTGGATGCCGCCACTCGATTGCCCAGGAGCTGTAAGCTGCTCTATTTCTGTGCGGCTGTGAATGCTGCCTTCCTCTTCCACGGGGCTGCTGGCTGGGATGTCGCTTCTGTGTGGATGTGGATGTTGCTCCACTTTTACAATCCAGTGAGGGGGAAGAGTAAGTCCTTAGACAGGACAAAAGTCACCTCTCCCCTCTGATCCTCCTACTGCTGCTGACAGTTTGCCTGACTCATGAACTTTTTATGCTGCCATGCAAGCAATAAAAGTAAGAGAATGGTTCAGGGAATGTCATGCGCCATAAAGAAATATTACTGGCCAAGTTTCTGGATAAAAAGCAGGAGCATGTTGGCAGTATCCTGTTTTCACCCAGAGTAATTCGGTGATTTTCATTACCTAAGGATACCCTTAAACGGGCTAGTAAATGGCAGATGGAATAGCAACTGGACTTTTATCCTTGGTTACAAGCCAGCCCTTAGAGGAAAAGTCTCAGCTTACCTCATTAACGCTGTGGAACCTAGAGGTCCTGATTAAGCAAAACAGGTAAAAAGATATTTTTTTCCGTACAGTTGCTTGTTTGTACCATTAGATTTTATTTTGGTTGATCATGTGACCGCCCACGTACCATGCTGCCGAAGTAGGACTCCTAGTGTCACCTGAGGCCAGCCCTCTGAGGATGCGAATTACAGGCTAAGCTATGGGGGGGGGCTTCTATGTGTTGAAACTTCTATAGTAATGTTAACGCTGTAAAACGGTGCATTTTCATGCTTATTCTGCTGTTACCAATCTATCGGCGCAGTCACTGGGAGTACTAGTTTGGTGGCATTACGGGGGTCACAGGATTAACCAGGTAAACTAATTGTACAAACATTAATTCATGAAGCATTAATGCAGGGCTAGCTCTGGCCTTTTATTTTTCTGAACCCTAATCTTCTCTAGCGTGTTTTCTTTTGTGCCATATGGTAAGCAGAATTTATTTTAATTTGCATTAAATAGTGCCAGACAGTTTTAAAAATCACCATTTATGAAAACATATCCTTTTTGACTTCAGTAATGAGTGACAGAGCTAACCCTAGTGCAGCCGAGAGTTCCACTTTAAGGATTTAGATGTAAGTAGTTGTCAGAACTCAGGCATGTATTGAAAAACTGAAAAAGGATGGATTTACGTTATGGCAGGGTTTAATATGTGCAGACGGTTTGATAAGCTAATCACGTACAAGATATCTATACCGAAAAGGAATTAACTTAAGTTGTTTTTATTGCCTTTTGATACAAAAAAGTCAAAACTTGTTCTGATAACGGAGTATGAAAATTTGAATGAACCAAGAAGCCAGATTACATGCTGAGAAAGAAACGCAAGCAAACATTTATCGCCTGTGCTTACGCTCTCTAGTTCTAAAACAAAAGAAGTTTGTGAGTGAGGATACAAACAAAAAATGGGAGATTGAGGCAGGCTGGCTATAACAGACCTGTTAATCTATAAAGAGTTGGAGAATGTCCAACAAGGGTGACTGTTCAACTGAAAATAAATCTGTACAGTTAAAGATTCTGAGCCATGGTTAACTCTGGTTAAAATGGCTAGGATGCTCAACTTGTCTTCAGAATTATGTTAGCATGGCTGTAGTTTGCAAAGTAATTTCTTCCACTGTATATGGAAATGTAAGTACATAAACGAATAGTATACAGCAAGGCAAATTACTGTTGTACTGAGTAAAAGTTTTCCTTGTGTGTTTGTAACATCAGTGATAAATGACTTCACACAATTGAATATTGATAAAAATGAGACCAGGGTTGTTTGTCTAACAACAGAGGCCACCACTAACAAAAAATCCTCCAGTAATGGAACAGTAAAAAATGCTAACCATTCTGCTGGCAAAAATGGCAATGTATTTTAAAGTAATCACTGCTTTTGAAAAGACTAATATAGATGTAGAACATTGGGAAGACTTCATGGGGATTCCATGGCAAAAACGATCTCCACTTCTTCCCCCTATTTGTTAAAGTTAGGAATCTTCTCTTCATTATTTTACCACCTCTATCATTCACATTTCTTATCCCAGGACAGTTTGTGTTGAAATTGATTGATTTTAATATTTATTGATCTCATGTTGTACAGTGGGTAGATCTGGTCATTATGTAAATAGCATGATAAGAAAGACAACCAGCAGTAAATTGTACCCTTAATGTTGTATTATTTGGAACTGAATATTGAGAGCTGTTATGCCAGAAAGGCTGGTGTTGGCTGCAATATATGCAAGCATTAATCCACAACAAAGGAGAGCCCTGCTAGGGAATTAATGCCCAGTTGGGGGGGGGGCTGCCTAAACCATCAACTTGGCATTAATTTCTAGTAGAGCCAACTTTGGAGTGATTAATGCACTTGTAACATGGCAAACGCTTACAAAAAATTAATTAGAAACTTGTCCTTTTATAATAATTACACATACAATGCACTGCACTGTTGAAATGGCGAATCCATTTTTCAGTGCAGCCACATTTATTAATGTTGTGGTTTATTTTTCAGCATTTTTACAAACATTGGCATTCACTCTAGTAAGGTACATAAGTACCAGGATGAAACTCAAAATTTTTCTAACATTTTGTACTTTTGAGTTAGGATACTCATTAACGTCGCCAAACTACTGTTGAGGCATACTAGAATTCCTCATTTACATAATGCGTCTTGCACATTGTCTCCATATCGCAAACAACCTTTGCCTTAACACTGCATAACGCTCGCTATCGCACCACATTAATTAAAGGTAAGCTGGTACTTATTGGGTGCATTTATGTCTTTCGATTTACAAACAGAGATTTGCGGTGAGTACGAGTGCCGTGCGGCTGGTGGGAGGGAGGTAACAACTTGCAAGATCAGTTTCCCTTTGCTCTGTATTACCGGTGTTTAAATTACGGAAGGGGGGCAGGGAGTGCTTCTGATTATGACCTGGCGGCTCTCCCAGACCAGCTGCCATTCTATTACTGGCGGCTATTTCCCTTCACTCAATACTACCGGTGCTTGAATTACGGGGCAGAGTGTGCTTCAAAGATGGTGCGATAGTACAAAATACGTGACAAAATAATGTACAGGTAGAAGCAGTCTTGCTGTATTAACAAGACAAAAATATTTCTGCCCACAAACAGTGTTGTATTCTGTGATTTGGTGCGACTACATCGAGTTCCACGGGGTGGGTGGATGGGACTGAACTTGTGTGCTGTAGTTGGCGATTCCGATCTGGTGGCGGCAGTATTACAAGATGAAGCGGGCATACTAGGAATTAATGCCTGCTTTTTGCACAATAAGTGGCGCGTTTGCCCCAATCGGATACCGCTATTAAGCCTTCACATTATTTGACATGTTACATGTTACAACTTTACTTAACCTATGTTGTGGGTTGTTCAGCCGCAAACTTTAAATTAATTTTTTTCATTATCTTAAGGCTTAGATTATGCTGCTTAACGTAATATGTTTTGACCCACATTGTATGTAAAATTAATAAAATATTTTGTTTTAAATGGGATCACTTGCATCCCTGAGCAGGGACAGCAGGGAAGTGAGTCAGAACAGGGAATAGTTAGCTATTACCTGCTACACTGAGGTACCTGCATGCTGGTGAAGCTTTTCTAGGAGGAAAACCATCAACTAGTTTTGGCAGTCCAGTCCAGAGAAGCTTAACACGATGTATCTCAGAGAATCACCACCACCAGAGGTCCACTGTTCGTCATTAGCTTCACTGTCCAGCAGTAGATATGGACTGTAATATTGAAAAGGGACGTAAAGTCTGACACGTCAGACATTTGTCTCTGTTTGCATTTTAATAATAAATGTAGTTGTTATACTTACAACTTTGCTGTGGTTAGTGTGTGCAGGAAACCTTATGCAGTTTACTGTGATATATTTGTCTTTTTTAACAAGGGACATTTCTTAAGGAAGGCTCCATTGGACCTACCTCTTACCCTTTTTTAAGCTGAGGCAGAGTTATGTGCATTCGTGTAACAGTAGCAATTTGCAGGTAACTCTACTTTTCAAAAACATATTTTAAAAGTGACCAGCAATTATATTTACTGCAGGGCTCCCCTCTAACAACACTTACCTGCTAGCTGAGTACTCCATTTGGTTATAAAGCATAATTTCTGCTTGGTACTTATTTTGTAATTTAACTTTGCAGAGTGTTGCCAAATGCAGAAGTGGGGGTGACTCCCTGAGTAGCCCAATCGAGTGCCACCTAAGACTTCTAGTAAAAAAAATCCCCATTTTAGGAATGTAGATCCTGCTATTGCTGTATTGAACACAGCAGCGGGTAGGTATTCGTTTTAAGTTTTTGTGGCATTGGCAAGAAGGTTACTGTTGAAAAATGTTCTTACAATTAGTTTAGGTCTTAGACTAGCTGTAAGAAAACTTCTTATAGCTAGAATGTTAAGTATTGCAGTGTAGTAATAGATATCCAGATGGAGTATATGGTGGCATCAGTGAGAATTATATCAAGCAGTCACTGTCACCTATAAGGCTTAGGAACTGACTGTGGTCAGGATTGGCCCAGTAGTTACAAGGGAGGGCTGGGAGGTTTAAGCATAAAGTTGCTGAGAAATTAACAGGTGAGTTGGCCTGTGATGCATGCAGTACAGTTAGTTACAAGGGATGTCTGGGGAGGTTTAAACCTACAGTTGCTCTAATAAAGTAACAGGTAAGCTGGCCCAGATGTCTGAGGAGGTTTAAGTTTACAGTTGCTCAGAGATACATTTGCAAGTAGGGTAGCCTGTAGGCTAAATGGAAAAAAGAATAATGTGTTAGTAGAGTATAAATTAAGAGACAATTTTAAGCAATATTGTGTTTGCAGTTTTTAGTTTTGAAACTACTGTGTCTGGGACCATCCGAACAATCAATAAAGTTCTCTATTTGCTCATTTGAAGTTGTTGTCAGAGTTGTTTCCCTGAGGTTGTGTCTTTTGTCTCCTGTATCCTGTGGTCTCTATGGGGCCAGGGTTCCCCACTATCTGAGAATATAGGGTGGTAGCAGTAATGATAGATCAAAGGGTGCATTATTCTTTAGACCTCCTATACGCATTGCACATGTGCATAAGTGGATTTTAAGTAAGGTATAGTGCACTGGTATCAAAACAGGGGTAGTGGTGTGATAAAGGATGGAGGTTAAAGACAATTTTGGAGTATTTTATAAAAAAACAAACAAACAACAACAACAAAAAAAAAACAGAGCAATGGCCAAAAATATAGGGTGGTGGTAAAAAAGAAAAAAATATAGAGGTGGCCCACCGCACTATAATAATGAATAGGAACACTGGGGTCAGTATATTACCAGCTCATTCTCTGCCACTGTCAGTCCTTTCCTCTCAAAAGGGTTTTCCGGGTCATCTGGATGGGGCACTCTAGCACGCATACCATCACAAGTCCTCAGCACAGCGGATGTGGAGTGGAGAAAAATAAGAACCCATACAGAAGCACAAGCTGCTTGTTACCCAGTTGTCACTCTTTCTGTGTCCATCCTGAAACTTAGGCACACTCCTGTCACAGTCTAGCCACTCCAGATGAATATAAGGGGACTTCTGCATCATGAGTGGATGGACTGTTTAGGGTGAAGGGATTTTGAAATTCAAGACATGTGCAGTAAGAGAAGAATATGGATTATGTTCCTCATGGCACAGAATCGGGGAGGGGAATGGATGGGGTGGGGAGGGCTAGGACCCTGGAGGAACAGTAGGTCCCAGAGCTGAATAGGGAACTTGGGAAGACTGGATGGACCTTTGGTCTTTTTCTGCCATCATTGTCTGTCTTTCTAAACAAAACTAATTTCAATATGAATAAACCAGTAGCATGTTTTCAGTTTTACTAAGTAAAGGAAATGGTAAAAACAATTAACCACATCAACAAATTCTGCAGAAGGTCAGCAAATCTTAAAATGTGTATTTTCAAATAGAAACAGTGGCCCCGTCCACACTACACCGCTCAGACCCCATAACGGACAGAAACTGTTACAGCCGGGGAGCAGTACAGTGTGTCCACACTGCAGTGGTGACCAGTACGAGACTGGTACCGCCAGTCCACACCTCGGGAACCAAGTGACCATTACCGTGGCGCCCAATCCCACAATGCAGCTCGTGCTGCGCTACGGGCCCTACAGAGACCGTTACACCCTATCCACACTACCGTCCGGTAGCGTTACCGAGGCAGGACCCGATTTCATAACCGTTGTTGAAACCACCTCATATGTAGTTTCAACAACAGTCTAACGACTTATGTAACATTAAGGTGTAACGCAAACAGTTGCGGTAACGGTTTGGGCACTCTGTAATGTTACAGAGGCATAGTGTGGACAGGGCCAGTATAAGACATGACTCATGTTCACCTAGGTAGAAACAGAGAAACATAGACTTTGATGGCAGATAAGGACCGCTTGGCCTATCTAGTCTGCCCATTTCCTACCGGATGGAAGCGCAGATCCTAGTTAACCAACAGCCTATTTCTTCCTACCCCCCACCAAGAATTGCCTTATGTCTGTCCCATGCATTCTTGAATTCTCCCACAGTTTTAGACCCCACAACCTCCTCAGGATGGCCATTTTGTTTGAAGGTTAAGCAGTGGATTGTTCAGACTTGTAATGGAGCTATTGGAAGTAATTTTAAAGGATCCATTTTAAATTATATATGTAAATGCATTGCTCTATATTTAACAGTTTGGGTAAAGGTCTAGCATACATTCAGGTGTCGATTTTAACATTGTTTGACTTGTCTGGGGACATAGTGCAGATTGCCCTGGACCTGTATAGCTAACTCTCTACCTGTCCATCTTGACTACAGCAGGTCATCTGTGGCTGCCACTGAAGTTGTTGCCATGAACCTTGATGCTAATTGCTTGCTGTTGTCTTGACATGGACGATCACTTCAGAAAGTGCAGCTTTCTGTTTGATTGCAGTATGGATGCTGATTGTGTCTTTCTCTGCCGCACGCTCTTAGTTGTCCTGTAAGAGTAGGTGAGAACGTGGTGAGGTGCATGATGTCGACAGAGCTATGTCAGCTGTTGTGTGTTTGGGGTCCGGGTTTTCTGACTGAATAGTCACTACCATAGGATCATCTGGTTCACAGTTGGGTGGGTGGAGTCATGGAATGAGGTAGAGAATCGGATAGATCATATCATAGAACAACTTGGGGGGGATGGGGTGGCACTCTGCATGTTACACCTCGTTTTCCTCTGCTCAGAGGTGGGAAGTGAAACATATTTCTTGACTTTCATTTTTTTTAAAACTGCATAAGTGCCCTAAATAGTTCTCCATTATTAGTGTGGAGTCATGTAACCATCTGCGAGCTCCTGCAATTTTGAGTCAACTTGCCTTGCGGCTAATAGAAAAAAAAAGAAGGGTTACTGTCAACCCTTGATGTTCATTTTGTTGTTTCTGCATTACAGACGTAGCTGCACTCTAGCCGTCCCCCTACCAGAATGGTAGAAAATCAATATAGATGTTAAGACAACATAGTAGTTTGTGATTGTTATTGCAGGATGCTGGTTTGAGTGAATTTTTAGGCAGGGCAATGTGTAATGTGTTGACTTAGTTGCTGTTCTGCCAAACATTACAATATTTGCATGAAAGTAATTGCACATAGTGTTGAACAGCTGTGAGCCAGATATGATGCATTACAAGATTACAGTATTATGTAACTAGATTATTTACTATGGCTCTGACCACACTCCTTTCCTTTCTAAGGTGGCTATTTCGGACATTTCATATGACAGCCTGTAAAACCCATGGGCAAAATGTTCATATAATCAGTATCAGGTACAAAATGGGTTGTTGGTTGTGTGCGAGTAACATTTTTATTTTGAGATTTTATATGCTCTGCATCGTCTTCTGCTGCCCCCACCTGACATTGTCTCAGTACAGTTACTTATGTCACAGCCTAGAATTTTCCACATTTGACATCGGCGAAGGGGGTAAACCTGGGTAACAGTGGAGCTAAAAAGCTTCTAACTAGCGACATTCAGTTCACCGTTTACACTTGGGCATTCTTCCACTGAGCATACTTAGTCACAGAAAGCAGTTTTCAAGCTTGACTGTACTTACTTGACTTGCCTCTCCTCTCCCCCTTAGACCTGAATTACCTCAGGCGATTCATTTACATAGAGGTGAGGCTATTCTTGGGTAGCGTACGACCTACCCCTTGCATGCAACTCTATAATCTGTAATGGTATTATGACTAATTGTTGACTGGTTTACAAGAGCTATTGTATCACTAGCACATTAACTGGTAGTCTACTTGAACCATAGTTGCAATAATACCCTATATACATTTCTGTACATAAATTGATAATTTATTTGTTTGTTCTGTACATAAATTATCACTGTAATTATATAGTTTTCCCTATGTAAATTATTTTTATGACCTCCCAGGTTCTCCTCAATGGTGATTCACCAGGTAAAATAAAGAGATTGATTGATTACTGCCCAACCATGTGGTTCTTGAACTCTTGGGAGATTTCATTATGTACATGCTGGAGGACAGGAAGAAGAGGGAGACATCATTGAGACATTCAAGTTCCTCTGCAGGATAAACAAGGTGGACAGCAGTAGTTTGATCATAAAGAGTGGTAACATGCACACATGGGGAAATTCCATGAAACTGGCATGGGAGCTTCAAAAAGGATGTCAGGAAGTATCTTTTTATGGAAAGAGTAGTGACAGGTAGACTGGATCAAACCTCTGGAAGAGATTGTCTGCACTGAGACAATAGGGATGTTCAAAAAGCGGTGGGCAGTGTAGGAATATGATACCTATGGGAAAAGTGCACGTGTGGGTAGCTGGAAGAGAGAGAGAGGAGGAAACAAGGACTCACAGGGGCACAGTTCCTTAAATAGGCAGGCTTGGATAGACTAGATAAGCTAATAAGCTTTTATTATTTATTATTAGAAAATGGGCTTTTTATTTCCTGGCATCTGATTGACTGGTACCCTTGCCAGGGGGTACATTAACTTACAATAGATGCCCAGGAAATGAAAAGTACCAGACCAAGTGTCCCTTCACCCACCCAAGAATCCTTGTGCCCACCCTGATTGCTCATTGGTCAAAAGTGCCACTACTGAATTTGAAATAGCCACCATTTTTATTCTTGCGCTAAGCAAGAGATACTCCCCACTGCTCTCTAGTTCGGTGCCAGCTGCCTAAATAAACTGCAGCTCAACCTCCACTAGGTTCTTTCAAAGCTACCTTTGTTTTTTCTAGTACCCTCTTGTCCCATGCCCGTGATTGTCCATAGCGCGACTCATGGAGAGCTGACCGCACTCTCACTCCTCAAGCCAGCTGCCCACTTGCTCCTAAAAATGAAGCTGCTTGTGATTTGTAGCGCAAGCACAGACTGTGCTTACATAAAGTGGCTCATCCTTCATTACCATCACCCCCCCCACTGAGAGCAAAGAACGAGTCAGTCCCAGCACACACTTGCACACACCCCCAAGGACTCCTTACTTCTCAAATTTTCTTCCCTTTTTTTATTTTTATTTAAACAGTACCTTCCTTTCTGTGCCAACAGTCCCATCTGCGATGCTGCTGACTGATCCCTACAACGTCACCTCCAGACATCGTGCTGCACACCGCAATTACTGGCCATTTTCAAATGGATGCTGTTAAATTCACAGATAAATCCAGAGTTTAGTATCCCATTCAGAAATGTGGTAGCCGTGTTAGTCCAGTCAACAATGTAGAAAAGAAAACAACAAATATGTTGCAGGTGATACCTTTTATTGGACTAACAAAATTATTTTAAGACTAGCTTGAGAGATAAAACTCTCTTCCTCAGGTCAAAGTAAAAACAGCTGAGCAGTATGACATATAAAGGTTGGATGTGGATTCAAAACCTAGACTAGCAGTTTACAGATCAAAGCATTGCAGTCAAGTTGCACCTCTTACAAACAGGAAGACTAATTTTCACTGGAGTATGTCTGTTGGAGAGATCAACTTCTAAGATCGAAGGGCTGCCTAATTTTACTCTGACTCTGACCCATTAATTAACTCTCCAACAGATACACTCCAGTGAAAATTAGTCTTCCTGTTTGTAAGAGGTGCAAATTGACTTTTCTTTGTACTGAATCCAAGCTGCCATACTTCTGACCATTCCTCCAACCTTGCCAAGTCTCTTCTCATCCTTTCCACGCCTCCTTGTGTATCAACCCTGTTGTAGATCTTTGTGTCATCTGCAAAGAGGCATACTTTTCCTTCCTGTCCCTCTGCAGTGTCACTTATAGAGACATTAAAAAGGACTGGACCCAGTACTGAACCCTGCGGTACCCACTAGCAACCCCTCTTTCTTTAGAGCGGACTCCATTTACAATTACCTTCTGTGTCCTGTTGTCCAGCCAATGTTTTACCCAGGCTACCACCCTGGGACCCACTCCCAGTCTGGTTAATCTGATTATTAATCTTTTGTGTGGGACTGTGTCAGATGCCTTGCAAATGTCTGGGTAGGCCATGTCCACAGCCCCTCCCTAGTCTACTACTTTGGCCACCCAGTCAAATAAATCAATTAGATTCGTCTGACATGACCTTCCCACTGTGAACCCTTGCTGCCTTGGGTACTGTGCCCCACTGGCCTCTAGGTACTCAACAGTTCTTTCCTTCAGAAGTGATTCCATCACTTTCCCTACCACAGAGGTCACACTGTCAGGTCCTTAGTTTCCTGCCTCTGTCTTGCTCCCACTTTTGTGAAGCGGAATCACATCCACCTTCCTCCAGTCCTCAGGTACCACACCATCCTCCCATGATTTGTTAAAAAGGGTAGTCAGTGGTGTCACTAGTTCTCCCCTTCATTCTTTTAGCATTCTGGGGTGAATCCCATCAGGCTCCATTGCTTTGTCCACCTTCAGTTTTAGGAGTTCTTTCAGAACCCTTTCTTCTGTGTAAGGACTGGGATCGACCCCACCATCCAGAGTGCTTCTGTTAATTGGATTAGGCACCTCCCCCTCCTCCTCTTTTGTGAATACTGAACAGAAGTATTCGTTCACTATCCCTGCTTTTTCACTGTCCCTCTCTGCCCACCCACCGTCCATTCTGTTCAGCCTCACTATCCCTCCCTTTGTCTTTCTATGCTCTCTGATGTACCTGTAAAAGGTTTTATCCCCTTCTTAATCAAGTTGACTATTTTTTCCTCAGTTTGGACCTTTGCTATTCTGAATTCCCTTCCTGCTTCCTTCCTGCCTTAACTGGTATAGTTCTCGGTCCTGCTCCTTCTGTGTTTCCTTATACTTCCTAAATGCTGTCTTTTTCTCCCTAACCTTCCCCCCCACCACTTTTGAGAACTATAGTGGCTTTTTCTTTTGTTTTGATTTGTTTATTTGCTTCACACAAAGACTTGTTGCCTCTGTGATGGCAGTTTTGATTTTTTCCCATTGTTGCTCCACCCCTCCTTCTAGCCTGTTTGCTAGTGCTTTTCTAAGGCACTCTCCCATCTTGCCAAAGTTAGCCCTCCTGAAGTCCAGTACCCTCACTTTTGTATGGCTCGACTCTGTAGCTGAGTTTATTGTGAACTACACTGTTCGGTGGTCACTTGTTCCCAGATAGCTACCCACTTCTAGATCTGAGCTCCTCTCACTGTCCCCATTTGAGAGTACGAGGTATAAGATTGCTCCCTCATGAGTGGGTTCCAAAACTAGCTGTCTGAGGCATGCTACCTGTAGGGCATTGAGAATGGCCCTGCTCTTAGATATGGCTGCAGCAAAGGTGCTCCAGTTAACATCTGGCATATTCAGGTCCCCCATCAACAGTATCTCCCCTTTCTCTGCCATCCTGAGGATGCCTTGTATCATATCCTTGTCCATTCCCTCCCCCTGACATGTGGGTCTGTATACAACCCCTGTGCGGATTGTGGTGCCATTTCCAGTCTCTAAGGTGACCCACAGTGCCTCCTCTTCTCCCTGTTTACTCTTTTCTTCCGTTGTTTTATCCCTTCCCTTACATAGATACTACTCCCCTCTTCTCCCTCCCTGTCTCTCCTGTAGGTTGTATACCCTGGCATGTTAACATCCAGTCATGGTTCTCTGTGTACCAAGTTTCTGTGACTGCTACGATGTCCAGTCATCCCTCTTCCATCAAGGCCGCCAGTTCAGGGAGCTTGTTGCTCAGACTTCTCTCTCGAAAGCTAGTCTTAAAAATAATTCTGTTAGTCCATTAAAAGGTATCACCTGCAACATATTTGTTGTTTTTTTTTCCTCTACATTGTATCCCATTTAGCAATTAAACATTTAGGTTAAACATGCTCATTTAGGTCTCACAAGTCTCTCAGAGCCGTTTGTGCTCTCGTGTCCCCTCCTCCAGCAAGCCACCCACTCGCTGTCAATTCACAGTTTGTTTAAAGTGGAAAATGAAATGAATCAGTGAAAATAAATGAAAAAAACTGTTGTTCTGGTGGTGGTGGTGGTGGAGGATCAGCAGAAGAGAATGGCTGAGGGACAAACACAGACCTGTGTCTTTAAAGACAAGAGAAACTCAACTCAACTCTTTTATTTTTTTAAAAGCACAAGTCACCATGTATCCAAGCCCTTGTACAGAAGTTAAAACAACTAAAATACAATAATTAATCAGAACATCATACAGATCAATAATTCATTTGTATTTGGGAAAAGCAAGACTAAAAAGATGAGATTTTAGTGCAGATTTAAAGCTCTTCACAGTCAGATACTCCCTTAGCCAACACAAGAAGGCAGTATACACTGGCAGCACCATATAGTGGCCAAAACAGAAAGTGTGGACTTTTTTTTGTAAACATATACCTACACACAGCAAAAATTGAAGAAAAAACATTTTAAACATTACTTTTTTTTATCTTCTTGTGTTAAGTAGCCCATTTGCTAAGTGCAATAATACCTTTCAGTGTGGGCGGTATTGGGTGATACTGAACCTTCCAGGGGCTATAAGGCCCTGTGCCTGTGGTGTCAGGCCTCATTACGCTGCTGGGTGGTCTGGGATTAACCAATACTGGCCACCTTGTTGGGTATTATTGCTTGATTATTTTCTGTGTTCTGCGTTTCTGTGTCCTGTGGCTATACCCACACTGCTCTCAGAGCATTCCTTCACTGGAAAGAACAGATCCCCTTTTCCAAAGCTCTTACTTGTTAATTGGGATTCTGAATAGTTTTCAGGTTTCTTCTGATTGTTTTCAAAAGTGTTTAATTTTTTTTCTCAGCTCATCACACGCACCGTGACTCTGGCTCACTGTTCCATTGGACACGACCATGGAACAAAACAGAAAGCCAGAAAGTTGCATGATTTTCTGGTTCACTATGTCTGTCTTTGATGGCCATGATGCATGCCTTCACTGTTAGGGGTCACTCATGATTTGGACCACTTCCAGTGGTGCTAGCCCATGCATCTGTAGGCAATCAAAGATCATTGGTGCATGTTCTGAAGGGGAGGCCAAGGACCACACATGAGCCTTCTGCTGGGGTTGGTTTGGCTGCACGGTTAGCAGCCCTGGAAGATGATGATGCATTGTAGAGCTTTGATGAAGATGCCCCAGTTTGGGACTTGCTCACTGCAGTGGAGGAGTGTGCAGTTGATAATTCCAATCCTCATGAAGAGGACTGATTATGTGAATTCATGTTGACCCTTCAGTTGCTCGATAAGTCCTATCAGCTGCCACAGGCATAAGAAAAGTAAGAGTCAGTGCTGGTTGTATGACCAACGTTGGTCAAAGGACAGCTTGGGCTTGCTCCTCACAGAGGATCCTTATGATTAGTCACCCTTGAAGGAAATTAAACCACCTGATCTGTCCACGGAGATTTCATCTGTCCAGCTAAAGACTTTAGTGCTGCTCAAATCGTTGGTGACAAATCTGCCAAGTGGAAAGAACCCTGTCTCTTGTGGACCCTAGTGCTTCTTTTTTTTTTTCAACTCTGTTTATTCACCCCACCTACCGGACTCTCTCTGGCGTGGATGCTCGGTGTGGCTTCTCCCGTCTGCCTGAAGCCTTCAGCTCCCCGACACTCCAGTTGGGCCCTTTCTCCTCTCCGCCACTCCTGGCTGCACAGCCTCCAGGCTCTGAATCCCCAGGGTGGGACAGCCGGACTTCTCCTGGTACTTTATCTATAGTCTAGTAGAGCGACCAGGGACTTGGAAGGAGAACCAGATGCGGGGGCTGGGAAACCCAGCATTGGACGTGGGGCCGACCACTAGTCCTGCCTTTGCCTACCGGTAAGTTGTTTTTTTTTTTTTTTTACACCCCCATGGCACGGCCATGCAATGGCGACAGTGCACGGAGGATGCGACCCCCCCCCGCAGTTGCCTGCTGCCATCATCCCCATTGGCTGTCCCGTATGCTGTGGATCACCCCCCAGCCACCGCCACCATACGGGGAATCCCCCGGAACCCACTGCAGGAGAGGAGAGCAGTCTTCTGGATGCTCAGTCCTCTCCTGCACCTCCTGACCCCTGGCGGCCCGAGTCCGCTTCCGAACCTGGGTCGCTGGCATGGCATGAGGTGTGGTGTCCAGCACCTCAACCCTCAGCACCACTGGATTGGCTCAAACCCCAGTGCTTCTGATATCAGCACCCCTTCCACAGTTGGGAAGGAGGGTGTGAGGGTTTGATTGGAACTTTGCCCATGAAGCCTTCTTTACCTGTAATCCCAGCTCCTGTGGACTCCTCCAGCCGAGTTGGTGCTGGTTGACCACTTGACCCCCTCCCGGGTGTGGTGGATGACTCTGAGTGCTGAAGCCATTTTGTCCTGCTTTGACTAAGTGGGCCCACCTATGCCACCCCTGATATTGTTAGTGGTATCTCAACAGCCTATTCTGGTCTAGCCTCCATTGCTTCAACCTGTAGGAGGGCATCATCCAAGGACTCCAGGCCAGGGACAAGGTTGCCTTATATCTGTGGTGGTCATTCAACCCAGATTAGTGGTCACCACATGTCACGCCATGCAGTACTTCTGTACTTTGACTCAAGCAAGTCTTGGTCAGTTCCAAGGTGTGGGATGACAATTTGCAGACAAAGGAGTGTCTCAAGGAAGATTCCTCCTTAGCCATGCTCACAGTCAGGATGCTGGTAGAGTGTGGACACTCTCTAAAAGAGGTCCAGAAGAGGTAGACCTACCGCTGACGAACACGTTGGAGAAGGAATTCTCACCAGAGTGGCCTTTCCTGCTCAAGCTGTGCTGGGTCCCACACTTAGAACCCACTTTATCATGGCTTCTGTCTGCATGTGAGAATGTACTCATAGCTGTGCCAAGCCTTTCCACGGGGATTAAACTGGCTTACAGAACACCCTATCCAGCAGATTTACTTGTTGTTGCTGTTTGTTTGCAGGCCTAACATGCAGGGAGAGTCAGAGAAGCCTCCAGACAAGGAGTCACAAGGGGCAGGACCATTTAGGCCTCATAGTGTAGGTGGTACAGTCCCATGGCATTCGTCAGGCCAGCTGTGTGGTCCCAGTGGCTATGTGTAGTCCTGAGCTGCTTGAGTGACTCTCAGACCTGTGGCCTAACCTACTCGAGGACTACCTGTGAAACCTTATAGACAACTGGAACATCTGATGCTCCATGGTCAAACACCTGCTGCAGGTGGCCCTTTACTCAGTGGAAACAGCTGTTTTCATATCTCCAGACATGGCTATGTTTTTCATCCTTCACTCAAGAAATACAGCACAGGGTGGTGGACCTTTCCTTTGTAGGGAAGCATATGTTTGTGCCAGAGACCGGGAGGTACCAGATCAGGATTGAAGTCAGTGTCACGCTGTACTCTGCCACTTTGGTTACCAGTACCAGGCAGAAATTGTTCAGTATGAGCCTGGCTCTATGGAGCCGAGATGTTCTTGAGGAAGATAGTTTACTTACCGTTACAGTAGATCTTCAGAGAATCTCCTCCATAGAGTCATTGCTGTCCCGCCCACCTGCTGTATTTTCAGGTGGAGTACTGTTGAAGACATGTTGGTTTCAACATGTTTGGTCTTCTTATTTCTGTGACCCTCAGTGAGGTCTCATCCCGGCCTCTTCTGCTGGCCTGATTGTGGTTTGGTCTCCTGTTTCTATTGGATTCCTACAAATCTTAGTTTGCCGTGGGTAGCTGAGGAGGCATGAGGTCACCCATGTTATGTAGGTGCTGCCACTGTACACAGAGGCACATCAGCATTGGTGACCACAGCTAGGCAAAAGTTTCCAAGTGATCCTGACTGTGACAGCTTAAAGTTTAATGTGTGTGGCTCTGTGTTGCAGATTCCCTCAGAGGTCTACTGTCATGAGTAAGTAACTAAACTTTTTCATGGTGGACGTGGGAAGAGAGAAGGAACTTCTAAAACTTCAAAACTATATCCTCGGTGCACCTAGAAACAAGCTTTGGCTCAGTATGCCTTTCTCAGTTACCTATTGTCATATAAATAAATGATAAATATAGTTCAGTTCAGGACTAATAAACAGGTAAATGGATATATTGATGTTTTTTTCCAGAACTACATTATTGCTGAAACGTATTATGATGACATTTGTTGCTGATTAACAAATACTGCTGTTTTAAACTGTGCCAGGAGGAACTGCAATGAGGGGACATGGAGCATGATGTGCAGGTCTTATTTTCCCTCCTGTAATACTGGGTTTCAAACCTTGTGTCTGCTCTTTGAATTTGATGTTACAGTTTCATCTCCCTTGTAATGGGATGTTAAAAGTGGTCTTTTTGGTATTACTCAGTATGGGAGCACTGAAAAAGTGCCATACTTGTAAGTTTAACATGGAAGCACACATTTTGTATTGATAACTTCTGGATCAGAAAAATGTTTGATAGACTTGATGTGGTGGCTTCCAGACAGTATTTTATTGACAATGTCATTTTAAATTCTTGCAGGTTTTTCTGGTAAGGAAGGTAATAGGTCCTGACGCCGGGCAGCTATATGCAATGAAAGTACTGAAAAAAGCTTCTTTAAAAGGTAAGGAAAAGCTACAGAATTATTCCACATTTGTAAATTGTATTAAACCTCTGCTGCAGTTCATTTGTCTTCATTTATTTATTTATTTTCCAGTTTCAGTTTATGCCCCTTGTTCTCTTTCCTCACATTCTCTCCAGACCCACACAGCTACCCCCAGTCATCTTACCTCTCTCCTCCAGTGCCATCCTATACAGAGCTGCGGCTTGTGCACCCCCCCCAGGTGGGGTCAGGTTGGAGTGGTTATCCCTGAACACTTTAATGTTTTGTCAGGAGGCATCCATGGTGAGGAAGGAGACTGAATAGCACCATGAGCCCTTCGTCTTTCAGGCACAGGGTCTGATCTTGTTCACATTTTTCTCCCAACAGCCCTCAGTGTGTGCAATGGCTCTGAGTGTGCACATACTTGTAATGTTGCCTGTAGCCAGCCTGGTTCTCCCACCCAGAGTCTTATCACACGCTGCCATTCCCTGCTTGCAGGGGGCAGTATAGCAGCGGCAGACAAGACCATCCTCTGGGACTCTTAGTCCCACCCCATCAACTAGGGCTCATTTTCAAAGCCAGATCACAGATGTCATGAGTGGTTGCACTACCTCTACGACAGTCGGCCGGCCCCTGACTGTCTTTATCTGTTTCACTGATGATCAGGAGAAATGGATTTAGAGGAATCCCAGTTTCCACAGTGTTCCGGGGCAGGATGTTACAGGTGATAAGCATTGCAAACCACTTACAGTATCATACTTAATAATGAAAGAATATTTAATAGTAATACTGTATTTGTAGGATAAGCCATGAGGCCGGCTTCTACCTCCCCGCTTAATGCAATGACATTTCCACCGAGTTCTTCACAGGCACCCATGTTTAATTTGTTATATTGCATGTTTAAGAGAAAATATGTTTAGAATGCTGGCTGATGGAGGAAAAAAAAAACTTACTGTTGTCAAACATAATTCAGGCCACCTTTTATGCAGAGCATTAGATTAACATCTTGTGACTGATAATAGCTCCCACTCAGGTTTTCTCAGTTTTGTGTGAGTAGCAGGAGTTCAGGTTTTCTGTCTTTGTTCTGAGGTGCTGTTCCCAGTGAATAATGTTTCAGAAAGTAAATAAAACACTGTTGGATTCAAAACATTAACAAACTCTCTGTCATTTCTGCTAGCCACAGAGAAATCAGTAGATAATAGGGGTCAGCCATATAATATACTTCCTTTACTCTTTTTTTTTAACTAAGCTTTTCTTGTTCTCTGACATTTCTGAGTGGCACCTCCCTAGCCCCTCACGGACCTTATGAACAAACTGTTATCCACTATTTGCACAAAAGTACAGTAGTGATGGATGGCCTGCCTTGTTGGTCACGCATGGTCCTGTGGTGTGCTGACACAATGGCAGGCTAGGGTTTCTTCCTCCAACTCCTGGTTTTCTCTCTAAGGGTGCCAGCATGCAGTGATATGCATGCATGTGGCAGCACGCAAGCATGCCATTGGTGTCTGGCCAATACCCCTTCCTTTACTGTGGTCCCGCTTGACCTCTGCCAGGTGGCAAACATACAGTGAAGTGCCATGTCCCCCCCCCCGAAGGGGGAGAGCTCTCCCTAGGACTCTCGATCCTCTCTCCTTGGCAGGTCTCTTGAGCCCCATAGTCAGTTCTTGAATTCAGGTTGTTGTCACAGTGAATGGTAGCACTACCCGCTGTTCTGTTGGAGGCTGGCATCCCTTTACTGTGGATTTTAACAGTAGTGGCGCTTTCTGAAATTGCTTAGAGACAGTGGGTGTCCATTCCACAGTAAATGTGCCTCCCAGCTCACACTGGGTCCCATCTTAGCCACTGGTTTACCCACTACGGTGCAACAGGAATCCTGTCACCGTAATTAGGATGACAGCACCATGCTGACTGTCGATTGCAGCACCAGACATTGTGCCTTTTGACCCTGAGTGCACCAGATGCAGTGAGTCACATTGGTGTGTTTGGCAGGGGCTGCACGCACCCACCCATGTGGGGGGTCTTCACCCCTGCACACCTGAAATAATATTATAATCACCTCCATAGTGGAGGTTCATTGGGGATGGGACACATCTCTCATTCGGCACTCTCCTGCAGGTGCTGCGACAACCAGTTTGCCACTGTGACAGGTGAACTGGTTGCGTCGCCTGATCATATCGCCTGATTTACGGCTGCACATTGATGGGATACCCTCACCACCACCTCTACCCGCATCTTGCAGCTAGGATTCAGTGACGGCAGGGAGTAGGACCTAGGGAGCCAGGAACCCAGGCTATCATATAGGTGGTGCTATAGGTATTTAGCTTGGCTTTTCTCCCAGGCTCCCTCCTCCCTCTGGCATGCATTAACTTTTGGGCCTCAGATGTATGCGCAACGTCCCTTTGAAGGAAGCAAGCCTCCTTGCTGCACTGCAGGAGTGACTGTGGCTCCAGTGATGCAGCACCAGCCCTCCCTGACCACAGTGCACTACTGAGCTGCAGCTGCTGCATTTAGGCCTGACCCCCAAAGCGGCATCCCAAGCTTGCTTCTGAACTTGTGTCATAAGTACGACAGCGCTATGCATTGGTGTACCTGCCTAAATTATATTAGTGGTGTGGTGGTAGCACTTAAGTGTTTAGTAACTTCTTTAATGTTAAATCATGATTTTCAGGTAGTTATGTCTCAGGCTCTTTATGACAAATGTTTATAAAACCTTCAAAAGCATGATCTGTGACCCAAAATCTACTAATGTGAAAAGTTTGGTGAAAATTGGTAAACCATTTTTTTCCCCCACTGGAGATGAGCAAGAAACATGAACTTTATCCATTTTTACTGTAATGTGGGCACCAATGTAATAATATTGTATCATATAATATCATATCACATGAAATGGGCTCTCTTGATTTTGAAGCTCTTGATTGATTGTTAGCCGTTTGCTAAGAGGGTCTAGTGCACGGCTAACATCAAGTGCTGGCAAGCTGATGCAACACATAAAAAATTAAAAAAAAATCCATGCCTACCACAGTCTTTCCCCTACTTGCTTCATCGCTTTCCTTGTCAACGGACGACCGTCCACTCGCTGAACCACGATCCTGCTGACTGCTCCCTGGTTCCCTCCCTCAACAGCTCACTGCTTTGGCACAATCACTAACCTTTTTTCCAGCTTCTGACATTTACGCTTCTCTTTGTGGCTCATTCATTAACTGCATTACTGAGAGTGATGTCTAGCTGTGCGTCTCTTCCTCGTGTGCTGCAGATATCGGCGACATCTCCTCACCAGTGCTGCCACAACAGTACAATAGTGGCCATCTCCAGTCATGGATTTTCAAAATTGAATCAAAATGGGAGTGTGTGTGTGTGTGGGGGGGTTGTGCCATGAGGAGGTGTGATGGTAAAGGTGCCATGAGATTTTCCTGTCAGGAACAACATTCTCCTCTTAGGAATTATATTGTCCTATCAGGAACCTCCTGGCACAGTTTTAACCTCTACATTCATTGCCGTGACAGCTTTGTGGTATAGTGGAAAGGTCTACAGTGTTATAAACAAGAGGTTCTGGGTATGAATCCACACAATATCCCCTCACTTTTCTTTTCTCAGAATTTCACTTGAGTGGTGATCCATGGCGGTGTAGTGTTAGAATAGTAAAGCTATATGGGAAAAGGGACTTATATGGCAGACTAAGTGCAACGAGTGGGTCACCACAGGTGTCCTGACAGGAAAATCTCGTGACACCTTTACTAGGCTTGCCCCTGTGAACCAGTTCACTAGACCTGCAGCTATGGTGTCCACAGTAGGACAAAAGTCCTTAATTCAAAAATGAAATACAGTACAATGATGCAGGTGGAGGAACTATTTTATTTCAAAATTAGGTGAAGACTTAACTTTTTTATACTTAATCCAATTAATTTTTATTTTGACATACATGAAGAGCCAAGGTGCCCATTTCATAAACACATTAAGACACTTTGGGGGGTGTGGTGTGCTAGACACTTAAAGTACACGGCCAGGAGCTGAAGGCATTTGCCCTGTGGCCTTCTGCCTTAGTACACCCCTGCACATGTGCTAGAAGTGTCTAGGGCACACCCCATCATGTCGTATTGCTTACATATCGGGCACTTCAGGAATACACAAGAAAGACGAGTGTATGAGGTTAGACTTGTGCTTTTTTATTTATTTATTTAGTTTTTGTTGACTGGATAAGTGCACTAGACAAATCCTGCCTATTTTCAGGCATGACCCAGGGGGGCCGGGGATACAGATGAATGCCAACTGACCTTGAACCAGATTAAGCTGTTTGTGGTATTTTTAGTGAATGAGGGAAATTTGGCCAGGACACTGGGGAAATTCCCCTACTCTGCGGAGGCAGAGGGCGCTGCTGTGTTGTTGGAGTGAGAGGAGCAGCTCAGTTCTCCTCAGAACATGGAAGGGGCAGGTCAGGCTCACGGAGCCCCAACAGAGGAAGCTTTACAGTCTGCTGTTGGAGATTTTATTTCGCAAAATTTGGTCTCTGAGTTGACTCTGAAACATGTTTGGAGACGTTGGATCTGCAGGATACGGTTGGAGGTTTGAGTATGGAAGAAGAAAGATTACAAACAGAATTAGAGGAGAAAAGCTCATTTAATTGCAGTTACAGTATCTCTACTGCTGAGTTGGACTATAAGCAAAGTAAATCAAAATTGAGGAAGAAAAGAAAAACGGAAGCGGCCAGTAGCAAGTCCTTTGACATGTACTGGAAGCGCTTACCTTTAAATATAGAGTCTGCATCGGAGGAGGCTATGGAGAATGAGTGCGTGGCTCCACGAATGGATTTTGAACAGCAAGCATCTGAGGTTGAGTGGTCTGGGGAATCTGCATTACAGCAGGCTGGTTGGGTTTTCGACGGGAACCGCTGGGTCCCTGACCCGTTGATTCCACTTCCTGGTTTGCCAGTTAGCACTGGGAGACGATCGGATTGTGGATTGGAGCAGCGGTCTACGTCGGTGCGTAATTCTACTGTCTCTGCTGCGGGTTGCTGTGGGGATTTCAGCCAGGGACTCTATGACTAACGGGGCCGTTCCGGTGGTGTTGGGTGAAGTTCTAGAAGTTCCTCGGGAGGAGCAATCTGCTGTTTTTCCAGCTACAGAGGGAAAGGCAAGGGAGATGACGATGGACTGCTTGGCATCACAGGTACAGGATAAGGAGGCTAATAAGAGTGTTAGGCCTTCAGATGCTTCAGGTACTGGTGACACTGGGAGAACTTATGCAGGACTTTTTCGAAAACCAGAAGTAGCAGCTCGACGGCGATTTTTGGTGCGACTCAGATATGTGGGTTCAGCTCCGCTTGTCCCTGACCGCGTTTGGGTGGGGAAAACCCTAACTAAGGATAGGATGGGTTTTACACCTATGGAGGTATATGCTTTTATTCATGCTTCAGGGGATCGAAATTACGATGTCAGTTTCTGTTCTATGGCTTTGTTGGATAAGTTTTGGAAACTATATTATGAACAACAGGATTCGAGTGACTGGTTGGATTTTGTGGCATTCCTATTACTAAGCCAACTATTAAAACGATCACAGTGTTATTTCGAAATGAAGGGTTGATGTTAATGATATTAGATTTTGGTTAGAGAAGAAATGTACTGTTTTGAACATCCTAAACCCATCATGGATGTAAATGGGTTTTGGACAGGGGTTGGAATTTTCGGGTTCAATTACCACAATCAGATAGAGGGATTCAACATCTAACGAGTCCTTTTAGGAGTGATAGAGGCATTTTGTTTTATGTAGGGCAGCCCAAGAGTTGTTACAAATGTGGCAACCTAACTCACTTGAGTAATGAATGTGTTAAGATTAAATGCTTTCAGTGTGGTTTACTGGGTCATTCGGGTGCCCAGTGTTCAGCCCCTCCTACATGTAATTTGTGTGGTGATGAGGCCCATGCTTTTCAAGACTGTCCCTGGGCAGCCCATAATGCAGAGATGGTTTCGGACCATGAGGTGCTTCTCTCCCGAGCTCGTGGGCCCCAGGTGGACAATGTGGGACAACTTAGGGTACATCCTCCCCCACTCAGGCGTAGGGGTAGGGGTGGTATAACTGCCTCTACTTCTAGAGGTGGCATGGCGGTTCAGAATAAGAGTCTCTGTTCAACAGAAATTCTTAAAGCCTCTCCGGTAACTGAAGTGGGACTAGTTTCCACAGATTTGGTAATGGCAGACACACCTTTGTGACCTCAAGGTTCTCCGAGGAGAGGTTTGACTTCATTGTCCATTCCTTCTTTAGTCTCCTCAGAGATGTTATTACTACAAGAGTAGTTTCACAGGATTCTTCTACACCCTTGTGTTGTATGGCGGATGTGGATCCAGGGTCGGCCCCCCTCCCCGTGTCTCCATTGCCCCTTTCTAATAGATTTTTGACTTTAGCTACGTGGGGGGAGCAAGTAGATATAGAAGTTCCCTTAGAGGATGGAGCACGGGGTAAGAGTGAAGAACTTTCTGATGTAGTATTACTTTCATCACAAAATAAAATGGTACAAAAGAGGATTACTAGGTCTAGTAAAAAAAGTGTGAGCAAGCCCCCTTGAGACTTTGAATTTGCGAGTGGCATGCTTAAATGTCAATAGTATTAAATCGGATTATAAGCGTAAATTAACTTTTGGTTGTTTGAGTCAGTTACAGTTTGATGTTTTGTGCTACAAGACGAGAGACTTCATACACTGATTGAAACTTCACAGGCCTCAAAGGATTGGTGTGGGGTTCTTCCTTTGGTCGCATAGGATCAGAAGCCTGCTGTGGGGTAGGTTTTTGTTTTCGTGTTTCAAATGTTCAGGTTATAAGGTTAGTAGACATTGAGCCTGGTAGAGCGTTTTTGTTAGATTGTGTTATCAATGGTTTATTATGTAGATTAATTACAGTTTATGGCCCCAAACTAAGGCTTTGAGGATTGATATTATTTACTAAAATTCACCATATTTATTTACCAGTAGACAGATTTTTGGGAGGTGATTTTAATGTTAATTTTGGTTAAGGATTCTATGAGTAAACAGTATTGTGACAAGACTTTTTTGAAATCTTTGGTTGCACAAGCTGGGTTGAAAGACTTCCAAGGACATAAGTTGGGTGCGGCTAAAGCTACTTTTTTTCAGGGATCTTTTTCCTATAGGATTGATTTTTTTATTTTTAAAGAATTCCTTAGTTGTGTCAGATATTGTGATTATGCCTATAGAATCTTCCGACCATATGTTGATTGGTGTTACTATTGCAATCCCACCGGCTAGAGAACCAGGTTTTGGATTTTAGCGATTGAATGTCTTCTTACTAAAGGAAGTTGATTTTGTCCCGCTTTAAGGAATTTATTTCTGATAAAGTTTCTACGTTATTTTTATATGATAATGTGGGGTCCTGGTGGGAGGATTTGAAGGTCCTTCTAGTTGCTTTTTTTAAATGCCAAGGAAAGCTCTGTGTTAGGTCAAAATATAAGGAGTATTTAGTTTTACGAGGTTCTTTAGGTGAGTTATTAACTAAGCAAAGTGTGGAAAAAGTTGATCTTAGTGTAGAGATTGCTAGTATTACATGTCAGATGAGATTATATCAGTATGACCGATTATGGTCTCTTCAGAGGGAACAAATGTTTGGTACACAAGGGAAAGCGGCAGGTCTTAATCCTTTTGTTTCCTGTCAGCAACGCAGGGAGCAGAAGTTCATTAAGGGTTTACAGTCTACACTGATACATTGGTTTTGGATAATGGCTCTATTATGGATGTTATAGTATAGTATGTTACCGAAATGTTCGGTTCTTCAGTTAATCCTTCCTCTTTACTTCTCAGATTTTACAGGCGGCCGTTTACCACTTAATACTAAATTATGTGATGGTTTGATTTCTCCTTTCTTCTTGGAATTGGAAAAGGTCATTAGAGTCTTTGTAAGGGTATTTCGCCAGTTCAGATGGTTTGCTCGAATTGTATCAATATTATGGATATTATTCCAGCGGAAATGTTGGCAGTCTTTCAATTCTTCCAGGCAGAATGTTACTTACCGAATTAAATGTATAAAGGACTGTTGTTTTTTTCTGTTTAAATCAGGTGATCCACGATTTAGGAATTGGAGACCACTAACTCTGTTGAATACTGATTTTAAAATTTTGCTAAGTTACTGGGAAATCGGTTAGCTCTGGTTATGAATGTTTTGATTAGTCCCTCAATTTTGTTCAATTCCTGGTCTTCATATAGCGGATGCTTTGCTGTTACTTCAGGAAATAGTGGAAGGGGATGGTAAGACAGGTATGGAGGAGAACTCTGGGTTTCTGGTTAGTTTAGACCAGGCTAAGGCATTTGATAAAGTGTCTCACTCCTTTTTATGGGGATGTTTACTGGCCTATGGGTTACCGGTGGCATTTGTAGATTGGCTAAAAGTCTGTTACAGCCTTGCTTATGTAGTTCCTTTTGAGAATGGGATTATGGGCCCGAAGATTCCAGTAATGAGAGGGGTACGTCAAGGGTGTCCTTTAAGTCCCCTCTTATATGTGTTTTTTCTTGATCCCCTTCTGAGATTAGTGCAGCTTTCTCCAAATATTTTAGGTTTAACTGGAGGTTTTTCGTCTGGTTGTAAAGCACTAGCTTATGCTGATGATATGTGTCTATTACTTCAGGATACTCATTCAATAATTAAAGCCTTAAACTTGATTCAGGTTCTGGGACAAGTTTCAGGGCCCGCGTTGAATTGTGAAAGCGAAATGTATTGATTTACAGGGTTTTCAAGAGGAATGCAGGATGATTGGGGTAGTGAGGTGGCTACAGCTCCATGTAAAATTTTGGGTGTTTACTTTGGAGGTAATAATATGGCGGAGTATAATTGAGCCAAATTATTCTCAATAGGAAATGAGATGGTCAGTAGGTGGAACTGTTGGAAGGTTGGAAAAAAAAAACGGGTTTTTTTAATCAAATCCTTTTTGACTCCAATCTTTATTTATATTAGTGCTGTTTTTTTGGTACCTAAAAAATTTGAAGTATCATTAGCTAGATTATTTTTTACGTGTTTCTGGGTTAGTCGTTTGAACCCTATTAAACGGAATGTACTATATAAAAAAATTAAAGATGGCGGAATCAATGTGTTAAATCCTATTCTGTTTTTTTTTTCCATATTTTTTTATGCTAATATTGTTCCCATAATTAAAGGATCTACACAATTATGGAGTGGATGGGTCCTTTTGGTGCTTCGGGGGATTTTGTTGAAATGGGAAAAGGGTGTTTTTTTCCATAAAAATAAAAGGAAACCCCGTTTGGCTAAACGTTGGGAGGAGGTTTTTGATTGGGTGATTAAATGGGATATTCATTTTACTATGGTTCAAACCTTCTCTAGAAAGTGTTTTTATGATGAATTATTACTGGCTCAATTTCATGAAGATCCATTTTCAAGTTTTACATGTTCTCAACGAGAATCAATTTCAAGTTATGTTACAGATTCACGTATCCCTGAGCATATGTGGGATACGGTTTGGTAGGGGTTCATCAAAGATTAATGTTAAGGAAATCAGAACACAAAGCAATGCATGAAAGGTATTGTCAAGGAAAGGTTGTGAGGAAATAGTTGAAGCGATGAATCATTTATATTATTCTTGTCCGTACATTATGCGATTTTTGGGATATTGTTAAGAATAGGTGGAAAATTGATGTCTTGATACCACCACCTTCAGATTTGTTGTTTTTGGTATTCCTGATTCTAGGTTTACTCAGAAACATATTGGTCTGATTAGATTTGTATGCTCATTTGTGTACTGGATTTGGATTTGTAGATGCCGTTTGGTTTTCAGCAACAAGAGATTCCAGTATTGGATCTGTATTTTGTTTTTATGAAGGAAGTTTTGAAATGGAAAAATAGCATATTAGGCCAATCTCACACAATAAATGAAGGATTAGTATGGGCGAATTTTGATTTTTTTATGACACTAAGTTCAAGGAAGGGAAATAAATATAAAATGTTGGAGAAGAAAACAAATAAAATAAAAAGAAAAGAAAGGAAAAAAGGGAGAAGGAAGGAAAAAAAGGAAAAAAAGGGAAGGAAAGGGAAGAAAAGAAAGAAAAAAGAAAAAAGAACTTTATTTTCTTTATTTTATATACTTGATGTGAGAAGGGAAGGGATAAGATTTGTTTTTCTTTATATGTTTGGGATTATTGTATCAATTTATTTTCTGTTTTGCTGTTTTTTCTTTATATGGATTTGTATGGAAAACAAATTGTTTTATGTATAGTGTGTTATGGATTTGTGTTGATTTTAATAAAAATCCCCTACTCTTTTCGATAAGTGCTATCTCAAGACATGCAATGATGGAATGAATGGAGATCTTCGTTTCATGGTCTATTACAGAATTTAAACTGCAATTGCCTTTTTCTTGTCCCAAGTACAGCACATCAGCATGTTTATTTTTGTTACATATATTGTTATTGTCCCTTCACATATTAACATGGTACTATTTAATATATATGACTAAATCTATTTAGAGGTTTGATTAAAATTGGTGGTTGCTGGTTTGATATGTTTACATTCAAACAGCAATGCTGCTGGCTAGTGCTTATAGGCCCTCTGATGTGACATAACATTCCATTATTGGGAGAATTGATTTACACCACAACTAGGTTGCAAAGACTGCTCTGTTTTCTGTCCGGTTTTTGTCCAGTTACTCTCCTTGTGTATCAACAGAACTGTCGCATCTTTTTTTTCCAGTTCTGCTCCATGTACTTTAAAGTGATTTTTTTTTGTGTAACTGCCATTTTCTGATGAGGGATTCTGTGTAGTCTGAAAGCTTAAAACATTTTGTGAGTCTTTTGTTGGTCCAGTAAAAGGTATCAAATTATCTATTTTGTGCACTTTGTTTTTGTGCAAGGACTAACATGACAACAAACATTTATTTACTCTAATATGGGTAATTCACATGCCACTTTACTTACCACATTTGCAAATATAATTGGTGCTTTCACAGATGCAGTTTGTGCTTTTGTAGATTAACTTTTTCCTGAATCCATCCGCAGAAGTGCACCTGCAAAAGTGCCAGTGAGCAGTGGAAACACGGGAGGAATTTAAAAGGCAAAACTTCAGTAATCATGATAGTTTCAGTGGGAATATTTTCTACATTTAAAAATAGCAGTGTTGTAAAATGAACAAAATGGTGAATGAAATAATTTTGTGAACCTTTTACAGTTGAACTTAGATGTTTATCTGCAAAATATGCACATGCAACAGTTTCTCTGGTGGACTTAGTTTTTTTTTTTCTCTCTATAGATATTTGTTATCCTCCTCCCTGCTGGGCTATATCCTCGTACCAGAGATATACCCTGTTCAGGAGACACATGCCATCATTCAGCATCTTGAGATTTTCACTTCTTAATTTTCTCCCTCAATCCTCCCTCCTCCCCTTGCTGTGGGCTATGCTCTTCAGCCTCAGCGAAGGAGTGTACCCTCTTCAGAAGGAGCCACGTCCCTGGCCCAGTCACATGGGTCACTGCATGTAGAACCCCCGTCAACCCTCCCCAGCTGAGATGCACTGCCCTCTGGCAGATGTCTTTAGTCTGATCTGCCTGCTGACAGGGCAACCTGAGATCACTCCCAAACCTGGGTCGCATGTGCTTCCACTGGGCCATCGGGGCAGCCTGAACTTCGCTTTTATTTATTCTCTTCAAAAGCACACCTTTGAAAATGGCACTTAGCGACAGGAAAATAAGATTGACAATTTGATACTTCTGTGATCGTGGTGTGGGGTTATAATTAGCTGTTGAAAATTAGAAGTTAATTTAAAAAGGTTGGAATTAAAAATAGAGCAATGAAAATGTTGTCGTTGGTCTTATTTAGTTATTGAAGTTTGGTAAGCGGGACCTAGACTCGAGTTGCAAAATTTGCATCTGTAACACTTCCGTCAGATGGACTTGTTTTTTATGCCCCTTTAAAAAAGTACACCTGCAAATGTGACAGTGAAAGTGACTGACAGCAAAATGGGAGGGATTTAAAAACTGGTGTAGCCCCCCTACAAATGGGGGTTCCCAAAAAGTCTTCATTGAGCTTGCCTAAATGCTCACTGCCAGGCTAGTGTCCTGCGTTTTAGCAGTTTAAATGTGATTACCGGAGCCTGTATAGCCTCTGTGCACTGTCTCTTTAAGAGATATCTGATTGCAGCTTAAGCAATCTAAGAGGGAGCTCTGTTGAAACATGTAACTATTTACTGAAAATCATTTAGAGTGATAATGATAATGTAGTTTGTCTAACCTGCTTTCTTTGTAGCAAGGACTGTTTTGTTTGCCTCCACTATCTTGGTCCTGGACGGTAAATTGGACCAATCAATACTGGTGGGACCTAAAATGTAGCCTGACTACAGGAGCTGTCTGAATTCAAAATCTGTAGGTACTGTAGTGTGAACTTTTTGCGCCTCTTTTGCAACTGAAGGGGGAGCTCTTGCTTTGACTGACAGCCAAATCAGCCAACCAAATCTTTTGGATCTTGGGGATGTCCCGGGCTGCTTGCTGTTTTCAGTTAGATCTAAGCTGGAAGCTGAACAAGAAGGGGCTGAAGTGATTCTGATCAGCAATCCTGAGTGGATTCGCATGGCAGAACTCTGAAAAGGCTAAGTTTTTGACCTGCATGTCGGTGTGCTGCTCCTGAGAGGGAGAGAAGAGAATTAATTTTGACTAAATCCAAGTTTGTGTAACTAAAGTAAGCTACTGAAGTGGGCCAGGCTCAACCTGAAGAAGACCGAAGATTTTGCTGATTGCGATTGGCCTGTCAGGGGTTCCAGCTACCCCTAAACTCCCAGTGTGTGCAGAGACTTTGTGATTGTGACTGGGGAGTGCTTGGCTTGGTACAGTAGAATTCCTTACATGTAAACGGCTATGAGCTGCTAGTGGGTCGTTGAGTTAGTACCCCACTGTGTGAACTGTGTTCTGCTTGCTGGAAGCTGTATCCAGCCCAAAATGGACTGCATCTGAATTTGTCTCCATGCGGTCTGGGCCTTGCCCGACTGGCCCAGCCAGACTACCCACTGCACAGAGAAGCCATCGACGAGAGACCTGCCTGGGGATCAGCCTCCTGCTCCACACTTGAACAGGAACAATGCCTCTGTGACTCATGTGGGCCTGCTTCTCCTGGCATTCCAGATCAACCACCTGTAGTCTTGATTTTCATCCAGCCTGTGTCCAGTCTTGGGTATCGTGAGTAAATACCAGGGTAGCTCCCTGCAACAACAGCTTAATCTGAGTGTGTCATCTGATTGTCTTGTTGTTTCATTTCCTTTACGAACTGAGCCCTCTGACTCCAGATTACAAATATTGTGTACTGTGTGTGTTGTGTTTTCCATCACAGGGCCCCAACCAGCTGCAACCCCGGGCATCGGTCCTGGCTAGCCCATTTCTTCTCCACCTGGGTACCCAGAGGTGGACTGTGTGGGGGACTCAAAGTGCATGCATAACTGCTTGACTGATATAACCTTTAAGCTAATTAACCTGATGTTGCCCCTCCCTTGTTCAAGTCCCCTGAATAAATCAGATCTAACTTTTTCTGCATGTAATCTGACTGTGGTTCCAGTTTATGCTCAAAGTACTGTACTGTTCCTATTTGCTGTGCATAACCTTGTTTTACAGGGGGGTCCCCAGGGTTGAGCAAGAGGAACCAGCCCTGGTGGTAAGTGCAAACAGTGTGGGTACTTGTGTGGTGTACCAGGGATATTGTGAAAGTGATTATTGTACAGTGTTCGGGCCACAAGAGGGGAAAGAGTGGGGGTTACAGTGTCCCGGAGGGCTGTGCCCATGTTAGCTTGACCACTACCAACCCTGATCTCCTGGTGGAGGCACCCGTTTCAGAACTCAGGCCCCCTAACCTGCTACTAGCCATGCAGGCTGGGGTAGTAGCCCTTGGGATAGCGCCACCTAGGGGTTACACTGACATTTGTGGTCATGAGGCAGGGTTATAATTAGGTCATTTTTAAAAATTAAAAGTTACACAGTTTCAAAATAGAAGTTACAGATAAAACTAGATTTATGGACGTTTTACAATTGCCTTAGAAGCTGAGTTATGTAAAATATGTGCATATTAGACACTTTTGCAGAGTGGTTCATTTTTACCCATCTGAGAATGTGCACATGCAGAAATCAGGTATAAGGCCTGTGGCTCTGTGGGATGAGTTTGCTGAGCATTCGCAAAGCACGCTATATGCCTGTTGCTTAGATGTCTTTTTTAAAGTGCTACATTAAAGCCTCATTTGTGATTGAAGCTTAAAGCTAGTAAAGTAAGGCAATGCAGTGGTAGGGTTAAACGTTCCCTGAGCCATGCAGACTCTGTGGCCTAGCATTCCTTGGGGTTTGAACAATCATGTGACGCAGCCTTGGCTTTGCCCTAAGTGTGGCACCCAGTCTCCAAGTGTCCATGTGTTAGTATTTCGTAGGGTCATGGACAGACAACGCCAAAGTCCGAGAAATAGATGGCTCAGGGGATTTTTAATCCTGATGTTATATTTGTCTTACTTTAGTGGCTTTAAGCTTGAACCCTGACTAATACTTTAATTTAGTTTATTTGCAATGAATATGAAAGAGAACCAACTATTCAGGAGTTTGGCAGAGGCCTGGCATTAAGTTATACCTGTAATGTAATGAATACATTTGATATCTCAAAAGCAAGGCTAATTAGGCAAAAGTGGAGGACTAAGGACCCCACAGTAAGAAGTACCTGCATACCAAATGCCCTGAACGCTACATGGTACTGTGGGTGCTGCACTAGTTTATTAGCGTACTACTCAGGGAGAAGCTCTAAAACTAATTAAAAACAGGAGGGCAATATTCTAAATATCATCTGGTTTTGTTAAGAACTGGTGGGCTCTTCTCCCACAACCCCAATTGTTTTTAATTTAAAAGATAGCGTGTTAGTTCATTAATACTAAATCCTGCTAGCACAGCTAGGAGCACAGCTGATGAAACTAACTGCTCCACAGAACTACTGGAAAGGTTGCACATCATTACCTTAATAACTGAGGAGTCTTTAGTCCTCCCCTTACACTGGCCAGTCATCCAAATTGTAGATGGATGAAATGGTCAACTTTTTATAATTCTGATTGGGGTTTTATAGGAATAAATGTTGACATGTACAATAGCTAGTATAGAAGGTTTTTTACTTTACATACTTGTGACACCGAGTCAACACATTTCCTGTTTCCCCTGGAACATATCATATCACAGCACAGCAACATACATAATTGATAAGAGCTCCCAAAATGTACTGACATTTTCAGTTTATAAAGAGAAAATCTGGTTAAGCAGTTTGAATAAGATACCTGCAACATAAAATGATTATGTTGTGTTTTCCCGATCTAAGATAATGTCCATATATCTATAACAAAATACTGGTAACTTCTATAAAAATAAAATAACGTTGAAAGAACCATAGTAGATGTGCCCCCCACAATCTGCCTCTTTCCCAAGTTGTCAATGCCACAATTGTCTGGGAAAGCAGTATGATGTCATGTGATTGTGGCAGTTTTTCTACTCCTTCAAGGTGGCAAATTGAACCCCTTGGTATAAAGAGCAGTTACTTCTCTCACTGTTTATGTCTAAATTTTATGAAGATAATGGGCCTGATTGTCCGAATCAGGAATGTGGCACCTTCACTTGAAACTATGATAACAAGAGGTGACACATGTTGCAGGGAAGAGTGAATCCCCACGCTACTGCTGCATAATGTAAATCACCAGTCCAGATGGTTTCCTGCCAATACTTTGCTTATGAACGCAGCACGGTATGATATGCACCATGTTGGCAGCGCCAGGCAGTTATGCTGAAATGCGCCCCTAATACTCAGAATGTGCCTCTCGTTACAGTGGACTCATCTTCCTAACCCCATATCCTGTGTCTGTGTGAGAAAATGCAGTGGGTGGGATATTCAGAAATGTGCCTGGCAGGGCTCTAGCAGGACGGCGCAACTGGGATGCGCCAGGGCGTGGACTGGCGATATTCAACAGAGCTGCGCCATGGCTTACACCGTTGAATTTTGCAACTTGCCTCTCGCATTATGCATGGCACAGTGGCACCGCGCCAACGCAAGTGAAAGAGTGGAGCAGGGGATGCGCCAGTGCAAATGCGGTTGCGCTTAGGTGCAGGAGCCACGATATTCAGCGGTGGATATGCAATTAGGGCCATAATGCATGCAGGTGTAACTCGGGCCATTAGCATGTCATTATGGCCCCATTTGCATGCAGGTGCGCTGATCCCTGTGACTTGCGCCTGGCGCCGTGCCAGGCTGCAGTCGTCTGACCGATGCCCCGCACATCGCGGGTAAGTGCCCCAATGCCTAATCGTGGGCATGTGTATAAGTAAGAACACGCCCATATCCCTGGTGGTCCAGTGGACCGCTCAGCCCGACACGCATCAGTATATTTAAAATCATTAAACTCTATCCCTGGTGGTCCAGTGACCGCTTCCAGCCCGATCTCGGCATAAGTGTATTTACAAACATTTTACTGTATCCTGGTGGTCCAGCGGTACCCCCATCCCACCCGCCACTTGAGCCCCGCCACTCCTCGCCCCAGTCAGCGGCAGGCGGCAGCTCCCACCGCGAGCCGCTGTCGACTGACCGCGCATAATATGACTGTATGCCCATTGGTCCACAGCGTACAATGGCGCGGAGACCATACCGCATTCACAGTCCAGATATATGAATGGCTCCATTGGGGGGCAGAGTGGCGGCTCATTGGGTTGGTGGGGGGGGTACTGCTGGACCACCAGGATACAGCAAAATGTTTGTAATATGCTTATGCCCGCGATCGGCTGGAAGCGGTCCACTGGACCACCAGGATAAAGCAATATGATTTAAATATACCAACTGCCCGTGATCGGGCTGCAAACGGTCCACTGGACCACCAGGGATATTGGACGTGTTTTTACATATTCACATGCCCACGATCGGACGTGGGTGGGGGGGCGCAACGCCGACAGACCCTGGCCCCGGAGCTCGGGTGGCCACCCACAGCTGGCAGCTGCCGTGTTGCGCCCTGCAGTATGGCAGCTCACCTGTGGGTGGCCAGCCCCTGCTCCTATTTCCTTTTGGCTCAACCTTGAGCACCAGTGTGCGGCGCAAGTAGGGGTTGCACCAGCATATGCGCCGCAGATCCCAGGCTGAATATCGGGATGTGCGGAATATGCATCAGCATGCCCCCTGCACTTGCACTGCATACATTACTGGTGCTCCCCAGTGCATCAGGATCTGCGCGCCGCAACATTCCCTTTTGAATATCGCGCCAGGGCACATCAGTGGGTTGCGCATGGCGCAACCCCTTTGAATATTCCACCCAGTGTGTGCAAAGCAGTGCCATGTTATAGCAAATGTTTCGAACAACAGTCAAAAACAATATAGCCATCTAGTGGCAGTTTACAGGCTAACAAGTATAACTGGTGTCCAGTGAAAACAGCTCTGGAATAACAGCACAGGTGAATATAGCGACTGGCCCAAAAAGCAGCGCGGGTTATTTGGGCTCCGCCTCTGACATGTGCTGATGTGCCTGTGATTTGTTTGTTGTGAGTCTGTTTATATTCTGTTTGGGGAAGCGTGGGGGTGAAGTCCTTACATGTTGTAGCCTGTGTAGCTGTTTTTACGCCCGCTTTGATGCACTGGCGCTGTTATTGCAGTTGTTGTTTTGCCCACGCTGTTTTCTCTGCGCTTGTTTTGCACTCGTTATTATCACCCAATACCAGTATAACATAAAACATCTTTATTAAACCTTGAATATAAATGTAGCCTTCCCATTTGCTAAAACCTGTCATTCCAGTAGGGTGACGGGTGCTAAAACAGTAACAGGATTCAGGCATGCATGAGACAGATACAAGGGGACCTTAGAAGTAATGGCAATGGCTGGGAGAAAAGACTGTAGATCGAGTAGGGTCTGTGGTGGCACAGTAGATAGGGAAGACTGGGCAGACTAGGTGGGCCAAGAGATCCTTATCTGCCGACAACATCTGTGTTTCTGTGTTATGTGGAAATAGCCGCATAACGGGGCCTCAGCTTCTAACAATATAACAAATGCGGTTGCCCCTAAGGGACAACCTAAGTTGTCAGGGGGATCCTAGAAAAATTGGGGCACCGGGGAGGGGAAGGTTAGGCTAAGTACAGGCAGGTTGTGGGGAGGGTAGGAGGGAAGAGGAGGAGGGAGAGGGAGAGGAGGAGGGCTTGGGTAAGAGGAGGGTTGTGATGTCATACCTGCCATGACTAATACGACTAGGCAGGTAAGACAGGTGAGGATTGGGCAGAAAGGAAAGGGGGGTCTGGAGGTATTTAGGAGCCAGCAGAGGAAGAGGTCTCCCTTTGCTGGGTTTCAAGCTTAACAGGCTCAGCACTTGGACTGGCAGGAGATTATAGAAGGTAAGGTTGGAGTGGGAATAGGAGGCCGGCCGCATGGCATGGGCTTTGTTTGGTCAGAGGCCTAGCAGGGCCTGCATGGAGGCTGGCAGCAGTTTGGTGGTTAGGGATCCTGAAGCAAAGAACATGGACGATGTTCAGGGTGGTTTTTTGTGATGGTTAACGACAATGGTAGGCTGTTTTATCAGAATGCACTGTAAATGTCAGCATGATGTGGTTGAGACTGGGGTACTACATAATATGTTGTAATGGGTATAATTGCTGATGTTGAAAATGTATAAATGGTATGGGTGGTGGGGGAGCTTGGTGCATCCAGAGCTTCTCCTAGGGACCAGAGATTGGCTAAGTTAAAAAAAAAAAAAAATTTGCTTTGTGTAAGAGACTAGAAGGCATTTACTAGTTCGGTGGCTGGGCTCGGTGCTGCTTCCACTGCTGGTTGATGGGTTTTCTCTGCGGAGTTGGTGCATCAACAAGGTCAGCGATTCCTTGGGGGGGGCAAGGGGCATTCTGTCCCGGCCCGGGCATTCATCGGGGGTTCCGGGGAGGCTAGGGGCCGTCAGCGGATGTATGGCGCTGCAGTAAGGAGGAGAGATGTGGGGAGTCAAGTGTGGAGCTGGTGGGTGGCTGGGGTAGTGGACCGGAAAATGGGGAAGAGGCCCACGCCAGCAGATAAAGGGAAAGGAGACTGTGTGACTACGACCAGGCGAAGTGACAGAGGATCGCTGGGAGTCACGCTGTCTTGCGGTCCCTGGTGAATCCGGATAGGGACTGCTTAGTCGGGAGGTCCCTTATGGGTCTGGGGGGAGGGCGCCACACACAAAATAGGCTGTGGAGCCATGCACTCCACTGGGGGAGTGGACAGGGGTCTTGCTTTGGTCTTCTTTGGTCGCCAGAAGATGTGTTGTTGGAGAATCCGGATAGGGACTGCTTGGCAGGAGGTCCCTTCAGGTCAGGGGGCACCACACAGAAAATGGGCATGAGCCATGCGCGCTCCAGCGGGGGAGCAGGTGGAGCAGGTGGGAGTCTTGCTTTGGTCTTCTCTGGTCACCAGAGGATTCATGGCTCCTGAAGGGAGCTGAAGAGGCCTGCGATTGGGGAGGCACTCCTGTAGGCCGGAGGAGCCTGTGCCACGGGGGGCAGCAGTAAAGGACTAGGCTCCGAGCAACAAGATGGACGCCGGGAACTGCGTGGGCCACGCATGGGCATAGGACACAAGACATTCACGCATGCGCGGCCAGGGGGAGGGCAAACATGGAAGAGCCAGCGTGATAGCCCTCCACACACACACAAGGGGTAGATTCAAAATAATTTTATGCAGGCATGGTAGGGATAATTACAGAAGGGCAGCAAGGATATGTCAGTTTAAGCACTATTGCAACAATATAGCGCTTATTCTGTCTCCCTCTCGCTCCCCTACTTACATTTAAATTTCGTTTGGAATTGCAAGGTAGGGAAGTCGTTCTGTATGAGAGACAGGGCTGGATTTTATAGTTGTCTGTGCAATTGTCTGCAGTGATGTGGTCAGGTTATGTGAGATAACCTTATTCCAAAGGAGGATGTAGGGCAGTGTGCCAGGGTTACAAAAAAAAAAAGGAGAGCATGCAGAGACCAAGGGAATACAATGGGCACCAGCATTGGCAGGGCAGGGGCATCCTGGACAAAATTTAGGCGAAAATGCGGGTGCTCCAGGGGATGGATTCCTACCCATCAGTTAGGTAGGAAGCAGGGGAAGTGGTTATTCAAATACAAAAAAAAAAAAAAAGGGGGGAGTCTGGGACATATTGGGTCTAGCCGGGCGTTTGTGGCTAGCCAAAAGTTTGGGTACAGGCGTTTGAGAGGGGGGACAAAAGGGGAATAATGTGTTGGTGGGAGCTTTCCAAACGGAAGGGGGCATATATTTGGGTGAATTCACTACTGGGCAAGGGATAACTTTGTCTTTTGTATACCCCCTTCAAGTATCTAATTATTCAGGTTGGCAGAAGTCACAAGCATGCAGATGATGGAGCAGGCATCAGAAATGATGAAGAAGGTGACGGAGATGCTGGGCATGGCAAGGAAGAAGGAAGGAAGAAGAGGCAGAGGGCAAGGAACAAGAAAGGTCAAGCCTGACGGAGAAAATAAACGAACTGAGAGAGGCAGCAAAGCAGAAGGAGGCCAGCGATCCAGCGGGAAATGGAAGACTCGGCGGAGGATCGGGAAGAGCCCAGCGGAAAAAGAGCCCCAAGAGAGGTGACAGAGCTCGAGCGGGTGGTGGACCCAGATGCAGACGAGGGCAGGAGTGGTGAGGATAGTAAACAGACCCGGAGGGGATCTGGCTAAATATCTAGCAGGAGTGCTGGGGACATGGGAGAAAAGGGTTTAGAGCGAATGGAAAAGGCATTACAGGAAATTAAAGTCGAGGGTAGAAGAGAATACTAAAACTAGAGTGGGTAATGATGGGATATCGGGTATGACAATGGGAGACCATGTCCCATTAACAATTAAGAAAAGATATGGAAAGGGAGTACATGGATATATTCGCTGGTGGACAAGGAGTCGGCTATGAGGTACGTGCAGAAGGATATGGTAGGAAATCAGAGATGGCGGTGGCTCTGAGTGTGAGGAACAAAGCAGAAGAGATGAGTTACAAGGAAGAATATAGAGGCCTGGCAGGCAGGGTTCTCGATATTCAGTGCCATTATGCTGAAAAGAAACCAGAGCTGGCCATCCGTTGCTTACATGCTCCACTATAAAGGATGCCTACAAGGCAAGGATGGTGGTAGGTTGGCTAAAATATGACAAGGCATTCTGGTAGAGGATGGCGGCCGGAGGATCTGAGGTGGGATTCGACTCATTCTGAACTATGAGTGAGGAGCGAGCAGGTTTTACAGGGACAGAGCAGGGAACAGACAGGAAGGAGGCGGTCAACAGGAAAAAGCGTGTTGGGGATTCAACAAGGCATTGTGCTCCTGGAGTAGTTGCAAATTCAGGCACATTTGTTAAACATGTGCTGGGCAGCACCCTGCGACCAGGTGCAGAGTGATGGGGGACAGGAAAAGTGGGCAATGGGGAAATGGGTAGCCATTTTGAGGGGGAATGGGGGGATACCAGACGGCGGGGAAGGGATTTCAAGGAAGAGGGGTTTGGGAACTGAGGTATGGGGAACCAATGACATGGGAGGTAGCGACTATGGGGGGGGGGTTTAGGCTAGCCAGAATGTTGATCAGGGTGGGGGTGATAAAAGAATGGATGAAGGGATACCCGGATGGGAGGGCAGGGCAGATGTTAGTGGAAGGCTTCGAAAAGGGATTTAGTTTGGAATATCAAGGCGGGAGGAAGGGCACGAGGGCCAATAATTTGACGTCAATTAAAGGAAAGGAGGGCATAGCTTTGAGGAAAATAAAGAAGGAAATAGAGGTGGGTAGGATGGAGGGGCCATTTCGGATGCCCCCACTACCCCATCTGCGGGTTTCTCCTTTGGGCCTAGTGCCCAAAAAGCAACAAGGGAAATTTAGGCTTATTCATCACCTGTCTTACCCAGAGGGGAATTCGGTGAATGACCATATACCAGGGGAGTGTAGCACAGTCTTGTACGTGACCCTGGATCAAGCAGTGGAGTTGATCAGAGTGAAGGAGGGGGCTTGGCTAACAAAGACTGATATAGAGTCAGCTTTCCGGCTACTGCCAGTCCGTAGGGAAGATTGGGATCTGTTGGGATTCTGCTTCCAGGGGTTCTTTTATTTTGATAAGGCAATGCCCATGGGCTGTTCCACAACCTGTGTGAAATTGAGGCATTCAGCTCCTGGATCTAATGGGCGCTTGGGAAGATGTACGGCACAAGACGATAGTGCACTATCTGGATGATTTTTGCTGATGGGAAAGTGAAGAGGAGGCAAGAACAATGCTCCTAGACTTTGAGGAGATGTGGGGCAGTTGAGGTGCCACTTGTGGGAGAAAAGACGGAAGGTCCAGCCAGGAAGCTGGAATTCCTGGGAACTGAGGTCGATGCAGATGAGCAAAGCTTCAGATTGCCTCAACAGAAGGTGGCCAGGTTCAGGGTTTTGCTACAAGAGGTAAAAGGTAGGAGAGTTCCCCTGAGTCAGGTCCAGCAGCTGTTGGGGCACTTGAACTTTGCATGTGCCGGGCGGTCTCACCGGTGAGAGTTTTCACCAGGAGGCTAGCCAGGGCAACAGCGGGCAAAAAATGTCCGCACCATTGGGTAGACATACCACAAGGGATTAGACAAGATCTGGAAGTGTGGGAACAGTTCTTAAAAGAATACAATGGGGTCACATTCTGGCAAAAGGGTGGCTAGGAAATAACGATTTGAATCTATATATGGATGCATCTGGGTCTGTTGGGATGGGGGCCTATTTTGGGAGATGGATCGCTGAAACCTGGCCGGATTCATGGAGGAAGACGGGCTGTTGAAGGACATAACATTGCTAGAGATTTTCCCAATATGGGTGGCAGTGTTGGCATGGGGAGAACACCTAAGGAATAAGAAGATAATGTTTTGTGTGATAACAGAGGTGGTAGGAGTTATCAACAGACAAGGAGGGCACTCAATGACGACAAACAGGGTCCTGAGACAGCTAGTGTTGAGGCGATTACAACTAAACATGTCATATAAAGCCAAGCATATAGAGGGGGTATAAAATGACATAGCTGACAGCCTTTCTTGTTTACAGCTGGAGAGGTTCAGGTCCATGGTGCCACAAGTGGCTGCAAAAAGAAAACCAGTAGCAGAAAAAGTGTGAGAAATTGGCTGGAAGGAGCCCGACTGTTATACAGGAGCTCCTGGTCTGCCAACACGCTGAAGGCATACGAAGGGGCATGGGGGACATTCCAGGAGTTCCGGGAACAGGAAGGGTTCAAGGTAAGTGAGCCAGTTTCACAGGACCAGGTAACAAAATACATGGTGAAAAAGTGGGAGGCAGAAATGGCAGCGGGACATTGGGGGTTCAACTAGCAGGGATAGGATGGGCATGTAGCACAAAGGTTGGGCGAACTGAATAAGTTTAAGGTGATGGATGCATGTTGATGGGGTGGCAGCTGACTTAAGGGAAGGCAGAGCGAAGAAAGCCCATTGCATGGGAAAAACTTAAAGGATTGGTTGGGGCCTTAGTGGACATTTGTACTTCAGATTTCGAAGCCTCTTTATTTAGGGCCATTTTCACAGTGATGGCAGGAGGCGCATTCAGGGTCAGTGAGGTAGTGGCAGCCAACAAGAAAGATGAAATTGGGGGGTTGTGGGAGGAACAAGAGAAGGTCACAATTTGGCTGAGACGTTCAAAGACTGACCAGAAGGGAATGGGGGCAGAAATTTAGTACTAGATAAGCAGAAGAGTGAAGGATCATGCCCAGTAGCATCGCTATGGAAGTACAAGGTGAAGAGACAGAGTAGGGTCTGGCAGTTCTTTATACATAGGGATGGGAAACCGGTGACATGTTTCCAGGTAACGGGATTTTAAAGAAAGGAATGGCACACTTGGGGGAGAACCCACAGAATTACTCTTCTCATTCATTTAGGATAGGAGCCGGATCCGCGCTAGCAGAAAGAGGAGGGTCCGAAGAAATCAAAAAAGCAGGCAGATGAAGGTCAAGCTGCTATAAAACATATGTGAGAAAAATGGTCTAATTTGTGCATTTGCTTTTCACAGGTCAGGAAAGGTGCAGACGGGTCTGGATACTAGGACACTCTTACATTTCTGGGCAGAGAGGTGGGCCGCTAATCGTCAAGGGGGGAGACAACTAGGACAGGATCCTGACAGAGTGATGGTCCATTGGAAGGGGGTAAGGGGAATGAGGTGGGCGCAGATTATGCCAACCTTAGAGGAGTTGAAGCAGAAGTGGCTGAAGCCAGACCTGATAATATTACACTTGGGAGGTAATGATCTAGGAGAATGACCATGGGGGCTGTTGTGCAAGGAGATGATAGGTGATATGGGCACAATGCAACAGTTTTGGCCACAGGAAAGAATAGCCTGGTCAGAGATGGTGCCTAGTATGGTTTGGCGGCAGGTCTGGGACGTAAAAAGGGTGGAGCAGACCAGGAAGAGAATTAACAGGAAAGTGGCGGCTTGGTTAAAGGTGGTGGTGGGGCATACATAGAACATAAAGGCATTGTTTTTCCAACCAGGAATGTACAGGCAGGATTGGGTACACCTCTCAGCGGTGGGGATGGCAACATATATATTGCAAACAGAGGATAGCGTAGAAAAGTGGGAAAAAGTGGGAAGTGGGGTCCATCATTCCACCATAAGCTGGAGATGGGCTAGTGGAAAAGTTTGAAGAAAAGAAAAATAAATGGGGGTGGGGGAAGTAGAACTACGGGCGGGCTCAGACGCCCGGACATGGATGCAAGCAAAAAGTACGAGGAAGGAAGGGTTAATATCAAGGCCAGTTGCCATCAGCAGCTGGAAAAAGGAGGCAGCAAGGGAATAGGAGAAGGGTATTGGGCCTGCACATCCAGACCCCAAGAAGACAAGACAACAGGCTGTTTCAAGAAGAAGAGGACCAAGGGGTATCGGGCTTTAAAGCATCCGGACCCCGAGAAGACAACGGAAAAAGGGACAATTTTGAAATATGTGATTGGAAAATGTAAAGCTTTGACTGCAGGTGGAATGTAAAATGGATAGCTTTGGAAAATGGACTGTTGAAAATGTAAATGAAAGTAAATGCAAACATTGTAAAATATGTATAATAAATCGAATTGCCAGTCGAGCTCCCACTAAAAGTTGTTGTGCCTCTTTTTTTGGGGGATCTCCCTCTGACAATTGTCAGTCAGTAGTTTATCCCTTGGGGTCAATATTTTCCCACTATATCCCTCAATTCTGGTCACTGTTTGTATACTCTGTTCATTCTGCTTAACTCATTATTACCTGGGCGGCCATTTTGTGTCAGGTAAACCGTGGATAGTTTGGACTTCATACGGCTATTGGAAGTGACTATCAGACTGAACTCCTTGTGTGTGAGATGACAGCAAAGATCCAGTCTGTCAGTCTGTCTGATCTTGGATTTCTCCATGGTTCCTGACATTATGTATGTAACAACCACAGTCTGAAAATGTTGGAGTCCTTTTATGTTTGTGGCGCATCATAAAAAACATTATGTGGCAGCTTAGGAGAAGTGGGTTGTGGAGGTGGCACTGTGGCAGCCAACAGAGGCACTGCATTTGGGGGCTTGGCACTGGTGGATCAACGGAGGCATAGTGTGTTGATGACACTGGCTTCCTAAAGGGCCACCAAGTTGTAACGCTTCGCTGCAGCAATCGGGGCCACCTCATCATTGCAGTGTCAGCTATTCTGCTGCAATGAGGGAGCAACCCGTCATTGCTGGGTGGAGCGTTGCCTGGTGTAATATTGTTTAGGAATGCGGCGGCAAGCCCGCCATGTTCACAAACAATATTAGACGCCTAGTGCTGAGGGGTGCCCAATCCCTCGGCATCATGTGGCCCCAAAACAGCTTCTTTGTTTGCCGAGGGCCCCAATCCCCGCCTGCTCATTCCCTCCCCAGTGCAATTTGCCAACGGGGAGCCCACTCGTCGGCATAATGTTCCCCAAAAAAACAATGGTTTTAATGAGGGGTGCCCAATCCCCTGGTTCTTGCCTCCCATATGCCGATGGGGGTGCCCAGCCACCTGTCGGCTACAACCCCCAACAAAAACACTCAGGTGGCACACTGGGAGCCCACCCCAGCGTGCCAAATGTCCCTGTGAAGAAAAAAGAAAGTCCTACAATATTAATTTTTTTTCCCCCTGTAAATCAAAAATGGTCCCTTGTTGAGTCCGGTGGCCCCACTCCCCAACCCGTGCCCACTCTCTGCGCACCCTGCCTCCCCACACCCCACCTCACCCCATACTTACCTCTGGAGCCCAGCGTGATGATCTTCGGTGGACCGGGAACACATCTGCACTCTTCAAAGCCGACCACGAACTGAAAAAATGCCGGTAATCTGTACAATGGCATAAACTGGGTTTTTTTCAACTTTGTTGCATATCTCAGGCATTTTTGGGACTTTTGGCACCAAATTTTCAACATGGGCTTATTGGGACCCCTTCTCATGAATTCAGCCACTGTCATGGCGTTATTCGGTCCCAAAAGGTGATTTTGAGGTCACTGCACTGAATCACCTTTCGGGACCGATTAACGAAACGACAGTGCCAGTGGATCATGAGGGGGCATCTCAAAAAGTCTATGTTGCTAATTTGGTGGAATAAATCCAAGAAATGATTGTTTTATGAATGTGCGTTGCGGAGTTGCTACGCATGCTCATAACTTAGCGAATTTGCAATTTTCACTCCAGATTTTCAACATTGCCATTTTTCCGCACCTCCTTATGAACAGTACAGCTATCATTTTTCACATCCTGGCCGAAATGTGTTTTTGCACTTCCAGCGCAGAATAGCGCGGTTGCTGTGGGAAATCAATATTCAGGACAGAGTAAGAAAATCACAGTGACACTGTTCATTAGCAGAGGTCCTAACATGCCTATGTTGAAAATGTTGTGATGAAAGTCCATAAAATGACTGTGTTACGAGCTTGCGTTGCACAGTTTCCACGTATGCTCATAACTTCACACATTTGTAATATTTTCACTCCAGATTTTCAACATTGCCATTTTTCCACACCACCTTATGAACAGTACAGCTGTCATTTTCACATCCTGGTTGAAATGTATTTTTGTACTCTGCAGAATAGTGCGATTGCTGTGGGAAATCTGTGTTCGACACATTAAGAAAATCACAGTGACACTGTTCATGAGCAGAGGTCCTAAAATGCCTATGTTGAAAATTTGGTGATGAAAGTCCATAAATGACTGTTTTATGTGTATGCGCTAGCAGTTTCCACATATGCTCGGAAGTGCGAGCATTTTTAATATTCCTACTACAGATTTTCAACATTGCTATCTCTTCACATCTCCCTATGGATGGTACAGCTGTCATTCTTCACATCCTGCCCAATCTGTGTTTTCGTACACATGTGGTGCAGAATGGCACGGTCACTGTTGGAACTCAAAGTTCTGGACACATTGACAAAATCACACTACCACTCTTCATGAGAAGAGGTCCCAAATGCTTTCATGAGATGGATTCACAAAAGGCGATGTTGAAAATTTGTAGTGCAATACCAACAACGCCCGGGCGTTAGGGTTTCTAACCATAACGCCCCATCCTCTACAGACTGACTGGCATCGGGTGTGCCTTTGCATTGCCGACTGTACTCTCATGCCATCCCACCCCCAACCCACCAGCCACTGACACACATTGAGGTATACCTTGGACTGTTCGTCCCAGACTTCACCCAATTGTCCTATGCTGTACCCATTTCAGCGTATGTCCTTATGGAACGGGTGACTGTAACGCAAACACCCTAAGGCACACCTCAGCACGGTCGGTGTCTGCAGAATAGGGTGAGGTGACATGGCATGACTGTCATGGGCGATTTACCCAAACACTTACCCCAATGCCTGTCCGTCTCTACAGGATGGAGGTGGGATTGAAGTGAAGTTCAATACTTCACTGCCATTCCTATTCTGCATCTGTCTAACTCCTGCATTTCCAATGCTAATACCAGCAAGCAAACATTCGGCATTGACAAATGCTTGTTGATCAGTGCACTGGGATTCTCATGCTAGTAACATTGTCAGTTGTGTTACTTATTATTGTCACACCATTGTTAAGATCTGTCCCTACCCAAGTCCTGAAATTGTTGCCACTCTGGTTCACTGTTTTTTTTTTTTTTTCTGTTCTGGACTACTGTTACTCCCTTCTATCTGGTCTCCCAGCCCGTATCCTACATTGCCTCCACCTTGTTCAAAGTGCTGCAGACTGAGTTTGATTGTGCCTCTCTGATGGTGGCCAGACTCAGCTGGCTTCAAAGTTTCCTGCTTATATTTGAATGCAAAAATGGACCTGCGCTCTCCTACTTATTTGAATTACTTCATCGTCATATTTTAACTGGCCAATTTCGTTCTTCTGATGGACTTCTCTACAATGTATGTATCACCAGACTGGCCACATTCGGTGACTGGTCCTCACCTCTGAGATGGACTTCCACTGGTAATTTGTGCTGACCTTGGATCAGTAAAAAGTAAACTAAAAACTCACCCTTTTCAATTAGCTTTTAACACTCCTTGACCACTCTCTGTGTCTCGACTTTATTCATTCCCTTGAGAATTTTAAATGTGCTACAGAACTTGTACTTCTTGTTATAATTCTAACCTCATAGCTAGTGTGAATTTCCTTTAGCTGAATAGTTAGAGCGTCTGCCATTGGGGCTCAGGATCCAGAGTTTGATTCTCAGGAGGGCTACAGGTGTGTTTGATCAAGATAACAGGACAAGCATAACAGTGGTGACGAGAATATTTGACACTTTCCTAGAAAAAAGGGAGGCAAAGTGTGTGTAGCAGAAAAGGGCAGTTTGTACTAAGCTGTGCCATCCAGTATTGAAAGCCATGAAAACAGTCAAAGCAGTGCTAAGAAATTAGCATTAAAATAAGACCACTACAGACCTCTAGTAGTGGTTTATAGGACAGCACGATAACCTAAAAAGCTGTCTAACCTCTGAGCTAGTGAGGCTTTCCGTTAGCTGAATGACTACATCTGCTTTGTCTTTGCAACTCAAAGTCACAAGTCTGACTCCCAGCAAGGGTTGGAGGTGTGTTTGCCCAGGTACAGAGGACATGCTTAACAGTGGCAACAAATATATTGGGTACTTCACCCTTAAGAAAGAGGATGTAGTGTTGTATGAGAACAAGCATTTGTCAATGCTGAATGTTTGCTTTGCTGGTGTTAGCATTGGGAATGCAGGAGTTAGACAGATGCAGAATAGGAGCAGCAGTGAAGTATTGAACTTCACACCAACCCCACCTCCACCCTACCGTGAGGTACAGGCATTAGGGGTATGCATTTGGGTAAATAAGCCTGCGCGTTCCTGCCATTTCACCTCACCTATCCTGCAGACACCGATAAGAGTTGAGGTGTGCCTTGAGGTGTTCGGTTTTACAGTCACCCCATTCCAGAAGAACATACGCTGAAATGGGTGCAGTATAGGAGAATGGGGTGAACTCTGGGGCTGAAGAGTCCAAGGCACACCTCAGTGCCTCTCCCTTGTCTACAGGGTGGGAGTGTGGGGTGGAATGGCATGAGCATTACAATCGGCAGTCCAAAGGCACACACCTGATGCCTATCTGTCTGTACAGGGTGGGACATTGTGGTTAGAAACCCTAACACCCCAGGCGTTTGGTGGTATTTGCACTACAAATTTTCAACATACTCTTTTTCTGACCCACACCTCATGAACGTATTTGAGACCTCTTCTCATGAACAGTGACACTGTGATTTTGTTAATGTGTCCTGAACTTTGAGTTTCCACAGCGACAGTGCCATTCTGTGCCAGATGTACGAAAACACAGATTGGGCAGGATGTGAAGAATGACAGCTAGGAGAAAGGACTGCTGTGTGACTGAACTTCTCTACTGGGACTAAAGTAGAAGAACTTTTGTATTTGGACCTTTAATTTAGGGTAAAAAAACAAACATACAAAACAAAACAAAAAAAGTGTGTATTTGGGTTAACTGAACTGAATGGGTAACTGAAAAGTCATGTAGGTGTAAATCTCAGGTGACTGAAAGGACTTAACTGCTGTGAGGTTTAAATTACCTGTAGAAAGACCTGGTAAGTAGGGGGAGTGGCTTAGCTAGAAGGAAGCTACATTTAAAGACTGCCTTAGAAAGATTCTGCTAATATCTTGGCAGAAGACACCAGGAGAAAGGACTGCTGTGTGACTGAACTTCTCTACTGGGACTATATTGCCCTCCTTCCCTTCCCTCCCCTCCACCCAAAGCTAGTTCTATTTTTATAGGCACAGGATTTGACTGACAACAGGAACTTCCTGTTTAGGGGCAGGAAGTGAGTGATCACAGAACCACCAAGGACCCACCATTCAAGAAGGGCAAGAGTAGCTCTCTGGCCCCCTCTAGCTGCTGGAGGTCTGCCTCTGAACAAGTAAGTGGTCTGCTGAGAAATATAGGATATTCTTGTCTCAGAACAGGACAATCAGGAGCTTAAAGGGCACACAGGCAGAAAGTAAGGAGAGAGAGAAAAACAGAGGAAAGAGTAAGGATTGCAAACAGTTAAGCCAGAAATAAGACATGATTGGAGTGGTGCAGTGCAGTGGCTGTGGAGCAGCAGTCTTCCGGGAGATGTTCTGGAGGATGCGGTGTTGTCCCATCTGCAGGCACCTCTGGGCTGAGGAGGAGGTTGCTCATCTCCAGGCTGAGTTGGCCAGGATTTGTGGGACCTCCTCTTCCATCCAGGGACCACCAGTGCCACTGCCGTTGCCTCAGAGGTTGCCAAGAAAGAGGAGCGGTTGGACCACAGTGGGCTCAGGGAGGGTGAGGGTGGTGGAACAGAGGCACATCCTCCAGTTGTACCTCTCCACACTCCTATGCCATTCTGGCAAAGTGTGGTTCCTCTATGGAGGCACCTACAGTGGAGACCAAGGAGGATGCTGGGAACCTCCACAAAGGAGACCCACAGGATGGTGGCGGGGAAGGAAACAACTCCTGGTGGGGGACTCCATTGTTAGGAAGGTAGAACTGAGCAAGGAAGGGGAGAGGGAGGTAAGGTGCCTGCCTGGCGCCATGGCTTGGAGGGACAGGGAGCGAATCCTCAGGATTGCCAGAGCAGCTGCACAGGGGAGGGAGCTGGATGTCATTGTCCACTTAGGGACAAATGATCTGGCTAAGAAAGGGATTAGAGAAGTGCAGGAAGAGTTTGTGGAATTGGGGAGGGGCCTTAGTCAAGTAGCACTCACGGTAACCTTCTCGGAGGTGCTACCCATCTATGGCATAGGAGAGGCTAAGGTGTTCCGTATAATGGATTCAATCAGTGGTTGAAAAACTGGTGTGGAGCTCAGGGATTTGGCTTCATTGGGGACTGGGGGTCCACCTGGAGTGATGCAAGCCTATACTGGCATGTGATGGGCTGCATCTGTCCGGGAGGGAACCAGGATCCTAGGTGATAGGTTTAAATGCTTCATTGGCAAGCTTTTAACCAGCCGAGGGGAGGCACTGGAAAGGAGCAGAAAATCCTAGCCCACCCCAAACAATCACGTAGTAAGTGTGGCAAACACCAACATGGAGGTGTCGATAGGGAGAAGGGCAGGTAAATAGAGAAAGTGACAAAGGCAAGAAGGACAGGATGGGGCAAAGGGGGTAAGGCCATCAGGAAATGGAGGGTAATGAGTACCAATGCTCGTAGTCTGGGCAACAAGCCCCTGAGCTGGTGGCCTTAATGGAAGAGGGATGCCTGGATATCGTAGCAGTCACAGAAACATGGTACACAGAGAACCATGACTGGGATGTTAACATACCAGGGTACATAACCTACAGGAGAGACAGGCAGGGGAGAAGAGGGGGAGGAGTAGCTCTCTATGTAAAGGAAGGGATAAAAGCAACTGAACAAAAGAGTAAACAGGGAGGAGAGGAGGCACTGTGGGTCACCTTGGAGACTGGAAAGGGGACCACAATCCGCACAGGGGTTGTGTACAGACCCCCATGTCAGGGGGAAGGAATGGACAAGGATATGATGGAAGGCATTCTTAGAATGGCAGAGAAAGGGGAGATACTGTTGATGGGAGACCTGAATATGCCAGATGTTAACTGGAGCACATTTGCTGCAGCCACATCCAAGAGCAGGGCCATTCTTGATGCCCTACAGGTGGCAGGCATTAGACAGCTATGTTTCGAACCCACTCGTGGAGGGAGCAATCTTAGACCTGACTCTCAAACGGGGCAGTGAGAGGATCTCAGATCTAGAAGTGGGTTGCCATCTGGGGACAAGTGACCATCAAACAGTGTGGTTCACGTTAAACTCAGCTACAGAGTCAAGCCATACAAAAGTGAGGGTACTGGACTTTAGGAGGGCTGACTTTGGCAAGATGGGAGAGTGCCTCAGAAAAGCACTAGCAAACAGGCTAGAAGAAGGTGTGGAGCAACAATGGGGAATTATCAAAACTGCCATCACAGAGGCAACAAGCCTTTGAGTGAAGCAAATAAACAAATCAAAATGAAAGAAAAAGCCACTATGGTTCTCAAGAGAGGTGGCTGTGAAAGTCAGGAAGAAAAAGATTGCATTCCGGAAGTATAAGGAAACACAGAAGGAGCAGGACAGAGAGCTGTACCAGTTAAGGCAGAAAGAAGCAGGGAGGGAAGTCAGAATAGCAAAGGCCCAAACTGAGGAAAAGATAGCCAACCAGTTAAGAAGGGATAAACCTTTATAGGTACATCAGCTAAGTAGAAAGACAAAGGGAGGGATAGTGAGGCTGAATAGAATGAACGGTGGGTGGGCAGAGGGGGACAGTGAAAAAGCAGGAATACTGAACGAATATTTCTGCTCAGTATTCACAAAAGAGGAGGGGGAAGTGCCTAATCCAGTTAACAGAAGCACTCTGGATAGGGGGGTAGATCCCAGTCCTTTCACAGAAGAAAGGGTTCTGCAAGAACTCCTAAAACTGAAGGTGGACAAAGCAGTGGGTCCCGATGGAATTCACCCCAGAATTCTAAAAGAATTAAGGAAGGAACTAGTAAAACCACTGGCTACTCTTTTTAATAAATCATGGGAGGATGGTGTGGTACCTGAGGACTGGAGGAAGGCGGATATGATTCCCCTTCACAAAAGTGGGACCAAGACAGAGGCAGGAAATTACAGACCTGTCAGTCTGACCTCTGTGGTAGGGAAAGTGATGGAGTCACTCTGAAGGAAAGAATAGTTGAGTACCTAGAGGTCAGTGGAGCACAGGATCCAAGGCAGCATGGGTTCACAGCGGGAGGTCATGTCAGACGAATCTAATAGATTTCTTTGACTGGGTGACCAAAGTAGTAGACCAGGGAGGGCTGTGGACATGGCCTACCTAGACTTTTGCAAGGCATTTGACACAGTCCCACACAAAGATTATTAGTCAAATTAACCAGCCTGGGAGTGGGTCCCAGTGTGGTAGCCTGGTAAAACATTGGCTGGACAACAGGACACAGAAGGTAATTGTAAATGGAGCCCACTCTGAAGAAAGGGCGGTTACTAGTGTGGTACCCAGAGGGTTCAGTATTGGGTCCAGTCCTTTTAATGTCTTCATCAGTGGCATTGCAGAGGGACTGGAAGGAAAAGTATGCCTTTTGCAGATGACACAAAGATCTGCAACAGGGTTGATACACAAGGAGGCGTGGAAAGGATGAAAAGGAACTTGGCAAGGTTGGAGGAATGGTCAGACGTGATGGCAGCTAGGATTCAATGCAAAAAAGTGCAAAATAATGCACCTGGGAAACAAGACCCCGGGGGAACAATACACAATGGGTGGGGAGGTAATAACAACAACAAAACAGGAAACGGACCTTGGGGTAATCATATCAGATGACCTTAAGGTTAGCAAGCAATGTGAGAAGGCAGTAGGGAGGGCCGGGAGTATACTGGGATGTATAGGGAGAGGCATCAGCAGCAGAAAACAGGAAGTTGTTATCCCTCTGTACAGACAGTTGGTGAGACCCCATCTGGAATACTGTGTCCAGTTCTGGAGACCCCATCTCTGCAAGGACATAGACAGGATAGAGGCAGTCCAGAGGAGGGCAACTAAAATGGTGCAGGGTCTGCAAGAGAAGCCGTATGAGGAGAGACTAAAGGAGCTTAATATGTATACCCTTGAGGAAAGAAGGGAGAGGGGGACATGATAGAAACTTTCAAGTACCTCAAGGAATCAACAAAGTTCAAGAGGGTAGCATCTTTCAGAAAAGAGACTTGCAAGAACAAGGGACACAATTTAAAGATAGAAGGAGGGCGTTCAGGGGCAATGTGAGGAAGTATTATTTCACAGAGAGGGTAGTGGATGCATGGAACAGCCTTCCTGAGGAAGTTGTGGGGTCTAAAACTGTGGAGAATTCAAGAATGCATGGGACAGACATAAGGCAATTCTTGTGGGGGCAGGAAGATATAGGCTGTTGGTTAACTAGGATCTGCAGCCTATCCTGTAGGTAGGGAAATGGGCAGACTAGATGGGCCTAAGTGGTCCTATCTGCCAAAGTCTATGTTTCTATGCCACTCATAGGGAGGTGTAAGAGATGGCTATGTTGAAAATCTGTAGTGAAAATATTCAAAATGCTTGAACTTGTGGGCGACGTGGAAACCGCGAATGCATGTGCATAACAGTCATTTAGTGAATATTTCACCAAATTTTCAACATAGGCATTTTGTGACCTCTGCTCATGAACACTGTCACTATGGTTTTCTTAATCTGTCCCAAACATTAATTTCCCACAGCGACCACGCTATTCTGCGCCAGATGTGTAAATGCATATTTTGGGCAGGATATGAAAAAATGACAGCTGTACTGTTCACAAGGAGGTGTGAAAAAATGCCAGTGTTGAAAATCTGGAGTAAAAATGTTACAAATGTGCAAAATTACGAGAGTGCATGGAAACTGCACAATGTACGCTCATAATACAGTCATTTCATGGGCTTTCACCACTAAATTTTCAACACAGGCATTTTAGCACCTCTTCTCATGAACAGTGTCGCTGTGATTTTTGTAATATGTCCCAAACACTGATTTCCCACAGCGACTGCTGTTATCTCTGTGCCAGAAATGCTAAACACATTTCAGCCAGGATGTGAAAAATGCCAGTGTTGGAAAATCTGGAGTAAAAATATTACAGATTCAATGGGTTACGAGGAACGTGGAAGCCGCAATGCACACTCATAAAACAGTCATTATTTGATTGTTAACCAAATTTGCAACATAGGCTTTTGAGAGATCACATTATGAACAGTGGCACTGTCATTTCATTAATTGGTCCTGAAAGTTGATTTCATGAGGGTGACCATGGAATCACCTTTCGGACTGAATAATGCCATGACAGTGACTGTATTCATGAGGAGAGGTCCCAATAACCCCATGTTGAAAATTTGGTGGCAAAGTCCAAAAATGGCCAACTCTACATAAGTTAAAAATGTATGTATGCCATTATACAGCTTACCGGCACTTCTTCAGTTCGCGGACGGCTTTGAAGAGTGCAGACATGTTCCTGGTCCACCGAAGATCATCACGCCAGGCTCCATAGGTAAGTTTGGGGTGGGGGTGGGGAGGTGGGTGCGCAGCCAGGGCTGGCTGGAGGGGCACAAAAGACCGCAAGGGACTGTTTTCTTTATTTCAGGGGCAAAAATAATAAAAAGGACGTCGTGGGAAGTTTTTTTTTTTTTTTCAGGCTTCATTTGTGCACACTGGGGTGGGATCCCAGTGTGCTGGCTGTGTTTTGAGGAAGGAGGGACTTAAGCCGACAGGGACTGGGCTCCCCGTCAGTAAATAAAGACTGTTTGGGAGGCATGATGCCGAGGGGCGTTCGGCACCGGCACACAAGAAATGGGGTACATTATGCTGATGGGGAGGGCCCCCATCGGGCAAATGAATTAGGCAAAGAAGTTCAGATGCAGTGGTGACTTGTAGGCAATATGCATACTACCAACAGCAGTATGCAGATTGCTCGCCTAATGATAGTATGCAAATTGCCTACACATTACCACCACTGATTGTAGTAGTGGTTTTCTCTGAACTGCACGCCACTCGTATCTGAACTGCTGTCATAGACAGCTTGACATTCATCGGCGCGGTGTGACTGCACCTGCAAAAGAAGCAGGGCTTTGAAGGCGTGGCACACCTATGAAAACTCATATGTGGCACAATGTTTCTGGACATGCGTGCAAGCAAACATAAAAAGGCAGTCTGTGGAAAGCAGTGCAGTGCAGTAGTGAAATCTTTGAATAATAGTTTAAAACAATACAGCCATCTAGTGGTCATGTGTAGGATAGCAAGGTAACACAAAAGAGTTCCCTGACCTTCATACTAGTGAGAATTTCCTTTAGATGAATGGTTAGAGCTGCTGCCTTGAAACTCAGGGCCCCAGGTCTGGTTTCCTACAGTGGCTGGATGTATGCTTGCCCAAATCAAAGGGACAGAAATAACAGTACGACCTTATGTTATTCCTCCATATTCTCTTACCCTAGTTCCCCCTACTACCTGCCTATCTCTGGTGATCCGGTTGTCTCTTCCCCCCCCCCCCCTCAAAAAAAAACACATGCTGAATCTGGCAGTGGCCAAAGGAGGTCATGAGTGGAGATGCTGGAGGGGGGGGAAGAATTAATAAACTATATACAATCTGTGTGTGTGTATATGTGTGTGTATGTATGTATGTGTATATATATATATTTATATATATAGTTTATTATTAAAGACACAAAGTAAGAAATGTGACATTAGGGTTTGTGGAACCCTAACCACCCTCATCCGTCACCCCCGTGGACCCCACTGAGTTGAATGCCAACGCACAACCCAGGTTTCAAACATATGTTTTACCATCATAAATAAATAGCATCATTCAAGGAGTAGAATTACACCCCATGACGGACACTGCACTCATATGTTTTGAGATGGGAGGCCACAGGATACAGGTTCTGCAAGGGGTGATGGTGGAGAAGTGTACCCTAGCATTTCCTTACTTTTGTGGTTTTAATAATAAACACTAACTTGTTAATGTAGGTTTGTTTGGCAATTAATCTTTATTCCTTTTGAAATAAATTTAATATCTTGAGTTTATGTATGGCCATACAGACCATCTGTAAAGCAACTACTGTGTCAGGCACAGTCCAGAACCCTCTCAGATAAGTTCAGGCGCAGACACACCCAAGTCAGGTGTAAATTATTTATGACCAGTTCAAGTTAATCCTTTGTAGATAGGACATTTGCTTTACCCACATTACAGTGCTGGCTGTACCCAGTTGCCCTTGTACTTCACTTCAAAGAGGTTCATCAGGGCTGTGTTTGGAGTGAAGTGTCAGGGCAGTTGGGTCATGGACTGTACTGTAATGTGAGTGAAATAAATTTCCTGTCTGCAAATGATTTACTGGAATTTGACATAATTTGCTTCCAACCTGGGTGTGTCTGTGCTCTGAACTTTTTGGATGTCTGTTGTTTTCAGAGAAGGTGTCTTTTTGAGCATCCTCACTGCATTGAATGTGCAAATATTTCTTGTTGGCGCAGTCCAGAATCTGTAGGTTGCTTGGCGGGCCATATGCAAAGCAGCTGCATGATCCACAAGTTGTGCCAGTCCTGTAACAGATTTTATAGTAGCTGTGTGCTGCTCATGAAGCTGCTGTGTCATCATACACATTGTCGAGACCCCAAGTGGGGCACAGTAGCCCAAAGCACATTGAGGGTGAATATACAACTGGTCATTTATGTGATCATGAAGGGTCCTATCTAAGACATGATTCAAGTTTGGGCTAAAAAGTATTAATTTGTGAAAATTATGAATATGCTAAATTTTGGTGAAAACAGAGTCCAAGAAATTGCATTCTGCGCTTGTGCATGGACTAAATTTCTGTCCAAGAAAAATTTAAAATAGCCATAGCTCACCCAAATAAACCCACTTTTGGCTCAAACTTGAGTTGTCTTATTTAGAACACCAGACCATCTAAGTGGTCAGTTATAAATCCTCTAAAATGTTTTTTGAGTGCAAGTGATTCCTGCTATTGGCTCTGGGAGGCAATCCTTGACCTGGTGCTCATGAATGGAGAGCACGACAGTAAATAACAGTTGGGGAGCCACGGTGGAAGTGATCATTGCTCTGTGTGATTTGCTTGGACCTGGGTAGGAAGGTGTCCCATTAGGACCAAAATCATGGACTTTAGGAGGCTCAGACTTTAGGAGCATAGGAAAAGTACTAAATAGGCATTAGCGTAAAATTACAGCAGACTATGGAGGTGGATCAGAATGGCTCTTATTATAGAAGGCTTAAAGGCTGGAATGGAGGAGTGTGCCCTGAAGGCCCTGCACTTCCATGCAATGACAGATGTCAGAAATTCATGAGGCTGTCTGGTGGACTGCAGAAGCACAGGGCCCTCTGTGCCCTGCTCATCCATGTGGCTGCATATACAGACGTATAGGGCAAAGGGTCCATCTCTCAGTCAATGCACAGGGCCCTCTGCTACCCACAGGTATAGCAGTGCAAGGCCCCTGTGCAAGAGAAGAGTTGTCTTCACTATATGGTACCTGGGCCCATGAAGGAAACTTTGCACCTTTCCTCCCCTGACTGGGGGTTGGTGTCGCAGCTTCGCCTCATCCAGCTCTCTGGCTGTACTCTATGTAGTTTTAAGCATGGCCTAAAAAAATGACTGCTTCAGGAACAGTCTGTTTGTAATTGTTTTATTAATTGACTGGTATATGTTTACTTGGTTTGTATTTATTGTTTGTTGTAATTTGTCTAATAATGACTTAAGATGTTCTGTAAATCAGACTTGCTTCTCATAAAACCTGTCCTGTATTCTTGTAACTTTTAAATAAAAATAAATAAATAAATAAATCCAGCTGGCTTTCCAACCTTGACCCTGAACTCAGCTCACTGGCACAGGATCACAAATCAGTAAACACTGGGGTTATAGCTGGCACTACATACAACATTTTTTAATCACTATTTTTTTTTTTATTTTGACGTCAAATTTTTAAGATGGGTGTTTTATGAATCCCCCATATAAACATGACATGTGGAATTTATAGTATATTGACCAAAACCCCATTTTGCACCACAAGTGCAAAAACATGTCCAGGATTAAAAAAAAAAAAGACACCTGTCATGTTTATCAGGTAGTGTAAAAAAGGGCTGTGTTGAAAGTTTGGAGTCAAAATATTGAAAATTAATGGAGTTATGAGTGAATGTTGAAATATATTAATGTTCACTCATAACTTGGTTAATTTACACCAGATTTTCAACATAGCCTTCTTATGGCCCCACCTCATGAACCCGATAGGTGAAAATTTTCAGATCCTGCCTGAAATGTGATTTTATATAGTGACTGCAAAATCACCGTTTGGCATGTATTTGAAAAATTCCAACTGCCTTGTTCATGAGGTGGGTCACAAAAAGGCAGTGTTGAAAGTTTGGTGGAAAAATATTGAAAATTAATGATGTTTCAAGTGAATGTTGAAATATTTCAACGATCACTCATAACTAGGTAATTTTACCATATTTGTACACCACATTTTCAACTTGGCCTTCTTATGACCCCATCTCATGAACCTCTAGGTGACAGTTTTCAAATCCTGCCTGAATGCTGATTTTGCACAGCAACTGCGAAATCACCTTTCAGTTGGATTTAAAAAAATTCCACCAGCCTTCTTCATGAGATGGGGTCCCAAAAAGGCTATGTTGTGACCTGCATGGACTTTGTTTTTTTCAGGTTATTTTAAAAAAACACGAGGGACTCTCTTTTTTTTTTTTAGACCGGGGAGCCGACACTGGGAATTGGCACTCCAGTGTAAATTTTTATAGTATGGTGGCACTGGGGGTAGAGGGGATGTGGTTGGGCAAGGGATACCCCCAGTCCACTTTTATTAACAGATTGACTGTGAAACAGGAGAAAAATGAGGTAGGGCTGGCTGAGCTGGGACAGGCAGAGAATTATAGATGGATGGATGGATAGATAGGCAGGCAGACAGACAGGCAGATCGATCCAGAGAGAGATAGAGAGATCGATCACTGGCTCACTGCTGGCACACAAGCCAGAAGCATGTCTCTTCTGCAGCTGCCAGGAAATTCCCACTGTTCTCATCCAGAGAACACTGATGAATGGCTCCTCTTGCTAAGCTGGGTACCATGAATTTTGGGGTGCACAGAAAAGGTATTTCTGGCTGTAGTTTTAAAAAACAAACACCAGAATCTAGCTGAACAGGACCCGTTTAGCTAGGTTCAAGTGTTTGCTTTTAAAAAAGAAATTATTTTTTATGCGTTTTCCATGTTTTTTAGTTCAGGGGAAAAACAACATGGTGATCATGACGACACAAAAATGTTTTTTGTGTTGTGAGAAGCAAATGGTAAGAAAGCAAAAAGCTCACATAACACATTGTAAGCTTGTGTAGGTAGCATGCCTGATGGTGGCTTCAGGATGGCAGCTAAACAATATGTTACTGGTGGCTTGGAGACTGGCAAACATTTATTGCATTCTGCATATGATACCTCTGGTGCTTTTGCATGAGCTGCAGCCTTGGGAATCTGCCTTCGTAAGTAGTCCTCTCTGTGTGTTGCTGTTTTTGCCACTGATGTGCAGCCGTCTGGGCTTAGCTTTCCTTTTTGTGCTTCTAAGCTACTGTCAATGATGTGGAGCTGACTCTCAGTGAGTTGCAGTCAGAAACGACTCTTCGCTCCCTTAAGACCCTAAGAGTCAGCGTGGTGGTTCATTTCATAGGAGCTCCTGGGGTACAGGCAGGTTGGTCGCCCCTGCAGCCTTCCAGAGACAGCAGTCTTTGGGTGTCCTCTTCAAGACCCCAAAAAGTAAGAGAGAGAGAGAGTGGTGATTCTCTGACCCTCCCCTCATTCTGACTCCCTTCCTCCCCCTCCTCCCCCTTTGCCAGGGTCTAGGTTAGAGACAGGATCTCCCTTTTCCTGCCCAGATGGCAAAAGATCATGTCACATGTATGGGTCCTCAATATTATTTAGGCGAGCCATGCTCTGGAGTTACTGGTACAACCTCCTTTGCATTCTCCCAACCCTTTTGGGTTCTCCATAGTGCACTGCCTGAGCAGGAAATGCAGGAGTGGGGGTGTGGCCATTTGCTTTAGATCAGACCTAAACTTTTCTGTGCACCCAGTGGGTTCAACTTCATCATTTGAATGCAAGGTCATTCATGGGGGTCCAGATGCAGGCTGCAGAATCCTCCCAACCTCCGAGGCATGAGGTGGAGTTTCTGCAGGAGGATGCGGACTTCATCGCTGAGAAGGCGTTGGAGTTGCCCAGATGGTTGGTTCTGGGTGACTTAAGTGCCTGGATCGATGATGAACATTCGCAGTTCAGTTGCAACTTTCTCTAGTTGTTGTCCTCACTGGGCCTTGCACAAGCTGTTCTTCTGCGACCCACAGCCATGCCTTGGACTTAGTGTTATCACTGGGGTTTGAGGTCTCTGACCTTAGGATTGATCCGGTCACTTGATCGGATCGTTGCATGGTGAGGTTTTCATTCAGGGGCCCCCCCCGTCAGTCCCTCCCCTATGAAGATGGTCCACTACCACCCTTTGAAGGGTTTGTTCAGAGGGACTGATGGTGGTATGTGCAGCTGGGTGAGGTGGTTGCAGCCTATAATGAGGCTGTTTCCAAGGCAGTCAACTCTGTTGCACTGATCCTGTATGACCCATGTCTTCTCACTTGAGACCCCCGTGGTTCGATGGGGCTCTCAAGGAAATGAAGAACAAGGGTCAGAGGTTGAAGCATTGTTGGTGGAGGACTCAGTCTGAGGGGGATAAACAGTTCTTGAGACTTCACTATGGTATATATAAAAGGCAATCAACCATAAGAATGCAGTGTTCCAGTCTAGGGAGATTGCTGCAGGAAGGAGCAGACCAGCTCTTGTTTTTTTAAACTGTGGACAGTCTCCTCCATCCTGCCTGTCTACAACTGAAAACGGGATTTTCAGTCGCTCAGTGAAAGGAGTTTGCTCTGTTCATCTCTGACAGTGTGTCCTCCATCAGGGCCGGAATCTCCCCAACGGGGCACTTGTGGCCCGGTGGTGGCAAATCGGATGTGTCCGGAGCACTCCCGTTGTTTGGAGCGAGTTTAAGCTGGTTGGGGTGGCTGAGGTGTGCGAGGTGATCTCGAAGTTGCAGCCAACATATTGTGAATTGGACCCAGGCCCAACTCGTCTCTTAATGGGATGTTTTGAGTCTGCTGGTCGAGTGTTCGACAAAATTGTGCAGTGTTCGCTTTTGGAGGGTTGCTTTCCCGACACCTTGAAAAAAGTGTTGGTGAGACCCCTCCTAAAGAAACCATCTCTTGACCCTGACATTTTGGTGAATTATAGACCTATCTGTAACATCTCATTTTTAGGGAAGGTTATTGAGAAAGTGGTAGCTGTGCAGCTTGAGGCACACCTAGCAGCCTATGACATCTACGAGCTCTTCCAGTTGGGATTTAGGTCAAAGCATAGCACTGAAATGGCGTTAGTCATAGTGCAAAATGTTCTTCTCAGGGTGAGGAACAGAGTACAGTGGTCAGTTCTCGTTCTCCTCATTCTCGCCTCAGCATTTGACACTGTGGACCATGCAGTGCTGCTGGATTGACTAAGGGAGCTCTGTGGACTCACTGATACTGTCATCATCTGGTTTGAGTCCTGCCTTACAGATAGGATGCAGCGGGTGGTGATGGGAAATTTCTGATCCTGCCTGAAGCCCCTGCCCTGTGGAATTCCCCAGGGTTTGATCCTGTCGCCTGCTTTGTTCACAGTGTATGTGCTTCCCCTGGGTGAGATTATTAGATGGTACAGCTTGGGTTTCCAATGTTACGCGGACAATACTCCGCTGCACATGTCATTTGCACGGGAGACAGATGGCGCTGTGGAGTTGCCTAATTAATGCCTGGCCAAGATCCAGGGCTGGATGGCCTCTAGCTGGCTAAGACTCAGTCCAGACAAGACAGAGGTGCTAGTGATTAAGCCTTGGTGGCGGCGGTGGGATGTGGACGCTGCTGGGAAGGGGAACATGAATATTCCTTGCATCCACTCCTTTAGCCGCATGCAGTAAGATGAAAAATCTGGGCATCATGCTTGATGATGGATTGGCACTGGAAGTTCAGGTGTCCTCTGTTGTCAAGAGTGGTTTTTACCACCTGAGAAATTAATGTTGCAGGATTAAAGCATTGATTCAGCCTGATGACCTGCTCTCACTGGTACATGCTCAACTACTGCAGTGCTCTGTACCTCGGGTCAATGGAGGGGTTCTCCTGTGCCTGCAGCTGGTACAAAACACAGCAGCCAGGTTACTGATGGACCTTCCGAGGTCATGTCATATGACCCCGGTTTTGCGCGAACAGCACTGGCTGCCGGTTAGGTGGAGAATCATCTTCAAGGTGGACTTGCTCACCTATAGGGCCCAGGCTACCTAAATAATCTCCTGGCTCCAGCTCATCCTGTGCGCTCGCTCCGCTCCTGCACTGAGGGCCTCATAGCAGTTCCCAGGGCCTGTCTTAAATCCTCTGGAGATTATGCATTTGAGGTGGCAGGCCTGGCATTGTGGAACTCGCTACCAAGTTCCTTGAGGGAGGCCCTGTTGGTGGCCTAAAGGTGCATCTTTTTAGGAAAGCCTTTCCAGGTTGCTTACAGTTGTTTAAACTGCTGCAGCATTTTATTCAATATTTTATTCTTGTAAATTTTAATTTTAAACTGTTGTAATTTATTATTTGTTTTCTTTCTCATGTTGATTTATCAATGTGTGTTTGTCTTACTTGTACAGCGCCCAGAGTCTCCAGGATGGGGCGCTCTAAAAATAAATTGTACTTACTTGCTACTTACTTGTTTTTACCCATCAGCACTTTTGTCAGTCTTGCAGGCCAAAGTGCACAATGTTAACGAAAAGGGTAATTCAGCCCATGCCCGTTTCCCAGCAGAACTGGGGATCTTATTTCTGGTATTTTCTGGTGTAAAAAAGGAGGAGCAATCTACATCTCCTATTAGACCTTGAGGATCTGAGCGAGAATGTAGAGTACAAAAGGTTTTGCAAGGTTTCTCTTCAGTTCCTCCTCTCTCTGTTGTCAGAGGAGGACTAACTTTGTGCCCTGGATGTGTGAGATGTTTACCTGCATATCAGTATCAGGTGTTGCCACCAGTAGTACCTGCATTTCCTTCTAGAAAACCAGCACTACCAATTTCATTTCTTGCCCTTTCGTTTGTTCTTGGCATCATGGGTCTTTTATTTATTTATTTATTTATGATCACGGAGCAACCATTTGAGCTCAGAGCTCTTTACATAGATTCCACGTTAGTACATTTAGAACAAGTAGGTGATTATACAGAGGATTGAGACAGACAAGGCAATAGAATTAGAATGAGAACATTTAGGTACATTTGGTCTTTAAACAAAGTAAAAAATACAGCAAAAACTAAAACTGGAATAGGTAAACACAGTCAGGTACATACTGGAATGGACTAAATAACTGTGCCCAACAGGGAGCCTGTTAGTTGTCAGCAAAACGAGGGGGTTAGCACATAGAAGTGCTGGAAACACAGGGTGGAGGGTTGAGCCCCAAGTGCAGGGTGTCCGAGAGAGAGAGAGAGAAAGAGAGATAGAGAGGTCTGTTTGGCAGAAGGGAAGATGGTAGGAGATGCCTTTGGTAGGTGCTAGCGATGGCAGACACATTGAGATTCCTGTATTAAATGGTTCTTTAGGTTCTTTTTGAAGGTCCACAGAGTGGGCAGGCTAATAATGTTCTCATGGAGGGAGTTGAACGACAACGATGCCCGATAGGCAAAGGACCTTTGTCCTTGAGATGTCCGACATTTTGAGTCAGGAAAGACTGCAGTTCCGAATTTTGGGTGGGCCTGGGATTAGTGCTGGGAACTAGGAGTTGTTGGACCCCAGTCAGGAGCTGACCAAGGCAGATCTTTTTGGCCAGGAGGCAGGATTGATATTTTAAGCGACCAAAGAGCGTTAGCCAGTGAGCCTTGCATAGAGATCGCAGGTGTGGGTTAGTCGGTGTGCCCTAAGGTGAGCCTGCAGGCATTGTTAAGGGCAGTTTTTATATGTCAGAGGGCAGTATCTGTGGCAGAGCCATATATTGGCAGTCCGTAGTCCACTAGGGAACCCACTGAACTGCGGACCGCTATGCTGAGGGCTTCAAGGGTCAGGGCTGTGCTTATGGCGACGAAGTAGCCCTAAGCATTTGTTGAGTGCTTTAGCTGTGATGTCTATGTGGAGGGCATAGGAGAGTGAGCTGTCAAGAGTAATTCCAAGATATTTGAAGTGATGAACACATTCAAGAGGAACACCACCCCATCACATATTGATAGCGGGTAGTTTTTGTGCTTGTTCTTAAGGCTGGTGAACAACATGGTTTTTGTTTTTTTGTAGTTCATTATCAATTTATGATTTTTGAACCATGGCTCAACGCTGGTGAAGTCACATTGTAGCTGTTGCTCAAGAGCAGTGGGGTCTGAGCCTTTTGAAAAGATAACCGCATCATCTGCATAGAGGAGGATACGGCACTGACTGGTTAGGGGGAGGCTATTCAGAAATAGGCTAAAGAGGAGGGGGCCCAGTATTGACCTCCCTGTGGAATGGCTGAGCACACAGGCTTGGTGTCAGAGAGAAAGGTATCTATCCTGACTTGCTGTGTTTGGCAGTGTAGCTAACTGTGCAACAATGCAGCCGCCTCAGGGGCAAGGCCTATGGCAGTGAGTTGGTCAACCAGGAGGGCATGGTTGACCATGTCAAAGGCCTTTGTTAGATCAATATAGATGGCCCCGACTAGCTGGCCAAGATTGAGGGATTTGTGGATGAAGCCTGTGAATTCCAGGAGGGCTGTAGTGGTGTTATGCCCAGCTCTAAAGCCATGTTGCTCTGCGCATAGGAGCATGTGCTTGTCCAGATAGTCGACAAGTTGGTTAGCAATGATTCGTTCAAAGGCCTTCGAGAGTGATGGTAGTATAGATGGGTCTATAATTCCCGGGGAGGGCACGATCCCCACTCTTGTACACAGGGGTGACCACTGCAGCCTTCCATTTTTGGGGGAATACTGCAAGACTGAGTGAGAGGTTAAGGATATGGGTGAGAGGGGACAGGATTTCTTTAAGTGAGAGCGAGATTAGTTTCAGGTCGAGGTTATCCCCACTGACTCTCCCCTTCCCAAGCACTTTACGCAGATATTTTGTGGTTTCTCTGAAGGTAATAGTCTTGAAGCGAAAGGGAGGATGTGATGGGGATTGCATAGGTGCAGCAGGGATGGTGGGGGAGAAGAAGTCGGTGGGGAGAACATGCTGCAAGTCAGTGAAGGCATTGTTAAAGGTGTTGGTGATAGATTTAGGGTCAAGGGTTGGGAGAGCCATCAACGCAGAGCATGGTAGGGGCCGTCTTGGGTTCTCACCCCAGTGACCTCATTTAGGTTAGCCCAGAATTTGTGCCCGTCATTCCAGTTCTTGGTTAGGGCATCTGTATGGTATACGTTCTTGGCTAATCGGATGGTCCTGGTACAGGTGTTCCTCGCACGTTTGTAGTTCAGGATATCAGACTGCTTGCCAGTGGCCCTAGCTATATGCCAGAGGTGGTCTCTGTTTTTCATTAGCTCAAGGGTATCAGGGCTCATCCAGGGGTTAAAGTAGCCTTTGATCTTCTGTGTTTTTATGGGAGCATGGGTGTCACAGGTTGTATTGAAGAGGAGGATGAAATGGTCGAGCGCATCATCAGTGTCGGAAACCTCAAAAACCGAGGACCAGTCAGCATTGAGGAGATCCATTTTGAAGCGGTCAGCATGACCAGGTTTAAGAACCCTGCTGGTGATTGTTCTAGGAGGCGGTTTGGAAAAATTATTAGCCCAACTGAGCATGACGGGAGTGGTCACTGATGATGTCCAGGAGGACGGAGGCATTAGAGGCATGCTTAGGTCGGTGGGTGAGCACCCAGTCAATCAGAGTACTAGTGCACGTCCTGTAGTTAGTCCTAGTGGGAGTTTCAATGAGCTGGGTAAAGTTGATAGCCTGAATTGTATCCTTGAATTGGTTAGCTTCTGGGGCAAGCCAATTAATATTGAAATCACCTAAGAGTATAACCTCAGAGCTTAGGGTTAGGCTTCCAAGGCAGTCTATGACAGCATGGAGACCTTGGGCCGAGTTCTTTTGGGGGATGTAGACAGATAGAATTGTGACAGTTTTGTTATGTGCCCCAAGACTAACCTTAATGGTAAGGGCCTGGGCGAACGACCCTAGGCTGGGTAAATTCAGGACTATGCCCTGAAGGCTGTCCTTAAGGTAGATTGCACAGCCGCCACCTCTTTTAGATTTACGATCTTGCCTAAAGATCGAATAGCCCAGTAGACTGATGGCTCCATAGGGGATCTTGGGAGTGAGCCATGTCTCTACCACAGACAGTATGTCTGGATTATGTAGGGCTACCCAGGCTTGAAGGTTGTCAAACTTTGCTGTCAGGCTGCGCATGTTTAGTGATGCAAAGGTTAAGGTGCCTGGTTTCAGTGCACTCAACCCCTGAAATAGAGGAGGGCCGAGATTAGGGTGGCTGTTGTCTGAGAGCAGTAGTAACAGGAGTACCAATCTGACCAGGTAACTTTTAAAGTGTTTAAGGCTAGCTTTGTGCTGTCTTTGTGGATTCATTCGAGATGCATGCTTATCAGAGAGAATGGCCAGTTTAGGCAGGACTGTGGGAGGGGGAAAGCCCTGGCTGAGCAGGATGCATTCTGGGCCAGGTAGGCCAGGGTGTATTGTTAGGCATGCAGTTGGCACGTGGGTCACAGCTATAGTGCTGTAGATGTTGCAGTAGGGGTGCTCCATGATAAGAGGGTCAGCTGATTTAGGGTCATTCAGTGGCTGCAAACAGAGAGTGGGCAGGAGTATAAGAATTAGCATTAGTCTGGTTGCCATGTCCAAGAGTGGAAAAAGGTGGTGGCACAGCAAACAGGGTCTTGGGAGGGGGAGGAAAGTAAAAGAAATTAAGATGTGATGGAGCTAGGAGGGTGTCCTGGCCTTATAAGCAGATGTGTACCCTTACAGTTTAGCGGTGACCTAAAAAGAAAGATGTCTTTAAGGGGGAGGACTGGACATGTGTTAGGTCTAATAGCTGCACTCTGTATCTTTAAGTAGAGTTGCAATGTTAGTGAGAAGGAAGGAAGAAGATTGCATAGGGGTGGTGCCAAGGGGGTAGGGAGAGTATTTAATAAAGGCTGGGGGTGGGCATAAAAATTCAAGCAAGGAGGAGACCGTAGGAGAGAAAGTGAGGCAGAAATTGGATTATTTGCAGGGCAAAGCTTACAGCTGTAACCCAAATGAAATCTAGTCTAAACAGAAAAAACAGTATCACTTTAAAGTTAGTTTCTGCTCCAGGGTAGATTAGCACTGGACCTTAAAACAAAGAGAGCTGTAATACTTTAAAATCTACAAACATGCAGCTTAAAAGAACTTGCACTTCAAACTACCCTTGTAGTGCAAAATTGCTGTAAACAGGCTTAGGTTCACATTTAGATTAGGATTCACAGGACAATTTGGAGAGGCTTAACCAGTACATAACATTAGCTTAAAGTCCAGAAGGAGATGGAGTAGCAAAGAAATTAAAGAACTGCAGCAGTCTGTCAGCAGGCAGAGATGATGGTTCTGGCCAGTCAAGTTTCAGCAGCGTACCTTCGGTCTGGTGATCGGAGGGCAATACAGCGAGGAAGGCAGCCGGCGGACAGAAGAGGCCTGCCCGGCTGCTTTCAGCAGCAGAGGCATTTGTGTCAAGAGTAAAGCTTCAGTCTGGTGATTGGAGGGGAGTACAGCGAGGAAGGCAGCCGGCGGACAGAAGAGGCCCGCCCGGCTGCTTGCAGAGGCACTTGTGTCAAGGGTGAAGCTTCGGTCTAGTGATCGGAGGGCAGTACAGCGAGGAAGGCTGCCAGTGGACAGAAGAGACCCACCCGACTACTTGCAGCAGCAGAGGCACTTTTGTCATGGGTGAAGCTTTGGTCTGGTGATTGGAGGGCAGTACAGCGAGGAAGGCAGCCGGTGGACAGAAGAGGCCCACCCGGCTGCTTGCAACAGCAAAGGCACCCATGTCAAGGGTGAAGCTTCAATCTGATGATCAGAGGGCAGTACAGTGAGGAAGGCAGCCGGCAGACAGAAGAGACCCGCTCGGCTGCTTGCAGCAGCAGAGGCACTCATGTCAAGGGTGAAGCTTTGGTCTGGTGATCGGAGGGCAGTACAACAAGGAAGGCAGCTGGTGGACAGAAGAGGCCCGCCCAGCTGCTTGTAGCAGCAGAGGCTCCAGTGTCAAGGGTGAGGCTTCAGTCTGGTGATCGGAGGGCAGTACAGCGAGGAAGGCAGCCGGCAGACAGATGAGGCCCACCCGGCTGCTTACAGCAGCAGAGGCACCCATGTCAAGGGTGAAGCTAAGCTTTAGCAAGTCCTTTGCTGTGGTTGCAGTAGCCCTTTACCAAGAGACACAGAATGTATTCCTGTACTGGGACAATTGTCTGCTCAAGGCCTTCTTCAGAGATTTGACAACATGGGTGCTGCTGGACAACATGTTTGCTGAGCTCTTGGTTGAAGGTATGGCTAATGACCATTTTTGTATTTCATGCCCTCTTTGAGTGCAGGCCTGTGGCACAGTTGGAGATGTCCCACAGATTTCTAAAAGGTCTCCTGCATCTGTGTCACCCGGTTCCAGTATGGAACCTTAACTTGGTTCTGGAGTCCCTTTCTCAGGCTCCTTTCAAACCTGCTGCCACCTATGAGCTTTGTTTTCTCTCAGTGAAGACACTTTATCAGGTGGCTATCGCCTTGGTGTGGAGGTTTCTAAGCTGATGTCCTTAATTGACGATCCTCCGTACTTTTTTTTTTTTTTTTTTTAACAAGATCATGTTTGACTTTGTATCCTTCCTCAGTTACCTCCCAAGGTAATGCCTTCGTCTACGGCCAGCAAAAGAAATCCAGTGCACCACAAAACCGGTAATTCAGAAGTTTTGTTTAAACAAACCAAGTACACAGTGAGTGCTAATAGCCATATCTGGTGTCTGCATCTACCGTGATTCAGACTATTCATCTTTCTATGTTTTTCCCTTTCCCACTGAATGCTGGAGAGGTTATCCCTGTATTCTTTTGACTTTTATAACTCCGGGTGGACTCTAAACCTCCAATTGCACTTAGCACTTGCACGTTTGTCCCACCCAATATATCATTTTGCATTGTAACCCCCTACCCCCAGGGCGCATCTGGAATCGAGTGGTACTCCGCTCAGCATGCCATCCTGGTAAATCTCTTAATTAAATAAATAAATAAATTTGTACTGTATTGTTATCACCCATGCATCTTCTCATAGACTGCAATCTCTGGAATTGTGCTGTAGATTGTATGTATTTCATTATTTGTTATGGTTAGCACTGAACCCATGTTACAGTTTGTATGCTTCACTTCTACTGTAATGTACTTGTATGCTGTATTTTATGTTATCTGTGCCAATTCTGTGTCCCGGGTCATGCCTGAAAATGGTCCATCGGATCAGTGCACTTAACTGGTTAACAAAGACTTAAATAAGTAAGCAATAAGGCACGATGGGGTGTGCATTAGACAGTTCTAATGCAGCTGCTAGGGGACGTGGTGAGGCACGAGGCCACAGGCCGAAAAGGTCCAGTCTTCTAGCCGCATTAGAACTGTCTAATGCACATCCCCGGAGTGTCTTATTGCACTTATAAAATGGGCCTATGTATTCTAAATGGGAGTTCGAGTTTTAGCTGTGCATTAGACACATCTAATGCACGGCTAACAACCAATCAGGTTACTTGAAATCCTTTGCCCATTTTATAAATAAATTTTCTTCATAGAGCATCACACTTCTGTTTGGATTGTACAAAGACAATAGGAAGTCCTCACAGCTTCTTTTTTGTTTGCCCCCAGGATATCTTTTCTAAGCAGTGCCTTTCCAAGTGGTTGGCATCCTGCATTTCCTTTTATTACCAGAAGCATGCAAAAGAACTTCCTGGTCCTGTCCATGGTCATGCCACTTGTGTGGCTTGCTTTCATTCCTTTTCGGCAGCTGACATATGTCCTTCCACCACATGGAGTAGGACCTGAACTTTTACTAATCATCACAGTCTAGTCTTCCAAAGATGGGCTGGCTTTGGCCTTGCCATCCTTCAAGGCCTGCTGTCTTAAGGAGCTAAGTGTCCTCCCTGCCTGGCCTTCCTTCAGTGCTGCAGTGCTGAACCGTTTGAGAATTGTTCAGTATTTGTGGCTCAATAAAGGGAGATGGCTTCAAAGAAGACAGTTACATTATGTATCAGTAATAGTATATCTTTGAGAGAATCTTCTCCATAGGGCCACAGCTGTCCCACCAAGCTATCCCCTTACACTATACTATGGTTCATACTTTGGTTTAATAGCAGAGGAAGGCTCAGATGCTCAGTTTAACTACTCTCTTACTATTCAGTGGTAGTACTTCATGTGTGGAACATTGGTCATGTATCTAGCCAACCATTTTTAAAGGTCTCTTTACTTTTTTTTTTAATCACTTCTAGCAGTAAGCCTTATGTATTTCTAGGTGGAATACTGTTGAATACCTCATTTTTGTGCCACTCGATGGGGTCTCTTTGTCCCAGCTACTCTTTTCAGGCTAGTTGGGAATTTTGTCTCCCACTCCTGTCGGTACTAAACAACTCCGTGTTCCTGTCTGGTGGGCATCTGAGGAAATATGGGGGCACTCACATTATATAAGCACTTCCGACACGCACGGAGGCACAACTTCCATTGACAGCCCCAGCTAAGCAAATGTTTCCGAGTGGTCCTGATGCTGACGGCTAACAGTTCAATATGTGTGGCTCCATGGTGGACACTTTCTCAAAGATCTACTGTTAGTAGTAAGTAACTAAACTTTTTTTGATCTGATATGAGTGTGTAAACTTACATAGGAACAACTGGGCAGACTTGATAGACTCAGTCATCTTTTGTTCTTTGTCGTCTGTGTATCTATGTAAAAAGGAAGTCAAAAACAACCAGCTACATCAGTAAATTCTTCAGAAACTGAACAATGATAAAATGTGTTTTAATAAACTAGAAACAAAAATGAGACCTAAGAATTTGGCAATGTCTCTTTAAGGTTCTTTTTTAACACAGCTACTTTAGCCACGAGTTGAAACTCTTACTAGCCAAAGTAAAATCTCGGGCAGCCAGAATGCGTGGAATTGGTTTGTTGCAGCAGCCTATGTCCCCAAGTTGCTAAGAAATTATCAGTTTGGAGACTTAGTGGCGTGGGCCCAATGACTACAATCACCATGCTACTAGTGGCTCTAAAGCAATGTGGCATTCACAGTCGCTGGTTGTTTTTTGCTGGTTTGTTTTGTTTATTTAAAATATGGTAAGTCCATGGGACAAGGACCCATTTTCATGGGCGGCCAGAACATATAACAATAAAACATACTGTACAAATGGCAAAACAAATTGAGCAATATACAGAATAAATGTACAGCTAAATTAAAAAAACAACTTTTTTTTAACTTTGCTTTATTGTATACTTATTAATCATGAAAGCATTTGCATTGACAGTCTGCTAGAAGACAATTTTCCAAATCAGTATTTCTTAAAACTAAGTATAGAGGTATTGGCACTGGTTAAAGGAATTGGCTGTGAGCTGTGGAATGAAGGCAGTTTATAGCAAATTGTTTTTTGACCGATAGTCCTCATTCTTCCTATAAAATTTGACAGGACATGGATGAACAGGTTGAATCGGAGTTGGCATGATTTTTGAAAATGGAATGGAATGAAGTGGGAACATGATTCAATGTCACCTTCTTAGTGAGAATCCCTATCTATAACAGATATTTCTGGTCCAATGGAAGCCAGCCCATATGACTATAAAGCACACAGTGGTGGGTGCGACCTGGTAATTGTGCCACAAATCTTGCCTCCTGATTATATAGTCCTCACCCTGGACAGTTGCCCTTCCCACTCTCTTTCTACAGATATGGACCACCACAGAAAGGCAGCAGGTGGCCATGGTGGTGGAGCTGCGTTGAGGACCAGGACTCCAATGGGACACCTGCTTCCTGGCCCTAGTGGATCTCCAGTCCACACTAAGTAACTATACCAGTGCATTCTGAGATATTGCAGCAAGTGAGCATGTCAGTTCTTATATACAAGGGTAATGTCTATGTGATTTAACAAAAATGTTTCTATGTTCTTTCATAGTTCGTGATCGAGTGAGGACAAAGATGGAACGAGATATTCTCGTGGAAGTAAATCATCCATTTATAGTTAAATTGCACTATGGTGAGTAAGAATCAGTGTCATAGTCAAAGATCAGTATCATCATATAATCGGGATTGTTAGTAAATATACTTATATAACATTTATAGTCCAATTTTCCAGAAAAGAATACTCAACAAAAAGTGTGATGTTGCATGATTTGGGAAAGTGTCGCAGACTGATGCATCATTGTAGTTTCCCCAAAAAGCAGTCCGACTCACATAAATTCCTTATGGCCTGATATGAACTCAGGATAGCTGGATTCCTGAAAAGGGTTGAAGTCATATAAATTCTTAGTTAATTTTTCCTTTAGCATAACTTCCCAACTGCTCGTAGTAGTACTGTTATCGCTAGTAGTCTACTTCTAAGTTATGCAGTGAAAATCTATTCTTGAATGTGCCAACAAAATTAAAAAAAATAATTACTAGGAAAAGAGCAAGTTGTGCAGCCCATAAACATTACTATGAGTCCTACAGATGTGCTGGCAGGGATCTTTAAAAATAATTATTTCAGCAGAAGCTTAATGACATTATGGGATTCGGTTAGAGTTCATTTTTATGGCTGCATAGTGATAGCTATGTAAAGTATTGCTAACAAGAGGAGAGGGAGCAGGGCAGACAGGAACTGTTGTATATTACATTCTACTTCCACAGTGGAGCCTCATCACCTCATTGGTATACATGAGATTCCTGCTCTTCTGTGTCTGTTTGTGCCTCCCTTCCCTGTCCACTTACTCCATCCAGATAAACTTACTTCATTTATCTATGGTTTTGGCACCTTTTTTCTGTTTACTATGCTTTCTGTGCTCCCCCTTCCCCTCAGTCCATCCAGATCTACTTTATTTATGAATCTATGGTTGTAGCACTTTTTAATGTTTACTGTGCACCTATGCAGCTGGAAGAGTGCTGCTGAGTACACACAGTACTAAAGGGAAAGGCTTGTGAACGGTTTTTCCTTTAAATCTGTGCAGCCTGGTCTATTAATCCTTAGTGTTTTTCTCTGTTTCTTTCAAAAGCAGCAGGATTTCACCTTTAATTCATTTCCAAAAGTTAGTGTGATAAAAACCTACTAAGAGCCATCTTACAGGACATGACCCCAGACACGCAATGCATCACGAGGTTAGGTGATGTAAAGGTGCTTTGTTTGCAGCTCAGTTCCTTTCGGATTTTCTCCAGGGCTGAGTGCTTATACTTCAGTGTCTGTGTTCTTCCTCCAGTGCTGGTGCACAGCATACACCAAATGATGAGGCAACAGCCCCCACCTACATACAATACACAGGAACATGTTGTAGCCCACCCCCCCCACACACACACACACACACACAATATACAAAGAGCAAAGGTGAGTGTAATTTATGGATTATGCTTGAACTATGGAGTAAAATAAAACAAGCACAAGACTAAGCACACTAGTGTGTTCACGAACTTTACCTCAACACATGCACACAATTCAGTATACTAAAACACATTACTAAGCAGTGCCTCATATATGTGTGCCTAAGTTTACTAGTGTGAAGCATACAGTTTAAAACAGTGTGACAGAATAACCCACATGGATGCTGATTGCTGAAGCACTGAACTAAAATCACAGCAAGTAATCAAAGACAAGTTGAAATTAGTGTAACGGGACTGCTTTCAAATTCTTTGTATCTGCCTAAGCCCCTGACACCGTTAGAAAAACTTGCAAAAAATGTGAGACTTAGACAGTTCAGTTTATATTTCATGTATTTTCTATACTTATTTACCTGTTTTCTTTATTACTGAGGACAGCTGTATGAAAGAGGCTTACTGTCCCTTAGACTTTATCTGCTCTTTCTGCTATCCTACATATGACATCATAATCCGAGTTGCACCTGGAAACGAGCTTCTGGTCATGGTGCTATTCCCGGTTACCGACTTTTAAATAAATAAAATAAATAATCTGCTGTTTATGGCATCAAAATTATTCCCACAGCAACAGAATGTGATGTCATAAACAGAACTGTGATGTCATATGTAGGCGAGGAGCCAGAACTGATAGGGCATGATCCTGTTTACATGCAAATGTCATTAGTAATAAAGAAGGATGAGAAATACAGAAACAGTATTAAAATATAAGCTCACTTGTGCTAAACATTACAATTTCTCAAAGTTGTCACAATGGTGTCAGGGGCTCTTTAATATAGCTGTGAAAAGCCAATGTGGCAAACAGTGAGTTAGAAGAATGGCTGCCATCTGTAGTCAGATGCAAATTCACTTATCAGCTCAAGGAAACAGTTAAACTCTAACATAAAACCTCCTTCAGAAACTTATTTTGAACACCTGTGCAGTACTAACGTGGGTTATATACTTTGGGCCAGATATTCAAAAGGGTTGCGCCATGCGCAATAGGGTTGCGCCTGCGCAAGTCCAAACTTGCTCCATTCTGCGATATTCAGCAGGAGGCAGTTGCGCCACAGAAAACATGCTGAGCAACAGCGCAATGCAAATGAATGCATGCTGAACTGGAGGGGGAGGGCTCATGCATAAACTGCACAGCCCGATATTCAGCTGGGCTGTGCAGAGTTCGCTCTGAGGCGCAACCCCCAACCTGTGCCTGCACAACTTTGAGCCAAAAAAAGGCTCAAATGGAGGCCACCACAGGTGAGCTGCTGCATTGCAGGGCGCAGCACAGCAGCTGCCACCTGTGGCTGGCCCCCAACCCACTCCCCTAGCCCCTGCAGCCCGATCGGGCAAAGAATGAAAATCTCACCACCACCCTCACTGGCCCGATCGCGGCAACAGCAGAATGTCCCCCCACCAGCCCCACCACGGCTGCATTAGTTTAAATCCTCCCCGATTGCTATCTCGGTGGTCCAGTGATCGGGTCTCCGATCGCTGGATGAATGGTACCTCATCTTCTGGTGCCCACCACTCACCATGCCCACCACCGCCTCACGGGCGGGAGCGGGCGTCCACCTCACCTGTCGCCCGCCGCCACCGCCGACGATTGCCCGGGAGCCAGACGCTGATTGCGCAGAGCAAGGCCATCGGCTGCAGAAGTCTACACAGATAAGACAGTCCAGATTTGCAACGAATTCATTCACAAATCTGACTGTCTTGTACGTTGTGGGCTGCACGCCCATTGGCTCTTGCTCTGCACCACGGGATGCAGAGTCTTACCGGCAGTCTGTCGGCGGGGGGCGGGCGGCAGGTGGACGCTGCCGCCGCCGCCGCCGGGGAGCGGGTGGTGGGTCATGGTGGGTGGGTGGGGACACTAGGCACCAGGGATGTGTTGGGGGTATTTACTGCACATCCCGCTGATCGGGAGTTTCGTCCACTGGACCACCAGGGCTATGTTCGGGGTTATTGCTTACATCCCCAGAACGGAGTTTCAGTCCACTGACCACCAGGGCTATGTTCGGGAGGGGGTTACTGCATAGATCCCGCGATCGGGAGTTTCCGTCCACTGACCACCAGGGCTATGTTCGGGGTTATTGCCACATCCCGCGAACGGGAGTTTCAGTCCACTGGACCACCAGGGCTATGTTCGGGGGGTTACTGCATACATCCCGCGATCGGAGTTTCGGTCCACTGGACCACCAGGGCTATGTTCGGGAGGAGGGTTGTATTTTACACTGATACAGCCGCGATCAGGCTTTTGGTCCACTGGACCACCAGGGATGTATTCGGGGGTTGTTTTAAACTAATGCAGCCCGCAGTCGGGCTGGTGAGAGGACATTTCTGCTGTTGCCCTTGATCGAGACCAGTGGGGGTGGTGGTGGGGATTTTCACTCTTTTTGCCCGCAGTCGGGCTGCAGGCGTCGATCCCGATGGCTGCTGCCTGGCAGGCGCCAAGCGCAAGTCCTCGGGGATCGGCGCACCCCATGCTAATGGCATGCAAATGGGAATATAATCAGATGCAAATATACCCCCTACGCCTTGCATGAATTATGGCCCCATTTGCATGTCACCTTTTGAATATGGGGATTTTGCACATGGCGCATGGTACTTGGCGCCACCGCAGTTGTATGCTCCACTCTGACAACTTGCGTATGGCTAAGTGCCACTGCGCCATGCACAGTGCTGTGGCTGGGGTGATATTCAAAGGAGTTGCTCAATAGCAACTCCTTTGAATATCGCTCCGGCCACACCCCTGCACAACTATTTTGCGCAGCGCAAGGGCTTGCGCCTAAGAATGGCGCAGTTTGAATATCCAGCCCTTTATGTCTTAGTGAAAGTGTCTCTTTGCCAGAGCTATTAGACAGAAGCCTGCAGTTTCTGACAGCTGTGCCACATAGACAGTGCATGCATAGGCACCAATCAGTAAAATGTAATCTGAGCAAGTAAGTGATAAAAAGAGCAGATAAACTACATCTAAAACAACCTAACGTCTTGCAAAACAGTTTTGTTGTAGCTGATCACATTTCTAAACAATGTGAATGAGTGCAGTGGGGTCAATTGTAAATTCAGCAGTCTGATCAAAAGCTATTAAAACTACCCAAACAAAACAAACTTTGTTTCATAGATTCATAGAAGTGTGATGGCAGAAAAGGACTGACAGGCCCACCTAGTCTGCCCATTTGTCTAGCTATCTGCTAGGACATGCACCCCACCCCCACCCTCAACACTCCCCTGTGGCTGTCCAATGCCTTTTTGAAGCCTTCCACTGTTGCTTCTACAGTCACCCTCTCCGGGAGCCTATTCCACTTATCCACCACCCTCTCTGTGAAATAGTACTTCCTAACGTTACCCTTGAACTGCCCCCCTCCACCTGCAAGCCATGCCTTCTCGTCTTCTGATTTCCCTTCAGCTGGAAGATGCTTTCCACTGGCACCCGGTTTATACCCTTAAGGTACCTGAAGGTCTCAATCTTGTTCCCCCTCTCCCTCCTCTGTTCCAGAGCGTACATGTTCAAATCTCTCACCCTTTCTTCACAGGACAGGTGGCTGAGCCCCTTTACCATCTTCGTTGCTCTCCTCTGAACTCGCTTCGGCCTCCCTACATCCTTTTTGAGGTATGACCTCCAGAACTGGACTCCATATTCCAAATGCGGTCTCACCAGATGGGTGTACAAGGGTACTATGACCTCCCTTTTTCTACTGGTAATCCCCCATCTGATGCATCCCAGAATTCTGCTGCCCCTAGCCACTGCTCTCCCGCAGTGCCTTTCCACCTTCAGGTCCCCTGATATAGTGATGCCTAGGTCCCTTTCTTGTTTTGTTACCTCCAAGTCTCTGCCACACCCCCATACAGTACCATGCCCTCTGGTTCCTGTAACCAAGATGCATGATTTTACACTTTTCTGTGTTAAATGAAAGCTGCCACCTCCTCGAGCCTCCCCAAATCTCTCCGCAGTCTTTATCACACGTTTACAGTCTCTCCATGAAAGAAAAAAGCACTTACTTTTTAAATTTAACCCTTAGACTGTTGACAGAATTTGAACATATAGGAGATCTGGATGGATATATCCATCTGCAGCAGAGCAAGGGTTAATATGCACCAGCCGTGGAGGAAGAACACAGGCACTGAAGTACAGTCACCAAGCCTGGAAAAATCTGAGGGGAACTAAGTTACAAGCAAAGCACCTTTACATCACCTAACCCCATGATGTATTGCATGACCGGGGTCATGACCTATAAGATGGCTCTTAGCAGTTTTTTTTCACACTGACTTTTGGAACCTAATTAAAGTTGTCTTTTTGCTGCTTTTAAAAGAAACAAAGGAAAAGACCTTGAAAAATGGATGGCCCAGGCTGCACAAATTTAAAGGAAAAACAGTTCATGAGCCCTTCCTTTTAACACTATAGGGGCAGGTGTCGAGTGACTGAAGAGCAAATCTTTCATCAACTAGTGTAGCTCTGACATAGCAGAAACAGTTTTTGTTTTAATCTCCACAGTATGTTTGTACTAAGAAAACAGACAAATGGTGGAGGGACAGTGTGACAGGCAGCCAACCATTATGCTGGTGACTCCCAGTTTACATAGGTATGCAGAGATCAGCCGTGTAAACTGCAATCTGAGCTCTGGATTCCTCTTGCTGGCTATCTGATCACCAAGGAACATGTACCACTTACAACTAATGTTGATCAGTTAGAACTGTGATTAGGAACTGTGATTCCTGTCATCAAGGAACTGTACCAATCCAGGACCAAAATACAATTAATTATACTGTTTTGCACCAGAATAGATGAAAAAAAGAACACATGTGTTACAAGTGGGTGATACCTTTTATTAGACTTTTAAAGGAAAACTGCACCCTCATATCTTCTAAAGGTCATTTGTTTTCATGTCGACAGACAACTGTTTTCATGTAGTTGTTAAAGATGTATGCAACTGCTTCAGTTAGTTTTCACACTTCATACTATGGCCTGTCACTGTAAGGGAGGGTCCATTTTCCTGGTTGTTGAACTCTCATTGTCCCTGAGAGCTGCATTAGCATATGAGAATGTGATACATAAATCAACCTTTAAACTCCCCAGTATGCCTGTCTGCTTAAGTACTTTTAAAAGAAACATGCTGCAAGAAGGTATGAAACACCACATTTACCTTCAGTGAATTTTACAAGCTATCTGAGTTGTAATACAGGTTCTAGGATCGTGGATATGTTGTTCATCCATACTCTTTGGCATGTCCCCTTACGCTGTAAATCTCACCGGAAGTCTTCAAGCTGGCTCCTCCCACCCACTCACCCGGGTGGTATATACCTCAGCTCCACCCCATGATGCCAGATCTTCCTTTCCACTGGAAGATTCAGGTTGCCTCCCTCGTGCTCACACACATTCGTGAGCCTTGGCTCCAAACATTGTTTACGAGCACCGTATTACGGCGTTAGCGTTAAATTCAGCTTCAATCATGGAAGGTAAATCTTCCCTGGATTTAGTTGGTGCCCATGCGGCCAGAAGATGTCGCGTACTGATCCCCACACCGCGTGCGACTATTGCCTCAACGTCGACCATGACACCTCGAATTGCAGTCTGTGTCTGGCTTTTCATCCCAACATCCTCGACGACTGTCTCGCTCGCCTGAAACTGGGGAGGCTGGAGAAGCGGAACCCTCCGATGAAATCCAAGGAGGCTTGTTTGGCAGTTTCCGTGGCTGCAGGATCCGCCGAGCAATTTGAACGCATGTAAGCATTCGAGGAGGAAGCGGCTCATGCTGCAGATACTTCTCGGAGATTTTTTATTCCGCTCAACCTGGGCTCTACCTTCTCAGGTTCCTTCCGGGAGTTGTGCCAGTCTCTCTTGACCAAGGGAGAGGTGCCTGTGGGCTCACACTCCTCTCGATCCTGTAAGTGGGAGAAGGATCCGGGTGCATCTTCGTCTCGACGGAGATGTTCTTGGTAGCGGGAGAGATCTCGGTCCCAGGAGCATGCGGTCTCGACTTCGGTCGAGATCGCTTCTTCAGCTGGTGGTTTTTCGGACTTGCCGTCGAGCCAGCCGACCGAGGATTTGGTCGACGACATGGAAATCGACATCGATTCTATCGCCCCTCTGTCGCAGACTCCAGTCGCCGACTCCTTGGAGAGGACTCCGGTCCTCATTTTCCCCAATGACACCCAGCCTGCTGGAGTTCCCATTGAGAAAGCGGTCCCAGACCCTGGGAAGTCACCAGTTCCGCTGGTGTCTCCCGAGTGACCGAGTCAGCCTGGCCGATCTCGATCGAGGTCTAGGACCCCCTCGACCGACAGGCCGAGGAAGAGCCATAAGCACTCTAAAAAGAGGCAACGCCATCAGTTGTCCTTGTCCTCCTCGGATGAGGAGAGGCTCTGGCGGAAACTCTGTTGGCACTATGAGGACCTCATGTGGCAACAGTTAATTTTGACCGGGCATAAGTCCACTCCAGCTTCTACATCGGCCATTACTTGTCTTTCGCCTCCTAGGCTGAAGCCAACTCCTTCAGAGCCAATTAAATCGGTTTCTCAGCCCGCAGAGCCAGCAAAACCACCTGTTCAGCCCAAAATGGTCTCTCTACCAATTGTGGTGGAACCACCACCCAAACAGCCTGTCGGAGGGGCTCCTTCCAAGGAAGACAGACCAGACACCGGGCTTCCCCAGTGATTATTGGTCACAGTCACCCCAGACTGCCCCCGGCAAGTCGAAAGTGACTTGGGTGGTAGGCCATTGTATCCGGATTCCTTGGATTCGGACGTCACTGGCTTGCATTCACATCCAGGTGATGATGAATTGACCGCTGGACTAGAGACGGAGGAAGGTCCCTCATCTTTTCAAGGGATTCTTCACCTCATCTCTGAATCTACAGGGATGCCCCTGGAGCCAATCCAGAAGAAGGCGGAGTACCCTCTTACGGACATCCTTAAGAGAGGGGATATCCCGACGGAGGCCTTTCCTGTGGCCGAGGCCATTGTTGGGCCGGCTCTCGAACTTTGGCAACGTCCTGCCTCTTGTCCAGCTCCGTCTGCCCGCATGGTCCGCAAGTACGTGGTGCCCATGGGGTCCCTAGCGGGGTTAACAGAGCATCCTTTGGCAAGAGCCTGGTGAACGCCTCTGTGTTCAGGCATACTGGCAGTTCTGCCAGTACAGACGACCTCTTAATAAAGAGTCCAAACTTCTGGACCATTCAGCGAGGAAGGTCTACGCAGCTTCCTCCTTGGGCATTTTGTCAGGCAAGTTCGTCCGTCATCATGGCACACTTCTCTCACGCGCTTCTAGAGTTGCTTGATGAAGTCCTCCCTCATCTCCCCACAGACATGCAGATTACGGTCAAGCAGGTCTGGGATTAGGGCTGAGCTGTTGCCAAACAGCAGCTTCTGATGGCCCTGGACATTGGGGATTCTCGATGGCTGCCGCAGTTGCCTCTCATCGCAAGGCTTGGCTGAGGCTCTCCTCCTTTCTGGTGGATACCCAGCACAAACTAGCAGACGTGCTCTTCTTCGGAACTGACTTGTTCGGCCCAGGAGTGGCCGGTCACCTTCAGCACATTGAGCAGTCCAGTACTACCTTGGATGCTACTTCTGACAAGAGTTCTTTGTGCAAGAACCAGCAGAAGAAAAAGAAGAAGCCTTTTCGGCATTCTTCCCTTGTGGCTCAGCAGTCCTCCTTTCAAGGTGGACAGCAGCACCAACATCAGCAGCAGGCTCAAGCTTGGCACCCTCGGCCCAAGCCCAGACCCCAACAGGCCTGTGAAGGAGGCCGAGGTTCAGCCCCTGGAAACCCCTCCTCCAAGCCTGCTCAGTGACGGGACGGGGGCTGTCAACCTCTCTCCCATCACTTCAGCTCTGGGTCCTCCCGTGTGGGGGCCAGCTCCGCCACTTCCTTTCCACCTGATCTGTTGTCACTTCAGACAGGTGGGTTCTCGAAGTGGTCAGTCAGGGACTGCCTCTGGAATTCGAGCAGTATCCTCCAAGCCGAGCCCATGCCCCTCGGGAGGAAAGAGTATCCGCCAGACTCAGTCGGCTCTCAGAGATGACATCGCTCAGCTCCTCCTCAAGGAGGCAGTAGCTCCAGTGGTGGATCCTCCAGCAGACTCAGGCTTTGTCTCCAGGTACTTCCTGGTGCCCAAGCGGACGGGGGGGCTGGCGCCCCATTCTAGATCTGCATGACCGGAATCAATAGCTCAGGTCACGCACCTTTCGGATGGTCACTCTGTCCCAGATCATACCATCCTTGGAGCGAAACATGTGGTTCTGGTCACTGGATCTGCAGGACATGTTCTTTCACGTCCCAATCAGTCCATCCCATCAGCGGTTGCTCCGCTTCAAGGTCGAAGGGACCCTCTACAAGTTCCGAGCCATGCCATTCGGCCTGTCATCGGCTCCATGGGTCTTCACCAAATGCATTGCAGTGGTGGCGGCCCGTCTCCGGCATCGGGGGGGGTCAGGATTTATCCTTACCTCGACGATTGGCTCCTAGCAGGTTCCACGCAACAGGGGGTGGTGAGGTCCAAGGACCTGGCCCTCCAGACCTGCTCTCAACTCAGCCTCTTGATCAACAAGGCCAAGTTGGAACTCATGCCTTCTCAGGTGATGGGCTTCATCAGGGCAGAGCTCGACTCTTGTCAAGCCAGAGCTCGGCTCCTGGTGGACAGGGTGGAGGTTCTTTCCTTCTTTGCCTAATTATTTCTGGTTGGACAGTTGCGCCCTGCCCGGGACTTTCTGTGCCTTCTGGGTTACATGGCACGTGCACCTCAGTGGTCCGTTGGGCCTGGTTGCACATGCGCCTTCTCCAGTGGGAGCTGGCCACCCAGTGCACTCAACGCCATGGTCATTTTGACCTAGCTGATCACTGTAACCCAGAAGATGTGGGACACTCTCCATTTGTGGACCACCCCAGACCAGTTGCAGGAAGGGAACCAGTTTGTCCGCCCCGAGCTGACGGTCGTCCTCACGACCAATGCTTCTCTCATGGGCTGGGGAGCCCACATGGGGGACAAAAGGGCCCACCGGCTGTGGATCCCCGAGGAGTCCTGATGCCACATCAACCTGTTGGAGCTCAGAGCAGTTAGACTGGCATTGTCAGCTTTCACTCCTCAGCTCCGGGGTCAAGTGGTTCAAGTCCAGATGGACAATACCACGACTATGTATTACCTCAACAAACAGGGTAGCATGCACGCCTGTCTGCTGTGCAGGGAGGTGCTCTGCATCTGGACCCTCGTGAGCCGATTAGAGGCGGATCTCTGAGCCATCCATGTGGTAGGAGCCTCGAACCATCTGGTGGATGCTCTCAGCCGCTTAAGGCCAGACATCCCATGAGTGGTCTCTCCATCCAGAGGTAGCTTACAGCCTGTTCTCCCTCTGGGGCAAACCGATGGTGGACCTGTTTGCCTCCAGGGAAAACACCAAGCTGAGGCTGTTTCATGCCTGCCCCCCCTCCAGGAGGGCTTGCTGCAGGGGGATGCCTTCTCAAGGCTATGGACCCTAGGCCTCTTCTACGCCTTCCCTCCATTTCCCTTGAGCCACAAGGTGCTCCTTAAGACGAGGAGGGACAAGGCGAAGGTGATCCTGGTAGCCCCAGACTGGCCGCGCCAGTTCTGGTATCCAGATCTCCTCAGCCTCAGCTGCTGGCACCTGGAGCGGCATCCAGCACGCCCGGACCTGATATCACTCAACCAGGGGAAGGTATTCCATCTGGACCTTCAATCCCTGCACCTCACAGCCTGGTACCCGAGTGGCTACCGTTCCAGGCTTTGGGTCTTTCCGAAGATGTCTACACCGTGGTGGAGGCATCCAGAAAGGAATCGACCAGGAGATGTTATGCCTTCAAATGGAAAAGGTTTTCCATTTGGTGTCAGGGCAAGGGCCTGTACCCTTTGTTCTGTCCAGTGGCTAACATTCTCGACTACCTTTGGTCTCTCTCCAAAGGGGGTCTGCGGTCATCGACCCTTAGGGTACACCTGGCAACCATTTCTGCTTAACGGGCATGGGCCGGTCTGCCGACACTGGCACAGGAGACAGTAGTCGGGTGCTTTTTCAAAGGCCTGGATCACATATCCCCTCTGATGCGTGAACCTCCACCTCCATGGGATCTACTGTTGGTACTGGCAAAGCTCATGGGCAAGCCATTCGAACCAGTGCACAAGTGTGGGTTGTCACACTTGTCGTGGAAGACGACCTTCCTGTTCTTTTTCCCCTTTAAACTCCATTCAGTTTATGAATTTCCGGAAAGATTTTGCAGAGTATTTGTTATTTCAGCATAGAGATACATGATATAAATGGGTGATCTGACATCATGTTCTCATATGCTAATGCAGTTCTCAGAGACAGTGAGATTTCAACAACCACGAAATGGACCCTCCCAGGACAGTGACAAGGCCTTGTATGAAGTGTGAAAACTAACTGAAGCAGTTGCATAAATCTTTAATAGCTACATGAAAAGAGTTGTCTGTTGACATGGAAACAAATAACATTTAGAAGATATGAGGGTGCAGTTTTCCTTTAATTCTTGAAAGCTACTCTCAAAAGAATTTTTGTTAATCCAATGAAGGGTATCACCTGCAGTATATGTTTATTTTTTCTTCAACATCATAGATTGAACTAGTATGGCTGCTGCATTGCACCATCAGAATAAACAAAACTAGATCCATATTGTTATGCACGATGTTTTCTGCAGAAACCAGTGGTGGTTGGGGAAGGGGGCAAAGAAAAGGATAAAAAATTGAGTGAAATACTTTTGTTGAGAAAGTGCCTTTCAGCACCTGCTTCTCAATTGAAGCAGAGCAAACCCCATTTTAGCCTGTTGAAAAACACCATATTAATTCCGGATATCTCATTAACCTTGCTTATCATACACTTAGCTACAGCACTACAGCTTGCTCAGGATGACAGTTATTAAGAGGCTGTGGTGGGATTTGAACTTGAACTTGCTGGCTCTCAAGCCTATAATCTAACCACTAGACTCCAATACCATTCCTCTGTCACATATTTTAAGGCTACTTGGTGAAGCTTAAAGCAGACAGTAGAGGAAATTGGGGGGAACCCAGGGGAACTCTATTCTGAGAGTGAAATTAAAAGTCTTACTCAGTTCGAGGAATAATATGAGGGAGATACGCTTCTATGTAAAATACACCCCCCAAAGGCATAAAACTGACTAAATAAAGTGTAAAAATCCAGCAGGTACTGTAATGAAGAAACATATTCCCAGACACCTGTTGCACATGTTCAAAACTAATTATCTTACTGTTTATGTGCTTTCTTATGTATTCCATTTCAATAAAAAGATAAAGTGAAAAAAAAAAAACTAGACCACAGGTGATGGGTTCCTTCAGTGAAATCTTTCCATTTCCAACACCGGAAGCAGACTTCTTGGTAGTGTTCTGGTGCATGTGACCAAAACTTGAAAAGGTGAACACTGATGTTTTAACCCTTCTGAGGAATAAATCAGCAGGGTGCTGACTGAAACAGAGCTGTAATGCAGTTCTGCAGATTGCATAAGAATTTATACCATTGGATACCAGCTGGTTGATCCCCCACCCCCACCCCACCAGTTCAAGTAGTTAATGGCAGGTAGTTAAAGGTACACCGTCAAATTTTTTCATGACTTACAGATTTTTTTCCACTTGATGTTGTATCTTTAACCCTGTTTGTAATGCTGTTGCTCATACAATTCAAATATATCTAGTTAGTCGATCTAATGTTACAGTGACTCATTGATTTAGCAAAAAATACTTAGTGCTCAGTCCGACCATCAGTGCTCCCATGTGTCCTTGCTGAAATATGGCACTGATCCGTGGGGTATACTTATTCACAAATGAGTCAGCAGAGATTTTCACTTTAGTAGTTAAACACCCTCCAAGTTTCAATGTGGTTTACTGAAGTTGGGAAAGAGAATCCCATTTCAAAATGAGTGGTCTAGTGATCTTTCGTTTATGCTTGAAAATCCGAGCTGTGATTGTGGGATGCACAGTATTGGCTGACCAGATCTTGTTCACAGATGGTGACTGAAGTTAAGACACATTGCTACATTGCAAATATAATGGCTTATTTTACATCTAAAAACATGTATTTGACTGCCAGAATCTTTTAGTTTGGCTATCCAGCTACATTGGTACTGGGCAGTCCGGGTATTATGGCCATTAGAACTACTGTACTTCCCTTCCAAAATGTCTTCCTTATTACCTTTGTTTTCCTCCAGAATCATTTAGGACTTCTCCAGGATTTGTTTTTGTTGTAAGATTGCCGTGGCACTCTCAGAGCTGGTCATCTGCAGTCACAAAGCAGCAAAAGCTGTAGTAAATTAGAGGTGGGCACTATGTGGCAGTGTACACTGCTTTTTAGTAAAGGTAATCACTTATTGTACTGAAAGTGGCACTTCCCAACTTATTTTAATTCAGACTCAATATCCAGATATCAGCTCATTAACCTGTTTCTCTTGGAACAAGTGAAGAATGCTCACGTCTTATGTTCTGACTGGTTATCACCTCACAAGCTTACCCCAAACAATAATCACTAACACGGAAGTCCAACATGAAGACATCCACCTTGCACTAAAGAGGCACTGTTAGATTTGTTGGGCTCCTTTGGTCCAGCTTACATGGCTATTCAGTTTAAAAGTAGTTTCAAGAACTCGATCTTCACACTAAACCATTAAATATGAGTTGTTCAGAACATGAAATATGACATTTTTCAACCCAGTCTGTCGGTCAGTTCAGCAATCATAGCGTGAGTACACACAGTCATGAATTCAAAACAGCAGCTGAATTATTTTTCTTCATAATAATAGTAGTAGCGTTTATTTAATGACACCCAGCCCTGCAGGCTCTCAGTGCCTTGCAGTACATACCTTTAGTGCAAGGGCAGTCTTATAAATACAAATATGAAATAACACCTAATAAAATTAGATCATAATGTCTACTTGTTTTTCTCTGGCATCTAGGTACAGTAACTATGCTGCATTTACCCTCTGCTTCAACTCGTTTAAATCAAAAACACTTGATTCTGTGAGTTTTAATCACAACAACGTTGTTATAGGATCATATAAAATAGCAAAGTATTAAAAACATGCTTCCACTTAACACCTCATGAGTTATGTGACATCAACAGCACCCAAGCTTTGTTGCTTTTGAGCTCATATGATGTCACAAGGCCCATTTGGTGTTAAGAATCAGCCTGTCCTTAACACTGTGAGTGGGGGTAATTGATTTATTTATAATAAACAGTTATCAAGTTTTCACTGTTTCCAGGAGAAGTTGTTTTCAACAGATGTTGAGAACAAGTTTTTCAGAATGTTTCAAACATCTTAGCTCAGCTGCAGTCATCGCTGTTGTAGAAAGAGCCATGCACTCATTACAGCCACAGTTTATTTAAAACTCGTTCAGTGGACACCACTTTTGAATGTGCCAGCTTTGTCTTAAACCCAGTAAAAGAAAAAAAACTCACCTTCTATTGTGGTATTACTCACTCTTGAACAAGATGGCATGGTAGGAAACAATGTTTAAAAAACTAAGTGTTCAGAACTCACTGGTTCACACACCTTGGTGCTGTGACATCATTGAGGCACTCTAGCTTTGCTCTAATTCCAAATGATGTCAAAACACCAACTAGGTGCATGAACCAGCTTAATATACTATGAGCTTAGAAGATTTTCATCAGAGGTTTTTTATATACAGACTTCGTGGACAAGCTAGAAAAAATCATAATCCCCTGGGAAGCACAAATGAAAATTTTAATTACTGCTAGTCAATGTAACTAGCAGAATACATTACAGTTATGACAGTCATACTGAAGTGGACAGCTATAAGTAAACTAGCAAACATGGCTGACTGACACCTTGCAAACAAAGAATAGAGTGTGGCCCTTGGCACCTTGTACTGGCACTACGTGGGGCAGAGCTGACAACACAAAGGGTTTAGGGCTGGTAGCAGGGATAGTAGCAATGGCCACATTATTAGCAACTGTACATCATTTACTACAGTGCTGTCACGTGGTGCCTTCTCTCATTCCAGAATATAGTGTGGGGATGTCTAAGGTTGCCACTTTGTCAGCCCATTTTCTGGACAGTGATACTGAGCCTGAGTCTCACAGTGCCTGCTTTGCATTGTTGTTTGGCATTGGAAAAGGTGTTGTGTGCCATCATTGAATGTATCTATGATGTGGGGATACCATGTTCAGTGGTAATTTGAAAGACTTTCTGCAGCTTTATCAGTTTTCTAGAGTGCCGAATGATGTAATATTATCACCTTAGTGAGCTCATTTTATTCATTTATTTGAAGTGTTTGTCTAGGAGAGAACTGGGACATGGTATATGAGAAAGAGAATAGTCACAAAATTCAAAAAAGTTTCCAGTTAATAAGATGTCACAGAGCCACCAGCCATCTGCTGGCCCAAGACACTTCGCCTTTCCTGCCACCAGTCTGTTGTGACCTCACCATTGTGCTGTTCTCTTCTGTTGTGTGCTTTCTCACACAGTACAGGACCAGGACATAAGAACTATTGTTTACTTCTGGCACACCCGCTCCTGTACTAGAAGCTGTCTCTTGCTGGTTCATTAGCATGCTTTTGGAGATGGAACACAGGTTGCCAGTAAAATAAATTACTTGTACCTTTTAAACAATATGCAGTCACAGATTGATTAAATATAAAATAGTTATATTTATAAAATGTGCAAAATGTACACGCAGTATATGACAAACTTAACACATTAGAAAAATTAAAATAAATGGTAGTAAACAATAGGATGCAAAGAACAGAAAAAGACTAAGCTAAGTTGAACCCTGAATGACTTGTTACACATGTTTTTGCAAGTAGAACTTTTCCACACAGGTGCACTTTACTAGATGTCCACAGTACTAATAAAAAAAAATGACTCCTTACTTTCCTTCCTTTCCTTCCCTTGCTTTCCTTCCCTTCCCTTTCCTTCCTTCCTTCCTTCCTTCCTTCCTTCCTTCCTTCCTTCCTTCTTTCCTCAAAAGAGCACACTGATACTGGGAGGGCCTCCTTAGCTGCTGGATGCCCAGAGCTTTTATAGAACTTTATTTTTTCTTTCAATTGAAGATGATCAGGGGAAGAAAGCATTCCGAGCTCTGCATCAAAAGTTAAACTGTAATAGATTTTCCCAGAATTCCCAAAGTTGGCTTAAACAGTTTCTTACAAAACTCCCATACCCCAGCAAGAGACATGTTGTAAGTTCCAGAGATGGCATCTTCCCTCCTCTTGTAACCTGCCCACAGCCCTTGAAGATGCATATACTTGCATCTCATTAAGAAGGATGTAAACCTAAAATCTTTTCAAATATAAAACAACCCTGGCTGTTCTTATTTATCCTGTTCTGGCTTAGAGACATTGGTCTAGAAAGCTTTTGTCCTAGAAGGCTAGCCTTGGTGGCTTCCAATTTAAGTACTCTGAGGACTGTTTATGCAGTGCCTGTAGTATGGTCTCCCATTACTCCGACATGGGCCTGTGAAATCTTCCATATGGCTTTATCCTGCCTTTAAATTGGTACACACAATTTAACACACAGAAGTAATTACTCAATAGTCAATAAATAAAAAATAATGTTATATACATCTGTGGAGAAGTGTGTTTCAGACAATAAATGAGTACAGTAGTAAAGTGCAAATATGGGTTTCCATCAAAATGAATATATAACAGAAAGGGAAATGTGATTAAAAATTGGTAATAGGTAAAACATGAAGAAATAAGCAAACAAACCATTATGCATGAGAATGTAGTTGGTACTAGGCAGATGTGCAGTTAAAAAGACTAGCATGTATGTTTAAATGAATTTTCTTCACATTCTGCTGTTTGCTACACAACAATGTAGAATTTATGTATCCCTTGTATATATTTGCATATATCTGAGAACAAGATGTTAAACTGTTATTCTTTCCAAATGGTCAGATCTGTTATTAGGTATATCATATGATTTCAATTCACACAGAATTTTTTTGAAGTGCAGTTGAAACTTCCTCAGCAGGAAAACTAAAAAAAAAACTTAAGAGTTTGAGGATACAAGAATGTTCACATACTAGGTACAACTATCCTTGACCTTGTTAATATTCAGTGTGTCTGCTGCTTTACTGACCTTCTCATCTAACTTCAGCTCCAAAATGCCTACCTCAGACAGCTGCATGCAGCCCATGCTAACCACTTTCCAAGGCAGCTGTCCATCCAGATTCTTGAAGGTGGTCCACAGCTTTTCAACCCCCTCACCACAGTCCACCACCCCCCCCCCCCCCCCCTTAAAATGATGGCAACTCCCTCTGCTCTACTTCCCCTGAAGTTGCTCATGGCTTCAAGTATTTTACTGTAGTGGCCAATTCCCTCTTTACCAACCCCTCTCAAACTTGCATGTTTACCCACTTCCTATACACTCACCCAGTACTGCTCCCAATAGGTGGTGTTTCCCTTGATTCTTAGTTCATGGTCCAGTTCTATTCTCTGTCTTCCCAGATTACCTGCTTTACCATCTGTATGTCTTCCAGAATCCACATGTACTGTAGTGGATATAGTAACGTAGTAATTTATGGACATTAGGGAGTTTAGATCCATCATGTCCACTGCCTTGCTTCATGAGCAGGGATGAATAAGTATGCTGTGCAAACATAAAATGTACCAATTTATAGGTTTTTCCTCCCTCACTCTACTACTCTGGGTACCTGGTGGTTCCCTTGGTAAGCAGAACTTTGTCCAAGCTTACCTGTAAGGCCTGTACTATCTTCATGTTTACTGTCTCCACTGGTAGGCTGTTCCATAGGTTTACCATTCTCTTGGACAAAAAATGCCTCTTAATTTGCCACCCCTGAGTTTCATGGCATGCTCTCGTGTCCTGCTGCACAATACCAGACCAAACATCTCTAACTGTATAAGTTTGTCAATACCCTTGATCATGTCCCCTCTCAGCCTCCTCTTCTCTAGGGTGAACATGTTAAGGGCCTGCAGTGTCTCATAGCTTTTATCCCCCAAACCACTGGTCATTTTGGCAGCCCTGTGTTGCACCCTCTCAACTGCTTCCATGTCCTTTTGGTACAGAGGAGGGCAAAACTGCATGCAGTACTCCAGGTGGGGCCTGACCAGAGTCATGCAAAGAGGCAGGATTGTGTTCCCTGCTCTACTGATCACCCCCCTTTTTGATGAACCCCAGTATTTTTCTGACCCTCTTGACAGCAGCCACACACTGCTTGTTCTGCTTCAGCCCCTTGCCTGTTATGACCCCAGGTTCTTCTCCTCTTCGTCTGCAGCAAGAGGAGTCTCAGACACTGTAGATCCTATGTTTTCCTGCCCAAGTACAACCTTGCATTTGCTTACTTTAACTGCGAGTGTGATAATTTTGTGGCCTGGCTTTATGAGATAAATTCCAGGCAATCTGAACTTTTCTTACAGCTAAATTTAAGTATGACTAAGATCCTTTACTTTGTTATAAAGAATTCACTTTCTAAATCCCTTCAAAACGCAATGCAGTATCTTTATCTGGTTTCTGCAGTGTTTATTGGTTACCTCCTTTGTTAGGAATTTGGAGGGGGTAATCTTGCTGAGTTCAGATTTCATATAGCATTTAAAAGCTTACATCATCAGGGTCTAGCTACTTCTCCAAACGTCTGGTAGAATATACCCTTTCAAGACCTTTGAGGTTGCCAAATACAGGGTTATTGATTCCCAACTTTACCCTTAAAACAGTAGAAAGAAGGACCTTTGCAGTCATGGTTGCCACCCTCTGGAATGCTTTTCACCAGCTCTTTGACAGATGCAGTCAGGCATGTCATTTAAATCAGCACTGAAAACTTGAGTGTTGTCCATGGCCTTCGAAATGTGATACCTTTTATATATATTCTGTTTATGGATGGGAGAAATTTGCTTTTATTGTAATTATTAGATTGTATATTTTAAGATAGGAGAAGGAGAGGAAAAAAGAGGTGGGTGAGCTGGGGTGCTGGTGCACCTGAGTACCAGTGACCTGGCCAACTAGACTGTGGAGATGGTGAAGCAGAACATTTGCAGTCTGGCAGACAGATTGAAGGCAGACTCTACCTCCCTGGCCTTTTCCGAGGTCCTCTGTGTGGGGCGGGTTGGGGAGATAGAGTAAGGCGGAAGGAGGTAGAACAGTTTAATGGGTGGCTATGGGGTTGATATCAGGAGACGAGGTACCACTGTGTGGGGGACTGAGAGACTTCTGGTACAGGAGGCTGTTCAAGGATGGCAACCTTCTTCTGACAATAGAGGGGGCTAGTGTGTTGTGGCAGAAGTTTGACATCTTTATTGGACAGTTAAACTGGCTGCGGAGAGACTGAGTCTAGGGAACCAAGGTGGTAGGAGAGTGGAAGGGGAACCTAGCTAGTATTTCCCCACTCTTGGGGCTTCTAGAGGCACAGCGAGCAGAAAGAGGGTTGAGGTCCAAATTGGGCTGGGGAAAGGAATGGGGGGGGGGACTCACAGAGCCTGCAGTTAACATGAAAGGAAGGAGACCAGTTAGGAATAAAGAAAATGGACAAGTAAATAGCCAAAGAGAATCAAGGGTTAGATGGAAAGGGGTATGCCTCAGTACCAGGAGTCTAGGTAATTAAATCAGTGAGCTCCAGGTGATCTTGGGGGGCACTGACTGGTAGACCTCATAGCCATCACAGAGACTTGGGCCTTGGAAGATTATGTCTAGTACCTGACAGTCCCAGGTTACATCATGTTTAGAAGGGACAGAGGAAACGGCAAAGAGTTAGGTGTATCCCTTTATGTCAGGGTTGGCATTGAGGCTGTGGAGGGTGGACATATCAGGGAAAGTAACAGGGAGACAGAGTCATTGTGGCTGCAGCTCACAGTGGTTTCGGGGAAGTAAATATGGGTGGGGGTGGTCTATAGACTGCCAGCAGAATTGGAGGAGAGGGATAGGGAGCTTGGGGAAGATCTAGTCAGGGGCATGGCAAAAGGGGAGGTGGTGGTGGTGGTGGGTGAAAAGAACCTGACCGACATTGACTGGGATGTTACGGTTTCCAGGAGCACCAGAAGTTAGGCCTTGCAGGATACAATCCAGGAGTATCTGATGGTACATCTGGTTAGAGACCCCACCAGGCGAGTTGCCAGCCTTGATGTGGTGCTCACCAACTCAGAGATGGTAGGAAGAGTGCGTAAAGGGGGAGCCACTAGGAAATGGTGACCAGAACTCTGTCTAGTTTGTGCCAGCGATTGGGACTGGTAAACCACAGTGGGAAGCTGAGGTCATCGATTTCAGAAAGGTGGACTTCAACAGAATGAGGGAGTTGGTCCAGAAAAAGTTAGTTGGGGTAGATGGCATAGAAGGGGTGGAGGAGAGATTAGTGGCCATTCTGGAGGCATCAGAGATATGCCTGAGGACAGTAACCAAGAGTAACCAGTACAAGTGACCAATATGGTTCTTGCAACGGATCATGGAAGCAGTGAGGGCAAAAAAAAGGCCTTCATCGGGTACAAAGAAAAGCAGGGGGAGTAAGAATGTGGAGAATACCGAATGAGAATTAGGGAAACAAGGAGGGGGGTTGAATAGGCTAAAGTGGACACTGAGCTGCCTGTTGCTTAGGGGGTCAAGAGTGGAGAAAGGCAATTCTTCAGGTATATTAAGGAAAAAAAGGAGGGGGGATTGTTAGGCTGTCAGAGGAAGGGAGTTAAGGTACTAGAAGAGGACCATGCATTTACTATAATTCGATTCCAGCAAGACCTTTGACTCAGTGCCTCACAGGCAATTGCTGAAAAAGATAGAGGATTGGGGAGTGGCAATGGTCATAGTAAGATGGTAGGAAATTGATTGGTGGGGCAGGAGAGGGTTGTGGTAAATGGGGTTAGATCAGAAAAGAGTCAGGCCACAAGTGTGGTCCTACAAGCATCTGTCCTGAGGCTGGTCCTCTTCAGTATGTTAATCAGTGACATTAGAGAAGGAATCCAGGGCAGATTGTACCTCTTCACAGATGACACAAACCTTTGTGGGAGGGTGGCTAGTACTGAGGTGATCAGGAAGATGCAGTGTAACTTGCAGAGACTAGAGATGTGGTCTAAGGTCTGGCAGTTGAAATTCTGTGCCAAAAAGTGCAAGGTGATGTATGTAGGGGGAAAAGACCCCAGGATGGAGTGCTGGATGGGGGCATTAAACAGAGCACTATGAGGAAAGGGACCTAGAGCCATCATCCGTGACACCCTCAAACAATCATGCCAGTGCAATGAGACCTTTAGTAAGGCAAATAGGATATTAGGATGTATTTGGAGGAGCATTGACAGTAGAAGAGAATAGGTAATATTTCCTCTTTATAGATCAGTGGTAAGGCCACACCTAGAGTACTGCACTCAGTTCAGGAATCTTCACCGCAGGAAAGATAAGGACAGGCTAGTGGTGGTGCAGGAAAGGGTGACCAGGATGATACAGGGCCAAGGGAGCAGATCCTATGAGGATTGGCTCAAGGCACTAAACATATACTTGCTTGAAACCCTATGGAGGGGAGGGGTGATATGATAGAGACCTTCAAGTTCCTGAAAGGAATAAATACAGTGAACTGTGAGGAGTAATTTAGTATAAGCATAAGCACAAGTTTGAGGTCTCAGGGGAAGTGGAAACTTAATAGGGGGAAGTTCAAGAGGGATATGAGGAAGTATTATTTTATGGAGAGGGTGGTAGAACCTTGGAACAGTTTACCAGCCGATGTGGTAGGAGCCAAAACCATAAATGGTTTCCCCACAGTTGGGACAGAGCAAAGGCTATAGTGGCTATTCAGGGCAGTAGTAGCAGGGATGACAATAAGAGGGAGGATAGTGAGGGCTAGTACCCTGGATGAAGTTAGGTTCTAGGGATAGATGGGGAACCACAGGCAGACTGGATGAACCATCAGTCTTTTTTGTTTCTATGTTGCCTAAGGTGTACAAGGCTGTGAGCCTTTAGGGAGATTTGCTTTATGAATAAACCTGGATTGATTTGGGTTGAAGCTCCAGGAGTCCGACAAATCACCTGGCTAGTTCAGGACTTACTTAAGTTTGTCCCCACCCTCAAGGGAGTCAACCGCCCTGGCTAGCTTAGTGTCATCCACAAACTTAAGTAGCTAGCAGAAGACTGTAGGTTCCAGATCATTGATAAAGATGTTGAAGAGCAGCAGGCCCAGTTCTGATTCCTGAGAAACACTGCTGAGTACTGCTGTCTGTCACCAACTCGCTCAGCCGGTCAGCCCTCTACCCCCAAAGTGCCAACCTCTGAGCGTATGATTTGTGTACAGTGTACAGTGAACAGACAAGGTAACCCTCTTGTCTGTTTTGTGGGTTCAAGTCACCTTAGTCTCAAGCTTTGAAGGGATTCAAACTGATAACCTCTTGTTAGTGTACCCAATTATCAGGCTCAGATAATTCTGTCTTCGGGGGAGCAGATATCTTTGCGTATGGGCACCCAACCAGGTATTTCAAATGAACCCTTAGAACTCAATGCAAGACTTTTAGAGAACTCTGTCCATTTCCCAGTTTGGTATACAATAAGCCCATACACAGTGTACTTATAACCTTTAAAAGCTCCACTTAAAATAAAAAGAATTGTCAAGGCACTCCAGCAGTTTAATTTGTAAAAAAAATATCTTTACTTTAAACATATCAAAACAGAACAATAATTACAGACCAAATTATATATATATCCCAACACATACAGCCTTAAAACAAACAGGAAAAAGTACAGTTCCTACAATACATACATTTAGACTGATCTAATCTTACTCTTTTTCAGTGCTGTGATGATTCTCCCTCAGTTAGATAATATTCTCTCGTGTCAGTCAGAAATATTTTTTTGTGCATCTCTGTCAGGTTCTTTCAGCACTTAAACACACTTCTGAGCCGGCCTTCTCATGAGGTCACTAACCCCGCCTTGGTGTATCAAATTCTATATTTTACAATACAGGGTCTCCAAATAAAATATTTAAATAAACATATGAGATGGCCTCACTGACTTTCCTCTCCACAGGTTAACTGGCCAGAACTGTTTTTTGTTCTGCTACACAAACATCTCAAAAGTTTCTTTGATCTAAGTCACTGTATTCAAAACAAAAGTGTATTGACCTCTTTAATCCTGTCTGGACCTTGGAATCTACACCTCAGGTCTTTCTGATGTAATTCAAGGGTTCCCCTGGAATGTATTTTGGACCTTCCAAATCAATCAATCAATCACTTTATTTAACCAGGCATAAATAACCAGGGTCCTCCCTGGCTCAGACATCAGACCTCTTCAATGTCCATTCTGGCCTCTCTCCGACACTCCTCCCCACAAGCCCTTCCTGGCAAATATGCAAGTCAGAGGATCTCCCTGAGGGCATTATGAATGGCTAATCTTATTTCTTGGGATGAAAGCAAATTGACAAGGTAATTGCACTCCAGATCTCTGCAGTTTAAAATACCTCCTGTCCTTTGAACTTATCCCTGGGGGGTCTTGATGTGTCAGTTCCAGTAAGACAGCCTTTTCCTTGAACTGACCCTTCCCTTCACATATTTTATTTGTAATAACAAAAATTTATACAGCACTCAAGCACTCAGAGCTGGCTGTCTACATCACACTGTCCACTTGGAGTAGTGCCTGTTCACCGACACACTCTGGTTTCTGCCCTCAAGTAAGTTAACAGTCCTCCTTGTGTATGGCTTGTGTATACTGCATTGGTCAACTTTATCAAGAAGTTTGTTATGCACCACAGTGTCAGAATCATTGTTGAAGTCCAGACAAACTACATCCACAGCCCTGTCCCTATCCATCTCCTGGGTCACCCCATCAGAGAAGGTGATCAGGTTGGTTTGGCATGATCTCCCCCTCATTAAGTCATACTGAGGTGGGCAAAACCCTAGGTCTTAACCAGGTGCTCCATTATTCTGTCTTTGATCATACCCTCCAGGACCTTGCCCAGCACTGATGTGTGGATGATCAGCCTACAGTTGCCTAGGTTTGACCTTGCTCACTTCTTGAAGACTGGATATTTTCCTGTTCTCTGGCACCACACTTGTCCAAACTCCTGAAAGGTAATTGCAGGTGGCCCCACCAATTGTTCATTTAGCTCCACTATGACCATAGGATGTGTCCCATCTGCTCCTTGGGTCCTAGGTGGCTTGAGCTTTGCCAGGTATTCAGTCACCTGGCAGGCATCATGTCCAACAGATTGCATTGTGCCTACCCCTGATGTTTTAGATTCTCCCACTGAGCCTATTTCCCCCACCAGGTCCCTTTGGTAAATAGTGAAGTATTCATGAAACATCCCAGCCATCATCTCTGGCTCTCTTACAGGTTTTTCCAACCCTACCCCTGTTTTCAAGGGTGCAGTCCGCTCCTTTAAGTTCCTGCTTCCATTTATGTACTAGAAGAAGGCTTTAGTGTAGTCTGCAGCTCTTGCTACAATCCTGACTTCCAGCCCCTCCTTGGCTGTACTGATTCTAGTTTAGCAATCCCTTAGTGCTGCTCTGCAGTCCTCTTTGGCCTAGCTATAACATCTCTTTCCAGTGGATATAGACATTCTGTTTTGGTTCAGGATCAGCTGCGTTAAGTACTTGCTGAGCCTTTGGTGCCTGTTAACAGTTAAAGTTTTTTTGTTAGTGGACCTTACATCAACTTTCTTGAATCGGACTTTAGCTTGAACTGCTCAAACTAACTGACCCTAAATTCAAAAACAAGAAAACCTTTGGCCATGACTTTTAGTTCCAAACCTAAACTTATGTCCTACCTTTAAAACCAGTAAAGAGTCACTTCTGGATTATGTCACTTCATTTGAGTTCCTTGTGGTGTGGCTGATCTAGTCTTTTGACTTCTCCACTACCACTGATGCCATTTCCTCAAAACTCCCCAAGCTCGGTGCCCTCCACCATACAAAAAAAAAAAAAAAACTTCTCTCTCCCTGCTACTGGCTGATGTTTAAAAAATTATTCCGTCTTTGAACTATGAAGACATTATTTATGTTTTCTGATCAGTTTGCAGATCTTCACTAGCCAGACTGCAGCCCTTGTTTTACAGTTTTTTGATGCTTTGCCCTGAACTGTGTCCCCCTCCAGCACTCATCACTGTGCCCTGTACTCCATACTGGGGTAGCTTTCTGTGAGTGCACGACACCTGCATTTTAGTTTACTGATCTGCAAGTTGTAGTTTAACATTGTACCCTGCTGTCTTTTCCTCTCTATTCATGCCTACCCATCCCTCTACCTACCACTTCCTTAATGCAAACCCTTGCTCTTTCCTTACCCCCAGATGCCACGTATCAGTACACTAGGGTGAGCTGCTTTATCCTGGAGGCTGTTTGCCTAGTGGAGCTCCCTCTCTTGCCTCCATCCTCCATATCATAATGGTTCCCAAAGAGGCTAGCGCAGGAGCTGTTCGGCTCCACCTGTGGCTGCTGCCTTTACCAGTTTCCAGTGTGTGGCTGACTTTGGACTTGTACTGAGTACACCACAACTCGGTGCCCAAGCCCTCTGAGGCTCATATGTTTGCTTATTTTAAGTTATTCTGTTTTGCCTCACTACCTGACATCTCCCTTCTATTTAGTATGGCTCTGCTATGCCATTATCTAATTGATTATTGCTTCTCAGCTGTACCCCAAATGTTTTTTGCTCTGTATTAAGCTGTTTTATCTTTCTCCTGTTTTTGTATTCTGTCTTACTAAACAACACTTATTTTACTGTACCTAACCAGCAGTATCTCTGCCACTGTATATTATTCTCTGCGCTGTGTATCCCAGTCGCTCCTCCCGCCCCCCACCACCACCACCAGATATGTGGACACATCATGAAATGAGCTGTTTGCAGCTCAGAGTGTTTCTTCTGGACAGACATTGCCATTCAGTTATGTGCTTGAGATATGACATTAGGTTCCAAGGAAGGTTCTAGGGATTTATGGAACTTGGACAGACAGGATGGACTCTTGGTGTTTTTCTGCAGTCATTGTCTCCATTTGTGTTTATTCCAAGGACTGAAATTATGAGCCCAATGCCCCATTTTACCTGATAATCTCTGTTTATATTGTACTTTGCATCTTGCAAGGTAATTTAATATCCATACTTCAGAACTTTTTATAAAGATAGGCAAACCTGTATAAAATGTTATTTTTGTTCCTTATTATAGTACCAGGATAAAATGCATTTAAATTTCCACAGCACTGTTTGAATAAAAAAGTTTCACAGAAATGGAGATTTAAAGTCTGCTCAAACATTATCATTTCCAGTGAAGCTTGGCTACTTGTTCCACCTATGTTGGTCTTTTTTTTTTTGGTGTCACTGCTAATTGCTGAAACTTGGAATCCCGACATACAGGATCCCGAGTTCGGCTGCCCGACAGACGGAAACCGGTGCCAACAGAGGCAAGGTAGTGCATGTGAGGAACTGCTACCCTACCCATAGCCATGCTCCACAAAAGACAGGAAAATCCTGAGGTTGGCCGAGCTGCTCCTGTGGCGTGGAGGGGTAAGCCACTAGCAGCTCTGCCAGCATCGCGTTCAGACCTGGGTTCTGTTCAGGGACAGAAATTTTGGCATGTTGCCCTTTTGTGCCCTGTAAATTTTTTAACTGACTTTGAGGTCCCCTCCTCCTTGGAGTTGGTTATTTTAGTTATAGGAGGCTGAGCCCCCCATATGGGTGGTAATGGGGGCTTGCCTTTGTTATGTTTTGACAGCGGTTCCCCTAAATTCGGCTAATGAAGTTTGGGAGACCGTCTGTCGGGATATCGTAGTAGATCCTTTTTTGTGTGTTTTTTTGTTTGTAATAGACTTTTAGTTCAACACCCAGCTTAATTATGTGCTCCAGCTGCATGAGTCTTAAAAAAAATACTTCAATACTGTTCTTAATTGTCAGACTAGGGTAGCCAAGTCGTGCTGACACAGGAGACAGTGGTGAGACCTTATGTCCTCATGGAAGAGGACTCTTTTTCTTTGATGCTAAACAACATACAGGTGTTGTGAACTATTTTATGCAGCCATGTCTAGAGGTGGGGGAACATAAAAATTCAATATTGGTAGAATGCTGCTAAATTCTTTCAGTTCTGCCAGTGCTACTGGCAGAATCCCACATTCTACAGGCTACCAGTGAAACTGGAAATTCTGCATGGTGGAATGCTAGGCAACTCTTCTGGAAATTTTCACAATGTGGGATGACAATTCTGCCAGTGTTTTTTTTTTTATTTTACAGCCCTCTAGCCATATCAATAAACCAAACTGGAGTAATCAAGCACAGGCATAGTAATTTCTGTCTTTTTCCAGTGGATCGCTTTAGATTTGAAGTCCTGATAGGATCCTGTCCCAGGAAATGTAGTCTTGGATTGCATCATCACACAGCACTGAATCCTCAGTTCCAACCTGTAGTTTCTCAAGGAGAAGCAGTGGTCGTAGGCGCATGCTAGTGTACTCCAACTGCCTGAGAATATATAGATATAATTTTTTTTTAATTAGTCCTTCAGATCTGTTAGAAGATTACCATCCATTTACAGTTTCTTACCAAAAGTAAGTGTTGAAGTCAGAATCCTGACTAAACAGTTGCCTGGTACATTCTTGGACAGTGAATCTACTCACTTTGGCAAAGAAAATCTGACAGTTTTTTCTTCTTGGAACAAATGTAATCTCGCAGGTGATCTCATCAGGTAACCTATGACTTTTATTTATTTCCCACATTTTACTTAGAAGCATGAGTGGCATTTTCTTCTCTCGATTGTTGTCATTTTTAACACGTTTCACTGCTGGATCTATCACTATTGGACATTGGACTTGAACCTGAGAAGTTTTCTGTCATTGACCATTTTATGAGAAAGAAAAAAAAACCTGCAGTATTTTTGCCTTTCCTATTTTTTCTTCACAAATTTTGTACCAAGAACTAAAAACAAATTAGAAATATGTTGATTGCCTCTGTGCCTGCTTTGCATTAGGAATAATACCCGACAGCATGGTTGGTATTGGGCTATACTGGATAGTCCCCCCATTGCCTACCCTGGAAGGTATTATTGCACTCAAGAAATGGGTTACATGTGGCATTCTTATGTCCTACTTAAAAAAAAAAAAAGTCTGCACTGTATCTAAAGTGGTTTTACTTATAAATTAGTCCCTCTACTGGTATACATGCCAGTAGAGGGTGCTGCAGCATTTAATTCACACAGCTGTGCATTTTCTTTAGTGCTGTGATTATCCCTCCCTCATTTCTGCAACTGTCAAACCACCCACCCCAACATTTGCTGGTGGTCCCTTTTATTTTTTGTGTGTTTTATTTAATTAAGCCTGATAAACTGAATTGCAGAGCAGGCTGATGTCAACTGTCTTGACACTCCCCTCCCCCCTACTGATCATGATCAGGATGGCAAAGCGGACTGAGGTCAGACAGGAAGTGACTGTTTTAACTTTAATGTTTTAAGTCCAGTCTGGGAGCTGTTACTATTGGGACAGGAAACAAGAGTGTGAGTGGCTTTGGAGGGTATGTGTACTGCTGGGTCATGAGCCCAGCAGTGCTTTCCTTCTTTCTGCACCTGCAGATGGAGGTGCTCTGCCAGCTTGTGGCAGGAAGGAGAGTGGCTTGGTTGTATGGAGCTGTGGGACAAAGGAAAGCAGGCAGGCTAACGTAGGATGGGGATGCTATTGATGGAGCTGGCAGTGTGGCTTTCTGAGCTGAGTAAAAACTAAATCAGGTAAAGGATATTTTTTGGTAAGTGTTTTAAAAAATGAATAACAAAGTGACAGGTCAAGCAGGGGTGTACAGCTAAATTTCACTAAGTGGGAACAAAATGACAGCTGTAACTTTTTGAATTGGCATGGGCACATTGATTTTTTATTTTTTGGGGGGTGAAAGGGCAGGCTGGCACAAGGACTTGCTATTTCCCAGTCTCTGTCGGCACATAAATGTACCCCTTTGCAAGGGGTTCAGCCAGTCAGAGGCCAGGAAATCTCCCTACCCATTGTCTAATGCCACCTATTTCTATGGGCCCAATCCGCAAAAGGGTCAGGACCCTTCCACATGTGCAGAGGACTAACAAAATCTGCTGAGTACTTCATGGCACCCACAACATGAGTAACAGCAGACTTCACACCTGATCGTACTCCTCCCATGTGTCTGTGCAGTAGCTGGGATGTCAGCATGCTTAAAGCTGTGTATGTTGCATGCAAATCTGAAACCAATATCTGCACTGCTGAGGGTGTGTGAAGGGTAGCAACGTCAAGCCAGTGGTTACCCAGTCATAAGTGTTACATGTCCTCCTTGCACAGCAGCCTGGGACCTTTGTGAGGCCTGATTGTTCCTCCCAATTTTGCCTCTTCTCTCAAATTTGCTATGGAGAGTTGAGGGCATAGACTTGCCAGTTTTAGATTTTATTTAAAGAATTATTGCATTGTACAGGTATATGGCAGGACTGTATATCCCACAGTCTCCTGCTCTGAGCAGAGCAAGGGGTCCACTCAAATGCTGACATGGGCATCTGAAGTGATTTTCATGTCCAGTCCCACTCCACCATAGTACCAAGCCCACACCTCTTCATGCGGATTGTGGGGAGATTAGGGCTGTGGATTCTGCCAGGTACAGATGAATCTGGGAGGGGTATGCAGTTTGCACTTATTTGGTCCCATCTTTGTTGATTGCACCCTGATTCCCAAATACCTGGCAAAGCTGTGTATCCCGGCAGATTATCCAGCATGCCCACAGATTTGCCTGCCCTCAACCAAATCCATATCCATAGCTCTCAGCCCCTTCCCACTGTGCATGGAGATGGGCATGCATGTGCCAGAGGGCATTCCTGGGGGTGGAGCCAGATGCCAGGCTGCCTACTAGATGCTCTAAATCTTGCTTAAATGGATCCCTGCTCCTTACGGAGCATGGGATTATGAAATTAGGTAGCCCTTCAAGGACTGCCTTATCCTCATTTGGGAAAGGTCATTTTTTAATTTTAAAAACAAAATAAAGAATTATGGCCCCAGTTTTGCATGCTGTCCTGTGAGGCTGGGGAAACATGCAGTGGGGTAAGTCAGGCATTGGAAATGTAAAGGGTGGCAGTGAAAGTGTAGCATTGGTAATACATGACTGTTGCAGTGCAGAAAAACCTCTTTGTATCATGTGGATTGAACCCATGCCTCAGCACACAAGCCAGACCTGACCTCCTGCATAGATGGGCTGGCGGAGCAGGATTGGGTGCAGAGGGCTGGCATAACCTACAGTGTAGGTTCCACGAGGTGCTCCATATTTATTTATGTATTCATAACTTGGTGACTGGGATATACCCAGAGAACTGGAGCTTATTTCTAGCTGGAACATGGGGGAGAGTAATACAGTAGGGAGTGATACAGCAGTAGCAAATATAGTGACAACAGGTGCATGCATATAAACAAAAAAGCATGGTGCATGTAATAAATTCAAGAGAAATCACACACTCAGGTGGAGGTATCCTTTTTCTTAAAATCGGTTCTTGGTATCAGTCCTGTTTATGGACCCATATTCAGAAATGAAGAGAAAAATATTCAAGCTGACCACTCGATTCCATATGGTGCATAAAAAGTTTTCTTTTTCTTTTTTTTTTTCCTTTTCTTTATATCTTTTATATGTTCTATTTGGTTTCTAAATAGCCTTTTTAAATCACAATCCAGTGTTTTAAGATTTTATAAATCTCTTCCTCAGGGATACAGGCTATAATGAAATAAAATAAAATTGCACTCTTTAGATAAATTAATTCTATTTGTCCATTCAGGACATATTTATATTCTTACAAGGTGCAATAAATTGTAGTAATGGATAAATCTCCCAATTAACTTAATAAATAGTACCTAGTTCATGCACCTTATTCATATGTCCATTCATATTATACATCATTTCCTTTTCTGTGTGTGCAAATGTATACATAAAATAACCATCATTATCCAATTCACCATGAAATAAATGTATCTGTCTTTTTTATAACAAGTGTTAAAATACACATAATGCATATTCATTCATTTGAAGGCATAAAAGATGGTAAATGCATCCAACTTTATACTGTATGTAGAATGTGTCCTTTTTCTTTATATTTTTATACCTTTACAGTCATTTTAATCATCAATATAAAGTTAAGCTTGTAATGAATGCTTACCCATTTTTGTCAAAATATTAAATGTGGCTTCCTTTGGCTTCATTTTCTTTGTCCAAGGCTTTGCCTTTATTTTTTCACTTTTTTATGTCTGTAAAGACAAAATGCTTATCACTCATCCGTGTTTTAAGCTTCCATTTATTTTAAAACTGCTTTCTGTTTTAAATAGCACTCACCTATTTAAATGCCCCAAACTTTAAGTTTTTCAGCCACCCTTTTCTAATTCTTTATAACTTGTTGTGAATGAAAAAAATATTTCATTTTACTGTGTTTTTTAAAATATACAATAAATTATTATCTAACTCTGCCTTCCAAATGCATTTCGCTATGTTTAAAGTGCTTCCTCCTTCTTGGAGGGCAGGTCGGGTTGGGTCAGCGTCACATCAGTGTGCACTTGAACCTCTAGGAAGAAGGCGGAAGTAACTTCCAAAAATCCCTAATGGTGAAGTAAGGACACCAAGAAAAAGTGTGTCTGATGTAAAAAGATTGCAGCAACCAGTATGAGCATTTTAAACATAGTGAACTGCATTTGAAGTGCAGAGTTAAAGAATTTTTTATATAATAACAAACATGGTAAAATGAAAACTTTTATTCATTCAGAGCAAGAAGTATTAGAAAAGAGCAGCTGAAAAAACTTAAAGTTTGGGGCATTTAAATAGGTGAGTGCTATTTAAAACAGAAAGCAGTTTTAAAATAAATGGAAGTTTAAAACATGGATGAATGATAAGCATTTTGTCTTTACAGACATAAAAAAGTCACACAAATAAAGGTAATGTATTGAACAAAAAAAAGAAGCCACATTTAATATTTTTGACAAAAAATGGGTAAGCATTCATTAGAAGCTTAATTTTATATTGCTGATTAAAATTATTGTAAAGGTATAAAAATATAAAGAACAAGGACACGGTCCACATATAAAGTTCTAGAGATGCATTTACCATCTTTTATGCCTTCAAATGAATGAATATGTATTATGTTTATTTCACACTTGTTATAAAAAAAAGACATAAATGTATTTAATGGTTGTGAATTGAGTAATGATGGTTATTTTATATATATATATTTGCATACACATAAATGGAAATGATGTATATAATATGAATGGACATTGAAAAAGGTGCATGAACCTGGTGCTGTTTATTAAGGTACTGTAATTGGAAGATTTCTCCACTCCTACAATGTTTTGAATCTTATAATAAGAATATAAATATGTTCTGAATGGACAAATAGAATTGATTTATTTAATGAGTGCAATTTTATTTCATTTCATTATAGCTTGTATCCCTAAGGAAGAGATTGATAAAATCTTGAAATGTTGGATTGTGAGTTAAAAAGGCTATTTAGAAACCAGAAAGAACATATAAAAGATATAAAGAAAAGAAAAAAATGAAGAAAAATAAAACTTTTTATGCACCATATGAAACTGAGTGGTCAGTCTGGATATTTTTCTTCTCCAACATGTAATAAATCCCAAAAAGAGAGAAAAACGATGCAAACAGTGTTCAAAATACATAGGTTATTGGGGTAGCAAGGATGAGAGCTAGGGGAATGTGCAGTCTACGTATGGCAAGTCTTTATAACAGCGGTATTGTGTCTTACAATTCATATGACAGAGTACAGTGAGTTTTGAGCTATACAGGTGTGTAAGTGGCAAAATGGGTAATAAGGGTGTGGGTGAGTAGCCCTTGGATTGTGCAGAGTGGAGAGGAAGATGGCTGGCTGCAGGTGCATGCATTTGAGAAGCGTGCCTGTAAGATTGGTTTGAGAGAGTGTATGGGTAGTAAGAAATGGATGGGGAGAGGGATGTCTTTCCACGGTGTTGGAAGGCACATAGAGAAATGTGACTACCTTGCTACAGATGTACAGTAAAGGATATTAAAGGAACAAGCATTGGATGATCAGAGGAAGTAGGAGGATGGGATGTCAGGGTTAAGGTGAGAGGAGAGTTAAGTGGGAAAGTACAGTTACGTAAGAACTTACCGTAACAGTAGATCTTCGAGAACAGCTCTTGCAGCAGGTAACACCATTAGGACTGAAGCCGGCAGGCGTCAGGACCCCACGGAATTCTTCTAGCTAGCTATCTTCAGCAGGGACCGCCTCGGACGCCACATCCCGCCTCCACGCCAGGCGTACATAAGGCGTCCCGCCAGATTCTCAGTTCTCCCGCCGAGACTTCCGGCCGCAGGATGACGCTAGAATGGGAGACCGAGGAGCCACCGCCAGAAGACAAAGAGGTATAAGTCCTGTTAAAGGCTCGAGAAGCCATGCCCTCCAAGAGGGAAGGTGGGTGGAGAGTTTGCTGCAAGAGCTGTTCGAAGATCTACTGTTACGGTAAGTTCTACGAACTGTACTATCTTACTTGAGATACAGCTCTTGCAGCAGGTAACACCATTAGACTGATTTCCAAGCAGTAGCGCTTGCAAACACTTTGGGAGGAGGAAACTAGAAGGCTCATTCCAAGTCCTGATTCTAGGACAGGAGACCCTGTAGCATGGCCAGGCTGAAGCTGGCTCTTCGCCGTGAAGCAATGTCTAGGCTATAATGCCTGATAAAGGTATGGACAGAGCTCCAAGGGCTGCAGCACAAATGGCTGAGGTGGAGACGCTGCTAAGTGTTGCAAGGAGGTGGCCACTCCTCTAGTGGAATGGCCCGAACTGATCCCGGAGGGGCTTCTTTTGATATCATAGCGAGTGATATGCACTGGACAAGCCAGTGAGAAAGGGACTGTTTTGATACTGGCTGGCCCATCATCCTTTCAGTAAAGGGAACAAAAAGCTGTCCGACTTCACTAAGTTGCTTAGTCCTGCTTAGGTAGTACCTTAAGCTGCGTGTGAACATCCAGGGTGTGGAGCAGCACCCTTCTTATTAGAATAATTAGGAAGTAGACCGCAGGTCAATGTCCTGATTGAGAGTGAATGTGGAGACCACCTTAGGCAGGAACTTAGGGTTCATCCTCAGGGAAACTCTGTCCTGGTGAAAAACCAAATAAGGTTCCTTACACATGAGAGCCTGAAGCTCGGAAACTCTTCTCGCTGACGTAACAGCAACTAAAAATAACATTTTCCACGACAGAAAATGCAGCTCACAATCTGCGGCAGGTTCAAAGGGGGGGGGAGCGTGAGCTGTTCCAGGACGAAGAGTATATCCCATGGAGGCACAGGGTCCTTAATGGGAGGCCTAAGATGCAACGTCCCTCTCAGGAATTCCTGACAGGCATCTAATTGCGCCACAGTGCGCTGTCCCACCGGAAGGTGATAAGCGGAGATAGCACAGAGGTGCACCTTAATAGAGGAGTGGGTGAGACCCGAACGGAAAAGGGAGAGCAGTTCCTGGGATAGCTGCATTAGCAAAGGGAACCAGATATGTCTGGGCCAAAAGGGGGCCACCAGGATCATTGTTGCATGCTCCCTGCGCAGTTTGAGAAGAACTCTCTGGATCAACGGGAAGGGAGGGAAAGCGTAGAGGAATCTGTCCGCCCAGGAAAGGGACAACGCGTCTCGCCAGAAAACACCAGGCCCTGGATCTAGCGAGCAAAAATTGGGCAGCTTTATGCTGGATGGGGAAGTGAACAAGTCCAATTCTGAGTTCCCCATCAAGAAACAGATCCTCTGCTACCTCCTGAAGAAGTTCCCACTCGTGGACTCTGGCCTGGGAACGACTCAGGCCATCTGCGATTGTGTTGTCCACCCGGGGAACTTGTACTGTGATCAGGTTCGAGCCGTGTCGGATTACCCAATCCCACACCCTCATAGCCTCCCTGCAAAGGGGGTAAGAGTGTGCACCTCCTTGTTTGTTGAGGTAATACATCACCGCTGTGTTGTCTGTCTGAAGCTGGAGAGTACTCGGCGACATCTCTGACTGAAATGCCTGCAGGGCATAAAGGACCGCCCTCATCTCTAGGACGTTGATATGGAGGTGAGCCTCCTGAGGGGTCCACATTCCCTAGGACTTCACCCCGTCCAGGTGTGCTCCCCACCCTAGTCCTGAGGCGTCTGTGATGAGGATTACCTCCGGGGATGGCGCTATAAATGGGACGCCCGTAGAGAGTGTCCCTGGGTCTAGCCACCATTGCCAGTCTTGAATCATGGCGTTCGTGATTCTGACCGGATGCTGCATGTGGTCTTGCCCTTGGTCCCATTGCACCTTGAGCATCCACTGAGTTACCCGCATGTGGAGCCTTGCAAAAGGGACGGTCGGAATGGCCGCAGCCATGTGTCCAAGCAGGCGAAGGACTGACCTGGCTGGGACGGTCTTCTTTGACGAAAGATCCCTGATGAGGGATCTGATACGCTCCGCCTGTCCTGTAAGAAATGCTCTTCCCTGAACGGGTGTCCAGAACTGTGCCTATGAACTGCAGCTTCGCGATGGTACCAGGAGAGACTTCGTGTGTGATTAAGATGCCCAAAGATCGAAACAGGTCCTGGGTACTTGGATCGCTAGTAACAACGCCTCTGAGGCGGCCATGAGAAGCCAATCATCCAGGTAACGGAACACATAATGGCCCTGTTCTTAGAGATGCTGCCACTTACTGCCATGCATTTGGTAAAGACCCGGTGCCGATGACAGCCCGAATGGAAGGGCTCGGAACTGAAGATGGTGGCTGAGAAACTCGAAGTGCAGGAACCTCCTGTGCGCTTGAGCTATAGGAATGTGCAGGTATGCATCCTGCATGTCTAGAGACGCTAAGAAGGCATCCTTCTTAAGCATGGGAATAAGACCCGGAAGAGTCACCATGCGGAATCTTTTGTAGGCGACCGACCTATTGAGGTCGCTGAGGTCCAGAATCGGACGGAGGTCCCCTGTTTTCTTTGGAACCAAGAAGAAGTGGGAATAGTATCCATATCCTCTCTGGTTCTCTGGGACGTACTCTATCGCTCCCTTTTGCAGGAGTGCGAGTACTTCTTGTCTGATCAGTGACTTGTGCTGACCTGAGTAACGGGAGAGCAGAGGAGGCCTCGAGGGTGGCTTTTCTGCGAATTCTATAAAGTGGCCTCTTCCGACCATCTGGAGAACCCACCTGCCGGTGGTTATAGACTGCCATCCTGGCAGGAAATTCGCAATGCGACCCCCGACCATGAAATCCCGTTGATCCTGAGGGGCGGGGCCGGAAGGAGTCAGGCTGTGGCGGCTGAGGGGCCCGCTGGCTGGGCCGACTTAGGAGAGCGCTGGCCTCGACCTGCGGGTTGTTTTCCCTGGGCTTTGCGGAAACCGGAGCCCCTCTGTTGTGGAACGGGGCCGGACTGTTGTCTCTGCGGCCTGTCCACGAAATCGGCTTTGGTTCCTACGAAAGGAACTAAGCTTCGGTCGGTACATGGCCTGAACCGACCTCACCGCCTTCCCGGCCTCTTGGAGTTTGGTGATTACCTTCTCAGAGAGTTGACCAAATAAAACTTCTCTCTCGAATGAGCGCCCATGATGTTTTTCTGGACGTCCGGTAAAACCGGAGACACAGGGCCAAGAGTGCCCCGGAGGCATACGCCTGAAGCTGCTGCTCGGGCGAGGGAGTCCGCATGTCGACGCGACTTGTAGCACTTGGTTCCCACGTCTCGAACCTCGCAGAGGAGCTGCAACATCTCCTCCTTCTGCTCACCATCTGGCAATTTCAGCCGCATCCAGACCCCGCTCCCACAGGGCATTTTGGAACTGCACCATGTGGGTCAAATAATTCAGGGATCTGATGGCGAGGTAGCGAAGATACGCGGCCACCCATGGCGCCCAGCTGCTTTGACTCCGGTCCGTGGCAGGGTGCTCAAATGTTATGGTCTTTGGGACCGGTCATGAGAGGCTGTTATGACCAGATAGTCGGCCTGAGGATGCTGAGCCAAGTACTGGTCTTCCCTTGGAGCCTTGTACAGGCGGTCAGCTTTCTTCAGCATCGCCGGGAGTGAGTGTGGACGCTTCCACGCGGCCTTGGTGACGTCCACAAAGGTGTCTACCAAGGATGGCACCACCACAGGCTTGGGGTCCTTCTGCCGAAGATATTTCGCAAGGTGCAGCCTTTCGCGGTCTAACTCTTCCGCATCCCATCCCATGTTCTCTTGGATGTGTCTCATGATGTCCAAGAATGAATGGTCATCCGGAGGAGATCTTGGAAGCTCACATGGGTCCGGAGAGGGGATGTGGAAGGGAGACGGGGATCTAGATCCTGATGAAAGCTCCCGCGTCCTCCGTCAAGGCGAACGGCGGGCTTTCTAGGTCTCTTGGGGCTGGGTGACCTAGAAGAGGATCTGGACGGAGGTCTCCTCTTATCTGGTCTCCCTTGGAGGAATCCTGGGCCCTGGGAGGATGTAACCGCCTGCAGACCCGGATGGAGAAGGGCGAGGAACCGGAGGAGTAACCGTGGGAGAGGAGGTGGAGTGGGGACCATGTCCTTTTGATGGTATCCCACCAGTAAGTGAAAAGCTCCTTAACCTCTGAAAAGAAAGGCCGACGACGGACCGGGCGCCAGTGGTCGGTCGCTGGTCCCAGCGTCGGCTCCACAGGGGCCTCGGGTTGCGGGGAGGGTTCCCTGGGAGTCTCAACAGGACCGGGGTCACCCGTCTGGTCCTCGGGCTGTGTCAACTCCTCCTCAGTGATGGTCTCCTGACCGATGTCGGTCGGAGGCGTCGGGGTCCTCTTCTCGATTGGTGTGGGCGTTGGTCTCCCTACCGGTGTCCGGGGATGAGTAGGCTTGGCCGGCAACGGTCTTCTGATGGATGACGGCTCTGGGGACCGGTGGCGAGAGGCTGACGTCGGGCGAACCGGCGTCGGGTCCAACGGCCTCTTAAGCGAGGTGAGCTCCTTGGTCTTCCGCTGAGGAGGAGGAGGCAAGGAGGCAGACCTGACGTCGGGTTCAGAATGGCGGGAACCCAACTTGTGGTGATGGTGACGGTCCCCCGACTTAGCCGACTTGAAGGACAAGGAAGGCCTGGGAGTCTTAGCCTGAGAAGAGGAGCCTGAAGATTTTCTTACCGCAGCGGGGGGGAGGCTGAGAGCTGGCCCGGGAAGGAGAGCGGTCGGACCTGGAACCAGAGCTGTGCAAGTCGGAGGCCCTAGAAGGGGACCTGGAAGGGGCCTTCTCTCTGTGCTTCTCAGAATGCTTACAGACCTTCTCCGAAGAATCCCCCCTGGAAGCCATGGTCTTGAGTTGTTCCTCGAGCAGGAACGCCTGTAGGCTCTTCTGGCGACGGATCCGGGTTCTGCTGTCGAAACCCTGGCAAAAGGTGCAGGACCGGGTGTCGTGGTCTGGGCCTAGGCACCGGACACAGGCCGAGTGTGGATCCTTGAATGGGATCTGCTTCCCACAGGCGCACTTCGAGGAGTGACCGGAGGTTGGAGAGGACATCAGACAAAAAGCTGAACGAAGAGAACGAATTTCCTGTAGGAAAACACTTTACCACGTGTCGCACACTAGAATCTGAACCGAAGGGTCAAGATATGCAAGTCAACGGCGGGAAAGAACTGGGGAATCTGGCAGGACCGCCCCCTTATGTACTATGCCTGACGTTGGAGGCGGGACCGACGTCGGGGGCGGTCCCCGCTGAAGATAGCTAGCTATAAGAATTCTGTAGGGTCCTGACGCCTGCCAGCTTCAGTCCTAATGGTGTTACCTGCTGCAAGAGCTGTATCTCGAAGTAAGATCTGTGGCAAGCTTGTCTTTGGCCAGGAAGGAGGAACAGTGTGATTGATGCTGAACCTCTTTTTTTGGGGGGGGGATTTACATATAGGGCAGAGATGGAGCAAAAAGGGAAAGCATCAGAAGGAATGAAAAAGGGAATCCAACCTGGCAGGTGTAGACTTTGCTGAAGTGCTGTACACTACATCTGCATAGTTAAACACTAGCAAGATCATCTTGAGGATGGTCTTGTGAATGACCGAGAAAAGAAGCCATGATTTGTTGCAGTACATCACACCATGCTTAGGGTGAGTTTCTTATGCATGGTTTCACTGCATCAGAAATGTGAATGCTCTGGTCTTGCCATACCCCTAAGTTCATGGAGTACTGCTTCAGGTGTGTGTATGTATGTATTGTTAGAGCAACTGCTTAAGTTGTATGCAGAGTGGGGTAGGAAGGGCACAGTCTGATTTCAAAGACATCCAGGTTAAAGTATGAAAGAAAAAAAACTGCAACAAATAACGTGTAAAAAATGAATGCGACATAAACCTTAACTCATTACCTCCAATAGCTCCATATGAAATCTGAACTAGCCATTGTTTACCAGACACAAAGTGGCTGCCCAGGAGGTAATGAGTTAAATAAAGGTAAGTGTTACACAATACAGTACAGAAAGATCATGCAAAGCACTGGCAAACAGCATTACTGCGCAACTTTTGTTTCAATGCAGATTTAAAATTAGTCATAGGCAATAGCTGGGTCCTTTAAAGAGCTAGTTGCACCAAAAAATTGCAGGCAGATTTTAGTAAATATTAAGAGTAGTCCTCAATTACTTTATATTTCTGAAGTGTTTTTCTTTTTTTCTATGTGCTGTTTAGATGGTTTTCTAACTAATGTATTGGGTATGATTTGAAAATCTCTGTGTTGCCTGGAAACGGGCATATCTAGCTCTGTTCTTCCCACAACATCATCATCAGCATCTGACCTCACTCATTGTGGCACCACAAGTCCTGCTGCCTGATTGGTAAGATGTCTCACATGTTACCAGTCAAGTAGCATGAGATTGACTCTTCTTGGTTACTGGTGATGTCACAGTCAGAGAAGACATAATGATGATGATGTAACAGGAGGGACAGAACTGTGTCAGCCTCCAGATTGAGTGCTATTCCACACATCACACCTTGTTCTGTCAGGTAAAAAAATGAATTAGCAGAACAGAAATGGGGCGGGGGACACTTCCGATATAAGAAGTAATAGCTGACTACTTTTGAAATTTAGTATTAATTCCAGGCAATACACTAGCTCTTTAATGGAGAGAATTTTCAGCCATTTTCTGTGGTGATACAGTTCTTTGTTGCAAGGACCAGAATAAAATGCTCTTCCTAATAGTGTTTCAATGTATTATACATCCCAAATATATATGTATGTATGTCAGCCTTTTCTTAATTACAGTGGTTTTTACATTTCCCAGAATATTTTTTAACATATCTTCTCAGCATAACTTGTGTTTTAAAAATGTTTGTAGCAACTTTCCAAGCAAATTTCCTCCATACTCCTGAATTTATGAAACTGAACATTATTTAATTCAAATGAGTTTCCAAGTCCTGCATTTTAGTTGGATCCCTATCTATTTAGGTTGGGCAGAACTCTTGTAGCCATTTATAAAGATAGGAGATTAAATGCCTCTTGGACTTCCTTTGAATTATTTCTATAACAACTGTAAATTGGCAAAAGAATTAAGGACTTCCTATTTTATCCATGGCTAATTTCTCAACAAATAATCTCTTATCTAAATAGATCTTTGCCAGTCTCACTAGTCTACATTTTACATTTACCAGATGGTCTCATGTTCTGTGTTTCCTTTCTTTTTGGGACATATTTCTAAAACCTGTTGGGGCCATGAATTTGATTCCATTGTTTAGGTTTCAGCCAAATTGTTGCATCTGCTAGTTAAAAATGGCCCTCTGCATCTCACTACAATTCTGATATGTTTCAAATCCAAGAAAGTAGTTTTCCACTTTTGTTTTTTTACTGCCTCTTTACAGGAGAGTAGTACTCAAAACAGTTTTGATCACAGCAGGTAATATCAGCTATAGTAAGTGAGATATCTCTTTCCCCTAAATGGATGGAGGTGCAATTGTATGTAAGGAAAGCGGTTAATGTTTCACATACATGGCAAAATAAATTCAGAATACAATGGTATCTGTAGAGCTGGAGATTGTGAATAAAGACTAGTAACTGTCCCAGTGTCCTCAGAAAGTGAAAATAAACTGAGGAGAGAAAGATTGTCAAGGTACTTTTGTACCTGGGGATTGTTTCTTATTGCTTCCAGCTGTCTTGTAGCCCAGATGGACATTTCTGTATTCCATGGGATTCAGTGCTCCCTATTTGCTGTAGAGCTGCAGAGATCCAAGGATTATCTGATAATAAAAATATCTATGTAATAATCCAAAATCCTGAGTAAATAGAAGTGAAGACCATCTTCTGACCGACGGTGAGCGACTTGAAACATACATTGGCAAAAAGATGGTCATGTATTCATGACTAAAGATTGGCTATCTCCTGCCTTGCTATTTAATCCTTTAAATGTAAAATGCTGCAGTTGGTATTTGAGTCATCATAACCACCAAAAGAACATTTCCCTCACACCTAATTTGGGTTGTGACAATACGTCTTGTATCCACATTTCAGGACTTCAGATCTAATGGGATACATCGGATGAAACAAAAAAAGGACAATGTTTTTGTACTCGCTGGTATTTTCCTTTCTGTTAGTTCCAGTGTTTCCTTTAGATTCCTGCCTGAAGGGGGATCAGATATCTGAACAGACTGCTCGAGTATTTCAGAACAAATGTTTGAATACTTTCAGAATATATGTTAAATAAAATTATATCATCTTTGTTTAGATTTTGGTGGTCATTTTAAATGACTTTAACATTTTTCAGTCTGTCAGTCTTGTACAGATCTGTTACTTTTTCTTTGAAGTTACACTGACAGATTAGAACATCATCATCCATTAATATTGTCTGTTTTTGCTTTAACTAGCACATGACTATACAGAAGTCAACTGAACTATTTAGAAGGACTTGAAAACTGAGGATTATGTGCTATGAGCTGGGTGATGTAATCCATAGATTTTATTTCCTGTCCTGGCAGGATTGAATAATACTTGTTATTAGGACTTCAAATGTAATGAGACATGTCAGAATTCACAGAAAGGAAAATGCCAGTGAGTATAAATGATTCTAATGATAGGGACACAGCTCAGTATCCACACTGGCAGTTTTCCTGGAGACAGATGAATCATTGTAAGTCTTCAAGATAAACTTCTTCCACTACCCAGGTAGTATATCCTGCAGCTCCACCCCATGATGTCAGATCTTTTTTTCGACAGGAAGAGACAAGTCTTCTCCTTTGTAGCTCTGCAGCATTGAAGAAATTTGAGTTGTTCAAGTGCTTTCTTGGCGAATCTTTGACTTTTTAAGTCTATGTTTCACTTAAAGTTGCTCTGCAATTCTTCTGTCTGTGCTTTATGATCACAATTGACAATAGAGAGTAAGAAACTGGGGTTTGAGCTCTGCACCATGTACAGGCAGAAAATGTTGTCCACAAAGCTGCACGACGTGCTTGTACTGCCTGGGCAACTGACATGACATTGAGGCTGTAATCTTTGCCGGGTCATGCTGCCCTTCTCCATCTAAGACCAGAAGGCTTGATCGGCCCTTGGTCATCCAAAAGACCAAAAAAAGGCAAAGGTGGCTGCCAGGTCGGCTACAGCTTGCTGTCATGGAAGAGGAGACGGCAAGGTCAGTTGTGAGTTCCTCATCGGTGTTAGTGCTGTTCCTGGTCAGGGCCAGATGTTGGATGGTCTTTCTTACATGTTCAGAGAAATGGGTCTGGTCCTCCAGACCTACAGGGAGAGCCCTTTTCACTGCAGTAGGAAACATGAAAAGTTTTGCTGTAGGTTGTGGGACTGGGAATGATAATGCTCTTTCTTCAACTCCCCTGACTGCTCAGCTCGGCTCTGGTCAAGCTCCCTACAGTTAAGGGGGAGTTTGAGGGCTGCATGGTAACCTCATCAGGCCTGTCAATCTTAGCTCTGGTCATGCAGGCATTTGAGATCTTTCTCAACCCTGTTGACCTGCTGTCAGAGGAGATCGAGGAGTCTGTCTCTTAGACCCAGGGTATCCAGGTGCTCACTGTGGAGAATGTAGCTCAGTTGGTGTCCCCAGTTGGGTCACCTCAGGATCAGCCTCCATCAGTGGTCATGCCTCTGATGCCTCCCCCCCCCTCAGGACACCCATCAGCGTTAACCCAAGGGTCGATTGTCAGGGTCAAGGCGCCACTCACACTGTCAAGCCTACTTGACTGGGAGGCACTACTATCAGTGCTCTTCATCCTCAGGTGAGGAGAGGCATCAGTGGAAAAAGTGTCAGTTCTGTAAGGAACTCCTCTGGCAACAGTGGACCATAGCTGGGAGGAGTAGGGCTCATCTCGTGGCCTTCACTGGTCATTTACTCACTTGTCCATGCTTCTCAGCAGTCCCTGTATCTGCTTCTCCACCCCTTTGGATAGAGCCTCCATTGCAGCCCCTGTTCGGGGCTCCGACCAAGGAATCTGGTGCTGTGGCTGGCTTGCCATGCTCGCTGTCAGTGGTGATCACCCAGTCTGGGGATATTCGTGTGGCCCATGGTGGCAAATGGTGAGGGCTGTTTTTGAAGAATCCTCTGACAGCTTTGAAGGAGAGTCATCCATGATCTCTACCAGGACACACATGTTCAGCCAGGAATCATTTGAGGAGTCAACCACCAACCACAAGCTGGTGTCTTTTATGGCACTATTCCAGCTTATGTCAGAGTCCATGAATATACTCTTGGAGTCAGTCCAAAAGCAGGCCAAATACAAGTTACTGAGATACTGGACAAGTGTGATTCCCCAGAAGTATCCTTTCCCATGGCTAAGACCATCTTGGGACCAGGCCTGGAACTTTGACAGCATCCAGCATCCTGCCCAGCATAGTACACTTGTATAGTCTACAAGTACGCTGTCCGGGCTGGCTCCCTTTCTGGGTTCTGCAACCACCCCTCAGCTGAGGGTTTAGCTTTGGACTCTGCCTTCCATAAATCAGGTGACCAAGGGATATGGGCAAGCCTCTGGACAGAGTCCAAGAAGATTGACCATGCAGCTAAAAAGGTGTATGGTGCTGCTTTCATGGGTCTCTGTCAGGCCAGCTATGCTGTCTTTATGGCTAACTTTGGCTGCTTCCTGCTGGGAGTGTTATGTAACCTCCTTCCACAGCTTTCCGCTGATGAGCACTTACTGATGAAGTGAGACCAGGGTTAGTCACTGGCTAAGCACCAGCACCAGACCTCTTTGGACATAAGTGACTGTGTCCTGCCCATGCCAAGGCAGTGGCTGTCAGCATGCAAAGCAGGGCCTGTCTGAGGCTTTCCACCTTTACGATGGATACTCATGCATAAACATACTCATGCATAAATTGGCAAAGTGCCCTTTTTGGGTACTGACCTCCTCAGCCCTGGAGTGGAAGAGCATATCGCAGGAATTGAAAAGTCCATTGCCACCTTTGGTTCTGTGGGTTCATCCCAGAAGAATTAGAAGGCCCAGAACCCTGAAAAGATGGCCTTCCAGTATCAACCCTTTCAGCCACAACAACCTCAGCAACAGCCCCAACAGGGGCAGGTTCAGTGCTAGAATCCAAAGCCCAAATTCAGTGGCCATTGGCAATAAAAAAAGGGGGGGGGGGCAGAGGTGGTAGTGCCTCCGCTGCCACTGCAGATGGAGCCCCCTCCAGGGATACACAGTAGCAAGTTCCTCCTCCGATCCAGTCCCTGTCCCAGCTCCCATTCGGGAGTCAGTTGTGCCACTTCTTGTCACAGTGGTCTGCCATTACCTCGGACAAGTGAATTCTACAAGTGATGGGTAGATTGTTGCCTCTGGATTTTGAGACTGTCCAACTATACTGACTCTGAGCTCCTTGGGAGTCCAGGGTATTGAAGGACATGTTGTCCTGGCTAAGAGCCTACATTGCACAGCTCCCAGAGTGGGGGCAAAAGCCCCATGTTCCAGATGCCCTGGCCACTCAGGGATATGTGTCCAGGTACTTCTTGGTTCTGAAATGGATGGGGGAGCTGCTGCGCCATACTGGATTTGCACATTTAGAACCAGTTCATGTGAAAGTACAAGTTCCTGATGCCTGAATCAGATCATTCCATCTCTGGAGAAGGGCATGTAGTTCTGCTCCCTGGACCTCCAGGATGTGTTCTTCCATGTCCTAGACAGTCCCATTATCAGTACCTTTAGTTCAGTGTAGAGGGGATCCTGTTTCAGTTTATACCCTTCGGCCTCTTTTCCACATCCAGGGTCTTTCCCAAGTGCATGGCAGTGGTGGTGACATTCTTGCAGCACAGTGGTGTCAGGAGGTATCCTTACCTAGACAACTGACCAATAGCTGGGTCATCCAGAGGGGCCATAGAGAGATCCAGAGATCTGGCCCTCCAGACCTGCTGAGACTTGAGCCTGTTGGTCATCCTGATCAAGTCTGAGTTGGTTCCCTTGCAGTTGATGAAGTTTATCAAGGCAGAACCCAGCTCTCTGCGGGTCAAGACCTGCCTCCCTGGGATTGAGAATTGGATCGTACCTCCTTTTTCTGATTATTTCAGGTTGGGTTTTTGCACCCTGCCCGGGACTTCCTGTGGCTGCTGGGGTACATGGCATCATCCACCAGCGTGATCCTTTGTGCTCACTGGTGGATGTGCCACCTGCAGTGGGAGTTGGGGTGACAGTGGTCCCAGCTTCTAGGTCACTTGGACCATCTGGTCATAGTGACTCAGCTGATGTGGGATGCCATCCAGTGGTGACTTGACCCACAAGGTCTGAGGAGGGAATCCCATTTGCCTCCCAAAACTATCTGTCACGCTAATGCCGGACAGACCTCTGGCAGTGTGAGGAGCATGCCTGGGAGACCACATAGCCCATGGGTTCTGATCAACCCAGGAGTCCTCTCAGCATATTAGCGTCCTAGAGCTGAGTGCAGTGTATCTGACTCTGATGGAGTTTGCTCGATTGATCCATGGTAGGTTGTGCATGTCCAAATGGACAGCACCACGACCATGTTCTACCTGAACAGGTCGGTCAGGGCGTATTCCTTTCAATTGTATCAAGAGGCTGTCTGCACCTGGACACTCGTGCACAGCCTGGGTGCAGGTATTGTGGCAGCTCATGTTGTGGGAGTGAACAGTCAGCTGGCAGACACTGTCAGCTGGGTCCAAGAGGTGTCGCACAAATTGTCCTTCATTCAGGAGGTGGTAGCCCTCCTGTTCCCCACTGTGTTGCAGCCCTCTGGTGGACCTGTTTGCCTCTTGGGAGAGCAGACAACTGAGGCTGTTTATGCCCACCCCCACAATCTGGGACACTGCTGGGGGATGCCTTCACATGATCCTGGACCCTAGTCATCCTGTACGCCTTCCTTCCCTTCTCCTTGGTCCACAGGGTTGTGCTCAAGGCCTGGAAGGACAAATGGCAGATGATCCTGATAGCCCCAGATTGGCCCATGCAGTTCTGGTATCCAGATCTCCTCAGCCTCAGCAGCAGGTCTCGGTGGAGGTTGCCACTCTGCCCAGACCTGCTGACCAGACAGCAGGGGAAGGTTCTGCACCTGGACCTTCAATCCCTGTATATTATGATAGATACATAGATACATATACAGTGTCGGCAGATAAGGGCCTATGGCCCACCCAGTCTGCCCATTTGAGCTTGTAAGTTCAGTTTATGTTTTCCTAGAAGTCTGTTGCCCCTTACCCCTGACCTCTAGAATTCCTTTATGTCTATCCCATGCATTCTTAAATCCCGCAATTGTTTCAGCCCCCACCACTTCCTCTGGCAGGGTGTTCCACTTGTCCACCACCCATTCTGTGAAGAAATTCTTCCTCACGTGTCCTCTGAATCATCCTCCCTCCAACTTCATCCCATGCCCGCTAGTCCTGGAACATCTTTTTCCCTTAAAAATAGTGTATTCCTGCACCCTGTTCCTCCCTGTAAGATACTTGTATGTCTCTATCATATCCCCTCTCTCCCTCCTCTCCTCCAGGAAGTACATATTAAATTCCTTCAACCTGTCCTCATAGGACTTGTGATGCAATCCATGTACCATCTTTGTTGCCCTCCTCTGAACCTTCTCTACCCTGTCTATGTCCTTACGTAGGTAAGGGCTCCAGAACTGTACACTGTACTCCTGGTGGGGCCTCACTAGTGGCCTGGTTTGTGAGTGGCTAGAGTTCTAGGCTTTGGACCTTTTGGATGACGTCCTCCACATTGTGGAGGAATCCTGTAGGGAGTAAACTTATCTGTATATGCTATACATTTAAGTAGACGAGGATCTTGATCTGGTGTCAGGTAAAGGTGCTTGATCCCCCTTAACCTGTTCCATGGCTAGCATCCTCAACTACCTATGATCCCACTCGGAGGGGCCTACGAGTGATGACCCTTAAGGTGCACCTGGCTTCCATTTCTGCATACAAGGCATGGGCTATGCTGATGGTGGCACAGGAAAAGGTGGTCAGTTGCTTTTTTAAAACACTTGCCCCTCCAGTGTGCAAACCTCTGCCTCCATGGGACTTACTGTTGGTGTTGGCAGTACTCATAGGCAAGCCATTTGAACCAGTGCACAGGTGTGAGATGCCACACCTGTCTTGGAAGGCTGCCTTCTTGGTGGTCATCATGTCAGCCACAGGGATTAGTGAGCTCCAGGTGCTCTCATTGGAGTCTCCTTACCAGGTTTTCCACAGGGACAAGGTCGTCCCTCGCCTCTCCCCTAAAGTTCCTTCCGAAGGTCGTATTGGAGTTTCACCTCAACCAGCTGATCAACCTTCTGGTATATTATACCAACTTGACTTCGGAGACTGATCACAGGCTCCATACCCTGGACCTGCGAAGGACACTGTTGTATTATACAGATCACATGACTGGAGTTTGGGATGAGGCTTACTAGCTGTTTGTAACATACGCTGAAGCCACGCCTGACAGATCAGCAGCAAAGCGGATGATCCCCAGGTAGAGTACATCCTGCATTGACCTCTGTTATAGGTTGGTGGGTAGGGAGTCACCCAAGAGGCTTAGAGCTCATTCCAGCAGACATAGCACTCTACCTTGGCGGCTGCTTCCAGGGATTCCCCTTTGCAAAGATATGCAGGGCTGCAGCATGGAGTGAAGCACGCACCTTCATATCTCATTACAGTATCGACATTGTTTGTCTTCGGGGCACAGCTTTTGGTTCCTCAGTCCTTCAGTCCCTATTCACCAAATAGGGGTGCACCTTGACCCCACCTGGAGGACTGCTTGGTGTCTGCCAGAGTGTGGATCGTGTACTGTATCCATTTTGTTAGAAGTATGGGTTACTCACCTGTTACCGTAGTTCTGCTAGTGGTATACAGTTCACATCCACACAACCCACCTGACCTTCCCTAGCAAGTAGCACCCAGATCCCTGCTTCCAGTGTGCACAGATCTGACATCACTGGGCAGAGTCTGAGGATATACCGACCGGGTAGTGAGAGGAGCTTACCTTGAAGAGTAACTCTCCTGCCTCCAGGAAGACTGCCAGAGTGTAGTTGTGAACTTTATACGACTAGTAGGACTACAGTTTCAGGTGAGTAACCCATATTTTTTTTTCCTTTTGCTCAGCTATTGCAATCTTTGCTTTTGTTGTACAACTATATTTATCGACTATAAGTAACATAACATTCCTTTGCAGAGCCATCACACAATTTGTATGCTTTTTGGAATGATAAAGTTACTGAGAATAATGCAGTTTACTTCAAAAAACTAACTGTATACAATTATTATGTTTAAGGACCCTAACTTTGCTTGTTCCAAATGTCATTAACAGACACTTTCTAACTAACCAATCTGTTATTTAAAAAAAATCATTTTAACATGTTATATTTAAATATATCAGCACTATGATAGAACATGCTGTTTGAATACATAGTGCTTAGGGTTGCCACCTATCGGGTTTTTTACCTGGTAATCCAGTTTTCAGGGTCCCTATCCAGTAATCTGGTTTTCCTCAGTCATAGGTTTTTTAGCCATTTTGAGTGCTCACATACTTTTGAAACAGATTTTATTATCTCATTCATTGTTCCAGCTACATTTCCAGGTTACAGACAAGTTATGTTGTCACTATAGCCTTTTCAGTGTAAAAACAGTCAACCTGGGAGGGGTAAAGTATGGCCATTAAGACCATTAGCAGATACTTAACCTAATCTTTTCCACTCTGCATCTTAAAGCAGCACAGCAGCAAAGCTGGGCAAAAAGTCCAACCCTACTTGAAAGTTTCAGTAATCTTCCACTTTCGTTTGCTGGAGAACTTTCCTATCTCTCACAGAATTTAAGCATTTTTAAATGTTTTAAATTAATTTTCTTAATTTGTTTTTCCTCTAAAAAAGTATAACTTCTTTTGGCTTCAAAATAATACTGTGAACATGAAAAGGAATTGGAGCCAGAAAAAAAAATATAAAGTGCACACATTATAGGAAACAGTATGTTTATTATATATCATTGTATACTGTTTACAATATTTATTTTGTCTCCCCCGATCATATCTATAAATGTGATGTCCTTTATCTCTGTCTGTTCACCTAGTAAAACTATTTCAATAACTAAATTAATTTATTAATAACTAGAAAGACCCTAGAAAAACTGATTTAACAAGTACAGTATGTTAACATTTTTGTTGAACTGCTGCTTTAAGTTTTGTCTTTTACTGTCACATTAAAGTCTTCACTAACATTACAAATGGCTTTGGAGGAGGAGCAGTGCACAATCAGTCATGAAAAGGGGTGGGACTAGGGGCAGAGTTTAGGGTGTGATTTAGTGTCCATTTGTTTGCCTCTTCCAAAGGTGGCAACCCTTAGTGCTACTGTCTGAAGACAGAGTAGGTACTGCATTTTTATCTAAATTCTCTTCATCTTCCTAAATGCAGCCTTTCAGACAGAAGGGAAGCTGTATTTAATATTGGATTTTCTCAGGGGAGGAGATGTGTTCACACGCTTATCCAAAGAGGTGAGCTTGTGCTCCTAAATTTTAACCTTCTTTAAAAGGTCAGTGTGTTACTTCATTTATGGTATAGTATTACTATCTGTTAAATTGCAGTTTAGCTGTCTGTTCGTAACATAGAAAAAAAGTTAATGCTGTGTATACTCTGTCATCACATTACCTCAAAAAAATGGTAATACTCAACCAACATGTTTTCATTTTTTCCTTCCACTCTCCTTCCGTGCTGATCCCCATTTTGGAGGGCACCTGACCACTCCGATCCCCCAGCCAGGTTACTGGGCAAGCATCTTCCTTCTCCGTTGACACTAGTTCAGCTTTATTATAAGTTAGTGGTTGTTCTTACAGGCTATGTAGCCCAAGCTTGACCCCCGGAGACTGAATGTCCCCTCCAAAACATGCTCAGTCCCACCTCTTTGAGGTCTTGGAACTTAATTCTGCTCTTTGGCCCCTTCCCACCCCAGATAGTATTGTTGCATAACCAGGCTGGCACTAAGGTTATTTTTAAACTGAAAGCTCCCCATGTCATATATGGCATAACCAGTAAGTACTGCATAATACTAAAAAGCTTGGATTGACCCTGTGGCTACTTGCTACAGTTCTTTCAAGAAGCAGACTTAGTATGTGAATTGAGCTTCTTTATACTGTTCAGTTTTACATTCCAGGGCTTTTTTTGTCACTGGACAATGTTTTTACATGTATCCTTTGATATGAAGTAGATATTTGGTATAGATTTTAAATTAAAAGAAATCTTAAGATTTCATCTCATTTGTTAGTAGTGGTTAGCTTAGATTTACTGTCAGTTCTTGTCTGACTTATTGAAATACATTAAGTAAATCTAAGGCTAAAACAAAATATGATGCCAGCTAAAAATATGGTGATCTTTTCAATGCCAATTGTGTTAGAGAGTGGAATGATTGAACTGATCAGATTATTAAAGTGCAGCTCTGTTGCTCAAGCTTGACTAAAATAATTTGCATTGCAGGGTACAGTAAACGCCATAAATACTGTTAGCATCTTCATCATGTTAATATAAGCAATTGTGCTTTGTATAAAAAGATCTAGTACAGCTTAACTATACAAAATACCATGGAGGGAAAAAGGGTTTATTTGTTATGGGACATCTCCAATTTGGAGGTTGTCGATTACCGCATTCCACTTCTGTCGGTTCCATGCCATATTCAGTGACTCGACTTATAGTACAGCTTAACTGGGGAAAAGGGTGCCAGTACAAAAACTATGACCGGGGGTGGGGTTAATACATACATATATATGTAAATATATAGTAGTGTATTTAATATACTGTAATTACTGTCATTTGGATGCCAAAATAAAACTGTTAATGTTGTTAACATTCTGAAAGTTGCAAAAATGTTTGCATAGATACCTGCAGTATATGTTCAGAATGTGAAGAACTGTGCTGTTTGCTTCCTTATGTGCATATAAATACATGGATGAACATATCTGTTCTGAATGCTAAATGAAGAACATAGAAATCCCATTTTATATTACCAGCCTGTCAGTGGTTCAAGACTTGAGGTGTGACAGTGGCATTAAAGCCACTTATTTGTGATTACCTTCATCTGCCTTTTATTATTGCTTCATCTTGTTACTGTGCAGTGTTTACAAAATATTGTTTCAAACATATTTTTGTGATATACCCAAATCTAGAAAATGTAGATTGCAGGCAGTTAGCCTCTGCTTAGAATTCATATAGATTTGGTTGTTTGTCAGTATAGTTTAATAAGGGCCCGTTAACAACATACTCTGCTTTTTAGGTATGCAACTCAAATCTAATGTTATCACATTTGCAAGGTTATGGAGCTTTAGATTTCCAAACTGCATATTAATTCCCTTAAACAACAACATAGTTTACATGATCTGTTATATGAAATATCCCTGGAATTAACTGGTGTAAAAATCTATGGCTATATGGAAAAGGGCAGGTCAAACCGCTTATAATTGGCAAAGCTTAGATGCCAGAATCGTTAATTAGCTGTTACTCAATACATTGCAGCATTCAGTTTTTTGTCATATAATGTGGGCACAGGTAGTGAGTGCATTTGGGCCTCCTTAGGACTTAAAATTATGCATCATTGTACTCCTCCCCCGGTTTACTAATTGGCCTTGTAAGGGTTTCTTTCCTCCTGAGATCATGGCTGTTAACTTGACCATACCTTTTCAACATAGATTTGTCTAATTAGTCATGTTGTGCTCCAGGGTTGTTTCACACATGTGAAAGGCCACATAGGTCACCAGTGACTGCACTCTTCATCGTTTTCATTAATAACCGCAATGTGGCTGCCACTTTGCTGCTAATTATTTTGACTTGTTTCATAAAGATTTCTGTGTTGCAGTAATCTACTAATTTCATGCTTTATTTTTCATGATTGGCTTTCAAAATGTTATCTAGTGAAACACGATTAAAAAGGAAGTCTTTTTTGTGAAATTTCATATACAAAAAACTCTTAAGTCAAATGTTATTTTAATATAAATCCATGCACTTTGCCCATAACCATTTTGTAGGGCAACAATGACAGCTTATAAAGGAAAATCGGGGGGTGTACTCCATACACTCTGTCTGTTTCATCTGAATTTGCTCATTCAAGTGATGGTCTAGCCAGTAACTTAGATATGGAAATAGAAAGCATCCAATAAAAAACATTTGCGTCTAAGTCATTCCAATATGTGTCCCTGTTCCCTCTATTAAGGTAGCATGTCTCTACATCTGTTTTGTTATGCAGAGGACACAGGTGGGTCAGCTAACTGCAGATACAGTATGTGGAAACATGGAAACAGAAGTTGTCGGCAGATAAGGACCTTCTGGCCCACCCAGTCTGCAATAATTTCCTACCTACAGTGGCATCGCAGACCCTACCCCCTGCTTACTTCTAATATCCCTTGTTTGTCCTATTCCATGCATTCTTGAATCCTGCAGTCATTTTAGTTCCCCACCTCTGTTGGAGAAGGTTCCATGCGCCTACAACCTCTCCATGAAGAAGTACTTCACATTTTCTCTGAGCTTTCCTCCTCCAGTTTCATATTGTGGCCCCTTGTTCCTAGAGCATCTTTTCTTTGGAAAATGCTACCTTACCGTACCTTGTTTATACCTATGAGGTATTTGAATGTTTCTGTCATATCCCCCCCCCTTTCTCTTCTTTCCTCTAGGGATTACATATTTAATTCCTTAAGCCTTTCTTCGTAGGGCTTTTGATGCAGGCCCTGTACCAATTTGGTTTCCCTGAACTGGACACAGTACTCGAGGTGGGATCTCACTAGTGATCTATACAGGGGTACTATTATGTCCCTCTTTCTGCTGGTGATGCCCTTGCCTATGCATCCTAGCATCCCGTTAACCTTCTCCACTGCCTTGTCACACTATTAAGCTGCCTTCAGGTAATCAGAAATGATTATCCTCAGGTCCCTTTCCTGTTTTGTGACTACTAAGACCTCTCCTCCCAGTTGTTACGTTGCCCCCAGGTTTCTGTGCCCCAAAAGCATGCTTTTGAACTTTTTTGTGTTAAAACCCAACTGTCAAACCTGTGACCATTCTTCTAGCTTCTTTAGATCGTCCCTCATTCTTTCCACCCCTCCCGGTGTGTCTGCTCTGTTGCAGATTTTTGTGTCATCCATGAACAGGCATACTTTCCCTTCCAGCACTTCTCCAATGTTGCTAATAAAGACATTGAAGAGGACTGGGCCTAGTACTGACCCTTGTGGCACCCCACTGGTCACTTTGCCTTCTCCAGAGTGGGCGTCATTAACCACCACCCTCTGATTCCTATTGCCTAGCTAACCCACTACCCATTTTACTACCTTAGGACCTACTCCTATGCTACCCAGCTTGCTCTCTAGTCTTCTGTGTGGAATGTTGTTGAAGCTCTTACTGAAATCCAGGCAGGGCACATCTACTGCTCCTCCTTGATCCACTTCCTTGTTCACCCAATCAAAGAATTAGATCAGGTGTGTCTGGCAAGACCTCTCCACTGTGAAACCATGTTGCCTCGGATCCTGTAGACCACTGTTAACAGGCCATTCCACAATCCTTTCCTTCAGTAGTAATTCCATTACTTTGCCCACTGCCGAAGTCATGCTGACAGGCCTGTAATGTCCTACCTCCTCCCCATTACCACTTTTGTGGAGTGGTACCACATCTGCTCTACTCCAGTCCCCCGGTACCTCTCCCGTTTCTAGTGATAGGTTTAACAGGGCAGTCAGAGGTGCAGCCAGCTCCTCCTTGAGTTCCCTCAGTAACCTGGGGTTCCTATGTTTCCTTCCTGACAAGTTGAGATTTTCGTGTAGAAAACAGGATTTCATCATAGAAGGGCTTAATTGCATTTTGGAACAGCTATTGTACATTTTAGTTTTTTTTTTTTTAATTACTTTTGCTTGTAGAAAAATAGCTTTAATTTTGGCATAGCAGATCCAGTCTATTGTGACATAATTCTAGTGGGTCTAAACATGTTGTGTTGAAAGCTATCAAGAGACAGTGCAGTATATAATGTTGGTTAAGAGGCATTGCAACACATCTAAACCACATAGCATTTCTCCCTGCAGACAAACACAGTTTAGTCATTTTAACTTATAGTAGTAATACAAGCTAACATTAAAGATCAGAATGTAAATCTATCCAGTTCTTATTAGGTTATATTTACAGAGGAGGATGTGAAATTCTACCTCGCAGAGCTGGCTCTTGCCTTGGATCATCTACACAATCTGGGAATCGTATACAGGGACCTAAAGCCAGAAAAGTAAAGTAAAATAACTGCTTTCAAATATTAATGTGTTTCATATGCCTATGTCATATATATTTGGTGAATCATAGTACTTGACTACCTGCCATAGAATAGTAGAGAATTTCTTTCTATCAGAAAGTAAAATGTAACTGTTTTTGTATGTGATTTAATTATTCTAGTGTCTTTTAATGTAATTGTATGCATGGCAAATATTCTATTAAGCCTTTATACAGTGTTATTGCATTTTATTAATTTATGGTATGCTATGTGTGTTCAATGAAATATCTTTTTTGCAACTATATCTGTGTACATGTATTGGAGAATGTGAATTTTAATTTTCAGCATTTTGCTTGATGAAGCAGGACATATCAAGTTAACAGGTAGGTAACAATTATATCACACAAATTAATTTTTCTGTATGTTAAATTTACAAAACAGTTTAGTTTTTGTGTTAAACATAGAACTTTATTGTCAAATATTGTGGTTAATTCTATGATTTTTAAGGTTATTTTTTACATTAATACTTACATTCAGTGTAAAGCATAATGCATAAACATTGATTCTACTTTTGCATAAAATGTTGAGCAGAATTTTGAAGAGCCAGTAACAGAAAGGATTTTTTTAATCATGTCCTTCAGGCACATGGTATCCCAAAGCAGTTTACAGTCCATGAACAATTAGCAGCAGCCAGTAGGCATACACAGAGAGGAATTTGTGTGAGACAGGGCAAGGAGATTAATTGCAGAGAACGAGGAGATCGAACACTTGATTAAAGCAGCAGCATTTTTTTTAAATGGCAAAACATTTCATCAAATAATTTTTAGCCAGAAAATATATTTCTAAGATCCTCCGATTCATCTTCAGTGCATTTTTAATTTTCTCAGATATTTTTAAAACTACTTTTATAGCTACTTCTGTAATTAATGACTCAAGTCATTAAAGAGTGACGCCACTAGCAGTTTTTAAGAGTCTCTTCCATTGGGGCTACCTGTTGAATGTACATACTAGATTCTTAGTACAGATGTAGTAGGATGGTACTGCCACATATTTCTGATGGTAAACAGCACAGCAGTGTACCAAGATACGTCATTTTCTTGGTGAGCATGGCACAGGAGCGGAAACTTTTAAAAATGTCAAAATCCCATATCTGAGATGGGCTAAGGGAGGAGGTCTCTTGACTCCAGACCAAGATGGTTTGGATTGGGGGGACCTCTTCCCCTACCCAAGAGCCACCAAGTCCACCACTATTGCCTCAGATGGTGCCAGGAAGGAGGGCTGGCTGGACTGTGGTGGGCTCCCGGAGGGTGGTGGGAGGGAACACATTCCTCAGTCACTGCTACTGCACAGCTTCATCACTGCTCTGGTGGGACGGGACTGCCGAGATGAGTCACCTGTGGTAGTGGCAAGGGAGGATGTGTGGATTCTTCAGAGCAGAGGCCCCAAGGTGGGAGGAAGAGGACCCCAGCAGAAGAGGAAGCAGCTTCTTTTGGGGGACTTGATCATTGGGAGGTAGTTGTGGAAACATCATGGGAGGAAAGGAGGGAGGGAGGTGAGATGCCTACCTGGTGCCTTGGCATGGAGGAATGGGGAGCAGATTCTTAGGATCGCTAAGGAGGCTTGACAGGAGGGGGAGCTGGATGTCATTGTCCATCTGTGGACAAATGACCTGGCAAGGGGCGAAGCAGAGGTGTGGTGCAGGATAGGTTTAGGGAGCGGGGGAGCATCCAGAGGCAGGTAGCATGCATGGTGGCCTTCATTGAGGTGCTACCTTTGCACGGCCAGTGGGAGGAAATACTGCACCATGGTCTTCAGTGACTGACTGCAGGCATGGTGCAGGGAGTAGGGATTTAGCTACATAAGGGACTGGGGTTCTGTCTGTAGGGAAAAAGGCCTGTACAAAGGAGATGGCCTCCTTCCACCCAGGATGGGAACAGCAGACCTGGATGGAAGGTTTAAATGTTACTTTGATGGGCATTTAAACTAGCCATGGGGGGAGGCGGAAGACATGAGGGAGGCAGTGAATCCCCCCATCAAAAAAATGGAGTAGCAGTGAAGAAAAGCACAGGGGAAATAAATTCCCCAAGGGTAGTAAGGGCAAGGGGGGGGTGACGGGCTGGTCAAGAGGTGGATCTACAACTGAGAAAATTACTAGGGAGGATAAATAGGAGAAGGACAGTACCAGGGAAAAGAGAAGGGTGAAAGATGGACTCTGAAAGGGAGGGGAAAGTAGGGACAGGGAGTGACAACAGGAGTGGAGAGCCATGTGTGCCAGTGCAAGGAGCCTAAGAAACAAAATTCCTGATCTTAAGGCTACCATTACGGAGGCAGACTTGGATCTGCTGGCCATAACAGAATCATTGTGCACCAACATCCACAGCTGGGAGGTGGCCATACTGGATTACAACATGGTTCGAAAGAAAGGGGCAGGTAAAGGCCACAGAAATACAAGGACACAGCGGGGGAAATGAGGGGCTGCAATTTCTTTGGGTTGCCTTAGAGACTGGGTCCAGGGCCTTTATATGTGTGGGGTGGTGTACGGGCCACCAGCACACGGGATGAATTGGCCAGGGTTTTGGGGAGGTCATAGGCAAAATGGCAAGCTAAGGGGAAGTAGTAATTATGGGGGACTTTACTCTGCTGGATATAGACTGGAAAATCCTGGCCACAGGTACAACTAGGAGAAGGACCATCCTAGACTCCCTGCAGAGGGCATTTCTGAGGCAGGTGGTTACAGATCCTGTTAGAGATGGGGTAGTGCTGGATCTGGTACTTACTGTACAAACAGGGACGGCATTGCAGATGTCGCAGTAGGTAGCCCTCTGTGTAAAAGCTATTATCGTACAGTGTGATTTGGCATACGGATTGGACAGGAGGAAAACCACACTAGGATGAGGGTCCTGGACTTCAGGAGAGCATTTTTTTGTTGTTGTTGTTAGTACTTTCTGCCTCCTTTTTCTGGCCACCTGGCCTGCTCCCCTCTTGTCCTCGCATCCTATTCCGGAGATTCCTTTCGCCATCCACCTCTATCCGATCCCTGGCACCCAGATACCCCTGCGGTTGTACCCTCCACAGCAGGGCCACAGGGAGCCCCTGACTCCCCATGGAACTCGGATCCAGCTTCGGTTCCCAGCCACCGGGCGAAACTCGCGGATGACCATCATGCCACTCAGCTTAGGTGCCCACCTCCGTTTTTCACCCAGGAGCCGAGGACATGCAGAGTCATCGCCGGAGGGGCGCGTGCATGCATCCACACACGCTCCCTCCAGACGTCTGCCCTCTACTCCACCCCAGTGTCCTGTGGAGCATGCTGTCCACCAGCCTCCGCCAGAAGGCAGCCGCGCTTCGACTGCCGTGGACCCCTCTCACCGGAGAAGGAGAGCAGTTCTTTGGACACTCGATCCTTCTCCTCCCCTGTTGACCCCTGCCGACCCGTGCTCATTCCCGAACACCAGTTGCCTGCGCGGAGCGAGGTGCGGTGACCAGCGCCTCAGCCCTCAGCGCACTGGGCGGCCAGAGAGCATTTTAAAGAAATGGGAGACTGCCTTAGGAAATACCTTGAAGGGGGGGAATAACCGGGGAGAGTGGAGGCACAATGGGAAAGAATGAAAGAGGGAATAACTAAGGTAATGACAAGCTGTTTAAAGGTAGCGAGCAAGGGCAAGATGAGAAAGAGGCCACTGTGGTTCTCAAAGGAGGTGGCTAAAGTGGTAAAGGAGAAAATAAAATCAGCTATCAAGAAGTACAAGGAGACCCAAACAAAGGCGAACAGAGAGATATATCTAGATAAAGAAAGGGGCGCAGGAAGGAGGGTAAGGATAGCAAAGGCACAAACTGAAGAATGGCTCCCTCAGGAGGTCAGAAATGGGGCCAAGAATTTCTTCAGGTATGAATGAAAAGAAGAAGGGTATTGGGTGGTATAGTGAGGATCAGAGACTGGGGGCAGGGGTGGGGTGGGTGGGGATTGCAAGGAAGACCAAGAAAAGCTAACATTTTAAATTAATAATTGTGCTTGGTCTTCACAGTGGAAAGTTGGGGAAGAATGGCCCAACAAGCATTAACAGGCACTGGGGGGAGTGGTCACAAGTCCATTTATGGAATAGTGGGTCCCCCAGGAGTTGGAAGCCCTAAAGGAAAACAAGACAATGAGGCTGGACGAGATTCACTCAAGAGTACTAAAGGAACTGAGCATGATGCTAGTCGCCCCCTCTGCCAACACTGTTCGGCACCCCATTGCAGATGGTGGTTATTCCAGAGAACTGGAGGAGAGCCGCTCTGGTCTCTGTGCAAAAGAGCAGCTGCAGGGAGGAGGCTATCAATTACAGACCAGTCAGTCTCACATCAGTGGTGGGGAAATTAATGAAATCCCTGCTGAAGGAGAGACTGATGGAGTACCTAGAGACAAATGGACTGCAGGGCAACTGGCAGCACGGCTTCATGGGGGAATATCATGTCAAACAAATCACAGATTTCTTTGACTTGAGTAACATTGAAGATGGGTCAGAGGAGGGCAGTGTATGTGGCCTATCTAGACTTCAGTAAGGCCTTTGACACTGTACCACACAGAAGACTGATAAAGAAACTTAGCAGCCTGGGTGTGAGGGAGAGGGTGGTAAGCTGGGTATCGAACTGGTTGAAAGACAGGAAGCAGAGGGTGGTGGTAAGTGTCTATTACTTGAAGGATGAGAGAATGACCAGTGGAGTACAACAGGGATCAACTGGGTCCTGTCCTCTTCGATGTCTTCATAAGTGACATTGCTGAGGAACTGGAGGGGAAGTCTTTCTGCAGATGACACAAAAATCTGCAACAGGGTGGAGACACCCAGAAGGAAGTGGAGAGAGAATGCAAAGGGATCTGGCAAAACTAGAGGAGTGGTCTAGGGAGTAGCAGCTGGGTTTCAGAGCCAAAAAGTGCAAAGTCATACACCTGGGTCAGGCAAACCTGGGTATAAGATGGGCAGGAGGTACTTACAGTTACCAAGCAAGAGACGGACCGTGGGGTGATCGTATCTGATGATATCAAGGTGGCAGGGCAGTGCGATAAGGCAGTAGGCAAAGTGAGACAGATGCTGGAGTGCATAGGGAAGGGGGATTTCTAGCAGATGGGAGGTGGTTTTGCAGCTATATTGCGCACTTTGGGACCCTACCTGGAGTATGGTGTCCAATTCTAGAGGCTGCACCTCTGCAGGGACATCAACAGGGAGTAAGTGGCCCAGAGGAGGGCTGCTAAAATGGTGTGAGGGTTGCATGAGAAACCATACTAAGGGAGGCTGTGGAAGCTCAATAGGTTCTCCCTGGAGGAGAGCGAGAGAGGACATATTTGAGACCTATAATTACCTCACGGGGGTGAACAAGGTGCAGGAGGGGAGTCTCTTTCTAGAGGCTGCACCTCTGCAAGGACATTAACAGGGAGGAAGTGGCCCAGAGGAGGACTGTTAAAATGGTGTGGGGGTTACTTGAGAAACCATACAAAGGGAGACTGTGGGAGCTCAATAGGTTCTCCCTGGAAGAGAGCGAAAAGGGACATATTTGAGACCTATAATTACCTCACAGGGTGAACAAGATGCAGGAGGGGAGTGTCTTTCACAGGAGAAGGTACACCAGAACATAGGGCATGCTGAGAAATCTTGGGGGAGATGTGAGAAAACACTTCTTCACAGAAAAGGTGGTCGACACATGGAACAGCCTGCCAGAAGAGGTAGTTGGGTGAAGACCATGGGGAGCTTCAAACATGCGTGGGATAGGCACATGTTTATAATAAATTGAGGTGAGGGAGGAGGAGGAAGAGACATCTGTGACCAGAGTCCAGAGTGTAGTGATAGGCAGGGAATATAGGGCAGACTAGATGGGCCTTCCAGTCCTTTTCTTCTGAGACGTTCTGTTTCTGTCTTGTTCAGGAATGGAAAAAAAAAAATGGGTATATTGATGTTTTTGCCAGAAAAATGTTATTGCTGAAAAAAAAAAAAGATACTACATGGTGACTGGTGGGCTGCTGGGCTTTTTTTCTACCATCACTTTCTATGTTTCTATGTGACTAACAAATACTGAAGCTTTAAAGGGACACTGTCAACCCATGTTCAGCCTCAAAGTGTCCCTTGTTTAAAAAGTACTTGTTCTGATAACTCACTTGTAAAACGTGCTGATGTACTGTAGCTGGTTTTGTATCTGCTTCCTTTTTCTTACTGGGAACATAATCTTCATTTTTTTTTTTTTTTAACATTTTCTAATATAGGGGCCAGTGTGCTACCCAACGGGCTACATATACATAGCACGTAGGCAAACATAGGACTATCTGCCACACAGATGGGTCTTGTTGGAGCCCCAAGGCATTCACAGAAGGGGTGCGTGCCCCTTTGGCACAGGATTCCCCTTCCATTCCCACTACTGCATGGACGTGCAGGTGGTATGTCTGGAGGAGGTAGTCAACTCTGCTCCATGCATGAAGGTGCAGAGGGGAAAACAGGCTGCAGCTGCTGGCACCATACCATTGCCCCTACACACACTCTCCAGCTGGTGGCAGGTGGCCTGACTGATTCAGCAGCCACACCGCTAATGCAGTACCCAGCCCTCCAGACATGCAGCTGGAACTGGGGGCTCTAGGCAAGCACTCTCTGGTCGTGCCTGTGCCAAGCCAGTACTGGGGTGCGCTCAGTCCCCTGTGCCCCTGTAAAGGGGATCCACTCTGTTGAAAGTGCTGGCATACGATTGGATGCCTGCCAGCATCGTCAGCCCTGTCCACTTCCAGACTCCTGTCCCTGCTGCATTCCTGTGTGCCTGTGGGATCACGAACAAGCGGCTGAGGTTGGTGCATGGCATGTGATGCGTGTCTTTGCGAGGGTACAGAGGGCCACTGCTAGACTGCGCACCTATAGCATGTATCCTGTGGCCATTGATGCAGGAGCCACCATAATTAGTAATGTGGCCATGTTTGTAGTCTTGTTTTATCTCCCCAATGTATTGTTTTGTGGGTTTCTTTTGAAACCGTCTTATTTTTTTCCCCTTATTTACAATCCCTCATTTCTTTTATCGTTTAATGCTGCCTTCTCCCACCCCGTATTTCTGTTTTAATTACTTATCTATTCCAGAGCCCAGTGACACCCTAAGTTGAGCACAGACTAGAGTGACGTTTTTCATGGAGGGCTTCCACTCAGCTAATGTCACCGAGATCCAGATCTGATAAATAATTAAAAAAATAAATATTGGGCGGGGAAAAAGGCAGCATTAGCAAGAGCCTTAAATAAGTCAAAAATATGACTACTACAAAACAAATACACACAACTATTCATTGAGGGTATTATTAAACAGACTTTACACATGCCCGACTGTTCAGTTATATTGAAATATGTAAATAACAAGGTTATATTTACTTTAATAAATGTGAAAGCTGGCTGTCCACCGCACAAGTGTTACCTCACAAAAACTAGTTTGATTATTGTCCTTGAGCCACTCCCGCAACCTCTTTCCTGAAACTTGGAAACAGACCCACACATTCTAGTCACTTCATACAGTTATAAAACAGCTTGAACCTGCCTTATCACATATATCCTACTGCCCTTCTTTTACTTGATTCCTTGTTTCATTTCATTAGGCAGCTTAAACGGGCAGACTGGATGGGCCTAGTGCTCCTTATCTGCCGACAGCACCTATGTATTTCATTTTATTTTTACTACTGGAAGGCATGTGAGCATAACTGCCCGTTTTCACAAGCGTCCAGTCTACACACAACAGAGCACGGAGTAAGAAACTTAACACTAGAGAAGATTATAAATAATTGCATAGGTAACTTCATCTACTATAATCCCAGTAGTAGGTATGTTGTGAGAAGAGTACAGTATTATGTGGAGGAACAGACAAACTTCTCGAGGAGGTAATGTTTGAGGTTGTTTTTGAAGGTTCCTAGGGAAGGACACTGAACAAGGGAGTAAGGGAGGCTGTTAAAGAGTCTAGTACCCCTGGAGGAAAGGGAGTGCAGTCCATAGGTGGTGTGGTAGAAAGGAACCAGGAAGGAGTGGTGGGAGGCAGATCTGGTGGTGTGAACCCTGGTTGGCCTCTAGAAGCAGGAAGTGATAATGTTGGGGAGCCGACCCTCGAAAACTATAGAAAAAGGTCAGGATTTTGAAGTTAATTCTATTTTCGAGGGCTAGCCAATTTGCAGCCTTGTAGAGGTGGCAGTGGTGAGTGCTTCTGGGGAGTCCTGTGATGAACCTGATCATGCTATGATATGTGGCTCTTAACGTACTGAGAGTCTTAAGGGATGGGGTGGAGGAGTAGATAAAAGAGCCATAATCAAGGAGTGGAAGCAAGAAACTGTTTGCTGCAAGTGAGCGAGTTTCAGGGATGAGAAACTGATAAATTCTATAAAACATTCCAAGTCTCTGGTGAATTTTCTTGATAAGTTGGGAGATGTGGTATTCATAGGAGAGGTGGCAGTCTAGGTAGATGTCAAGGTATTTAAACTCATTAACTCTCTCAATGCAGTTGCAGTTGTTATTCCTGAGTGTGAAGTCAAAATTGACGGCTTTTCTGAAGTCAGAGAAAACCATGGATTTTGGGTTTTTTTTGGCGTTGAGGACCGCAGACCATGAGTGGAGAACGAGGAATGCAGCTCGCTGAAATCGTGCCAGAGTTTGTTGAGGAGAGTTGTGGGGCAGCTATCTTTACAGAACAGAGCTGCATCATCAGCATGAAGGATTAACTCTGTGTGTGTGCATATAGTGGGAAGGGAATTTATGGTGAGGGAGAAAAGCAAGGGGCCAAGTATGGAACCCTGAGGGATGCCTTATTTAATATGATGGACATCGGAGTACTGTTCCTCAATTATGGTAGAGTGTGATCTGTCACTGAGGTAGTTCTGAAATCAATTGAGAACTTTCTTAGAGAAATTGAGTTGGGATAGAGTCTTAAGGAGTACGTGGTGATCGACAAGATCAAAGGCCTTAGTGAGGTCCACATAACAGAGCCGCTGTAGAGACCCTCGTCGTTGGTCTTGTCATGAAGTTGGTGAACTTAATTAGGGCAGTCTTTGTGTTGTGGTCTGACCTGAAGCCATGATGTGAATCTGACAGTAGATTATATCTTTCCAGGAATTCCATGGTTTAGTCCAGTACAATCTTTTTGAGGAGTTTGGAAAGGGGAGCAAGCAATGAGATTGGTCTGCAGTTATACACAGCAGTTCTAGAGCTGAATTTGTGGAGAGGTTTGATGGTGGCACTTTTCCATTTACTGGGAAAGGTGCCTGCCTGTGCAGAGTGAGTGACTGAGAATGTTTGTGAGGGGAACAACGACGTGTTCACATACGAGTTTGAGAATGTGGTAGTCAATGGCATCGGCACACAGGCTGGGCCTAGGGTCATTCTTTTTTATGTAGTCAATTACCTGAGCGGGATGGCGATAGTGAATGTGGAAACTGGGGCAAGGGGTGACATGGTGTGAGTGGGGAGTTGGGATTGGAACTGGACTTGGTTCATTTTCATAGATGGAGGGCTTATATTTGTCAAGGTCCCCAAAGTGTATGTTAAAAAGGTTGGCAACATCCCTTGGCTCCTTAATGAGACTACCGTTCTTGGTAAGGGTAATTTGCTCATCCATTTTGGTCCTGCCAAGTAGTTCATTAACTGTGTTCCAGGTGAGTTTAGGGTTGCCCCAACCTCTTATTTGTTTGTCTTTGAGAAATGTAATTTGGTGGCATGGACTGCCGATTTGCAACTATTATGGAGAGTCTTGTATTTTTGCAGGAGGTTGGGGCATTTGAGTTTCCTGTAAGTGGACCAAGCCTTGTCCCTCTTCCACACGACGTGTAAAAGAGCTGGAGTGCCCATTCGGATTTTTTGCTTTTGACTGAGTTTTTGAAGGGGATTAGGGAATCGCAGATGGAGAGAAAGGTTCTACTAAAGGTGTCGAGAGCATCATCAATACTTTTAATATTGTTGGTGAAGGACCAGTCAGTGGAGGATATGGCAGTCCCTAATTCCTCATTCTTAAGTTTTTTTAGGTGTCTGGAGAGAATGTTCCTAGTTTCACATTTTAGTCTTTTAGCTGACCAGAAGTAGAAAACGTGCACTGTGGTCACCAATTGAGTCTGTGAGGACACCTGATGCCACAACCCAGTTTGGGTTTGAGATGATGACCCAGTCAAGGGTGGATTCGTACCCAGAGTTATAGTGGGTACAAGTGGTGGATATGAAAATTTGGTGAAGGCCAAGCCCTGCAATGGTATCTGTGACTTCATCTGCTTGACTAGATAGCCAGTTTTGATTAAAGTCTCACAGGATTATCCATTCTCTACTGCGAGGGAGGGAGTGTTTGAGATGTAGGAGCAATTTCAGCTCGCTGCTGTGAATGCCTGGGGGTGAGTAGGCAACAGTCAGTCAGTGGTAGGGTTTTGCTGTTACCAGGGATTAGGCTTATGAAAAGTGCTTCAAGTGTGGGAGTATCAGTTTGGGTGCTAAGTTCCACAAAGGTAAGGTGATTGGCGATGAAGAAAAAGCAACCCGCTCTTTGCCAATCCTGTCTCTCCTGGCCGCGGAATAACTATCAAGATTGATTTAATTTGTGGGAATTTTGTTGGAGAGCCAAGTCTCAGTGACGGCTATGATGCTGAATCTATTGGCTGAAACCCAGGATTCGAAAATGGCTCCTTTTGCCATGAGACTCTGGATATTGAATTATGCGATCTTGAGCATATTGCTCTCATGAGGGGTGGGGTGACACTGCTGCCCAAGTTTAGAGAGGAGAGGATGGTATTTGGGTGCACAAAACCTGAGAGAAGAAGTAAGAGAAGGAGTAAATGTCTATGTTAACGGATGATGGGATGCAGTTTTTTGGGGGGAGGTGGGGGAAGTGTTGGTAATGAGTTACTTGTGGTAGCTTCCCCAGTGGGAGTGGTAGCATTGCTATAGGCAGATGAGGTTGATAAAATCATAGAGGATGGGACTAGAAGTCTGGGATCCTCTACAAGGTTAGATGCCCGTGCAATCAGGTGTGTGTGTGTGTGGGGGGGTGATTGAAATGGGAGCTCAGTGTGCCAAGGATGCAGGTACTAGGTTTTGTTTTTAATGACAAATATGATTTTGCCAGATTGGCTGTTTTTTTTGGGGTAATTAAGGGTGGTGGTCCCGTGAGAGATAGTAGGGAAAAATATATCCCCAGGGACAGTAGCATAGTAGGCATTGCAGGATGTGATGTAGTACCTTGTTGAGACTGTGTTGCCCTTGTAAGCTGCCTGGCTATCTTTTGTAATCAGATGTTTGCTAATTTTTTGTATTTATAGCTTGTTTTTGGCTTCATATGTATTTCCCATGGTCTCCTGTTTGTATACTATGTTATGTTTCTAGATATGTGTAATTAATCCCTGGGTCACCCTGAAAAAGGGACTTTTAGTCTCAGTGGGCTTCCTAGTCAGCAAAATTCAATAAATAAATGAAATAAAAAACTGATGATGTAGTGGGAGTAAACGGCTGCATCATCTGGCGGACTATGTGTGAGCATTCCTAAACTTTAGGTAGGATATAGTGAAGAATTTGAAATGATTTGCATGTGATTACACTACTAGCCAGTTTTTCACTTTGCTAACAGAATGGAAGCAGCTCGAAAGCAACCAGTTGCATCAACAGCTTATACTGCAAGTGAGCACCCAAAAAATGTGTTTTTTATTAATTTATTTTTTAACTTGACTGTTCTTAAAAACCTTAAGTACAGCCCACAGTATATGTTCCAGTACTCTGCTAGTACAAAATAAATAGTGATATAATTAAGAAAGCATTGTAAAAAAATAAATCACTGATGCTTTCCAGGCTGTCATGGAAAGTTACCTGTTAGCAATGCCAGCTTGAGCTGGCCAAATTTGGTGTCTATTGCTTGCTGGGGAGGGAAGATATGTTTTTAAAGAGCACCACTCATGGGTAAGATCCCTTTTTTTTTTTTAATTCAGATGCCTTACCTGAAGATAAGATAGCCACTGCACAGTAATACACTTTCAAGTGATGTTGTTTAGGGTGGGGAGGGGAATTGTAATACTGCTTCGTGGAGCCATCAGCATGATCCCATCCACTTCCCTATTGGATAACCTCACTCTCTCACCCTGAAGTTCTGTGACATCTGTATGGGGTGAGCGGGGGGGGGGGGAGACACACCGAAGTGAATGGGGGCTGTTTTTTTTTAATTGCTTATTTTTATATCTTAGAGCTGTGTTTGTTGACAGTGAAACTCACTGCTTAACTAACAAGAGTCTTTTTAGAGTACAGATTTGATTCTCTTTAATGAGCCCCTGACACCTCAAGGGCAGTAAGTACAAGTCACATGAAACTGTTCCTCCAACTCAATGGTTTAGCATTTTTCAGTGGGTTGGTTATTGTGTGCATTTCTCATTGCACGGCACTGATAAGTTTCCAGAGAGCTGCAAAGTAAGCTGAAGCTGAAAAGCGGTTAGAGACAAACCATTAGGATAACCAGGTGGGTGGAAAACTGGCTGGCAGATAGAAGCCAGAGAGTGGTGGTTAATGGGGTTTACTCTGGATAGGGCAGGTGACAAGTCAGTGTCAGTGTCAGTGTCAGTGGCTCAGCAGGTAGCACACTCGCCTCTGAGGCCGGGAGATCAGAGGGCTGTGGGTTCAGTTCCCACATCTGGCACTTGGGTTAATATCCCAGTACTGACACTGTAGTGCAGCATGAGAGGGGTGCTGCACTTCTGAGGTGCCATCTTTCGGATGAGACGTTAAACCGAGGTCCCATCTGCCTGGATTGGTGGTAGTTCAGGTGGATGTTAAAGATCCCATGGCACTTCTCGAAAAGAGTAGGGGAATTTCCCCAGTGTCCTGGCCAAATTTCCCTCATTCACTAAAAATACCACCAACAGTTTAAACAGTTCAACATCAGTTGGCATTCATCTGTATCCCCCTCCCCCGGGTCGTGCCTGAAAATAGGCAGGATTTGTCTAGTGCACTTACCCGGTCAACAAAAGCTAAATAAATAAATACACAAGCGGGATACTCCAGGGGTCAGTTCTGGGTCCCCTCCTTTTCAACATCTACATTAGTGACATAGCGGAGAGACTAAGAGGACGGGTGGGCCTTTTTGCAGACAATACAAAAATCTGCAATAGGGTGGACCGGGGGGGGTGGAGGTTATGAGGCATGACTTGAGGACTTTAGAAGGATGGGTGGAAACTTTGCAGTTAAATTCATTATCAAAAAGTGTGCTGTGATGCACCTGGGGCACAAGAACCCGAAAGCAGGATACACGCTTTGGGGGGGGGGGCATTAGGGTTACAGAGCAGGAGAAGGACTTAGGAGTAATAGTATCTAGTAACCTCAAGGTGGGAAACCAATGAAGCAGGGCAGTGGGAAAGGCATATGGGATGCTTCACAGAGCTTCCCACCTAGCGACTGCACTGTATGAAAGTCCATCAAAACTGCGTAGTTGCAACGGATGCGCATGCCTATGTGAACCTTATTGTACCACGTGTGAGACAGAAAGAGGCACATATGGTACAGTAGAGTTAACATAGTATGCTGCCAGATGCCAGTCAAGTCATATTTGGACCCGCCTAGTTGATCAGCTCCCGAGTGACCGTCCACCCCCACCCCATTGGCACAAATCCATCTCCGATTGCTTGCTTTTCAGTGCTGCAGTGCACCCGCTCCACCCCAGTACAGTGCCCATGCCCACCCCCAAATCCTTCTACCCAATCACCAAAACCAAAAGCATCCCGGCGGGTCATTAATATAAATAGTGCCACTGCCAGCCCAGCTTACTTTAATGCGGCATTCTAATAAGTCCTGCTGCCACTCCGTGTCCCACTTCCTCCTTTGTGGCACTCCTCCAGGCTCCGGCTTGCATTGCAGCTGCTGTTCAGGAGGCGGGCTCTCTCAAATCCCGCTGCTCATTCCCGAGTCATACTCACAGTAGCATGCGCACGCGCATGATCACAGTGTCATCTCAAAAAAAAAAGTCTGGCTATGCAAGTGGTGCTGCGCCCCTAGTGGTACCTCTTGGAATTGTAGCCTGAAAGCACAAAATAACACTACATGCACTATGGTACAGACAAGAAATAAATCTACTTGCACCAGCCTGTTCCTACTTGCGTTTGGAATAGGCTGAGTATGTTAATTTCAGCCACTGGATGCTGGCATGTCTTGGCAGGGGCACCACTGGCAGACAGAGTGAGGTACTGATGCCCCTCTACAAAGCCATGGTGAGACTATACCTGGAGTATGGAGTCCAGTTCTGGAGGCTACATCTGCATAAGGACATAGACAATATAGAGGGGGTTCAGAGAAGGGAGACCAAGATGGTGCAGGGTATGCAGGGTAAACCGTACGAGCAGAGATGTAGGGAACTGGGGATGTACTCCTTGGAAACTAGAAGGGATCAAGGGGACATGATTAAAACTTTCAAATATGTCAAGGGGACCAACGAGGTGAAGCCAGGAAGTCTGCTCCAAAGGAAAGAAGGTACAGTAACCATGGGGCATAGTTTGAGGCTGCAGGGGGGAGAGTAGACTCAGAAGCAATGTGAGGGTCAGTTTTTCATGGAAAGGGTGGTAGACAAAATGGAACAGGCTTCGGAGGGGCGGAACAGCGTCGGAGTTCAAGATAGCATAGGACAGACACATGGGGTTGTGTGGGATCGGGAAGGGGGTCACTGGAAAGGGGTGGAATAAATAAAGTGGTGAAGAGGGCAGACTTGATGGACCTGAGGGTCTTTTTCTGCCATCAAGATTCTATGATAAACCACAACTGTAAGGATTTGGGACCACCTGTATGTTAGTTCAAGATGCAATTGGGGTGTCCGTAAGTTTGTTTTAGTAAAGTAAGAAGTGGAGCCCAAGTAAGCTTGTGCAGGAGTGAAGCTGAAGGGAAAACTATTGTGGCCTTTTTGGTCCACTGCAAAATGCTGCTGCCAGGATTCATAGAGCCTCCACAACTCAGAGGGAAGCACTGCAGAAATAGCTTTTCGGAAACGAAGGTCACTGCAGACTGTATCAGGCCCTGTGCCCAGAAAGTTATCTACCGTTCAATTCTGTACCCCATGCTCCATGGAGTGAACTGATCAGTTTTGCACAATGAAATCATTTCATTGCACTTTTACTTCTGAGTGGACAATAGACTCAATTTAAGCACCTTGTGGTTTCACTAACTGTTGCCCCCATAGCTGCTGCACCCCTTAATTTATGAACTGTCTGCACCCCTCCAAAGACCACTTATTGGAACCCAGGTAACGAGTTTTAATTTCTGGGACAGTGTTTCTGGCTGCAAGTGTCCTCCTCCGTAGTTCCATCTGAATACCCCTAGACACAGGGATGTGGGGGCTCATCCGGGATGTTTAAGAGTTGTTAGGGGTGCAAGAATTTTGCCTGGACTGAATTTTTTTTGGGTGCTGCAGCACAGGAGATTCCTTTGCTGCGAGGTGCCAGTTTTGGCTTGTGAATTTTCATGCCTCAAGAAAGGTGCCATTTTGCCTGCCTGACCTGCTTAACATGCTGCTAATGTATGCAGAACATTGAAGGACAGCTTGCCATTGGTTGGAGGCGGCAGGGCTGGGGCAGAGGTCACAGGATGAGGAACGGGAGCACAATTTTGTGTTGGAGAGACTGAGTTAACTGCACCACAGTGGGTTCTGAGACTAAGAAAACCTGGGCTAGCTGAGAACACTCTAGATTTATCATGTAACAGCAATAAAGAGAAAAGAAGAGGAAATGGCTGAAGCTCCATTTGAAGGGAACAAGCTGGTGACTATTCCCACTTCATTCCTGTCATGGTTGTAGGAGGTTGTGCATCAAGGCAGCACACAGGAGAATTGTGTAGTTTGCCATCATACAGGGAGCCACGTAAATGTTTTTCCTGTATGCCTGACTTGTGCCAGCAGTGGAGTGCCTCCTCTGGCCCAGCCAGCACCTCCATATCAGCCTGCCTGGAGTTGGACCACCACCTCAGCATTGGTGAGCACTGATACATTGAGCCTGGAAAATTGGAAGGAATGGAAACTACTGCAAGTGAGGTGATTTCTGGAGGGAAGGGCCCCAGCCATCTGCCCAACCCTTCTCCCCCACCTGGACCTGCCATTCCCCATGGCAGAGGCATTGGGGCTGCAGGGAAGCCTAAGCCTAGTGAACCCCCTACCTGTTCTACACTCCCCGCAGTGGCAGGTACCAAGAAGACTGCCCCTGGACCTCACCCTGGTGCTGCAGGAGCTGAAAAGCATGTTGTGGAGGTGGAAGAAGTTCTCTTGGAGGGAGATTCCAGTACAGTGGAAGAAATGGAAGGAGTGGATGCTGTAACCCCTGCTTCTGATGTCCACCCCAGGTCTTTTGCATTTGACAACCTGCTTTAGGAACAAGATATACCAAGGCCCTGCCGCTTCCCTGTAGTATCCAGATACCATCCCCAGGCTGCGCCAGGTCAGCCAGAAGGAGGAGAAAGGACATGGACACCCTCCACCCATCTGACCCCCGCTACTCCCAGTACACCTCAGGGAGTTAGTTGTTAAAGGGTACTGTGCTCTGAAACAGTGTGAGGAACATTCCAGAATGATCGCAGGCTGAGCACTGGGTGAGGACGTGGATTAAGAAGAAATACCCTGGAGAGCCATATCCCTACTTAAGTGAGCGTAACTGGGACATAATAGAAGAAAGAAGGGAGGACTGGGTATTCCAGGGGGCACTAGATAAAGTGAAACAGTAGAGCAGAGGAAGTGTCTTGGACAAGGGAGGACACCAGCAAGAAGCTATCCCGATGGCCAAGCAGATGTGCACCTCCATGGTGTGGATGGGTTCGACACTTTTCAAGACCTTTGCCATGATCCAAGGTCAAAAGAGACAGCAAACAAAGTATTATATCATTGTCTTGAGGCACAGGTCAGGAAGCATAGGAAAAACCAGGCGCAGTTGTGGAATTCACAAAAAGTGTTTATTAGTACTAGCAGTAACATAAAAAAATTGTTCAGAAGAACTATTTACAAAGGCAGAATAAACAGAGAAGATCCATCTGAGTTTTCCTTCAATCTCTATGTCTCCCAAAACATTGCAGCTCTCTCTCTCTCTCTCATAAGTCCTTGCAACCCCCCTCCTTAACAAACATTCTGTTTTTTTCTAAAATGTTCTTGTATGTTTCAGGCAGGTGCAGCAAGAACACAGTGTCCCAGAACTGAGGCCCCCCTTCTCCATAGCTTCTGAAAAAGGGCGTAAAAACTGCTCTGAAGTTAACCCCTTGAGTTCCCAATAGCTTTTTGCAATCATCTCAAACTATAATTCTATATATTTCAACAGCAACACTATATAATTTCTAAACAGAGGTATCCCAATATCAGTTACATTTCCACATAATGATTTGCATATATTTTTATACCAGCAGATATGCAAGGGAAGAAAAGACAGAAACAGCAAGGGAAGACTGAGACAATGAGAGGCAGTAAATTGCGAGACTGTCTGAGTGATCAAATCCTAAGTCTCACGAGAAAATTTGGTTGCGCAGCCAGACAGACAAGAGACAGGAAAGGAAAAAAAACATAACAGATCCCTGCATTCAAACTGCCCATAACAACTGGGACAGGGTCCTATTCAACCCAGGTTTTAAAGTGAGAACAGCTGAGATTATTCTATCTGCAACCTGTCTGGTATAACTTCATTTATTTTCATTTCTAGTAAACTGGAATCCTTTTGTCTGACTGTACATAAATCCTGTTGTAAATACTTGTATTTTTCAGTAAAACACCTATTTTTATAGAATCAGTGACTGCTTTTTTTATTTAAAAGGGTAATTTTACTATTTCTGCAGCACTCGGTTTGCAGTCTGTCTCTGAAGGGGCACGCTACCCACAGTTATTGTGTTAACCTTCTTGATCTTGTGCAAAGGAGAAGGTAAGAAACAGGTTTCCTTGTGTCCTGTTGGCAAAAACCCACAGTGAATGCAGTGAACTTAAAGTCCCTGGTTAGGGATTTGTTGTCACACTCTATGCCCCTTAAAGACTGCCACTGAGAAGAGCTGATGTCTGGACTGGTCCCCACCGATGCAGGCATTGCAGCATCAGGTGAAGCTGGCAGGACTGAAGATATGGCCTCACCGCTGGATGCTGGGTGAGGTCAACCCCTTTAGTTGTTGTTTACTGTTTTAAAATGTTTAAAAGTTCTGAGGAGTTTGATTCCCCTGTATCTTTAGTTCGAATGTATTTTCTCCTGTTGAAAAAAACAAAAAAACAGTAGATCAAATAGGAGGAGGCTGGACTGGAATATGCTCATCTGGGACTGTTAGTGAGCCTTAATTCATGTGTGTGGTATGTAAGGTTGATGTGAGAATGTGTGGTTGTGGTAGTGTGCTGCGAGAGTGTGAAAGATTAGGTAGCATAGAAATGTTAAAAAAAAAAAAAAGTCAAAAGTAAGCCAAAGCATTTAGACTTTGCAATGTGTGTTCTTAATACTAAAATTAAGATGTTGCACCCTTTGATTCAGGGGTGATGGTTATTAGGTTAATTAGATTTAGTACTTAGGCAGTGTTCACGGAGGGGGGGTAGCCCTACCTGGCAGCAACACTCAGATTTCTTTTTTCAAGTTGGGAGTGTGATAGTGGGGAGAATGCCACCGTTGCAGTACCTGGCAAGTCCGTCCATGAGAACCAGCGGGTGGGTTGCTAATGTGGAGCAGTGTAGTAGTAGTAGTTCCCTGGTTTGGGGAAGTATGGGTTCCACCGTTCGCGGTGGTGTTGCCAGTCATGCTGTTTTGACCTGGGGGGGTGGAGAGTGTGCATATCTCTCCTCTGGGAGGTCAGGAGGGCAGCTGTAGGCAATCACCAGAGGTGAACATTTTTGTGTGTGAGGAAATGCAATCACCCTTTCAGAGCTTACTAGTTATATAGAATAATCACTACGTTTTCAGCTGGGGCCCCAGCTGCTGGTGGGGGTGGGGGTGCTCAGGTCAGAGGGAATAAAAGGGAGGGTTTTTTTGGCACCAGAGAGTGAGTTCCTGAGGAAGGAAGAGAGGGGAGTGCGGCCTGTTGTGAGTTCAGCTGTGAGGGCTGAGGTTAGGGGCCGGGGTGGGCCACTTGCCATCCCGGCCCACCACCCTTGAAGATTGACAGGGTTGTGAGTGGTCGTTAGATGTAAACCATATGTAGCCAGAGCATGGGACCACCTGTGCCATCTATGGGAGCAGGAGCCTGGGGAGTTAATTGGGCGCTCACCTCATGATCTCCGGCACCGAGGTGGGGTGGCCCAGGTGGGGTCCCATGGCATCCTCATTCTGTGGGCGAGAGCATTAAGAGTTCCGAGTGGAGCCAGGCCATTGGGGCACTGCAGTGGTGGCAGCCCGTACTGTAGGGAAGGCAGTGGTTGCAACCTGTCTCTCTTTCCATGTGGCATTGCTGTCTGGCTGGGAGACAATCAGGAAGCTTATATAGCTGATGAGTGAAAGTGCTCTGGGTCTCCGCGATTGCCGGGGCCCTGCTGAGTCTGTGATGTCCTGGGATCCTTTGAGCTTTGCAGTGGCATGGGCAAGGGGGGACTTGGCCATTTCTGTGAGGGGTCTCTGTTTGTAGGCAGACCATACAACTTTGGGAGAGTTCCAGGATCGAACCACCACTGTAAGGATTTGGGACTCTCAGTATGCAGCTTCTGTAAGTTTGAGTTACAATTGGGGTGTCCGTGAGTTTGTTCTTGTAAAGTAAGAAGTGTATCCCAAGTAGGTTTGTGCAGGAGTAAAGCTGGAGGGAAAACTATTGTGGCCTTTATAGCCCACTGCAAAATACTGCTGCCAGGATTCATAGAGTCTCCACAGCTCAGAGGGAAGCACTGCAGAAACAGTTTTTGGGAAACGAAGGTTTCTGCAAATTGTACCAGGCCACATGCCCAGAAAGTTACCCACCGTTCGATGCTGTACCCCACAATCCATGAAGTGGACTGATCAATTTAGCATAATTAAATTATTTTGTTGCACTTTTACTTCTGTGTGGACAATGGACTCAAATAAAGCACCTTATGATTTCACTTACTAAGTGTTGCCCCTGCAGTTGCAGCAACCTGTAAAGTATGAACTGCCTGCAACCCCAAAAGACCACTCAACAGAACACAGATAACGAGTTTTAATTTCTGGGACTGTGTTTCTGGCTGTAAGTGTCCCCCTTCCCTGCAGTTCCCATCTGCATACCCCTAGACACAGGGAGGGGGGCTTACATATGTAAAAATATTAGGGCTCAGAAGTTTCATAACTCGTGCATGCATGAGTAGAACATCCATTTGGAGCATCCTTTCTCTTCGTGAATATACAGCTGAGGTATTGTGGCAGTGATGATCAGCACTCGTGCTCACAGGTAATAAGCTTTGTGTATGGAATTCTGTTTCCCCCCCCCCAAAAAAAGACAAGTATAGACTGGATTAAGCAGATTTAGGGCCATTCATAAACTGTGAATACCAGTAACTACTTCACTGCATTTGTTGAAAATAAAACTCACCGTTCAACTAATAAGAGTCTTTTTCAAGTATAGGTCTGGTTCTCTTTAAGGAGCCCCTGACACCTCAAGGGCACTTTGAAAAATGTACAGACCTCTTGTTAATTGAGCAGTGAGTTTCATTTTCTACAACATGTATTACTGTGCAGGCAATGTAGCCAAGAAGGTAACAGCATTAACCTGTAAATCTGACAAGCAGACAGACTGGAGTTTGAATCCTGCATCTGCTAATTGAATACTAGTACTTTAAGCAAATCTAATCATTCATTTCCCCTGCAGGGGGCATTCCTCAGGCAACTAGTCCGTGAACCCACTCATGATGGGGCAATGCTGGACATAGTACTCACTAACAGGGACAGTTCTGGCAGACATGATGGGAGGTCACCTGGAAACCAGTGATCACAGTGCAGTGTGGTTCAGTGGCTGTGGAATTGAAACACACACGGGCAATGGTCCTGTACTTCAATAGGGCAGATTTATAAAATGGGTGAATCTCTCAGGGATAACAGGGCAGGGAGGGATGACGTGTGTGTGTGTGTAGGGACTGTGGACAAAGCTAAAAGAGGGCATGGAGAAGGCAAAAAACCTCTGCGTCAAGCAAGTGAGCAAAAGCAAGAGGAAAAAGAGACCGCTATTGTTCTCGAAAGAGGTAGCAAAAAAGGGAAAGGTAAAAAGGGTTGCATTCAGAAGGTATAAGGAGATGCACAGGGAGGAGGGTAGGGAGGGGTAACAGGGGAAACAAGGGAAAGCATTAAGGAGCGTGACAAAAATCATGGTAGTAAGTGCGGTAAACACCAACATAGAGGTGTCGATAGGGAGAAGGGCAGGGGTAAATGGAGAAAGTGACAAAGGCAAGAAAGACAGGGATGGGGCAAAAAGGAGTAAGGCCATCCAGGAAATGGAGAGTAATGAGTACCAATGCCCGTAGTCTGAGCAACAAGCTCCTGAGCTGGTGGCCTTGATGGAAGAGGGATGCCTGGATATCGTAGCAGTCACAGAAACATGGTACACAGAAAACCATGACTGGGATGTTAACATACCAGGGAGTGCGTAACCTAGGAGAGACAGGCAGGAGAGAAGAGGGAGGAGTAGCTCTCTATGTAAAGGAAAGGATAAACAACTGAACAAAAGAGTAAACAGGGAGGAGAGGAGGCACTGTGGGTCACCTTGGAGACTGGAAAGGGCACCACAGTCCGCACAGGGGTTGTGTACAGACCCCCATGTCAGGGGAGGAATGGACAAGGATATGATAGAAGGCATTCTTAGAATGGCAGAGAAAGGGGAGATACTGTTGATGGGAGACCTGAATATGCCAGATGTTAACTGGAGCACATTTGCTGCAGCCACATCCAAAACAGGAGCCATTCTTGATGCCCTAGGTGGCAGGCCTCAGACAGCTAGTTTGGAACCCACTCGTGAGGAGCAATCTTGAACCTCGCACTCTCAAAGCGGGGCAGTGAGAGGATCTCAGATCTAGAAGTGGGTTGCCATCTGGGAACAAGTGACCATCAAATAGTGTGGTTCACGTTAAACTCGGGTACAGAGTCAAGCCATACAAACGTGAGGGTACTGGACTTCAGGAGGGCTGACTTTGGCAAGATGGGAGAGTGCCTCAGAAAAGCACTAACAAACAGGCTAGAAGGAGGTGTGGAGCAGCAATGGGGAATCATCAGAACTGCCATCACAGAGGCAACAAGCCTTTGTGTGAAGCAAATAAACAAATCAAAATGAAAGAAAAAGCCACTATGGTTTTCAAAAGAGGTGGCTGTGAAAGTCAGGAAGAAAAAGATAGCATTCCGGAAGTATAAGAAAACACAGAAGGAGCAGGACAGAGAGCTGTACCAGTTAAGGCAGAAAGAAGCAGGGAGGAAGTCAGAATAGCAAAGGCCTAAACTGAGGAAAAGATAGCCAACTCAGTTAAGAGGATAAAACCTTTATAGGTACATCAGCCAGTAGAAAGACAAAGGAGGGATAATGAGGCTGAATAGAATGAGCGGTGGGTGGGCAGAGGGACAGTGAAAAAGCAGGGATACTGAGCGAATGTTTCTTAGTATTCACAAAGAGGAGAAGTGCCTAATCAATTAACAGAAGCACTCTTGATAGAAGGGGTGATCCCAGTCCTTTCACAGAAGAAAGGGTTCTGCAAGAACTCCTAAAACTGAAGGTGGACAGTGCAATGGGGCCTGATGGAATTCACCCTAGAATTCTAAAATAATTAAGGGTGGAACTAGTGAAACCACTGGCTACTCTTTTTAATAAATCATGGGAGGATGGTGTGGTACCCGAGGACTGGAGGAGGGAGGATGTGATTCCCCTTCACAAAAGTGGGACCAAGACAGAGGCAGGAAACTACAGACCTGTCAGTTTGACCTCTCTTGTAGGGAAAGTGATGGAGTCACTTCTGAAGGAAAGAATAGTTGAGTACCTAGAGCAGGGTTTTAAATAATTGATTAGCAGTTTTTTTCTTGGGATGATACTAACTGTGCAGAAAGTATTTATATAGATTTTCCAGAAGTGCTGTGTTTGTTAAACACAGTGAGGCAAGAGCTATGCATTTTTATAAAGTTTTTGCACTTTTATAGCAAAACGCTAATCAATTTTTAGAGTTAAATAAAACCCTGACCTAGAGGCCAGTGGGGCACAGGACCCAAGGCAGCATGGGTTCACAGTGGGAAGGTCATGTCAGACAAATCTAATAGATTTCTTTGACTGGGTGACCAAAGCAGTAGACCAGGGAGGGGCTGTGGACATGGCCTACCTAGACTTTAGTAAGGCATTTGACACAGTCCCACACAAAAGATTAATAGTCAAATTAACCAGCCTGGGAGTGGGTCCCAGGGTGGTAGCCTGGGTAAAACATTGGCTGAGACAGCGGGACACAGAAGGTAATTGTAAATGGAGTCCACTCTGAAGAAAGATGGGTTACTAGTGGGGTACCGCGAGGGTTCAGTATTGGGTCCAGTCCTTTTAATGTCTTACAAGTGACATTGCAGAGGGACAGGAAGGAAAAGTATGCCTCTTGCAGATGACACAAGATCTGCAACAGGGTTGATACACAAGGGCGTGAAAAGGATGAGAAGGAACTTGGCAGGTTGGAGGAATGGTCAGTATGGCAGCTAGGATTCCATGCAAAGAAGTGCAAAATAATGCCCTGGAAACAAGAACCCAGGGAAGAATACACAATGGGGAAGGTAGTAACAACAACAAAAGGAAAGGGACCTGGGGTAATCATATCAGATGACCTTAAGGTTAGCAAGCAATGTGAGAAGGCAGTAGGGAGGGCTGGGGTATACTGGGATCCTCTGTGCAGACAGTTGGTGAGACCCCATCTGGAGTACTGCGTCCAGTTCTGGAGACCCCATCTCCGCAAGGGCATAGACAGGATAGAGGCAGTCCAGAGGGGGCAACTAAAATGGTGCAGGGTTTGCAAGAGAAGCCGTATGAGGAGAGATCAAAGGAGCTTAATATGTATACCCTTGAGGAAAGAAGGGAGAGGGGGGACATGATAGAAACTTTTAAGTACCTCAGTAGAATCAACAAAGTCCAAGAGGGTAGCATCTTTCAGAAAAAGAGACGTGCAAGAACAAGGGGACACAATTTAAAGATAGGTGGGGCGGTTCAGGGGCAATGTGAGGAAGTATTATTTTATAGAGATGGTAATGGATGCATGGAACAGCCTTCCTGAGGAGGTTGTGGGGTCTAAAACTGTGGGAGAATTCAAGAATGCATGGGACAGACATAAGGCAATTCTTGTTGGGGGGGGTAGGAAGAAATAGGCTGTTGGTTAACTAGGATCTGCGGCCTATCCTGTGGGTAGGGAAATGGGCAGACTTGATGGGCCAAGTGGTCCTTATCTGCCATCAAAGTCTATGTTTCTATGAAGGCACAAACTGATGAGAGAATAGCCGGGGCTATAACAGAAGGGTATAAGGCATTGTATAGATATGTAAGCAAAAAGAGGAAGACCAGGGTTTGGATTGTAAGGTTAAAAAGGGAAGGGGGAGACTGTGCAGATGAAGACCAGGAAAAGGCAGACATCTGAACAAATATTTGTGCTTAGTGTTCGCAGAGAAGGGGAAGGGAGGGACTGCAAAAAAGTAACAGGAGCTTTGAAGGGGGGTGGACATTGGTTCTTTTTCGGAGGAGAGACTTCTGAAGGGACTCACTAATCTGAAAGTGGGCAAAGCAATGGGGCCAGATGGGGTGCATCCAGGGATGTTGGGGGAGTTCGGGGAGGTACTGGCTGCACATCTGACAGTCCCGTTTAACAGCTCACTGGAAACTGGAGTGGTTCCATAGGACTGGAAGAGGGCAGATATAGTCCCATTTCAAAAAGTGGTAGCAGGGGACTTCCAGTGACATCAGGAACCCGATGACAGCCTGATCTTAAGACTCCGGACCACCAGCCCAAGTATCACTAAACATCGACCTAGAATCAACATGCATTCACTTGCCAAATCTACAAGGTCAGAAGCCCTCACTACTAAGCAACCGGAGATGCCAGCATAAAACTCCGAGAGCTTCTAATGAAGGTAAAAACAATCAAACTTTCAGCCGAGGAGGCCACAGCTGAAGCCAGGGCCTCTAAGTCTCAGCCGGAGCCAGAAGATCTAGACCTAATGGCAGTAATTCTTCAAACAGCCTGTACTGTCACAAAAATAGACAAAATGTTGCCCGACCTGCATTCAAACATAAACGGGATTGAGCATAGAGCAGACCAGCTGGAGCTGGGCCTGTTGGCCGTGGTGGAACAAAGTGACCGACATGATCGTCTACTGCTATACCTACTGGCCAGGGACAGAGAACTTCACCACAAGCTGGATGACTTGGAGGGGCACAGTAGGTGCCAAAATATACAAATTTATGGGATCCCTGAGGGAGCTGAGAACAAAGCCTCTAGTGTCATATCTTTTCTGCAAACACTGTTAAGGGAAGAACCTGCCCAACCATCTAGACCTAAGCATGGACAGAGCCCAAAGATCGCTCTCCTTGAGGCCTCCTAATGCAGGGGCCAGGCCCTGGTCTTTCATAGTTAAGCTTACATATTTCTCCACCAAGGAAGAATTGTTGACTAGGGCCTGGAAGAAAAGGGAGATTAAGTGTCAACAGTATCGGGTCACTCTAGACAGTGACTATACATCAGGGGTACAGGAGCAGCAGAAAATTCCGTGGCCGATCTTGAAACAAATTAGAGACAAAAACATGAAAGCACAAATGCTCTTCCCAGCCCGCCTCTGGGTAGAAACAGAGCAGGGCCCCCGGATCTTCACGGATCTGCTAGCAGCCAAACCCTTTTTAGATGCGATGGGCATCCACACACCTACCTTGTTCAAAGAACAGCTAGAGAAGGATATTCTCCAGTCAGCCTGGATCGTAGTGCAAAAAGGGCACAAAGAAAGGGGACTCAACAGGCAATTCCTCACTCCAACCTGCAAGCGGATGTGGTGGCAACAATCAGAACGTACAGCTCTGCAGCTCAATTCAGCAGCACTACTGGAGACACTGATGGAGGCGACTCCCATCCCAGAGAGCATTCAGCCCAGAATTCGATGGCACAACAGGACATCTGATTAGGGGAAGCTCTGAAGGCTTGTTTTCCTGCCGACTGGTCCCCTCGGGCTCCAGTTGATGCTGTCCAAACTGCATAAAGCGGTGCAGCAGCCCAGGCACCCCACTCTATGATGTATTAACACCACTTCACATACAGCAGCTAAAACCCACAGGTGTTTTAATACTCTGTCACCAACAATAATTACATAGCTGAGGTACCGCAGCAGAGACAAGAGGAGCTAATGGGGGAAGGGGGTTATTTTTCGGTCACTGTGATGCAGAAACAGCCTGACTGGCAATGCTTATATGAAGCTCCAGTATACATAAGAGCAATCCGTGGAACAGCATCTTTCTTCTTTCTGGTCTCATGGCAGAGACTTGAGAACAAACCAGTTGCGTTACAGCATATTAGGTCGGGCGGTCTCCCACCTAAGTTTTCTTCTAGTTGTGTTAAACTACTCTTTCACTGAAGAGCTGAAGTTTACTTGAAAAGTTTACAGTTCTTTAGATTGCTATAGTTTTTAAAACCTGACTAAAAAGTGCACCTGGTAAAACCAAGATTACTTGGCAGGCCTCATTACCTCTTGAAACCTAAAGGGGGCAGTTTGAGAATGTTATTATGCCTCGGTGACTGGGAGCCACCACCAAGTCATCTAGTGCCACGGGGGGCAGTCCTTGGCTAGAAATAGGTAATGGGCATCCCCTTGACCTTATACTGCAACACTTTGGTATTATCAATGCGATGGCCAGGAGACAATAAAATAAAAGCAGTACCGGGTACCCCTCAGAAGGGGGTGTCAAGGGGTCTCTGAGAATAATAGGTCGCCTTACATTTTCCTCACTTAAGATAAGGGCGGGTTGGGTGGAACACTCGGGGAAGGGAGCTCACCACATACCAAGACCCATTAACCTGACGTTGGCTAGATCTCTAGTGGAGAGTAACTCTGCACTCCCCAGAGCTAGATACCCACTCATCCTAACCAGAGCGGGTCTTAGTGCCTGAGATTGGCACCACCCAGGCACAAACTAGAGGTCGCCTGACCTTGGAAGCATAGCCTGTCTAACACCCCTACAGGCAAGAAGAAGGTTTCACCTTCACGTATTGTAAATAGTTGCCCTATTAAGTTTGGTGAACTAGATTCATACTGAGCTTGCACACGAGTAGACTAATCTTTGCTCTTACTTCCTTTTTTATTTTTCTGTCAAAGGGGTAGGGAGAAGCCTCAAATTTTTAGAGGAACATCTCATCATATAAATCCTCTGAAGCAATTACGAGGTTAAATATGGTTCAGGGGGACACAAAAGCCTTATCTTACAATGTCAATGGTTTAAATAGTCCGATAAAGAGAAAGAGGGTCCTAAAGTGTATTAAAGAACAGCTATGTGAAATTATTTTGCTTCTAGAAATGCACCTCACCCCATTGGAGGCGACTAAGCTTAAAACTAAAAGGTTCCCCATGATTTACCATGCCTCCCTAGAAAAAGGGAAGAAGAGAGGGGTCGCAATACTCCTTTTAGATACATTGCCATTCGAGGAGGAGCAGGTGGTGGCTGACCCCGGGGGAAGGTTTGTGCTGGTCATAGGTAGAGTGCAGGACATCCAACTTTCATTGCTCAGTGTCTAGGCTCCCCCTGGCTCACCTATTGGTTTCTTTTCAGACCTCATCAAGATGGTAGCCGAGAAGTCTAGGGGAGTTCTTATGAAGGGGGGGGGGGTGGACTGGAACCTCACCTTAAATCGGAAGTTGGACTCCACCTCCCAAATCCCAACCCCGGGAACTCACACAACCAAACTCTTCAGCAAATTACTAGCAGAAGCCGATCTGCTGGACATCTGCCGTGAGATATACCCGACGGCCATAGAATACACTTGCTACTCTCCAAGGCACAGGGTCTTCTCCCACATTGATATGTTTCTGACCTTTGCAGAGGGCCTGTCTAGGTTTGGGCACTCATGGATGGGCACAGCAGCCCACTCGGACCATCAACCAATCTTTGTGGAGCTTGACCTCAGCCTCCCCAGAAAGAAAACTCAGTGGCGTCTGAACACATCTTTGTTGAGGGACAGAGAAACAGTAGATAAGCTGAGAGTAGTTATAACGCAGGCCATAGGCTGTAACACCTGTTCTAAGCTCCCCCAGATAAACTGTGATACAATAAAAACCATGCTGAGGGCAAACTCATATCTATTGGTTCCTACAAGCAAAAAGGAAGATGATCCCAATTAGAGTTGCTTCACAAACAACTTAAAAACCTGGAATCACAGCAAAAGGTAAAGTGGACCAAGCAGACTGACGGGGAAATTAAAGAAACAAAAACAAAAATACAAAAGATTCAGCAATCAGAAACAGAAAAATCCTTAAGCTATTTTAAGCAGTCCTGTTATGAGGGGTCGGGCCAAGGGCTGCCAGATTAGTTGCATTCAGACTCGGACAGTGGCAAGCTAGGGCTAATATCCTTAAGATTAAACACCCCAAAATGGGCACCCTAACAAGTAAGGGGGATCAGATAATGGAAACCTTTTTTAGTTACTACAAAAATCTTTACCTTCCCCAAATTGAATCCCCCCCGGAAGAGAAACATAGGTTTCTTGAGGGCCTCAATATACCTGCTCTGACACAGGAACAACAGTCAGCACTTTCAATCCCCATTAGACAGCTGGAACTAGACATGGCCATCCAACATCTGAAAACAGGGAAATGCCCGGGCCTGGATGGGTTCAGTGGGGAACTCTGCAAATTCCTAAATAAGGAGCTGGCTCCACATTTGCTGCTGGCTTTTAATGAGGTTTGGGGGGAGGGAGGGGCAGTCCCCCCATCTTGGAACTATGCCACCATTACGATCCTGCACAAGCAAGGTAAGGACCCAGTGGAGTGTGGGTCTTACTGCCCCATCTCATTACTCAACGTGGATTATAAAATATTTACATCAGTCTTGGTCACTAGGCTAAATAACCTCTTGCCCAACTTGGTTCTCAGGACCAAGCAGTTCTATAGCAGGTCAACAGGACCCAGACAGCGTCAAGCCACTATTAATATCATAAACAAAATCTCTCAGGAGAAGACTCCAGCCTGCCTAATGAGCCTTGATGCCGAAAAGGCATTTGACAAGGTATCATGGCCCTTTCTATTTGCAGTCCTAGAAATTTTGCATTTCCCAGACCAAGATGCAGGCCCTTAAGGCCATCTACATGGCCCAACAGGCCTACCTAAGAATTAATGGCAGCATTTGGACAGGTTCCAATTAAGCGGGAGCGAGGCAGGGATGCCTTGGACCCCTGCTTTTTGCCCTTTGCATAGTACCTCTGGCATGCAATTCGAGAAAATCCCAACATCACAGGGATACAGGTGGGAGTTACTGAGCACAAAATTTTGTTATATAGACGATGTCCTACTATACATAACCAACCTGAGTCAGTCTACTCCTCAAGTCTGGAACATCCTAGAAATTTGGCTCCCAGGCGATCTCTAAATAAAGACAAAACAAAATTCTGAAATTCTTCTACCACCCCTCGAAATAACCTCACTCCTTCCCTTAAATTGGAACAAACAAAAATTAAATACCTAGAGATACACATTACGAAACAGTTAAGCAAATTGTTCCCCTCAAACTTTAGCCCTTTGTTGTCCCAACTTCAACAAGATTTTATGAAATGGGGGCTCCTGAAACTCCCTCTATACTCTAGGATTCAATTCACCATCATGACTGTCCTCCACAGATTCCTATACTTGTTCCAATCCCTCCCAATAGGCATCCCTCGGAAACAGTTTCTGGCCTGGCAGAGAACTTTATTGAAGTTTATCTGGGCTCCCGGAAAACCAAGGCTGAGACGGCAGATCCTACAAACAGACAAAGTGGGGGGCAGAAGAGCGGTCCCAAATCTCGAAGACTACTGCCTGGTGGCTCATTTGAGCTATGCCCTCTTGTGGAACACTGCATCTTATGACTCACACTGGAAGGACATTGAACTACACCTCTCCGGGAGCCCCCCTTTGGGAGCAAGAGTCTTAGACAAACACACAAATAAAAATGGGGACCCCGCCCTCCTGTCTGTCACAAGTACCCTCAAGATGACCCATAGACTATGGGCCAAGTACAAGTTGAGGAAAACCCTATGGCCCCTTCAGTGGTTCACGTGGTTGGAGGATTTCCTCCCATGCAAAATGGATCTTGCATTCAGGCAGTGGTCCAGACTCGGCCTACACAGGCTTGGCCAATTGGCATCAGGGACTACAACTATAGATTTTCAAACCTTCAAACACACATATCAGCTCAGGAACAAGGACCACTACCACTTCCTACAACTCAGATCGTATGTCCAAACAGTCTAAAAAGAAGCTGACCAAACTGAGCAAACAGATCATTTACTTAACACGATCTGTTCAGTTCTCTCCGGGGACCTTAAAAAGGGCCAAATCTCTACCCTAAACAAAGCAGTCTGGCAACTTTATGCAGGCAGCACCCAGATTATTAAAGCTAAATGGGACGAGAAATCGGGGGTGAGTCTATCAGAGAGAGAATAGGGAATAGTCATCCAGTCCGTCAATAAGACAACCCTCTGTCCGAACTGGAGGGAATTCGCCTGGAAGGTGAGAGTCAGGTTTTTCTATACTCCCATTATCCAGCACAGATGGGGAGGTGGGGCCTCGCCACATTGTTGGAGGAATTGTGGATATCAGGCGGCGCATAGTACCCACATATATTGGGAGTGCAGTCTCCTCCATTTTTTCTGGCAGCAGGTGTCCCATACACTAGTGAAACTATCTGATTACAGCTGTCTTTGAAGAATCTGGTCCTGAGGATCCCCCCCAGAGGGGGTAAGGGGAGAGGACTGCATGTACCTTTGGAATATCCTCCTGGTGGCCGCCCACAAAGTGATCACCAGGAGATGGCTCTCTCCAGACCCACCCAGCCTGAATAAGTGGTATACCATAATACAAGAGATACAAAATGTGGAAGAGCTAACCCATGAAATAAACAATAAAACCAAGACATGTGTACGTGGATGGACAAAATGGCTAGTCATAGTAAACCCGACCTCGGAGACCTGACAACAGGGATCTGGAACCCAGACACTGTCCCCTTCAGACAGCATTATTATCATTTCAGCTGGACCTCTGGGGGGGGTGATGGCGAGGAGGTCAGCGGACTCTTCTGGTTACCCAACAGTTTGAAGGCGACAAACAGTAGCCTGCCACCTGCTCATCAGGGGGAGGGGCGTGGGGGGGCCCATTTGCCTACTTGTATTGAATAAGATAAATTCGGTTTCAGTCTGAATGAGAATGAATTTGGACCCATAGAAATGTTTCTATTCATTTTACCTCTAGAGAAATATGAGTATATGATCCCTACCCTGGCATTATGTATAATTATGAAAAGTGTGTAAGCTCTGAAACTTTAATAAACTTGAATAAAAAAAAAGTGGTAGCAGGGAGGAGACTGTCAATTATAGGCTATTCAGCCTGATGTCAGTGGTGGGAAAATTAATGGAAAGATTGCTGAAGGAAAGGATTATGGAATATCTTGAATCAGTGAGTTACAAGACCTGAGGCAGCATACAGTAGATGCATGGGGGGGGGGGGGGTCATGTCAAATGAATTTAATTTCTTTGACTGGATGACCAAGGAGTTAGAGCAGGTGGAGTGGTGGACGTGGCCTACCTAGATTTCAGTAAGGCTTTTGATACCGTTCCACATAGGAAACTGGTAAGCAAGCTGGGTAGTGTAGGAGTGGGACCAAAGGTGGCAAACTGTGAAAGAAATTGGTCAGAGGATAGGCGACAGTGGGTGATGGTAAACAGAGTTCACTTTGAGGAAGGGTGGATGACCAGTGGGGTAGCTCAGGGATCAGTGCCGAGACCAGTCCTCATTAATATCTTCATAAGTGACATTGCAGAGGACCTGGAAGGAAAGGTCTGCCTTTTTGCGAATGACATCAAGCTCAGCAAAAGGGTTCACACTCCAGAGGAGATGAAAGGATGAGCAGAGAACTGAGAACATTTGGAGTGGTCAAGGGTATGGCAGCTGGATTTCAATTTAAAAAACTGCAACATAATGTACTCCAGGCAAAAAAACCTGGGGTCTGAGTTCAAAATGGGTGGAGTGGTATTGATGACAACCAAGCCGGAAGGAGACCTGGGGAGATCATATCAGGTTACCTAAAAGTGAGCATGCAGTGCAACAGCTCAGTCAGGCGGGCTAGTAGGGGGCTGGGTTGTATAGAAAGGGGCGTTGCCAGCAGAAAGAGGGAGGTGTTGTTATCCCTGTATAGGTCATTGGTAAGACCCCACCTTGAATACTGTGTCCCGTTGTGGAGACCACTTCTCTGGAAGAACATAGATTGAAGGCAATCTAGAGGAGGGAAACAAAAATGGTGCAGAGTCTGTATCAAAAGCCCTGTGAGGAGAGACTAAAGGACCTCAGTATGTTCACGCTGGAAGAGAGGAGGGAGAGGGAAGATATGACAGAAGACCTTTACCTCACGGGGGTAAATAAGGTACGGAGGGGGAGTATTTTTCAGAAAAAAGGAGCTCAAGAACAAGGGGACATGGTATGATTCTGGAGGGAGAAGGTAGGTTCAGGAGAGATGTGAGGAAATACTTCACAAAAAGAGTGCTGGATTCCAGGAATAGCCTTCCAGCAGAGGTGGGGGGGAGGGGGTTCAAGAATGCATGGGATATGCATAAGGGTTACTTAGTGGAAAGGAAGATGGGAGGGGAGAAAGAGGTGGAGATCGAGTAGGGTCTGTGTTGATACTGTAGTTAGGGAAAAATGGGCGGACTGGGTGGGCCAAGCTGTCCTTATCTGCTGTCAGATTCAATGTTTTTATTGCAGTTGTATTTGAAAATGCATTGCATGAACATTGAGAGGGAGCTGAAGGGAATTTACAGTGGCTGTAAGTACATTACATGCAAGTTGATAGTTGGCTGAAAGCACTTGTATTTTAAGGATTTAGAATTACCACTGTATTGTCGGAGGAACTATTTAACAGTATTTGTACAATAATATATATATTTTTTTGCATTACAGCGTACATTTCATCTATTTTCTTTATTTAGCTATGTTTGGGGTTTTTTTTGTTTGTTTTTTGTTCTTTATATTTGTGCAACTTTACATGAAAACACAATCACTGTTCCTCTAGACTTCATCTGAGCTAGCTGTTTGTCTACACCTGACATCCACTTCTTCTGACATCAGTCAGTTTCTGTGGAGAGGATTATGATGGCAGTTATAGACAACCAGTCAGTACAGTTGAAGGCTAGGGAACATTAACACCATTTTCCTGTTGAATATTCATAGTTACAGAGAGAAAGGAGGAGACAGATATAGAAAAATACGTGAAATGTAGGCTGAATTGTATGCAAAATGGTGTTTTCGCAAAATTTTCCTTGTAATTTTGTAGGCTGTCTAAACTAGAAATGATATGAGGCTGAAATGGTTGACACTGTCCCTTTAAGTGACTTACTTCAAGACTGTGAGTAAGTTGTGATGGAGGAAGCTATTTGGTTTTATAATTGATGGTGTGAAAAGGGTAATGTGAAGTTATACAATTTAGAGTAATTAATTTCCTGCTTTTTTCCCCAAGAAGCTACTGAATAGAATCACCTGCACTGAATTTCTGAATAAACAGATTTCTGGAGTTTAGTTTTAGGCTTTAGCAACCTGTTCTCATTTGAGCTTTTGCTGTGGCACAATTCCTTAAAAATCATGAATAAGTTTATGGAGTTCTTGTTTTGCTCCCAAAATATCTCTGCATTGTTAATTAATGAGAACAGAGTTATGTTAGGGTGGGGCAAAATTGACACTTTTTTAGAACAGCGTTTTTCATGAGAAAAGCACAAAATGGGGGGGGGGGGATAGTTTGCAAAACCATTTTTTCTATGCAAAAATGGCAATTTTGTACAAAAAACAGCAGTTTTATACAGAAATATAAGTTTTGCATGTGATGTATCACATGACATGATGTAGGGGTAATAAAATTAGATAGCTTTGCAGTTTGGAAAAAAATTGTAGCAACCACAGTGATAGAGGAGGTGCTTTTTTAAATTATTTTGTAAGGGATTTAGAAAAGGAGCAGCCCAGAGCAAGTGAGAGGGTGCACTAGGCTTGCTCAGCCTAAGCAGGCAGGCGTTGCTGTTAATATTTTCATCTGTATCCATTCTTTACCAGGATTATTTTTACCGGCAGGATAATGGCTAATACCGAAAAGGAAGTTGCGTTTACTGTTGTCAACTATAACATTCATGAAAATATAGTGAAAGTAAAAAATATTTTGAACGATTTATTTACCCATAGTGTATAGCTTGGTACATGCGAACATATGAAGTCACTGGCAGAAAAAGGCCCATAGGTCTATCAAGTCTGCCCGAGTGTGCAGCTTGCAGTGTAATAGTGGAGTGGAGGCAGTATAGTGCAGTGGTTTAAGGCTCTGAGCTGCAAACCTGGAGACCCAGGTTTGAATCCCACAGGCCCCACTTGCATACTGTGTGACCTTAAGCAAGTCACTTAACTTCCTTGTGCTCCCAGGTCGCACCTGGAAACAAGCTCCAGCTTAGTGTGCCTCTCCTGGTTAAACAAGTTCCCCTTTCCCTAATACTCCTGCAGCTGCCTCCCCATCATCCCCTCCCCTCGGACCTTCCCCCATTTAGTTCTTGTCTGTACTTACCCTGCCCCTGATTCTGTCTCATCCCCGCTTAAAACTGTCCACTGTCCTCAGTTCAATCAACTCCTCCAGCAGTGCGTTCCACCCAGCCATCACCTTCTCTGTGAAGTAGTGAACATAAGGCAGAAGCACTAAATAATTACTTCTGCTCGATATTTACTAAGGAGAAGGGGGGGTGACGCCCAAGGTGGGAGGAACGTCAGAAACAGGGCTGGGAGGGGGTGACAGATGGGGAAATCATGGAGGGCAGATTTTGGGAGGGTTTGAAGGCACTGAGGGTGGACAAGGCTCCAGGCCCAGATGGCATCCACCCCAGGGTACTGAAAGAGCTGGCAGAGGTCCTTGCGGGAACTTTGGCAGACCTATTTAATGCCTCACTACACTCAGGGTGTGTACCTCAAGACTGGAGGATGGCTCATGTGGTGCCCCTCCACAAGAGTGGCCCCAAGGATGAACCGGGGAACTACAGACCGATGAGCCTCACATCCATCGTGGGTAAGCTAATGGAGACTATCCTGAAGGAAAGGCTGGTGATCCTCCTAGAGGCCAAAGGACTATAGGACAGCAGACAGCATCGCTTCATACATGGCAGATCCTGCCAAACCAACCTGGTGGAGCTCTATGACTGGGTAACTAGGCAACTGGACAGGGGCCATGCAGTGGATGTCCTGTATCTGGACTTCAGTAAGGTATTCGACTCGGTGCCGCATGAAAAGCTGGGAAGTAAGTTAGAAGGCACAGGGGCAGGTGCAAAGCTGGTGAGATGGGTAGGGAACTGGCTTCAGGGAAGACAACAGAGGGTGGTGGTGGGTGGGGAGCTCTCACACCCAAGGGTAGTGACGAGCGGTGTTCCACAGGACTCGGTGTTGGGACTAGTGTTGTTTGGGATATTCATTGCAGACATATCATTGGACATCAAGAGCAAGATCAGTCTGTTTGCTGATGATACCAAGGTAGGAGCAGTGGTGGATGACCTAGGTGGGTGGCAGGGGTTGCAGGATGATCTGGCAAAGCTTGAAACCTGGTCAGACACCTGGCAACCGGGGTTTAATGCCAAAAAATGCAAGGTGATGCATTTTGGGATGAAGAACCCAAGGAGGAGTTACCAGCTGGGGGAGTGCAGCTAGCCCAGACAGAAGAGGAGAAGGATCTGGGGGTGCTCATTACAGGGTCAGTGGACAACTCTGCACAATGTAGGAAGGCAGCTGCAAAGGCCAACAAAATGCTGGGTTGCATTGCAAGGGGTATATCCTCGAGGAGGGAGGAGGTGATTCTGCCACTGTATAGGTCATTAGTTAGACCGCACCTGGAGTACTGCATGCAGTACTGGCGACCGTATCTGAAGAGGGACATTAAGTTACTGGAAGGGGTGCAGCACTGGGCGACAAAGATGATCAAGGGGCTGGGGGACTTATCATACGAGAGGAGGCTGAGCGAGCTGAACATGTACTCGCTGGAGGAGAGGAGGGACGGGGGGGATATAATTGAAACCTTTAAGTACATGAAAGGAATAAACAAGACTGGTACAGAGGGGCTGTTCAAAGTAAGGGAGGGGAGGGACACTAGGGGCCATGATATGAGACTGGAGGGAGGAAGGTTCAGGAGGGAGATGAGTAGACACTTTTTTACAGAGTGGGTAGTAGCTGGGTGGAATGCGTTACCTGCAGAAGTGGTATCCAGTAGAACAGTGGACTGCTTCAAAAGGGGACGGCACAGGACAAGGGGAAGGATCAATGGAGGGGAATGGTGGAAGGGAGGGGCAGCTGCGGAATAAGGGGTGCTAGCTGCACATTCGAGAAGACTTGATAGACCTCTAGGCCTTTATCTGCTGGCAAATTTCGTATGTTCGTGTGTTTATCTCCCTCCTGAATCTTCCCCCTTCCAATTTCAGTTTGTGCCCCTTCTTCCCTTTAAGCAGAACAGTCCTCCTGTTCTGACCTTGTTTATGCCTTTTAAGTATTTAAAGGTGTCTATCATGTCTCCTCTCTCCCTTCTGTCCTCCAGGGAATACATGATGAGCTTTCTCAATCTTTCTTCATATGGCATCTCCCCTAATCCCATGACAATTTTCATTGCCCTATGCTGCACCCCCTACAGCAATCTCACATCTTTCTTGAGGTAAGGGCACCAGTACTGCACACAGTACTCCAAGTGCGGCCTCACTAGTGATCTGTATTAGGGCAGGATAACCTCCTCCTTCCTATAGGTGATATCCCTGGCAATGCACCCCAGCATCCGATTGGCCCTTGCTGCCGCCCTGCTGCACTGTGCTGATACATTCTTGTCCCCTGTGACTAGTACCCCTAGGTCCTTCTTCTCCTCTGAAGTTGATACCTGCACTCCCCCCCCCAGCCGGTAGCTGGTCCTGGGGTTTCTGGCTCCAACGTGCATGACCTTGCACTTCTTAGCATTAAACCCCAACTGCCACACATCTGACCAGTGCTCGAGTTTAGCTAGATCCTCCCTGAGTGCCTGCCTACCTTCCTCACTGTCCACTTTTTGCACATATCTTTGTGTCATTGGCGAACAAGGCTGATCTTGCCCTTGACCCCCTCTGCAATGTCCTCTATAAAGACATTGAATAAAACAGGGCCCAGCACTGAACCCTGTGGTACCCCACTAGTCACAGGTTTTGGTTTGGATGTCTTCCACCCTTACAACTACCCTCTGCTGTCTGCTCTGAAGCCGGCGTCAAACCCACCCCACTAGTTTCTCCCCTGCCCCTAGGTCCCTCAGCTTGCCCAATAACTTTCCATGCGGCACCGAGTCGAAAGTTTTGCTGATGTCCAGATACAGGACATCCACAGCATGGTAGGGTAAGTGAAGCTGGGGTAGGCTACCACATCTGTCACCAGCCAGTCTCAAGTCATCTGTTAGAAGCAGGAGCTAAACAGAATCAGTTTAAAATATATAGTATATTGATGTTTATATACCATTCTTGATGTTTTGCTCATGCTTTTTTTGGTGCTTTAGGCAGAGAAATGTGCAGAATTTCTGACTGATGGATTTGTTCACAAATAATTGAGTCTCGTGCTTTCACATACAAAATTCACCTAAAAAACTGCATTTTCATGTGATTTTTTTACTTTTGTGTGAAAACTGTATTTTCAGGCCTTATTTCTTGCATTCATAAAACTTTTTGCATGCAAAGCTATTTTGCCTGTTCTAATTTATATGCTTCCCATTATAATTGTTACCATACCATGCCTTACAAAGTGCATTTATGAAAAAAAAAAAAAGTAAATGAGCTTCAAAAAGATAATTTGTTCAGGTTCTTTTAGTATATTTACTTGTAGACTCAAAGAATTGGACTAAATAGTTTTTTTTGTTTATTTCTGTAATTATGCTTTTTTGCAGACTTTGGACTTAGTAAAGAATCTGTAGACCAAGAGAAGAAGGCGTTCTCATTTTGTGGTACTGTAGAGTACATGGCGCCAGAAGTAGTTAACAGGCGAGGCCACACACAAAGTGCTGATTGGTGGTCATTTGGAGTGCTTATGGTATGTCTCAGTGCCATGCTGTGCCGTGATCATTTGGATGTGTTGCATGTGGTAGTAGTCCAAATAATTAGGAAGAAGCAGTGTGTTTACTAAATTAAAGCTATCTTTTAACTGCATCATGTGATGGGCCTGGGGCCATTTGTCATTAAGTTTATGGATTGCTCCATTCATACAATATGTAAGTAACATCAGCTCTGAATGTCTACATAAACACTAGGATCAGGATAAGAAAAATTACCAGCGTCACATTATACTAGGAAAGCACACATCTTAACTAAAAGAAATATTAATTTACTGTCATTCTGAAACATTTCAGCTATCGCAAGAAGTGTCTGCTTTAGAGTAGATGATTTTATTTTTATAGTTTCCCCAGTTTATCCTGTTCACATAGACAGAAACAAAAAATTATTGAAAATAACTATTACCTGTATTTCCTCTCTCACTGCATATCTTCTCCCCCTTCCCCAGTTGCCTAGAAATGAACCATGGCTCAGTGTGCCTCTCTCGGTTACCAATTTCTACACAAATAAATAGTTATATAATGTTCTCACAATGGGAGCTCTCCTTACAGTTGTATCTAACGCAGGTTCCGACCTTGTAAATTGGCTCAACATCACCCTGTGGTATCAAAACAAGTAAAGGCATGAAAGACTTAAAACGGTGGCCACCCCAGGTCACAGCAGTATCGCATCATACTTCACATGGGCAACTCTGGTCAAGCACGACAGCAAGTCTCTGCAATTATTTGGTCCCATGATCCGAAGTGTTGTTGGTGGCAGTACTTACTAGTCATGGAGAGGGCAGCTTGATTTGACTCAGGATGCCATGAGTGCAGTGGTTAGAGGGAGGTTAAAAGTAAGAGTAAGCCCCCTTCCTGCTGCCATCTCCATGATGACCACTGGTACTCTTGGGCCCCGCTGCAGAAATGTGGAATCCTAGATCTTGGGGCTTGGTCACCAGGTGGGTTAAAAAGTTTGATTAACAAAAAAAAAAAAAGGACAAAATTTGAGGTTATTTAAATTTTTTTTTGCTCCTTTTCTGCTTTCCATACACTCTGCTAATGAAATGTGCAAATATCATGATAATAAGTTATGGTTATTGCACTAGTAGAATCTATAGGTGTGTTCACACTGCCGGATGTGCACCATTGCCAGCAGTACAGATGAGTTGCATTGGTGCAAATCCAGCAGTGTAAAGAGCTTCCGGAGTGTTGCAAGCTGCTCTGTTGAAGTACAGAGCATTACCAGTTTTTGGTGGGAACGTGTACCAGTGCAGGTGTTTTTTGTAAGCATGTAAACACACTGCTTCATCTGCATTAGTGCAGCCCCATGGTACTCCACGTCACTCCCACTGTCTCTTAGTCATGAAGCTGCTGCACAAAATGCAGGAAGTTCAGTCTGATTCGCAGACTGACCCTGCAGTGGTGCACAGTGGTTAATGTGTAATTGAGGGCAGCAGCAGTGCTGGTGGAGCAACGGATGGAAGAGCAACAGTGGGGTGAATGTAAATGCACATTATGATTGCAGTATATAGTGATATGTATTATGTCCATAAAAATTGCTTTAATGCCAGATGACAAATATTCTACTCATGTATTAAAAATGTAGATTAGACAGTTTGTAAACTGTGTAAGTACTCAGATTTGTGAGAACATGCACCAGTACGCCAGGCAGTTATTGAAAAGTAATGACTACATGTTCTCCAAAGGAAAATCCCCTCTATAAGCCCCATCACTTTGAGTTTATGCCTCTTTATGCTAGAATCGGAAGCCCTCAATTTTCAAACATACGCCTACATGAAAAATGATTTTGGTAAAAGAGCTAGAAAAACAATTGCATTTCAACCCTACACAAACAGGATTCATGGAGTCGCATGCATGTGCTGCGGTATAAGAGTTGCATTGTAGCTTATCCCACGGTTCCTGTTTGCCCACATTGACAGAATAATCTCTCTTGGCTCAGTCTTCTCCTTGTTCTGTCATCAGGGCACAAAATCTGGAAAAACAAAGAACCTGAAACAGCTCTCAACCTGTTTTTTTTTTTTGTTTACTTGCTTAAAATTGTTATTCTGTTAATACATAGACATTAGTGTGTTCTAATGGATAGAACACCAAATTGAAACCGTAGGTTCAAACCCCACTAAGAGTCGAATACTGTGCAACCTTGTGCAAGTGGCTTAGCCTCCCTGGGCTTCAGTTCACCCAGCTATAGGAATGCTTAGAAGCAGTACCCCGGAGAAAATGAAATGTTGCTTCTCAAATAAGATATACAAGATAAATCAGTTATAAGGAAAATTCCAGTAAATATTTAATAATTTGAATGTTGTAGTTTGTGGCTTTACTTAATTATTTGTCTCATTTAATAGGAATTTATCACTTTTTGAGAAAACCAAAGACACACTATTTAGATGCAGTTTAGCTTATATTCTGTATATTGTCTGCCTTTCTCGTCCCATTGTTCTTTAGTACTAGGTTGTTATATTAAAACACGATTATTGTCACCTATAGTATACCTGTTTCTGCCATGTAATCTTTTACTTTAATCATAGTCTTAAATAGTGACATTTTGTTGCTATGGCATTGATGACGTCACCAGTGGAGGAGTGTGGCTTCTGCAAAAGGTTACACAGGAGGAGTGGATCAACTGAAGGGAACACATTTCCTTTTTTCCACATAAATTAGCCTTATAGTTTGCAGCTGCTAGGAAATGTCAAGCTTTCTTAGTGTCTCTGAAAACAAAACAGATCAACTGGCTCTATTGAAAATGTACTATCTGGCTGTCTAATCTCATGGCAGGACCTCTGGACAATTTATGGTTGGGCATAGCAAGAGTCTTTTGATGTCAAAAAGTGGCTAGATGACCCAAACATTCCTGTTGATGCTTATGTCTTTGGACAGAATACAGATGTATTTGTCCAAAAAGGCTGGACCAAGCCAGTTATCACAACCCCAACCCCAACCCCAGCTCCAGACAAAGGATTTTGAATCTGTCATGTCAGAGTGACATACTGGATAACTGGAAGCTGTTAGATTTGGCAGGGCCTGAAAGTGTCAGACAGACTTGGGACTACAAACAAGTGCCATCTAAGGGTTCAAGTCTGCCCTGATTGAAAGTGGTTTTTGGTAGGCCAGTCTACCTTTCTAGAGGGAGAGGAGAGAGAGAGAGAGAGAGAGAGGTTTTCTTCTGTGAGAACCTGCTGTGTGTAAACCTTTTCTTTTCCATTTCTGTACAAGTACTGTTCCCTATAGTCTGTATGTGTAGTATCCTGTATTACATGTGTACTATAAATATGTTGAAGTACTAAAACACATTATTTTCCTATACTTCGTATTTCTATGACTGAATCCTTTGAGGTACAGCTAACTAATTTAAAATTGACAAAACTGTATTTCCACCTTTAAAGAGAAGATTACCATTGCCATAATCTATTTCTAAAGTAAACTGTTCTCAGCTGTGACAGAGAAGGGCGGGTCATGTGTCCTTGAGTATGGAGCACTGTACTGTGTGAGCAGTGGCTCTGAAGAGATTCAGGCCTAGAAATACCCCCAAAAGAGTTACTAAGCTGAGTGGTGGCAGCTACTGATATTGAGAAAGCTGTTAACCATGATGCAGGCTGAGTCTGGGAAAGACCAGTTTGTCACAACTTCTGAAGGGATCTGAGCAAATAAAATTTCATTATTTCTTAAAAGACTATTGCAAAGGTAAGGAACTTAGAGATTTGAGCAGAATGGCTACAAGTGCAGTCTAAGACAATTGCATTCAACAAGGACATAAACAGCATTATACAGTTCTGAAAGGATACATAGGTACTGTATATAGAGTCTGACAGCAAATGAAAACTCAGTCTATCTGGTCTGCCTGTTTCCTACCTAAATCTTTTCCAACCTGATGTTGGACTGGTGTTACTGGTCCTCTTCCCCTTTAAGTTCCCCTTCCCCTTGGTGACCATCCTACCCCCCTTTACTATCCCCATATGCAAATCCCATACACGTTTGAAACTGGTCACTGATTTGGCTTCTAACTCAGGCTTTAGCAGACTGTGTCAGGTGTCTACCACACTTCCAACCTCCACCCATGTCTCTTGGTTACTGTGCTTTCATTCCTTGTAACTAGATCCCAGCAGTCAACTCTGTTGATGCCCCCTCAAGAACATGTAAGTCTCAATGATGCCCTCCCCCTTTCTTGTGGACTCAAGAAAGTATACATTCAGGTTCTCCGGACTCTTCTCATACGCCCTCCCCTTATGCCTCTGCATAATTTTCGTGACCCTCATCGTAAACCTCCCCAACCAGTCCCTGTCTTTCTTCAGGTGGGTACTCTAGAACAGGGCACAATACTACAAGGTGCAGTCTCACCATGGACCTGTAGAGGGGGCAGTATCACCTCCTCCGTTTATCTGGTGAACTCGCTACCTATACATCCCAGCACTCTGTTTGAACTCTTGTACCTTGTTACACTGGGTTGAGGACTTAAAAGTTGTTGCTAATAATGACTCCCAGCTCCCTTTGAGTTCACTGAAATACCAGTAAAGATGGTACAGCATCAGAATATTAATCAGTATTTGGAACAAAACTATAGAAAACATAGACTTGCAGTTTAAAGGCAGTTGTCCTTTAAATAGCTAGTTAGTGAAACGGTACTGATCCTTTGATGGGCAGAATCCCTCAGTTTCATGTCTTCAGACATTCCATCACAGCTTTTCTTGGGCATAGAATAAATCCTGGAGCACATAACTTGGCTTCCAGTCTTAGTTCCTTCCTGTTACAGGCAGGATATTTTTCTTCAAGATAGTTTCATACTGTCAGTCGTTCAATCAAATACTTCTGGGGCTTTAAAAGGCTCTAAGAACAACATGACCTTGCTTTTACTATAGTTTGGAAGGTCAGTATTTGTCCTGAAGATAATTTGCAGCATGCTGAGGACTTCAGATTATTCAGTAGTACAGAATGCACTGAGCATCACATATTGGGAAACTCTGTATCAAGTATCTTTCCCCTTGCAGGGAAGTGCAGTAACATTTATGCCACAATCAGAAAAAACGCAAGGATTTTTGTTCATACATGTCTAAATTTCTATAACATAAGGTATGCAACGAATGCATCCTAGACACTGGCAAAACATACTTCGTGAAAAGGAGAATTTCCAAATAGTGTCCTTAGGACATTTTTAAGCAGTGTTGGAATTATGCTTTATGAGCTGTGGGAGCTATGGGGGCCTATAAGGGTCCCATCTTTAAACTGAGTCCCCTTCTGATTATAAGTCAGTGGCAGTGATGTGTGAGATACTGGGGCTTACATCAGAGCTTGGGGGCCAAACCCTGGCAAGCCCCCCCCCCCCGTAATTCTACTACTGTTTATGACAACGCATACCGTGTGCTTAACATGCATGCAGCATATTTATATTTTTGTAAGGGAAGGAGACTAGGTATGTGCTAGTGTTCTTTAAATGGCCTTCATGTGCATACCATTAAGACTAAATCACAGATGTAGGAGATATGTAAGATTCATTGTGGGAAAGCACCATTATTAATACAATGTTGCCTTTTGTGCTGGTGTTGGCGTTATGTCTGTTCACAGAATGCTTAGTTCATTGTAATTGCACTGCAAGTGGTGCATATGTTTGTGTGTCGATTACTGGTTATCTAGGTCACCTCCTAGGAGGGGGCTCAAGTTGACAGCTGGATATGACATGAGTAACGAAGGGAGCACAGAGAAAAGTGCCTCTGCTGGAGAGTGAAGGGGCACATGTATTGCAAATGTTATACGTCATGGGCTTCACTTTGATTGAAATCCTCTAGGCGCATCTCGGTATGAAAATTTCTCAAGGGAAGGGGAAATCACAGTAGTCTGTAGCTATATAGAACTGAAATCACACAAAAAAATCACCAACTAATTTCAGAAAGCTTTAGCCTGACAGAAATAGGAACACAGTTTGACAAATGCCCTTCCTGCCACTTGGTACTTGGCATTGACAGTGGATGCCTCCAAACTTGGTTTGAGGTCTTCTATTGATGTCTTTTGGCTCTGGCAAACTGGTGCCTCAAGAAGAGGAAACTATGATCCTTATCCCAAAGATGAGGGCAGCTCTAAATACAGCACGTTGAAAACATTATGGAATCTAGTGTTTAGCAAAACAATACTTATTCAGATGGAGACCATGTGATGTTACATATTGACAGATTGGAAATGACAAGCTTGCCCTTCCCACCTGTAAGAATATCACTGAGAGCAGTGAGCAGACTTAAAGGGAATGTTGTTAATTCCCTAATAGATAAACAAGAATGAAAAGTATTCTGTGATTTATAAGTTTTCATTATTGTGCACACATGCAATATGCGTGCTCTACCAAGACAAAATCATCCCCCTTCTCTATGTGTGGCTTCACTAAATACTGTATATAGGCCCCTATATTCAAAATATTAGTACCATGCTAATATACTGTTATGCAGTCGGACAGGATGGGGCCATATGCAGAGGACCCTGGTGCATGGCGCTGCCCTCCCGGTGTGATCATGCAGAATATACATCTGCATCCATGCAAATGAGGGATCCCCTTGCATAATATATATACTTCCCCATTGGTGTTCAGTGGCCCCCACCTCCCTGATCCCCCAACCCTGAATAACCAACAGACCCCCATCTGCTGAGTACTATCCATCCCCACTCTTTGACCCCCACTAACTGATGCTATCACCTGTCATCTGATACGTGGACTGACACAGCTCATCTGCTCACCACCTTGGGAGGCTGCTGTCTGAATGACGGAACATGTGCATGACTACTGTAGAAATGTCAGTTCTAGCGTGATACTCCCTGTCATTCAGATGGTGGCCAGCTGACATGGTGAGCGAAGGGATTTTGCCAGTTCCATCTCTGATAACAGGTGGCAGCATCGGTGAGTAGGGGCCTGTGGAGTGGGGTTGGAGGGCCATGAGTGAGTGGGAAGGGGGCCTGTAAATTATTTGGAGGGTGGGGATCAGGAACTTGTGGACCACTGAACACCAGTGGGAAGGTTTTTGTGTCTGTATCATGATCTATTTGGGGGGGGGGGACACTGGCACCAGTGGGAATGTGCATCACTCAAGGTCCCCAAAGTGGCCAAAATATCACTGATATTTTCCATTTTTTATCACAACAGATATGGCAAAATAAATATATATATATATATATATATATATATACACACACACATTCTTTGAAAAAAAATGGCATTAATGCACCAGTTAGTGTTCAACTTAATGCCACAAAGTTGGGAAATGTGGTGTTAGGTTTTCCAGCCCTAATTCCCCCCACCCAAGCAGCAAAAGGACAAGATCACACAAGTAGCCGCAGACAGCCATCATTAAGTAATGCAGACAACATGCAGCTGTTCCCAGATGACACATATACAGTAGCACTGATGTGCTTCCTTCATGGATTTCTATCCGTGGTATAAGGCATAAACAGTCACTTCTCACTGCAGATAAAAATCCACAACACTGAAATCCGAGAACTGCTTCTGTGTGCAAAAGTAAAGGCCCCTGCTGCCACTGATTCAAATCCATGATACCTAAATAACAAGAGTTCTTTTGTCTGCTAAAGTGCAGGCCCCTTTGGGGCCTGTGTTTCTGCAGCCACAGGTGTAAGATATATACACGGACTTCTATCTGTAGCAAGGCAACATTTCTAGATCCACTGCTGAAACCGTGATGTCTACATTGCAACTACTTCTGTCTGTAGAAGTGCAGGCCCTGATGGGCTGCAACAGTGAGAAATGTACTGCAGAAGTGCCAGGCCCTCCACTTCCACTTGGGTACAGATACAGACACACAAAGCAAAGAGTCCATCTGTCAACCAAAGTGCAGGGCCCTCTGGCAGACATGGGTGCAGATGATACTTGTGCCCATTCAGGCAACCCTGCACATTCCTTCCCAGGCTAGGGGATTGTGCCACATGACAGCACTGTCCCCCCAGCCTCACCCCATCCAAGTGACTCACTGAGCTCGCCCCTAGTCTCAGCTCACTGGCATGGGATCACAAAGCACTACCCGCTGGGGTAAAGGCTGGCACTACACACAGCGTTTCTTAGTGCTGTTTTTTTTTTTTGTTGTTTTTTTTTATTTCTGACCCCAGATTTTCAAGATAGTTGTTTTATGACTCCCCTTATAAATATGACATGTGGCATTTATAGAATTGTTGCCAAAACATCATTTTGCACCAGAAGTGCAAAAACTCATCTCACCCAGGGTTTGAAAACGACACCTGTCATGTTTATGAGATGGTGCGACAAAATGGCTATGTTGAAAGTTTGGAGTCACAGTGTTGATAATTACCAAGTTATGAGCGAACATGGAAACATTTCATAACTTTGTTGTTTTTTTATATTTTGACACCAACATTTGAACATCGTGTTCTTATGACGGCGTTTCATGAGCCCAGTATGTGAAAATGTTCAAATGTAGGCCAAAACTTAAGCAATCGAGTCAGTGCAACAAGGCCATAGCAAGGCTAACAGGATGCCGGGATATATCAGGAGGGGTATTGATAGCAGAAGAAAAGAGGTAATACTTCCCCTGTACAGATCCCCAGTGAGGCCTCACCTACTGTAGAGTACTGCACCCAGTTCTGGAGTCCTCACCTCAGAAAGGATAAGGATAGGTTGGGGACTGTGTAGGGCAGAGTAACAAAAATTATATAGGGCCAGCATTTCATATCCTATGAGGAGTGCCTCAAGGCACTAACTATGTACTCACTGGAGACCAGAAGGGGGAAGGGAGTTATGATGGAGACCTACAGGTTCCTTAAAGGAATTAACAAAGTGAACTGTGGGGAACTGTTTAGCCTGAGTAGCAAGTCATGGTCACATGGACACAAATGGAAATTAACAGGAGATGGGTTCAGGAGAGATGTGAAGAAGTACTACTTTACGGAAAGGGTGGTGGAACCTTGGAACAGTCTATCAGCTGAACTGGTGGGTACAAAAACAGTCAGGATTCAAGAAGGGCTGGGATATAATGAAGGGAATAATGGTTACTGGGGGTGACAGAACGAAGGAGGAGAATGGAGAGAGGATGGGTTGGGTTAGTACCCTGGAAGAAGAGTAAGTTCCAGGGATTATAGGAAACCTGGGCAGACTGGATGCATCTCTGGTCTTCTGCTGTCATTGTCTATGATTCTTTAGAAAATGGGCTTTTTATTTCCTGGCATCTGATTGGCTGATGCCCTTGCCAAGGGGGTACATTAACTTTCAATAGATGCCCAGGAAATAAAAAGTACCAACCCCAGTGCCCCCTCACCCACTCATGTACCCCTGTGCCCACCCTGCTTCCTGACTGGCTGAAAATGCACAATTTAATTTTAAATCGCCGCTATTTTTACTCTCGGTGCTCTGTAGTTCACTACCAGCTGGCTCAAAATTCTGTCACACAACCTAAGCTACTCTCCTTCAGTAACATTTCTTAATTTTGTATGTCATTATGGTACCCTCTTGAGCAGTTCTCTGACTCTCAATACCTTTCACTCACTGTCGAAAAGTGTCCCGGACACTGAGCAAGGCAGCGCGCCACCCCCCTCCAAGACATAAGTGATCTCCCATTTGCCATCAGCTTTTTCAAATAATTTAAAATATACACTGGCCACACAAGAAAAAAGAAACCACTAAAACCAAAGCTGTCCGATCCGCTTCATGGAACCGCCTGTAAACAGTGTGATTTTGAAAATGTGCAGTGCTCCGCATGCGTGCCTTTCCAAAAGAAAAACTCCCTTTCCTCCTCTCACTGCTCACTTCTGCCACTCGTTTACACAGTATTCTCCACAGCAGAAACATAACCAGCCCCCCGGTACTCTACACAGAAGTGCCACATACTGATACTGGCTCACCTCTGTCCTATGCCCTATAGGCAAAAAGAAAACTCTTTTTTTATGCTTACTTTTGTTTGTTGCCGCTCGCTTCTTTGATCTGTAGCTGAGTCCCGCACTGGTACATTTACCGACCCGCAACTACAATGCCACACCATCATGCTAAAGTAAAAAAATAAAACAAAAAGTAACATGATCTGTAGCTGAGCCCCACTCCGGTACATTTACCGACCGCAACTACGACGCCACACCATCGTGCTAAAGTAAAAAAAATAAAACAAAAAGTAACAGCGGTTCCCCATTTGTAGACACCTATAACTGGCACCTTTTTCGAAGCTGCAGTAAAACCACAGTTCTAGGGACATGGATATGTTGTTCATCCACACTGTCTGGCAGGTTCCTTGCCACTTTAAATCTTGCCGGAAGGTCTTCAAGCTGGCTCCTCCCACCCAACCGGGTGGTAAAACTCTCAGCTCCACCCCATGACGCCAGATCTTCCTTACTGCTTGGAAGCTCAGGTTCCCTCCTTAACGCTCTGTGTGTAGACTGGATCCTAATTCTTCAGTTCGCCCGAAACTTATTTTAAAATTTCCAAGACTTCGGTCAACTTTCTCCCTCGCGGCTGCGATGGACAAATTGACTCCCAGATTTCAGCGGTGCCCTTGTGGGCAGAAGATGTCCAGGACGGACCCGCACTCCACGTGCGTCTACTGCCTCGGCCTAGAACATGACCCACAGGCCTGCGACTTATGCCGTTCGTTTTCAGCCAATGTCCTGGAAGACCGTGCTGCCTGGATTTACAGCTTGGGGGCCGAGATGCTACCCGCTGGTTAAGTCAAGGAGGCCCATTGGGCGGTTATCGCGGGCTGGCTCGGGCTGAGCAACTCGAGCAGATGATCGCCTCGAGGAGGAGGCGTGTCAGGCCGCATCGCCCTTCTCGTCGCAGCATTTATCCCCTCTCTCACTGGGTACTCGTATTCAGCTTCTTTCAAGGAGCTTTGCCAATCCCTTTCCATGAAGGGAGGGCTTCAGGACATTCCTCGGTCCAAAGAAGGACTCAAGGGCAAGTCCATCATCGGCGTTCGTGGGAGGCGGGAAAATCCCTTCCCGGGCGGTGACATTAGAGCTTTTAATTAGAACTGCCGGCTAAGGCCACTGGCTTCACGGTGTCCCCGTCAGGCCAGCCGACCGAGACACCCGTTGACGTGGTCGAGATTTTTCTCGACCCGTCGGACGGGCTGTCGACTGGTGAAGCCGACAACCCTTCTTCACCAGTTCCCACGGTGGAGACTGAGGACCTGCCTGTGCCTCCGGTACCGCAGTCCCCGGTTAAGGCTTCCGAGCAGAGGGAAGAGCGGGTGTCCCCCGCCCCTTCCCAGACCCGTCCTCGGAAACGCCGAGGATCTCCGTCTCGATCTCGGACATCGTCTCAGTCAGCGATCCCGCCGACATTGGCGGTCTCGGCTCTCAAGTGAAAATGGCGCGCCGCTCATCCTCGTCTTCCTCCTCGGAGGAAGAGGCTTTAGGCAAGTTCGCAGCGCTCACGAGGACCTTATGTGGCAGCAGTTACTTCTGTCCGGGAACAAGCCGACGCCGTCGCCTTCCCCGGCCATCAAGTGGCTGTCACCCGAGCGGCCGAAACAACCCCTCACTGTAGTAACTGGGGTTATATTCTGTTTTAACTAAAATGTTTAAATAGTTTTGTACATGAAATTAGTTCTGTGTGTTAAAATTACTACTTTGAGTTAGAACTGTTACTTGGGCTGTGATATTGTAACTTTTGAGGCTTGGGAACACTTGTTTGGCAGTGATAATTAGAGTGAAATTTAAATGTGATGTTTGCCTGGTGTTAGGGGGGGAAATTAACAGAAATCACCTTGTCTTTCATTGTTCACTTAGGAACATAAGCAGGAGGCTGGTAAGGACAGAGGTCTGGGGTTATATTCTGTTTTAACTGAAATATTTGAATAGTTTCGTACATGAAATTAGTTCTGTGTGTTAAAAATTACTACTTTGAGTTAGAACTGTTACTTGGGCTGTGATAGTATAACTTTTGAGGCTTGGGAACACTTGTTTGGCGGTGATAATTAGAGTGAAATTTAAATGTGATGTTTGCCTGGTGTTGGTAAGAGCCGTCCCACCCACCCTGTTTTGTAGGCTTTCTTAAATACTGAAAAGTCACTGGGGGTTGGGATTGAAGGGCTGTGTATTTCTGTTTGGGGCTGAAATTCGGAGCAACAGGAACTGGTGGGCCTGTGACATCATACAGTACCTGATGTCTGCATACACACACCGTTAGTAGGACTGGACACACACTGGTCTGTATGTGTTTGTGAGACTTGGGAACTTTATTGGTGGGGTTGAAATTGGGTTTGTAAATAACTGCAGTCAGTATAGAGAGAAACTGTATTCCAGGAGGAAGGGACTGAGAAAAAGGGGTGTGCCATTATAAACAGAGGGGGACAAACAGGGTGGCCATATTCCACCATGGCAGGCATCTTCGGAAGGGTTGTAGGCTGCACAGGCTGTGGGATGGCAATAATTCTCAATTGGGCCTGGAGAGAGGGAGGCTGCCCACTCTGTAGACAGCTATCTTATATCAGAAGTGAGGTATATTGGTTAAGGAGTAAGCTGGTGGGGCTGTCCAGGGATAAGGGGTGTGGATATGGGCAGCAGAAGGGTGGGGCTGAGAGGAGGCTGGGGCAACACTCTGAAATTACAGGACGTTATGTTACAGCAAGCAGGAGGGGGGATATTAGGGACAGAGGACCCTTAGATAGGGATGTTGACGCTAAGAGGAAAGCGTGCGGGGTGAACATTACGAATACAAAGAGAGTGGAGGGGGAAGAGTCAGGAGGGGCTGTTGTGGGGAAGCCTAGTAGAGCAGACATTGAGAAGGGAGGGGCTGTTGTGGGGAAGCCTAAAACAGCAGACTGTGGGAAGGGAGCTCCTAAGGAGAACACAGCAAGAGGGGAAGAAGAGGGGCAGTTTAGAGGTGCAGTCAGGGGAAACTCTGGTTACTTGATGGAGGCTGACATAGAGTGTCACAATAAATTTGAGCTACTAAGCAACCTAGAGGGGGAGGAAGGGGTTGGTGGAAATGAGGAAACTGATACAGAGGCCGGGGGGAGGGAGTCAGATACCCATAGGGCATCACAGACCGGCAATGGAAAGGATAGAAGTAGTCCCAGAGGGAGAAGGGGAAACATAAATGTTAAGCAGATGGGGGAGATGCAACATATTGCAGACATGAGGGAGGAGAGCATGACTGGAGAGAAACTGGGAGACAAGGAGGTGGGAGAGGAGCCCCCCTTCAGCAGGGGGGTCAGTACCAAGGATGGGGCCCTAGCTAAAGGGGACCCACAGAGAGCCTCTGGAGGCAGGGGTACTATTACAAGGGGGGAGGATGGCAGTGTGGGGGAAGGGAAACCATCAGGGCCAGGATAAATGGTTCAGATAAGAGAAGGTTAAAGGGGACACCTATTCAGAGGGGGTCTGAGTTAAGTGGGCAAAATAACGAGGGAGGCAGAAAGGAGAGGGTGACAAGGGGGTCTCTAATAAGGCAGGAAGACTCCCATGGAATTGAGATCACGAATAAAGGGGGAATGGGGGCTGAGAGAGCATAGTGGAGGTAACCATAAGGATGATGGCGGTGTTAAGGTTCTGTTATTGGGAGACTCGATGATTAGGGTATCCATTGGGAGGACAGGGGTGGATGCCATAGCCAGGTGAAGGTAGTGAGTATCTCTGGCTGACAGTGCACAGAGCAAAGTTCATGGTGTATGAACTGGTTAGGGATTGTGGAGGAGACCGTTTCCTGGTGCATTTGGGAACTAACGCCTAGAGGGAAATAGCGTTTGGAAATCCAAGCAAGGTTCCAAGAACTTGCCAGAGTCTGTCAGGATAATGGATGCAACATTTCTTTTCGGAGATATTGCCAGTACCAAAGGCCTCAGTGGAGAAAAATGAAGATCACAGAGGTTAATGACTGGCTCAGGAAGTGGGTGAAGAAGAGTGGGTTGGGGTGTTAGGGAACTGGAAAGGAGTTTGGGAGGATAAGGGACTATATGCCAAGGACAGGCTTCATCTTGCCCATTAAGGAAGGAAGTCCTTAAACAGGGATGGCTGACTACATTCAAGAAAGGTGGGGTTTAAACTTGTGAGGGGAAGGGATAAGGAGGGCTGCCTAGAAGCCCTCTCCTCCAGATGAGGGAGTAACCTTCAAACCCAAGGGGAGGGAAACAGACTGGGGGTGGAGGTTTCAGGAGGAGCAGAGGGAGGATGGAAGTATAAGGAACCTGGGTGGGGTTCGACAAAGGGGATCAGGGATAAGGGGTGGGGTTTGGTGTTAGTAAATGCCAGGAGCTTGGGAAACAAGTTGCCAGAGTTCCAGGCCATGCTGTTCGGGGGTGGATTTGGTGGCGGTCACGGAGATGTGGGCCGACAAAAACCATGACTGGGACCTAAACGTGCATGGGTACACTATGATTAGGAAGGATAGAAAGGAGGGCAGAGGGGGTAGAGTGGCTATGTTCATTGGAGATGACATAGAAATTGCTAGGGTAGAAGAGGCAGAGGGGAAACGTGGAGGCCTTATGGGTCACCTTACGATCCCCGGCAGGAGATAAGGTCAAGCTGGGTGTAGTATATAGGCCCCCCGGGATGAGTGATGTTCTAGAGGATGGTTTGCTGGACAACATCATTGCCCAGTGTGGACCAAAAGGGGAAGGAGTGGTGTTGATAGGGGACCTTAATATGCCAGGTACAAACTGGGGAACCATGTCCTCTAAGGTGGCCAAGGAGCAGAGGCTGCTGGATGGCTTCCAGGATGTTTTCTTAACTCAGCATGTGATGGAGCCCACAAGGGAGGAGCATGTCCTGGACGTGGTTCTGGCAGATGGGGATCTGGTAAGGGACCTGGTTGTAGAGGACCCCCTGACTGGGAGCGACCACAATACTGTCTGGTTTCAAATAAGCATGGGGGTAGGGGGGGGGATCTAGGACACTGGCAGTGGACCTCAGGGGACAGACTTTGTGGGCATGGGAAATATTCTCAAGGATCACTTGAAGGGATTACATCAATGACAAGTGTGGAAAGGAGATGGGAGGTCATAAATGGGGACTTCATGAGGCAGTCAGGATCTGCGCTAAGTTGAAACGAAGGGAGCAAGGTCACATAAACCATGCTGGTGGTCCAGTGAGGTACAGGTAGCGGTCAGAGAAAGAAGGCGCCTACAAAAACATAAACAACAAGAGGGATAGGGATAAGGAAATGTACCATCTTGCATCTAGAAAAGTCACCCAGATGGTGAGGGAGCAAAGTCCAGTAAAGAGCAACGACTGGCACAGGGATACATGGAGGGGAAAAAGGGTTCTTCCGGTACATTGGGGAGCGGAGAAAAACTAAGGGCCATCTCAGCAGATTGAGATCAGAAGGAGGGTGGGTGGAAGAGGCGAGGGACCTGGCAGAGGTATTTAACGAGTACTTTGCCTGTGTGTTCACTAGGGAGGGGGATGGGATATCTACAAAGCAAGGCACGATGGGGATAGAAGCGGCAGTTAGTGGGATCAGGGGAGCAACAGAAATGGAGCAAGAGGGAGGGAGAGGTACCCCAGGGGTGTCACATCTGGATAAGGATAAAAAGGCCAGTAAGGTGGAGGGTACGGATGATGCTATCTTCGCCAAAAGGGTGTGGTTAGCCCTCAAGGCCCTAAAGAAAGACAAATCTCCTGGGCCGGATAGCATTCATCCAAGAGTACTGTGGGAATTGGCGGACATACTGGCTGCACCCCTGGCGGAGCTCTTCAACAGGTCACTTGAGACAGGGAGGGTGCCTAGGGATTGGCGAGAGGCACATGTGGTGCCAATCCATAAAGAGGGGGGTCGAGGGAAGTACCAGGTAAGTATAGACCCATCAGTTTGACCTCAGTGGTGGGAAAATTAATGGAGGGTATACTAAAGGAACGATTGAGGGTGTACTTGGAGGAGGTGGGAGGTCTGGATAGTCGGCAACATGGATTTGTGCCAGGTAGATCATGTCAAACCAGTCTTGTGGAATTCTACGAATGGGTAACACTAGAACTGGACAGGGGAAAGCCTGTGGATGTATTATTCTTGGACTTCAGCAAGGCGTTTGACTCTGTCCCCCACAATGGTCTGGTGGAGAAACTGATGAGGTTAGGAGTAGGCCCTTTGATGGTCAGATAGATTGAAAACTGGCTAGCTGGACGCACCCAGAGAGTAGTGGTCTGTGGGGAGCTCGAACCCTAGAGAGGTTGGTAGGGACCAAGAGGCTCGGTCCTGGGTCCGATCCTGTTTAATGCATACATTTCGGACATCAGGGAGGGTATAGGGTGTGAAATGAGTCTCTTCGCTGATGACTCCAAGATGGGAGCAGTAGTTGAGGGAGAAGAGGGGAGGTTGACCCTGCAAGGGGACCTGGACACCTGGAAAGCTGGGCTCACACATGGAAATTAAATTTCAATGTCATCAAGTGCAAGGTGTTGCATCTTGGGCTGGGAAACCCTAAACACAGATACACCCTGGGAGCGGAGGCGCTGGAGGCCTCAATAGGGGAAAAAGACCTAGGGGTCATGGTGGATGCATGTATGAATAACTCTGAGCAGTGCAGGAGAGCGGCTAGCAAGGCAAACAGGATGTTGGGATGCACCGTAAGTGGGATCACTTCTAGGATCAAGGAAGTGATTCTGCCGCTGTACAATGGACTGGTTAGACCACACCTTGAGTACTGTGTACAGTACTGGAGATCACACTTGAAGAGGGACATACAGCTCCTAGAGAGAGTACAGAGGAGGGCAACTAAGATGATACGAGGGCTAGGGGATTTGACTTATGAGGACAGACTTGAGGAGCTCTGCCTGTTTTCATTGGAGGAGAGGAGAGACAGGGGGGACATGATTGAGGTCTTCAAGTACCTCAAGGGAATAAAATAGGGTAAACATGGAGGGGATCTTTAGACTAAAGCAGGGAGGTATCACCAGAGGGCATGGTTTGAAGTTGGAAGGTGGAAGGGTGAGGGGGGAACAGAGGAGGAGGTTTTTCACTGAGAGGGTGGTGGACCCTTGGAATGCACTGCCTGGCGAGCTGGTTCAGAGATCCACAGTGGAGAGCTTCAAGAGATGGTGGGACAGACACAGAAAGTGGATGTATCAGATGATGGCCTGGCTAGGGGGTGGGAATGGATGATAGGGTTTCTGGAACACAGGGGGGCCTCGGCACCCAACTAGGGATCTGAGGTTCGAGCAGACTCGATAGACCATAAGGCCTAATCTGCTGGCAAATAGTATGTAGCGAGGTGCCCAAGCCTGGGCGGCTGTTCGGCGAAACCAGCTGCCCCACTGATTGTGGTGGAACCTCCGCCTCCCACAACCCAGTGAGGGTGCCGACCAAGCCTTCGGCCAGGATGGCCAGGAAGTATGCAGTCCCTACCGGCTCTTTGCCCCGTGTTTCGGAACACCCCTCTGCCGAGTGGTTGGTCACCGACAGCGTTTTCCGGCATTCCAGGAACGCTAGGGATGTGGACAAGCCCCCCGACAAGGAGTCCAAAAAGCTGGACTATGCCGGGCGCAAGGTGTACGCTGCGTTCTCCCTTGGCCTCCGCCAGGCCAGCTCGGCTGTGCTGATGGCACACTTCTCCCACGCCCTCATGGGCTCCCTGGATGAGGTGATCCCTCATCTCCCGGCTCACCTGCAGACCACGGTCTAGCAGGTATGGGACCAGGGTAGGGCAGTGGCTAAGCAGCAGCTCCAAACGGCTCTGGACATCGGAGACTCCTGTGCCAGATCGGTTGTGGCCGCGGTGGCCATGCGCCGCAGAACATGGCTGAGGATATCCACCTTCACGGCAGATACCGAGCACAAACTGGCAGATGTCCCCTTCTTGGGGACCGACCTCTTTGGCCCTGGAGTGGAAGGTCACCTCCAGCGGATCGAAAAGTCCAATGCCACTCTGGACTCTGTCACCTCTGCCCAGAAGGACAAAGGCCGCTGACAGCAGCAGCACAAGTCCTTTCGTCCTTCTGCGCCTGCAGCACGTCCGGCCCAACAGCACCAGCACCAGGGCCAGCAGGCTCGCGCTTGGCATCCCAAACCCAAGCCTGCGGCTTCCTTCAACAGGAAGCAGGGAGGTAAAGGCCCAGGAGGACCCTCGGCCGGTCCCTCGTCTAAGCCTGCCCAGTGACGGGTTGAGGGGTATCGCCCCCAACCTCGTCACTGCCCCCCGGGTTCCTCCTGTGGGGGGACAGCTCTGCCACTTCCTTTCTGCTTGGTCCGTTATCACCACGGACCGTTGGGTTTTGGAGGTGGTAGGAAAGGGCCTGCCCCTGGAGTTTGAGCAGGCCCCGCCCTTCCGAGCCATCGCCCCTCGGGGGGGGCTACAGGGTCCGCAGCCTCTTTGTCGGCTTGCCGAGCCAATATTGCCCTGCTCCTCGAAAAAGAGGTGATCAGGAAGGTGGCGGATCCTCCTCCAGACTCAGAGTTTGTGTCCAGGTACTTCCTGGTCCCAAAACGGACGGGGGGCTGGCGCCTCATTCTCGGACATTCAGGATGGTCACTCTGGCTCAGATAATCCCATCCTTGGAACGAGGTGTGTGGTTCTGTTCTCTGGATCTTCAGGACGCGTTCTTTGACGTCCCAATCCGTCCGTCCCACCAGAGATTCCTCCACTTCAGAGCGGAGGGATCCCTTTACGAGTTCTGGGCCATGCCCTTCGGCCTTTCCCTAGCTCCCAGGGTCTTCACCAAATGCATGGCAGTGGTGACAGCATTCCTGCGGCTCTGAAGGTCCGGGTACCCCTACCTGGATGACTGGCTGATTGCAGCCTCCAGAGTGGAGGTGGAGCGGTCCAGAGATCTGGCCCTCCAGGTTTGCTCTCAGGTTGGCCTCCTCATCAACGAGGCCAAGTTGGAACTCGTGCCAAAGCAGGTGATACAATTCATCGGGGCAGAGCTCGACTCTCTACGAGCCAGAGCACGGCTCCCGGCGGACAGGGCTGAGGTCCTTTCCTCCTTTGCCCAATCATTTCTGGTTGGACAATCGCGCCCTGCCCGGGACTTCCTGTGCCTCCTGGGCCTCATGGCGGCCTGCACCAGCGTGGTCCATTGGGCCCACTGGTACATGCGTCCCCTTCAGTGGGGGCTGGCCAGCCAGTGGTCACAGCACTTCGATCCCCTGGATCAGCTAGTGACAGTGACCCAGGGGATGTGGAATGCTCTCCAGTGGTGGACCATTCCAGCACATCTGCAGGAGGGCATCCCATTTGTCTGCCCCGAGCCGACGGTCTCGCTATTGACTGATGCCTCTCTGATGGGTTGGGGTGCCCATCTGGGGAGCACAGAGCGCACAGCCTCTGGTCCCTTCGGGAGTCCCGATGCTATATCAACCTGCTGGAGCTTCGAGCGGTTCATCTAGCCCTCACCGCCTTCGCTCCGTTTCTATGGGGTCAAGTGGTTCAGGTCCAGACAGACAATACCACGACCATGTACTACCTAAACCGCCAGGGCGGGACGCACTTCATGCCTCTGTGCAGGGAAGCTCTCCGCATTTGGTCACTTGTGCGCAGCCTGGAGGTGGATCTCCTTGCCATTCATGTGGCAGGAGCCTCCAACACCCTGGCCGATGCCCTAAGCTGGATAGGGGCTGCGTCTCACGAGTGGTCTCTCCTGCCAGAGGTAGTACAAGATCTCTTCTCCCACTGGGGCACGCCTCAGGTGGACCTGTTTGCCTCTAGGGAGAATGCAAAGCTGAGACTGTTTCATGCCCACCCCCCTCAGCAGGGCTCGCTGCAGGGGGATGTCTTCTCGAGGCCGTGGACCCTGGGCCTCTTCTACGCATTTCCCTTGATCCACAAGGTGCTTCTCAAGGCAAGGAGGGACAAGGCGCAGGTGATTCTGGTAGCCCCAGACTGGCCCCGCCAGTTCTGGTATCCAGATCTCCTCAGTCTCAGCTCCAGGCTCCCGAGGCGGCTTTCAGCCTGCCCGGACCTGATCTCAGTCAATCAGGGGAAGGTATTCCATCCGGACCTTCAATCCCTGCACTTGACGGCCTGGTTCCTGAGCGGCTAGAGTTCCAGGCCTTGGGTCTTTCCGACGAGGTCCTCAACGTCGTTGAGGCATCCCGTAAGGAGTCGACCAGAAAATGCTGCGCCTTCAAATGGAAGAGATTCTCCATTTGGTGTCAGGGCAAGGGCCTGGACCCTTCCTCCTGTTCCTTGGCAAGCATCCTGGACTACCTGTAGTCCCTTTGTCAGTAAGGGCTTCGGTCGACGACCCTTAAGGTGCACCTGGCAGCCATCTCTGCTTACCGGGCGCGGGCCGGGAAGCAGTTGGTGGCGCAGGAGAAGGCGGTCGGGTGCTTTTTCAAAGGCCTTGATCACATATCCCCTTCAGTGCGAGAACCTCCACCTCCGTGGGATCTACTGCTGGTATTGGCTAAGCCCATGGGCAAGCCATTCGAACCGATGCCCAGGTGTGCCATCTCTCACCTGTCATGGAAGACCGCCTTCTTGGTGGCTATCACGTCAGCCAGAAGGATGGGAGAGCTCCAAGCGCTTTCCATTGAGTCTCCTTATCTGGTCTTCCACAGGGACAAGGTTGTCCTGTACCCCAGAAACTCCTTCCGAAGGTGGTGGGAGTTTCACCTTAACCAGGTGTTGACTCTGCGGTGTTCTGCCCCAATCACACACCTCGGAGGCCGAATATAAGCTCCATACTTTGGACCCTAGAAGGCTCGCTTATTATAAGGGAGCGGACGGCTGAAGTTTGGGGAGAGGTTCGCCAGCTGTTTGTCACCTATGCTGAAGCTGCACGTGGCAGACCTGCAGCCAAGCAGACGATAGGCAGGTGGGTCAGCTCCTGCATAGATCTCTGCTATAGGTTGGCGGGCATGGAGCCTCCCAGAGGGATAAGAGCTCATTCTACCCGCCATACCGCTGCATCGGTGGCTACTTCCAGGGACGTCCCTATCCAGGAAATCTGCAGGGCTGCTACCTGGAAGTCAGCACACACCTTCATCACCCACTACCACATCGACCTTGAGTCACGCCGGGATGCTGGTTTTGGGGCCTCGGTTCTCCAGTCTTTATTTCCCAAGTAGGGTGTGCACCTTGCCTCCCTCCTCCGAGAAACTGCTAGGAGTCTGTCAGACAGTGTGGATGAACAACATATCCATGTCCCTAGAAATACAGGTTACTCACCTGTAACAGGAGTTCTAGGAATGGTATATGTTGTTCATCCCTAACTCCCGACCTCCTGGCTTGGCCTTTACAACCACTGGCTCCAGTGGGCTAGATCTGGCATCATGGGGCGGAGCCAAGAGTTTTACCACCCGGGTGGGTGGGAGAAGCCAGCATGAAGACCTTCCGGCAAGATTTAAAGCGGCAAGGAACCTGCCAGACAGTGTGAATGAACAACATATACCATTCCTAGAACTTCTGTTACAGGTGAGTAACCTGTATTTTCTGCCTCTCCAGCTTTGGCAGTTAAAAAGAATGTTAATGTCTTGTTTTAGATGGTGGGGGAAGGGGTAGGAGAACAGAATGACTCTGTTACCTGAGTGTGTGTGTGGGGGAGGGGGTAGGGGATAGAACAGCACATAAACTGAGGGACTACTTTATCAAATAAAGTTTACTTTCTGATATTTCTAGTAATGTTCAGTCATTTCACTTGTTATTTTACAACCTAACTAAAATTTACACATATGCCCATTTTCTAAGCGCAATAATACCCTCCAGGGTGGGCGGTATTGGGCAATACCAGACCGCCCATGGGCTATAAGGCCCTCTGCCTGTGGTGTCGGGCCTCATTACGCCCCTGGGCGGTCTGGTATTGCCCAGTACCTCCCACCCTGGAGGGTATTATTGCTTGCGTGTTTCTAAAACATAATTTCATGGAGTGACTGCAAAATTACCTTTTGGCCTGGTTATGAAAAGTTTCATCTGCTTTGTTCATGAGATGGGTTTCCAAAAAGGCCATGTTGAAAGTTTGGTGGGAAGATATTGACAATTAGCAAAGTTATGAGTGAACTTTGAAATATTTCAGCGTTTATTCATAACTTGGTCATTTGATGATATTTTTCCACCAAATTTTCAAGATCATCTTCTTATAACCCCACCTCTTGAACCCAGTAGGTGTCAGTTTTCAAATCCATATGACTTTGCCTTTCTGGATGGATTTGGAAAATCAACCTTGTTCATGAGGTGGGGTCCCAAAAAGGCCATGTTGAACATTTGTTGCAAAAATATTGAAAAATGACAGTGTTATGAGTAAAAGTTCAAAATGCATTGAAATACATTAACTTGACTTGCCTTATTTTCTCATATCGAAGTCACGGTTCCAGCAGGAGGATGTCTTTTCATTTGGAGAGTGGCTTTTCTTCAAGGGACCATTTCATGTGAGTGATGGTGTGTGGGGTGAGGTGTGGTGTTGGGTGCTGATTGGGGAGTCGAGATGTGGGTGATGGGGGCTCACATCAGCAAGGGACCATTATCTTCTTTTTAGGTTTGAAATAATAAAAAAAGCCCAAAAAACAAAGAGGAGGGACAGGACCCACTTGTATTTTGTGTCTGTATTTATTTCATCTTGAAAGAGCTCAATTGAGCAAGCTCATTTTCAAGGAAGTCCTGAGTAGGACAGCATACAGAAGTGAGGAAGCATTGATACAGGATACAAGGTAAATAGAAAAATATGGAGCAATTACATGCATAGTCACAGAACTAACAAAAGTGAAATAAAACTAGGGGAAGTTAAGAATACAGTTAATGTTATGGTACTGAATGCCAGGAATTTAAAAAATAAACTGGAGGGAATTACATATAGTATTAGAACAAAATGATATAGATATTTGCGCTGTAACTGAAACCTGGTTCAGGAATGAAGAGTGGGGAATTAACATGCATGGTTATCAGGTATTTCATAAGGACAGAACAAATAAGAGAGGTGGTGGTGTGGCACTGTACGTACAGAATGAGGTTAAAGCAACAGAGAACAACAAAGTCCAAGGGTATGCAGACCTAAATGAAGGTATTTGGGTGGCTATATCCATGAATGATGAAAAAACTACAATTGATGTTATACATAGGCCACCTAATCAAGATCAGAAAGAACATACCACATTCTTAATGAAAATGAACAAGCTGGATATAGAGAATAATTATATACTACTTGGGAACTTTAACTACTGCAATATAAATTGGGCAACACAGTCACCTGCAGTGCCAAAAGAAAGGAAATACCAGGATATAATAATGCAGAAAAATTTAGAACAAATGTTTGGAGAACCCACTTGAAACAACAACATCCTGGACTTAGTATTAACCAATCTAAAGGAAGGAATAGATCAGGTAGAAATACTGGAACTACTTATTGACAGTGACCACAGTATGGTCAAATTTGTTTTTAATACCCAAAATGAAACATATGGGGGATAACTAAACTAAGAAGTTACTATAGGGCTAACTACATAAAGATAGGACAAGTATTGGAGGAATGGAACTGGGAGGAAGACTTATTACATGGACTAAACTTCGATGAAATGTGGAGTAAAATAAAATTGAAGATTTATTATTGTGTCAAGGAGTTCATACCCGAAATAAAAAAAAAATATATAACTCTAAAAGGAGGATACCAAAATGGTTAATTAATAAGATAAGGAAAACAATAAGGAAAAAAACAGAAGGCCTATAAGAAATTTAAACTGCAACCATCAACTGAAAAGTGGAAAAGTATTATGACAATTAACTAGAGATTGGAAAAAAGAAATTAAAAAAAGCTAAAATTGCAAATGAAATACAAATGGCAACTTCAACATTGGACAACCAAAAGAATTTTTTTAATTACGTAGGGAACCTAAAAGGACAGCAGAACACAATTGGACAAATCAAAAATGGAGACACAGTCATAGCTAGTGTGGAGCATGGCACGCAGCTCTTGTGTCCCACTGCTAGAGGTAAACGGTACCGACTCAATAGCTGGAAAGGTGTACTGATATTTGGTGCTTTTGGATCCCTGCGGAGGTCTAGCAAAGCAGACTGCACTGGGGTTTCCCTAGTGTCTGGTTTCAGCAATTTGGGGCTGCCAGGTGCTGACTAACCTGCCTTTATAAAGGCAGGTTATGTGTATGGTCTACCAATATCAGGAGGTATTTTGGGCGTCCCCATAGTGCCGGGTGACGTCACAGGAGAGCGTCCATATATTGCTCTGCTCTAGCGAGCAGAGCTGAGGCGACACGGGCAGAGGCCAGCAGTGTCTACAGGCATCAGCAGGGGAAGTAGGGGAAAGGAGACAAATATCCCAGCCCATAAGTAGCCATCGAATACAGGACAAGGTGCCCTAGTAGGGAAGTAGACTGAAGGGAGTGAAAAGTAGGTGGTAAAGGGGTACACACTGTAGATGTTACTGCTCAAACTTTGGGACCACTAAGAGGGGAGACATGAATGCAAGGGCTGAAAAGCGTGACGTGTTCTGAGGTTAACAAGCTGAGTGTAGATTATAAATACTTGGAGTGCTGTTTAGTAAACAGTATACCCTCACGGTGTAAAGCAAAAAGGGTAGATATATCAGTGATTCTAGGAGTTCTGCTTTAAGGTGAGAATTAAGAATTAGTATTGCACATTAGCGAGTTTGGAAGGTAGGGGGCACAACTTGACATGTTAGCGGGGAAGTGGGGTGTGTTACTGTAGCAAGACTATAAATGGGCAGTAAGATAGGTTGAGTACTGGAGATAAAGTCTTCAGAAGAGGTAGAGGCAACCCCGAGTTTGTACCATTATGGCAAAAACATTATTGACAACTGATGGAGATTTGCTTATCGGGTGTGGCGGGTGTAGCATGTATATTATGGTAGATGAGGGGTCTAATTATGAGGAGTTTACATGTGACAAATGTGCTTTAAATATGGATAAGCAAAATAATTTAAATAATGTTATGGAAAGATTGGAATGTTTAGAACAAAGTCAGTTAAATGCAACATTAAGGTTAAGAACACTGTCTAGTTTAAACAAAGACGACACTTTGAGAGAGGAGAGTAGGAAAGTAATTGGTGAAGGAAAGAGGAAAGATGATAGAAATGATGATGATCTTCACAGAGAAGGTTGTGGATACATGGAACAGCCTTCCTGAGGAGGTCATAGGGTCAAAAACAGTGGGGGAATTCAAGAATGCATGGGACAGACATAAGGCAATTCTAGTGGGGGGTAGGAGGAAGTAGGCTGTTGGTTAACTAGGATCTGCAGCTTATCCGTTAGGTAGGGAAATGGGCAGATTAGGTGGGCCAAGCGGTCCTTATCTGCCATCAAATTCTGTGTTTCTATGAAGTTTCATATGTCAAAAAGAAACATCAAGGGAGAAGCCCTTTAAAAATAGTACCTGATGATATCTTAAGGCCTGCTGATGTTTTCAGTAGTAAAGATCCTAAGGAAGCTAGATTTAATGATGTAGTACAAAATGGAGAAGAGTATTGCTATGATTTGCCAGTGGCAAATAGTTATGGCATATTACAAGACCTTCAGGATGAGCAGAATAAGGATATGGAAGGAGGAGATGATATGGTTCTTCAGGTAAACAATTTAGTTAAAAATTCTCGACAGTAGTGGTACTGTAATTGGTGACGCCATTATTAAATACACAGATCAACACATATGCAGGAAAGATAAAGCAAACAACATGGTTGGTAGCTTTTCTGGGGCTGGGGTGTCAGATCTGTATGATATGGCCAATAATATAGTTGCAGGAGCTGGTGAAAACCCATTAGCAGTGTTACATGTCGGTATTAATGACTTAACGAGAAAAACATTACCAGAGATCCAAAATATTTTTTTTAAATTAGTGGTGGAATCAAGGAATAGGGGTTGTGAGATTATGATTTCTGAAATCTTACCAGAGCACAGAGCAACAGTGTATAAAACAAAAAGGATAGCACTAGCAAACGGATGGTTAAAAAAATGGACAAAAGAAAATGATTCATTGTTTGTACAACATTGGAGGACTTTTCATAATAGAGGAGAACTATATAGCAGAGATGGGCTCCATTTGAGTTATAGGGGCAGTAGGGTTTTGGGGACAAGGCTGAGACAAGAGATTGATAAAAGTTTAAAGCAGGGGACGAAGTTAAAATTGGATAATAAGGTGTCGAAATAAAGGAAATAAGGAAAGAAAATTAGTAAAGGTTTTGTTTTTTAATTCACATAGTCTATCAAAAGACACGATGGCTGAATTAGAAGCACTAATTAGGAGTGAAGATATAGAAATCACTGGAGTAATTGAGACCTGGTGGAATGAAAATGATGACTGGAATCAGAATATATCTGGTTTTAGTTTAATAAATAAAAATAGAGTAAATAAAAGGAGAGGTGGGGTAGCTTTGTATATAAAGAAAGGGATAGAATATAAAGTAAATAATGATGTAGATGATAAGGGTTGTATAGAATCCGTCAATGTTGATTTGATAGGATTTAAAGGAAAAAAACTAAAAATGTTGATTTTTCTCTAGACCACCAGATACAGATATGGAGGACACATCAAGTTTTATGGAAAGGGTGATGAGTCTGTCTAAAAAATGTTATGTAGTGGTTATGGGAGATCCAAATATGTCACAGTTATATTGGAATAATGAAGGAATTAATAATACATCAGCAACTAGGCTGCTGAGGGAATTGCAATCAGCTGGGATTGTTCAGCATTCTCATGAGGCTACAAGGGGTAGTAACATATTAGACATCGTAATGTCAGATATCCCAGGGGAAATAAAACAGTTAATAATTGGACTGCCTGTAGATACAAGTGAGCATGATTCTATTACTTTTTATATTGATAAGACTAATAAGGTGATTAAGGGTGTTACTACCCAGTTTCTTTATAATAGAGGGAATTATGGGCTATTAAAGAGTCACTATTTCAATATGATTGGAAGAATATAATGAATGACCTGACTACTCAATATGCCTGGGATCTGTTTATTAATACAATAAATAACCTGGTTGACAGTTTTATACCTAAGAAAAAAGTATGTAATAATAGAGGGAAAAAGCCCTTTTGGTTAAATAAGAACATCATAAGGATAGGAAAAAGAAAGAAAGTACTATATAAAAAAATGAAACAGTCTGGTACAGTAGCTAATATTAAAAAGTATAAACAAATAGTAGGACAGATGAAAAGAGAACTACATAGAGCAAATAAACAAGCAGAGTTTAGATTGGCCATGACTAAAAATTACGTAAAAGGCTTATTTGCCTATGTGAATAATAAAAAGGTACAGAGTAGATCTGTGGGACCCTTAGTTGTGAGAGGAAAGTTAAGTAGTGATCCTATAACACTTTCGGAGGAATTTAGTAAGTATTTTAGTAATGCCTTCACTAAGGGAAATCTAAATATGAGGGTGGTAAAAGATGGGGAGGATAAATCATATGTTGAGGGAGCAATAACTGTGGATAAAGTAGTTAGGAAAATAAGGTCCTTAAAGGTGAGTAGGGCAGCAGGTCCAGAGGGAATTCATCCCAGGTTTATTAAGGAACTTGAAGCAAAATTGGTACCAGGCATTGCAGTGATTGGTCAGAAATCATTAGCAGAGGGATATGTGCAAACTGATTGGAGACTAGCCCATGTGGTGCCAATTTATAAAAAGGGGGATAGGAGCATTCCATCAGATTATCGACCAGTGAGCCTAACCTTGGTGATTAGTAAATAATTTGAGGGGATCCTGAGTGATGAAATAAAAAACTTTATGGAACAGAAAGGATTAGTGGATAATAGCCAGCATGGTTTTGTTAAAAATAGATCGTGTGAAACAAATATAGTCTGTTTTTATGATTGGGTGACTAGGAAGTTGGACCAGGGTAGGAATATTGATGTGGTAGTGTTGGATTTCAGCAGGGCCTTTGATAAGGTCCCTCATGGATAGCTATTATAAAAGCTGTTGGATATGGGAGTGGATGTAGGATTGGTGAGTTGGATTGGGTGTTGGTTGATGGATAGGATGCAGAGGGTGAGAGGTCAAGGTTACTTATCTGAGGTAGTGAGGGTGGAGAGTGGGGTGCAGCAGGGCTCAGTGATGGGATCATTGCTGTTTGGTATTTTTATGAGTGATCTGAAATTAAAGAGTAAGAAAAAGTTAGTTAAATTTGCAGACCATGTTAAAGTGTGGGGGGAGGGGTAGTTGATACTTTTGAAGACAGACTGAAGTTTGGACAGGATTTACTAGACATTGAGGAGTGGGCTCAAAAGAACTTTATGAGTTTTAATACTAATAAACGTGTAATGCTGAATATGGGAAAGGGTAACATAAAACAGGATTACTATATTCAGGGTAGTAAAATAAGATCTACTACCTGTGAGAAAGATCTTGGTGTGGTGTGTGTGTGTGTATATATATATATATATATATATAGACACACACAACAGGATATGAAAAATGGAACACACTGTAGAATAACAGCTAATAGATCTATGCATTTGGTAAATTGCATTAGAAGAAGCTTTCATACCAGGAATGCGGAAGTGCTCACTGAGGTGTTTAGATTGTATGTTAGACCAACTTTGGACTACTGTTCCTCAGTTTGGAGTCCTTATTTAAAAAAGGATAGGGTTTTGCTGGAATGTCCACAAAGAATTTTAACTAAAATGGCATCAGGTCACAGAAGCCAACCATATGAAACCAGATTAAAATCAATGGGACTATGGTCCTTGTCAAATAGGAGGAAGAGGGGTGATTTGTTGCTTTTTTACAAAGTCTTGCATCAGGATAGTTTGAGAACTGAATTAGGCTTGCTATATAGGAAAAAGATCTTTAACCGGAGAAAACATGATCAACAGTTAGTGAGTGAAAGGTGAAGCACTAATTTAAGAAAACGTGGGTTTGTATGTAGGGCAATTGAATATTGGAATAAGTTACCAGCATATGTTGTGCAGGCAGATTCTTTCACTACCTTTAAGATCAGGTTGGATAAACATATGACAGTTGGTGATGATTGTTACCTCCACTGACTTGTGGGGACAGCCTATAATGGGCTTTTTAGCCACCTTGACTGTCTTAAGTAACCTTAGTATGAACCTTAGTAATTGCAGATAGCGGATGTTATTAATACATTTTTTTGTAAGCAAGTTCAAGCCAAAGAAAGACACAGATGATATAATAACTAATGGACAGGAGGAGGTAGGTCACATTAAGGCAAGAACAGTAGATGAAGTATATCACAAATAAAAACATTTAAATATCACTAAATCACTGGGTCCTGATGAGTTACATCCAAGGCTTCTAAAATAACTTGGTAAAGAATTAGCAGGACTTGTATGTATGTTATTTAATAAATCTTTGTTAGAAGGTAATACGATCACAGAGTGGCATAGGGCGAACGTGACGCCATTCCACAAAAAAAAAGGGGACAAAAGTAATGTTGCAAACTTTCAACCTATTAGTCTAACTTCAGTCTTGGGAAAGCTGATGGAAGGATTTGTTAAAGATATTATTTTGTAGCATATAGAGGAGAAGGGCCTAATAGACATTACACAGCATGGCTTTAGTCAAGGAAGATCCTGACAAACCTATTACACTTTTTTGAAACAGCAGAGCATTGGATAGTGGATTCTTTGTGGATGTTATTTTTTTAGACTATTCAAAGGCATTCTATACGGTGCCCCACCATGAGATAATTAAGCAACTAATACAGTATGATTTTCATCCATGTATTGTATCATGGTTTCTGTCTTGGTTGAAGGATAGATATCAGAGGGTAACCATCAGAGATCATATTTCTGAGTGGATGGGAGTGACCAGTGGTGTACCACAGAGGTCTGTACTGGGCCCAGTGTTGTTTAATATTCTGATCTCAACTATGCAGACTTCTGAAAAGGCCTGGATATGTAAATACGCTGATGATTCCAAGATTGGGGCAATAATTAATAATATTAGAAGCAGCTCAGGACCTGCAGAAGGAAGTAGATCAGTTGAACAGTAAATCATGGCCTAGATTTTAACCCAGACAAGTGCAAAGTAATGCACTTGGGTTACAATAATATTAAGGTACAGTATAAAATGAGTAACACATATCTATTAACTACAGTGTTGGAAAAGGACTTAAGGGTATATATAAAGGGCAACCTGACTTGTGACCATCATGTCAAGGAAATGGTAAAGAAAGGGAACAAAATGATGGGATGCATATTGAGGGGAGTTAGGAGTAAACTGAGGGAGGTACTCGTCCATTATACACAGCCCTGATACGGCCACATTTTGAATACTGTGCACCGGTGATCTCTGTATGCAATATAGGTAGTATGAAACTTATGGAAAGTGTTCAAAGGAAGATGACCAAAAAAGTTAAGGGATTACATGAAATGCAGTGAAAAGCGTTACAAACTGAACATGTACTCGGTCACCTACAGTAAACTAAGGGGGGACTTGTGTTATGTGTATAAAGCCTTTAATAATGAAGGCCTGTGGGTAACATCAGGGCTAAACAGAAAGAATAGTCACAGGAGCACAAAATCACATGGAATGCAGTTGAGAGGAGAGATCTGCAAAACTAACAAAAGAGCACAATGGTTCGGTCAAAGGGTGGTAGGGCTATGGAACTCATTACTGGGCAGAGTGGTATATAGTGATTGGATGGCACAGTTTAAAACAGAACTGGATAACTACATGGGGAAGGAGGGGGTAACAGCACCACTGATACGTGGCAAGTCATTAAGGGCTAGGCCGCCTAATGACGTGAAATTTACTATGAAACATACAGAGATACAGTCAATGACTAATAAAACACAATTAGAAGTAAATTTACAGAATTCAAACGACTGTCTGGTATACTCAGTGGGAGCAACTCCATGTGAACAGTAGCCAAATTGAGGAGGATGAGAATAAATTAAGCATAGTATACCCACAGGAGCAGGTCTCACTGCATATTTCTTTAATGCGGGCCTTAATGGTACTAAAACCGACCAGTGAGGTACATTTTAAAGAGGTTTGGAGCGAGTTCTATGCTGAGGTAGTAACACAATTGATTGCTGATTTTTCAAGCTGCATAGCATGTCTCGGGATGTCCAGTAGGATGTAATTATGTTTTCTGAAGGAATAGCTAGTATGGGATGTATGGAAGAGTTCAGTGATGTAGCATGGGAGTTCATTTCATAGCACCTTGTATGCCCATATGAACAGATTTATTAATCTTCTAGTAGTTAATGAAGACCAGCTGACTGTTGCATGCAGTTCACAGTGATGAAGCCTAGGTGCTGAATCTCTGATGAACCTGAGTGCCCTATGGTAGAGCACATCTAACTTGGAAAGACAAGTAGCAGAACAGCAGCTGTAAATTAGGTCTGCTCAAAGATAATTCTTTACTACTGGAGAGGAGTAGCAAGCATTGCTGTACATAAATTTCTGAGAAATATCATTAATAAAGTAGGCGTTGTTTAAGAAATTTCCTGGAGGCATTTTTTATCACGCTTTCTTCAACAAGACCCGTTGGTTCAAATTCATCATTTTAGTGAATTCTTTCTTTCACGGGGACGTTGACATCAGCAAAAGGAAATGTTACATTTGAAGTTTTTAATGAAACACCTATAATGGTCTGCGTATAGGCTAAATGCTGTAGTCCTACCTGGGAGCTGTTTACTGGAAGTGACATCAAAGGTGATAGATCTATGACCTTTAGGTTATACAAGCTATCATGCAGAACCACTAACAGTCTCTAGAGGTACCTGGAGCTGGTCAACCTGTACCCCTCAGTAAAGCCATTGTAAATGAAATGGTGGGTGATAGCGGTCTTCCCCCACTCCCAGGGCCCGTAAGACGGCTGTGTTTAATGTCTTAACCATTGTTGCACTACAGGACTTTTGTCAGCACCCTACTTTATACCCTTTTCTCAGTTTGCCCCATTCAGGTATCTCAGTAACCATCAATCTCTGAACTTTTTAACAACTCTAACAGTCCTCCTAATTGGTTTCAACACCATGGTTTCTGGGTTCCCTGATTCAGTCACATGGTATACCCCTTTAGATTTTCAGTCTATCCAAAGTATTGTTTAATGTTCCACCATCGATGTACTTCGTTTTCAATTACTGGATGGGACTTCAGCAAGCAACAGTGAGCTGTCTTCTTCTGTAATGACTTGTTTCAAGATCATGGGGAGCCATCCCTCATAGGCCCTCACTGGGAGCAGGAAAGTTTTTTGTCAGGGCAGCTCAATGTATCCCAGAGAGAACACCTCTGTACGAAACCACTCATTTACTTGTGTGGTGCCTCTGTTATCAACATTCAATAGGCTAACCACAGTCCTTATCTGCCAGGCTGTTTCATGACTACCTTGTCAGTATGGGTGGATTGCTAACCAGTACATGAATCATCAGTGCCCAAATTACTCTTCCTTGAAATGAATAAACAGTGTGTGGCACAGAAGTGGAATCTAAACTGTTAGAATGAGGCAGTGAACTTCCCCACAGGTACTTGAAGATCTTTTTTAACGTTTCCAAACATGGGTTTCTTTAGAATGTGCCCCGAATCCTTTAAATTTACGTTTCTTCCATTGCTTTTGCAGATGATCTACCATATATCAAATGTTTCAGAAGCCCAAACATCTCCAGCACATCTTCAGAAACTAGCACCTACACCACAAATTCAAATGTTCTGAGTTTTTAAACAGCAGGCAAAGTGTTATTGCTATCTGTGATTAAATAGTTTTCTTTTAGCTATGACAATACTAATTCCTAGAGCAATTCCAAACACTTTCAGTTCTCTCTAATAACTTATGGAGTCTTTGCAGTGTATTTCCTGCACTTTGTCTGCAGAGCTGGATTGCAGCCGTTGCTCCTCTTGTGCTTTGGGGAGCGACTTTTATGAATGTACAAGCAGAGAGTTCCCCAACTGCTGAAGGTAAGCAGGTCAACACATGAACCCCCTTTCAGGAGCCAGTTGAGCATCAGCAGTCACTTTTCGTTCCTTTGGAGACTGTGTTCACATGGTGTGTTTATTTGCCTGCAATAGCACTGCGGATTTTCATCAAGGGTATCTCTTGCATCAGGTCACACCTATGGAACTATAGCCACCAGGCATTAGGACCAGATGGAAACTTCTAGCTAGCAGTCTACAAGGGGCCACCCCCAACGATGTCAGATGCAGGTGACATCCCTTCTGCCCTCATCATTTCCTTTCCCACTATTGCTCATTAGACTCCACAGAGACACTGCCGCTTCAGTCGACCACCAGTTTTCTGTCTTTTCATTTTCTTTCTTCTCTCACGCTAGTTTTAGTAATCACTTTATTTTAAAGTGATTTGGGGTTTTTGTTTATGCCGACTGACTCCAAAAAACTCTTTCACTACTGTGAGTGCTGACAGAAGATCTTCTATATGACGACCACGATGCCTGCATCTGCTGCATAGGCCCGGACCACAACGCTAAGGCCTGTGAAGTCTGCCATGGATTAAACCAGGCTACCCGGTGGCACTGGCAGAAGGCCCTCAAAAGCTTCCTGCTGAAACAGAAGGTCACCCAAATGGAGAGGGAGCTCCAGTCCAGAAGCTCCTTCACTTCCCCTGCCCCGTTCATGGGCTTCCACTCCTCCAAGGCCCGGGACAAGTCGGCCAGGAAGCACAAACACTGGAATAAGGATCTAAGCAAGGAGAGGTCCTCCCTAGTTCATTCGCAGTCATCGATTCGGGCGGCGGCCACTTCACCGGCAGCCACCTCTGCCACCCACAACCTCTCTTCATCAGGATCGGCTCTGGAAGCACCTCCTGCCAATCTTACCTTAGCTGGTAATGGCTTCTCAGTGTCGGGCCTCCTGTTGCCTGCACCGACTTTCCAGCCCCTGCAGTTCTAGCCCCTCTTCCCCATGGGCCACCAGACAGGGAGCTTCACTGATTTGGCTTTGGCCAGTACTGGTACATTGTTATCTACAATCCCTCCTCCCCCAGTGATGTCCTCAGTCTTTACCTTGGCCTCCACTTCAACGTTGAGGATCATATCTCCCCTGTCATCACCTCAGGCCTCCACATTGTCAGCGGGGTCTCAGCCCACCCCGGTGACATCCCAGGCTGCCATATCGACGCCGGGGCCTCAGACCCTCCCATCGTTACCACAGGCCATACCGCTGGTGCTGGGTCCCCAAGCTCACCCGCTGGTGCCACGAGGTGTTACAACACTGGTCTCTGTCGATGTCCCAGCCATGGTATACTCCTTCTGGGAGTTCGTGCACCACCTTGCCCTTCTTTTCGGGGTTGACAGTGCTGGGGTCTGCTAGGTCTACTCCAGTGTCAGTGCCTTCCGTTGTGCTGTGACTTGCTTATCCTCAATCCTCGACGTCTATGCCTGTTTCAGAGCCAGACCAGGAGGACGAGTACTATCCTGATCTCGTCCCTCAGGAGGATGAGGATGAAGATGATAATGAGGGTGAGGGAGAAAGGGATGCCAGCCCCTGTCACTCTACCTCCACTGTTTCCGCAGGGGGTGAGGACTTTACCAAATATACCCCGAGATCCCCCCGACGATGACCCTTCTTTCATCTCAGTGATGAGGCAGTGACAGACTGTCATGGGTTTTGATGCTGAAGAGCAGAATGTCACTAGGAGGAATCTGACTGAATATTTGGAATTGCCAGATTCTCTCCCCCCATATCATTCTGCCTCTGACAGCGGCTTTCGAGGATGCCACCATGGCTTCCTGGTACAGACCAAATTTAATTTATACCATTCCCAGAAAGGCAGACAGCTTGCACCAGGGTCCCTCAGAGAAACCATAGTTTGCAGAGCAACCACAGGCAGATTCAGTGGTCATAAATGCTGCCCATGATAGGACCAAGAGGCCAAAACACTTCAGCTCTCTTCCACCTGATAAGAAGTCCAGAAAGCTGGACCTTTTGGGGAAAAAGGGCCTTTGCCTCTACTATGCGGTCCATCAGGGCGATGAATTATATTGCTAATATGGTCAAATTTCAGAACACCCTCTGGAAAAAGGCCAGAAGTGCTGCCCAGGCTCTTCCAGAAGGACCCTAGAGACAGGAACTGCTCAAAGTCCTGCAGCCTGAGGCAGACATGGGCAAGCACCTCCTGAGGTTGGCCTATGATGCAGCTGATGCCTTCACTACAGTGGCTGCAGTTGGCATCTGCCTAAGAAAGCATTCCTGACTCGGGGTGTTTAGGTTTGTTACTGATGTGCAACAGTCAATCCTGAATGCCACCTTCAGAGGCTATAAGCTCTTTGGGGTGGACATGCAGGGCATATTTTCTAACATAGAAACAGAAACATAGAAGTTGACGGCAGATAAGGACCGCAAGGCCCATCCAGTCTGCCCATTTCTTTTTCTACCTTATAAATGTGCCATCGGCCTTTGCTCTGTCAGTGGCCTATCTATTCATAGTCATTTGTATTGCTCCCTTATGCCTATCCCATGCCTGTTTGAAGCCCTGCACTGTATTCATAGCCACCACTTCTTGTGGTAAGCCATTCCATGCATCCACCACCCTTTCTGTGAAAAAAATTTCCTCACATTCCCCCTTAATCGGCCTCCCTCTAATCTCATGCTGTGTCCTCTTGTCCTGCTATTTTTCTTATATTTAAACATGTTAGACTCTTTCACCTTGTTTATGCCCTTAAGGTGTTTGAATGCCTCGATCATATCACCTCTCTCCCTCCTTTGCTCAAGGGTATACATATTGAGCTCCGTTAATCTGTCCTCATATGTCTTCTGATGCAGTCCCTGCACCATTTGTTGCCCTTCTCTGGACTGCCTCAATTTGGTTAATGTCCTTGTGAAGGTGTGGCCTCCAATACTGCACGAGTACTCCAGATGGGGCCTAACCAGTGTCTTGTACAGAGGGATTATTACCTCCTCTTATGACTTGTGATACCCCTACTAATACACCCTAACACCCCCTAGCCTTACCTACTGCTTTAGAGGTCTGCTTGGATGATTTTAGGTCATCAGTGATGATGATGCCCAAGTCTCTTCTTCCTTTGTGACTGCTAGCAACTCCCTCCCAGCCTATAGGTGGCTTCAGGGTTTCTCTTCCTATGTGCATGATTTTGCACTTCTTTGCATTAAATCCCAGTTGCCACTCTTCTGACCATTCTGCTAGTTTATCCAGATCTCTTCTCATTCTGCCCACCCCATCTGGATCATCTACTCTGTTGCAGATCTTGGTGTCATCTGCAAACAGACAAGCCTTACCCTTTAGTCCATCTGCAAGGTCACTAATGAAAATGTTGAAGAGGACTGGCCCCAGGACTGATCCCTGAGGTACCCCACTTGTGACTTGCATCTCTTCTGACTGTATACCATTTACCACCACTCTCTGTTTCTGCCCACAACCAGCTTGCCACCCAGTTGACCAACTTCTGACCCACCCCGAGCCTACCCAGCTTATTTATCAATCTTCTATGTGGAACAGTGTCAGAAGCTTTGCTGAAGTCAAGGTAGGCGACATCAACTGCCCCTGGTCCACCACTCTGGTTACCCAGTCAAAGAAATCTATGAGATTAGTTTGACAGGACCTTCCTTTGTAAACCCATGCTGTCTTGGATCCTGTGCCCCTATGGTTCCAGGTGTTGCACTATCCTTTCCTTAAGGAGTGCCTCCATAATCTTGCCCACTACTGAGGTAAGACTGACCAGTCTGTAGTTCCCCGCCTCCTCCCTGCTACCACTCTTGTGGAGCGGAATCACATGAGCCCTTCTCCAGTCTTCTGGGACCTCTCCTGTGCTCAGAAACTCACTAAACAATTCTGCTAATGGTTCTGCTAGTTCCTCCTTTAGCTCCTTAAGTACCCTGGGATGTATGCCATCAGGTCCCATTGCCTTATCCACCCTGAGCTTAGCAAGCTCTTGTAGGACCCTTTCTTTTGTGAAGGGAGTAGTGCTCACCTCCTCCCCACTGTGTCCATGATGCTGAGCTGTGGGCCCTGCCCTACCTTCTCTTAAGTAAATACTGAGCAAACGTATCTATTTAGGATAGATGCCTTTACAGGGTCCTCCTCCTCACATGCTCCCTTTTCTCCATTAAGCTTAGCAATGCCCCCTCTGGACTTTCTCCTTTCACTAATGTATCTATAGAAAGTCTTGTCACCTTGTTTTACTGTTCGTGCTAGTGTTTCCTCCGTTTGGGACTTTGCCTGCCTTACTGCCTTACCTGCTTCCCTTAGGGCAGTTTGGTATGCCTCCCTATCTTCATCCCGCTGTGTTCCCTTATATTTCCTGAAGGCCAGCCTTTTGGCTCTGACCTTTTCTGCTACTGTATTTGAGAACCAAAGTGGTTTCCTTCTTCTTTTGCACTTCCTTTTCTGTCTAACACAATGGGATGTTGCTTCAAGTATTGCATCCTTAATGCTTGCCCACTTTGCCTGTACCCCTCACCTGTGTTTCTTTTGCCAGGGCTAGCTTAACTCTGTTGGCCATCTCATCAAAGTCAGCTCCTCTGAAGTCCCATATTTTTGCCTTGGAATGGGATGATTTAGATGTAGTAGCCAAATTGAACCATACCATGTGATGGTCACTGGCCCCCAGGTGACCTTCTACCTGGAGATCTGTGATCTGTTCTTTGTTAGTCAGTACTAGATCTAGGATAGCCCTGTCTCTTGTGGGTTGCTGTACCAGTTGTTTGAGGCCCTCCCTGCAGGAATCCACTATGAGTCTAGTTCTGGCAGATGTTCCTGCTGGTATTGACCAATCTGTATCCGGCATGTTGAAGTCTCCATTATCAGAACCTCCCTTTAGCTGTCATGTTTGTATATCTTCTAACAGTAATGTGTCTATGTCCTCCCTCTGGTCTGGGGGCCTGTAGACAATCCCAGTTCTTATGGCTGTCCCATTTCCTGTTTCCCGGGTGACCCACAGTTCTTCTGGCTCCTTATGTGTATTCTGAATTTCTGTAGCTTTGATATTTTCATTAACATACAGGGCCACTCCTCCTCCCCCCCCTTTTTGCACCTCGGTCTCTTCTGAACAATACATAGCCAGGTACTGAAGTCTCCCAAGTGTGGTTACTGGTAAACCACGTCTCACTAATTGCTACTATGTCCAGTTTAGCCTCTGACATTATTGCCTGCAGGTCTGGGATCTTATTTCCCAGGCTGTGAGCATTTTGTACATGATTTCCATTGGCCAGATTTTGGTGTGTTAGTTGTTGGGTGAAGTTTGGCATTACCCTGTGCATCGTATGGGAGACAAACCTTTTTCTTACCTGGTGATGCAAATGAGCAGCAAACATGCTGAATTCCTGTTTGACCACTAGCTGAGGGGGGGTGTTCTTCCCATTTGACGTATGGGGTGCTGCACCCCTCTCCCCATTTGCTAGTTTAAATATTCTGCAAAGACGTCAAACTTCTGCCCCAATGCACTGACTCCCTCTTTAGTCAGATGCAGTCCATCAAATTTAAAGAACTTTCGCTCCCAGAACTGTTGCCAGTTCCCTACAAATCTGTGTCCTTTTTCCTGGCACCAGCCCTTGAGCCACGTGTTTAGCTCCCCTATCTCCCCTTCTCTGACCTTCCGTCCATCAGCTCCCCTCTCCCAGACTGACAGGATCTCAGAGAAGGAGATGCCAGATGAAATAGATGATAGTTTGTCACCCAGCCTAGTCAGGTGTTCCTTGGTCTCCACAACTGACCGGCTGGCGAGATCATTAGTCCCTATGTGTACTAGGACATCAATGTTTTCTCCTGCTTTGTGAACAATTTTAGCAATGCGGTCAGTGTCTCTCCATGCTGATGTACCTGGGAGACATCTGACCATCACCCCTGGCTGGAGATGGGTATCAACTCCCCGAATCATGGAGTCTCCTATGATCAGAAGTTTTTTGGATTTCCTTTGTGCTTGTTTTGTTTTGGTTCCTGATTTGGGTGAGTTTTGTTGTGCTAGCTCCTGTGCCATGATGTCCTGCTCTGCAGTGTCTTCTGCCTCTTTATTTGATTTCAGAGATAGAGGCAGATACCTGTTTGTAGTGTTTATATGGTTTTGGAGGTAATATGTTGGAGAGCAGAGAGTGATGGGGCACCCGATTTGCCCCTCCTAACCACCTGCCAACCTCCTGGACCAACTACCCTCTGCGGTTGAGGGTTTTTCTGTTGGATGCTGGGGAAATGGCGGGTGGTTCTTATAATGTATTTCCTCTTCAATATGAAATTTGAGGCGTGCAATCTCTGCCCATGCTGCCCGGAGCTGAGCCCTAAGATCTCCAAAGGCCCAGCATGTAGGACAGTGTCCTAAATCCTGTAAGACTGTCCTTCTGAAAATTGTTCCACAGTACCTGCAGTTAATGAAATCCATTCCAAATAAGTTGCTGGTTTGTAACCTAGTCAGAGTAATTAGAAGGAAAAAAAAATGAAAAAAAAATACAAGTAATGGTTTAATTGTGCTTTGTTTAACTTGTTATAACAAGTTAAATTACTAGATGCCCTGTAAATGAGATCACTTGATGAGGCCCCACTGATCCGCCCCTTCCTGCTCTCACACAGGAAATGTCACAACTGTGGTACCCTATAAAAGGAGTGTAGCATGGGTGGTTGGGGATGGGGTGGGTGGCTGGGCCCTTCCCTGCCTAAAAGAAGAACCACGGATGAAAGAACAAGGAGGTAAGAGCAGAAACAATCAGTCAACAACAAATGCAGTAACCTGAAAGCTTATCCTAATGTTAGATAAAACTGTAAAACCTGTAAAGCACCACCTGTAATAATTTCAGAGAAGATATCGCTGTAAGAAACACTTTGCTCCAGAGAAAATAAAGCAGTAACAGAAGATATACCTTGCAAAAGACAATTTGAATCAGAAGATTACAGGAGTAATCTGTTAGACACACCTGTAGGCACACCTTGTAATAATGCAGAAGAAGGTATACCAGCAACAACAATTTGAATCAGAGAAAAAATAAAGCAATGAAATGTTAGCAACAAACAGTAGCAATCCCTGTGAGTAAAAAATAAAAACACCACCACACAGTAAATCTGCTTAGCCAAACTAAGTCTTAATCCTTTTCCCTTGCTCTGGTAAGTTTCTCTACTCTGCCTTTCAAGCAGTCTTAGAAGGAAAGAGCTCAGGTGAAGCTAGGTGCCTTGGCCAGCAAACCAAGTCTTCTACCTCCCAAGATATCAACTAACCTGACTTTTTAACCCTTCTTTCTGTTGGAAATTACTGACAGTTTGCCAGCTCCACCCCCCACCCACATACACACCTATTCCTTTGGAAGAGCTGTGAGAGGAAAAGCAATTAGCTCCTTCAATGTGAGAAGGAGACTGAAACACCTCTGAGACAACAAACCTTTTCAACAAACAAGAATAAAATAAAACACAGTGTCAAACAGTAATTTTGCTTAGCCCAATGATAAAAAAGTCACAAAAATGTAAGCTCCACCTGTAATACAGTAATTTCAGAGAAGATATACCCTGTAAGAAACACTTTGCTCCAGAGAAAAATAAAGCAGTAACAGAAGATATACCTTGCAAAAGACAATTTGAATCAGAAGATTACAGGTAATCTGTTAGCACACACCTGTAGGCACACCTTGTAATAATGCAGAAGAAGGTATACCAGCAACAACAATTTGAATCAGAGAAAAAATAAAGCAATGAAATGTTAGCAACAAACAGTAGCAATCCCTGTGAGTAAAAATAAAACACCACCACACAGTAAATCTGCTTAGCCAAACTAAGTCTTAATCCTTTTCCTTGCTCTGGTAAGTTTCTCTACTCTGCCTTTCAAGCAGTCTTAGAAGGAAAGAGCTCAGGTGAAGCTAGGTGCCTTGGCCAGCAAACCAAGTCTTCTACCTCCAAGATATCAACTAACCTGACTTTTTAACCCTTCTTTCTGTTGGAAATTACTGACAGTTTGCCAGCTCCACCCGACACATACACACCTATTGTTTTGGAAGAGCTGTGGGAGGAAAAGCAATTAGCTCCTTCAATGTGAGAAGGAGACTGAAACACCTCTGAGACAACAAACCTTTTCAACAAACAAGAATAAAATAAAACACGGTGTCAAACAGTAATTTTGCTTAGCCCAATGATAAAAAAGTCACAAAAATGTAAGCTCCACCTGTATTACGGTAATTTCAGAGAAGATATACCCTGTAAGAAACACTTTGCTCCAGAAAAATAAAGCAGTAACAGAAGATATACCTTGCAAAAGACAATTTGAATCAGAAGATTACAGGAGTAATCTGTTGCTTACCCTTACCTGTAAGCACACCTTGTAATAATGCAGAAGAGAAGGTATACCAGCAACAACAATTTGAATCAGAGAAAAAATAAAGCAATGAAATGTTAGCAACAAACAGTAGCAATCCCTGTGAGTAAAAAAATTAAAACACCACCACACAGTAAATCTGCTTAGCCAAACTAAGTCTTAATCCTTTTCCCTTGCTCTGGTAAGTTTCTCTACTCTGCCTTTCAAGCAGTCTTAGAAGGAAAGAGCTCAGGTGAAGCTAGGTGCCTTGGCCAGCAAACCAAGTCTTCTACCTCCTAACCTACAGGCCTTGGGAAGGACTCTGCAGTCTGTCCATTCTTTGTACTACATCCAGCAAAAACATATCCGGTCAAAATTACGCGGTGAAAAACATACAGACATAAAAGCGTGCACAGTTTCAGAGCTAGTTTATTTATATTTGTGTGGTTTTTGACCATGCACTTCTGTGGGATCTGTACAGTGCACTTTTTGACCACTCCATTTTTCACTGCCTGATTTTGACCTGGACCCCAGCCAGAAAGTGGCCAGAAGGTGCCCTTTTGTCAGGCTTCTGTAAGCCTAAGAAGGGCACCAAGCTCCAGGGCAAGCATCGGGCAGCAACAGCCTTGCCTACCCCTACGTCAACCACTGGGAGGGCCCCCAGAGAGGGTAATGTGGCCCCGGCTGCAGGTGCTACCTCAGCATGACTTCTTGACAGATCCCCGCCCTCCAGTACTGCAGGAGGTTGTGGTAGAGAGTTGTTTTCCCCTCCACCTGGACAGGTGGAGAGAAATCACTGCAGATGCTTGGGTCCTGCAGCTCATAGAACATGGTTACACTCTAAAACTTATGGAGTCACCTCAAGATCTACTGCCAGTTCATTCAAGCTACCCTCCAGACCACATTCTGGTGCTGCTGAGGGAAATTCGCATGTTGCTGCAAAAAAAAGGCTGAACCTGTTCCCAAGGATCAGAGGAACAGGAGGTTCTATTTCCACGTCCTCCTAGTCCCCAAATCCAGGATTTATGACCTGTCTTAGATCTGAGACACCTGAATTTCTTCATACAGTTCAAGAAGGTCAGGATGGTGACTCTGCATGGCCTGCTGCCCCTGCTGCATCAGGGAGACTGGATATGCTCCCTTGACATGCAGGAAGCATACCAGCATGTCAAAGTCTGAGCTTCCCACCTGCAGTATCTCCAGTTCCAGGGGGAACACTGCCAGTTCCAAGCATTGCTCTTTGGCTTGTCCTCTGCACCATGGGTCTTTACCAAATGCTTGGTGGTGGTAGCAGTGGCCCTCAGGAGGCAGGGACTATACATTTTCCCTTACTTGGATGACTGGTTGCTCAAAGCTCAGTCCAGGGAGAAACTGCTCCAGACCCTAGAGTGTACCAGGCAGTTATTCCATGCCCTGGGGATCATGATTAATCGGCCCAAGTCAGTCTTGACCCTTTGCAAGTGCCTACAGTACATTAGGGCAGTAGTGGACACGGCTTGGGGCTTTGCATCCTTGATGTAGGATAGTGGAGACCACCTGATGGCTCAGGCCCAGCTGCTCTACAACAGCAGATGTGTCACGGCCAGAACCTTCTTAAGGCTTCTGGGCCTGATTGTTGCAACCATTGTCACCATATCTTTGGCCAGGCTCCACATGTGGATCCCCCAGTGGACATGGAGGGTCCAGTGGGACCAACAGATCAGCAACCTAGAACAGTGAGTTCTAGTCTCCTCTCCAGTAAAAAAGGTGCTGCTGTGGTGGATGCAACCCAGCAACCTGTTGAAAGGGATTCCCTTCCTCATTCCTTCCCCTCAGCAGATTTTCACCACATATGGCTTAGGGTTGGGCTGGAGGGGGGGCCCATCTGGGGCCTCATCAGATTCAAGGGACATGGTCCAGAGTGGAGACTGCCCTCCACATCAGTGTCCTAGAGATGAAGGCCGTCCTGTATGCTTTACAAGCCTTCCAGGCCCATCTGTCCCCGGGCCATCTGCTTGTGCAGACAGATAATATCAGTGTAGTCCACTACTTCAACAAACAAGGGGGGACCCATTTGTACCATCTGTGTTGGGAAGTGATGAGGGTCTGGCACTGTGCTCTAGAACACAGCCTAGAACTGTTAGCCATCCATGTTCCAGGTGTATAAAACATTCTGGCAGACAGGCTCAGCCATTCACAGTCTTGGATGTATGAGTGGGAGCTGCTGGCCTCGGTTGTAGAAGACCTGTTTGACAGGTGGGGTTGTCCACAGTTGGACCTTTTTGCATCCCCACTCAACACAAAACTGCCATGTTTCTGCTTGCTCGCTCAAGGCCTGGAGTTTTCTGGTGGGACACATTGTCCCTCTTCTGGCTAGGGAGGTTCATCTACACCTTTTCTCTCTTCCCTCTAATCCAGTGAGTGCTGATCAAGCTCCAGATGGAAGGGGTCACTTTGATCCTCATTGCCCCCTTCTGGCCTTGTCAGATCTGGTTCCCCTTACTGCAGCAGCTGGTGGTGAAACCTCCAGTGCCCGTGCCTCACTGCAGAGGCTTGCTGTCACAGCAACAGTGCACCCTGGTCCATCCTGACCTCAAGTCTCTGCACCTCCATCCATGGCTCCTAAAGACATAGCCATTGATAGATATGGGATGTCCCTAAAGGTGGTTGATGTCTTGGTGGTTGCTAGGAAGCCCTCCACCATGGCCACTTATTCTATGAAGTGGAAGCGCCTTGATCTGTGGGTGGCTTCCCATCATTTGGACCCTTTCAGTTGCTCAGTGAATCAGATTCTGGAGTACTTGCTGCCCCTCTCAGATTCTGGCTTGCAGTACTCCTCCATTAAGATGTACCCGTCAGCTATTTCAGTCTTCCATGTGCCTCTTAGTGGCCGTACGGTGGCACAACTAGAGGTCCTTATTGAGAGGCATTCTCCATCCAAAGCCTCCCATCCGCAGTCTGGTCCCACCTTGGAACTTGAATTTTGTGTTGGAGAAGCTTACGCTTACTCCTTTTGAGCCAGCCGCAACATACGAGCTATGCTTTCTGTTGTGCAAAGTGTTATTTTTAGTTGCTATTACTTCAGCTCAAAGGATTTCTGAGCTTCAGGCTCCAATGTGTGAGCCTTCCTATTTGATTTTCCACAAAGACAGATCTACAGATACACAGAAGGTGACGGCAGACAAGGACCGTATAGCCTACCTAGTCTGCCCCCCTTTTCTCTTCCTGAGGCATTACCGCAGACCCTAGTTGATCTTCAACTTACCATCTCTTCCCTTTTCCTAGAGTACTCTTATGTCTATCCCATGCATTCATGAAGTCCCCTACTGTTTTTGCCCCCACCACCTCTTCAGGGAGGTTGTTCCAAGCATCCACTACTCTTTCTGTGAAAAAGTACTTCCTCACATTGCCCCTGAGCCTACCCCCTCTAGCCTCATATCATGCCCCCTTGTTCTCGTACACCTTCTTTTCTGAAAGATATTGCTCTCCTGTACCTTGTTTATCCCCGATGTACTTGAATGTCTCTATCATATCCCCAGTCTCTCTCTCCTCTCCTGCAAGGAATACATATTGAGGTCCTCTAGTATTTGCTCATATGACTTTTGGTGCAGCCCTTGCACCATTTTTTGTTGCCCTTCTCTAGATTGCCTCTGTTTTGTCCGTGTCCTTCTGGAGATAAGGTTTCCAGAACTGGACACAGTACTCCAGAAGAGGTCTTACTAGTGATCTCTACAGTGGCATAACCACCTCCTTTTTTCTACTGGTGTTACCTCTCCCTGTCCACCCTAGAATCGCACTGGCTCTCCCCACAGACTTCTCACATTGTTTGGTTACCTTTAGGTCATCAGATATGATTACCTCTAGGTCCCTTTCTTGACTGGTGGCCATCAGTCCTACCCCCAAAATCTTGTACTCCTCCGGATTTCTATGCTCCAAGTGCATGATTTTACACTTATTTGCATTGAATCTTAGCTGCCAAACTCTCGACCACTCTTCAAGCATGTTTAGATCCTTTTTCATTTTTCCACCCCTCCGGAGTGTCGACCCTGTTGCAGATCTTACTGTCATCTGCAAAGAGGCATACCTTCCCCTCAAGCCCCTCTGCAATGTCACTTGCAATGTCAATGTCACAGGATGTCTTTGCATACAAATGCTAAGTTTCTTCTGAAGGTGGTGTCTGAGTTTACCTTAAATCAAACCATCCACCTGCCTGTCTATTATCCAGAACATGCCAATCCAGTGGAAGCATTACTCCACACTTTAGATGTGCATAGAATCCTGCGTTACTGTACACACTGTATGAAGGACTACAGGAAGTCCTGGCAGCTGTTTATTTTTTTCTCCCCAGGAAAGAGGGTGTACCAATTTCTAAACAGTGCCTGTCCAACTGGTTGGCCAACTGTATTACTTTTTGTTATAGGAAGTATGGTAAGGAATTTCCTGGTGGTGTTTATGATCATTCAACCAGAAGCATGGTCACTTCAGGAATGTTTCAGCTGCAGTGATCTGTGCTGCTGTAACTTGGAGTTCTGTCCACACTTTCACTAAACACTACAGTCTGAATATTGTCTTTAGAAGAAGGACAAGCTTCGGCCTGGCTGTGCTTCATGGCCTCCTGTCTTAAGTCTATAGCCTCCAGCCACCCAGACTGGTTCTCTGTCAGAACTGCTTTGGACTTGTTCCATAGTTGTGGCCTGATACAAGAGATGCCCTTGATGAAGACAGTACGGTTATGTAAGAACTTACTGTAACAGTAGATATTCAAAAGGATCTTTTGCATCAGGCCATGCCATCCCATCCACCACCCCTGTCCCCCTTAGCCTTAAGGCTTTCTTTCTCTGTTCCTCTTTATCCAGGATGGTTCACCTTCTGTTTCACCTTTTCATGGCAGGAACCTCTAGCTCCCCTTGGTCTCGCAACAGGAGAGTCTCTGTACATGGTCTCCGGTGGGAGAATTGAGGTGGGCGCGGGGCCACCCACCCTTACAGAACCCCTTGTCACCCTCCAAGATGGAGGGTGACAGTCAGACTGCAACCCCCCCACCCCAATCTCGGGCGGTGTATCACCAAGTACCTGTCCAGAGTCATGGCTTTCAATGTGGGGCCTGGATTTTCATCCAGCCAGGTCTCGGTGATGCAAGCTAAGTCCACCGAACCAACAAGATCAGCAATAATGCCAGTCTTGTTTCTGACAGACCTAGCATTGCATAACACTGCCCGAGTTGAATGAACCTCGGAGGCTGTCAAGCCCATCTGTCTACTAGATTCCGTAGTGCCCTTGGGTAGGTCAAATGCTGTAGGTGAGGGTTGTACAGAATATTGAATTATAATGTTTGACTTGTATACTTGTTTTGTACAGCGCCTTGAAAATTTGAAAGGCACTTTAGAAATAAAATGTATTATTATTATTTATTATTATTATATGGGAGGGACGTCACCTGCATCTACCACCATCGTGGGCGGCCCCTTGTAGACTGCTAGCTAGAAAAGTTTCCATGTGGTTCTAGTGCCTGATAGCCATAGTTTCAAGAAATCCTCTCAAAGATCTATAGGTGTGGTAAGTTCTTAAGTAACTGTATGTTTTTGTTCCTGCTTGATACTGTTCATCGTGGAACTACTCTCAGACTGCCAACTCACAGTTGTCACTCAAGTCGGCAGCATGTCTCCATCTGCAGTTGCACAAGTAAGGAATGTCCCACTGTTCTCATGCAGAGAACGCGGGTCCATTGCTGCTGGCTAACGCTACCTTTGTGGTGCCTAGAAAAGGTACTTCCAACTGTAATTAAACAACAAACAAACGAACACCAGAATCTAATTAATTGGATCCTGTTTAGCTAGGTTCAGGTGTTTGTTTTTTAAAATATATAATTTGGGGGTATTTTCCACTTTTTTTATGTAAAAAAGCAAAAAACAAGATGGTGGCTTGGCTGTCACAACCCAAAAACAGTTTTTTGGTTCAAGACAACTAAGTATGCAAACCAAAAATGGTCTTGCAACCCCAGCATTTTCAGTTCGTATTAGAGGATTAACTCAAAACCCAACCGAGTATGCTCAGAAAAAAACCTTTAAATCCTTATAACTCAGGAACCAATTAATATTTTTTCATTAAACTTTCGAAAGTCACTGCCTTGTCACAGGTCACTTCTACCCTAAAGGTTTTGGCAAAAAAAGTCTAAACATAGAAACAGAGAATTTGACGGCAGATAAGGACCGCTTGGCCCACCTAGTCTGCCCATTTTCCTACCTAACAGATAAGCTGCAGATCCTAGTTAACCAACAGCTTACTTCCTCCTACCCCCCACTAGGACTGCCTTATGCCTGTCCCATGCATTCTTGAAGTCCCTCACTGTTCTTGACTCCACGACCTCCTCAGGGAGGCTATTCCACGCATCCACAACCCTCTCAGTGAAAAAATACTTCCTCACATTACCTCTGAGCCGTCCCCCTCTGTCTTCAAATTGTGCCCCTTGTTCTTGCACATCTCTTTTCTGGAAGATGCTACCCTCTTGGACTTTAATTCCTTGAGGTGCCTTGAAGTTTCTATCATGTCCCTCTCTCCTTCTTTCCTCAAGGGTATACATATTAAGCTCCTTTAGTTTTCTTCAGTATGTCTTCTGGTGCAGACCCTGCACCATTTTGGTTGCCCTCCTCTGGACAGCCTCCACTCTGTCTATGTCTTTATGGAGATAGGGTCTCCAGAACTGCACACAGTACTCCAGATGGGGTCTCACCAACTGTCTGTACAGAGGGATAACAACTTCCTGTTTTCTACTATTGATGCCTCTTCCTATGCATCCCAGTATCCCCCCAGCCTTCCTTACTGCCTTCTCACATTGCTTGCCCACCTTTAGGTCATCTGATATAATTACCCCCAGGTCCCTTTCCATTTTTACTGTTGTCAATATCTCACCCCCCATTGTGTATGCTTCCCCTGAGTTTTTGTTTCCCATGTGCATTACCTTGCATTTCTTTGCATTGAATCTGAGCTGCCATACGTTCAACCATACGTTCAACCATTCCTCCAACCTTGCCAAGTCCCTTCTCATCCTTTCCACTCCATCTTGTGTATCAACCCTGTTGCAGATCTTTGTGTCATCTGCAAATATACATACTTTTCCTTCCAGTTCCTCTGCAATGTCACTTATAAAGACATTAAAAGGGACTGGTCCCAGTACTGAACCCTGCGGTACCCCGCTAGTAACCCTCCTTTCTTCACTGTGTACTCCATTTACTACTACCCTTTGCGTCCTGTTGTCTAGCCAATTTTTTATCCAGGCTACCACCTTGGGACCCACTCCAAGGCTGGCTATCTTGTGTATTAATCTTTTTGTGTGGGACTGTATCAAATGCCTTGCTAAAATCTAGGTAGGCCATGTCCACAGCCCCTCCCTGGTCTACTACTTTGGTCACCCAGTCAAAGAAATCTATTAGATTCATCTGACATGACCTTCCCATCATGAATCCATGCTGCCTTGGGTCCTGTGCCCCACTGGCCTCTAGGTACTCAACAATTCTTTCCTTCAGAAGTGATTCCATCATTTTCCCTACCACTGAGGTCAAACTAACTGGTCTGTAGTTTCCTGCCTCTGTCCTGCTCCCACTTTTGTGAAGAGGAATCACATCTGCCCTCCTCCAGTCCTCGGGTACCACCCCATCCTCCCATGATTTGTTAAAGAGAGTAGTCAGTGGTGTCACTAGTTCTACCCTTAATTCTTTTTAGAATTCTTGGGTGAATCCCATCAGGCCCCATTGCTTTGTCCACCTTCAATTTTATTAGTTCTTTCAGAACCCTTTCTTCTGTAAATGGACTGGTATCGACCCCCGTCTTCAGAGTGTTTCTCTTGTTTGGTTTAGGTAACTCCCCCTCCTCTTCCTTTGTGAATACTGAGCAGAAATATTCATTCAGTATCCCTGCTTTTTCACTGTCACCCTCTACCCACATTCCCTCCCCTTTATTAAGCTTCAGTATCCCTCCTTTGGTCTTTCTTCGCTCCCTAATGTACCTATAAAAGGTCTTATCCCCCTTCTTAACAGAATTGGCTATCCTTTCCTTGGTTTGGGCCTTTGCTATTCTGACTGCCTTCCCAGCCTCTTTCTGCTTTAACTGATAAAGTTCTCTGTCCTGCTCCTTCTGTGTTTCCTTATATTTCCTGAATGCTATGCTTTTCTCCTTAACCTTCCCTGCCACCTCTTTTGAGAACCATAGCGGTTTTTTCCTTCGTTGTGTTTTATTGATTTGCTTTACACAAAGGCTTGTTGCCTCTGTGATGGCTGTTTTGATCACTCCCCATTGTTCCTCCACCCCTCCTTCTTGCCTGTTTGCTGGTGCTTTTCTGAGGCACTCTCTCATTTTCCCAAAGTCAGCCCTCCTAAAGTCCAGTACTCTTGCTTTTGTGTGGCTTGATTATATGGCTGTGTTTATCGTGAACCACACTGTTTGGTGGTCGCTTGTTCCCAGATGGCTACCCACTTCTAAATCTGAGATTCTTTCTCCATCCGCATTTGAGAGTAGCAGGTCTAAGATTGCTCCCTCCCGAGTGGGTTCCAATATTAGCTGTCTGAGGCATGCCCCCTGTAGGGCATCAAGAATGACCCTGCTCTTGGATGTGCCTGCAGCAAAGGTGCTCCAGTTAACATCTGGCATATTCAGGTCCCCATCAACAATATCTCCCCTTTTTCTGCCATTCTAAGAAAGCCTTCTATCATTTCCTTGTCCATTCCCTCCCCCTGAGATGGGGGTCTGTATACAACCCCCACGCGGATTGTGGTGCCGTTTCCTGTCTCCAGGGTGACCCAAAGTGCCTCATCTGCTCCCTGTTTACTCTTTAGTTCTGTTGCTTTGATCCCTTCCTTTACATCTAGGCTGTACATAAGAGCAAAATCAAAAAAAAAGTGTAAGTGTAAGAAATAACATTCCCTGTCCTTAAAAATCGAATTTCTATAGCTCTAAAACTGCACAAGATGCCATCAGAAAACTTTTCATGTCTTGAGAACCTGCCAGCTAGACCACACATGCCAAATTTTGGTCTAGTTTGTCGAACAGCGCCAGAGTTATTAAGGTGCAAAAGTTGCAGTTTAACATTTAACACCTTACTGAACCAGAACTATACTGGCACTGCTGCGCCAAGCTGGATCAGTGATGGTGGGCTGCAAAATGCCAAGCTCATAATGGTCATGCAAATGACCCTTAGTACCTTGCATTCCCTTTGGGCTTGTGTGCATGTCAGGGCTGCATATGGCTTGCAAGAACGCTGGCACTGTCCTGTGTGTGATGTGCTGTCATCTTTGGGCTTCTGTGGGACACATTCCAGTAGGGGGCTGTGTCTGTGCAGTATATGGTTGTTGTGCTCCATGTTGACACAGTCCCATATTCAGATAGTAAGCATGCCCTGGTCAGAGCACACTGTCTAAATATTGTCCCCGAACCTGCTGTGCACTGTCCCACACACAGCACAACACAGTATTGGCTCTGAATATTGGGCCCATAGTGTTATTAAGTAAGACAAAATGTCTGCCAGAATTACTGCTCTATGATTGGCTAAACCACGTCACCTGCTGTACCAATTGCAATGACACACTTCAGTTTGTTGGGAGTTACAGACACTCTGGTCTTTGCTGTGGAGCACACAGCTTGTGGTCTGTGACCTCAGCACACAGTGCAAAAGAGCCTGTATTTTCCAAGGGACACACACTCTGTTATATGGAGTTGCCTGCTTAGACAGGGATAACTGAGACTAGAACATTATAAGACATTTTCATTTAACAAACCTATTTTGTTTACTTCATTTATAACACTAAAGTGATGTCACTAGGCAGAAACAGAGTCTGCCTTCTGAACATGAACTGACTGTCCAGGTAGTGCCACTAATGTATACAAGGTCAGTTTATCTTTCAAAGAAATGCCAACAGTTTTTTCAGTCTGCAAATGGGCAAGATTATATATTGATACCATACTGAGAGAAAGTAGGGTAACCCATATATTTTTGTTAGGGAAAACATAAATTAGTAGTGAACAGTTTGAGGTAACTGAAAGAGGATCACCTTTTGCAAGTACTGTAAGTAAAGAATCCCTCATGACATTCCAGAATTTGATTAAATCAGGTTATGTTAGCTGACATGCATACTGTGTTGAAGGCCCCAAATATATAGCATTGAGTTATCCCAAATATTATATTTGTTGCCTCTTAATTTGCAGGGAAAGAGAACATACTGGCTGTCAGATAATTGCTTTCAGTGGACATGCGCCCTTAAAATGTGATGGTAGTGAAGCGGCAAGCGCTTACATATATTCCCCCAACCCAAATATAGAAGTTGTTGACCTAGTTGGTAAGAGTACATTGCATGATCCTTATAATACCATTCGGACTGTGGCAGTTTTGATTTTCCACTCTGGTAGAGATGTCATGAGCAGATTCCATCAAGTTATCAATCAGGCCATGTCTCATCACCAGAAGCTAGTGAACATCTTGCCTCTGGAAGAATTGACAGCTAGGAGCTATGGTGCAGCTTTTGGGTATCCTGATTCATGTAAGGTTGGGCACATCTGACACTTCAAAGCTGTAGGTTTCTAAATCCCCTAATGGTGTAACTCTTGCATCCAAATACACACAATGTGGGATATCAGACTAGTAAAAGTTGTAGGTTTCACGTGTCCCACACGTGGCGGCATTAAACTCAAGAAAATGGTTTTGTGCACTATACTGCCTTTGGGGAACTCTAATTCTAAGAATTTCTCTTTTGTTTGTCTTGTGAATCTCCTGGTACATTATAAATAGTATGCACAAACTGGGGGGGGGGAGACGTGCTGAGATAGAAAATTGCATGTAGCATTACATGGTGGGCTGTTGTACTTTCCCTTTTTCATGGCTTCAGAACAGATTACCCTGACTATACCTGCAGCATAGGAGACAGGACAAAATTCATTAGTATTAAATAAATTTATTTTCTGCATTACATTTTTTATGGTAACAGTGGTGCCAGTGCAAACATTACCAATAATTTTATCTGAACTTTAGTATTGATTGCATATCACTTTATGAACATAATTATCTTTTTAAGATCAGGACATACTTAACAAAAGTATGAAAACATTTTAAATCCAATTTCTCAGTTTCATATGGACACACAAACATGTGAAAAGTGGCAGCAGAATAAGGCCTAGCGTTCTGTTGAGTCTGCTTGCATTGTGGAGTCCTGAAAGCGTGCGTGCGGCAGTGGAGAAGATGGTGTGATCTACAGGCTCTGTTAATACTGGCTTTTTAATCCTTCATAACTCTGCAGAACGTTATTTCCATTGGGGGGGGGTTCAGTTTCATTAGGGACCATTCCTGTCTAATGAGTTTTGTCAAAAATATTGTTTTATTATTTTGATTGTGTTTTTTGAACAAAACAAATAATGCCTCAGAACTTCAATTGCACGGCCAGGAGGGAGACTGCATGAGTCAACGTGATTGCCTGTGCCCCACGGACAATCTGCCACAGCTGGATCTCTCAAAAAATTCAAGCTGTCACAGATTAAAGAAATGTTGGCAAGTATTAAAATAGATATAAAAGAAATGAAAGCTACTATGCCCAAAATAGAAGTGAATTCATTGGAGACTAGAGGGAGGGTAGAGGTGGCAGAATGCAGACTTGCATCGCTGGAAGATGCATTGTATTATGTTGAAGACACAATGGAGTTACAGTCAAGGCAAATGCACTTTTTATTAGAGAAGACAGAATACTTATAGGGACAGAAGGGAAAATATAAGGATTGTGGGGTTCCCAGAGAGCAGAGGGTAACATGTCAGCTTTTTTACAACAATTTTTCACAGAGATTCTCCAGTATCAGTGGCAGTGGCCACTAGAGAGAGAGAGAGAGGCCTCACTGCTCTTTGGCCCCCTGACCCCAGCCAGGTAATAGAATGTGCCCCGTTATTGTGAATTTCCTTTGTTTCACAGTGAAAGAGGGAATTATGAAGTGTCCAGAGACAGACGAAAGCTATTATGGAAGGCAAAGAGTATTGATCTGTTCCAGGACTTTGCCGCTAAGAATTTTAACAGACAAAAAGAGTTTACTGGGGTCAGACAGGCACTTCAGAAAAGGTTGGAATTACTATATGAAATCTCGTGCTTCCTTGATTATTTTGAATTATAATGAAAGTCCCTTTATTTGTGACATGCCTGAAAGGGCTTGGGAGGTTATCTCTGGTGGACCCCCATACAAGAAAACTGAGAACAAACTGCCACTTTCAAAAGAATGAAGTGGTGAGCCTGCAGCGTGTGATGAATCTTAAAATTCTGCCAGTGACTCACACCTGGGAATAGATTGTCAGGGGGCTCAAAATAGTGATAAATTCAAAACAAGCAACACTGTTAAAACAAAATCTGCTTCTGCATCTCCCTCGTCTTATGCAGCAGTTACCAAGAAATGGAATTAAATCATGGTCTCATCAGAGCTTCAGGAAAGTTAAGCCCACCCCATGCAGCCAGCACAGTTACTCTAGCAAGACAACTTTTAATCCCAAAAAGTGCACGAGGAGCGGAAGCTGTGAAGGAAGCCTTTCTTACACTGCAGGTTCCTCGGTAGAACTGAACCCAGAACCTGAAGATGCCCAACTAAAAGCTCCGGAACAAGTGCAGCAGTGAAAACTACCTGGACCTCCTTTGTTTTCTTCCCTTTTTCCCTGAAAGTAAGATCTTAAAGCTCCTCATTCATTGGCAGCTGCAACAGTTCTCGCAAGACTGAGCCACTCTATGAACCAGAAACTGGAAGTCCTTCCAATGTGGGGAGAGATTGTGTGACTACAGTAACAAATGCTTGACATTATTTTAGCAATGTACATAATAATTTTTTTACTTTTATTTCTCTCCTTTCAAGGATACGCTAGGACTGCCATCAATACTCTGCAAGTGATCTGGGAAACCTTAGACCTATTGTACACGAGCAACAGTGGGAATCTTTAGAATGATAAGTGTTATATATTTGCTGGTCACCATAGCCTTTTATAGTAGAACCAACAAACTGAACTCTCTTTTGCTTACCAACTAGTCACGCTGTTATAGGGGCCTGGCTGACTACTCAGATTTTCATGCTCTAGGACTTTTTCCTTGTTATACACACTTGCAACCATTAATTACATTGAAATTGTAATATTCTGTTATGGGCATGATAAACTTTTATGCATACTAAAGACTGTCTCATGACACAGGGTTTGAAAATATTCAGAAAGATTACCTAGTTATCACAAGCTTGGCTTAACACTAGAGGAATCTTTTTATTTTTTATTTTATATAATTATATTACATACATTACAATGTACAGTTGATTAGCTATGTCTGGACTGCTTAATCCTTCTTGTTTGAGGTGTATTTAATTTAGTTTGTACGGTGTCATGCTATAAGCACTGACTTTATATTACTGAGCAAAGTGCAACATATATATGCTTGAAGATCAAATCTACTGAGATATGTATTCATCAGCCCCTTATGACGCTCATCGCCTCCCTCTGAAATGTAGTAAAGTCTAGTTGGTCAGTGGGAACCAGGACACATATATATCAGTCTATAAATCCTTCATTTGACCTTTGTTTCCCAAGCTGTAAGTGTAGTCATCGATGGCACTGTTGCTATTGCTTAGAGTTAAGATTGATCTATCATAGCACTGTACACTGCTCTGTTTCCTCCTTTCCCTATCTCAGCATAACCCCCCTCACTTTAGTGCAGCAGGCCTAGGATTTATATTTTAAATAATCTTCTGATTTCTGTTTATCTGCCATATTTGGATACATTACATTTGACTTCTTGCAGATGACACAAACCCTTGTTTTATGTGTAGAACAACAGTGCTTTAGTTGTTGACAGTCCCAGTATCGATCAGCTGTTCAAGTAGTTAGTAACGTAAAGGAAGTGCAGGCACCTTGGTTTGTACTGATGCAGATACCACCCTAATCTTAGGGTTGTGTTTTACCAAAACTTGTTCTGTTTAGTCGAGTTTTCTATACTGATATATGTATTCTAGGATCGTGGATATGTTGTTCATCCACACTGTTTGGCATGTCCGTTTCCCCTTTAAGATCAGCCGGAAGTCTTCAAGCTGGCTCCTCCCACCCACCTGGGTGGTATATACCTCGGCTCCACCCCATGACACCAGATCTTCCTTTCCGCTGGAAGATACAGGTTGCCTCCCTCGTACTCACACATTTCATAGGCCCTGGCGTTTTCAAAACCTTGCTTTTAGCGAAACTAAAACTCATTCAAGTTAGCGATCGTGCTTCTGCGTCCTGGATCATGGAAGAGAAATCTTCTCCAGGATTTTGCTGGTGTCCTTGCGGCCAGAAAATGTCACACACTGATTCCCATCTCATGTGCATCTACTGCCTAGGTGTTGGCCATGACACCTCATCTTGCAGCTTTTGCCTCACCTTCCATCCCAACGTCCTGGAAGACTGCTTGGCGCGTTTGAAGTTGGGGAGACCGGAGAAAAGGAACCCTCTGGTGAAGTCTAAGGAGGCTAGGTGGGTGGTTTCCGTGGCTGTGGGCTCTGCTGAGCAGCTGGAACACATGAAGGCATTCGAAGAAGAAGTCACCAGCGCTTCGGTGAATCGAAGCTTTTTCGTTCCTCTCAACCTGGGCTCCACCTTTACAGGTTCTTTTAAGGAGTTGTGCCAGTCTGTCCCCACCCGGGGTGAGTCGCCTGCGGGCTCGCATTCCTCCCACTCTCGGAAGAGGGAAAAAGAATCTGGCCTGTCTTCATTTCGACGAAGGCGCTCTTGGGACCGAGAAAGGTCTCAGTCCCAGGAGCATGCCGTCTTGAACTTGGTCAAGATCGCTTCCTCGGCCGCAGGCTTCACGGACCTTCTGTCTGGCCAGACGACTGAGGAGGTGGCTGATGAGGTTGAGATCATTCTCGACCCAATCGACCCTCTGTCGCTGGCCATGGCCGGCGACTTCTTGGAGAGGACTCCGGTCCTTGCGTTCCCCATTGAGGAGACCCAGCCCACTGGTGTCCCCATCGAGGTCCCGGTTCCGGACCCCTGGGTTTCACCAATCCCTCTGGTGGTTCCCGAGTGACCGAGTCGGCCTGCCCGATCTTGGTCGAGGTCCAGAACCCCCTCGGCTGAAAGGCCAAGGAAGAGCCATAAGCATTCCAAGAAAAGGCGATGCCACAGGTCATCCTCCTCGGATGAGGAGAGGCTCCAACGGAAACTCCGGCGCTACGAGGACCTCATGTGGCAACAGCCAATTCTGACTGGGCAGAAGCCGGCTCCATTGCCTACTCCTGCCATTACTTGGCTTTCACCTCCTAGGCCGAAGCCGACCCCCTCAGAACTGAAACCCTTGGTTCCCCCACCTGCGGAGCCGGCCCATCCTCCGGTTCGGCCTTTGCCGGTCTCCCCACCGATAGTGGTGGAGCCGCTGCCTAAGCAGCCTGTGAGAGGGGCTCTTTCAACAGAGGACCAAACAGATACCGGACTTCCCCGATATCTGTCGGTCACGGTCATCCCGGACCTTTCTCAGTGGGTCGAGGGTGACTTTAGCTGCAAACCGCTGTATCCTAACTCCTTGGACTCAGACGTCACCGGACTCCACTCACATCCAGGGGATGATGAGTCGTCCGTTGGCACAGGGATTGAGGAAGGCCCTTCCTCCTTCCAGGGCATCCTCCATCTCATCTCTGATTCTACAGGGATGCCCTGGAACCCATCCAGAAAAAGACCGAGTACCCTCTCATGGACATCCTGAAGAGAGGGGACACCCCGACGGAGGCCTTTCCTGTGGCTGAGGCCATTGTTGGCCCAGCAGGTGAACTATGGTAGTGCCCTGCCTCATGTCCAGTACCATCTGCCCCGCATGGACTGCAAGTACGCATTGCCCATGGGGTCCCTTGCAGGGTTCACAGAGCACCTTCGGCCGAGAGCCTGGTGACTGCCTCTCTGTTCAAGTGTACTGGCAGTTCTGCCAACACTGACCATCCCCCCGATAAGGAGTCCAAACTTTTGGACCATTTGGCATGGAAAGTCTATGTGGCTTCCTCCTTGGGCCTTCATCAGGCCAGTTCAGCCGTCATCATAGCATACTTCTCTCATGCCCATCTCGGGTCATTAGATGAAGTTCTCCCACATCTCCCCGCAGACATGCAAACCATGGTTAAGCAAGTCCAGGACCAGGGCAGTGCTGGTGCCAAACAGCAGCTCCCGACAGCCCTGGTCATTGGGGATTCTTGTGCTCGCTCGATGGCAGCTGCAGTGGCCTGTCACGGCAGGGCTTGGCTGAGGTTATCCTTCTTCCAAGTGGATACACAGCATAAGTTAGCTGATGTACCTTTCCTCAGGACCGACTTGTTCGGCCCAGGAGTGGCTGGTCAACTACAGCGCATTGAACAGTCCAGTGCCACCTTGGATGCCACTTCTGCCAGGAGTTCTTCGTGCAAGAACCAGCAGAAGAAAAAGAAGCCTTTTTGGTACTCTTCCCCTGCGGTCCAGCAGTCCTTCTACCAAGGAGGTCAGCAGCATGAGCAGCAGGCTCAAGCTTGGTGCCCTCGGCCCAAGCCTGGACCCCAAAAGGCCCACAAAGGGGTCCAAGGCTCAGGTCCTGGAGCCTCCTCCTCCTTTAAGCCTGTTCAGTGATGGGATGGGGGCTGTCACCCTATCTCCGTCATGCCAGTTCTGGGTCCTCCCATGGGGGGGTCGGCTCTGTCACTTCCTTTCTGCCTGGTCCGCTATCACTATGGACAGGTGGGTTCTCGAAGTTGTTGGTCAGGGACTGCCTCTGGAATTCGAGCAGTACCCTCCCAGCTGGGCCCCTGCCCCCTCGGGAAGAACAGGCTTCCGCATGCACCCAGTTGGCTCTTCAAGACGACATTGCTCAGCTCCTCCTCAAGGAGGTGGTAGTTATCGTGGCGGATCCGTCTGCAGACCCAGGATTTGTCTTCAGGTACTTTCTGGTGCCCAAGCGGACAGAGGGCTGGTGCCCCATTCTAGATCTCCACAACCTGAATCAGTTTCTCAGGACACGTACCTTTCGGATGGTCACTCTGTCCCAGATCATACCATCCTTGGAGCAAAACATGTGGTTCTGTTCACTGGATCTGCAGGACACATTCTTTCACGTCCCAATCCATCCGTCCCATTAGCGGTTCCTCCACTTCAGGGTCAAAGGGACTCTGTACGAGTTCCGAGCCATGCTGTTTGGCCTGTCCTTGGCCCCACGGGTCTTCACCAAATGCATTGCAGTGGTGGTGGCCCATCTCCGGCATCGTGGGGGGTGTCAGAATTTACCTCTACCTCGACGATTGGATCCTAGCAGGTTCCATCCAACAGGAGGTGGAGAGGTCCAGGGATCTGCCCCCCAGACCTGCTCCCAACTTGGCCTCCTGATCAACGAGGCCAAATCGAAACTCATGCTTCTCAGGTGATGGGCTTCATCGGGGCAGAGCTCAACTCTTGTCAAGCCAGAGCTCGGCTTCCGGCGGACAGGGCTGCGGTTCTTTCCTCCTTTGCCCAATCATTTCTGGTTGGGCACTTGTGCCCTGCCTGGGACTTTCTGCACCTTCTGGGTTACATGGTGGCATGCACCTCAGTGGTCCATTGGGCCAGGTTGCACATGCGCCCCCTTCAATGGGAGCTGGCCACCCAGTGGACTCAGCGATACGGTCATTTCGACCAGCTGATCACTATAACCCAGAAGATGTGGGATGCTCTTCAATGGTGGACCATCCCAGACTGGTTGCAGTAAGGGATCCCGTTTGTTCGCCCCGAGCCGACAGCCGTCCTTACGACTGATGCCTCTCTCATGGGCTGGGGAGCCCACATTGGGGACATCAGGGCCCACGGGTTCTGGACCCGAGGAGTCCTGATGCCACATCAACCTGTTGGAGCTCAGAGCAGTCAGACTGGCACTGTCAGCTTTCACTCCTCAGCTCCGGGGGCAAGTGGTTCAAGTCCAGACGGACAATACCATGACCATGTACTACCTCAACAAACAGGGCGGCATGCAGTCCCATCTGCTGTGCAAGGAGGCGCTTCACATCTGGACCCTCGTAAGCCAGTTGGAGGCAGATCTCCTAGCCATCCGTGTGGCAGGAGTCTCGAATCAGCTGGCGGATGCCCTCAGCCGAATAGGTCAGACATCCCACGAGTGGTCTCTCCATCCAGAGGTAGCATACAGCTTGTTCTCCCATTGGGGCAAACCGATGGTGGACCTGTTTGTCTCCAAGGAAAACACCAAACTGAGGCTGTATCATGACCGCTCCCCTCAGCAGGGCTTGCTGCAGGGGGATGCCTTCTCGAGTCTATGAACCCCCAGGCCTCCTCTACACCTTCCCTCCATTTCCCTTGATCCCCAAGGTGTTACTCAAGGTGAGGAGGGACAAGGCGAAGGTGATTCTGGTAGCCCCAGACTGGCCGAGCCAGTTCTGGTATCCAGATCTCCTCAGCCTCAGCTGCAGGCCCCCGGAGCAGCTTTGTACATGCCTGGACCTGATATCTCTGAACCAGGGGAAGGTCTTCCATCCGGACCTTCAGTCCCTGCACCTCACAGCCTGGTACCTGAGCGGCTAGAGTTCCAGGCTTTGAGTCTTTCCAAAGATGTCTACACCATGGTGGAGGCATCTCGAAAGGAATCAACAATGAAATGTTATGCCTTCAAATGGAAAACGTTTTCCATTTGGTGTCAGGATAAGGGTCTGGACCCCTTGTCCTGTTCTGTGGCTAACATTCTCCAAAGGGGGTCTACGGTCTTCGACCCTTAGGGTGCACCTGGCAGCCATTTCTGCTTACTGGGCACGATACGGTCAGCTGACATTGGCACAGGAGACAGTGGTCGGGTGCTTTTTCAAAGGCCTGGATCACATATCCCCTTCAATGCGTGAACCTCCACCTCCGCGGGATCTACTGCTGGTACTGGCAAAGCTCATGTGCAAGCCATTCGAACCAGTGCACAAGTGTGAGCTGTCACACTTGTCATGGAAGATGGCCTGCCTTGTGGCTATCGCGTTTGCCAGAAGGACAGGGGGGGCTACAGACACACTCAGTCGACTCCTCTTATCTGGTCTTCCACAGGGACAAAGTTGTCCTGTGCCCCCAACCAAAATTCCTTCCAAAGGTGGTATCAGAGTTTCACCTTAACCAGGTATTGACTCTGCCAGTATACTACCCTAATTACACCTCAGAGGCTGAGTACAGGCTCCATACCATGGACCTGAGACATGCTCTCTCCTGTTATAAAGACAGGACGGCAGAAATTCGTGGAGTGGTTCGCCAGCTGTTTGTCACCTACGCTGAAGCTGCTTCTGGCAGACCTGCAGCCAAACGGACCATAGCAAGATGGATTACATCATGCATATGTCTGTGCTATGAGTTGGCGGGCAAGGAGCCTCCCGGAGGGATAAGAGCTCATTCTACCCGCCATACTGCTGCATCGGTGGCTGCTTCCAGGGACTTCTCTATCAAGGAAATCTGTTGGGCTGCTACCTGGAAGTCAGCAAACACCTTCATTTCCCACTACCCCATCGACCTTGAGTCATGCCGGGATGCTGGTTTTGGGGCCTTGGTTCTCCAATCTCTGTTCCCTAAGTAGGGGGTGTGCACCTTGCCTCCCTCTTCCCGGAGAACTGCTAGGAGTCTGCCAAACAGTGTGGATGATCAACATATCCATGATCCTAGAAAAACAGGTTATTCACCTGTAACAGTAGTTATAAGAGTGGTATATGTTGTTCATCCACACGGACCCACCTGACCTCCCTGGCTTCAGACACATACAACCTGGCTCGTGCTAAGATCTGGCGTCATGGGGTGGAGCCCGAGCTATATACCATCCGGGTGGGTGGGAGGAGCCAGCTTGAAGACTTCCGGCTGATCATAAAGGGGAAAGGGACATGCCAAACAGTGTGGATGAACAACATATACCACTCCTAGAACTACTGTTACAGGTGAGTAACCTATTTTTACTTATACCTACTGTAAATATTTTACTGGTATTTAGAAGAATTATTGGTACCTAGATACAAAATAATTCTTCCAATTATTTAAAACAGACCCGTTCTAATAATAAGTTAAGATTTTAGTTTTCCACTCTGATAATTTTGTTTCAGAAGATTTTTACATATAGTTTTTAACTTACATAACATATACAGAGTACAGCATAATTTTACAATTCAGGTGTCTACATTATTGGAAACTTTAATTTGCTACTTTAGACAGAGAAAGGAGTGCTTTACAGTCTGCACTGATTGTTAATTGCATTCTAAATGAATAACATTCAGTTGACTTAAACTAAATTGCATATTACAGCTTGGAACATTAAAGGGCTAGGCACTCCCATCAGGCAGAAACAAGTTTTGAGTTACTTATACAAGGAAAAGGTTGATGTTGCTCTGTTACAGGAAATCCATCTAACCCTCAAGAAGCCATTAAGCTTAACAGAGGATTGGCTGGTCAATCCGAGCTTAGCACCTTTAACACCAAAAAGGGGTGTACCAAAGAAATTGCTGACCCTGAAGATCAGTATCAGTTTCTGGCAGGGGCATTGAATGGCAAGAAAATAGTTATCAGCAATTTATATGCCCCGAATAGAGATCAGACAGACTTTTTTGACAATCTTGCTGTACAGATAAGTTCATGAAGTTATTTGTGGGGATGACTTCAGTGAGATGGCTGACCCCTACATAGACAAGAGTAGACAGAGTTTAACTCATTCCACATCTTTGGACACATGGAGATTGATGCACCCAAAAGGGAGGGACTACACTTTCTGTTCAAATAGATATGATTCTTATAGTAGGTTAGATTATCTACTGGTTTCAATTGGCCAAAGCTCTGATATACTTTCTGCTGACATCAGTAATATTTCAATATCAGATCATGGGCTTGCTTCTTTCACATTTTCAATAGACAGTGAAACAAGTAAAGAGATGAGGTGGATGTTCATGGGGCAAGCAGTGTACAACGGGGAAGTATTTTTCAGAACAAAAGGTGCTCAGTCATGAGGGGGCATGATACGAAGCTGGGGGTGTAGAGTCAGGAGAGAGATACGAGGAAGTACTTCATCATAGAAAGAGTGGTGGCTTCCTGGAACAGTCTTCCAGCAAAGGTGGTAGGGGTGAAAACAGTGGCAGGGTTCAAGAATGCATGGGATAGGCATAAGAGAATCTTAAGGAAAGGTGGGGGGGTGGGCTGGAGATCAAGTAGGATCTGGGGTGATACTATAGGCAGGGAAAATGGGCAGACTAGGTGGGTCAGGTGGTCTTCATCTGCCAGCTAATTCTATATTTCTATGTTAAAAGATGCAACCCTCAAAGGGCTTCTTGAGAAGTCTATTAAATAGTATTTTGAAATAAATGATAATGGGCAAACCGAGTGTAATAGATGGAAACAGTGCAGTCCAGGTATCCAATAAAGACACAAACAGTATTTTTACTGAATTGTATAAGGCCCTGTATGCTGACTAAGGACTAGATCAGGAGGACAGACATTCAGTACTTCTTGAATTCCACTGACCTACCAACATTAAATGAACAGGGAAAACATATTATTTATAGTTCATCTTTTTATTGTGAGCACATAGCAGGAAAAACAATAGGAATATACCGGAGGTACAAGGATCAACTGGTGATAGACAGGTTTGTAGTAACATATGACACATTGACAGTTTGAAACATGTACTGTAGGTGATTAATACAAACCAAATGTTATCTCAGGATTAATACTATGAAAGTTCTGATAATGCTGAAAGAGTAAAATACAGAACTCAAAATGAGCATGATATAAAAAGTTTCTGTTGAATCTCGCTCTTCACAGCGGATTACGCTGATTGTAACCTTTATACAGTTTCCTGTGACCATTACAATAAGGAATAGGGGAAAAAACAGCATTGGGAATAAAGGGAGTGAGAACAAAAACAGAACTAGTAAACACACACACATAACTGAGCCAATGACTTGTGTTAGGTATACAGGGTATGAGTTTCACTGTTGATTGGGAATTGGGGCACACCTCCAGCTATGCTGGGGAGTTATTTCACTCATCTACAGACCTATATTGTTTACTTTCCCTGGGGGTCTCTTTCTGGAAACTTCATGTTCATCTAGAGAGTTAGCCCAAAGAAAATATATTCTAAACAAACCAATTTCAATAGAGGAAATTATCCAGGCAATGAAAAGAGCTACCAAATATTAAAACGCCTGGGGCCAGATTTTCAAAGGGTTGCATAAGGTTTGCATGAAGCCCTGCACCACACCACATTGAAATCACACATATGCCAGTCACTTTTGCCGCAACTGAACCTGATTTTCAAAGGTCGGACACAGGTGTGATGGTTTTCCCACAATGTTTGATGCAAGCTCCGTAAAAATGTTCCCCAAGATTGATGCAAGCTAGTCCACAAAAAGATGATCTAACTTGAGTCAGTTGCCGCATGGAATGGAAACTCATGTTAGATTGCCACAAGTCCAGTGTGCCATACCTTTGGTGCAGCCAGGACGTATGACAGTTACAGTGCTTTGAAAATCTGGTCCCTGGTCTGGATGGTATACTAAGGGAGCTTTATAAAGCACTAGGGCCTCAGATCCCTACATCTTTAAGGTCTTTGAAGAAGCCTATAGACATAAGGTTCTGCCTGAATCTGTGAACAAAGCCTACATTAAGAACTGCAAGGATTCGCAGTGTTGTGAAATTATAGACCAGTCTAACTATTTAATGGGGACTATAAGATCTTGACAAAGATTTGGCATCCAGACTTAAAGGTGTTGTCACTAAATTAATTGGTAAATAATAAGTGGGCTTTGTTCCTTGTAGATCTGGTGGGGAGAATATAAGGAGACTGCTAAATATTATTCACACCTCTAGAATACAAAGAGGACAACTAGTTAGTATATTTGGATTTCTTCAAAGCCTTTGATTCCCTGGAATGTTTTTTTTTATGTGCAGCTTTGGAGAAGTATAATTTAGGAGGATTTCTATTGGATTGAGTTATGATTCTTTATGCAACAAATATGGCTGAAGTGGTAATGAATGGCTTTTTCTTGTCCCCTTTCAGACTGATGAGGGGGACCACACAGGGTTGCCCTTTGTCACCTTATTTGTTCATTTTGGCTATTGAATCCCTTATTAGGAATCTTCGGGCACCATATGAGACAAAGGGTTTTAAGACGGGAAAGGTAACTAATGAAGTACTTGCGTATGCTGATGGTCTCTTGCTTACCTTGTCCAAACCTCAGAAATCTGTCCGAATATTAAACAAATTCTAGCCAGAGCCGATAAGGCTGTGAATTGCTACCAGATGACCAGAGTTACAAATGTGCGTGGAAATTATGCAATGCCCAGGTGTAACTTGGCCATTTTTTGGAGGTATTGCACCAAATTTTCAACATGGCCTTTTTCGGACCCCTCCTCATGAAGAGTGCCAGTGTCATTTTGTTCAATTGTCCCGAAAAGTGATTTTGCAGAGCTATTTTTTTAATATTCAGAAATTGGTAGCGAACTTGATATGAGGTTGGGGAACTTTGCAAAGCTTCCGGAAGTGTGACATTCCCAGATTTTTACCAACATCACTGGCAAAGTATAAATTTACTATATCTCTATCTCCAATACAAACACATTCCCTTTTTGAGTTTTTATTTTGAAAGAGATTATTTTTGCTGTTGTACATGACATGGTCATAACAAGTATAAACAGTATTTACAAGTTAAATATTTAAAATGCGTACTACATATTGAAGTAATATTATATGACTATTAAGAAACAATGGTCAAATATGGAAAACATCTTTTATTACAATTTTTTTCCATACTTTCACTCAAATATTTATTTGGATAAACATTTCAGATAGCAATTTATTATTTTCTTGTTGGCACCTTGTAGTGCTGTTCAGTCAGTATCATCAAAAACTGGCATGCTGCTAATTCAGTCCTCTTGAATTTAATTAGTCACAGTACATGCGGGTGTGTGTGTGCGTATGTGTGTGTGGCGGAGGCTGGGGGCGATGCGCTGGCACTGCAGGGTAGAGGTAAGCTTGGGGCATGGCGCTGGGGGGAGCGTGTACGGACACGTGTGCGCTTCCTTCATTGGCATCATTGTACGCCCCAGCCCACGTCAAGCCGAAAAGGGAAAAGCATGCCACTCGGTCGTGGTGGCTTGAAGACCATCTGAGGGAATGCCTGGCCTTGGGGGCACCACCACCCAATACTGGATTCTGTGTAGGTGGGGAATGAGGAGGACTCCCTGCCACCCCGGGGGGCAAGCCACAGGGGTAGATGGCGGTGGGGGTTTCACTGGGGGCCAGGGCAGGACCAGCGCTGGCCGGAGACAGACGGATGCTGGAACGTGAAAACATGCAGACCGATGACGCCATACAGGTAAAAAGTACTAACTAAAAGAAAGTAGTAGAATCAGACCTTATAAGGTGGAGAGATCTTAATACATCTCTTTGGGGTAAAGTACATTCTATTAAAATTATGTTAGCACATAACTGTTCTGTTTATTTCAGAACATACTAATCATATTTGGCAAGAACAAATTTAATAAGATTACAGCTCTGGTTAAAAAGTTCATAAAGGGATTAAAACCTTCTAGGTTTTAGCGAAACTGAGAGGCTCTCTGGATGTAGGGAGGATTGGCCTTCCTTGGTGGGAAAAACATCAAGCTGCTTTTTTATTTGGATATGCAGTCTTGTACTTAGCCAGCCCTTCACAAGCTACTTAACACTCATGGCTGGAGGTAGAACAACAGTTAAGAGTATCCCACAGACTTTCAGATTTCTTAAGAACCTTCCCAACGTAATTAAACGTAACACTCCTATCACAAATTAAATTAAGAATATCTGAACTGTGCAATCTCTGTTTAAAATACTGAAATTATGGGAGCATTTATTACCACTCTGTGAAAACCAAGTGATTTTATGGAATAGTAGACCTCTACAAGACATTGGATGAAGTAAAAACAAATTTACTAATATTAGTGACATTTTAGGCCCCACCACTGGAATACTTTTATCCTTTGAGGAGCTTGAGCTGCAATATAATTTACACAGATTTCAGTTTGTGATGTATCTACAAGTTTAAAAAAGGCACTTCTCTGGTTCTACAGGGCACTAACTGATAAACTGCCAGCCTATATCTCTAGTCTATATAAGCATGCAGAGGGGGTATATGGTCTGAGACGCTTCTCATTAATCACTGTTAATGTACCTAGGATAAAGACGTGGCATGGTTCTGCCGCAATTAACTACTCTCTCCCCTCCCTCTGGAATGCTATGCAAAGAACTCTAAGGATCACCACTATTCTGGGACCCTCCACCTTCAAATCCCTGATCACTGGTTACTTGAGGGGAATCTTGCAGTTGCTGCAGGTGACCTCATGTTGAACACCCATTGCTTTTTGGCTCGGTACAATTTTAACCTTTGCACATTGTTAGCACTTTTCTTTAACTGTAACTTTTTTCCCTTCTCCCTCTTTCAGCTATATTAGCTACCCCTTTACTTCTCTTTCTTTCAATTACCTTCCTTCGACTACTTTATTTAGGGGGTTCAGCTGAGCATTTTGTTTTGGGGTTATTGTATGTTTGGTTTTGTCTTTTACTCTAGCATGCACTCCAAAGGCCTTGTAGATTCATTTAATCTAGCGTGCTAATGTACTAGGCTTGTTCTTCATTAATTTTTGTTTGAAAATCAGTGACACTACAGTTGAAATATAATTATTGTTATGCCGACTATTGTTGAATATTATATTTTTTCTATCATGTATTTGTCCTTCTTGTTCAGGACCACTTTGAAAATTAGCTTGCTCAATGGTGATATGCCTAGTTAAATAAAGTTTTGATTGACTGATTGATTTCAGGATCCTACCTTAGACTTTAAGCTGTCATCCACAAGCAAAGACTGGCAACAGACATTCTGGCAGATGATTGGATAACTACATGATCCTGCGCCTGTCACGCATGTAGAGAGGTGCAGGGTAGAGCCATACAGTTTAACATTTTAACATTTACACCATTATTATTACCTGCATCACAGACTGAAAAGCATGAACCATCTCCCTGGAGGTGCCTGCTGGAGGTGTAGTGAGCCACGTGCAGGTCTTTTTGCATATTTATTTATTTATTTAAAAGCTGATAACTGGGATAGGTGCACTGAGCCAAAACTTGTTTCCAGGGGTGACCCGGGGTTGGGCTACAAAGGACACAAAAATCACAATATCGAACATCAGTATAAAAGAAAAACAGACATGAGAATAGAGGAATACTTAAAACATACAAAATATTACAACTTGTATAGCAGTTTACATGAGCATAAAAAAAACAACAGTGAATTCCAGCCTCTGCCAGAGGTTAGGCCTTGAGCCTACCTTGCAGTGGACAGTGATTTATTGGTCATAGTGAAAAGCGAGCTCCATAACTAGGCTAGGAGCACAGATGCAGCTGAGAGTGCACAAGTAAGTGCTACCAGGAATAAGACAGTGATCAGGAGTGGCCTTGGTTTAGGGGTGGACTGGAGTGACGAGGGTATCAAGTGGTTAGGGAGGGTGGAAACAATGGCAAGGAGGGAAGAGTAGCTGCCTGAAGTGTTTTTTGATGGAGAGTGTGGTAGGCAAGCTGCGTATGGTAAGGGAAAGAAAGTTCCAGAGGACAGAAGGCTGATGGGAAAAGGCTGTTTTACCGGCTAGTGAGTGGAGTGTGGCCAGGGTGAAAAAGTGGTAGTCCTGAGAGCGCAGGGAGTGGCCTGTACTAGCAGCTGGGGGTAATGAGGAGAGGTGGGGAAGAAGGGAGTTGGACCAGAACTTAGCTATCAAGGTAGCACAATGCGCCAGGTGCCATCAGAGAGGGAAGGTGAGATGGATTGGTAGAAGAGACAGTGATGAGTGCGGTACGGGAGGTTAGAGGCGAATCTGCAAAAGGCATGAAATAGCTGGTCCAGTTTAGCAAGGGATGTGTGTGGCGCTGAGCTATAGACTACATCCACGTAGTCGAATGAGGGGAGATAAACTTAGAAATTAGCTCCCTCCTGGTGGGGAAGGAGAGGCTGCCCTTGTGCCTGTAAAGCATTCCTAGTTTTGGTCGCAGTTTGCTGTGGATCAAGTTCAGATGTAAGGAGAAGTCCAATTTGGGATCCAACCAAACGCCCAGGTATTTGAAAGAGTCAACTACTGTAATAACCGAGCCATCAAGGGCGTAGCTGGAGGGGGGTGCTGCCATTTTGGCTAATTTCTGGGCAGTCCCGAAGACCATGGCAACCATTTTCTTCATGTTGCATTTGAGTGATTTGTCATCGAGCCATTTTAGAGTCTTCAGGAGGTCGGTTTGGAGGATGGGTTCGATGAGGGCAAGGGAGGCACCTGAAGTGAAAAGCACGGTGTCATCAGCATATATTTGCATGGGGGAGGCAGAGCAGCCTGATGGGAGATTGTTCGCAGAAATTGAGAATAGAATGGGTCCTAGGTTCGACCCCAGCCAGGATGGGGAGGTGAGCAGATTTTGTTTCCCCTGATGAGACAAATTGAAACCTATCTGATAGGTAGGACATGAACCAGTTGGTGGAGGTAGGGGAGAGCCCGATAGCTGTAAGGTCGTCAAGAAGTAATTTGTGAGCAACAGAATCGAAGGTCTTGGCAAGGTCTATAAATATGGCAAACGTCAGATGGCCCTTGTCCATTGCCGAGTGGATGTGGTTGGTGAGGCAGAGAAGGGAGGAGGATGTGGAATGAAGGTGATGGAAACAAGATTGAAAAGGTGTTAGAATATTCTTAGAGGTGAGGAATGAATTTTATCATTTTGAGATAAGGAATTCCAGGATTTAGGAAAGAGTGAGAAGGAGAGAAATAGGTCTGTAGTTGCTAGGGAAGGATGGATCACCCCCTTTATGAAGTGGGATGACTTTAGCTAGTTTCCAGGCCTTAGGTAGAGAGCCTGTGGAGAGGGAGAGGTTGAAAATATGAGTGATTGGGTTAACTATGGCGGGGCAGAGATTTTTAGGAGGATGGTGTTATTCCCATCCAGACTGTTTGGAGGCGTTCAAAGCTTTAAGGGCACAAAGCACCTCTGAAGAGGTGATGGGGGGGAAGGTATAGCGGGGTTGTGGGATGGAGGGTTGGGGACTGTGGTAGGAGAGGGAGAAGTGTGTGTAGGTGGGACTTGTGTGTGGTCGAGCCTGTGCATGGAGGGGTGTCCTGTAGTCTGTGAGTGGGGGAGAGCGGGGTAGGTGGTGGCCCTTGGGGCAGGGCAGAGGTTGTGAAGAAGAGATTTATTGAAGAGACCACTGCACTGGAGTCATTGTCTGTGGGATCGGAGCTTGGGGACAGGGCTTGGCGAGTAGCGCCAAGCAGAGATTGGAGAGTTTTCCAGAAGACCGCTGGGGAGGGGTGACGGTCCTCAAGTTGGTACTTAAAGAAGCCAGCTTTAGTGGAATGCACAGCCTAAGTGCATGCATTCCTCAGTGTTCAGTGTTCTGTAAGTTTGGAAGTCAGAGGCATTGGAGAAGGTTTTGAACACTTCCCAGGCTTTGTCTCTAGCTCTGAAGAGCTTCACTAGGTGAGGGGAGATCCAGGGATGGTGCCTGCACAGGAGGCGTAGTTTTTTTAGGGGAGCGTGAGAGTTCCAAATATCTAGGAAGGTGGAGTCGAAGGCCACCAATGCAGAATCAATGTCCAGGGCAGTGAAGACACCAGTCCAATTGGGTCCCCATCCCCATAATTAAAGAACTATATTCCCTGTGGTCTAGTGGCACTCCCCACTGGCCAGTCACCCTCCCCTTAAAATTCCTGGTGTCTAATGGCACCCCCTCACCCGCTGATTGCAGTTCCCCAGTACACAAGTTCCCTGGTGTCTAGTGGCACCCCCCACCCCCAATCACCGTTCCCCTTAAGGCAATGTACATTCCCTGGTGTCTAGTGGCCCCTAGCTACTGATCACTGTTCCCCATTCCTGGTGTCTAGTGCACCACCCCCACCCACTGATTGCCATCCCGTTATTATAGTTTATATTTCCTGGTGTCTAGTGGCACCCCTCCCACCAGTTAAATACTGTCTTATTTCTCCTGAAGGGGTATAGTTCCTGGATTGCTTCTATTTCCCCCCACCTCCTATCTGCCGTGTCCTGTCCCTTGCAGGGTTCTCAGCATCCTGAAGGGGTTTAGTTCCTGGCTTGCCTCTCTTTCCCCCCTCCTTTCCCTGCCCAATCTTCCCCATAGCTACACCACTTGCACTTGTACTAGAACTGCCTTCTTCTAGACCTAAATCAGCACTTAATTACCTGGTGCTCAGCCTGCTACTTCTAGCACTTCTAGGTGCTCTCCATCTTCTGCCTTTACTGGGTTGCCTGTTCTTGGGTTACCATGATGTATGTCTGTTAGTTATCTACCACAGTTTCTATATGATACTGTCTGTTGTCTTGGATCAAAATGTACTGTATTTGTACTACACTGTATGTATTTGTATGGCACTGTATGTATTCTATATTGTTATGTTTTTGCCTGGTCTACACATTGCACTATCTATTTTATAATTACTGAGTAGCGCTTTTTTCCATAGGGAAACCCAGTTATAATTTGCCGTTATAACCAGCTGGTTATAACGGCAAACATCTTGTCAAAGTTTCCCTAGAGAGTCACTCATCGTTAGTCACAGTCTCTGATGTTCATGTTCCTGGAGCAATCCAGAAGCACATTTGCGGTCCCTCGTATTCAGCGTTAATTTACTTTTTATCTAAAAAAAAAATGAATTCTCTTTCTTGACTGACCCAGGGAAACAAAAGCAAAATAAAAGTTAAACCTGCACCGTGTTTCCTCGTCAGCATGCGATCGCAGCCGAGTTCATGCCACAGATTGCCCCTGCCTCTTGAAGCTGGGAAGGACGCTGCAACCTTATCTTTAAAAAAAAAAAAAATCAATGTTTCTGTACATTTTTAATGAAAATATCCACTTCCTTTTGCCCCCAACAAGTGCAGCAGTGTAACTAGGAAGACCGCGGACCATGCAGAATTCAGACTGGTCCGCGGCTTCCTGAACAACAATCGGGACACCAATCTGTTAGCTTATTTTATTTTTTATAATTGCTGAGGTGAAAAAGCACACACCAGCAATTATAAAAATTAAAATATGGGGTGGAGTGTGTAAAACTCAATTTTACACACCTCCTCCTTGTGGGATGCTTTTTATAAACCCCTTGGGCTTCGCCCTCGGGGTTTATGTAGCATTCCACAAGTCGGGTGTGTGTAAAATCTCGTTACACACACCACCCCATATATTATTCTCTGTATAATATTATGTTTTTTGACTGCTCTCCCCATTTGTTGTAAACCCACCCCCAGGACGCTTCTGGAAATGAACTGTTTACAGCTCATATTGTCTTTCCTAGTGAAACCTTTCCAAATCAAAAAATAAATAAATTCCTTGGTGTCTAGTGGCACCCCCCACCCTCCCCTTGCAGGCAGAACCTGAGATAAAGAAAATGGTCCCTCAGTGTTTTTTTTTTCTTCAAAACCTGTAAAAAAAAAAAAAAAAAATTGGTCCCTCACTAATCAGCACCCTCCACCCCACACCCCCCAGTACATCCCCACACACTTTTACCTGAACTGGTCCGAGGTTCAAGACCCACTCTGCGATCGAACACGCATCTTGCTGCTGGAACTGGCATCTGCAGTACGAAAGACTAAGGTAAATGCGGTTCAGTGTATTTCAATGAGGGTTTCAACTTTTATGCATAACTTGGCCATTTTTGGAGATTTTGACCCCAAATTTTCAACATAACCTTTTAAGGACCCGTCTCATGGACAATATGACTGTCATTATGCAACTCCCGTCTGAAAGGTGATTTCATGGTCATTTGGCAGTTTCACCTTTTGGGTGGGATTTATGTAATGACATATTGTTCATGAGGTGGGGTCATAAGAAGGCTGTGTTGAAAATTTGGGGTCAGAATATGTAAAAAGCAAAGTTATGACTATTTGGTGCAGTTTCACTATGCACGTTCATAACTTGGAAATTTTAAATATTTTCACTCCAGATTTTCAACATAGCCTTCTTATTACCCCACCCCATGTATGTCATAGCTGTCATTTTTTCAAATCCTAGTCAAAATGTGTTTTCACACCAGTGGCACTGAATGGCGTTGCAGTTATGTGGAATTACGTTTTGATGGGGATTCAAAATGTTTCTGCACTGGGTATATGCGGTGGAGTAATAAGGTGGCTATGCTGATAAGTTGTTTGCTGTTATCCTATAAATGGAAGCACAGGGCCCTTCCACAGTGATATACATCTATGGAGGGATGAGAGCACAGGACACAGGCAAATAAGGAGTTGATTATATTATTTAAAAAAGTAAGGAAAGAGAATGCAAAAATCTTTGTTAATGCTCTAGTTAGGGTTAAGCCACAAAAGTTCGGAAATGTGGCATTAGGGTTTCCAACCCTAACACCTCACCCCCACCCTGAACACACCAACAGATGTTGGGGTGTGCCTTGGGGTTGTCAGCCTTAATGCTCACCCCATTCTCCTATACTGTACCCATCTCAGCTTATTTACTTATGGAATGGGGTGCATGTTATGGCTGATGACCCCAAGGTGCACACCCCCACCGCCTGTTGGTGTGTGCAGGGCGGAGGTGGGGTGTTAGGGTTGGAAACCCTAATGCCACATTTCCCTACTTTTGTGGCTTTAAAGCAGCAGTGCATGAATACGGTGAACATTGTGACCTATACTTTTTATTCTGTTTTTAAATTGCCCCCTATCTCCTGACTTGTATGATATACTTCTTTCTCCACTTTGAGTCTGCTTTGATACTTTTTTATACATTTGAAATAGTAAAAGTAGTGCTCCTTTTAATATGGCTTGGACCAGTTTTCATCAGTATTTGCAGCTGTTTTTGAACACCTGTTGTTCCGTATGATCAGGGGACACTGCCTGCTGCATAATAGTTCATGTTAGTCACAACAGAAGTGATTTTAAACAACAGACTCACCTTATGGGACAACAAGTGTACAGAAACAGCTGAAAATACTGATGAAAACCTGGTCTGAGCCATATTAAATGGAGCGCTTCTTTTATTATTTCAGATGTGAAAAAAGTACTAAAGCAGATTCAAACTGTGCAAAGAAGGATATCATACAAGTCGGCAGATAAGGGGCAATCTAAAATAGAATGAAAAAGTATAGTTCAAAATTTTCACCACCTTCATGTACTGCTGCTTTAACCCTAACTAGAACATTAACAAAGTTTTATAAATGTGTGTGTGTATATCTGATATTTATTGCAAAAAAAAAACATTAATGCACATGTTTGGGTTGAAGAATGCAAATCAAGACAAAATAAGAAAATGAAAAACATTAGGATTTGGAGTCTCGGCAGTCTTGGTAAATTGGTGGTGTGGTGTTCCTTAGGGTTGCCCACCCTAATGCCCCCCGCCCGGCCCATGGCCTCCTGTCTGAAGCACAAGGTACAGCTCCAAGTCAGTGCCGCATGGACATATACTCTCTGGAGGTAGAGAAGTGTATCTTGCCAGTATGAGCAACAGAATCAGTTGCAGCTTTCTTCATACATGGCCCTGTATGAAGCAAGAGATCATATTTGTTTGCTTAGTGGAAGCTATGAGCATTAAGATTGATGACCCCAAGGAACACCACACCACCAATTCGACGAGACTCCCAAAACCCCAACCCCTAATCTTTTTCATTTTCTTACTTTGTCTGCTTTGTGGTCTTCAACCATAATATATGCATTGACACATTTTTTTGTAATGTATTTCCTTTATTGTGTGATAGCGGAATTGTACCCCCTATTAGTGTAGGTCCAAACGCACAAGGTCCTCTGGGCTCTGCGTAAAGGGATATGTTTGTCTGCAGATGGCCCTACAACTGCAGATGCAAAGAATTTGTGGGGCTGTCTGGGTGGCTGTGGACACACATGTCCTGCTGGGTCCTGCGCTTCCATGTGGCTACAGATGCAGGCACATAAGGCCAAGAGTCCAACTGGCTGCAAAAGCTATGAATAAAGAGGCACATGGCTCTCTGAGCAGTATGCACAGTGCAGAGTTCTCTTCGTTGTATGGTTACTTCTTGACTGTGCGGATACACAGGCATAGGGCCCTGTGGGCTGAATGCACAGAGAAGTGTTCTTTCCACTATATGGTTACTTGTTGGCTGTGTAGCCAGCACTGTACCATCCCTCCCCAGGCTGGGAGTGGTGCTGAATGGTAGTGGTGTCCACGCAGCCTGGGCCCATCCAGCTGGCTCGTTGAACTGGCACCCAAACTCTACTCACCGACACTGGATCACAGAGTGCTACCCACTGGGCTGATGGCCAGCTCTACACACAATGTTTCTTTATAACTTTTTGTTTTGACATGTTGACTCTAAATTTCCAGCATAAGGTTTTATGCCCCAGACATGACATGTGTTGTTTATAAGATACTGGCAGAAATGTAATTTCATGCCACAAGTGTGAAATATGTTTTGGGCTGGATTTGAAAAATCACACCTGTTACATTCATGAGGTGGTGTGAAAAATTGCTATGTTTAAAATGTTGGTTCAAAAGGTTAAAAATTACCAAAGGTATGAGCGAACGTTAAAAAATGTCCACATTCACTCACATAGGTGGAGGAGCGGTTCAAAAACTGGGGTGTCAGAATGAATGATATCATGATATGATAGTTTCACAGTCTTGGAAAATCTTGTTATAAATACTGTGGAAAGGTGATACTACCATCAGTGGTTCATGGTATACCACTGTTTTCTGGTCTTTTAACCAGTCCAGAGGGGTGTTTTTTATCGCAGCTATCTCTCCCTAAATATAATAATAAGAAATATGTACCTTAATTTGCCAGGTTTGTAACTTCCGTGTATGAGCTGAGCTGCCATAGAGTGCTGCAGCTGCAGCCCCACCCCTAAAATACGTTTAATGATGACACAAACTAGGGAAGGGGTTTGCAGGCACTCTATGTAGAAATAGTATTAACAGGATTGGTGGGGGTGGGGGGGCTCTCTAAACCTAGCTGCATTATTTTATTTATTTTTTTTTATACTCCCGAGCTGCCTTGCCGCCGTATTTTCAGCCCGGTCACGGGCCGCCTGCCTCTGCCCCCCAGATCGGCCGCTGTCCCCCGATACCCCGTGGCTTTCCCCCCACGGTGGGGCCTGCGGCATACCCCCCGTATATGACGCAGGCACTGGGACTAGGTTGGGGGCCCGGCCTGGGGAGCACATCGAGGCCGTGGCGGCGGGCTTCACTCTCGGCGGCGGGCAGGCTCCATCCATTTTCCGCTTTTCGGGGAGGCGGGGTCGTGCCCCGCCTCCAATGGGATTGACAAGCCGCGGTCTGCGTGGGAACTCCCGGCCACCGCCAGGGGTCCCCATGCACCGCCGCTATCCACCCTCCCCGGAGAGGAGGCTGTCCAAGGCGCTCCAGTCCTACTCCCTCCGGCCCGGCCCTCCGGCTGACCGAGTCCGTTCGAACCGGGTGCGCCCGTCATAGTGAAATCCAACCTCTGCGCCGGCGGGAGTCGTGCAACGTTATTTTTACTGGCTGTTCTACATGTATGGGGTTAATTACTGATCCATACATAAGAACTTCCAGCAAAAGTAATGCAACTACCTTTAGAGAGTCCCCCTCCCCATATATCCTATTACTACCTACATAGAGCACCTGCAGCCTGCTTTTTACTTTGTGTCCTCATTAAGTTTATTTTAGGGGCAGGGCTGCTGCAGCGCTCAGCAACCGCTTGGCTCGTACTTGGAAGTTACAAGTCAGGCAACTTAAGGTGCATATTTCTTTCAAAGATAGCTCTAAGGGCAGCCAACTCCTTGATATGAGTTGCCTGCCCTGGAGTATGCCAGCTGCTATTTGAGATACTGTACACACACAACCCCCCACCTCCATGCAGAATCTCAGAACATCTACAGATTATGTTTGCCTGTATTCACTATTGGACTGTACAGTGAGGTTTTAGTGAAATCAATGATCGTACCAGCAATATACAAAGGATTCTAAGCAATAAAACAGTCTTTCAAGTGTTTAGTAGTGTTATTTTTAGGACTGCAGTGGGTGGAGTCCTGCAGACCTATTGCTTTCAAAAAACAACTCCGCATTCCTTGCATTCTTTGTGACTGAACAACATGTTGGAGTGTCACCACAGTCACCTCTGCGTCTGTGAGCACTTTGGTCGCACTGCACTATTTTTTACTTGGAAAAAAATTGGGCCATCCTGATCGGGACACTGGGGGACTGGTCACTCCCAGTGTTGCTGTTATGTTTCTAGAAACATAGAAACATAGAATTTGACGGCAGATAAGGACCGCTTGGCCCACCCAGTCTGCCCATTTCCCTAACTGATGGATAAGCTGCAGATCCTAGTTAACCAGCAGCCTACATTTTCCTACCCCCACCCCCTAGAATTGCCTTATGACTGTCCCATGCATGCTTGAATTCCACCACTGTTTTGACTCACAACCTCCTCTGGAAGGCGCTCCATACATCCACAACCCTCTCTGTGAAAAATACTTCCTTAAATTACCTCTGAGGCGCCCCCCTTCTATCTTCAAATTTGCCCTTGTTCTTGCACCTCTTTTTAAAGATGCTACCCTCTTGGACTTTGTTGATTCCCTTGAGGTACTTGAAAGTTTCATCATGTCCCCCTCTCCTCCTTTCCTCGAGGCTATACATATTAAGCTCCTTAAGTCTCTCTTCATATGTCTTCTGGTGCAGACCCTGCACCATTTTAGTTGCCCTCCTCTGGACAGCTTCCATCCTGTCTATGTCTTTGCGGAGATTGGGTCTCCAGAACTGCGCAGTACTCCAGATGGGGTCTCACCAGCTGTCTGTACAGAGGGATAATAACTTCTTGTTTTCTACTGGTGATGCCTCTCCCTATGCATCCCAGTATCCCCCAGCCCTCCTTGCTGCCCTCTCACATTGCTTGCCCACCTTTAGGTCATCTGATATGACTACCCCCAGGTCCCTTTCCATTTTTGTTGTTGTTAGTATCTCACCCCCCCATTGTGTACTCTTCCCCTGGGTTTTTGTTTCCCAGGTGCATTACCTTGCATTTCTTAGCATTGAATCTAAGCTGCCATACATTTGACCATTCCTCTAACCTTGCCAAGTCCCTTCTCATCCTTTCCACCCCACCTTGTGCATCAACTCTGTTGCAGATCTTTGTGTCATCTGCAAAGAGACATACTTTTCCTTCCAGTCCCTCTGCAATGTCACTTATATATAGTCCTAATACTGAACCCTGCAGTACCCCACTACTAACCCCCCTTTTTTCAGAGTGGACTCCATTTACTATTACTCTCTGTGTCCTATTCTCCAGCCAATTCTTTACCCAGGCTGTCATCTTGGGACCCACTCCCAGGCTGGCTAACTTGTATATTAGTCTTTTGTGTGGGACTGTGTCAGATGCCTTGCTAAAGTCTAGGTAGGCCATGTCCACAGCCCCTCCCTGATCAACTACTTTGGTCACCCAGTCAAAGAAATCTATCAGATTTGTCTGGCATGACCTTCCTGCTGTGAATCCATGCTGCCTTGGGTCCTGTGCCCTCTGGCTTCTAGATACTCAACAATTCTTTCCTTCAGAAGTGATTCCATCATTTTCCCTACCACTGAGGTTAAACTAACAGGTCTGTAGTTTCCGCTTCTGCCTTGCTCCCACTTTTGTGAGAGGAATCACATCTGCCCTCCTCCAGTCCTCGGGTACCACCCCATCCTCCCATGATTTGTTAAGAGGGTAGTCAGTGGTGTCACTAGTTCTACCCTTAGTTCTTTTAGAATTCTGGGATGAATCCATCAGGCCCATTGCTTTGTCCACCTTCAGTTTTAAGAGTTCTTTCAGAACCCTTTTTTCTGTAATTGGGCTGGTATCAGCTTCTGTATCCAGAGTGTTTATACTGTTTGTTTTAGGTACCTCCCCCTCTTCCTTTGTAAATACTGAGCAAAAATATTTGTTTAGTATCTCTGCCTTTTCACAGTCACCCTCTGCCCTCCCTCCCTCCCTCCCTTTATTAAGCCTCACTATCCCTCCCTTGGTCTTCCTTCGCTCCCTGATGTACCTATAAAAGGTTTTATCCCCCTTCTTAACTGAGTTGGCTATCTTTTCCTCGGTTTGGGCCTTTGCTGTTCTGACTGCCTTCCCAGCTTCCTTTTGCTTTAACTGATACAGTTCTCTGTCCTGTTCCTTCTGTGATTCCTTGTACTTCCTGAATGCTTTCTTTTTCTCTTGAACCTTCACTGCCACTTCCTTTGAGAACCATAGTGGTTTCTTACCTCGTTTCGTTTTGCTTATTTGCTTTACACAAAGGCTTGTTACCTCTGTGATGGCAGTTTTTATTATTCCCCATTGTTCTTCCACCCCTCCTTCCTGCCCATTTGCTAGTGCATTCCTTAGGCACTCACCCATTTTGGCAAAGTCATCCCTCCTAAAATCCAGTACCTTTGTCTTTGCATGGCATTACTCTATTGCTGTGTTTATTGTGAACCATACTGTTCGATGGTCGCTAGTTCCCAGATGGCTACCCACTTCTACATCTGTGATCCTCTCTTCATCTCCATTTGAGAGAACCAGGTCTAAGATTGCTCCCTCTCGAGTGGGCTCCAGTACTAATTGTCTAAGGCATGCCCCCTGTAGGGCATCTAGAATAACCCCACTCTTAGAAGTGGCTGCTGCAACTGCACTCCAGTTAACATCTGACATATTCAGATCACCCATCAGCAATATCTCCCCTTTTTCTGCCATTCTAAGTATACTTTCTATCATTTCCTTGTCCATTTCCTCCCCCTGAGAAGGGGGTCTGTATACAACCCCTGTGTGGATTGTGGTGCCATTGCCGGTCTCCAAATTTACCCACAGTGCTTCTTCTCCTCCCTGTTTACCCTTTTGTTCTGTTGCTTTGATTCCTTCCCTTATGTAAAGAGCTCCTCCTCCTCCTCTTTTACCCTCCCTGTCCCTCCTGTAGATAGTGTATCCTGGTATGTTTACGTCCCAGTCATGGTTTTGTGTGTACCATGTTTCTGTGACTGCCACGATATCCAGATGTTCCTCCTCCATCAAGGCCACTAATTCAGGAAGCTTGTTACTCAGACTACGGGCATTGGTACTCATTGCTCTCCATTTTTTGATGGCTTTACCTTCTGTTGCAGCATCCCCCACTGACCTTTCTACCTCTGTCTTTTTCTCATTTAGCACCCTGTTTTGTAGGGAGAGGCTGGGATTTTCCTGCTGCTTATCAGTGCCTCCCCCCTTGACTAGTTTAAAAGCTTGCCAATGAAGCATTTAAACCGATTGCTCAAAAGACTTGTTCCCTTCCTGGACAGATGCAGACCATCCTGCCAGTATAGGCTGGTGTCCCTCCAGGTGGAACCCCAGTCCCCAATGAAGGCAAACCCATGTGCTCCACACCATTTTTTCAACCATTCATTAAACTGCATGGTACAAAGTACCCTCGCCTCACTCAAGCCATTGACAGGCAGCACCTCTGAGAAGGATACTGTGTGTGCTACTTGTCTTAGGCCCCTCCCCAATTCTACAAAGTCCTTCTGCACTGCTCTAATCTCATGATGAGCCAAGTCATTTGTCCCTAGGTGGACAGTGATGTTCAGCTCAGACTCCCGTGCAGCTGTTCTCGTGATCCTGAGGATGCGCTTCCTGTCCCTCCAAGCCATGGCACGAGGCAGGCACCTTACTTCAGTTTTCCCTGCTCCTCCCAGTTCTATCCCCCTAATAATTGAGTCCCCCACCAGGAGCTGCTTCCTTTCCTTGTGGTGTCCTCTGTCTCCTTCCTGTGGGCCTCCCATGTGACAGCTGTCCTCAGCCTCCTTAGTCTCCTCTGCGGGTGCATCCATAGGGGAACTATGCTCCCCCTGAATGGTGTATGGATTGTGGAGTGGAACAACTGACTGGGTGTGCCTCTGTTCCACCATCCTCACCCTTCCTGAGCCCACTGTGGTCCAACTGCTGTGCTTTCTTCGCAACCTCTGAGGTAGTGGTGGCGGCTCTGGTGCTCCCTGGATTGGGGAGTTTCCCTTCCTACCGTCCAGTGTGGCCTGGGGGAAGGTTCCCTTACTACTGTCCAGCATGGCCTGAAGACGGGCAACTTCCTCCCTCAGGGCAGAGAGTTGTCTGCAAATAGGGCAGCATCTCAGCCTCCAGAAAGACTCCCGGAAGACTGCTGCCCCACAGCCATTACATTGTACTACTCCCCACATGTTTATCTACTTTTTTCCTTTTGTGTGTGATTGGTTTGTTATTTAGAAATATATATATTATACAATGTATGCTTATATTGTCAGTGCAGTGTGCTAGAGAGATATGACAGTGATATGCATCTTGCACTCTTGAGGAAATGATGTCAGAACCCCAGGTATAAAGGAACTATTTCCAGGGGTGGGTGGGGTGAGGGGTGGGAAGGGGTTGGGCCTAAACTGTGCCCTCACAAAACAATCAGCTAAAAGCTCTGACCCAGCACTGCGATGAGTGCCTTCCTGTCAGCAAGATGCCCTACACAACAATTTGACAGAGAAAATACCCTGCTAATCAAACAGAGAAAAATCCAGACATCCAAGTCAGACACAGGTAAACCTCCCCAGCCCCAAAACAGCCTGGTGGTTTGTGCTCTGAAAGCAGTCAGCCCCAAAATAAGTCATCTGTGCTTTACACTCTTCCTGCACTGAAAATCTTAAGAATTAAGCCAGTTGATTGACTAGTGACACCTGTGATGTAAGCAGGCCTTTCAATGTAAGCAGTCTGCTATGTCTGATTCCAATACACAAAATCTTTCAGTGAAACCAGGGATAAAAACTTAACTTCTCAGCCAGCAGGACACTTTTAAAATGTTGCAAAAATATCCTTCCAAATCCTAGGTCTCAACCCCAACAATCAAGCAAATTCAGTTGTATCTCACTCCCTCTGGTTATAAAATTACTACACTTTTAATGGAATCCTGCAATTCTCTGCTTAATGCCAATAAGGAAAAAAATGAAACTTTTTGTAGAAAGCGTAGCTCCCCTGCTTTACAATATTATGCCTTACCAAGTTTCCAGCTCTTAAATGGAGTTATAGTTTGTTCTTTGCAGTGTAGCAAGGTTCTCAGCTTCAGACAAATCAAAGTCAGACTGGGGGTGTGTGGGGTGGTGGGTGCTGAGAAGGAGGGTTGGGTGGGGGGCATGTTCCTAATTTTAAAGAAAAACAAATGGCAGTCATGGTGGAACAGGGAACACTCCACAGTGTGCTGCACTAGTACATGCACATTGTAGTGCAGCAGGCCTCTTGGTCACGACATTTTTTTCTTTAAAATTTTGCATATTCCCCCACCTGACCCTCCGTCTCAGCACCCACTCCCGACCCCAACCACCAGAAACATAACAGTGCCCATTCTCCCAGTGTCATGCTCACCGATTATTTATTTTTTTAATTATATATGCCCCCCCTTCTGACTGTCCCTCTCAGCACCCATCACCCCACACACCCCCAGAAACATAAGACTGACACTGGGGGTTACCAATCCCCCAGTGTCCCGATCCCCAGAAACATAAGAGTGACACTGGGGGTGCCCATTCTCCCAGTGTCCCAATCAGGATTTCTTTTATTTTTTTCCCCATATTCCCCCATCAACCCTCCCTCTCAGCACCCACCACCTCCACACACACCCCAGAAATAGAAGAATGACACCGGGGGTGCCCAATCCCCAGTGTCACAATCCACAATCTTAGAGTTTCTTTTTTAAAAATAAAACCCTGTCAAAAAAAAAAAAGTCCATCAATCTCTTTTGCGGCTGTTAGATCCCCCACCCAACCCTCCACTCAGCACCCACCACCCCACCCAAGCCCTTACTTACTGATCGGGAGTCCAGCATCATAATCCTCTCTAGACCACAGACACGTCTTCAGTCTTCAAAGCTGGACCATGAACTGAAGAAACAGGTATGTGATTCAATGTTTTTCAATGGAGTTTTGAACTTAGTGGCATAACTTGGGCATTTTTTGCATATTTTTGGCCCAAATTTCAACATGCCTTCTTTGGGACCCTACCTCATGAACAACTGAACTGTCATTAGGCAGATCTGTCCCGAAAGGTGATTTTTGTGGTCCCTTCATGAAATCACCTTTTGGGCAGGAGTTAAAAATTTTCTCTGCGCTTGCTTAGGAGGTGTGGTTATATGAAGGCTATATTGACAATTTGGTGTACAAGTATTAAAAAACAACAAAGTTATGAGCCTACGTTGAATTTTGCAAATGCAGGCTCATAACTTTTGTAATTTTTTACTATTTCCAAATTCACAACATAGCCATATCTTTAAAGCACCTCATGAGTGTGACAGCTGTAATTTTTCAAATCCTGGCCAAATTGTTTTTTTACATCCCGAAAGGTGAATTTTGTGGTCCCTGCGTGAAATCACCTGTTGTGCAGGAGTTGAAAATTTTCTCTACCCTTGTTCGTGAGGTGGGGTCATAAGAAGGTTATATTGAAAATTTGGTGTGAAAATATTAAAAAACAACAAAATTATGAGCCTGTGTTGAATTTTGCAAATGCAGGCTCGTAACTTTGGTAATTTTCAATACCCCCAAATTCACAGCATAGCCATATCTTTACAGCACCTCATGAGTGTGACAGTTGTCATTTTTCAAATCCTGGCCAAAATGTTTTTTTATATGCTGAAAGCTGGTTTCGCAGTCCCTTTGTGAAATCACCTTTTGGCCAGAAGTTGAACATTTTCTCTGCCATTGTTCATAATGTGGGGTCATAAGAAGGCTATGTTCTAAATTTGGTGTAAAAATGTTTAAAAACAAAAAAGTTATCAGCCTACAGTATATTGAATTTTGCAAACACAGGCTCCTAAGTTTGGTAATATTCAATATTTTTAATCCAAATTTTCAACATAGCTATTTCTTTACAGCACTTCATGAATGTGGCAGCTGTCACTTTTCAACTCCTGCCCAAAATGTGTATTTGCATCCTGAACGTTGATTTCTCAGCAGTGGCATGAAATCACCTTTCAGCCGGGATTTGAATATTTGATCTGCCCTTCTTCATGAGGCAGGGTCATAACAAGGCTATGTTGAAAATCTGGTATACTAATGTTATAAAAACAACAAATTTAGTAGGAGCCTATGTCACATACTCGCTCAGCTGGTCAGCCCTCTACTCCCAAAGTGCCAACCTCTGAGCATATGATTTGTGTACAGTCAACAGAACAAGGCAGCCCTCTTGTCTGTTTTGTGGGCTCAAGTCACCTTAGTCTCAAGCTCTGGAAGGATTCAAACTGATAACCTCTTGTTAGCGTACCCAATTATCAGACTCAGATAATTCTGTCTTCAGGGGGCCAGATATCTTTGCCTATGGGCACTCAACCAGATCTTTCAAATGAACCCTTAGAACTCTGTGCAATACTTTTAGAGAACTTTATCCATTTCCCAGTTTGATATACAATAAGCCCATACATGGTGTTACTATAACCTTTTTAAAAGCTCCTCTTAAAATAAAAAGAAATGTCAAGGCACTCCAGCAGTTTCGTTTGTAAAAAAAAAAATACATTTACTTTAAAAATATCAAAACAGAAAAATAATTACAGACCAAATATATATCCCAACACATACAGCCTTAGAACAAACAGGAAAAAGTACAGTTCCTACAGTACATACATTTAGACTGGTCTAATCTAATGCTTACTTTCTTTCAGTGCTTTGAGGGTCTCTCTTCTCTGTCAGAAAAACATAGAAACATAGACTTTGACGGCAGATAAGGACCACTTGGCCCACCCAGTCTGCCCATTTCCCCTACCTACTGGATAAGCTGCAGATTCTAGTTAACCAACAGCCTATTTTCTGCCACCCCCTCACTACAATTGCCTTGTGTCTGTCCCATGCATGTTTGAATTCCCCCACTGTTTTAGACCCAACGACATCCTCAGGAAGGCTGTTCCATGTATCCACCACACTCTCCGTGAAAAAAATTTCCTCACATTACCCCTGAGCTGTCCCCCTCTATCTTTAAATTGGCCCTTGTTCTTACACATCTCTTTTCTGAAAGATGCTACCCTCCTGGACTTTGTTGATTCCCTTGAGGTACTTGAACGTTTCTATCATGTCCCCCCTGTCCCTCCTTTCATCAAGAGTATACATATTAAGCTCTCTCAGTCTCTCTTCATATGGTTTCTGCTGCAGCCCTGCACCATTTTAGTTACCCTTCTCTGGACTGCTTCCACCCTGTCTATGTCCTTGCGTAGATGAGGTCTCCAAAACTGCATACAGTACTCCAGATGGGGTCTCACCAACTGTCTGTATAGAGGGATAACCACTTCCCTTTTTCTACTTGTGATGCCCCTTCCTATGCATCCCAGTATCCCCCTGGCTCTCCTTACCGACTTTTCACATTGCTTACCCACCTTTAGGTCATCTGATATGACTACCCCCAGGTCCCTTTCCATTTTGTTGTTGTTAGTACCTCCCTGCTACTGTGTACTCTTCTCCTGGGTTTTGTTTCCCAGGTGCATTACTTGCACTTCTTTGCATTGAATCTAAGTTGCCATATGTCTGACCATTCCTCCAACCTTGCCAAGTCCCTTCTCATCTTTTCTACCCTCTTGTGTATCAACTCTGTTACAGATCTTTGTGTCATCTGCAAAGGCATACCTTTCCTCCAGACCCTCTGCAATGTCACCTATAAAGATGTTAAAGAGGACTGGACCCAGTACTGAGCCCTGAGGTACTCACTAGTAACCCCCTTTCTTTGAATGTGTTCCATTCACTATTACCTTCTGTGTCCTGTTGTGCAGCCAGTTTGCTACCCAGGCTACCACCCTGGGACCCACTCCCAGGCTGGCTAACTTGATTATTAATCTTTTGTGTGGGACTGTGTCAAATGCCTTGCTAAAGTCTAGGTAGGCCATATCCACAGCCCCTCCCTGGTCTATTACTTTGGTCACCCAGTCAAAGAAATCAATTAGATTCATCTGACATGACCTTCCTGCTGTAAATCCTTGCTGCTTTGGGTCCTGTGCCCCGCTGGCCTCTAGGTACTCAACAATTCTTTCTTTCAGAAGTGATTCCATCATTTTACCTACCACTGAAGTCAAACTTACAGGTCTGTAGTTTCCTGCTTCTGCCTTGCTCCCACTTTTGTGAAGGGGAATCACATCTGCCCTCATCCAGTCCTCAGGTACCGCCCCATCTTGCCATGATTTGTTAAAAAGCGTGGTCAGTGGTGTCACTAGGTCCTCCCTTAGTTCTTTTAGGATTCTGGGGTGAATCCCGTCAGGCCCCATTGCTTTGTCCACCTTGAGTTTTAGGAGTTCTTTTAGGACTCTTTCTTCTGTGAATGGACTGGTGTCAACCCCCCTACCCAGAGTGCTTCTATTGTCTGGTTTAGGTAACTCCTCCTCATCTTCTTTTGTGAATACTGAGCAAAAGTATTCATTCAATATCTCTGCCTTTTCACTGTCTTCCTCTGCCCACCTCCCCTCTCCTTTATTAATCTTCACTATCCCTCCCTTAACCTTTCTATGCTCCCTAATGTACCTATAAAAGGTTTTATCCCCTTCTTAACTGAGTTGGCTATTTTTTCCTCAGTTTGGGCCTTTGCTAGTCTGACTGCCTTCCCCACTTCTTTCTGCTTTAATTGATACAGTTCCCTGTCGTGCTCCTTCTGTGATTCCTTATACTTTTTGAATGCAGCCTTTTTCTCCTTAACCTTCCCTGCCCCCTCTTTTGAGAACCATAGTGGTATTTACTCCGCTTTGTTTTCCTTATTTGTTTCACACAAAGGCTTGTTGCCTCTATGATGGCAGTTTGATTTTTCTCCATTGTTCTTCCACCCCTCCTTTTTGGTCATTTGCTTGTGCATTTTTCAGGTATTCACCCATTTTGCCAAAGTCAGCCCTTCTAAAGTCCAGTATCCTTGTTTTTGTATGGCTTATCTCCATGGTTGTGCTCATTGTGAAGCACACTGTGCAGTGGTCGCTTGTTCCCAGATGTCTACTGACTTCTAAATTTGAGATCCTCTCTCCATTTGAGAGTACCAGGTCTAGTATTGCTCCCTTCCGAGTGGGTTCCAACGCTAGCTGTCTAAGGCCTGCCCCCTGAAGGGCATCGAGAATGACCCTGCTCTTGGATGTGGCTGCAGTACATGTTATCCAGTTAACATCTGTAATATTCAGGTCCCCCATCAACAGTATCTCCCCTTTTTCAGCCATTTTGAAAATGTCCTCTATCATTTTGTTGTCCATTTCCTCCCCTTGAGACGGGGGTCTGTATACAACCCCTGTGCGGATTGTGATGCCATTCCCTGTCTCCAAGGTGACCCAGAGTGCCTCTTGTCCTCCCCCTGTACTTTTTACTTCTGTAGCTTTGATCCCTTCCCTTATGTATAGAGCTACTCCACCTCCTCTTTTACCTTCCCTGTCCCTTCTGTAGATTGTGTACCCTGGTATGTTGACATCCCAGTCATGGTTCTCGGTGTACCATGTTTCCGTGACTACCACAATATCTAATTGTTCATCTTCCATCAGGGCTGCTAGCTCAGGAAGCTTGTTTCCCAGACTACGGGCATTGGTACTCATTGCCCTCCATTTAATGTTGGCTTTATCCTTTTTCCCCATCCCTGCTCTTATTGTCCTTGTCTATTTTCCATTTACCCTGTCCTGCCCTGTGTTGAGGCTCTGTACCTCAGTGTTTACCTTACTACCTGCCATGTTTTGTGGGGAGGCTTGAAATTTCCTGCCTTTTATCACGCCTCCCCCCTTCACTAGTTTAAAAGCTTGCCAAGGAAGCATTTAAACCTATCACCTAGGAGCTTGGTTCCCTTCGTGGACAGATGCAGACTATCATGCCAGTATAGACCTTTATCTCTCCAGGTGGCTCCCCAGTCCCCAATGAAGCCAAAGCCCTGTGCTCTGCACCAGTTTTGCAACCATTCATTGAACTGCATGGTGTGCAGTACCCTAGCCTCACTCCTGCCATGGACTGGTAGCACCTCTGTGAAGGTTACCGTGCTTGCTACCCATCTGAGGCCCCTGCCCAACTCCACAAATTCATTCTGCACTGCACTGATCCCGTGCCTAGCTAGGTCATTTGTCCCAAGGTGGACTATGATATCTAGACCCCCCAGAGATGGTTCAAAGGACAATATTGTCCTTGTGTGTCTCCAAGGCTTGCTCAGTTGGATAAAAGAGTTCTGAGTCGGCCTCCTCTCTGAGATCATTAAACTCCGCCTTGGTGTATTAAAAGTTATATGTTACCACGCAGGATGTCCCAACAAGATTTTAAAAAAATTGGTAAATGACATACTCCATTTCCTTTCCTTAGGGTAACTGGTCAGAACTGGTTTTTATTCTGACACACACACACACACACACACACACACACACACACACACAGGTTCTGTGATGTCCTCCCAAGGCCTTCCTGGGAATGTGTATTTAATCTTCCAAATTCATCTGGATCCTCCCTGGCTCAGACATCAAACCTCTTCAATGTCAATTCTGGCCTCTCTCTGACACCCCTCCCCACAAGTCCTTCCTTACAACTATGCAAGTCAAAGGATCTCCCTGAGGGCATTATAAAGTGGATACTTTGGTTCCTGCCTTCAAAGAAAATTGAACAAAGGAATTGCCTTTTAAATAGCTGCAGACTGAGACCACCTCCTGTCCTTTGAACTATCTCTGGGAGGTCTTGATGTGTCAGTTCCAGTAAGACAGCATTTTCCTCTGCCACAGTTATCATACATTAATTTATTACATTTACAACAAAATTTATTCAGGGATCAGAATCAGTGGTCCAAGTGTGACAGCCTACATTACAGTTTGCTAACAAAGGCTTGTAACCTTGGTAATTTTCAATATTTTTAAATCACATTCCTCACCTGCAGCCCTATCAGCTCTGGCCAGTCCTTGTTTCTACAGAGTGCACTCTAACCCTTGTCTTCCTAATAAAGATGGTTTATAAACAAAATTAGTGGGCTTTATCCCCATCATCCCCCCTCACACACAAAATGATCTGACCTATCCAACCTCCTGGCATAGCTGGAGAATGGTGGGTCCAAGAAATAGTTTAGAGTGTGGTGCTCATACTTCTCTTGAAACATAACCATTACTTATCATTAGCTTAAGTTTCCCCATTTTCTTTTCTTTCTTTATAATCCTAATCCTCACTACTACATTAGTATGTACAGGGTTGCAAAAGCCATAGTGGCAGTTATTTTGGAACCTGATTTGTTCTTCCCAGTTATTCTAGGAGTCACGAACCCTTACCTCAGATGCCATTACTTCTGTACCCACCACAGTTCACCAGTTACGCTGCAACCAGCATGGTTACAATGCTGTAGCTATGCTATGCATTAACAAGCAGTACATTTTATGTGGGTCAAAATTGAAAACTGTGTGGCACTTGTCCCAGTCCTCCACTCTGAAATGAACACTGCAGCCTTTCTGCTTCATTTTCAGTCTGCTTTAGCATTTCTGCTGCTTTAGGCTACACTGAGCCGATGGTATAGCCTAGAGGTTAGAGTAAGGAGCTGTGAACAAGTCTGGTACATCCAACAGACCTAGGTTTAAATTCCACAGCCTCCACATGCATACTGTGTGACCCTGAGCAATTGTTCACAGGTAGTACCTGAAAACAGGGTCTTGGGCCCAGTGGGGCTTACCCAGTTACCAAAGAATAAAAATAAATAATGAAATAAAAGGAGCATCCTATAAGCTTTCATCAGTATTCTTAATACATTGTTTTTTAACAGTCTTTTACATAATTTCTGGTGACTACAACCAACTAGCATGCAGCAGACAGTGCTCCATGACTTCATGGGACAATGGTTGTACTAAAACCAACCAGATTAGCTTCCCTGAGGAGGTCATGGAGTCAAGAACAGTGGGGGAATTCAAGAATGCATGGGACAGACATAAGGCAGTCCTAGTGGGGGGTAGGAGGAAGTAAGCTGTTGGTTAACTAGGATTTGTAGCTTATCTGTTAGGTAGGAAAATGGGCAGACTAGGTGGGCCAAGCAATCCTCATCTGCCATCAAATTCTATGTTTCTAGTAGGACCACCTTGTAAATAAGCATCACTCAATGGAGCCTTTTCCAGGTAAAACAAACACACACACACTCTGCTGATTTCATTTTTTCTGAGCTTATACACACACACAAATACTTTGGTGTCCATTTTCAGGGAGGCAATTAAATACTTGGCAATTTATAGCCCTTGTCATATTCCATTCCTAGGGAAAGGCTGATTTACACACAACTAGGATGTCAGATTTTTTTTTCTTAATTTCTGAATAATACTAGTTCTACCCTATGTATTTAACGTGAGTTCTTTGCAGAGTCTGTCACTGTCTGATGAAGAGTTCTGCATAGCTTGAAAGCTTAAATTCTTTAAATCTCTTAAATTTAAATTTTTCTTGTGTGCCAGTGTGGGATGGGTATGTAGCAAAATTCTGTGAGCTCATCTGACCTTGGCTCTGACTTCCTGTGAATGTGTGGTGTGTGCTGTAGACTTAAGACAACATGCAGGCTTAAGATAACAGGCTAGTAAATCCTGTATCAGAAGTGTGTGTGTGTGTGTGGGGGGGGAAAATGTACATTCTGACCCTTACTTTTAAAAGTGAGGGATCAGCTGACCTCCTTGTTCCACCATCTATGTTCACTCATAACTTGGTCATTTTTAACATGCTTTTTCACCATATTTTCAGCATAGGCTTTTTATGCCCCACCCTCATGAACCTCATAGGTGAAAATATTTATATTCTGCCCAGAAGAAGATTTTGTGGAGCGACTGTAAAATCACCTTTTAAGATCGCATTGGGCAAAAAAAGCGCACAGAAATGGCTGCACACATGAAGTAGATCTAAAACACCTCTTAAACTTCTGCAGCTGAAAAACTTGTAAACTGTGGGATTAGGCTTTCCAAAGTTGTGCATGCTCTATATGCTGGTTTTGACACTTAAACTAAATGCTAGTTTGGTAACAGAATGCTAACGTAATAATTATTCAGTGACCTGGCTGTATACTTAAATATGAGTCTGAAAACGAATAGCGTCTGTACAGAATGTATTCTTAATAAACTATCATAGACATAACATAGAAACATAGAATTTGACGGCAGATAAGGACCGCTTGGCCCACCCAGTCTGCCCATTTCCCTACCTAATGGATAAGCTGCAGATCCTAGTTAACCAGCGGCCTACTTCTTTCTACTCCCAACCCCTAGAATTGCCTTATGACTGTCCCATGCACGCTTGAATTCAACCACTGTTTTTGACTCCACAACCTCCTCTGGAAGACCGCTCCATGCATCCACAACCTCTCTGTGAAAAAATGCTTCCTTACATTACCTCTGAGCCGGCCCCCATCTTCAAATTGTGCCCCCTTGTTCTTGCACACCTCTTTTGTTGAAAGATGCTACCCTCTTGGACTTTGTTGATTCCCTTGAGGTACTTGAAAGTTTCTGTCATGTCCCCCCTCTCCCTCCTTTCCTCGAGGCTATACATATTAAGCTCCTTTATTCTCTTCATATGTCTTCCGGTGCAGACCCTGCACCATTTTAGTTGCCCTCCTCTGGGCAGCTTCCATCCTGTCTGTGTCCTCAGTATACATTGTTAATTCTAAGTTATAACCTACTTTTTTATGTTTAGAACCTATTTAAAAAACACTACTCCCTAGTTCTTAGCGATGTATCAATCAGGCAGATTCCTTATGACAGTCGCATTTTGCCTGTGCAAGTGCAGTGACTCATTTCTGATACTTAGCATCTGTACTAGTGTTCTTCAACTTCTGTAATGTAGGTTGTCACTGCTATGTGTGATCCCTATTTATCTAATGTTCTCTAGTGTGTTGAATTTCCTATTATAGATTTCTCAAGTCCAGTAGCGCTTACAGTTGTAAATTGCTTCACCATAAATCTCTATATATTGTAAACTATTGCTCACGTACGTATACTATATTTAGGTTAGTGGTGGTTTGTCGGAGCTGGGCTGTTTATCCTCTCCATCAATACCGGTGTAGATGGTGTTTTCTTACGCTGTCGTTGACCTCAGTGCAGTTCTAAGTTTTGTAACCTCGGCTCTCGTCCAACAGTTTGTGCCATGGTCTGGGCCTTCATCGCCCTTGCCATCGGGTGCTGCTTTGGTATCAACACCAGTTCAGCCTGTCTGCCCCGCTCCCTGTAGAGAGCCTCAGTACTCTGGCCATTGGTCCCTGCTGCAGCACAGGTCGATGTAGAGGAGGAATATCACCCTGATCTCATCCTCCCTGATGAAGATGATGAAGACGAAGATGTTGAGATTGACTCCTCTGACAGGTCTACTGTCTCCTCCAAGATCCCCCAGGAGGACACCTCCTTCTTTAATATTATGAAACCACTCTCCTCCACTGTGGGGTTCCAGACTGAGGAGGAGGACATCATGAGGAGGAACCTGGTGGATTTCTTGGAGATCCCAGAATCTCCACCTAAAGTTATTACTCCTCTGCTACCAGCACTGCTGGATGCTGCCACTGCTGCTTGGCATTGGCCCAACTTGGTACCTTCCCTGCCTAGAAAGGCTGATAAGCTTTACTGGGTGCCCTTGGGACTGTCTTTCTATTCAGCACAGCCGGAAATGGGCTCGGTGGTAATCAAGGCAGCTCATGACAGGTCCAAGGCACCCAAGCACCTTCGCTCCCTCCCCCGGCCAGGAATCTCAGAGGATTGACCTTTGTGGCAAGAGGACTTTTGCCTCAGACACTTTGGGCCTTAGAATTGCCAAATACTTATCTCATATGATCAAGTACCAGAATACCCTCTGGTGGAAGGGCAAGGCTGCTGCTCAGGCCCTTCCTGAGGGTTCCCCGAGACAGGAGCTTCTAAAATTTCTCCAGACCTCAGAAGATGTGAGTAAGCATCTCCTCAGAGCCAACTATGATATAGCTGATAGTACATCCAGGGCAGCTGCCACTGGCATTTGCCTTAGAAGGCATTCCTGGCTCAGAGTCTCTGGCTCCACTGCTGATGTCCAGCAAAAGGTGCTGAATGCCCCTTTTGTGGGTCACAAACTTTTTGATCCTGATGTGCAGGATATTATTAATGACATGCAGGCCTCTGGCAGGGCTATTAGGTCTGTCCACTCCCTTTATCATACCCAGCCTAGGAGCAGACCAAGGCCCTCCTTTCATAAGGTCTGTCACAAATCTGGCTCTGGAAGGAAGCTCCAAGGCAAGCACAGGGCCAGTTCTGCCTTGCCTGCCCCTACTCCACCACTGGTCCTCCTGCTAAGCACTCCAGAGGAGGAGGAGGAGTGGGCCTAGAATCTGGTTCCACTTCAGCCTGACTCCTTGTCAGACCCCCCCTCCTCTTGTTCCAGCCAGGAGGTGGTGGTCAGAGGTCAGTTTCTCCCTCCATCTGTCCCGGGAGAACTATTACCACAGACGCTTGAATTCTGCAAATAATAAAACAGGACCATGCTATAGAACTTCTAGAACAGCCTCCAGATGTTCCATAGGTTCCAGCCTCTTATTCTCTGAACCACATAGTGGTGCTCCGGGAGGAGGTGTTCACCTTGATGTGCAAAAGGGCCATAGAGCCAGTGCCCAGGTGGCAAAGAAACAAAGGGAGCTACTTCCAGTTCTTCTTCATTCCCAAAAGAACTGGAGATTTGAGGCCCATTCTAGACCTCAAGGAACTGAATCCATACATCCAATACAAAAAGCTCTGGATGGTAACTCTACACAGCCTTCTGGCTATGCTCCTTGGACATGCAGGATGCCTATCTGCATATCATGGTTTGGCCCCCTCACAGGTAGTAACTATGGTTCCTCTTCCAGGGGGAGCATTACCAGTTCAGAGTGTTACCCTTTGGCTTATCCTGTGCACCACAAGTATTTGCCAAGTGCTTAGCATCTGTAGCAGCAGCCCTCCAATGCGAAGGCCTTTATGTATTCCCATACTTGGACGATTGGTTACTGAAAGCCCCATTCAGGGAACTCCTGTTGCTGACTCTAGAACACACCCTACAGTTGTTCCAGTCCTTGGGCATCACTGTCAGTTTGCCCAAGTCTGTGCTGACCCCATTCCAGTGGTTGCAGTACACAGGGGTAGTTCTGGACTCTAATCAGGGCAATGCCTTCCTACCACAAGACAGGGTGGACTGCCTCATAGCTCCAGGCTCAGGCTGTGGCTCAGTGCCAGTTTGTCCCAGCCAGGCAGTTCTTGACTCTACCAGGCTTAATGGCTGCAGCCATTATTAAGGTCCCTTTGGCCAGGTTGCATATGAGGATCCCAGAGTGGACCATCAGGGTTCGATGGAATCAACGTTACAATGATCTGGATCTACTGGTCCTTGTCTTTTCCCCAGTGTGTAAGGTACTTCAGTAGAGGATGGACCCAGACAATCTCTTAAAAGGGGTTCCCTTTCTTATCCCCAGCCCTCACCAAATCCTCATATAACGGATGTTTCAGATTTGGTTTGGGGAGCACACCTAGACCCTTATCAGACATGGGGATCTGGTCCCGGGGGAGACCCACCTCCACATAAATGTTCTAGAAATACAGGCAGTCCTGTATGCCTTACAGGCCTTTCAGAACCATCTCTCTCCAGGCCCACTGTTGGTGCAGTCGAACAATCTCAGTGTGGTCTATTACATCAACAAGCAAGGGGGGCCCATTCCTACCCCTCTGTGCCGGGATTGCGATGAGGGTCTGGTACTGGGCTCTAGATCATAATCTAGAACTGTCAGCCATCCATGTGCCAGTTGCACAAAATGCCTTGGCAGACAGCCTCTGCCAGTCACAGTCCAGAATGCACGAGTGGCAACTGCTAACCTCGGTCATGGAAGACTTGTTCGACAGTTGGGGTCATCCAGAGTTGAACCTTTTTGCTTCCCCACTCAATGCAAAACTTCCACGTTTCTGCTTGCTAGATCCAGGGCCTGGAGTTTTCTGGTAAGATGTGTTGTCCCTCTTCTGGATTAGGAGGCTTCTTTACACCTACCTACCCTTTCCTCTGATCCAGAGGGTGCTGATTAAGCTACAAATGGAAGGGGCCACCCTAATTCTGGTGGCTCCATTCTGGCCTTATCAGATATGGTTTCCATTACTGCAGCAGTTAGCTGTGGCACATCCAGGTCTCCTGCCCTCTGCCAGTAACTGTTGACTCAGGAACAAGGAACCCTGGTCCATCTAGACCTCAAGTCCCTCCTTCTGCACGCATGGCTCCCGAAGACGTAGCCATTGTTCGGTTTGGGGTATCTCAGAAAGTGGCCGATGTCCTGGTGGCTGCCAGGAGACCTTCTACCAAGGACATTTACTCGATGAAGTGGAAGCGCTTTGCTATATGGGCCACTTCCCATCACCTCAACCCTTTCACCTGTCCAGTGAACCAGGTTCTAGAGTACCTCCTGTCCTTGTCTGATGCAAGACTCCAGTACTCCTCTATTAATAAGGTGCACCTGTCTGCTATATCAGCCTTCCACATGCCCATCGATGGCCATACTGTAGCCCAGCTGGATGTGACCCATACTTTTCTGAGAGGCATTCAACACTTGAAGCCTCCTATTCAGAATCCAGTACTGACTTGGGACCTGAATTTTGTTTTAGAGAAATTGACTTTGTCTCCTTTTGAGTCAGCTGTGTCCTATTAGCTACACTTTCTGTCATGAACAGCATTATTTTTAGTTGCTATTACTTCTGCTCGAAGGATTTCAGAGCTGCAGGCTCTCATGTGTGATCAGCCTTATTTGATTTTCCACAAAACAGAGTGTTCTTGTGTGCCAGCCCTAAGTTTCTTCCTAAAGTGGTATCTGAGTTTACTTTAAATCAGTCTATCCACCTGCCTATTTATTTACCAGAGCATGCCAATCCAGGGGAAGCATTGCTCCATACTTTAGATGTGCATAGGATTCTAAGGTACTTTACACATTGTACAAAGGACTGCAGAAATGCCTCTCAGTTTGTTTCTTTCACCCCTGGTAAAGAGGGTGCTGCAGTATCTAAACAGTGCGTGTCCAAATGGTTGGCCAGCTGTATTATTGTTTGTTATAGGACATACAGTAAAGAACTTCCTTATGTGGTTCATGGCAATTCAACCAGAGGCATGGCTACTTCTGTTACCTGTTTCAGAAATTTGTCAGCTGTGGAAATTTGTGCTGCTGCCACTTAGAGTACTGTTCACACATTCACCAAGCACTACAGTCTGGACATTGCCTCCAGAAGAAGGGCAGGTGTTGGCCTAGCTATGCTTCAGGGCCCTCTTTCTTAGGCCTCTGGCCTCCTGCCACCCAGATTGTCTTGCATTTAGCACTGTTTGGAACTTATTCCATAGGTGTGACCTGATGACAGAGATATCCCCGAAGAAGATAGAACAGTTTCATATGAACTAACCATAACAGCAGATCTTCGAAGGAATCTCAGTCATCAGGTCATGACATTCCTCCCTCCATCCCCCTTTCTTTCTCTCTCTCTCTCTCTCTGTCCCTCTCTCCAGCTTGACTGTCCTGTTGCTCCAGCCTTTTTGCAAACTCGGCATATTCTTTCTCTGCTTAGTTCCCTGGTGGGACTCCTATCCCCTGTGGCCTCCGGCTAGGGAAAGAACTGAGGAAGGAGCAGGGCCGCCCACACTTATATAGGGCTGTGACGTCAGAGCCTGACATCAGCAGGGGTGGCCCCTTCTAGACTGCTGTAGAAAAGCTTCCGTGTGAACCTAACGCCTGATGGTTAAGTTCCATAGGTGTGACTGGATGATGGTGATTCCCTTGAAGATCTACTATTACGGTAAATTCTTACATAACTGTTCTTTCCTCATTCTCTCTGCTGCAACAATAAAGGCCATCACAAGACAGTGGCTATCACCTGATCACCCTGAAATAATAGACATTTTAACCATATCTGATCACACTAAAGAGATACAGAGTCCATAACAGCTGTCTTGAGGGTCAAAAAAGAAACATTTTATTCTACATGGCTCCGGAGGCAGTATAGCACAGTGGGTTAAGGCTCTGAGCTGCAGATCTGAAGACCTGGGTTTGAATCCCACAGTCGCCTAGGTGCATACTGTGTGATCCTGAGCAAGTCATATAACTTACTTGTGCTCCCAGGTCACATCTGGAAACAAGGTTCAGCTTAGTGTGCTACTCCTAGTTAAACAATGTTCCCTTTCGCGTTCCATATTTTGACTACAAGGAAAGAACAGAAGGTACACCCCCATTAGAATAATTATTGTAAGGTGACAGGTTCACAGAGGGGGTCCCTGAAACATAATCTGTGGAGACCACTTATATACTATGCCCCAGGGTTGTCACACGGTATCCTAAACCAATTCATTCAGATGTGAAATCAAACTAGTATACTCTGTAGTATGTCAAAGTACAGGAACCAAGTTGTAGGAGGCAGTATGTTCTCTTTCTTTATGTCCAACAGTTCTGTTTTACTGGTTATATGAAAATGTTTCTCTAAGTATTTTCATTGCTCGAAACATGAACTCTTGATACAAGTAGATGACAGACAAGTTGGACAAAAGGACTTTTATTAAGGCTATATAGCTTGACATTCAGATCTGAGAACATTGCTCCTCGATATCATTGTAACTTGGTATATAAAGACAGAAAAAGGCGTAAGCTCATAGATACTGTCTCCCATACTATGTGGGCTATCAAATTGGCTATAACCCCAAGATATCTGTCCTGTTCTTTCTTAAATAATCCAAATGATGAAATGTTCACAAGGCTGTATGGAAGCTTGTTCCATTAGGATAATGCCCTTACTGAAAAATAATTGTCTCTTTTCTTAGTGAGTACCCTTAGTACCTCCAATTGCTTATTGTGTGATCTAAGATTGAGTGTTGTATTCTTAAATTTTATGTTACACTGAGATGCAATTTCGGGGTTGTTTAAGATTTGAAAAAGTTGCAATAAATGCCCTCTACTATCACTCCTTTGTTCTAATGTCATTAGGTTTAGTTCCTTGATCCTTTGGCTATAGGCTATATATATGTGAATTTATCATTTGTAAAGTCTTCAGTGTGACTGTATATCTGGCTATATCTATGATATCGCATTTCTGAGTGTAACATGCTGGTGATTTTGCGGCAAATATTTTCAGTATTTAGAGGGTGGTCAGACCTAGAGTGAGAATATTGCATTTATCATCACTTTTGGTCCCCCATACCAGAATTAATTCACACAGTAGGTAGTGATTGGCTGGAGCCGGCAGTGTGAGCAGCACAGTTAGAACTCAGGAGCTCAGTTGTGTGCCAACTCTCACAAACCATTTTAATTTCCTCCCTAATGCACACACAGCACTTTTACATTCTTCCTGGTTTTGAAACATGGAACACTGTAAACCAAAACAAAAAGAAAACACTCTAAAAAAAAGTATGTCTTTTAAAGCACTTATCCACTTGTCAGTACAGTAAACGCCATCACCATTTTAAGCCCCTTACCTCACCAGTGCACACTCCAGAACTGCCTCATTTGTTCCACCTGCACTCACCTAAACTTCATGCTGGTAATGAACCATAACTCTCTGGACTCTCCTCAGTCTGCACATGTTCGTTCAGCTACTGCTCCCTCCCTGGTCAGTCATGCATCAGCAGCAGATCGCAGTGGCATGGTGTCGCAGGCAAAAGCGGCACCTGCTTTAAAAAAAATAACCCACTCGGTTATCCTGAAAGAACACTCGGTTATCTGAAAACACTAGACATGCTCAAATAAAGAAAAAAAAACTATAAAACCATATTGAAAGTAATAGGGCATTGCATAAATTGAATATTCCTTGCCCCAACTGGAAATATCTGTTTTGTAAGATTCAATTATCTTGAACAGTAAACCGTTTTTTTCTGTTCTGCTTCCACCTCTTCACCTATTCATACCTAAACAACTGCTGAATAGCAACACTTTGCAGTTGTTAAATTTTTTTTAAAGAGCAGCTGTTGTGCTCGGTTTGCAGTCCCCCTCCCCAAAACCTCTGGAAGAGGCTTACCTGGAACAGATGCAGACACAGCTCAGCTTTCTGAAAAAACAAATATTTCAGCGAAGCACTTCACAGAGACACAGACTTCCGAAAAAGGTTTATTAAGCCATCCACCAGTTTCCCTGGCACTTCAAGGGAGCAGTCCCTCTTCATTGGGGAGGGTCACCAAATACAACACTTACTTAAATATTAAACACTTTGTGACACAGTTCGAAAGTGGTGATGCGTGATCACATGTTAACATATATAAATAAAAAACACCATAGTGTATTAGTGCAAGTGAAGTACATTAAAAACAAGAAACTATTGCACCGTAGACTAGAATTATAAACATGTTAAGCATATTAACTATCATATTCTAATAAAAATTCCAAAGATGGCTCAATATAAATAAACATAGAAATTGTCGGCAGATAAAGACCGCTAGGCCCATCCAGTCTTCCCGTAGGCCTTGTACATTTTATGTGGCCACTGACCCAATGTGATCAATGGCTTTTCATCACTCCTTCCCCTCTCAAATTAAGTTTCACAATGTATTTACCCAGGATAGTCTAGCTAAGATGCAAAATCTCATTTTCAGTTGCGCTCTGCTTAGGTTGGTCCTGCTGTTTGCAGTGAATTTACTCAGGATCATCTGGTTTAGATAGAATCATAGAAACAGAATTTGTCAGTAGAAAATGACTGCTTGGTCCACCTAGTCTGCCCAGATGTTCCCTGCCTAGTCCATTTCCATAGACCCTAACTGGTCTCCAGTGACCCTCTCTCCCTGCCTATTTACTAATATTCCTCTATGTCAATCCCATGCGTGCTTGAAGTCCCGAGCTGTTTTTGCTTCCACTACTTCTGCTGTCGGTCTCTTCCATGCGTCTACCATTCTTTCAGTGAAGCAGTACTCCCTCACACCACTCTTAAACTCCCCCCTCCTCCAGCTTCACTGTGTGCCCCTGATTCTGGTGCTCTTTATCATTTGAAACAGATTCCCTCTTGCACTCTCTGTTCACCCCTGTGAGGTACATGTAGGTCTCTATCATGTGCCATCTCACTCTTCTGTCTTCCATGGTGTACATGTTGAGATCTCTCAGTCTGTCCTCATAGGGCTTTTTGATGCAACCCCTGCATCATTTTAGTTGGCTTCCTCTGGACTGGCTCCATCCTGTCTGTGTCCTTTCTGAGGTGCTGCCTCCAGAACTGACAGAATACTGTAGGTGGGATTTCACCAGCAAGTGATAGTGTCAATGCCACCTTCCTTCTCCTGTTGAAGATACCCATCCTGTGCATCCCAGTATCTCACTAGAGCTACCCACTGCTTTTTCACACTGCCCTGCCACTTTGAGGTCATCAATGATGACAGCCTCAAGGTTCCTTTCTTTTTTAGTGACTTTCAGTACCTACACCCATCCAGTACTCAGCTCTTAGATAGATGCCTGTGCTTCATGGGCATAATTTTACACCTTTTGGCATTGAACCCCAACTGCCATGCTCTTAACCACTCCTAAAGGCATACCTTTCCTTCCAGGTTTTCTGCAGTGTCCCTTATGAAGACATTGAAGAGGACTAATCCCAGTACTGAGCCCTGCAGCACACCACTGGTCATTCTTCCATCTTTAGAATGAGTGCCATTAACTACCACCATCCGATGCCTGTCCATTAACCAGTTTCTAACCCAATTCATGGCTTTGGGTCCCACTCCTAGGCTGCTTAATTTCTAGGCCTTGCTGAAGTTCAGATAGGCCACATCCACTGCCCTTCCCTTATCCTTTTTCCTAGTCACCCAGTCAAAGAAATCATTCATATTCATCTGGCATGACCTCCCCCATGAATCCGTGTTGCCTGTGGCCATGCAGCCCATTGGATCCAAGATACTCTACCAGCATTTCCTTTAGCAGGGTTCCCATTAATGTTTCCGCCACTACAGTCAGGCTTACTGGCCTATAGTTGCTAGCCTTCTGTCTGCTGCTGCTGCTATGTAGAGGGACCATATCTACACTCCTCCAGTCCACCGAAACTACCTCTGTTTCCATTGAACTGTTGCATAAGGCCATCAGTGGGCAGCTAGCACCTCCCATAGTTCTTTCAGCACGCATGAGTATATCCCGTCCAGTCCCATAGTCTTTACCACCTTCAGAGCTGCAAGTCCCTTCATAATTCTTTTCTTTGAAAATAGACGTGTGTCTACCTCCCCGCTTAGTTCCTGCTGCTTCCTAGTGGTCCATCCCGCCTCCCATCTCCACTTTGAAGACTGAACAGCAGTACCTCTTCAGGATAGAAGCCTTTTCTTCGTCCTCTTCTGCGCCACCTTCCCCTGCCACCTTACTTATCCTTACTATCCCTCCCCTTATTTTTCTCTTCTCACTTATGTACCTGAATAAAGTCTTATTCCTTTTGCCTTCCCCTTTGGCTATCCTTTCCTCTATCTGTACCTTTGCTTTACTATTGCTTCCCTCACTGCCTTTTCTACGTCCCTGTTTTACTTCATACACCTACCTCCCAGTCCTCCTCCCTGTGTGTTTCCTTATACCTCCTGAATACCACTCTTTTTTTTTCCCCCTTCACCACCTTGGCCACTTTCCTAGAAAACCATAATCGTCTCTTCTTTTTTCCTTCTGCCTTTACTCACTTCCTTCATGCAGAGGCTGGTTGTCTTAATTATTCTCTCCCCTTTTTTCCTCCCACTGTGCCTCTAGCTCTTCCTGGCAATCACCCTTTATGAGACAATTTCTCAAGCAGTCTCCCATTTCTTTAAAATTCGCCCTCCTAATGTCCAGGACCCTCATCCTCATGTGTTCAGCCTCAGTTCCTATAGTAATGTTAAGACACATTGTATGGTGATCTCTGGTACCTAGGGGACTGTCCGCTGTGATGTCTGCAGTGCTGTCTCTGTTTGTAAGCAGCAGGTCCAGCACTGTCCTGTCACTAGTGGGTTCTTGACTGGCTGCCTGAGAAAAGCCCCTTGAGACGCAGAATCTCCTATTTAGTGGGGTCCAGCTTTTTTCACTTTTTATACTGTATTTACTCATAACAACTCCAGTGATCTGTAATATCTTGTTTTCTGTGGGTTTCTGAATTTACCCCTTTTTACAGTGTATTTACCCAGGATAGCTTGGCAGAGATGCAGCTCATTTTCATTGGGGTCCTTTTACCTTTTTGACATTGCATTCATCCAGGCTGTTCCAGCAGAGATGCAACATCTTGTTTTTAAAGGGGTTCTACTTTTACATATTTTTACAGTGTATTTTTCCAGGGTAGACCATCCAACATGCAGTTTTTTGTTTTCACTGGGATCCTGCCCTGACAGATTTTTATCATGGATTTAACCAACATAACCCAGCTGATGTGTCATATCTTATTTTCAGTTGGGTCTTGCTTTGCCTTTTACTTATTTTTACAGTTTAGCCAAAATAGCCCAATTGAGATGCACTCTTTCATTGTTACCGAGTTCCTGTTTTTACCCATGTTTGCAGTGTGTTACCTAGGATAGCCTGATGTGGTGCAATAACATTTTTAGTGGGATTCTGCTTGTTCGCATCTTTTTAATGCACTTACTAAAGATAGCTCAGGTCATATGCAATATTAATTTTACTGAAAATCTGCTTATAATCGGTGTCACAGAGTACAGTATTTACCCAGGACAGACCTGCCGAGATGCAACATCTCATTTTTAGTGTGGGCCTGGTCTTACCTCATTTTATAATGTATTTACCCAGGATAGTCTGGCTGAGATACATCATCTCATGTTCTGTGGGGTTATGCTTTTACTACTTTTTACAGTGTCCTCTGTTTACCTAGGATTGGCCAGATGAGGTGCAATATTTGGTTTTTAGTGGGATCCTGCTTTTACCACATTTTAAAGCTCATTTATGCAGAATAACCTGCTGACGTGTATATCTTATTTTCACATGGGTCTTGTTTTTACTTGTTTTTACAGTTTATTTATCCAAAATAGCCCAGATAAGATGCACTTTCTTGTCCGAAGTGAATTCCTGCTTTCACCCATTTTTGCAGTGCATTTACCTAGGTTAGCCTGAATGTGATGCAATATCATATTCAGTGAGATCTTCTTTGTACTCGCCTTTGCAGCGTATTCACTCAAGATAGCCCTGCTCATATACATTGTATTGGGTTTACTGGGGCTCTGCTTGTATCCAGTTTCAGAATGTATTTACCCAGTATTGCACAGCTGAGATGCAAAATGTAATTTTCAGTGGTGCTCTGCTTATGCTTTCACCAATTTTTACAATGCATTACTCAGAATAATCCAGGCAATATGCAGTATCTAATTTTCAGTTTGTCTTACTTCTGCCCCTTTTTACAGTTTATTTAGCCAGGACTGCGAAACTGAGCTGCAGCATCATGTATTCAGTGGTGTCCTGCATGTACCACTTTTTACACTGCATTTACCCAGCATTGCAGAGCTGAGATACTCCATCTCATTTCTATCTGGGTCCTGTTTTTACTACTGCTATGCAATACGTAGAGCAAAAACAAAATAATCTGTATTGTTTGGTCTTGGAGAGACAGGCTCAAGTGGCTTTGTGGTAGAGACTGTTAAAGGAGATTGGAAATTATTTTTACATAGTTAACTGCCCTCCCATCTTCCATTCCATGCCAGTTATATATTCTGATTGGCTGTAACTAATTTGTGATAAATAAATGCAGTATTTTAACTTTGGGGTGCCCTCAGATCTTTGTAGAGTTCCACTCTCCTTGTCAGCTGCTGCTCTTTTTTCATACTTGTAAGACATTCAATGACATCAGTAACACTATTCCATGCTATTTATCAGAATAGCCTGGAATGGTGTTACTAATGTCATAGAATGTTCAGGCTGCTTGAAAGGAGAGAGCAGCAACTGTTGAGGAGAGGGGGGATTCAGGGTAGTTACAAAGGCAAAAAATTATATTAATTTAACAAAAAAAGGCCAAAAACATATTAGAATATTGGATGGACACTAAAAGGACAACAGGAGGGCATCTAGAGGTATATTAAACTGTTTTGTGTCACATTTAACTGGTATCTGACTGAAACTCCAAACCCTGCAAGCGACCTAGGTTTGAGAGTGGACTTGGATCACCAGGTTGGGGAGGCATGCCAGGCTGAGGTAGCTGCCACATCGAAGGCTGACTGTGGGTTCCTGCACCACAGTGGCCCCGTTGGTTGGAGCAGGGAGCTTTCTGTCACCACAGGGATGCCGTACACACATGCAGTCAGCAGTGGCTGTGCTGGCGCCAAGGGGTAAAGGGAGGGGTTATGGGACTAGGCAGAAACTGGAGACCAAAAACATTTGCACACTAAGTCATCTATTTGGTGGTCATTAGGACATTTGAGCCCCGCTCTGCATGAATTCCCACTGGCTTGATGGTCGAGGAAGCAGCACATGGGGCTGAGGGATCTCTAGCAACATAAAACTCAAATAGTGATGTGCAGATGGTGACCTAGGGGGCCTAAAGAAAAAAAAAAAAGGCTGCACAAACTCCTGGAGCTAGGCTTTGAGGGTTGCTGTGGTATCGTGGATGGCATTCTTCCTGTGAGCTGGTTCATTGAGCTGGTAAGGATAAGCAGTGCTTCCATTATGGTAGTAGCTGATTGTCCTGGCCATGCCTGTTTTCTGAGTATCATAAGGAGAACCCATGTAGGAGAGGATTTATCTGGCATCTGGATTGCTCAAGTACTGCTTCAGGCCTCTGAGGCTGGTACTGGACAACATGAAGGCATCCAAGCCTGGCAGGCGCTAAACGCCATGCCCATGCACTGGTAAACAGTCACTGAACTAGAAAGGAGGCTTGTACAGGACCTTGAAGGCAGCACATGGCTCTGGTACTGCCACCAACAGGTAGCCCCACAAAGCCAAGATGGCACCACTAGGGGTGGAATGAGTGTGACTGATGGATGCATAAATAAACGGACACCAGCGGACATCAGATCTTTGCCAGCAGCAAAGCTGGTGGTGGAGCAGGCGGTACTCTCTAAGTTGAGGGCTGTGTTGATACGGGCTGAGCTGTGAGGGTGGGCAGGATAGTGTCAGTGCTGAATTGCATGGGGCTCGCTGCCTCTGTGCCAAAGCTTGTGGGCACAGAACTAGAAAAGAGTTTTCTTCGTCTAGTTCTGTGTCTGTAGGCCCTACCTCGAGACTTGGCTGAGCAGAGGAGTGGAACTGAGTAGCAGTACACTTTCTGAGCAAGCTATGTTTAAAGAAACCTTTCTTCACCCATTACCAAAAGCATAACCATTAAAAATCTGGGGTGTTTCCAATTAACAGGCAAATGTAAAAGATGTGGTTGTTAAGTATATAATTTAAGTTGCAAAGCACATACCAGAAAAATGCCAGAGGAATGTAAAAAAAATCCTGAAATCTTTTGTAAAACATTGTTACTTCAGCCTTAACATACACAGGTTTTATACTCACCTTTAGTTGGAAAGTTGCCACATAATCTTTGGGATTGTTTCTTAGAACTAGAAAGTGTCTTTTTCCATATTTTTAGGATAAATGTTCGGGGTCATACAGTAGAAGGGAGCTAAGAGTCTTCTTTGGGAGAGTGACAAAGACACTGTGGTAGTGTGGAAGTTAGTACCAGTAGATTATAGAATAGGAAAGTGATAATTGAAGGGGGGACCATAGTGTCTTGAAGTGCCACAGAGCGACTTATTAAACAAGCACTGCTGGAAATTTAAGGGGGGGTGGGGCAGGAGGAGCGTGCTTCCAAATGCTGCCAAGGGGCTTTTTAATCACTCATTTACAGCAGCACTGATGGTAATTGAAATGGGGTGGATTAGTGGAGTGCCTTCAATTGCTTCCAAGTGGCATTTTACACTGGTACTACCATATTGAAGAGAGGGGGTGGAGAGTACCTTCACGTGCTGCAGAGCAGCTTTTTACGTTGTCACTTCCGGTAAGTGGGTGTGGGGAGCTGCAAGCCCAGTGGAGGCACTCTCAGTGAAAAGTGGTACCAGTGCTCATCTGCACATTTCAGAAATATCCACTTTACTTGTTCTTACCACAAGTTGTCTCCTCTAAAGTGACACCCCAAGCTCTCATGTGTGCTCCTCCACAGTCAACAGGCCCGATCATTCCCTGCCCCTCCTCTCACAAGTCAACTCTCGGATCTTAGAGTTTGCCCAGTAACAAACAGGAGCAAATATTAAAAAAAAAAAAAATCTGACAGTCTGGCCAGCATAGATCAGATCTGGCTGTTTGGCGTACAAACCAGGACACAGTTGGTTATTCTGGCACCCAGAGCCACTCCACCTCTAGTAACCAGGACCTTTTTATCCAGCTGTGAGGACAACAAGCCAGTGCAAAGTGATGGGATCCCTTACGTGCAGCCCCTGTTACTGAGTCCAGGGTGCACCAGGATGGAAAGCGATGCGTATGCCCTTAACTATATAATGTCCCAGATGCACTAGAATGGAAGTGATATGGCCATTGAGACAGTGTGCACCAGGGTCTAAAGTGGTGTAGCCACTTTTGACTACAGAGTCCTATGTGCACCAGGTAGGAGTGTTGCAAGTTTAAATGTCTTTTGCAGATTGTTGGCAAAGTGCCAAAGTTTGTGCTATGCATAGGCAGCATGAAACTGGCACTTCACCAGCGGAAGTACTGACTTCTCAACCCCCCCCGTAACACCCCAAACCCCACTCTCCTTCTCCTCCCACCCAACCATCTTAATAGAGTTCATCATACTCCACCACTCTGCAACACCACATCCACCTACCCTCCTTTCCCCCCTCGTCACCTGCCCTGGCCCATGCAAAGATTAAGTAACAACTAAGGCTGACCCCCCCATCCCCTGGCCTACCCCTTCAGCAAATACCCCAGTACTGCATAAAAGACAAATTCCTTCCCTACTCACTCAGCACCCCCCACCCTTTACCCCTGCTATCATCCATACCACACTAGCACCCATCCGTAACCTGACCCAACAAACAAAGGATGCATCAGAGTTGGCTGGAAGGACAGCAAACAACACAGACCCCCCCCTCACTGACTTGGCCAGCCACCATCTACATGAATGGGGGGCCCACACTTTACTGTAAGCATTATTCTCTAGGTTGTGCTCGTACTCAGACTATTATGGCACAGGCCTACCTACCTTGTAAAAGTTTTCCACTCAGCAATAGTGCACTCCATGCATAGACCAAAGAGAGTGGATCCTCAGTATGTCCTCGATTGTCTCAAAGGTTACAGATTACAAGATAAGTTATCAGTCTATGATTATCTGTAGATGGTCATGTTAGGCAAGCAGGTATGAGGTCCTTCTTGGAAACTGGGCCTGTTGAGATTGTAGTGAATCAAAAATACATTCTTTAGTTTAACTAAAATATTATTATGCAAATCATATCTAAAACTGCATCCATGTTTTAATTTTATGGTTTTTTTTTAGTTTGAAATGCTTACTGGTACCCTACCTTTCCAAGGCAAAGACAGAAATGAAACTATGAATATGATATTGAAGTAAGTTATTTGAAATCATTCACTTGCTGAGCCACTTTTATAGCTGTTCTAAAGTAAACTAGAGAAATGTGTTTGATCTTTAGAGATAAAAAAATTACACTTGATGAAAAGAAAAATATGTTATACTGTCTATTTAGGCAGATAGTGCTCACAAGTATTTTTTAAAAAATATTGCTATATGGGGAAAGTTAGTCCTTTTTATAAAAATAGAAAGTCAGAAAAAATGTATATGTTGATCCTCGGATTTTTCTGCGAATTTTCATGGAGCAGCGAGCAACAATAAAACAAATTTTCTTTCGGAGGCTTAAATTTGTCATTTGCAACAGAAGAGATTTACATCCTTTGTCCAGGGGGAATATCAGCATCACAAATGCCATGCTGACCTCCTGTGACATGATAATCCATATTCATTGAAGACGGAGACAAAGTAGAAAAAAAATCCTCAAAATAAGAAGAGGCGAGTCTTTAGGATCAGCGTAATTTTTTTGTCATGGCCTACATGATGTTTTTGTTTTTTGAAAGTAATTGTGAATTAAGCCTGTTCTCCAGATTTTATGCATGTACTGTAGATGAAAGTGAAGCCCTCCAGTGAAATAGTTCTTCTGCTTTCTTGATCCATGAGTGTAAATGTATTGTAGTAGTAACTATCACTGTATACAGAACATTCTTACCTATTCTATTACATAGATCTTCAGTTTAAATACATTCTTCAGGCAGCCCATCAGATGCGATCAGTATTATTCTATGTTTTTGTATATTTTAGTACTAGAAAATCACCATCAGTCACCGGCAGTATAGCCCAGCACATATTCTTTATTCCATTCCAAACATAGGTAATTAACAAATGGAAGGGTTAATAGACAAAGCAATTTTCATTTAATCCTTATTGCATTAATATTTATAATACTTACAATAGATTGGAACAAAATAATTTTTGACTGAAAGTACTTGTGTGTTCACATAAAAATATATAAATATTTATTAGCCACTATAATGTGACATTTGCCAAATAGACATGCTTTTAGGGATCTGACCAGTTTGCATGTCAGAAGCTATTGTAACATAAATTTCCTTTTGTTTTTAGAGCAAAGCTTGGAATGCCACAGTTTCTTAGTTGTGAAGCGCAAATGCTTCTTAGAATGTTGTTTAAAAGAAACCCTGCAAATAGATTAGGTAAGCCATTGCTTTCTTTCTATATGTATTTATTTATTTATTGAAGTAGTTTTACCAGGAGGGACCTACTGAGCCATAATAGCTCATTTCCAAAGATGTCCTGGGGGAGGCATATGAGGGAGGCAGTACAAGCAACACTATACAAAATCACAGTGTCACTCCAGAATACAGTAGTAGATGTGGTCATGGAGTTGTAAAAGAACAAGATTATACATGTGCAAATAACAATTACGGTGCAGAAATACACTATACAGTGTTGCTTCATAGGGTTAGAGGAGTTAAGGGAAGGTGCATGAGTGAGTGGTGTACGTATGTAGGAGAGCTTTCATAGCATAGGAGGAGAAGGCACCACGGATTTTGGATGGGAGGAAGGACCAGAGAAGAGCGAGCCAGTTAGAGAAAGCAGAAGCTTTATAAAAATACAGTATGGTCGCAGATGTCATGCACATAATTCCCAAATTCTCTTTTTAGCCTCCCTCCCCGGGCCTCTTGACAAGGACCTAATGTGGCCTCTACCACTGCCACATTCCTGTTCTCAGAGGTTCTGCTGTCCTGTTCCTTTGGGACTCTGGGCACTTGCAACACACCCATTTCTCCCCTTAGATTACCTGTTGAAGTGAGGTGGTACTTTCAGCTCCCCAGCAGCTTTCCTCCTTATTGAGATCCAGCCGCCCACAGTGAATGTCTCCTGGGACCATCCCTGAGGTCGGTAGGCAGGAGCCCAAAGTTAGACGTGGGGAGAAGGGGTGTAAACATATCTAGTCAGTCACAAATTTTTCCCTTATAGTTCCAAACCCTGAGAGCAGACTTGCATCATCGGATTCTGGCATTCCTGATGCCCCAAAGTGTGCACTTTCCCCTCCCTGTTAATTTTGCAGGCTTTTGACTGCACCTGCACCCACAGTCACCCAGGTGGGGGTAGAGTAGTGAGTTGCACTACCCTACCTCCCTCCCTCTCTCCCTGGAGGAGGAGAGTGTCTTCTTGGAAGCTCAGTCCTTCCTCCTTTACCACACCTAAGAAGATCCAGGCTTGGGGCTCAAACTAGGGCCAGCAGTATGCTGAGCGTCAGCCTTGCTGCTGTGTTGACATTTTATTTGTATTATTGTTACACTATTTTATTTTCCTACCTAGGACTATATGTTTATCCTGTACAAAGTACATTTCATCTGACACCTAATTTTGTGTATAGGTTTTGTACTTTTCTCCAATTCTATCTCTAAAACTGAATTATGAACCTATTTCTGTGTACCTCCGTCCTTCAGAACACACCAGGAAATGAACTGCTGCAGCTCAGCTTCTTTCCTGGTCAAGTATTGTTAAAAAAAAACATTTTAAAAACAACCTTTATGCTACATCCCTTCACCTGTCCCTTTTGCCTCAAAGCTTGCCAAACTAAGATAGTTGCTTAAGGAAAGGATTTCTAAACTTTGCATGCTGGGGGCACTGGTGAGCAAGCTAACATGACAGTAGCCTGATTGCTCAGCTCTCTTGAATGGCACATACAATCCGCTGACATCCGGTATATAAAATAAGAAATTGGATTTTTTTTCTGCCAACTGTTTTAAAAAGATGTTGAGGACAAACAGTTAAGCTTAAAAAGAAGCAAATGCAACTTACCATTCTGTGTGGAAATGCTGATCATCCTGAGTGGCCTGTACTGTGGAGGTGATCCAAAATATCTTCTTCACTGGGCCAAGTATGTTAGCTGCACCTAGTTGTGTCTCAGATTTAAAACTGTCAACAGTACTAAATGATTTACAAGCAGAGATGAGAACTGTTTTTCTTAACATGACAGCATAACATCAGTCATTTCCAGACATTGCCCAGGTCCCTGACAGAAACATCAACAGAGCAATCCACTAGGGTGAATGGGGTTGAAAAGAGGATCAATGATTTGGAGGATAAGATAATGTAAGTGACACCAGAAGAGAACTACAGATAGCAACTGAAATATTTAAAATACTCATTGACAGAACTGATCTTTTGGAAAACCAAGAGAGATGGTCTAATGCCCACTTATTAGACTCCCCAAGGACATGAGAGGAGGGGACCTTGTGGTTATTATGGAGTGTTGGCAACCCATATTGGGCATGGGAAATGGGAGTTGACAGATGGAGATGTAGATATAGAGGGCCTACAGATCACCAGATGCCTAGTGTCCACAGCTGTTACTTTTAAAAGTCCTGAAGTATAGGGATTGTGAGAAGGTGCACGTGGCTGCAAGGAACAAAGAGCTGATTAAGGAAAAGAACTCACACTTATCCTTCTTTCCTGATGTGAATATTCACCAGCAAAATAAACAGAATATGCAGTCATCAAACAGAAGCTCCGGGCCTGTAACTGGAGATTCACATACCTCTTCCCCTCCAAAATGAACTTACTTGAAACAGGGTACCTACAGTGACACTTTACAGACTCCATAGTGTCAGCAAATTTCGTGGAGATTGAGAAGGTAGCAGCAGAGGGTTGCTCATTTGCAAAGAGATCTTCATCAGCAATGTGATCCAGCTCTATTGCCCTGTTGAATTTTTTAAGGTGCGCCGGTATCCCAGGAGAATGGAACATTTACATGTGAAGCCAGAGGAGACACAAGGCCACAGATACAGCAAGAAAGATCTCTCAAGCCATGGAAGGTTGTAATTGGTTCCTGTTGACATGCCCTGTTGGCTGTTTCAGGGCCTGCTGTTATGGGCCAGTTGAATCCTAGTTAAATGTTACAAAACCCAGGTTGGGCACTTTTTTCTTCCTGCTGACTACCAGGATTGCTGGAATGCAAGACTTTGATTGAGTTTGGGATGGGGGTCCGAACCGTGGACCTCTGTGGTTGCTGTCTCTGCTCATGGTACTAGGAGAAGGGGGGAACCAGTCGACTGGCAGCATGCTCTTCTACTACTGTTGGCACCTGACACTTCAATGTGTGGCTGAGAGACTGCTTGGGAGGAGTCGTGCATGTCCTGGGTTGTGGGCAGACAGCTGGGCAGCTTCTTAAGTGCTGTGTCACCTGGTGAAGTGTGAGGCTGCCCTTGTTGGTCACGTTCCCCCTGACATAGCATGTCATATTCCTTATGGACAGTGTTACTGTGACTCCCAACTTCCTCAGGCACTGCTGACAGAGATACTCCTGGATATCACTTAAATGGGAGTAAGGCATTGCAGAGCATGACAGCTCGACCTACCTGGTGGTGCCGTGGACTTATACAAAGTGGGGCTGTATTATTTACAGGTGTGATGTCCCCCTCTCTGGGGCTCTTCATGTGTGGCCATCCTGACCTCACACTTTTGGACTGAGTTGGAGGAGTAGATGTGCACAGTATGTACCCTTTCTCAAGATACAGTCATTGCATTTTGTCATGATTAGCAAGGAAAGTTCATGTTAATAAAATATTCTTATCATATAGGCATGCTCTAACAGTGGATCATTCCTGAGAGGCATAATGGATGCCATATGGAGGAGCAGTGGCAGTGATTGTGGGTTAACCTGTCCCTGAGACATTATCTGATCTGACTGGGGACTCCATACTTGGGTGCCTGCTTGGTCAGTGTTGGGTGTAGGTGCACCCCATTAACAGTACACACCTTCCCCTTGTCTCACATAGACTCTTTCCCTGACTGGTGTTGGGAGGAAACATTTACAATTCTCAAGCAGGAAGGAAGCTACGATGGTCCTCAGTGGAGATCTATGTGGTGACAGTGGGAATTATCAGTGAGGAACTACCGGAGTCCATTATTTGGAAGCTTTGGGCATCCAGATTGATTTAACACCTTTATGTACCAGTTCAAAAGTTCTCACTGATAGTTTAACAGCACTGGTTGCGAAGGTAAGGGCTTACATGAGTGGAGGGTGCATCCGGATGTGCTAGCCACCAGTCCTGGCCCTGAACTTGCTCTTACTTCTTCACACCAATTAAGAGAAAGCTCTTGTCCCAACTCAAATGTAATATGATTCATTGGCTGTGCTCCACAAAATTGATCTATTCTAGCCCAAGTGGAGAACAGTAAATTAAACTGGGAATGGGTGGGGCACCTCTACCTCTTTGTCCTCATACATATTCTATAAGAGAGAGGTGGCCATGCTGTTTTATATAAATCCCATTCTTGTTAGTAAGGGTTGTAGCAGACCCTGAGGAGGGGGGCAGATATGTGTTTGTGGAAGGAGTTCCAATTAGGGGGGAGTGGCCACGCTTGGGATGTGTAACCCACAGTCTTTTTTTTACACTTATCCAACTTGTGCTGTGGGAGGCATTCCCTGGATGCATCCCTAAAGGTGACTTGAATTTTGTTTTGGACCCACAACAGACATCTCAAGTGGCTTGAGGCTGTACCTCCAGGTTACAGATGTCACTGCTGGAGGGGCTGGTGTACCTTGATTTAATTGACATATGGCATTATGGGCAACACAGGGAAAGAGAATACTTGTTCTTCAAAGGAAAGACAGAAATACAGTACCCACAACCCCAATTAACCTTTTCACTCTAAAAAGATAGGCAATTAATTTCTTAATTTTATTTGGTAGTGCAGTTCAAACACAGCAAAGGCAACAGCTCCAGTACATTAAGTGTTTCACTTCACCAACAGATGCTTCTTCAAGGGTCCATTGACACTGCTTTGCACAGACTGCCCTTTTCTTATGTACCTCTACCATCTGTTTTCTTAGTGAAGTGGGATGTTGTAAGTATTGGGGGAGGCCATAATTCTAGGAGCTGTTCTGTTGCACTCACAAAAGCTTGGTGTTCTGACTGAATATTTGCTAGATTGTTCTGGCCACAGCAGTATATGACAAGTGGAGTGTCACTTTAGTGTAAGCATACAGTATGAGATGTGTTCATGCTAAGGGCTTTTCAAAGTTCAGTAGGAGCTTGTGTATTTTTCCAAGTACTTCTTATTTGTCTCCTGATGACCCTGTGAAAGAACATCACCTTATTTATTTAGTTCAAGTGTCTCTTACCAGTGCCAGATTTGGGTGTAGCACTTTATTTTAAAGCAGGTACTGGAGGCACTGAATACTGCCACAGAGCAGTTCTATTTCAATTGCAGCTTTAGATAAGAAAAAAACAACAGTCATACTGTGTGGTCTGAGTGGAGGATCTTGCATGTACATATCTACAGGTTGGTCAGTAAGGGAGAAGAGAGTTTAGGTTGAGTAACATGGTAGGTGTCCTGGTGGAAGGTTGAGTGTCTCCTGCAAATATATCACTTACAAGCAGTGTCAGTGGCTCAGTTTGTAGTATTCTGTCCTCTGGGGACAGAAGATTGGGTGGTCATGGGCTGTTGTCCCACATCAGGAACTTAGGCTAATACCCAATACCAACATTGTAGTGCAGCATTAGGGAGCGCTGCACTGTTGAGACTGAGTGATTCAGCTGTAGTATGGTATTGATAGGAATTTTAGGTCTTGATGTAGTGTTTCAGATGTACACAAGCCTTCTTTCGAATCTCAGTGTGGAACTCACTCTAAGTTTTGTCATAGAGAAAAATTGTTTGATGTCATTGCTGATGTCAGTATAGTATGGATCAAATGCTGGATCCGCCCTACTTCCAGATCCCGGAAAAGATTGGTGATAGTAGTGATAAAAGAACCATAAGCTGAACAAATGATTTCCCTGCCTGTGTGTTGCTCTGAAGCTGGGTTTATTACATTATTTATTATTTACAGCGCTAAGTAATCATTACTGTTTGTGTGGGGCACTAAGGAGCTACAGTGGGCACTCGAGTTGTTTTTGGCCCACCCTCCACCTCCTCCACCTCACATATTAAATGCTCAGCTAAAAGGGGAGGAGCAATTAGGTACCACCTATAGGTGGTCCTTGTAAATTCAAGAAATTATTTAAAGCTGTAAGGGACTGTTTTTTAGGGATCCAAATTATATTCTGTAAATATTACATTGCAAAACTCTTTTTGGCTGGGCATAACTTTTTGTGAGGAAAAAGAAAAGGACAGAGGGATAAGAAAAGTGCATGATAATCTTGGATTTAAGAAAATATTAGTAACTGTTTAATTACGGTATAGCTTAAACAGATAATAAATATATATATATATATATATATATATATATCTTTTAGCAACAATATTCATTGTACTGGTGGAACATGGACAAAACTGGAAATAGACGAAGGAAGACTGCATGGGGGTGTGATGGGCTTCTTACTGAGAGTTTGGGGGGGATGCTGGTGGGTGAATAGAGAGATGTGTGAGGTGGTAGGCTGTAACAACTGTAGAGCACCAGTCTTTCTTAGAATTTCGTGGAGAGTGGGGGTTGTTTGGTTTGCAGGCAAATAATGCAGCATGAAAATGAGATCAGAGGTCTACAGGAGGCGCTAAGGAGGGAGCGGCGGGCTGCAGTGGATAACAACCCAAAAGGTGGAGTAAGTAGATGGGGAACTGAGGAGGAAGGACAAATAGAACCAGTTGGGGAAAGGAGCAGGAAAAGGGTGGTGGATAGGGAACCAAGACGGGAACACAGTTCAAGGGTCAAAAGAGAGCAAAAAGGGGAAGAATGGAGGATCAGGGGAAGGGGGAGGTAATGAACATAGAAGCAGTAGTGAGGGGGGCTGATAATAGGAAGGAGGAAGTATGTGGTAGGGGGCATCGAAAAATTAATTTGCAGTACTGGCAGGACTGGGTGATGTGATAGAGGATGCGATCAGAGGAAGAACTAAAAATAGACCGGAGGAACATGGAACAGGCAGGAGAACAACTGGGGATTATTCAACAGGGGGAACAACTGTTCTAGAGGATGAGAGGAAGTGGTTGGGATGAAGGGAGACCAGGGAATGCAGCTCATGGAAAAGAGAGTGGAATTCTAGTGCTGGGAAACTCAATACTAAGAGGAGTCATATGGGGAAGCAAGGGAGAGAGGCATAGTCACATATGGGTGGATGCCATGCCAGGAATGACAGCAGAAAGGGTGGGTCAATCTGTTCTAAAGTTTGCTAGGAGAGGTAGGGTGAAACCACATATAGTTCTGCATGTGGGGATAAATGACCTAGTGAGAGAGATGATAGAGGTAGTTCAGGGGAGGTTTGAGGACCTAGGACTAATATCTGAGGCAGGAAGATCAGTAGCTTTCTCAGAAGTACTTCCAGCGCCCAGGGCAGGCACTGCAAGGAAACCAAGGATAGAAGAATTTAACAAATGGCTAAGAACCTGGTGCCAATCCAGAGATTATGGGCTGGTGGGTGAGTGGGGGAGGGACCTGGGAGGACAGTGATCTATACGGTAAGGATTGTCTTCACCTAAGTGAGGAAGGCAAGAAGGTATTGAAACAGAGGATGGGGGATTACATAGCAAAAGAAGGGCATTTAAACTAGGAGTGGGGGGTGGCAAGTGGGCAGGAAGCATGCAGAATCCACAGGAAGGGAAGCCAAATGAGCTTACCCCCTGTGCTAAAAGCAATGAAAAAAAAAGAGCAGTAGAGGGGATGCTAGGAAGGGAGAGCATGAGGTGGGAAGGGGAAGGAAAAGGAAAAAGGGTGGAGGGTGGTCACCTTGAACGCTAGGAGCCTAGGGAACAAAACAGCAGCGCTACAGGCTCTCATGGTAAGAGGGGAGGTGGACATTGCAGCCATCACTAAAACACGGGCCACCTGGTCACTAGGACTGACCCAAGTGTACCAGGCATAAGAGCATTCCACAGAGATGAGGTAAATGGGAAGGGGGGTGGCACTGTATGTGAGAGAAGGACTGAAGTGTGTTTGTGAGGAGGGAGAGTAAGGTAGTACAGAGTCGTTATGGATGCAAATCCAGGATTCCAAGAATAGGACTCTCAGGATGGAAGTAGTGTACAGACCACCATCTCAGACAGTGGAGTTAGACAGGGAACTAGCGGGATAGATCAGAAGAGCCTGCAGAAAGGGTAACACAGTGATTGTGGGGGACTTTAACCTGGCAGGAGTGGATTGGAGTACCCCAGCCACCACAAATAGAAGGGAGCAGATACTTCTGGATGCGGTTCAGGATAGCTTCCTAATGCAAATGGTCAGCGAGACAACCAGATTAGGGAACATCCTAGACCTCATGCTGGCAAATGGGGAGTTTGTGAGGGAGCTAGGAGTTGAAGAACTGCTGGCAGGAAGTGACTACTACTCAGTGTGGTTCACATTGAAAATGGGTAAGGAGGGAGTAGAAACAGGTGCAAGAGTGTTGGACTCCATGAGGGCCAACTTTGGGAGGATGGGCGAGGTAGTTAAAGGGTATCTAGCCAGAATCCAAACTAATATGGACACTAACCAGAGGTGGGAGGTCATAAAACTGGGGATTGAGGAGGCAACCAAAACCTGCATCGGGGTCCAGAGTAAGAGAGCTAGAAGCAAGAAACCCAGCTGGTTGAGCAAGGGGTCATGGAGAAAGTTAGAAATAAAAGAGCCGCCTTTAGGAGGTTCAAAAAAATGGAGAGGGGAGGACAGAGAGGACTACCTGAAGGAATCGAAGGAGGTGACGAAGGCAGTAAGGGCAGCCAAGGCGTCTAAGGAGCTCAGGCTGGTGCAAGGCATCAAGAAGGGGGAGAAGGAATTCTTCACATACATCAGGGAGAAAAGGAGTTGTAGAAACAAAATAATAAGGATTAAGAGGGATGGGGTAGGCGGGTGGAAACAGGGGCAGAACAGGCAGAAGTGCTTAATGAATACTTCTGCTTGGTGTTTACTAAGGAGAAAGGAGGGGTGCTACCGGGGTGGGAGGTCAGGCTCGTGGCAGGAGGTGACAGATGGGGGGGAAATCACAGAAGGCAGGATACTGGAGGGCCTGAAGGCACTGAGGATGGACAAGGTGCCAGGGCTGGATGGCATTCACCCCAGGGTAATGAGAGAACTTGCAGAAATCCTGGCGGGGCCCTTGGCAGACCTGTTCAATGCCTCCCTGGTCTCAGGAAGTGTACCTTAGGACTGGAGGATGGCTCACATTGTACCCTTCCAAATAGCGGTCCCAAAGACAAACTGGGAAACTACAGGCCGGTAAGCCTCACATCCATTGTGGAAAAACTGATGGAGACAATCTTGAAGGAGAGGATGGTGTCCCTTCTGGAGACCAATGGGCTGTAGGACGTTAGACAGCATGGGTTTGTCACAGGCAGATCCTGTCAGACCAACCTGGTGGATTACTGTGACTGGGTAACTAGACAGTTGGACAGGGGCCATGCAGTAGATGTCCTGTTTCTGGACTTCAGTAAGGCATACGACTCGGTGCTGCATGGGAGGCTAGGTAGTAAGCTGGCAGGTACAGGTGCAGGGACAAAAATGGTGGGATGGTTAGTAAACTGTTTACAGGGAAGGTAGCAGAGGGTGGTGGTGGGAGGGGAGCTCTCATCTCCGAGGGCAGTGACAAGCAGAGTACCACAGGGCTCAGTGCTGAGACCGGTGTTGTTTGGGTTGTACATATCAGACATCTCAGTGGACATCAAGAACAAGATCAGTTTGTCTGCAGATGACACCAAAATGGGAGCAGTAGTGAATGACCTAGGAAGGTGGCATGGATTGCAGGATGATCTGTCAGAATTGGAGACCTGTTTCAGACACCTGGCAGTTGGGGTTCAGTGCCAAAAAGTGCAAGGTGCTACATTTTGGGGCAAAAAATACAAGAAGGAGCTACCAGCTTCGGGGGAAGCTAGCCGTGACAGAGGAGGAGAAGAATCTGGGGGGGATTATAACGGGCTCAATGAACAACTCAGCACAATGCGGGAAGGCAGCTGTAAAGGCCAACAAAATGCTGGGTTGTATTGCCAGGGGTATATCTTCAAGGAGAAGGGAGGTGATCCTGCCATTGTATAGGTCACTGGTTAGGCCACATCTGGAGTACTGCATGCAGTACTGGCACCCATACCTGAAAAGGGACATTAAGTTACTGGAGGGTGTTCACAGTAGGACAGCAAAGGTGATCCAGGGACTAGGGGACACATACCCTATGTGAGCAGGCTGAGGGAGTTGAACATGTACTCGCTGGAGGAAAGGAGAGATGGGGGCTATGATTGAAACCTTCAGGTACATGAAGGGAATAAAGAAGATAGGCATGGTGGGACTAATCAAGTTAAAGGGGGTAGGGACACTCTAGGTCACGATCTCAGATTGGAAGGGGGAAGATTCAGGAGGGAAATGAAAAGACACTTTTTTACAGAGAGAGTGGTGTCTGGGTAGAACGTGTTGCATGTGGAAGTGGTATCCTGTAGAACAGTGGACTGCTTCAGAAGGGGATAGGGTAAGAGGGAGGGGCAGCTGCAGTATAAGGATTGCTAGCTGCACACTCGAGCAGACTCGATAGACCATAAGGCCTTTATCTGCTGGCAAAATCGTATGTTGTATTATTTTGGAAGATCTATTCATTGAGTTTGTTTTGGGTCTCTTTGAATAAAAGTGCAGTATGATGCATGTTGTACACCGTGAATCTTTCCTCTTGGGAAAGACCATCTAGACCGTGTAGCATGGGCTACATCACATTTTGACCTAACTGACTGTTGAAATTTTTGGTTTGAATTTGAATTTTTGCCAAATTGGCTTGGTTCCTAATTGACATTCTTGAGCCAAATAGACCTGTAACAGTGCCTGTTGCACCTATTGCATCAACAAATCCCATGCCCCTCTTTAAATGTCATGTGCAGAACACCCTTCGGTGCACCATAGTGTGAGGCCCAGCTACAGGATCTTGTGCACATGCTTGATATGCTACTATGAGATCTAACAACATAACATTATGGAACTTAGAGACATTTGTCAAGGAACATTGGTCAAACTTTGCCATGTTTCAGTGTGTGCAGTTCAAAACAACAGGAACATGCATAAACTGAACATCATTAATAAGAGTCCCAGAAACAGAAGTTGCAGCCAGGCCACTGAGCGGACCTGACTCCATTGTTGGACATTGCAAAGGATCATCCTTTACTGCTGGGAGAACTGTGAGGAAAAGAGCAGCAGTTGCAGTGGAATGGCTGGATCAAAACTGGCACATGGTGGTATTAGAGAATCTGGTACAAAACTCTGGATTCATCATGGCTGTCAGGTTGTAAATACCTGTATGTTGCTGTTGGACTTCACAGATGCACAAAGTTCCATTTGGGCAAATGCAGGTGCTGGACCAGCCTTGAAAAGTTCCTTTGGAGAGGTGGACCACTGGAAGCTGTTGTCCATTAGAATTGTCAGTCTTCCATTCTATCTGTAGATGGGATTGGTCTGGAGATACCACCATGACATTGAGATAGGCATCTTTACCTTGATGGACAGTGACCGTTGAGGATGGAAGTCGATGGCTACAGCTTTAGTTGGAGGTGGCAAGATGCCTGGAGGGAAATAGTTGATCTCCAAAGGGTTCAGGATATTGAGAAGTATGTGGTCCATTTCAGGGAGTCTTGGCATGCCTTCCAGCGTGCATGGCAGAAGGTAGATGATGACTGTCATCATTTTCTGAAAGGGAAGAAAACAAAAAGATAGACCTACAGATCTCCCTCCCCTGGCCAGAGGAAGGAGTATTAATCACCTTTGTACAGTTTCAGTTGATTGGCATGATACCACTTGTCAATCGGTTTCATTTTGTCTGTCAGCCGCATTTGGTAGACTGCAGGGCTCAATTTGTTGATGATGTTGTAGGGTCCCACCCACTTGTTTGCAAATGGGTGGGCAGAGGTGGAGAATTTCAGTACCATTACATAGTCTCCTACTTGCCAATCGACTTCTTTGACTTTCTTGTCAAAGTACATTTTGGGACTGCTGCTGGACCTGGCCCAGATTCTGAGCAGCAAACAGATGGATCTATATCAGATTATCTTTCAGTTGCACGACATAAGTATCTACCGGCACTCTGTCTGCTGTGGGGGTGGTTAGATCAATCCACAGGTGTTGAGGTAGTCTCATTTGCCTGCCGGTCGTCGCCTCGAAAGGTGTGCACTGGATTGCTGCAGCTGGGGTAACTCTGATTTCCTTTTGGAGTAAGGGCAACAAAGTGTTCCAACCTTTAGCATTCTGGTCTGCAAACTCACACAACATGAGCTCAATCTGTCTGTTAACCCTCTCTACCCGTCCTGATGACTGAGGATGGTATGCAGTGTGAAACTTCTGGCTAACACCCAGTAACTGCAAACATTCTTGCATCAGCTCACCTATAAAACTGGATACTTGGTCAGAGTCTACCTTGAGAGATAGGCCCCACCTGGTAAATAACCTATATACCAGGATTTTGGCAGTGGCTTTTGCCATATTCGCTTGACATGGGAAAGCTTCTACCCTTTTCGAGAAGAGGTCAGTAATCACAAGTACATGCTTGTTCTTGATGGTAGGAAAAGGTCCAATGAAAACAATTTAGATTGCATTCCAGGGACGGGATTGTCTCTGGGGTAGCAATTTGGCATCTTTTTTGCCAGGAACGGGGTTCTGAGAACAGGTGATGCAGTTGTCCACATAGTGTTGCACATCTGTTGTCATGCCAGACCACCAGCCTGCAGTTTTCAATCTCGCAGAGTCTTATCCATCCTTTGGTGTCCACCTGTAGGGGTATCGTGGACCTGATGGATGAATTCAGGCCTAAGTATTTTGGGAATAACCCAATGTTTCTGATAGCCAGAGTGGTACAGAACCAACTTCTGGTCTGCAGAAAGATGAAGGCTGTCCGAATGTCTTTGAATGGGTTGTTCAAAGACATTTCCTTCTCTATCTCATTGAAGAGGTATTCATATACCTCCTTTATTTCTGGATCTACCATCTGTACTGCAGTGAGAGCCAGAGGGACCACTTTGGTCCTCTTGCGAGCGGCCACTGTATGTGGCCCAGTAGGGGGTTTGGTACAGGACATTAGGGAAAAGTTGTAACGGTGGGGGGGGGTTGAGGAGGACAGAAGAGTGACAACAGATGACGGTTGTAGCCTGGTGGGGGGATGACATGGTACATAATGGGGTGAGGGGTGTCACAGGTGGTGGATTGACTAGTAAGGGGGGGCGGCTAGCTGTGAAAGGAATCCAAGCAGACAGGAAATGGATGGGGGAAGAGAAGGGGAGGGCCAGGTCCAAGAGCTGGTGGACAGGGAAGAGTCGATGATTATGGGAAGGATGGGGATGGGAGGAAAGTGCAGCCAAAAAGGGGGTGGTGGAGGAGGAGGAGGAGTTGTAGTGATGGGGGATTCTATCCTGAAAGGGATCAGATGGAGGGGGAAGCATGAACGGCACAGTCGGATATGGGTGGAACCTGTACCAGGCTTGACAGCGGACAAGGCAGGGCAGGCTCTGCTTAGGTGTGTTGTGGGGGAGGAGAAACCTCACATGGTAGTACATGTAGGCACTAATGAACGGGGGGGGGCTACATGGTGGAGTCGGTCAGGGAGAGATTTGAAGAGCTGGGGAAGTTGTGTTCAGAAATTGGGAGCTCAGTGGCCTTCTTGGCAGTGCAACTGTTTCCAAGGGTGAGCAGAGCAGGAAAGGAAAGGAAAGGATAGTGGAGTTCAACTCCTGGCTGGGAGGGTGGTGTAGCTGTCATGGGTAAGGGTATGGGCTTGTAGGAGGATGGGGATACATGGAGCAACAGAGAACTGTATGCAAGGGACAGATTACACTTGAGAAGGGCGGGGCAGGGAGTGTTGAAAGGAAAGTTGGAGAAATATATAGTTTCAAGTGTTTTTTTTTAAACTAGATAGGGTGGGAGGTGAGTGAGCAGTTAGTATGCAGGGTTGCTAGAAAAGGGAGTTGAATGAGCTGACCCCTCCATGGCAACAGTGACTGCAACAGTAGGATGCAGAAGGAAGGGGGCAGATCAAGGGGCCACGGGGTGGAGGGATGGATGGGAATGGGTGGAGGGTGGTCTCCCTGAATACAAGGAGCCTGGGTAACAAAACAGCTGAGCTCCAGGCTCTCTTAGCTGAAGGGATGGTGGACGTCCAGCCATCATTGAAACTTGGGCCACCCAACACCAGGATTGGAATCTGGCAATCCCAGGGTACAAAATTTACAGAAGGGACAGAGGGTTGGGGAGAGGGGGAGGGGTGGCATTCTATGTAAGGGATGGGATTAGATGCACAAGAGATGAGGGGGAGGAAGGGAGGACAGAAGTACTATTGATGCAGCTCCTGGAGTCAAAGGGTAGAAAACTGAGGCTGGGAGTGGTGTATAGACCACCAGCCCAGTCTGAGGAGCTGGATAAGGAGTTAGTGGAACAGATTAGGCAGGTATGTAGGGAAGGGGGGGGTGTGGTGATCATGGGGACTTCAGTCTGGCTGGGGTGGATTGGAGTACCCCAGCCACCTCCAGTGCCAGAGAGCAGCTACTCCTGGATGTGTTCCAAGATAATCTTCTGACACAGCTGGTCAGTGTGCCAACTCTGCTAGGTAATGTACTGGACCTGGTACCATCAAACCCGCGAGGCGGTAAGGGAACTAAGGGTGGAAGATTCACTAGCTAGGAGTGACCATCAGTCGGTGTGGTTCATGCTCAGGATGAGTAGGGAGACTGTAGGCTCAGAAACAAGGGTGGTGGACTTCAGGTGAGCGGACTTTGGGAGGATGCAGGAAATACTGCAAGGGCGACTAGAGGGGGATTAGGCCAGAGGTGGGTGCACAATGAAAGTGGTATATCATTAAACATGGTCTAACAGAGGCTACAGAGGCTTGCATGAGGACTCTGAGCAAGGAGAGCAGTGCTATGAAGGCTAAACAGTAAAGTGCTGGAGAGAGCCGAGTATTGGAGATTCAAAAGGACAGTGAGCTGTATGCGAGTTGATCCAAGGAGGTAACCAAGTTGGTTAGGGAAGCCAAGGTCTCCAGGGAGCTGAGGTTGGCTCAGGGCATTAAGGGAGGGGAGAAGGACTATTTTAGATATGTGAGGGGAAAAAAAGAAGTGCAGGGACCAAATAGTGTGGATGAAGATGGGTGGGAGGTGGATGGAAAAGGGAGCGGAACAAGCAGAAGCACTAAATGAATACTTCTGCTCTGTGTTCACATAGGAGAAGGGTGGTCCACTACCTCCATGGACTGGGAAGATGGGGTCGGTGGGGTCGGGATGACTGATGGAATGATTGAGCAGAGTAGAATACTAGAAGGGCTGAAGACACTAAGGGTGGACAGGGCACCAGGTCCTGAAGGCATTCACCCCTGGGTGCTGAGAGAGATGGCGGAGGTGTTGGCCAGGCCACTGGCAGACCTGTTCAGCACCTCTGTGGACACAGTATGCATGCCACATGACTGGAGGATGGCCCATGTGGTGCCTACACACAAGAGCGGCCCACGGGACGAGCCAGGCAACTACAGACCTGTCAGTCTCAATTCCATAGTGGGAAAACTTATGTACACTATACTGAAGGAGAGACTGGTGTCATTCCTCGAGATGAATGGTCTCCAGGATAGGCAGCAGCATGGGTTCGTCTTTGGTAAATCTTGTCAGACTAATCTAGTAGAGCATTATGACTGGGTGACAAAAGAGCTGGATAAGGGCCACGCAGTGGATGTCCTATATTTGGACTTCAGCAAGGCCTTTGATTCAGTGCCTCATGGGCGGCTAGGGGGGAAACTGAAATCCGTGGGGGGGGGTGAAGCTGGTTAACTGGCTGAAGGGGAGGCAGCAGCAAGTGGTGGTGGTGGGGGAGTTTTCAACACCTAAGCCAGTGACAAGTGGAGTGCCGCAAGGCTCTGTGCTGGGTCCAGTGTTGTTTGGCTGTTCATATCTGAACATCTCACACGGAGTTGAGAGCAGGATAAGTCTGTTCGCAGATGATACTAAAATGGGGGCCGTAGTAGATGAAGTTGACTGGTAGAAACAACTACAGGGGGACCTAACCAAACTGGAGGAGTGGTTGGCGAAGTGGCAGCTGGGCTTCAATGTGAAGAAGAGCAAGGTTATGCACTTCGGGGCCATGAACCAGAGGAGGGAATATTGGTTGGGGGGGTGAGGCTGGGGTTCACTGACGAAGATAAGGACTTAGGAGTGATGGTAACGGAGAGCATGAACAACTCTGCTCAATGCAGGAAAGCTGTAGCTAAGGCTAAAAGGATGCTGGGGTGTATTGCAAGGGGATTCTCGTCCAGGCACAGGGAAGTGATCTTGCCCCTCTACAGGCCCTTGGTCAGGCCGCACTTGGAGTACTACATGCATTGCTGGCGTCCGTATCTGAAGAAGGATATTAGAATGCTAGAGGGGGTGCAGTGTAGGGCAACAAAAATGATACGGAGGATGGAAAGCAAAACCTACGAGGACAAGCTAAGGGATCTGAGTTTGTACACCCTGGAGGTGAGGAGGGATGGGGGATATGTCTGAAATGTTCATGTACTTGAAGGGGATCACAACAAATCTAGCGCTGATGGATTACTTAAGCGGAGGAAGGGAAGAGATATGAGAAGGCATGGGCTAAGAGTAGAGGGGACAGATTTAGGAGAGAGATGAACATTACTTCACGGAAAGGGTGGTGTCAAAATGGAACACCCTACCAGAGGGTGTGATTTCATGTAAGATAATGGGTAGTTTAAAAAGGGCATGGGGGGTTTGGGTAAGTAATGCTGAGAACTTCCTGGAGGCGAGGGGAGGGGTGGGGCAGCTGCAATCTAGGGGTGCTAGCTGCGCACGCAAGCAGACGTGATAGATCATGAGGCCTGTTCCTGCTGGCAGATTTGTATGTTCGTATGTTGCAGGGCCTATATCTCCACCCCTCGAGCACCGAGGGTTTTCTAGAATGCACTCAGTGGCTGGCAGGGAATGGGCCTGGTTCTGGTAGGGTGGGTGGCTCTAGGCCACACTCATGTGGCTCTCCTTGGTATAGGAGACCATGTGCAAAAATGGAGGGCATTTTGGCGGGAAGCATAGTAATGTCTTGATCCTGTAAAAGGAGAGACCAGTGGGTGAGTCTAATGTTGGACAGATTCCCATCCTTAATTCTGTGTGTCAGTAAAAAGTTGGTGGGGGTGTGGTTGGTGTGCAACACAATAGGGGAGAACCCTATGATGTAGGTAAAGTGTTTGATGGCCCAAAAGGTCACCAAGAGATTCATCTCACACAGAGAGTCTATCTGCTCCACAAGGGAGAGCATTTGGGAGGCACAGGCAATAGGCCTGAGAGTGCCATTTGCCTTTGTGCAAGGACTGCAGACATGCCCGGCTCAAAGGTGGCGGTTTCCAGATGGAATGGCAGTTCTGGGTTAGGGTTGACCAATGCTGGAGCAGAGGCCAGAGCCTTTTTCAAAGAAGCGACAGCAGCTGTGTGTTCTGGTCCTCATTGCCAGGGGACATCTTTCTTCAGTAACTTATACAGGTGTGCAGCCTTTTGTGCAAAATTGCAAATGAAGGAAAAAAGCAGTAGATGACCATACCCAGGAAATGTCTCAGAGTAGTCGCACTGGTGGATAGCGGCAAATCTTGAATGCCCTGTACCTTATCAAGGGTGGGGCTCCTGCCCCCAGCAGTAATGCGCAAGCCCAGAAAGGAAACTTCTGGGAGGCACAATTGTACCTTTGCAGGGTTGCACTTGAGGCCTGCCTTCTGTAGGAGTGTCAAGAGCTCATCTAGAAGCTCCAGGTGCTTCTCCAGGCCTGTGTTGGCAAGGAGAAGATCATCCACATACTGCAAGAGGCATTCTGGGGTGGCAGAGCCCCATATGGTGTCCCTCATATGGATATGGAAGAAGGAGGGGCTGTTGTCGAATCCTTGTGTGAGACAGTTCCACATGTACCGACATCCTTCAAAGGTGAAAGCATACTTATATTGGCTCTCAGGAGCCAAAGGATGTGACCAGAAACCTCTGAAGATGTCAAGTGTACTGAACCACTTGTGATCAGGTTTCAGAAGTTTGAGCAGATGCCATGGTAGGTGTACAACTGGGATTGACTTGATTAAGTCACCTGTAGTCAGCGGTGAGCCTCCAACTGTTGTTAGGCTTCTTCACAGGCCAAATGAGAGAGTTGACTGTGGATACACAGGATCTGATGACCCCTTGTTTCAAAAGGGAATTAATAGTTGCCCTCAGAGAGGGTATTGCCTATGCAGGAAATGGATATTGCTGCCGACAGGGTGGTTCATCACCAGTAACTTGCACGAGAGTGTCCATTCTTCCACAATCATGTTTGTGTTTAGCAAAGGCCCCTTGGTGCATTTGCAAGATTGGTTTCAGTTGAGGGAATAGCTTGTAGTGCTGGAGCATGAGAATGACATCATACTCTGCGTCATTGGCCTTTACTGCTGCTACCACATGTGAGTCAGAAATGAGCATGTGGCCACTGGCCAGGTATCTGGAGAAACAGCCTGTTGGCTAAATCTACCACGCAGCCATAATGTGAAAGTCTATTCCCAAGATGCTCTGGTGATGACGTAGTATCAAGCAATCAAACTGGCGTGTCACCTCAGAGGTACCGATGATGGCTGGTATTGGTTTGGACTCGTAGGTTGTGACCACGGTCCCGTTGAAGGTCTGGGCGGAAGTAAACTACCCTATCGAACATGGCGGTAGCTGTGGGTCGTCCTGGTGCAGCACTGAAACTGCAGCATCCATGTCTAGAAATAGCTCTTGCTGGCGTCCCCTGACCAGCACTTCTACACAGGGACGTCCAGAATCATCAGTAGCCAAAGTGATGATGATGTGATCCAGGGCCTGACACAGTCCAATTCAGTTTGCTTCTGGTCACCTTAGGGGTCTATCTCTCAAAGCATCTGTCCCACTTCAGAGTAGGGAGCCTTGTGTGACCCTCCTCCCCATGCTACTCATCCAGTGGAGGTGTGGATTGGATGGCCGCCACTGGCTTGGCCGGGATAGCTGCTATTAGCAATTGGACTTTGGCCTTAAACTCCTGGAGCCGGTTGTTTTCCTCAGCCAGCTCCCGGTTCGAAGGGCCAGACTGCTGTTTTTGTCTGTGATCCGCTTTTCCATTCTGCTGGTTTGGCCTCTCCCGAAAACTCTGTTTCTGCTTGTTCTGCCCCACCCCCCCCTTTCCGGTAGGAGATCTTGACCTGTTGGAAATCTTTGGATTTCCCTTCCACTATGTACTGGGTGGATGACTTGGTGCTGTTCTGCACTGCAGCCACTGTGGCCTTTGAAACTGAGCCCAGGTCCCACGCGTAAATTTGGTAACACGTGTTCCACTCTATCCATGATGGTCTGGAAGCAGTCCTTTCTCGGGAATACAGCTGTTTCAACCTTCTTGTAAAGACTTGGTTGCATATTCTTCAAGAACAGGCTTTTGTACTCAGTCAAGTCTCGGCGTGCAGCTTTGTTGGCCAATTCCTTGCCCATTGCATAGGCAAGCCACAAACAACTGACACACTGGGCTGGCTTTTCCTTGGCGGATTGCTTCACTGAAGCAGCTAGCATCACACCGACCATTTTGGGAATGTGCACTGCCAGAAGCCTGGCTACAACTACGTCAAATTCTACATTGACTTCACTGCGTACCATTTCGGGTAGCTTGGCCCACAGTATGGGATCTGTGGTTTGTTTCAAAACCTGAACTCTGTGCTCGGCTAGGAGGTTGAGCATTTCACATTGGGTTCGTACCTTTTCCAAATGACAAGTAAGATTGTCACCAGAGGCCATGTGGCTTACTTTGTCCGCTATAGCTTGAATGGCATGTGTGGAGTGAAGAGCATTCGTGTCGTGCCCTGTATTCCCTACCATGGACTTGATGACCGCTTTGGCCCTAGCGTTCGGCACACCCTGAAGGAGGGTCTGTTGTTGGTACTTCTTCTTCAACATGTTGGCCATCGCTTGCCGGATTGCTGCAGACTGTGCCTTGGAGACTCTGGCCTTCGTGACCGCTTGTTCGAGCAGGGCCTCCACTTCACCCTTCTCTTGCTTACTCAAGATGCCTACCGGAGGTAGGCGAGGCCTCCATCTCCTGGCGTCCAAAGGACCACCATCTTGGATCCCACCATCATCACTGTCATTATCCTCCCATGATGCCAGGTTGATGGGCGTGGAATACGGTAGAGCTTTCGTGTGACCCTTCAGGACTGACAACTGCTGATGTAATTTCACCATCTTGGATCTACACATCGAATGATTTACTCTACCTTTGTACACCCCTTATTAACATGCTCTTGCAAAACTCTGTACGTGGCGCTCATGTCATGATTTTCCCTGATCTCCTTGTCCAATGCTTCCTGACGCTTTCCCAGTTCATCATACAACTCCTCATTATCACTCCGAAACATATCATTCATACTAGTAAGCAAATCATTCATCTGTAACACATGCTTTTTGTCCTGCTGCAACCTCTCACAATCCTCTCTGAATCTGATTACCTCTCTGTCTCTCTCCTGTGCAGTACAATGCAGTTCATTCTGAATCTGATTTCTGAGCTTTTGGATTTCTTGTTCCAACTCCTTCCATTGTTCCCCCACTTCTTGGGACTTGGAGCCCAGTTCCTTTCTTAGAGCTAGGACCTATGTTTTCACTGCCTGTAGGGCAGCGTACAGGGCAGTAACCAGCATGTTCTTTTGATCATGTTTCTTGACCATAGGTTGGTCTCCGAATACAGCATGCACACATATTGTATTGGATGGCCATGCGACTTCGCATCCAGTGTAAAATTGCCCCAGCCTCCATGAGAGGTTAGAAAGTTTGAGATGTCTAACTTGAGCTCAGTGCTAATGGCCATTCCAGAAGGTTCCCCTTTTCCTGCACTAGCCGGGAGTCCAAGATGTATTGAACCACCTTGTGCTCTACAGCTAGCTAGTTACACATTTGGGATATGGAATCCCACGAGCCAATGCCTCTAGTGAACGAGAGGGTGTAGGCTCGGACACGTTCATGTCTCCCAATCCCGTTCATGGTGCGGAGGGCCTGAAAGATTGTCTGTATGGGTTGAATGGGTGGGCATAGGTTCAAGCGCCTTCGTGTTTCCCGTGCCCATTGCACACCTTTTTGTACTGGTTTGGCTCTGTCCAGTTAAGTCCGTGCCATAGTCGCCATTTGTTGGGGTCAACGCCAGATCTAAACCTGATGGTAAAACATGACACAGGGACAGGTGTTGCAGAACAAAAGGTTTATTACTCAAAGCATGTAAAAAGGACAGCTTACCATAGCTGGGAGTCCAGAATCTCCGAACATCCAGTGTCGTCATAGGAAAAAACTCGGTGAAAAACAGTATTACACAAAGTTATAGACTCAGAGATAACAAGGTCCATTACATGGTAATGGGCTCATCTGCATAGTAGAAAAGCTAAATAAAGCATTTCTATTGGTTGGTAAGGTGGGCAATTGTCACCCAAGGCTGTTTGGTTTTGCACATACGTAGCAATAAGCAATTATGCTGACTAGGACTTCCTTGGGGTTACAATGGAATAATTCATAGAATATGCTGATCATGGCATTATGGCTAATAGCTGTAGGTGGCACACTAAGACCACAAATATAACACTACATAATACGTCATCGTAAGCATGAGTAAATACTGATATCCCTTATTCTGTAAGATGGTGGTCCACATTAGGGACTGTAGGTCAGGCAGGTCTACAGGGGTTTGCACTCAGTGCAGGTTGTGCTTCTCATAGCATGGGTCTCTTTTCTAGAAACCTTCTGTTTCACTGTGTGGAATGATAGCACAGTGGCAGAGCATCAGGACAGTAGTTGAAGGGGGCCTGGGTTTGTTTCACAGTGTGGAAAATTTTTCTTTTCTTACTAAACTTTATGGAGTATGAGGGAAATTGTTAGATGTCATTGCTGATGTCAGTGATAGTTTCAGCAAGATTTAAAGCAGACTTTCAAAACATTGAACTGTTGTATGTTAACTCAAGTAGTTCTGGCTGCGAATTTGCAGCTTGTCCAGGGTTGGATGCAACTTGACAGAAAGTATTACTTCAAGTTGGCAAAGAGTTCATTACTAAACTCTACTGCAGCTATGTTTTTCTTTGGGGGGGGGTCTGCACTCATTGCAGGATGTGCTTTTCATAGCATGGGTCTTTTGTCTAGAAATCATCTTCTGTTTCACCATGTTGTTTCTCAAACATTGCCAGCTATCAAGCTTATATGATTAGGAATCTGAATAGCCAGTGGAAGTCCATGACTACCTTGGCTGACAAGATGCCTGATGGACCAGCCAAAGCTAAAGTCCTGCAGACTGTTGCCCATGGTCTGGAAGCCGGTAAGCATCTATTAAGGTCAACTTACAATACCTTTGATGTTTCTGCTCCTGCGGCTGCCTCTGGTATTTGTCTTCTTAGACACTAATGGCTGCATATTGCTCAGAGGTCCCAACCTTAAGTCCCAGTGGGCCCCTGCCATTCCTCAGGCCTTTTGCCTTCTGGTGCCCATGCCAGGGTCCCCAAATGTGCAGGTGCTGGCAGCACACAAGCTGCCCCTGGAGCCTTCTGACTCCCTTCCACCTCCCATCAGTCCCTGCAGATAAGGGAATCCTGGTGGGAGGCCACATTTCCCTCTTCTTTCCACAGTGGAGGGAGATTACAACAGATGCTTGGGCACTGGAGATTGTTCAGCAAGGACACACCCTAGAACTCCTCTCCATCCCTCCAGTACATTCTCCCTTACTGAACAGATATCCTCCGGGACATCTCCCCCTTTTGCTGGAGGAGGTTCAAACCCTCCTCTGCATATAAGTCATAGAACCAGTCCTAATTATGCAGTTGAATCAGGGATATTATTCCCTGTACTTCTTAGTACTGAAATGGACAAGGGACTTATGCCCCAGCCTAGACCTTTGGGGCATCAGCTGGTTTATAGAATACAAGAGATTCCAGATGATCTCCCTCCAGTCCTTTCTGCCCCTGTTTCTACAAGGGGATTGACTGTGCATCCTGGACATGAAGGTTGATTACCTTCATATCAGAGTCTGGAAGAGCTACAGACAGCACCTGCGAGTTATGCTTCAGGGTTCTCACTATCAGTTTTTTGTATTGTCATTTGGCTTATTGTCTGCACTGCGTGTCTTTACCAAATGCTTTGCAGTGGTTACAGTGGCCCTCTACAGGGAAGGCCTGTATGTTTTCCTGTGCCTCCCTCAGTGATTGGCTGCTGAAGGCCCTATCACAGGAGCAGTTCTTGCACACTGTTTCATACTGGACAGCTCTTCAAGCAGTTGGGCATTCTGGTTAACGTTCTGAAGACAGTACTCACTCCATGCCAGAAGCTTCAGTACATACATTCTTGACACAGGTGGTTCTTCCTCTTCATTTTTCCCCTTCTATGGTGGTTGGACCACTTCAACCTTGAGAGAAGGTCTCCATTTCATTGCCCCTTGCCACTGTTAGTACTGACAGTGGATACCTTGGGTTCCAGATGAGATGCCCATCTCTGACCATTTTAGGCACAGGGCCAGTGGTCCTCCTTAGACCGCATTTTCCATATCAGTAGTTTGGAGAGGGAGAGCTGTTCTGTTTGGCCTACAGGCCTTTGCTGCCATTCTCCAGAGTCAACCTCTGTTGATCTCTATGGGCAACATTTATGTCAAGGTGGGGTTCATTTTTACCCTCTTTGCAGGGAAGCAATAAGGGTCTAGTATTGGGCTATGGCACATGGTGTGTTCCTTATGGCCATTTTTCTGCCTGGCATTCTCAACACCTTAGTAGATCACCTCATCACGTCCCAGGTGCTATCCCATGAGTGGAATTCTTGTACTCTGTCATGGATGACCTTTTTGAAATGTGGAGTCACCTGTATAGCAACCTTTTTGCATCTCCATGCAATGCAAAACTGCCACATTTCTGCTTGCATGCTTGGGAATTAGAGTTTTTTGATGAGACATATTGTCCTTCTCCTAGAAAGGGAGATTCTTGTATGCATTTTCTCCAATTCCCTGTAATCTAGAGGGTTCTGGTCAAGCTGAGGGTAAAGCCAGCCACCTTGATTCTGGTGGCCCTGTTCTGGCCCACACTTATTTGGTTCCCCTTGCTATAGCAGTTGGCAGTGGAACCCTCTGTCCTGCTCCCTCCAAGAGCAGGGCTTCTTTCCCAGGAGCAGGACCTTCTGGAGCACCCAGATCATCAAACACTGCACCTCCATGCCATGCTCCTGAGGACATAGAACTCTTCTGCTTTGGAATGTCACCTGCAATTGCAGCTGTTCTATTGGCAGCTTGGAAGCTGTCTACTCGATACACATACTCTCAGAAATGAAAACAGTTTACCGTCCGGTGTGCCTCCTTTCATCTGGCCCCTTTTACATGTCTAGTTAATCATGTTCTGGAGTACCTCTTGTCTCTTTTGGATGTAGGCCTCTCATACTCCTCTGTGAAGGTCATGCGATATCATGCAGGTTCCTTAGATGGATTCTGCTTCTGCAACGCAGGTCCGAGATCTGGTGCTGGTGTGGGACCTTATCATAGTTCTGGAGACCCTTACAGTACCTCCTTTCGAATTGACCACTATATGTGAGCTACGCTTCCTCTCTTGGAAGATGCTGTTTCTGGTAGCCACTACTTTTGCGTAAAGAATTTCTTAATTACATTAATACAAGCCACCCCCCTTAGCCCCCACAAGGATCAGGTCACTTTATGGACCAGTTGTTTCCTGCCAAAGGTGATTTCTGATTGCACACTGAATCAATCTGTTGACCTTCCAGTTTACTTCACGAGTCCTGTGGACAGTGCAGAATATCATCTCCATATGCTGGACACCCACAAGACACTGTTGGTACCTTGATTGTATTAAGGATTGTAGGAAATTCCCTCTGCTCTTTGTGTCTTTCGCACTCAGGATGGTAGGCTCCCATATTTGTAAGTAAGGCCACTCTAAATGATCAGCCTGCTGCATTACTTTGTTACTGGAAGCACAGAAAACTGCTTCTCAGTCCTGTTCGTGCCTACTGCATTTGTGGCATGGCCATTTCTGTGACTTATTTTCACAGTGTGTCTGCTGCTGACATCTGTGATGCTGCCACTGGGAGTACTTTTCACACATTCACTGAAAATTACAGTCTTGGACATGATCTCTCATAGACATGGTGGCTTTGGCCTCGCTGGTTTGCAAGGCCTCTTGTTTCATGGTCATTCAATCCTTCCTGCCTCTCACAGTGCTTTGGTACTGCTTGGGAATTGTTCCATGATGTGGGTCAGTGGAGGGAATGTTCTCAAAGAAGATAGGATAGTTACTTACTGTAAAAGAAGATCTTCAAAAGAATCTCCTCTGTTGAGTCGCACTTTACCCTTACACCTTTTCTACTTTTTATGTCAGGTTGTTTTCTGGCTTGCCTGCTTGCTGTTGCATGCTGGTTCTCCTTCCTCTGCCTGATTTGTGTATACTAATGCTCAAGCTCCATAGCCTCTCCTGTATGCCTTGTTTTGAAACATAGAAACATAGACTTTGACGGCAGATAAGGACCGCTTGGTCCACCTAGTCTGCCCATTTCCCTATCTAGAGGACAAGCTGCAGATCCTATTTAACCAACAGCCTATTTCTTCCTACACCCCACAAAAATTGCCTTTTGTCTGTCCCATGCATTCTTGAATTCTCCCACAGTTTTAGACCCCACAACCTCCTCAGAAAGGCTGTTCCATGCGTCCACCACCCTCTCTGTGAAAAAATACTTCCTCACATTGCCCCTGAGCCGTCCCCCTCTATCTTCAAATTGTGTCCCCTTGTTCTTGTACATCTCTTTTTCTGAAAGATGCTACCCTCTTGGACTTTGTTGATTCCACTGAGGTACTTAAACGTTTCTATCATGTCCCCTCTCTCTCCTCCTTTCCTCAAGGGTATACATATTAATCTTCTTTAGTCTCTCCTCGTATGGCTTCTCTTGCAAACCCTGCACCATTTTAGTTGCCCTCCTCTGAACTGCCTCCATCCTGTTTATGTCCTTGCGGAGATGGGGTCTCCAGAACTGGGCGCAGTACTCCAGATGGGGTCTCACCAACTGTCTGTACAGGGGGATAACAACTTCCTGTTTTCTGCTGGTGATACCTCTCCCTATACATCCCAGTATACTCCCAGCCCTTCCTACTGCCTTCTCGCATTGCTTACCAAACTTAAGGTCATCTGATATGATTACCCCTAGGTCTCTTTCCATTTTTGTTGTTGTTACTACCCCCAAATTGTGTAATCTTCCCTGGGTTTTGTTTCCCAGGTGCATTACTTTGCACTTCTTTGCATTGAATCCAAGCTGCCATACTTCTGACCATTCCTCCAACCTTGCCAAGTCCCTTCTCATCCTTTACCGCCTCCTTGTTTATCAACCCTGTTGCAGATCTTTGTGTCATCTGCAAAGAGGCATACTTTTCCTTCCAGTCCCTCTGCAATGTCACTTATAAAGACATTAAAAAAGGACTGGACCCAGTACTGAACCCTGCGGTACCCCACTAGTAACCCCTCTTTCTTCAGAGTGGACTCCATTTACAATTACCTTCTGTGTCCTGTTGTTCAGCCAATGTTTAACCCAGGCTACCACCTTGGGACCCACTCCCAGGCTGGTTAGTTTGACTACTAATCTTTTGTGTGGGACTGTGTCAAATGCCTTGCTAAAGTCTAGGTAGGCCATGTCCACAGCCCCTCCCTGGTCTACTACTTTGGTCACCCAGTCAAAGAAATCAATTAGATTCATCTGACATGACCTTCCCGCTGTGAACCCATGCTGCCTTGGGTCCTGTGCCCCACTGGCCTCTAGGTACTCAACAGTTCTTTCCTTCTGAAGTGATTCGTCACTTTCCCTATCACAGAGGTCAAACTGACAGGTCTGTAGTTTCCTGCCTCCATCTTGGTCCCACTTTTGTGAAGGGGAATCACATCCACCTTCTTCCAGTCCTCAGGTACTACACCATCCTCTCATGATTTGTTAAAAAGCGTAGTCAGTGGTGTCACTAGTTCTCTGCTTAATTCTTTTAGAATTCTGGGGTGAATTCCATCTGGCCCCATTGCTTTGTCCACTTTCAGTTTTAGGAGTTCTTTCAGAACCCTTTCTTCTGTGAAAGGACTGGGATCAACCCCCTCTCCAGAGTGCTTCTGTTAATTGGATTAGGCACCTCTCCACCTCCTCTTTTGTGAATACTGGAACAGAAGTATTCATTCAGTATCCCTGCTTTATCACTGTCACTCTGCCCACCACCATCCATTCTATTCAGCCTCCACTATCCCTCCTTTGTCTTTCTACTCCCTGATATACCTATAAAAGGTTTTTATCCCCTTCTTAACGGAGTTAGCTATCTTTCCTCAGTTTGTGCCCTTGCTATTCTGACTACCCTCCTACTTCCTTCTGCCTTAACTGGTACAGTTCTCTGTCCTGCTCCTTCTGTGTTTCCTTATACTTCCTAAATGCTATCTTTTTCTCCCTAATCTTCACCGCCACCTCTTTTGAGAACCATAGTTGCTTTTTCTTTCATTTTGATTTGTTTATTTGCCTCACACAAAGGTTTGTTGCCTCTGTGATGGCAGTTTTGATATTTGGCCATTGTTGCCCCCCCTCCTTCTAGCCTGTTTGCTAGTGCTTTTCTAAGGCACTCTCCCATCTTGCCAAAGTCAGCCCTCCTGAAGTCCAGAACCCTCACTTTTGTTTGGCTTGACTCTGTAGCAGAGTTTATCGTGCACCACACTGTTTGGTGGTCACTTGTTCCCAAATGGCTACCCACTTCTAGATCTGAGATCCTCTCACTGTCCCCATTTGAGAGTACAAGGTCTAAGATTGCTGCCTCATGAGTGGGTTCCAAAACTAGCTGTTTGGGGCATGCCACCTGATGGGCATCAAGAATGGCCCTGCTTTTGGATGTGGCTGCCGCAAAGGTGCTCCAGTTAACATCTGGCATGTTAAGGTCCCCCATCAACAGTATCTCTCCTTTCTCTGCCATCCTAAGTATGCCTTCTATCATATCCTTGTCCATTCTCTCCCCCTGACATGGGGGTCTATATACAACCCCTGTGCGGATTGTGGTGCCATTTCCAGTCTCTAAGGTGACCCACAGTGCCTCCTCTCCTCCCCGTTTACTCTTTTGTTCAGTTGCTTTTATCTCTTCCCTTACATAGAGAGCTACTCCCCCCACCTTCTGCCCTCCCTTTCTTTCCTGTAGGTTGTGTACCCTGGTATGTTAACATCCCAGTCATGATTCTCTGTGTACCATGTTTCTGTGACTGCTGCAATATCCAAGCATCCCTCTTCCATCAAGGCCACAAGTTCAGGGAGCTTGTTGCCCAGACTACGGGCATTGGTACTCATTACCCGCCATTTCTTGATGGCCTTACCCCTTTTTGCCCCATCCCTGTCCTTATTGCAGTTGTCACTTTCTCCATTTACCCCTGCGCTTCTCCCTATTGACATCTCTATGTTGGTGTCTACCTCACGTAGTACCCTGATATTTTTTGGGGGGGGGGCTGGGATTTCCCTGCTCCTTTCCAGTGCCTCCCCCTTGGCTAGTTTAAATACTTGTCAATGAAGTATTTAAACCTATCACCTAGGATCCTGGTTCCCCTCCTGGACAGATGCAGACCATCATGCCAGTATAGGCCTGCATCCCTCCAGGTGGACCTCATCATCCAATGAAGCCAAATCCCTGAGCTCTGCACCAGTTTTTCAACCACTGATTGAATCCCATGGTGTGGAGCACCTAGTCTCACCCATGCCATAGACAGGCAGCACCTCCGAGAAGGTTACCTTGTGTCTGTTGTCTAAGGCCCTCCCCATCTCCACAAGCGCTTCTTGCACTGCTCTGATCCTTTCTTAGCCAGGTCATTTGTCCCTAGGTGGACAATGACATCCAGCTCCCTCCCTGTGCAGCTGCTCCTGTGATCCTGAGGATTCACTCCTGTCTCCATGCCATGGCGCTAGGCAGGCACCCCCTGTCCCCTTCCCTCCCCCAGTTCTACCTTCCTACTAATGGAGTCCCCACCAGGAGTTGTTTCTTCCCTGTGGGGTCCCATTCCACCCTCCTTTATGGAGGTTCCCAGCATCCTCCTTGGTCTCCACTGTGGGTGCCTCCATAGAGGAACCACACTTTTCCAGAACGGCATAGAAATTGTGGAGAGGTACAACTGGAGGGATGAGCCTCTGTTCCACCACCCTCACCCTCCCTGAGCCCACTATGGTCCAACCACTCCTCTTTCTTTGGCATCCTCTGAGGCAACGGCAGTGACCCTGGTGGTCCCTGGGTGGGAGAGGAGGTCCCACAAATCCTGGCCAACTCAGCCTGGAGATGAGCAACTTCGTCCCTCAACCCACAGAGGTGTCTGCAGATGGGACAACACTGCATCCTCCATAACATCTCCTGGAAGACTACTGCTCCACAGCCACTGCACTGCACCACACCCATCATGTCTTTTTTCTGGCCCCCTAACTGTTAGTTGGAATACTTACTCTTTCCTCTGTTTGTTTATTTCTTCTTTTTCCTTTTTCTTCTCCCCTACTTACTTACTTACTGTCTCTGCACCCTTTTATCTCCTGATCTTCCTGTTCTGAGACAAGAAGTTCCTATATTTCTCAGTAGTCTCCTTACTTGCTCAGAGTCAGGCCTCCAGCAGCTGGGGGGATGGAGAGCTACTCTTGCCCTTCTAGGATGGTGAGTCTTTGGTGGCTCGTGATCACTCACTTCCTGCTCCCAAACAGGAAGTTCCTGTTGTCAGTTAAATCCTGTGCCTATAAAAGTAGAACTGGTTTAGGGTGGAGGGGAAGGAAGGAGGGCAGTTTAGTCCCAGTAGAGAAGTTTTAGTTATACCAGTAGCTCCTTCCTCCTGGAGTTATGTCTGTCCTCTGGCAGAAGCTATCTAGGGCAGTATTTATATCTGGTCTTAACCTGGCTCCTTCTAGCTAAGCCACTTCCCTGCTGGTCCAGTGGTCCTCTAGCTTGTCTCTGGTGGGGAACAGAAACGTGATAGGGTGTCCATGTTATATAAGCAGCAGCAGTGTACATAAACATGGACAGCTCCAGCTAGTAAAAGTTTCCAAGTGGTCCTGATGCTAGCAGCTTACAGTTCCGTGATTAGGTTCAATAGAGAAGAGTGTCTCAAAGGGCTGGCAGTATAGCCTAGAGGAACGAGGTGTGAACGAGCTTGATACATCCAGCAGACCAGACCTGTATTTGATTCTCACAACCTCCACTTGCATACTGAGCGACTCTGAGCAAGTCCTTTAACCGCCCAGTGCTCCCAGGTCGCCCCTGAAAACAGGCACTTGTGCCTAGTGGGCCTTACCCAGTTACCAAAGACTACGTATATATTTTGTTACAGCAAGTAACTATCCTTTAGCATGCATCTATCTCTAGAAACCTTCTAGCTCATCATGTGAAATGATGGCATAGTGGCAGAACACCAGGACAGTAGTTGAAGGGGGCCTGGGTTCAATTCCCAGTCTGGAACATTTTTTTCTTTCTCACTACAAATTATGTTCTTAGCATGCTCTTTCTAGAAATCTTTTGTCTCACCATGTGGAATGATAGCACAGTGGCACAGTAGAAGGACAGTAGTTGGGAGGGGACCTGAGTTTGATTCCCAGCTGTGGATATGTTTTTCTTTTGCTCTACAGTTTATGTTTTTAGAATGCATCTGTTGTACGAGAGAAATGGTTTGATGCAATTGCTGATTTTGATAGGGCTTTCAGAGCTTGGAGTAGGTCTTCAGACCATGGAACTGTTGTGATCCAGGAACAAAGAACATGGAAAACATATCTGTCCCACTGCATTGAGATTAATCAATTGCAAGAGAGACTAGTGGAGGCTCTTCAGTCACAGTTCATAAGAATGTTTTTTCTTCTTCCCTTTTTTTTTGCCAAAGATCATGCTTACTCTAGAGGCCCTAGTGCATGCACTGATCTGGTTAAAAGTTAATTTCACTAAAGTTATGCTTACTTCAGATGCCCTAGTTCAGGCACTAATCTGGTGCAAAGTTCAGAATTTCGTATCGTGTGGGATATGTTTATTTTGTGAGGTGTATGTGTGCGCTTGCTTGCATGCATGTGCCTGTATTGAGCAGCATCTGTGTGTATATTGTTTAGCATTTATCTGTGTTTTTTACTATATAAAAATTATACATATATACCCTGTTGCTGCTTAGTTCCATTGGTGTTTTGATTAAACAATACAGTGACGACCTTGGCTGTGGGTTTAGTTAATAGGATTATAACAAAGGAGGCCCATAAAGACAAATCCCGAACCTCTGTATTTAGTCTAAAACGCAATGGGACAAGGGTGTTATAAAGCTTGTGTCATATATAATATCCCCTAATGAATTAATTAACCTATAAAATATAGACACATTAATCTTTAGTTAGTCTTTTAACAGAGTTCTGCCAGCAAAAGTTTGATCTGGAGCTTCTTCTGGAACCCCCCTCCCCCTTCCAAATTGAGTCTGACAGTATTTCACCTCAAGGCAGATTCCGGTGGTTGTTAGAAAAGTCCAGTAAGTTAAAGGGGCCACTCAGTTGTTGCTGAGGATCTGCCGGCACATCCACCCAGCTGTTCCACAGATATGAACTGTTCCTATGTCTAGCACCCAGTCTTGATCATTGTTTCTTAAATGATGTCACTGGGATTTGGGGCTTGAGAACCACTGCTCTAGAAGCCATATTTGCAGTAACTGTACTTATAGGCACTCTGTGGGAATCTAAGCTCACCTTATAGAACCAATTGTCCATAGTTCGATGCTGGAAATCTTCCTGAGACGAGACTTCTTTCTCCTGCTGTTTGACCATTTCAGAAGGGTTTTTCTAAATGCTGTAACACCTTATCTCTTCTTTGTCTACCATGTCTTCTGGGATAAGTTTTTCTTGATTACAAAAACAGATCCACAAGGAAATCAGCAACCATTTCTTCTGCCACAGCAAACAGACAAGTTCCTTTCCTAAAATGTACCACCATCACACTACAGACACTGTTTGGGAAGGGGGAAAAAAGGATGTAACTGTTACTAGCACTCCCACACACCTAGCTATCTGGCTAAGTCATCCCATAAGTATAAACATTAAAGTGTTACTTACCTGGGGGCACCAGCCTAATATATTTTAAACCTGCAGTGGGGACAAAACACCCTGCTTTTGGCAAGTGGCTCTCATCCAGGCACTGTAGGCACTGGAATGAGTTTTTGGCCAACAAATTGGTCAGTTTGAAAGCCTTGGCTTAGGCTTAATTTTTAAATTTAGTGGTGCTTCCTATTACTGGGTAACCATAATCTGCCTAAGAGTTGCACAAAAATAAAAAAGAAAACCAGCACTCCAAACTCCCAAAAATTCAGTGAGAGTATTTATTGTTTAAAATTTAAACTGATTGAAGAAGTAATACTTACAAAAATAATGAAATAAGCACACAGTGTGATATTGAACTGCTCTCACACTCCTATCCTGCCTCAAGTTTAGATATTTAAGTAAATAATGCCTAACAGGGTGTGTGTCATGCTGGGATAACATCACACCTCAGGTGTTTGGGCACGAGGCCGCAGGCTGAGTGCGTCTAATACCTGAGGCGTGACGTTATCCCAGCACGACACACACCCTGGAGGGCATTATTGCTATTATACAGTGACTTGTTGTAATATAAAATAAAAACAAATGTTAAATGTTTTTAATAGATTTTTTGTGTGGCAATATATCTTTGTTTCTTAAGAGAAGAGCAAACAAGGAAACAACAGCAAATTAATACAGTGATGTTATATTGAGATATCATCACTGTCTCAAGCACACACTGACCAATCAGAGTCCAGGATTCTTTCTTGTCATTGTATAATAAACAATAAATGCTCTCACTGAATTTTTTAGAGTTTGGGGTGTTGGTTTTCTTTTTTACTTTTGATACTTTATATTTTTCCAGCACCCACTTCATCCTGGAAGCACAACCATTTTTTTATTGTATTTTAAGAGTTGCACAATCCTGAAACAAACAAACAAACAATGGGCATTATGCATGACAATGCCAGTGCACCCGCAGAAACCAAGCATGTTGGCATCATACGCGTGAATGCCGCGGAGGGAGAACCGTGCAGCATTCAGAAAGGGGGTACACAGCAGTTACGTGCCCGATTTTCTATTGCCACGCGGACAGCAGTGCGACAAGGAAGGGTGGGAGGTGTGCCTGCACTAAGTGGCATGCAAAGAAGCCGCTGTGCTGCACACCGGGGCACGTACAATGAGAGATGCAGCTTAGCGAAGACCCTGCCATAACCCACTCTGCACCCCCATGGACATCGCCTCGCCAGTCGCGATGTGACCGGGATTCAACTCTTCATGCTGCCCCAGCCCACGAGGCAGACAGGGAGGGCAGGGGCAGCTGATCGGGCAAGTGCCGTGGCACTGGCCACATGTGTCAGTGCCACGGGGGGTTTGCCAACTGAACACTGGGTCTGGGGCACACTGTGCTGGGGGGGGGTCTGTCACTGGGGCATGGCCATGTGGGTCCGGGTGCCCACAGGGGCTATGCATGACCTGGACCCGCGCCTACAGGCGCAAGTTATCTACTTCCGGATCCAGGACGGGCATCCAACTGGATGCCCACCTGGTTTTATAACTCTGCCCCTGGCCACCATGTGGAGTCCTGCACGCTGGGGGGGCCGTGAACAGGTGGATGCCGGTCGTGCATACCAGCATGTGCGCACCTGTCTGCGGGTGTGCAGTTACACAGGTGGGGTACAAACCTTTTGCGTGTACCTCCACCACATTTGTGCATAGCGGCCATTGGTTGAAACAGACAAATCTCCCAGAGAGCTGTGCTCTATACATGCTACCCTTTTACTGATGCATCTGAAATTGAGCAGCTGATGCAGTCACAATCTTCATGTTTGAAGGGTTCTTTGCTGAGGTCATAGTTTTGAGCTGTGCCACTACCCCAGATGGGAAGCACATTATCCATACGTAACTGTTCCCCACTGACAGTGTGGAGCAATACAGAAATTATTGTGATTAGGTCTGTACAGGCTCCGAGCACTGAACTCTACCAGTCCCCCCCCACTGCTGTTGCTGAGGGCTGAAAGCTTTCCTGACTTAGTGTTCCTTGTGTTGAGACTTGCTGAAAGGCCCTGAGCATGGAGCAATGTCAGTCACCCCACCCAGAGGGAAACTTGAATCTGAAGCTTTGCCCTGTCCATCTTCTTATAAGGAGGACAGGTTCTGCTGTTGTGCTGCAAAGAAGTTTTCTGTCCACCCAGCTTTCAACAGGGCCTCCACTGAAGGCAAGGCAAGGCAAAGTTTATTTTTATGGCAACCATTTCCAGAGGCTCTGGGCGCTTTACATCTAAAAACAAGCAAGAAAGGCAAGAGAATCAACAAACACAGTAATAAAATAAAATAAAAATAATAAATAGTAATACGTAACAGTAAAATCAACAGATATTACCAAGTCTGATTGTCTAAGTAGGGTCAAAACTCCTCGTCCGGGAAGGCCAAAGAAAATAAATGGGCCTTGAGACCGCATTTAAAGGTCTCGACCGACTGGGCCTCCCTGACAGATGGTGGCAACATGTTCCACAGGACTGGGCCGGCAACAGTAAATGCCCTGTCACTGGCAGTTCTGAGTCTAGTCCTGGGAACTTCAAGGAGGCCCCTGGAAGAGGAGCAAAGTGAGCAGACTGAAGAGGCTGGTGTCAGAAGATCAGCCAGGTAGCCAGGGCCTAGTCCATGTAGGGCCATATAGGTGAGTAAAGTCACCTTGAAGATAACCCTCCACTTGACCAGCAGCCAGTGCGGTTCCTGCAGCACTGGGGTCATGACAGGACCTCAAACGGCCAGTCAGCAGCCTAGCAGCTGCATTCTGCACCAGCTACAGTCGGCAGAGGGTACCTGCAGAGACCCTGAAGTAAAGGGCATTACAGTAATCAAGCCTAGATGTCAGAAATGCATAAACTAGTGTGGGCAGGTCCTCAGGCGGAACTAGGGGTTTGATCCTGGCAGTGTTCCTCAAGTGGTAAAGGCCACTTTGGACAACAGATGACACCTGAGATTCAAATGTCAACCTGTCATCCAGGAGCACGTCAAGATCTCGCACCCTAGGGGAGGCCATCAGTGGTGTAGGCCCTAGGAAAAGACGTGCTGCCACATTGGAGGCACTCCCATCACGCTCTTGGCCCAGCTCCAACACCAGGACCTCTGTCTTGTTGCATAGCAGTGAAAGCTCACATTGTATCACCTAATGAGCTCTCCCAGGGGCAGCAAATACATTGCAAATAACATCGGCAACAAGATCGACCCCTGCGGTACTCCACATGGCAGGGGCCTCGGGAAGGAGAAATTCCCCATCACCACCTGCTGTGTCCTGCTGGAGAGATAGGACTCAAACCAGCTGATGACAGTGCCGGCAAGTCCACAGTACTCTCTCAGGCGATGAAGAAGCACAGTGTGGTCTACAGTGTCAAAAGCTGAAGAGAGATCAAGGAGAACAAGAACTGACCTGTCTCCTCAATCTCTAGCCCTGAGGAGGTCATTATGTACCCTAACGAACACTGTCTCATTGCTGTGCTTGGCTTTGAAACCAGATTGGAGTGGCTCATAGATGTCAAAGCTGACAAGGTGCTTCTCAAGCTGTTATGCCACAATTTTCTCTACGACCTTTCCCAGGAATGGGAGGTTGGAGATCAGTCGGTAATTCGCCAAGATATCTGGGTTGAGAGATGACTTCTTCAGAAGGGGCCTCACCAGAGCCTCTTTCAAGGAATCTGGAAAGACTCCCTCTGACAGTGAGCACTGGACAATCAAGGAGAACACCGGGCCAATGGAACCAACACATCTCATTAAAAAAATGTGTCGGTGCCGGGTCCAGTTCACAATATGTGTGCTTTATCTTTGAGATTACCTCAATGACCTCAGCCACCTCCACTGGTTTAAACTCCTCCCAGATAGGTAGAGCACCTCTGCCACACCTAAGGTGATCACTGAGGGTGGCAATGCGACTCACTGATGTAATCCCCTGCTGGATGGAGGACACCCTGTCAGTAAAGAACTGAGCAAAGTCATCACACAAGGTGATTGAAAAGGCTTTTTTAATCTGCAGACAGACCGGATGAAGAAGTCTGTCAACCGTCTAAAAAAGCAGAGATTGTCAGTTCTTCCCTGCATCAGTCTCCCTGGACTGGGTCCTCTGCCAGCAGTGCTCCAACTTCTGACCCCTAATCTTCATCACCTTGAGGTCCCCATCAAACCAAGGAGACCTCAAATGAGAAGATTTGGGTTATATACAGAGGGCATTGAGTGCCCCAGATACCGCACTATAATAGGCGTCAACCGCCTCACTCATGCCCTTCACACATGCAACACCTGCACTAGATAGATCAGCAGCCACCAAAAGTCCCTCTGGGGACAATCCCCTCAAAGAGCAGAAGCTGACCATCTCAGTGGGGTGGGGACTCGGGGAGACGAATGAGAACTCCACCATGCAATGATCAGACCACACGACCTGATCAATTCTGAGGTTAACTACCTAAAGCCTAAGTGAGAACAAGTCCAGCATGTGGCCGTGGTGATGGGTCACGGAAGTAAACTCTTGTGTCAGGCCCAGTGATGACATCATCTGAAGGAGGTTGGAACCCAGTCGCGAGGATTCGTTGTCAGGCCAGGCATTGAAATCACCCAGAATCAAACATCTGGGGTACTCCCAACACCTTGACGCTGCCGAGATCCACAGCCTCCTGCAGGAAATCTCCCGCCACCCCAGGAGGGCAGTAAATGAGAATCCTGCATCCAGACCCCCATGCACTGCCACACATTCAAAGGACCTGGTAGCTCCCACCAGCTGCATAGTGAAGCCCAAGTCAGATCTAAAACAGATGGCCACTCCCCGACCCCTGCGTTCCCGCCATGGGCAGTGCAGCACAGAATACCCAGAGGGAATGGCTGCCTCCAATACCAGTCCAGCATCATCACCCAACCAGGACTCTGTGATGCAAGTCAGATCGACAGAGGCAATCTAGTCCGCCATAATTGCAGACTTGTTCCTCATCAATCTGGCATTGCAAATCACTGCGTGAAGGGTACTGGTAGGTGTTACAGCCCCTCTGGCTGCCTGCCCACTCAGTCCGGTGGGACCCCTGGGGACGGAAACGAAACATGCCTGGTCTCTCTCCAGGTTCTGTCTAAACCCAGGGCATCTCCTGCACCTGACCACCCCAATCGTACTTACCTCTGCCGAACCCACAGCACCCTGTAACTGCTGACCAGCCCAAACCCTCAAAATATCGACCTCGTGACAGTGCCTCACAGTGAGTCTTTCTGGTGCAGCGGAGGGCCACAAGGACCCATCTGCATCTGTCTTTACTTCAACCATTCCTCCTTCTAATGTGACCAAACAGACTGATTTTGGACTGCATCCACCACGCTTTTTACTTCTGTCTGCGTCCCTTAACAGAGGAACTGACAGTACTTCTCCTGGAGATGCTTTCACTGTTATGTCAACTGGTCCCATCCTCTTCAAGCAGGCCAATAGAGTACCTGGATTCATCCTCCTCTCCACTCTCTAACATACCTAACACTACCCTACACTTGAAGATGTCAGCTTCCTCTCACACAGGAAATGCATGCATTCTTATCTAAGGCACTCATGCTTGTCGGTCAAGCGAGAGGTAATGGCGCCTTTCCTCCCTCTGCCCCTACATGCGAGATTTCCCAGTGTCGAGGGACATGCAGGGCATGTTGCTCAATCTCTGAATTTACTGACTGTGAAATTAGGGCCACCAGAGAAATCACTCCTGCTGCATTTTGCAAAACTGCTGAATCTACTGACATCAAACTCAGGGAGCTTGAAGAAGCAATAGGATTATTTATTCTCAGATTACGATACCTTTGAGCACATAACGGCTCTTTTACAAAGGTTCCACATCAGTGGGAAGGGTGACAGATGTACAACGGATGGTGTTACATAAAATTTTGACAAAAAAGTATTTAAAATGACAATATGACATTAACATTGCAACTAAAATGAAAACTATGAATCGGTAGGAAATCAAAAATAACCTAATCAAAGGAGGCAGCCCAAGGTGCTTTGTCAAATAGGTATAGATAGATTTGGGTGAACAAAAGTTCAGGTAAGTGAAGATAAACTGTGGAAAGAAGGTGGAGGGTGAGAGGGGTGAGGTGAAAGAAGGATCGGGGGAGGAGGCAGGAAATAGGGCAGAACGGTTAGGGTGAAAGTGGTCATTCACAGAGAAAGGGGGAGAAGTAGGTACACAAGGATGTGTCAGTACTGCTGAGGTAGTGCCCTGTCAGTTGAAACAGTCACAGGAACTGTTAGCTGTAAGATGCTGATGATGAGTGCCTTTAAATGGTCCCAGTTTTGGTAAGGAAGAGATATTACTGGGCAGCGCATTAAACCATATTGGTGCTCTGTATACAGGCGATCATTGCCCTTGTGTAGTCTGGCACCTTGGGGCAGAGAAGTTGGTTGACTGAGCTAAATGTGTGCTGGGAGCTGCAAGAGGGGTTGAGTAAGTTTGTAACACCAGAAAGCAGGAGCCCGAGAAGTGCCTTTTTAGTTAGCAAGCAGGTTTGATAGTGAATCCTCCCATTTAGCTGAAGCCAACCTGTTTGCGCATACAGTTCACATGTGTGGGTAAGGCGTGCTGCTCCAGTAAGAAGTCGGAATGCTTTATTGAGTGCCACTGTTATTCTGTGGAGGGTAGTGGTGGAAGCTGAGCCGTAGATGACCAGACCATAGTCAGCAATGGATACTATGGAGCTATAGATAGCAAGTATAAGGGCTTCAGGTGTTAGATTGTGTTTATGTCTATGGAGTAACCCTATCTTGATACTGGCAGACCTGGCAACATTCTCAACATGCTGGGCATATGATATTGAGCTATCCACGGTTACCCCTAGGTACTTGAAATGTTGGATCTGATCAAGCGGGACGCCAGAGGAGTTCCTCATTGTTAGGGCACTGGATCTGTGTTTGCTGTGAGCACCGCTGAACAGCATGACTTTAATTTTCTTTTTTGTAGTTCAGAATCAGCTTGTGTTTCCTAAACCAGTCCTCCACTTCCTCAAAGTTGAGTTAAAGTTTGTATTCCAGTGGTTCAGGGTCAGTGTTGCTAGTGTATATGACCATGTCATCTGCATAGAGGAGGATCTGCTGGTGACAGGAGTGATGGAAGATTGTTAAGAAAGATGCTAAAGAGAAGTGGACCCAGTATGGATCCCTGTGGTACTCCAGAGCAGACATGTTGATGGTCAGAGGTGATATTAGCTATCTTCACCCATTGGGAGTGGCCTGCAAGATAGCTTTTGAACTAGGACAATAGTATCTGCTGAGAGACCAATTGTGGACAGTTGCTTGAGAAGTAGAGCATGGTTCACTGTATCAGAGGCCTTTGTGAGGTCTATGAAGGCTGCACCCACCAATCTACCTTGATCCAGAGATTGGTGAATGAAACCAGTGAATTCTAGCAGTGCTGTGGTAGTGCTGTGTCACTTTCGGAATCCATGCTGCTGGTGGCACTGGAGCGAGTATTTTTCCATATACTCCACCAGCTGATCCGCAACTATGCGCTCAAGTGCCTTAGACAGAGGTGGAAGTATAGAGATAGGTCTATAGTTTGTGTGTATAGTGCAGTCTCCACTTTTGTGAACAGGGGTAATGAGGGCTGACTTCCAGAGTTGGGGGAATTGTGCCAGTCTCAGTGAGAGGTTTAGAATCTTTGCAATGGCCACCAGTATTTCTTCAGTGGTAAGGGCAACTAATTTGAGGTCTAAGCAATCACCACTATGCCTTGACTTCCTGAGTACTTTTACTAGGTGTTTCCCAATCAAATAAAGTGGGACCTCTTTCAAGTAGAAAGGAGGTGGTGCAGGAAGCGAATCATCTGCCCTCTGTTCAGTCTCTTCAGTGATGTCCTTGAAAAAGTCTGGAGGGAGGACACTGCCCAGGTCAGTGAATGCATTATTAAAAGCATTGGCTATGGTCAATGGATCTAGGGTGGGGGCTCCATTAATATTTAGCGTGGTGGGTGCAACCTCAGCATCTTTACTTGTTACATCTTTTATATTGTTCCAAAAGTTCTTACTGTCATTCCAAGTGTTAACAAGCTGTTCTCTTTGATACTTGCTTTTTTCAATGCAAATAGCCCGGATGCACTTATTCCTGGCAGTTTTATATTTTTGTACATCTGCATGCTTGCCAGTAGCCTTTGCATGACACCAGAGGTGATCTCTGTCATTCATCTGACTAATGAGGTTGGCGGATAACCAGGGATTGATGGTGCCTCAAATTTTCATCCTTTTCAAGGGGGCATGGATTTCACAAGCTTTGTTAAAGTGCTTGATGAAGTGGTCCAGAACTATATTTATATCATTTGTGGCATCAAGTAATGACCAGTCAATGTTACAGAGGTGTTGTTTCAGGGGTTCCAGGTGTCCCCGCTTTAGCACCCTGCTGAAAATTGTTTTGGGGGGAGGTTTATTGAATTTATTTGACCAGTTACAGGTAATAGGGGAGTGGTCGCTTAATGCGTCAGGGAGAACATTCATGTTTCTGATACGATCTGGACGATTAGACAGTATCCAGTCGAGAAGGGTACTCATACTCATCTTCTAATTAGACCTAGTAGGTGACGGAACAAGCTGGGGTAAGGCTGAGTGCGGAGATTGCCTCCTTAAAGGAACCTACTTCAGGGGAATGCTAGTTGACACTGAAATCACCCATAATTCTCATTTTAGCATTGTGGGGCAGGTTCATAACATACTCCATCAAGCAGTGGAAGCCTTTGATATGGTCCTTAGGTGGTATGTAGACGGATACAGTTGTTGGAGCTTTATTGTGGGCCCTAAGTAGAACATTGATGACTAACGCCTGGGTGGCATTGCCTAGGCTGTCCATAGATAATATATGTCCCATGAGTACATCCTTGATGTATATGGCACAGCCACCCCATCGTTTTGTGAGTCTATCCTGTCTAAAGATGGCGTAACCAGGTATAGCAACAGCCGAGTCAGGGATCTTTGGGGGAAAGCCATGTTTCCACTACAGACAGGATGTCAGTGTTTTGCTGCGTTACCCAAGCTTGGAGTCTTGTCTATCTTACATAACAGGCTGCAGATGTTGATAGACGCCAATGCAATTGAACCAGTCTTGTTTGTGTTGCTAGGTGAAGCAGATCTTACTGGGTCAGGGTTAGGTTGCACATTTCCAGACAGTAACAACAACATTAGTATGAGTCTAAGCATGAAACCTTTCACTAGTTTGAAATTCAACTTGTGGGACTGACATGAGTTTGAGCCTTATGCACATTATGCACAGAGTTAAGTTCCATGCTCCATCCACTTCACCTTATCCTCTGGGTAGTGCTTCTCTACGCCAATAGAGGACTTGAAAATATGATGCTGCCCATGAGACAGCATGAACCCAGTGAGTCATCGTGGGAGTAATAGGGGTTACCCACCTTAAAAGAATTAAGTGTTTAGCTTCTAATTTTGCTGTATATAATATAGGTTTTTATTGTAAAGCTTACGGGGAAAGCACAATAGGATCTCCCAAGATCCAAACTCTAGGGGAGCGAACAACTGAATATGCAAAATACATTCCATCCTATCAATAATGGCTTGCCACCACTCTGATATAAGCGAACAACCCCATAGTATGTGAAAAAGGGTCCTCTGTTCCTTCTTGCATCTCCAACAAACCTCAGAGGCAGACAGGCCCATCTGTACTAATCTGTCCAGCATTCTGTACCACCTACTCAATATCTTCTTGTGAAGTAACTGCAGTTTTGGATCCGGGAAAGCTTGATGGGCTTCTAACCAACATTTGGACCAGGAATCGTCATCCAACTGCTCCTGCATCTCAGTAGCCCATTTATTCTTGTAAGCGTCCCAGTTTGGGATATGTGCTTCCTTTAAGATTTTATAAATGACTCTTATGCCCTTTTGAAAGTGCTAACCACTTTTGCAAATGTTTAGTAAGTACAGTATCATATATGGTATGCTTCCTGGTTAGCCAGGGTAACAAGGCATGACTGATATGAAAGAACTTCCATAAGTTCCGAGCGGGCAGGTGAAATTCAGCTTGTAATTATTGAAACAGTTTAAGCAATCCTGACTCTGGGTTCAAAAGGTTTCCTATGCATCTGATCCCCCTTGAATTCCGCAAGTGCCACACCATTTAGGGCACCCCTGCCCGGATCTTAGGGTTATTCCATAAAGGCTCATATGGACCCCAAAACTTAGCATCCTAATGAAGTATCTTCGTGGTTCTCTTCCACACTTGCTGAGTGAATAAAATAGGTAAGGTAGAACAGCAATTACTTGGGAGGCGGTCCTATAGGGCAGCTGCCAAAGGTGTGGAACTTAAGAGTGACTGCTCTATGTCTGTCCACAGGGGAGCAGATGAGGAGAATGGGTTGAGCCAGTGAAGGGATTGCTTAAGGCCATGAATAATATGATAGGCCCACAGCCAAGACATTTTCCACCCTCCCTCCTTCCCCCACCGGTGGAGGGAGGAGGCAGTATAGCGCAGTGGTTTAAGGCTCTGAGCTGCAAATCTGGTGACATCTAGCAGACGAGACCTGGGTTTGAATCCCATGGCTTCCACTTGCATACTGTGTGACCCTGAGCAAGTCACTTAACTTCCTTGTGCTCCCAGGTTGCTCCTGTAAAAAAGCTTTCAACTTAGTGTGCTGTTCCTGGTTAAACAACGAAAAAAAAAAAAACCTCTACCAATCCATGGGCACTTACCTTCCCATATGAAATTAGATCATAGCCTTTCCATTTTATTCCAGAATCCAGAAGCAACAGGCATGGGGAGATTACTTAAACAATAGAAAAGTTTGGGAAATGCCAACATTTTGATCGCTGCTATCTTACCAGGGAAGTTAAGTGCAATTTGGCCCCTCTATTCATATCTACAGAAAGAAGAGTCTAAAAGTTCCTGTAGGTTTTCTGGACACATATCCTGAAGTGAACTAGAAATAAACATGTCGAGATACCTAATGCTGAAAGGAGCCCACTTTATCTTCTTGTGTCCAAGTTGAGACCACATAGGGTCTCCATTGTAAAGGGGCCAAAGCTCAGTTTTGTTCCAGTTGACGCACAAGCCAGAAACTGCACTGAAGGAGTCTATAACCTCCCAAGCTTCGGACAAGGAAAATTCAACCTGGGATAGAATAAGGAGCAGATTGTCTGCATATAACAAGGTAGTGAATAACCTGTCCCCCACTCGAATGCCATGGATATCCGGATGCTTCCTCAGGGCTGTATTTAAAAGCTCAAGTGCCAACAAAAAAAGCAGGGGGCTAAGTGAGCAACCCCGTCTTGTACCATGAAACAGTGGAAAAGGGTTGGATAAAATACCATTAGCAAACACTCTAGCCTGTGGTGAGGAGTATAAAATCCTGATCCAGCCCTGAAAAATTGGGCCTATGGCCATTGCCGTAAGGGCTGAAAATAAATAAGGCCAATCAATTGAGTTTAATACTTTCTCAGCATCAGTTGCCACTAGGGCCGCTGAATCTGGACCTCTAGTAGCAAGTTATACAAGATTTAACACCGCCTTGAGGTTATCACTGCCCTGCCTGCCCCGCATAAGTCCCGCTTGAGACTTGTGAACTAAAACTGGGAGAGCTTTCTCGAGTTGGGTAGCTAAAGTCTTAGCCAAAATTTTTAAATCAACATTCAATAAGGATATAGGCCTGTAATTGGCACACTTTGAATGATCTTTATTGGGTTTGGCAGGACAATGATAGTTGCATCCTGCATAGTAGATGGTAACCAACCTGCTTTTTGTATGGCCCAATATAAAACTAAAAACTTAGTGGACAGAACCAATTCAAAGACCTTACAGAAATCAGTACTTTGTCCATCAGGGCTGGGAGCTTTACCAGAAGCCAGACTATAGATAGCCGCCATGATCTCGGACAAAACTATAGCCTCATTAGTTTTGATGGGTGCTTGGGAGAAAGACAACCAGTCAAGAAAAAGAGGTATACTCCGGTTGTAACTGAGCTAGGGAGAATTCATACAGCTGGGCATAATATTTCCTGAATTTAGCACAAATTCACTCAAGATCTGTAATAATCCCACCTTCCTCAGTCTTAAGATGCGGGACTTGGGCTTCCACTTATTTCCTTTTAGTTTTTTGCTCCTTCCTTCCCCCTGACTGGACACTCCTTCGGGCCACCTGGTACCCACAGCCACCCTCCTCCCCAGTCGCCATCTTCTGCCCCTGCTACTGCCAGTCCTGGCTGACCCAATGTAACCCTTCGTCGAGATAAATACAACTAACTTAGTGATGCCTTCTAGTACCACGTAACATACTTACAACACCCGATGTATCCCAAAAATACAAATTTAGATTCTTGACCATATATATGGAAAATTATATCCACTAAAACAAGTCAAACCCATGCATATATCCGCCCCAAGCCCCCAGTCCATATGTTGAAGCCAAAAATATAATCTATTAGGAAAAAGGTATTCCTTGCATATTAACCTGTATAAAGAAAAAGAAACTCCACATTGTGCGAGCTGACCACTGTTCATTCCTCAAGCTGGACTGCCAGAGACTGAGTCGATTCCTTCTGTGGCTCCTGCAAAAGCATTTTAAAAGACTGAGTTGCAGCAGCCTCCGGAGGTGAATCCAGTGCTTATGAAGCAGGGGTTTCAGTGTCGGAAGGGAATGATGCCACAAGTTCATCCTCTTCGTAATCAGCCCAGTACAGCCCTGATGACTGAGAGGATTCGTCTTGCAGAGTAGATGACATGCGCAGATATTTGGGGTCCTGATCTGTCGACCATCCTGAGAGGTTGGAGAAAGGGGGATGCTTTTGAAAGCTGTGAGGTTAATGACCTGTGGCTAGAAGCTGCTGGCAAGTCGTAGGACAGTCGACTTGAGGCTGCTTTAAGCATGTTATCTCTTTGCTTCTTAGCTGTTCATGTTAACTATGTCTCCCCATTAGATAGAGAAACCAGACATTCCTTAGGATCTTTCAGGTACTCCTGTATAACATACCTGGTCAATAGGGCTGCAGGTCTTTCCTGTGTCCAGGTCTGCAGTCAGAAGTAGTGCGTTCAGAAGGATGAGAACGGCCAATAGCTCCCAGTACTGGCGAGGGATGACCCTTCTGGAGAGCCGTAAAAACTGGTGTGCATCTTGCAGTAACTCACATTTCCACCAACAGCCATCCCAGAAAATAGATAGAATGGCTGGATACTTCATGATATACTGAATGCAGCATTGTGCCAGCTGTTTCCGCACTGGCGCAAAAGCTTTCTGTTGGGCTGCAACCCCCTTGGAAAAAATCTTGGAAAAAGTGGATAGTATGGCCATTCCACTTAATTTGACCCTGCTCTCTGGCCAATTGGAGAATCTGTTCCTTAATGGAAATACAAAGAAAATAGGCCAGAATAGGTCTCACTCCTAGAGATATATGGGCCCTCTCATTTTCCAATGGGGTGACCTACTGACAGTCCAGTGCTTGAGGAATTAGTTGCAGGAGGAACTCACGTGTTGGGGCCCCTCAGCCCTTTCTGGGACCCCAGTAATCCTCAGATTATTCATCCTTCCTCGATTCTTGAGATCATTTATTTTAGTACAGAGTAGATGAACTTGCTTTTCCAACTGGGAAATTTTATCACTAAGAGTTGCTGTTATATATTCCACTTTAAGAGTGAACAGCTCCGGATCAGCAATACGCACTTCTACTTTCTCTCTCTCTTCCAACTGCGATATTGAGGCTTCAGTGTTGGGAATGTTTAGAGTCAGGGCCCAAAGCATGTTTTTCATATCTGTAAGGTCCACTAGGCTTACCTCAATATGCGTTTGAGAGGTCGCCATCCCTGCTGAACAGGAGTACCGATTCCCAAGATGACGCAGCTATGTTAAACAAGTAAAACATCAATTTCACTGAAGCTGCAATGGGGACCAGAATAAATCCACAGATACCCAAGAAATGGCAAGTTACCCAGGAAAAAGTTACGCATTGTACTGCAGCTGAGCAGAGCTTCTCACTTAGGCAGCCATTTCAGACCTTGGCCATGCATGTACCCCGAAAATACTTGTGTTTATAAAGCATCTACAAAGTGAGAAATCTCTGCACCACCTCAAGTTAAAGTATATTTCTATCTCTTCTGGGTTTCAGGTCAACCATTGTCTCAGTGTTATTTTTGAGTGCGTAGACAAGGATTACAAAACAATGATATGGAAAGTCAAAGAGCTCAGTACAACTAAAGATGATATGAGCATGGCTTGCTAAACTATGTAAGCCTAGGAAAATATAAGAATTACTTCAACATTTCTCTAGCTGTCTTCTTTAGGATCTGCTTCACATTCTGCAAATATTAACTCATGAAATGCATTGGCCCTCCTATGTGATTTGATACTTGCAGCATGTGAAGCAGTTACTGAAGAAGCTGTTTGTGGGGTGGGGATTCAGGAGGGATGTGAGAAACCTCTTTTTCACTGAGCATGTGGTAGATGATTGGAATAAACTGCCCGGATAGGAGTTTGAGGCCAAGATTGTGACTGGCCTTAAATTTGGGTGGGGAAGATAGAAGGGAATAGCGGGCCTACAGGTAAGAGGGGAAGGGGCTGACAATCAGCCAGTAAGGCTAGCAGATCTTTAAAGGAGAGCTGCACTGAACTTATAAATTATTTTCCCTTCTAGAATCTGATTTTTAAATGCTGGTTGTGGTTCTGTTATTGTTTATCTATACAGGCTTTTAACTTAACCTAGTGAGTGTTTATGATTTACACTCTGGCGTTAAGTGCCATTTTAGAACTGTGTAATGTAGTTTATGTCCCTCTCAGCCACAGAGTTCTATAACAGAACATAGGTGCATTGTGCCAACAATGGGAGAGCTGAACAGGGGACATAAACTACATCACACAGTTCTAAAATGGTACTTACCTGCACTATGTAAATCAGAAACACCCATTAGGATAATTAAAAAGCCTGTAGAGATGGACCAGTAACAGGACTGGAATCAGTATTTAAAAATCGGCTTCCACAGGGTATATTGTTTACAGGTTCAGCATAGTTCTCCTTTAAATCCAGCCCTATATAAGGCCGAACCAGAACTAGGTAGGGGAATCAGAAGGCTGGATGGACAAATGGATCTTTTTCTACCGACACAGTTTTGGTTTCTATGTACCACAGAATTTTATAAAGAAAAATTGTATCGAACTTGTAAGTTTTTTTTCCAGGTAGAGCTACTTTTTAAATATTATAAAAAGGGTCTCAGAAATGCTGTAGTCTGGTTGGTTGTTAGCATTCCAATAACCATACATTAATCCCTGTTACACTGTCATGTACAGCCTGATCACCATGGCGCATGAATTCTTCCTGTCAACATTCCATCTTCTTGCACCACTGAATGACTGGAATGATGCATTCTGATTCTGAACCAGCATTCTTAAACTGTTGGTGAAAGAACTATTTTATTAAAAACCTTCCTCTCTGCAAGGAAAAAATTCAAAAAATATACTTTTAACACTTTTCTTTCAGAATAATTTTTATAATAGCAATAAGGCACTCCCAGGAGTTAGATTAACAGTTAGTTAATCGCCCCCTAGGGGCAGTGTGTCAGTTGGCTGCACCTCATGCCAAATTACACTCCTAGGGGGTGATTAACAGACTGTTAATCCAACCCCTGGTCATGCTTTATTGCTTAACTGATTCTCATTCTGTTGTGCACCTAATGGTCTTATATGTAATCTCATGAATTTTTCAACTGGGAATGTTATTCCTATGAGTTGCCAAAGTCTGTGTGGTGATGGGATATCATTGCACCTCATGTACATTGTGAGGCCCAAGGCCATAGTCCAAGTGCCTTCAACCACGTGAGAAGTGACATTATTACATTGACAGATGCCCTAAAGTGCCTTATTGCAATTATAAAATGGATCCATTTATGTGTTTACAGTCATAAGTAGACTCTTTTTTGAGTCCTATTTTCACCTGTGAGGCTGTGCTGGGATAACATCACAGGTGAAACTGGCTCTCCACCAATCAGCGTTCAGCATTTTTTCTATCCATCATATAATTTAGATTTAGACGGTGGTGGTAAGTACCATTTAAGAAATGTATAATGTTGTTCAACCCTTTCAACCACAATGTCCTATAGTAGAATACTGCTGCATTTTGATAACAGAATAAGAGCTTGACAGTGACATAAACTGCATCATATAGTTCTAAAATTGTCCTTACCATTAGTGTGTGACTTGGAAACACCCACAGAGCTAACGTAAAGGCCAGATAAAAGTGAACAATAAAAGACTAGGAACCTGTACTTAGAAAACATCTACAGGAAGGAATAACATACTGTACCCATTAAACACAGTTCTCCTTTAAAATGAACATTTGGATAAGTGGGCTTTTTTACTTTCTGTACTTAAGAATTTCAGTTATGTTTCTGAAGCACTAAAGTTTGGTATATAGTTGAATTTCATTACCTGTTTTTTATTCTTGTAGGAGCAGGTCCAGATGGAGTTGAAGAAATCAAGAGGCATCCTTTCTTTTTTGATATTGACTGGAATGTAAGTTAGCTGTCGATTGGAAATGAAAATGTCTGATCAATTTCAGATCTCCTTAAATTCCGATGGGATTAATATAGAGGAACAGGCTGTTAAAAAACTTAATGTTTGCTAATGACTCACCAATGATGTTTAAGTTCTCTTTGCTTTTTGTATTAACATCAGTGATATCAGGGAAATGAGTGGCCATTTGGCTTCAGGATTAACTGAATGGCAAAAGGCACAAATGTTTGGCCTGCTTTCAGTCTGTTTTGATTCCAAGTGAAGTATTCGTTAAGGTTGATTAAACCTTGTAGAACTGTTTAAAAGGGATGTATTTAGTCTGGTAATATCAAATAACCTGTTAACTGAATCACTTTTTATGTTTGCTTGTGCGCATGTGCAAGAAACATGTAGCGGCAGCTTGCTGCAGAAGCAGGTTGTGGAGGTGTGGCACTGTTGTGGCCAATGCCCCCGGTGCCTTTTGAGGCTTGGCCCGCTTTCCCCAATGTGGTGGCACACTGCTGCTGACACTAGTTCAGCCAGCGTGCCACCACCTTGAAAGGTTTTCCCGCTGCAATCAGGGGCCACCTCGTCATTGCAGCATCAGCCATTCTGCTGCAATCAGGGAGCGACTAGTCATTGCAGGGTGTACCTTACCATCCTGACCCAGTAATTTGCCGACAGGGGAGCCCACTCCCCTTCGGCACACTGTAACCCCCTCCCCAATTTGTTGTTTGTTGAGGGGATGCCCAATCCCCCTCGGCTTCATGCATGCCCCCCACCAAGTCTTTCTTTGCTGATGGGAGGGGGGCCAAATCCCCACTGGCTGCAGTCTGCTTCCTCCTGTTAAATTTGCCGATGGGGGCCCAACTCTGTCAGCTTCAGTCTCCCCCTGTTAAATTTTTCCGACAGGGAAGCCCACTCCCTCTCTCGGCATAATGTCCTCCGATGAGTTGTATGCCATGGGGTGCCTAACCTCTTGGCTCTTCCCCACCCCATGTGCCAATGCGGGGTGCCCAATTCCCATCGGCTCCAGTCCCCTCACCCCAAAACACACAAGTAGCATGCTGGAAGCCCACACCAGTGTGCCAAAAGTACCTGCTAAAAGGAAACACCATCCCGCAATGTCTATTTTTTTTTTAAACCCTGTAAAGAAGAAAACGGTCCCTCACTGTCTGCGCCCCCCAACCCACGCCCACCCTCTGTGCGCCCTGCCTCCCCACATACCCTCCTCATCCCATACTTCCCTCTGGAGTCCGATGCGACAAACTTTGGTGGACCGGGAGCACATCTGCACTCTTGAAAGCTGACCGCGAACTGAAGAAATGCCGGTAAGCTGTATAATGGCATAAATAGGGTTTTTTTTTAACTTTGGTGCATATTTCAGGCATTTTTAGGAATTTTGACACCAAATTTTCAACATGGGGTTATTGGGACCCCTCCTCATGAATTCAGCCATGGCCATGGCGTTATTCAGTCCCGAAAGGTGATTTTACGGTCACTGAGCAGAATCATCTTTCCGGACCAAGTAACGAAATGACAGTGCCAGTGTTCATGAGGTGGGCTCTCAAAAAGCCTATGTTGCAAATTTGGTGGAAAAATCCAAAAAATGACTGTTTTACGAGCATGCGTTGCGCAGTTGCTACGCACGCTCGTAACTTTGCGAATTTGCAATATTTTCACTCCAGATTTTCAACATTGGCATTTTCCTTCACCTCCTTATGAACAGTATAGCTGTAATTTTTCACATCCTGGCCGAAATGTGTTTTCGCATTTCCGGCGCAGAATAGCGCTGCCACTGTGGGAAATCAGTGTTTGGGACACATTAAGAAAATCACACTGACACTGTTCATGAGCAGAGGTCCTAAAATGCCTATGTTGAAAATTTTGTGCTGAAAGTCCATTAAATGACTGTGTTACAAGCTTGCATTGTGCAGTTTCCACACACCTTTGTAACTTCGCAAATTAGTAATATTTTCATGCCAGATTTTTAACACTGGCATTTTTTCACACCTCCTTATGAACAGTACCGCTGTCATTTTTCACATCCTGCCCGAAATGTGTTTTTGCACTTCCGCCGCAGAATAGCGCAGTCACTTTGGGAAATCAGTGTTTGGGACAGATTACGAGCAAGTGAGAGAAGGAGAGTGACCGAGCTCAAGTGAGCTCTGTTGGGATTGCTGCGGATTTCTTTGTGAGCAGAAAAAGACACCAATGCAGGCAGGAGCCCAGTACAAAAGGGCAGCCTGCAGCGCTGGGAGAAACAGAACGAGCAAGTGAGGGAGGGGGAGTGAACGAGCTCAACGGAGCTCTGTCAGGACTGCTGCAGATTTCTTTGTGGGCAGAAAAAGGCATCATTGCAGGCAGGGGCCCAGTACAAAATGGCAGCCTGCAGCGGTTGGAGAAACGGAACGAGCGAGTGAGAGAGGGGGAGTGAGCAACCTCAACGGAGCTCTATCGGGACTGCTGTGGATTTCTTTGTGGGCAGAAAAAGCCACCAATGCAGGCAGGAGCCCAGTACAAAAGGGCAGCCTGCAGCACTGGGAGAAATGGAACGAGCGACTGGGGGGGGGGGGTGAGCGAGCTCAGCGGAGCTCTGTCAGGACTGTTGCGGATTTCTTTGTGGGCAGAAAAAGGCACCAATGCAGGCTGGAGCCCAGTACAAAAGGGCAGCCTGCAGCTCCAGGAGAAACGGAACGAGTGAGCGAGCTCAATGGAGCTCTGTCAGGACTGCTGCAGATTTCTTTGTGGGCAGAAAAAGGTGCCAATGGAGACAGGAGCCCAGTACAAAAGGGCAGCCTGCAGCACCAGGAGAAACAGAACGAGCGAGTGAGAAAGGGGGAGTGAGCTAGCTCAACAGAGCTCTGTCAGGACTGCTGCGGATTTCTTTGTGGGCAGAAAAAGGCACCACGCAAGCAGGAGCTCAGTAGAAAAGGGAAGCCTGCAGCGCTGGGAGAAATAGAACTAGTGAGTGAGAGAGGGGGAGTGAGCAAGCTCAGTGGAGCTCTGCCGGGACTTTAGAGTTGCCCACCCTCGCGCCCAGTGTCCTCTGTGGTCCTATATTACAGCAGGGTCTCTGGAGTGGAGACAAAGCAATGATTGGATACTTATAGGATTGCTGTAATAATACAGATTTAGTTGTTCTGTTTATTTCTCAAAGTGTTGCTATTTCAGCTGGGGATTTTGCTTTATGTGAGTGGTTGTATGTTTCTCCTTGCTCCTAGAAGTATTTTGAGTAAAACTGATTACTTGGAAATTTATTAGTGTGACTGGCTGCATGGGGACACATCCAGCACAGGTGCTGGGGTGAGCCAATTAAGTAATTATATAATTTCATCAGGGTTGTTGAGTGATCATTTGGAATTTAACCTAAGTGGATAATGATATTTAAATGATTATTGGTAGGGTGGGGACAAAATAAAATTTATTTGGACCAACCCACAATTAAACATCTTAAGAAAGTAACAATGAAACGGCAGTTATATAAATTTTGTAAAATGATGTTAGTGAATAGCTTAGCTGTAAGTGGGGATATTCATCCTAATCCAGGCCCCATATCGATTTGGATTTTGAAAATAATTTTAATTCTTGTGATGTCTTGAACCCTGATTTAACTGCTAATATTTTAAAGAAAGAAGGTCTCTGTGTGATTCATATTAACATCTGTAGTCTATTAAGAAAGATTAATAATCTGAGGGGATGGACTATTAAATATAGTCCAGATGTGATGATAGTTAGAGAATCATGGTTGAATGATAAGATTATGGATAATATGGTGTATATAAATGGTTACAATTTATGGAGGAAAGACCGAACAAGGGGGGGGATTATTATTTATGCGCTTAGCTCCCTAAATGTGTTAACATTTAATTGTCAACAGGATTGGTGTGGCTTTGAAGTTCTTCCATTACTATTTAATTTTCCTTTTAATAAGCCTTTTTTATTATTGGGTATGTATCTACCACCAAAAGCTAGTCCTGAAGTGTTTCAAGCATTACAGGACTTTTTTGGGGAATACATGAATAGCCACGAGATTGTGTTAATTGGGGATCTTAATGTAGATTGGAAAATGGTAGAGATTAATCATAGTATTGTAGAGATGGGTACCATTTTGGGTATGACCCAGTCAATTACAGCTGTAATTAGAGTTAACACTAAACATCCAACTTCTTCCACAGTTTTGGACTTACTGTTTACTACGGATCCAGATAAGTTTGTGGCCAATGGTGTTCTCCCAGATTCTTTTTCGGATCACCAGATGATATATGGCATAAGAAATCAAAAGAAACCATGAAAGTCAGAGAAAATAGTTCAATATAGATCATTTAAAAACTTTGATTATATAAAATTTATGTTAGAGTTGGAAGAATACAATTGGGAAAGGTTAGAATTAGTCCCCACTGTTGATGATGCTTGGGTAATGTTTCATGATGATTTTTTGACAATTTGCAATAGGCATGCTTCATCTAAAATTAGGAAACTAAAGTCAAATAATGCTCCCCGGTATAATTCTTACTTATTTAAATTTAAGAAACAGCGAGATAGGACATGGAAGGTAGCTAAATTTACAAAAAATGAAAAGTATAAACAACTGCAGAATCATTATAATTATGAACTTAAGAAAGTTAAACATGATTATTATAATAGGGAATTAACAACTAACTTGACTGGTAATCTGAGGAAATTTAGGAAAGCTTTAAAAATGGGCAAGGGAGAACAACAATTAGATTATCCGGAAAAATTTGAGATTGGGAAGGTGGAAATTCCATTAGGCCCACAGGCTATGGATAGTTTTAATGACTATTTTACAACCATGGGCACAGTGGCCTTGTCACAAGGTGTAACTAATTTCTTCTCACCAAAAGTTCTCAAAAAAGATACAGAAGCTGAGTCTGGAAGGGGTAAGGCGTTTGATTTTGAACCTGTATCATCATTAGATGTACAAAATGCATTACTCAGAATAAACATTAAGAAAGCAGGGGGTTTAGATGAGATTCCCAATATTCTTTTGAAATATGCTGCTCCGGTTATTTCGTATCCCTTGGCCAGCATCTTTAACATGTCATTTACATGTAGGGAAATTCCTGAAATGTGGAAGTTGGCTAGAGTAATTCCCATTTTTAAAAATGGCTCTAGAGTTTTGTTAGAGAATTATAGGCCTATTTCATTTTTACTAGTAGTGGCTAAAGTGTTTGAAAAGATGGTAGCTAAACAACTTCAGACATATTTGGAAAAAGGAAGGATGATTAATAAATTCCAATCTGGTTTTAGACCTATTCATGGTACAACTTCTGCCTTGCTGAAAGTTACTGGGGACATTGCAGGTGCTCTGGACAGGGATATGTTGGTGGGGGCAATTTTTGTTGATTTGTCCAAGGCGTTTGATACCTTGGACCATGGCATCCTCCTGTCCAGACTACCTGCTTTGGGTATTTCTACTAATGTAGTTAGGTGGTTTGACGCTTATCTATCTATCTGGAAGGAAACAAATGGTATCAATAAATGGATGGGGATCTGGCCTTAGGGCAATTATTTCTGGAGTGCCCCAAGGATCCATTTTGGGTCCAATATTATTTCATTTGTACATGAATGATTTTGTTTTAACCAATTCTGATGTACAGTGTCACTTATATGCAGATGATACCATTATTTATGTGGAAGGCACATCGATAATGCAGATAAGATCTATTCTGCAAAGTGCGTTTGATGAGCTTCAGATATTTTATAGTGAATCTAAACTTGTTCTGAACTCAAAAAAAATCTCAGGTTATACTGTTCTCTAAAGAGAATAGTGTAACCTATTCTGAGTTCGGGTTGAATATAGTAACCAAAGATAAAATTGTTCTTGAACAAGTGCAGTGTTTTAGATACCTAGGAGTGTACCTGGATAGATCACTGGGATGGACTTCCCACATAGAACATATAATTAAGAATGTTAGTGGATGTTTGGGTGCCCTATACAGAATTAGAAATTGTATGAATGAAAGGGTAAGGAAGTATGTAGCTACAACAGCATTGATACCACTTTTGGATTATGGAGATATTGTTTATAGGGGGGCAACCTGAACCCAGTTAGCTAAAATAGATGTTCTTTTTAATAAAATAGCAAGGTTTGTTCTGAATGTACCTAAGAGAACCCATAGAAGTGAGCTATATCAATGTTTGAATTGGATGTACCCAAAAGATAGAAGGTCTTGTCATGCTTTGATATACATGGTTAACTCAGTTACGGGTAAAGTACCTGAATATATTACAGATGAACTCCAGGTTAGGATGATTAGAGGAGGCCTACACTCTGCGAAGGGTATGGAATATGAATTGCCCAGAAGAAGGACAGATTTGGGTAGAGCGCACTTTTTTCATTTGGGTCCCAATTTATGGAATTCATTGCCAGTTTATCTTAGACCACTTAATTCTAGCCCTTGTATAGGAGAAATAAAAAGATGGTTCAAAACTGAAGCAGATAAAAGGTTTATTGCTGATCCACCTTGAACATTATGTATTAAATATGATGAAGGTTTGCACCTATGCATATATGAATGAATACAGTATGTTCTGTATTGTCTACATAAATTATTTATATAGATGTTAAGTAGTTAATTGTAACTCAATATTGTTGTGATGTTAGTTTATACTGTATGTATATTTATATATGTAATTTGTGTTGTAACTTTTTTTTTTACTATGACGTCAACATGAATGTTTGCACTAAGGACCTCACTGGAAATGAGCTTGTCTCAGTCGAGCCTCCTGTTCTTTTGCTTGTCAATTGAATACAAATTTTTACTACTACAAACTGAGCTGAGTAACACTTGGAGTGTAATAGGATTTCTAACTGGGCTAAGTGAAACTATATGAGAGCCGAGAACAAAACGTTTGGTAGCTGAGGGGTGAAAAACAGACAAAGAAGCTTTAGGATTGCTACAGCATTACAGTATCTAATGGATGAGATTTGAGACTGAATTAGCCCAGTCAGCAAGGGGGCAGTAGGGGGACTAGTGTGGGGGGGGACAGGAATTTGAGTAAACAGGGTACAGAACCTGGGAGTAAGAGCCCGTAACATAAGATGGGAGCCAAAACGGGGCAGGTGCCACATGTCAGTAAGGCGGGCATCTTTGGAAGGATGGTGAGGTGTACTGAGTGTGGGTCTGCCATGATCATGGACTGGGCTTGGAGGGATGGGGGAGGGTGTATAGTCTGTAGATGACTGGAACTGTGGAGGTTAGAGAGGAGTCTAAGTGGCAGGGCAGATGAAAATGGTAGGCATTCTGGTTGGGGGGGATACTGGATGGCAAAGGGGGATGGAGGAAGAACAACTAGGGGTGAACCGATCCCAGTAGCAGAGGCAGTAACAGAAAGAGAGGAGAAGGGAGGGGTGCCAGAGGCGGGGGGCCTCTGATGGAGGAAGAGACCACGAGGAGTACGGGAGAGAGCAGATGGCTGCGGGTAGGGAGGGACCAGGGGGCACGAGGGGAACAAATAGGAGGGGGACCAATAGGGGAAGAGATGTGGAAAGGTATGAACTAGGAATAGATTCAAACCTCTGCTATGGGAGAGAGAGAGGGGGAGCAGGAACAAACTGAAGGGGGGGAAGACAAGCAGGGAATGAGAGTAATGGCAACAGGTAGGAGAAGAGATAGCGAGGATGAAAGGGTAGAAAGGGGCTAGTAAGGAAGTAGGGGGTGATGACTGGAGGAGAGAGAGAAGGCTGTGGGAAGGGGGAAGGATGGAAGGGGCATTACTGTCATGGTAGAAGGGAATGGGGGCTCTAAATTGACAACAGCGGGGATAGGAGAGGGGTTGTAAATCAGCAGCAGAGATGGGGAGGTCGACATGGGAAGCCCAGTAGGAAGTAGTCAGGCTGGGAAGGTGTTCAAGGGGAATGGGAGGAATAAGGCAGAGAAAAGGGGTGAGGCGGAAGTAGGGGGTACAGATACAGAAGTCACAGAGGGAGCTGCTGGCGGGGGTAAGGGGCAGGGAAGAATGAGTACTGGGGTGGTGGAAGGGACATTAGAAGAGAAGAGGGTAAGGGATGGGGGAACTCATCCTGGGGGATTCTATACTGAAAGGGGTGACATGAGGTGGCAGGGGGGAAAGGCACAGCTGTATTTGGGTTGAAGCTATCCCCAGGTTGACTGCAGGAGGGGCAGGGCAGGCACTGCTCAAGTGTGCAGCGAGGGGGAGGAAGAAACCTCATTTAGTGTTGCATGTGGGTACAAACGACTTGGCGTGGGGGACTGTGGAAGTAGTGAAGGGGAGGTTCGAGTAGTTGGGCAGGCAGTGTGAGGGGGTGGGGAGTTGGTGGCATTCTCGGAGGTACTCCCAGTACCATCTGCAAGCATGGGGAGGAAGGGTAGGTTTGAGGAGTTCAACGAGTGGCTGAGGGATTGGTGCCACATCAAAACTGATGGGTTAGTGACTAACTGCGGTAGGGTCTTGGGTGGGGGGGAATAGTGACTTGTACACGGGGGACAGGGTACACTTGAACAGGGAAGGGAGTATTAAAGGCAGGATTAGAGGGATATATCTCTACTAAGGTGGATTTAAACTAGTAGGGGGGGTAGCCAAAAGACAGAGGTTGGTAGAAAGGTCCGGGCAGGGGAGCCTAATGAGCTTACCTCCCTAGATATAGGTAAAGCCAGAGGCATAGTAACCTTGGGAGGGTGCGGGCAGAGTGGTCTGAGTGTAATACAGAAGGCACCACCACCCAATAAGAATAAGGAGGAGAAAGGGTATGGACTACTGGGAGGAGGGACACAGGCCAAGGAGGAGAAGAGTGACAAGAAGGAGGGGTATGGGTGGAAGGTGGTCTGACTAAATGGATAGAGAACTGGTTACAGGGGAGAGTGCAGAGGGTGGTGATGGTGGGGTAGCTCTCGGTACCAAGAGCAGTGACAAGCGGGGTGCCGCAGGGGTCAGTGCTGGGCCCAGTGCTATTTGGGCTCTTTATCTCTGATATAGCACATGGACTAGGGAGCAGGGTTAGTCTGTTTGCACATTATACCAAATCGGGGGCGATGGTGGATGAAGAGGATGGATGGGAAAAACTGTAGGGGGACCTAACCAAACTACAGACGTAGTCCGTGGAGTGGCAGCTAGATTCAGTGCAAAGAAGTGTAAGATAATGCACTTCAGGGCTAAGAACCAGAAGAGGGACTATTGGTTGGGGATCACAGAGGAGGAGAAGGATCTAGGGGTGTTGGTAACTGGGAGCATGAACAACTCAGCCCAGTGCAGGAAAGCAGCAGTGAAGGCAAACAGGATGCTGGGATGCATCGCAAGGAGGTTCTCATCCAGACAAAGGGATGTGATCCTACCTTTCTACAGATCATTGGTCACACCACACCTAGAGTACTGTGTGCAATACTGGAGGCTATACCTGAGAAGAGATATAAAGTTACTAGAGGGGGTGCAAAGGAGGGCAACAAAAATGTTAAAGGGAATGGAAGGAAAGGACTATGAAGTTAGGCTAATGGAGCTGAACAAGTATACACTGGAGGAGAGCAGGGATGGGGGATATGATTGAAGAGTTTAACTACCTGAGGGGGTAAATAAACCTAGCACCGAGGGGGTGTTTAAACTGAGGAATGGAAGAGAGACAAGGGGGCATGGACTAAGGTTGGAAGGGGGACATTTCAAGAGGAAATGAGGAGGCACTACTTCTTTGAGAGGGTGGAGTCTAGTTGGAATGCGCTGCCAGAGGGGTTGGTAACATGTAGGACAGTCAACAGCTTTAAGGTGGAGTGGGATAAAGCAAGAGAAAGAGTCGGGGGGGGCAGGGGCTGGGAAAAGCAGGGGAGGAACTGAGAGGGAGGAGGCTAGGGCAGCTGCAATCTAGGGTGTTAGCTGCACGCTCGGGCAGACTTACATAGACCGATTGCTGTATTCTGCTGGTAGATTCATATGTTCATGTGTTCGTATGTATGTTTGTATGTAAAATCACAGTGACGCTGTTCATGAGCAGAGGTCCTAAAATGCCTATGTTGAAAATTTGGTGACAAATGTCCATAAAATGACTGTTACAAGCGTGCGTTGTGCAGTTTCCATGCACCCTCGTAACTTCACAAATTTGTAGTATTTTAACTATAGATTTGCAACATTGCCATTTTTACACACCTCCTTCTGAACAGCACAGTTGTCATTTTTCACATCCTACCCGAAATATGCAATTACACATCTGGCACAGAATACCGCGGTTGTTGTGGGAAATCAATGTTCGGGACAGATTAAGAACATCATAGTGACAGTGTTCATGAGCAGAGGTCACAAAATGCCTATGTTGAACATTTGGTGAAATAATTCCACTAAATGACTGTGTTACGTGCATGCGTTGCGCAGTTTCCGTGTACACTCGGAAGGTTAAGCATTTTTAATATTTTCACTACAGATTTTCAACATTGCCATCTCTTCACACCTCCCTTTGAATGGTACCAGTTGTCATTCTTCACATCCTGCCCGATCTGTGTTTTCATGCATCTGGCGCACAATGGCATGGTCGCTGTGGAAACTCAAATTTCGGGACACATTGACAAAATCACAGTGCCACTGTTCATGAGAAGAGGTCCCAAATGCTTTCTTGAGGTGGGGGCCACAAAATGGCTGTGTTGAAAATTAGTACTGCAAATACCAACAAATGCCCAGGGCGTTATGGTTTCTAACCATAACGTCCCACCCTTTACAGACTGACAGACATCAGGGGTGTGCCTTTGGATTGCTGACTGTATTGCTCATGCCATTCCAACCCCACCCCCAGCCACTGACAGGCATTGAGCTGTGCCTTCGACTCTTCGCCTCCACAGGTCACCCCATTCTATATTGCACCCATTTCAGCATATGTCCTTATGGAGTGGGGTGACTGTAAAGCCGAACACCCCAAGGCACACCTCAACACTTGTCAGTGTCTGCAGGATAGGGTGAGGTGAAATGACATGAACGTTATGGGTGACAACATAAACACATACCCCATTGCCTGTCCGTATCTGCAGGGTGGAGGTGGGGTTGGCGTGAATTTCAGTACTTCACTGCCATTCCTACTCTGCATATGTCTAAGTCCTGCATTTCCAATGCTAATACCAGCAAGCAAACATTCGGCATTGACAAATGCTTGTTATTTAAAGCAGCAGTGCAGCTAAGTGTGACAAAAAATGTGACCTTTTTTTTTTTTTTTTTTTTTTACTGTAAAAGATTCCTGGCCTTTTCTATTTTCATTTGCCAGTAAACCGTTCTGTTTCTGACATAATTTAAGTATGTTTTAAATGCCTTAAATTATTTATTATTTCAAGAAGAAGAAAAGATGTCCACCTGAATTGGCTTAGGTAATATAATTGTGGTTCTGATATGAGTTAGGATTGAGAGGAAAAAAAAAGTGTACATTTATTTATTTATTTATTCATTCCTATCTCGGATTACAGTACCTTTGAGTCAGTGACTCTTACAGAGGTTCCACGTCTGAATGAAGACAAACACAACAGAGAACTAAATACATAGCAAGTGGAATACATGATACATGGAGTTGGGGTTACAATCCAAAATAAAAGTTACAATCAGGTGAATTTAACATTCAGGTTACAGCAAAAAAATGTCAGTTGGGTTAAATTTTACATTTGGGTTACAGTAGGAAGTGCAGTAGGTTTCGGGGGTTAGGGAGGTGCCCAAGGGGCAAAGGGCAGGGAGTGATGTCAAGAAATTTGACATTGTCAGGGAGTGTAGTGGGAGATGAGAGGGGTGAGAGGGGAACAGTGGGGAGATGGGGAGAAAGGGGTTGGCTGACATCATATGAGACACCCAGAAAAGCAGATTCAAAAAATGTGCAGTATGTTTATTAACTGGAGCGGGAAATTAGCTCTTCAGAAAAACCCATACCACTGCACTGCTGTTTTAAACTGAGTGCCATTTTAAAGCCGCCTGTTCTCTGACTAGCTGCTGCCTGGCACTAACACCAAGCAAACCTTCAAAGCCTGAAAAATAGGAGATGATATGGGGGGTTGCTGAGGTGGGCAGGATATTATGAGGGATAAAACATTGACTTGAAGTTAGTCCAGATTAATGTAGAACTTGTTTACATCTGCTGAAATCAAACCAAAAATGTGTATGAAACATAATTTGGCAACCCCCAGCATGCATCAGCTGTATTGGCTTGTACTGTACTACTGTATTACAGTCCCTTCCCACTTACTTTATTACTAACTTTCCTGCCTGCAAAATCAAAAAAAGACTAGTGTTATATCACCAAACTGTTTAATGCTGTTGTACCCTGTAACTTAACCTGAACCATATGTAACTCTGTCATCTGTATTGTATTTTCTGTGTAACTGTCGTGGAACCTGTAAATGAGCATCTGCTCACTGGTGTAATCCACGACCTCAGTAAATAAAATAAATAAATAAAAAACTTGCACTGGCAGAACTGGTGGCTCATTTATTAAACTTCCTCTCAAATCTCATTTATCCTGTCCCTACCTCTCTTTAACCTGGCGAGGGATTGAGGGGAGAAAAGATGGAAGCTAACAAAGAAAGGAGCATACAGTGTGCTGTCTAAATGACTGAACAGTTGATGTTGCTCAAAGTAATGTTACTCCAACCTGGGGCATTTCTAGAACTTTTACATTTTTTTATTGTTTCACTTCTGCCCACACAGCCATAAAGTCCATGAATATAAGTGGCCTGTTAACTGCGTTTCATCAATGGTCATTTTTATTTTATTTTTTTTGCAAAGGAAGGCTGGGTTTTGCTAGGAAAAGTTTGCAGAAGTTCTGACTTAACATTAAAAAAATTATCACGCCAATAATGGCCATTTAATAAAAAAATCAAAACTTGTACTATTGTTTCTCAAGTGCTAAGTGGATCTTTCATTTTTTTTAACCTCAGTTATTTTCATACATGTGTTAAGGCCAGGCATTTGTAATGGAATTTCTTATTGCATTCTTGTTTTGTTTTTTCCAGTTTATTTACCTGCAATAGTCCAGCTAATATGCAATAACTCGTTTTCAGTATGGTCCTGCCTTTAACGAATTTGTATTTGGGAGACTGAACAACTAAGCAATTAATTGGCTTGCTCATAGTCTGATACTAATTGACTCTAGTGGCATTTAAACTTGCATCTGCTGGTTCCCAAACCTGTGTTCAAGCCACTAGAACCATGTTGTAACATTATACCATTTTTATTTTATTTTGTTATCCTCTTTGAAAGCCCCTTCTATCGATGGCCACCTGAAAGGTCTGTCAATAACTACCTACACCAAGCATTACCCACATAGTGTCCTCGCTCCAGAGTAGCAGACTCACCTTGCCCACTGCATGTGGCGGAGGCAGAACTCAGTGCCAGCCCTCCCCAGCTTAGAGTGCTGCCACGTGGCAGTGCCACCTCAGCTTCCTGAGTTGGTTCCTGAATCCAGGTCACAGATCATGCTGCTGCTGGACCGTAGGGCTGCCCAACATTCTACCATTTTATTAAGTGGAATTTTTAAAACTGTATCCTATTGCAACAATTTAATTTGGATGCATCTGCTGAATAGTGACTGAGTTAGTTATGCCATCCAGCTAGTAGTCTTGCTAACTTAGACCCTGGGCTCAATTTTCAAAGCCGTAGCTCCACTAGTCACCCGGATGAATTTTCAAAAGTTCTGTGCTGTGGGTGGAATTTTCTAAAGCAGATCACAGGAACAGAGAACTTCACATCCACTGAAGGATGCACAGTGGGTAGGGATTGCTCCATCAGTCCCCCTTTCTTCTCTCAGTAACGCTTACCTTCAGTGTGATGTAGTACTTGTGCTGTTTGGAGGGCTGCGATAGTGGGAATCACTAGTGATCCGTGGGCACTCTGGCAACTGCTGAGGAGCCACAGTTGTCCCCCCCCCCAGACTGCACCAGTGGCTTTTCATTGTTAAGTCAGCACTGACCATCAATTGATTGTCTAGCTGATTTTTTGCTGAGAACGGCAGATGCATTAAATATTGGACACATGCTTCCAAAAACTGCACCCACTTGAAAATCTTTGACATAATGCACTTTTGGAAATGTGTCTGAATCTAAGGCTATAAAAATCAGATCTCTGCTATCCACTGATGAACTGGTGGATGTTCCTTGGCTCTCTGCCTCCACCTGTTGAAAGTTGTGCCCAGGTGCATTAGGGCTGGTGCTGCCCCTTGGAACATACCTCAGGGTGCTCAGCTGACTCAGGGTCTAAAACCTGGCTCTAGTTTAAAATATTACTCCTGGTTTTTTGTGTTTTTTTGCATTACAAGTTTATCCTGGTAACCAAAATTATTTCTTTGTGCCTTATTTGCATTAATATTTCTTAGTACTTTATCATGAGTTTAAACGTATATTTTTTTGCAGCAGGAGTTCACCACAGTCACACCGAGCTTTTGAATACCATTTGTATCATTTTTTTCTGCACGCATCAAACTTTAAACATGGTGATTTTAAAAAGGAAAAGGGAAAAAAATCTTGGTGCAAGTCTTAAGCATGATACCGGTGAAAATTGTGTTCTATGCTTTTGCATTCAATTTTTGATTACCTGTTACCTATCTTGTGTGATACCACTTTTTCTGCACTTGGAATCTGCTGTACAACATTTTTTTGTTAGAAATAATAAAAAGGAGCACTCCTTTTAGCATGACTCATTCCAGGTTTTTATCTGTATTGTCTTTTTTTTTTTTTTGCTTTCTGTTTTTATTGTTTTGTTTTTTTGAAAGCCTATTATTGAATGTCACTTTTCTTGGGACTATAATAAACTAGTGTGCAACAGACACTACTCCCTAACGTTATGGGATAACATGTGTATAAAGCCAGCTGAGAATATTGACACAAACCTGATCTGATCCATATTTAAAGGTGCACACCTTTTCTCATTTTAACTGTGTACCAAAATGTTAAAGCAGTCTCAAAACGGAAAAGAAGGGTATAATACAATATTGGAGGGAAGGGGCAGTCTAAAATGGAATAAAAACATATGGTCAAAATTGTGACCGCTATCTTGCATTGCTGCTTTGAAACCTGTTTTGTAACGATTTTTACAACTTCTTTCACAGGATCTTAGGATGAATACAAGTCTGCTAGCCAAGGGCCTATATGACTCACTAGATGTTAATATGAAAACAAGGTGGTTTTACTACCCAAGTACTTATCTAGCGATTGAAAACATTCATAGAATTGCTTTGGGCAACATCCATTGATCAAATCAAATCATCTTTATTTTTATAGTGCCTTTCAAAACCAAGACGCTGTACATAAAAAAAAACATACAGATAAAGATAAAATTTTAAAACAAACATTAAAACAAATCATCCATTGCTAGGAAAAGCTAAACTAAATAAATAAGTCTTCAACTCCATTTTTAATCTATTGACAGTTGGGTATTCTCTCAACCAACAATGTAAAGAGTTCCACAGGGTTGGCGCTGAGAAAGCGAAGGCACGAGATCCTGATGTCTTTAATCAAACCCTGGGAATCTCCAGCAATCCCTCGCTGGCGGAATGGAGAGGACGGAGGGGGCAGTAGGATACCAGGAGATCTTTCAGGTAACCGGGTCCCTGATCATGTCGGGCTTTAAAGGTTAGTAAACCAACCTTAAAGGTGATCCACCACCAAACAGGCAGCCAGTGCAGTTCGCAGAGCACAGGTGTAATATGACTGGTTCTAGAAGTCCCAGTCAAAAGCCTGGCCGCTGCGTTCTGCACCAGCTGCAGGCGGCGGATATCAACCCCAGGTAGCCCTAGGTAGAGGGAATTGCAGTAATCAAGACGGGTAGTGACAAAGGCATGGACCAATGTTGGAAGATCACCCGGAGGAACCAGGTGTTTCACCCGAGCAATATTCTTAAGATGGTAAAAAGAGGATTTGACGACAGCTGATACCTGAGATTTTAGGGTCAGACCATCATCAAAAATAACGCCCAGGTTGCACACTTGATCAGAGGTAGTGAGCGACATACCATCCAGTAATAGACCTGATGGTTGTACAGCCCCCAAACCCCCGGATGACCTGGGTCCACTACCAGCACCTTAGTCTCAGCCAGCTGGAACTCATCCAAAGTCTGATCTCAGCAAGGCAGTTATTTAGCACGGAGAGTGCATCATCTTGTCTGGGCAGAAAGGACAAATACAGCTGAGTATCATCTGCATAGCAGTGAACACCCAGACTGTATCACCTGATGATTTCTCCCAATGGCAGCATATACACTGCAAACAACATGGGGGCTAAAATGGAACCCTGTGGTACCCCACAAGGCAGGGAGCGAGTGCCAGAGGAATAAATTCGAGTGGCAACTCTCTGAGACCTGCCCATGAGGTAAGAATGGAACCATTTGAGGACTATTCCAGAGGCTTGTCATTCTTTGAGTAAAACTTGCGACTCTTTTACTAGTTTTAAAGTGGTTGCCTTTTAACTGAAAATTATGTAACCTGGTCTCTCTTTTAGTTATTTTCTTCTGAAACACAACACTTTCCCAGAGATCCTTGTTATGATATGGTTTATATACTTAGACACATGTCACCTCCTAAGCCTTCTATACTCCAGCGAATACTGTACAAATTCAACTCCACCAGTCTCTCCCAATAAGATTTATTAGATAGTGTACTAATGTTCATTGTTGCCTTCCTCTGGACACTGGCACACAAAATTGGACACAGTACTCCACGTGGGATCGAACTGAAGCTGTATACAGTAGCACCATAACCTCCCTCTCCCTACACCTGTTGTTTCATAAGATACAGCCTAAAATGTTGTTAGCTCTATTAGCTGCTTCACTACACTGCTCATCAAATAATAATTTATTAGCGATAACTCCTAAGATCTTTTTCCATGTGTATATCCTGTAAAATCTGACACTCAAGAGTATATGTTACCATCTTATTTCTTTTGCCAAGATGCATTACCCTACATTTCTCCAGGTTAAAAGTTAGCTTATGCTTCCTTGCCCAATTTTCTAATTGTTGGATATCACTTTGAAATTGTTCTATAGCTCTGGCATTATCCACTATTGTGCCTAATTTTGCATCATCAGCAAATTTACAGATCCAAGCACTGAATGTTATCTGCATGGAAGAAATGTAAATGTTAAAAAGAGTAGATCCCAAAATTGAACCCTGCATTATCCCACTAGTCACGGTGCCCCACTCAGAGTAATGACCTGTTACGCACACTCTTTGCTGCTCATTATCCAGCCAAGAGTTAACCCAGCTAATAATATTAGGATCAGATTTTAACTCAACCAGATTTTCAATCAGATTAGGATGTGGCATCATGTCTAATGCTTTGGAAAAATCCAAAAACAATATGTCAGCTGGGAGTCCCACATCCAGGGCTTTACTTATCGGTTTGAAAAAATGAAATACATTTGTCAGACAGTCTTTTTATAGTTTTATAAAAACAAATAGGAATTCTACCCATATTATTGTACTTGACTATCTCAGGTACACAATTCTCAATACAATACTGTTGTTTGGAATACAATTTGTCCCATTTTTGCTCCAAGGTTATCTCATATAAATCTTCTTTCAAGTACCATTCTCTAATGCATTTTTTCATGTCATTAAATTTAGCCCTGGTATAACACCTAATCTGGTTCTGTCCTTAAATAGTTTCCAACTTCCTTTAATTTTGAGTTGTACCCTATTGTGGTTGCTTCCACCTAATGTTTCCCTTACCATACAATCAATTACTTCATTCTCCATATTGCTCAAAACCAAGCCCATGATATAACCACTTCTGGTTCTCTGTTTTAACTTATTGGTCCAAGTTATTTATGACCATAATATATGTTAATTTCTTGTCCAGCATCATAACACCTGTATGGGTACTCCAGTCTGTATTTGGGAGAGATTAAAGTCTCCCATGATCACTGCCCTATTTCCAGGGTCTGTATTTTCTAGCATGCCCAAAAACTTATTATTTTCAACAGTAAAGTTAGGGGCTCTATAACACACACACACACACACACACACAATTATTGTTCTGTTATTCTGGTTTACCTGAACCCACAGTTGTTTAATATTCCCAGAACAAGCATCCAATACATTAATTTCATTAGCAGCAATAATGTCTTTGATATGTAATGCAACCCCTCTCCTCTTTTATTACTTCGATGATTGTAAAATACATTATAACCCTTACTCTCCTTAACCCAGTCATCATCCTTCCACTAAGTCTCAGTTATTGCACCAGTGTGAATACTTTACATGTGTAACGGTATTTCAAGATTTTCCTTTTTTATTTCCAGAACACCTAGCACTTAATAATACGACATTCGGGTCAAGATCATCCTGATCTGCCCCCAAAAAAAAAGTCAGTTTAAATTCTCATTTGGTTGGCAGTATATTTTGAAACATTCTACTTAGGATGTTTGTACCTGCTCTGTTTAAATGTAGCCCATCCCTAGCATACAGATAGCTCTTTCCATAAAAGGTATCCCATGAGTTTATAAAGGACATGCTCAGTTTCTTGCAAGAATTTTGTAAACATGTATTAAATCTTTGTATCATTTTGTTCTTTTCCAGATGTCCCTTTAAGACTTGCAGTATACTTGAGATGACTGCTTTTCCACCTCTTTGTTTAATTATATTGCCTATTTCCAAAATCTCATTTAGTATATCTTTTTCATGGTCTCTTCCAATATTATTTGCTCCTATGTGCACTGCCACTGTTGGGTTTCTTCCACTATTGTCTATGAGTTGAGGGAGATACCGAATAATATCTGTAGTTTTTGCCCCGGTAGGCAAGTGACAATCCTGTTTTCTTTATGTTTTCCACATATTAGCGTGTCACATCATCTCAAGAGTAAATCTCCAATTATCAATATTTTACTAGGGGGTGTTTTATATCCTTCTGTAAGTTCACCACTGACTTCTGGGTCCAAAGAATGCCCTGTTATGTCTGAAGAATCACTATCCATTACAAGTGGTAAATATCTATTTGCTAGTGAAATATCCTCTCTACCTAATGCCTTCCTCCCTTTCTTATATGTTTTTTTTTTTTGTAACTCAGTTCCAATTGTCTTCCTCTCCTGATTAAACGTTTTCAATTCTTATGTTAGAGTTTCCTTCATCACAATCTTCCCTGGATCTTTTTTCCTGTCTGTTTAAGTAGTGCTGGTAGTCAGTGTATCTAATCTGTTGACTGTGGTCTGATCACTACACATTATCTCACTTAGTTTCACCTTCACAGTCTTTATTTCCGTACTTAAACTGGCTTGCGCTATGCATTTGGGGCAAACAGTATATGTCTTTCTTCATCAGTAATAGATGTATACATTAGGCAGTTATATTCAATTTCTAATACATGTGTGTATGTATGTGTATATATATGTGTGTGTGTGTATATATATATATATATCTTTTTTATGTAATAAATTATAGGTATTCAAATACCTTATGGGCATAAACAAGATGCAGGGGAGAGACATCTTCCAACACAGGAGGAGTACAAGAGCGAGGGGGCATGATATGAAATTGGAAGGTGGCAGGTTAGGGGAAATGTGAGTAAGTTTTTCTTCATAGAGGGTTGTGGACTCATGGAATATGATGCCACAGTAGGTGGTGGGAGCGACCACAATGGAGGGATTTAAGCATGACTGGGACAGGCATAAGGGACCTTAGAGCTGGGAAGGAGGGGCAAAAAGCCAATGACTGAGTAGGGTCAGAGGCTGCAAACTAATGTATGGAGCAAAAAGGGGTATGGCCATCAAGAAATGGAGGGTAATGAGTACCAGTGCCTGTAGTCTGGGCAACAAACTCCCTGAACTGGTGGCCTTGATGGAAGAGGGATGCCTGGATGTCATGGCAGTCACAGAAACATGGTACACAGAGAACCATGACTGGGATGTTAACATGCCAGGATACACAACCTACAGGAGAGACAGGGAGGGTAGACGAGGGGGAGGAGTAGCTCTCTATGTAAGGGAAGGGACAAAAGCAATGGAACAAAAGAGTAAACAGGGAGGAGAAGAGGCAGTGTGGGTCACCTTAGACCTTTACATTCATGAGCTTCTTTCCTGACAATCAAAAGACCTCATCCTATGCTCACCTGCCTACCCTGGAAATATTTGCTGCCCAGATGAAATTGAATCCTTGGCTTTAATGAGGCTTTCTGTTGTGTGCAGAGAGGTGAACATTCTGCTAGTGTGGCAGGGTTGGGTAAGACCCTGTCCCATTTGTTATGCAGAGAGAGTTAAAAGCAAGGATCTGTTTTGTCCTGTCCTAGTCAGTCACTTGTCTATCTCTTGTCTGCCTGATTGCAAAATCAACATTTTTCTTGTGGCACGTAAGAATTGGCCATTCCAATGGTCCCACAATTTCCCCCATTACCTCCCTTCAGTCACCTGCTGTTTCTATTCTTTCTTCTCCCCTTGCTTCTCTGTGGTTAAAGAAAACTATATGTGAAACTGCAATCCCTTGATATACAAATGTATATAATTATATTGGTGAAATGATTGCAGAAAGCTATGTGAGTTTATTTGAAAAGATAACAGTATGTTACATAGGGGGTTGACTTTGAGATGCATTTTGATCTCCACGAGCTTGTTTATAGAATTGTCAACAGGAAACTTCTCTCATTATATAAGATGTTTTTGTCTGGCAGTGCAAACTCTGCATCTTGTTGTTGTAAGCAACATCTCCTGTTTTTCACAAAATATATCACTGCTTTGTCAGTTTCCTTACTGATGCCAGCCTGAAAACCTCATCTAGTCTTAACAGGTGCAACAAAATAATACGTTTTGTCCCAGAGCTGGTTTCCTGTTGACAGACCTGTAACAAAACCTTATGGAGGTTAAAATGCATCTCAAAATCAACCCTCCGTGTTTTAGATTATCTTTTCTAATAAACCCAAATAGCTTTCTGCAGTCATTTCAAGAATATAACTATATACACTTGCAAACCAAGGGATCCCAGTTGATAAGAATCACTATTTTTTAATCAAAGAGAAGCAAAGGGAGAAAGAAAGAATAGAAACAGCAGGTGAAGGAAGGGAGATAACAAGGGGAAATCATGGGACCATTGAAGTGGCAGATTCCTAGGTGCCACAAGCAAAATATTGGTTGTGTAATCAGACAGACAAGTGGTTGTGTAATCAGACAGACAAGTGGCAGAATAGGAGAGGACATAATAGATCCTTGCTTATAATTTTGCATGACAAATGGGACAGGGTCTTACTCAACCCTGTCATAGCTAGTAGACTTCTACAGAAGTTTGAATACCTGCATTCCATGGTAAACATTTCAGCTACTGAATTTGAGGAAGGATAAGTGAAATACAGGTGAGGATGAACCATTTTTATTTGTCTTTTGTAACAATAAAACATACCTGTTTTTAAACAAAAAAGTTGGCTTTTTTTATTTCACTGTTTCCCTATTTCAAAAGCCCAATAAGACTTGCAAGGATGTGGGTAGTTATGTGTTAACTACACTTCAGGTACCACACAGTACACACCTGGGCATGTATTTATTACATTACTGCCTACACCCAGTTGTGTCCTATTACTTACATAATACATGCTCATCTACTAGGAGCCAGCATGCAACAAAGCTGTGGCATCACCATGAAACCCTTAGCTCCTCCTCATTCTGTGACTGTTTGCTTTGAATCATCAGTCTTAATTGTGTTGGAATTGTCTGAATCCCTTGCAGGGCTATTCAGTAGCTCAGTTCAGTCAGTGGTGGTTCCAAAAGATTGGAGGGCAGCAGATATAGTTCTGCTCCACAAGGGTGGGGTCAGAGAGCAGCCTGCTAACTACAGACCTGTGAGTCTTACCTTTGTTGTAGTAAACTGAGGGAGACACTAGTCAGTGAGGACCAAGTGGACAACTTGAAGAGCAGTGGGCTCCAGAATAAAAAAAATGCATGGGTTTGTGGCAGGGAGATCTTGTCAAACTGATCTGTAATATTCTTTGACTGGGTAACTAGGATAGTAGATAAAGGACATGAAATAGATTTATTCTACTTAAACTTCAGGAAGGCATTAGTCTTGGTGCCACACAGAAGATTGCTGAAGAAGCTAAAGGTTCTAGGTGCAGTGAATGACATAGTTTGATGGGTGGGTGGGTAGTTGGTTAGAGGTGAGACAGCAGAGGTTAGTGGCAAAAGGCATCAAATCTGAGTAGGGAGAGGACACAAATGGAGTACCACATGGTTCAGTCCTGGGTCCAGACCTCTTCAATATGTTCATCAGTGACATAGGTGAAGGAACTCAAGGTGAGATGCGTCTCTTTGCAAATGACACTAAGCTTTGTGGTAAGGTAGAGAACAAGGTAGGGTAAGGGAGATGCTGATGGACCTGCAAAGCTTGGAGAGGTGGTCCAAAGTTTGGCAGTTGCAATCCATTGCCAAAAAGAGCAAGTCAAGTCACTTTTATTTCTTAAGCTCAGTTTAACTCAGTTAAAATCAGTGGACACTGATCGATTGATTAAAAAGATGTGCTATGAGGCCATGCTTGAAAGTATCCACAGAGGGAGCCTCCCTCAGCACTCATGGAAGGAACTTCCATAGCACTGGCTCCGCTGCTTCAAGGGTACAGTCTCCAGATGTCTTCAGCTGTGCCCTGGGGAGCACCAGGAGACCCTTCATGGATGACTGTAGTGAGCGCACTGGACGGACAGGTGTCAGGTCAGTCAGGTAGCCAGGACCTGAGCCGTACAGGGCCTTATAGGTGAGCAAGCCCACCTTGAAGGCAATCCTCCACCTGATTGGCAGCCAGTGCAGTTCGTGCAGCACCGGGGTTACATCATCCAACCTCTAAAGGCCCATCAGCAACCTGGCTGCAGCGTTCTGCACTAGCTGCAGCCGGCAGAAGTTGCCTCCACTGACCTCGAAGTATAGAGCGTTACAGTAGTTGAGCCTGGAGGTGACAAAAGCATGTACCAATGATGGCAGATCTTCTGCCGGGATTAAGGGCTTAATCTGGGCAATATTCCTCAAATGGTAAAAAACATTTCGGCTGAGCAAAGTGATGTATATAGGGAACAAGAACCCCAGGACAGAATATTGGATGGGAGGGGTTAAGTTAGGCACTGCTACTGAAGAAAGGGACCTGGGAGTCATCATATGTGATTCCCTTAAATAATCCCTTAAATAATCTAGCCAATGTATCAAGACCTATAGGAAGGCAACCAGAATGTTGGAGTGTATCAGGAGGGGTTTTGATAGTAGGAGGAAATGGGTATTACTATCTCTCATCTCTGATGAGGCCACACTTGGACTACTGTGCCCAGTTCTGCAGTCCTCACCTATGGAAAGACAGGGACAGGCTGGAAATGGTGCAGCGTAAAGTTTATTCATAGATTACAAAACAGTTCCTATAAGGCCTAGTTTAACATAGAAACATAGAATTTGATGGCAGATAAGGACCGCTTGGCCCACCCAGTCTGCTCATTTCCCTACCTAATGGATAAGCTGCAGATCCTAGTTAACCAGCAGCCTACTTCTTCCTACCCCCACCCCTAGAATTGCCTTATGACTGTCCCATGCATGCTTGAATTCCACCACTGTTTTTGACTCCACAACCTTTCTCCGGAAGGCGCTCCATGCATCCACAACCCTCTGTGAAAAAATACTCTTAAATTACCTCTGAGCCCCCTCTATCTTCAAATTGTGCCCCTTGTTCTTGCACACTTTTTTGAAAGATGCTACCCTCTTGGACTTTGTTGATTCCCTTGAGGTACTTGAAAGTTTCTATCATGTCCCCCTCTCCCTCCTTTCCTCGAGGCTATACATATTCAGCTCCTTAGTCTCTCTTCTATGTCTTCCGTGCAGACCCTGCACCATTTTAGTTCTCCTCTGGACAGCTTCCATCCTGTCTGTATCTTTGTGGAGATTGGGTCTCCAGAACTGCACGCAGTACTCCAGATGGGGTCGCACCAGCTGTCTGTACAGAGGGATAACAACTTCCTGTTTTCTACTGGTGATGCCTCTCCCTATGCATCCCAGTATCCCCCCAGCCCTCCTTGCTGCCCTCTCACATTGCTTGCCCACCTTTAGGTCATCTGATATGACTACCCCCAGGTCCCTTTCCATTTTTGTTGTTGTTAGTATCTCACCCCCCATTGTGTACTCTTCCCCTAGGTTTTTGCTTCCCAGGTGCATTACCTTGCACTTCTTAGCATTGAATCTAAGCTGCCATACATTTGACCATTCCTCTAACCTTGCCAAGTCCCTTTCTCATCCTTTCCACCCCACCTTGTGCATCAACTCTGTTGCAGATCTTTGTGTCATCTGCAAAGAGACATACTTTTTCTTCCAGTCCCTCTGCAATGTCGCCTATAAAGACATTGAAGAGGACTGGTCCTAATACTGAACCCTGCGGTACCCCACTAGTAACCCCCCTTTCTTCAGAGTGGACTCCATTTACTATTACTCTCTGTGTCCTATTCTCCAGCCAATTCTTTACCCAGGCTGTCATCTTGGGACCCACTCCCAGGCTGGCTAACTTGTATATTAATCTTCTGTGTGGGACTGTGTCAAATACCTTGCTAAAGTCTAGGTAGGCCATGTCCACAGCCCCTCCCTGATCTACTGCTTTGACCACCCAGTCAAAGAAGTCTATCAGATTTGTCTGGCATGACCTTCCCGCTGTGAATCCATGCTGCCTTGGGTCCTGTGCCCCTCTGGCCTTTAGATACTTGACAATTCTTTCCTTCAGAAGTGATTCCATCATTTTCCTACCACTGAGGTTAAACTAACAGGTCTGTAGTTTCCTGCTTCTGCCTTGCTCCCACTTTTGTGAAGGGAATCACATCTGCCCTCCTCCAGTCCTCAGGTACCACCCCATCCTCCCATGATTTGTTAAAGAGGGTAGTCAGTGGTGTCACTAGTTCTACCCTTAGTTCTTTTAGAATTCTGGGATGAACTCATCAGGCCCCATTGCTTTGTCCACCTTCAGTTTTAAGAGTTCTTTCAGAACCCTTTCTTCTGTAAATGGGTGGTATCAACTTCTGTATCCAGAGTGTTTCTACTGTTTGTTTTAGGTACCTCCCCTCTTCCTTTGTAAATACTGAGCAACAATATTTGTTTACTATCTCTGCCTTTTCACAGTCACCCTCTGCCCACCCTCCCTTTATTAAGCCTCACTATCCCTCCCTTGGTCTTCCTTTGCTCACTGATGTACCTATAAAAGGTTTTATCCCCTTCTAACTGAGTTGGCTATCTTTTCCTCGGTTTGGGCCTTTGCTGTTCTGACTGCCTCCCAGCTTCCTTTGCTTTAACTGATACAGTTCTCTGTCCTGCTCCTTCTGTGATTTCTTGTACTTCCTGAATGCTTTCTTTTTCTTGAACCTTCACTGCCACTTCCTTTGAGAACCATAGTGGTTTCTTACATCGTTTCGTTTTGTTTATTTGCTTCACACAAAGGCTTGTTACCTCCGTGATGGCAGTTTTTATTATTCCCCATTGTTCTTCCACCCCCCCTTCCTGCCCATTTGCTAGTGCATTCCTTAGGCACTCACCCATTTTGGCAAAGTCAGCCCTCCTAAAGTCCAGTACTTTTGCCTTTGTATGGCTTGACTCTATTGCTGTGTTTATTGTGAACCATACTGTTCGATGGTCGCTAGTTCCCAGATTGCTACCCACTTCTACATTTGTGATCCTCTCTTCATCTCCATTTGAGAGAACCAGGTCTAAGATTGTTCCCTCTTGAGTGGGCTCCAGTACTAGTTGTCTAAGGCATGCCCCCTGTAGGGCATCTAGAATAACCCCACTCTTCGAAGTGGCTGCTGCAACTGCACTCCAGTTAACATCTGGCATATTCAGATCACCCATCAGCAATATCTCACCTTTTTCTGCCATTCTAAGTATACTTTCTATCATTTCCTTGTCCATTTCCTCCCCCTGAGAAGGGGTCTGTATACAACCCCTGTGCGGATTGTGGTGCCATTGCCGGTCTCCAAATTTACCCACAGTGCTTCTTTTTCCTCCCTGTTTACCCTTTTGTTCTGTTGCTTTGATTCCTTCCCTATGTAAAGAGCTACCTCCTCCTCCTCCTCCTCCTCTTTACCCTCCCTGTCCCTCCTGTAGATAGTGTATCTTGTATGTTTACGCCCCAGTCATGGTTTTGTGCGTGCCATGTTTCTGTAACTGCCACGATATCCAGATGTTCTCCTCCATCAAGGCCACTAATTCAGGAAGCTTGTTACTCAGACTACAGGCATTGGTACTCATTGCTCTCCATTTTTTGATGGCTTTACCTTCTGTTGCAGTATCCCCCACTGACCTTTCTACCTCTGTCTTTTTCTCATTTAGTACCCTGTTTTGTAGGGAGAGGCTGGGATTTTCCTGCTGCTTATCAGTGCCTCCCCCCTTGACTAGTTAAAAATCTTGCCAATGAAGCATTTTAAACCGATTGCTCAAAAGACTTGTTCCCTTCCTGGACAGATGCAGCCCATCCTGATAGTATAGGCTGGTGTCCCTCCAGGTGGAACCCCAGTCCCCAATGAAGTCAAACCCCTGTGCTCCACACCATTTTTTCAACCATTCATTAAACTGCATGGTGCAAAGTACCCTCGCCTCACTCATGCCATTGACAGGCAGCACCTCTGAGAAGAATACTGTGTATGCTACTTGTCTTAGGCCCCTCCCCAATTCTACAAAGTTCTTCTGCACTGCTCTAATCTCATGATGAGCCAAGTCATTTGTCCCTAGGTGGACAATGACGTTCCTCTCTGACTCCCGTGCAGCTGTTCTCGTGATCCTGAGGATGCGCTTCCTGTCCCTCCAAGCCATGGCACCAAGCAGGCACCTTACTTCAGTTTTCCCTGCTCCCCCCAGTTCTGTCCCCCTAGTAACTGAGTCCCCCACCAGGAGCTGCTTCCTTTCCTTGTGGTGTCCTCTGCCTCCTTCATGTGGGCCTCCCTTGTGACAGTTGTCCTCAGCCTCCTTAGTCTCCTCTGCAGGTGCATCCATAGGGGAGCTATGCTGCCCCAGAATGGTGTATGGATTGTGGAGTGGAACAACTGACTGGGTGTGCCTCTGTTCCACCATCCTCACCCTCCCTGAGCCCAATGTGGTCCAACTGCTGTGCTTTCTTCGCAACCTCTGAGGTAGTGGTGGTGGCTCTGGTGCTCCCTGGATGGGGGCGGTTCCCTTCCTACCGTCCAGTGTGGCCTGGGGGAAGGTTCCCTTACTACTTTCCAGTGTGGCCTGAAGGCGGGCAACTTCCTCCCTCAGGGCAGAGAGTTGTCTGCAAACAGGGCAGCATCTCAGCCTCCAGAAAGACTCCCGGAAGACTGCTGCCCCACAGCCATTACATTGCACTACTCCCCACATATGTATCTACTTTTTTTGTGTGTGTGTGATTGGTTTGTTATATAGAAATATATATATTATACAATGTGTATGCTTATATTGTCAGTGCAGTGTGCTAGAGAGAGATATGACAGTGATATGCACTTGCACTCTGAGTGATGATGTCAGAACCCCGGTATAAAGGAACTATTTCCAGGGGTGGTGGGTGAGGGGTGGAAAGGGGTTGGGCCTAAACTGTGCCCTCACAAAACAATCAGCTAAAAGCTCTGACCCACTGCTGCAATGAGTGCCTTCCTGTCAGCAAGATGCCCTACACAACAATTTGACAGAGAAAATACCCTGCTAATCAAACAGAGAAAAATCCAGACATCCAAGTCAGTCACAGGTAAACCTTTCCCCAGCCCCAAAACAGCCTGGTGGTTTGTGCTCTGAAAGCAGTCAGCCCCAAAATAAGTCAGCTGTGCTTTAAACTCTTCCTGCACTGAAAATCTTAAGAATTAAGCCTATTGATTGACTAGTGACACCTGTGATGTAAGCAGGCCTTTCAATGTAGGCAGTCTGCTGTGTCTGATTCCAATACACAAAATCTTTCAGTGAAACCAGGGATAAAAACTTAACTTCTCAGCCAGCAGGACACTTTTAAAATGTTGCAAAAATATCCTTCCAAATCCTAGGTTTCAACCCCAACAATCAAGCAAATTCAGTTGTATCTCACTCCCTCTGGTTATAAAATTAATACACTTTTAATGGAATCCTGCAATTCTCTACTTAATGCCAATAAGGAAAAAAAAAATGAAACTTTTTGTAGAAAGTGTAGCTCCCCTGCTTTATAATATTATGCCTTAGTAGGTTTCCAGCTTCTAAATGGAGTTATAGTTTGTTCTTTGCAGTGTAGCAAGGTTCTCAGCTTCCAGATAAATCAAAGTCAGACTGACTTAAGACACTGAGCATGAAGTTGCTGGAGGCCAAAAGGGAGAGGGGAGATATGATGGATGCTTTTAAGTTCCTGAAAAGAAAAGAATGAACAAGGTAAACTGCAAGCAACTGTATAACAGGAATTTGGAAATCTAGAACATGGGGGCATCAGTGGAAGCTTACAGTGGAATCAGCAGGGCCATGAGGAAATTCTGTTTCACAGAGTGGCTGAGCTGTGGAATAGCCTCCTGGCTGAGGTGGTAGGCACGAAAACCATCAACAGCTTCAGACACAGTTGACGGCTTCAGGCCTGGTTGGGACAGAGCTAGGGGCTTAATAGTGACTTGCAGAGAAAGCCAGGCTCAGCACTTTTGTGGGAAAAAAAGCACAAGGCTGCTGTTACTTTTAAAAAATTTTATTTTACAGAAATGAAGTAAAACCCTCACACAGCTTCCACTCTGATGTTTCATTCTACTCCAGTGCTTTTTTTATGGAAAAGTACTAGAACAGCGTCAAATGTCAAATAGAGTGGAGCAGCATGTTCTCAGGCAGGCTAAGGTACCATACCTGCTTCCTGGCAAAAAAAAAGTGAGTGTGGGACTGCTGCCGCCTGGGGTACTGAAGCTCCTCACCCGCTTAGAATGCAGTCACCCCACCAGAAGCTCTGATAGTATGATCTTTAAGACTCCATGATATTGCACCTTTTTAGGTCAGAGGGCTTTTTAACGCCATGCTCCTAAAGGGCTTAACAGTTTACCCCCTGACATCTCCTCTCTAACTATGTTAGGCCTCTCTTAAACGTGACCTCAGACAGCATCTGGTTGCAAATGCCAGCTGTGACTGTTTTCGCTAGCTCCATGCTGTTGCCTATGACCTACAAACTATCCTCCTTACCTTTTAGCCACTGTTCAACTAGTACTGCATTGAAATGCTGGTACTCCATTCCATTTCCGTTGAGGCCTGTTCTGGGCTGAAATATTCACTACCCCATCTGCCTACAGAACACTTACAAGAGGTCTACTTTGGATGTCATCCCCACCTCTCTCTCTTCCACTTCACCTCTGTACATAACGAGAGATATCCACTCCCTCTCTCTCATGCTCTTTTGAACTTCTCTAATATTTTTTAATGCACTTTATATAAATATTATCCTGTATATACAAGGTCCAGTGCCTAAAGTTATTTTTGTACATAGTTTGACCACCTTATGTTTATTCCTTAAGTACTTCACATAGTTAATTGTTTTTTATTTACACTGTTTGTAACCTATGACATGGAACCTATGTAATGAGATTGTTCTCAAAGGTATTGATCCAAGACTACAATAAATAAATAAAATAAATAATACATTTTTAAAGTTTTTTCAAAGTAAGAGCAGTCTTGTGTTTTTTTCTGGAGAAGTGTTGAGCTTGTCTTTCTTTGTGAGTACATTTAAATGATATACAGTATACCGTGGACCCATTGTGAGCAGCCTTTTTGCACTGTGGCTTAATAGTAACCTGGGGGTTAGCAGTAAGGCAAGATACATGGGAGGTTGCAGGGACAGATAACAAGTGTAGACAGTAGGTCTTTGGGTACGATAGGGTATTAAGTGCAGACTGGATAGATCAATGGTCTTTTTTTCCATCATTTTCTATGTTTCTGTATGTTTGCTTTAGCGGAGGCAGCACAGCTGGAAATGTTCAATGATATCTCCTCTATTGGCCACATCTTTGGAACTGTAAGCCATCTGCTTCAGGGCCACTTGGAAACTTTTGCTAGCTGGGGGCTACCCATGATTACATGTAGATGTGGGCGCTTACATAATTGTGGGCAACCCCATTGCTCCTCAGTTCTTACCCCCTCCATCAACAGTTTGTCAGACTTGCAGAGAACCAAAGCTGTTGTTTCTACGATTTATTGTTTTTTTTCTATTAAACAAACGTATTGTACATTGTCGACATCCCAGTAAATGTCGCTGTCAACTGAACCTTTAAATAACTTGAGTTTTTGCAACGTTTACATTGTGTGTTTGTTAAAACATGGGAAACCTCCACCATGGTGTAAGGGCCTGTAAGATCAACACAGACTTTCAACAGGTCACAAGGAGATGAAGAACAAAGGCTCTGAAAAAACCTTCATTGCCCATGGCATCCCGGCCAAGGTCGTGAGCTCCAAGCCAGCTTCTCATTCATGTCTGGCCACCATCAGGAAGCATAGTCTCAGGCAGTGGGCAGTGCAGTTGCCACCACAAGTCAGTGGGACCATTGGGGCAGACTAAAGAGAAAAGCATAGATGCCATGTCATCGATACCTTCCTCCTCTGATCGTCACTGTACACATCAGGAGACACATGATTCACTGGTGCAGTTGGAGAGTCCATAGAGTTAGGGTAAGTCCTTATTGTCGACCGCGCCAGCGGTGTCAACTACAGCCTCCTTGATTGTCATTGAGGTATCGAGGTTGGGTCTTGGCTCTGTCACTGTCATACCCAATAGGAAGGTGTCCACCCCTGTCATTGGGCTTTGTCCCTTTAATGGATGTCGTCGACGCCCAGGCTGTGCTGGTATAGTTTTTAGACATACTACTTCACTTCTTTTTGTCGCAATAGGAAACAATGATGGTGACTACAGTCCAATTGACAGGGCCTCCCCTGTCAGTACAGTCATCATTGATGGGACATGGAAACATGCCTAACGTTCATCCATCGCAGCCACCATCTCCTTCTCCAGCCCCATTGATCACTCCCATCATTGCTCGATACAACAGCAAGATGAACAATAATCCTAATCTCCTCAACATAGAGGAGGATTTGGAGGATGTGGAAGGGGGAGAAAGATCCCTTCAGAGCAGGGTTACCTTCGGCTCTACCACTTCATTGTACAACGTAGTTGACACTGTGGTTCATAAACCCAGGTCTCTTTCTAATGATCCCACTTGTTGTCTTTTACTCAGGAAAATCCAAGTGGTTGTGGGCCTTGAGGATAAAGATGAGGACTCCGGTATTAATACTTTTATGGAATTTTTGGAGATGGCACCTGCACCTCCTATTGTGGTACCTCCTGTATCCATGTATGGCAGAATCATATCTTTACTGCTTGGTTGAGGCCTCACACTTTGCAGCTGATAAACAGTGCCATGCTCAGTGTGTTGAGCCTTATAACTTAGTTGTTCATGATCTCTCTAATGATCTGGGTACTTAAGCTTCTGGTGAGGAATCTGACAGGCTGGATGTTGTGGGCAACAGAACGTATGTATTTGCATCCATGGGCCAAAAATTAGTAACTTCTCAGGTATAGAGAATAGATTATCAAGATAAACTGTGGCATCCAGCAATGGCTACTTTTCAGGCTGCTAGTCCTCACAAGACTGCTCTGTCTAACACTGCTTCAGCTAGTTTTGATGCCATCAGCATTATCCTGGTCAGTGCCAAGTGCCTGTTCCACAGCCTCTTTCCACTACATCATTGTTGTCTCCAGGGATACAACTGAGGGGAAGGATCTTCCTTCCGCTGTCAAAATGGAGGGAATTCACCACTGATGAGTGGGTCCTGGAAATAGTAGAAAAGAGGTGTGCTGTGGAGTTATTGTCCACCCCTCTAGTTCATCATCCACCTCCATATTAACCTCTGGCCCATTTGTTCCTTCTGTTTTTTAGTACAGTACTTTTCCCCCTTCTGTCCTGACCTGCTTACCATCATCCCTGCCTCACATCCAGCCTCATCTCCTGCCTTTTCTGAGACTTACCTCTCCCGTGTTCCTCCCTGACTTAACCCCTTCCCCCAGGCAGGCCTGCCGGGGGGGGGGGACTCTAACCCCCCAGCAGAGTTAGTGCTGGATGTCGGGAGAGCACCTCGGTTGGTAGTGCAGGGCCTGCGAAGGGAGGCGAATGCCACCCTGCTCAGGTCAGGGGTATTTCATGATTTTGTCCCTGAATAGCCATGATGCCCACAGGGTGCTTTCTGCACATGCGCACACTGGTGCATGCCACATGCATGAAGCACTCCGGTGTCCACCCACCCTGATGCTTGGCTCCTGCCCACACTGCCACCTGTGGTTACTCAGGTGGTGGTATTGCGCCAGACTCCAGAGCCTGCCCTTCCCGAGGTGGAGAACATTCCCTTGGGATGCTCATACAACGTCGTTTGGCTAGCCCTCCGATGACAAAGGCTCATTCCCCAACTTGGGTTGTCAGCATCCCAGTTGGTAGTGCTACCGCTGCACATGTGGGCTGGCCCCATTTGTCCCTTCTAATTGACGTAGTGCAGCTGCTTGTTAAAAAGAAACTATAGAACCTGTTCCTCCAGAGGAAAGGGACAGAGGATTCTATTCAGAGTACTTCCTGATTCCCAAGTAGACAAGTGACCTGTGGCCTGTACCAGACTTATGAGACCTGAAGAAATTAATTGAATACAAAAACTTTAGCATGCTCTTCCCTCATGCTGCAAAAAAGCCACTGGCTATGGTCATCTCCTGGGACTCATGGCTGCTGCTATCATGACAGCCCCATTTGCCCTCATACATAAGCGAATCCCACACTGGAGACTTCCAGTACAGTGGAATCAATTGACAGATGACCTGAAACATATGAGTCTCGTCACGGATCCTCTTGGCAATGCCTTGATATGGTGGTTGAACCGACTGCACCTCTTGCAGAGTGTCCACTTTTTCTCCCTGACACCGGTACAGATCCTAGCAATGGATGCTTCCAGGTCACGATGGGTACCCATCTGGGTCATATCCAGACCCAGGGATCAGTAAGTGATCTGAGCTCGGTCCTCCACATCAATATTCTAGAAATGAGGGCTGTTCTGTTTTGTCTCCAAGCCTTTGCAGAACACCTCAGTCTTCATTCCTTCTTGATTAAAAAACAGACATTGCCAATGTGATACATTACATCAACAGGCAAGGAGGCACTCTTACCGCTTTGCAGGGGAGCAGTGAGGAGTATGGGACTGAGTACTGTCTCACAGCCTTCACCTGTTGGCCATGCTTCTCCCAGGTGTCCAACATGACTTAACAGACACACCAAGTCAGTCTCTGTCACTGGAACATGAGTGGAACTGTTGACCTGCGGGGTAAACAACTTGCTCATGAGAAGGGATCATCCAAAATTGGACCTTTTTGCATCCCAACACAATGCAAAATTGCTGTACTTATGCTTGCTCACTCCAAGGCCTGGAGTATTTTTGAGAGATGCATTGTCCATCTCCTGGATTGAGAGGTTCCTTTGTGCAACTCCGATTCCTCTCATTCAGAAGGTTTTGCTCTGAATTGAAGGAAGAGCATCCCACCCTCATACTGGTGCTCCTCCTTCTGGCCTTGGCAAGTGTGGTTTCCACTTCTATTGCATCTGGTGATGGAGCCTCCTGTTCAGCTTCCCTTTAGTCAGAATCTGCTGTCACAAGTCCCTAGTTCATCTGGATCTACATGCATAGCTCCTAAAGACATAGAAAAAAACAAAGTGACTGTTGTCTCACTTTCTTTTGGAGAACCTTCCATGCGACGTGTCTTTTTTTTCTTTGAAATTGCAGCACTTCCCTACATGGTGTGCTTCCTGTTATAGGGACCCTTTTTTCATATCATGCCACTACTGTACTGGCATGCTTTTTATCCACATCAGACTTCAAGTCTTCTATTTAATGTGCATTTGATTGCTGTTTCAGCTTTCCGTGCCCCTGTTGGTTGGCACATGGGAACACAAGTTGAACTGACCAGTATGTTTCCAGAGGGTATTGTGCATAGGCATCCCCCACTAACAAACTATTTACGCCTTGGGACTTCAATGTCATACGTGAAAAGTAGCCTCTAGTTTTGTTTAAGCCTGCTGCTACCTGGGAGAATGTGTTTCCTTTTCATGAAAACCGCTGTTTCTGGGCACCATAACTTCTGCTCTTAGGATTGCAGAGCTTCAGGCTCTGATACATGAGCTTCCTTATTGGGTTTTCCACATGGACAAAGTGTCTTCTCAGACTGATTCTTGCTTTCTCTCTAAGGTGGTGTCCAGTTGTGCTCTACTGTGTTCATAAACCATCATGTGACTTACCCAGAGCATACTAACACAAGTAAGAGGCATTGCTCTGTACACCTGATATACTGGAAACACTGTGTTTCTGTCTTGATTGCAATAAGGACTGCCGAAAGTCCTGTCAGCCTTTTGTTTAGTTCACCCCTGGGAAAGAGGGCAACACTGTATCTAAACAGTTAGGATCAGTGTATGATTTGTGTGTACTGGTGCTGTTCTGCAGTGCTGCAGTGGGGTAAAGCTATCCCCTGATAACCGTAAATGAGAGCAAAATCAGCTGCAAAAAGTACTGCTGACAGGAACTGGATAAAAGGACTGACACTCAGTCTAGGAACACACCCACCAACAAAACTCTGAGACCAAAGTGCTGGGGCACCTGTCAGCAGTACATTCAGCAAATGTTATTGTTATTTGGCAATAAAAATTTGGTGAAGCATCTGAGCTTGTTGTTTCAAGTCTTTTCTTACTTGAGAGTGTGCGTGCTGGTTCTGTATCTGTACAGTGGCTGGTCCAAATGACTGGCTACCTGTTAGTTACAGGAAGTACAGTAAAAACCTTCCTGGTGCAGTGTGTGACCTTTCTACTAAAAATATGGCTACTTCTGCAACTGAAGGATGCACTGCTGCCATATGGAGCACTGTGAATGCCTCTCCTATGCGCTACTCTCTGAACATCCAGGCTGCCCTTGATCGGGCCGTGTGGACTTGCGGCACGGCTGGAGAAACCAGCCAGCCGCCCGACTCATTGCTACTTTTTATGCCGCCCTGGAAGCCTTCTCTCAGGCTGCCCTTGATCGGGCCGTGTGGATTTGCTGCATGGCTGGAGAAGCCAGCCAGCTGCCCGACTCATTGCTACTTTCTACGTCGCCCTGGAAGCCCTTCTCTCAGGCCATCATTGATTGGGCCATGTGTACTTGCAGCACGGCTAGAGAAGCCAGCCAGTTGCCTGACTCATCGTTACTTTTTATGCCGCCCTGAAAGCCCTTCTCTCAGGCTGCCCTAATGGGCCGTGTGGACTTGCGGCACGGCTAGAGAAGCAAGCCAGCCACCCGACTCATCGCTCCTTTCCACACCACCCTGAAAGCCCTTCTCTCAGGTACAGTTCTTGATTCTGGCCAGGAATGCAGCTGACCCTACTATTGGCTCTAGCCTCTTGCACTCTGTGTGGGATTGACTGACTAAGTTGCGGCTTGCTTCAGGACAGGTCGCCTGGTCTGTCTTCTCTTGCTACTGCTTTTTCCTTTCCTTTTCGGCTTTTTCAGCCCTCACACAATTTCTGTTACTAGTTTTCAGGAAACTAATTACAGCTTTGATTGTATTACTGTGGGGTTTGAAATTTTTTATACTGTAAATGCTGTTCAGTGTACTAGAAATATTAAACTAGAAATTAATATAGCCTTATATTTTGATTCTCTATTTTCCCTGTCTGCCTTTCAGCCAAACTAAATCTCTATATTTTCTGTCTGCCATTCAGCCAAACTAAATTTCTCCTGTTAAATTAATTCCTCGTTGGTGCCAGCCTAATGATTCTTTTCACCCCCCTTAATCTTCTGTTCCTTTTGTGTTCTCTTGTTCTCAAAGATCCATGCCCACTGATTAACCTTCTAGCCTGCCTTTGTCCTCTCTAACTATTTTAACATCTGCCCTTCTCTCTTTCCCCTTTCAGGCCACCCTTGATCGGGCCATGTGGACTTGCGGCACGGCTGGAGAAGCCAGCCTGCTGCCCAACTCATCGCTACTTTCTATGCCACCCTGGAAGCCCTTCTCTCAGGTACATTCCTTGATTCTAGCCGGGAACGCAGCTGACCCCACTGTTGGCTTCAGCCTCTTATGCTCTGGATGGGATTGGCTGGCTAAGTTGCAGCTTGCTTCAGGACTGGTCGCCTGTTCTGTCTTCTCTTGCTACGGCTTTTTCCCTTTTCCTTTCAGCTTTTTCAGCCCTCGGATAATTTGTGTTACTAGTTTTCGTCCCACTCCCCCACCCCGTCCCTAGGCCACCTTAAATACATGTTGGCTCTACCTACTGTAGGCGACCAAATCCCTATTGGAGAATGCTACTACTGTCTACTATACTTTTAAAAAAACACAAAAATACAATGTAAATGTGTGTACTGAAAAGATCCTAGAATACTATACACTATCTTGAAGGAAGGACGGTGTGGATTCTCAAGAGCCTTCAATTCGTTGGTCTTTGCTACTTGTCTATGAGTTGGCAGTAGCTCATAATGTCTAATTACTGATCTCTGGAATCATGGAGGCATGTCGATATATCTTGGTGTCCCAGTACTATGGATAGTGATTTAGCAGGTATATTGTCTGCCTCATCATTCCCTCAGAGTGGGATTAGAGAATTAATTATTTATCAATATTGTGGACAGACTCTTATGATGAGGGCCATTTACGTATTTCCGTAGTTCCTATTTATCCTGTTATGTCACCTTGCACCAATGCAGTCTACTAGTAGTACATTTGAACCTGACACTTCATTGGCTTGCCCGGACACACCTGGTGTTTTAGAATACTGTAGATGGCTTGTCGAGCTACCCCTTCTGTGTCATTCTGTGTGACCACATGAGCAGACTGGAACATCATCTGAAGGTTCAAGCAGCTGTATGACTTTGTTAGTCTCACTCCCCCGTCACACAGTTCTCACTGTGTTTTTTGGTCAGGGTACTAGTATATGCTATGTTAGGCCCCTTTGATATTTGACCTGATGACCTCCCTAACATATCTGAATATCATTGCAAATGTAAACGGACTAGACTACACAGGCTGCTTTTAGGTACAGTAAAGAAAATGTTGCTGTTACTATCAATACATTTTGGCAATGTTGAACTGAACCTGGGTCCTCTACGACTGTCTCATCTCCAGCTGACCTAGCCCGTATTAAAGGTGTGCGCTTTATGCACATTAATGCCTGTAGCCTTCTAAAGAAGCTTGTCTCTATATAAGCATGGATTAGCCATACTAAGCCTGATGTTCTGTGATCTCCAAATCTTGGCTCAGACCTGATACTGATTATCGTGAAGTGAATATCCCATCTTATACAATATTCAGAACAGACAGGAAGACAAGAGGAGGAAGAGTAGCCATATAAGTCCAAGATAAATTCTCAACATCTGTTATTAACTCAAGCTCAATTCCTAAAGAATTTGAAAGCCTTGCTCTCAAAATTGAACTCTCCTCATCTGTCTCATTATATATTATAGGTTGTTTTAGGCCCCCGTCAGCGGGGTATCAGATATTAGACCACTTAAGCAGCCTACTAGGTCCTGTGACAACAGAATACATTATTTTGGGAGATCTTGACCTCGACTGGTCTTCCAGTGTCTCTAAACCTCTAAAAAACATTTATGACTCTCTTGGTCTAACCCAGCCTATTACCGAAGCAACACGTCCCAATAAGAACAACCTCAGCAATAGCATCCAGCTGGATTTTATCTTAGTTAGCAAACCTCATATGTTTTCTCATTTTAGTGTGTTCTTTACAGACATTTGTGACCACTGTTTCATCGCCTGCATGAGATTTGTCTCAAAATCAGCTTTTACCTCCAAATTCACCATCAAGAAATGTCATCACAATCTTGACCCTTGCAGATTTCTCTTCGATTTGCAGAACTCATTGAGCTGGCAGAATTTTTACTTAGCCAAAATGGTAAACCTGGTCTATGATATTTTTCAGGAAATAGTGCTTGGGGCTCTGGACAGATATGCACTACTGGTTAAGAGCCACACCAGGAAGAAATCTTGCCCTTGGTTCTCAACTGACTTAAAAACTGCCCTGCTTAATCCTGACTTTCTCTGGAAGAAAGCCTAGAGAGCAAAACTCCTGACTGACTGGATCCTATTCAGGAGGGCTAGGAACTCCTGCACTAAGATGGTCAGAGAGGCTAAGGCAAATTATTACCAGACAGAGCTAGACTCATCCTCTAAATGCTCTACCAAATTCTGGAAAACTCTAAAGGAAGTTGAAGGTCATATGTCATCAAACTCCCTACCTAAAAAAATTACTCTTAGTGACATCTCATTCACAGATAAGCCAACAATTCTGGAACTACTCAATAATCATTTTGCTATTGCAGGGCTAGCCTTCGACACGTCTCCAGCAAACAACCTAAGTACTCGACTCTGTGTTCAGGACACGGGCACCCTGGCTATTACTTGGTCTAAGAATGGGGCTGTATTCTCATTCCAGTCTGTTTCTTTGAAAGACATCGAAGAGCTACTGTTACATTTGGATATAAGGAAAAGTGCTGGAGCAGACTTCATAGACCCTTACTTCCTGAAACTTAGTTACCACGTCCTGGCCGTGCCAATTATGCATCTCTTAAACCGATCTCATGGCGGTCTTCCAACTATATGGAAAATGGCCCATGTAATACCGCTATTTAAATCTGGAGATCCTGCTGATCTGAATAACTATAGACCAATTTCCTTACTCCCCATCCTATCTAAAGTATTGGAAAAAAATAGTGAGTACAGAACTACCTGGAAGATACAAACCTTCTAAACTCATTACAGTCAGGCTTTAGGCCATGCCACAGTGTGATCTTAGCCCTTGCTAAGGTGATCAATGACTGGCAGAGTGCCCTGGATACTAAAAGCTTTGTATGTGCAATGTTTTTGGACCCAAGCAAGGCATTTGATGCTGTCGACCATGATTTGCTTTTAGTATCCCTCCATGAGCTAGGCCTTGTTCCCCGTTCCTGAGATGGTTCTCAAACTACCTATCTGGTCGCCAGCAGCAGGTAACAGTGGAAAGGGAACTTTGCTGCTTAAACCCTTATTGAGGAGCATACCGCAGGGTTTCAAACTGAGACCTTTGCTCTTTGTTGTTCATATTAATGGTATCGACGTAGGGATTAAATCTGCTAATATCCATCTATTTGCTGATGATACAGTACTCTATGTAGACAGACCAACTCCAGAAGCAGTATGTATGGACTTACAACAGGAATTCAGTCAGCTGCAGCTTCACCTACTGGGGCAGAAACTTCTTTTGAACGCAAAAAAACAAAGGCAATGCTCATTTCACCTCTATCGAATGCCACTATCCCGGTTTCCCAAGGTTTCTTACCACAGATTATTACACTTCTGAGTCAATCCCTGGATTATGTAACCAAGTTCAAATACCTGGGGGTATGGATTGATCACAAACTGTCATTCCTGGATCCTATCAAGGAACTGATAAAAAAAACTTAAGCAGAGGCTTGGTCTCTTTTTTATAGGTTTAAGTATCTTCTTACCCAGGATACCAAGAAGAGACTGGTACAAACAACCTTCCTTTCCTTATTGGACTATGCCAATTTTATTTATTGGCAAGGCCCTGCCTCCATGCTAGCCAAACTTGATACGCTATATCATAGAGCCATAAGATTCATCGTGGGAGCTCCCTATTCCACTCATCACTGCTCTCTATATGCTGTAGTAGGATGGCCCTCACTTAACTACAGAAGACAAAGAAATGCTGCCCTCTGGATTTACAGAGCAATCACAAATAAGCTGCCCCAATATGTATCGAACTGCCTTCCTACAACAGTGATAGGCAAGTATGCACTGAGAAGTTCTGCCCTTATCTTATTAAATATATCTAACCCAACTTTGAAATAAATTGCAGAAAACTTTAAAATTGGCCTATCCTACCAGTCTGTCTGCATTCAAAACGTTACTATATATGCTCCTTCTGTCAAGGAGTTCTGCAACTGCTTTGCCTAAATTGCTGTCATATACATCCAGTATACAGTGATTCTTGTATGGTGCATATTGGCACCTCCCATCACCCTTACCATACCCCTTTCGACATATTTACATGTCTTTTGGAGGTTTCTGTCAGGATACCTGTTAATTGCTCTCCATAACTGTTGTCTTCTGTCCCTTTCTAGCAGAGGCCCTCTTCTTGGTGTCCCCTGACTCATACAACTGGTTTCCCTATTTGTTGCCATGAGTCTTCAACCTGCAGAGGCTCTGCACTCTGGTAATTCCTGGCTATTCAATCTTCTGTAACCTCCTTACGTCCCACTTCTTACTGTACTCCCAAGCTCAACTGATCATTTAACCCTCTCTCCCTTAACGTTTTCCTAGGTCCTTCATGTCATATAATCAGTTCGACCTATGCATTATTTGTACATATTAAGTATAGGTAGTTGCCTGCTGCGCAGGTTTTTTAATGTATATCGCTAACTATTTATTGTATATTGCCTCAGTTACCATTGTATCTTGTTCTGTCATATATTTCAGTTGTGTATTTCCTTTATGATGGTTTCCTGTAAGTTGCCCAGGTCCATCTTGAAAATGAGTTCATCTCAGTGGTGTTCGCCTGGATAAATAAAGGCCTGAATGATTCATTCATTGACAGACATTGTCTCTTATAGATGTACAGGTTTTGGTCTTGTGGGTGTTGCAAGGTTTTCTGTCCTAAATACATATCAGACTTTGCCACCTCTCTGGGTACCTTTTATACTGCTTGAGAATCATTCTAAATGTTGCTCAATGGAAGAAATACCCTCTGTGAAGGTAAAACGGTTACTCACCATAACAGTACTACAGATCTTCAAGAGAATCTTCTCCATTGAGCCATAGCACACCCACGCTCCTTCCTGTTGAATCAGCTGACCGATCTGTCCACTGCCGTATCTGGAGGTTTCTGGCACTTCATGTATACTGTATTTCCAGTCCTATGCCTCTCCTTGTGTGCCTGGTACTGGTTTGGTCTCCCAGTTCCACATGGTAAGAAGCCCTCTGAGCCTATCCTTAGCAGGGAAATGAGGAGCAGTGGGGCCACCATGATAATATATTTGCTGACATTACATGTCATTGTGGACAGCCCCTAGCTAGCAAAAGCTTCCAAGTGATCCTGATGGCAACGGCTTACAGTTTCAAAGGTGTGGCCCAATGGAGGTGGTCTTGTCAAAGATCTATTGTTATGGTGAGTAACTGTTCTTTCTACTGTCTGAAGGTTTTATTCAGAAATGTTGTTTTCTCAGACTGTAGTAATTCTGAGCAGAGAATTCTGTTTGTTTCTACAGGCAGAATTTCTGAATTTTAGAGTGTGCTTGTGATCTGTTTGCTTAAATTGGCTTCTGCTTTTAAATCCAAATTCCTGTTGGAGGCTAGGTATTTTGTCATTCTGCATGAATTCTTGTGGGATTCTTCAAGGATATAAGGTAAATGAAAAGGGTCTTGCTATAGTGATCTGCTCTTAATTTGGTGCCTAGGCATGTCTTTAAACAACTTTTTTCTTTTTTTTTTTCTCCAGAGTAGGTTTGCCGTCCCTCTTCTGTGTCATCTGCTCAGGACCTTCCTCAGCTTAGGTTTGCGCTGGTTGTTCACCATTCATCTGGGTTTTAGGTCTCTCTTTTAGATTGCTTGGTTTTTGTGAAGTTTTCAATTCAATTTTATTTTTATACTGGAAGGTGTGTGGTATGTGAGCAAAAATGCCCGTTTTCACAAACGTTCAGTGGTACAAAAATTTGATAGTACAGTGAAAAAGGTAAAAACAATATTTGCAAAATATTACAATATTTACAGTAGGAACATTGTATATAACAGGAATATCTAGAATAGAAAAAAAAATACAGAGCACACAACAACAAAGCCAATATACAGATAGGCATAAACTCTAAGGTAACTCGAGGTTTGGTGGACATTCGGGGTTACATACAGGGGCAGACACAGGTGGTGGATTGGAGGAGGTGGTCCTTGAGGGAGAAGGTAAATGAGCCAACTGAACTAAGTTTAATCCCTTTTGTTTATTTCTTAAAGAGTTACTGATGCCTCAAAGAAAACTTTAAAAAGCATAATAATCGGGTACAATTCTGTCTGCATTCCATTTATATTTTATATATTTCTCCTCCCTATTGTTTATTACTAAGGAAAGTTGCATGAATATATAATCTTTATCTCTTAGAGTTTCTTTAGAGTCCATCTGCCTCTGTAGCTTACTCCCTGCTTCAAGTCATAATCCTCTGTTGTGACATCACCATCTGTTGTCATGGGAGTAACTGTGACATCACAAACAGTGCTCTATAACTTCAAGTGGGGAGAAAGCAACAGGAATAGACAAACTCTTCAGGAGCAAAGATCATGTTTTCATACAGATGAACACAGTAATAAATAATGGAGAGGAGGAATACAGCACAAATGGGAAATACAAGCTGGACTGTGTCTAAATATTAGGTTTTGGTAGGTAGTATAGGCAGTGGTTTAAGGCTCTGAGTTGCAGATCTGGAGACCTGGGTTTGAATCCCACAGCCCCCACTTGCATACTGTGTGACCATGAGCAAGTCACTTAACTTCCCTGTGCTCCCAGGTTGCACCTATAAACAAGCTTTCAGCTTAGTGTGTCTCACCTGGTTAAACAATTGGAAAAATAAATAAATATTAGGTTTTGTTAAAGTTCTCCTGAATGTATCACCAGCTCTTTAATTTCCAATTCCTTATGTGCTGTTTTGTCATAATTGTGGCATTTTTTGCTGATCTGCAGCATTTTGGTAGGTTGTGAGACAACTGAATTAAAATTGGATGCAAGTGTGGAAAAATTACTGCACGTGCATATGAAATTGATGTGCGTGCACAAAAATAGACACATGTACATAAACAGTGCAGTAGATGTAAGTGTGTAAAAAGTGACACAAGTGAGCAAAACCGGCACTGCTGATCAACAGATTTATCGCCAGTGCACCTTTCTGAACATGAGGTAATAAACCTAATGGAGGGGTAATGGGAATAAATCTGGGAACAAGTACACAGGGTACAGCTAGCAACACTTGGGGAGAGTTTAGGCAGGAGGATTTTTTTTTTCCTATAACTTCAGCACTCACAAGACATTTTGGTTCCACTTATTCTGACTCTTGCTGGGGGGGGGGTGGCCAGATGACAGACCACTTTAATTTTTTTTTTTTTGGGGGGACTTGTCCCCAGTTCTGGGCAGAAATGGGATTGCGATAAAGGAGATTTTGTGACGGCATACTAACCTACAGGTGCAGCATTTGTTATTAGGGCTCCCACCTTCAGAAGCTAAAGTAGCCAGGGAGAAATATCCCTTTGGGATCTTATGTGTGGCAGCCCTAACATCAGTATTGTGAAACTGGCTGTCCCCAGACCCTCCAACCAAGGATACCTTGGACCAGGCATATTAAAGGAGAACTGTGCCGCACGTATAAGTAATTTTACCCAGTGAAAGTGGTCTTTTAAGGTCTGGGTCCAATACTGTTATTGTTCCAGCTATACAAGCCTTTTAGTAACTGCAGTGGGGGTTTCTGATTTACACTCTAGTGGCAAGTGCCAGTTTCGGACTGGATGGTGTAGTTTATGTCCCTCTCAACCAAGGAGTTCTGTAGAGCACTGATGCACTGTGCCAAGCATCGAAGAGCAGAGAAAGGACATAAACTACTGTAACCCCCCTGCAAATGGGGGTTCCCAAAAGACTTCCAGGAGCTTGCTTGAATGCTCCAAGCCTGAATGGTGTTTCATGCTTAAGCCATTTATCAGTGAGTGTTTTAGAACCTCTGGTACTGTCTCTTTAAGAGCTGTCTGCTTGCAGACATAATTAGTTTGTATGGGGGACTGTGTGTTTCTTGATTGAGTACCACTCAAGCTGCTGCCAATTCACCCCATTTTTGCAGTCACTAGAGTGCAAAGGAACCTGTCTGAAAGATGTAACTGATTGCCAGAAATCATTTACAGTAATAATAAACTTACAGTTTGTCTAACCTGCCTTTGCAGTCAGAACTGTCTGCCTAGTTCCCCATTCTGGTTTTGAACTGCTGAACTGGACCAATCAGTGTGGGGTAAACTAGCTCTAAAATGATGCCTTGGACGAATCAGAACTTGGGACTCATAATCTGAGCCAGCCACAAGAGGATTGTATGGGCAGTGACTCTGGGAGATGTAGTTTAGACTTCAGTGCCTTTTGGACCAACAGCAGCAGTCTATTGTGAGTGACAGCCAATCCAGTCAAGAACTGGGAGGAACTCAAAGGAAGTGCCCGGTTTTCAGTTGGAGTTCAGTTGAGCTTTGGCAGTGAAGAAGGAAGGAGCCCTGTGCTTTTCAGTGTGCAGTTTTAGTCAAAAACGTGTGTAAGGCCCAGAGTTCCGGTCTGCAGCTTGTGTAACAGCTTGTTAGGACTGAATCCGTCTGTGAAAAGAATCAAAGGATCTCTGAAGAGTAGAAACCAGGCTCACCCTGTAGAAGACTGGAAGAATTGCTGAAAATTGCACTCGGTCTGTCAGGAACTGAATCTGCTGTGTGTTCTCCTGGTATTGTGCAGTAATTACATCGGATACAGATGCAGCCTGCCTGGTATAGTGCTTTTTATATGGATGTGTGAAGAGGTTTGTGTACCTCAATGAGCCCTGCTGACATTGAAGGACCCTATCTTATTTGGAGGTCGTGAGTACTAATTCAGGGTCGCCTCCTGTTGAATTGCCACATTAAATCCAAATGAAATTACTGTACTGCTGACTGTTTAATTCTCCTTTCTCTCGTGTGAAAGGGCCCTACCAGCTGCCACGGTTTGACTAGCCACTAGGGCTTGGGCACCCAGGGACAGTAACTGGATAGGGATAGGCCTGTGCACAGAGCCATAGGTAGATTATTAGAGTGATAAGCCAATTAACCTGATTTCCCCTGTCCTTGTTATATCCCCTAAATAAATCAGAGCTGCTTGTTTCAGCAAAGTTATACTGCCTGAGGTGATTTGTCTATGTTAAAGTACTGTACTGTGATTGTTGCACTGTATCTCATTTCACAGGAGGTCCCAGTGCCGAACCAGACCTGGGGGTAAGTGTGTACTGTGAAGGTAATTGATATATCGTGGGCCACTAGTGGGAAGAAAGGGGGTTGCAGTGTCCCAGAGGGCTGTGACCAAGTTAGTTTAACTATTGCAAACCCTGACCTCTGGGTGGAGGCACCACATTGGATCCAGGCCCTCAACCTGTTAGTGGCAAATCAGGCAGGGTAGTAGCCCTGGGATAGCGCCATCTAGGGGTTACATTTTGGAGGCTCACCGCTGGGATTGTGTGTCCTCTAGTGGCCATATTTACAAACCACTGTTAAGGGAAAAAATAAATAAATAAATAAATGGTACTCGACAGAAGTGGCTGTGCACCGGCTGGTGGAGTGGTGTACTGGGGAGGAGATCACCTCCAAAATGCTATGCTTATCCTGGACATCCCCCTGTGTATCAATACGGACACTGTGCAGGGAGTACTTTCCAAGGTGGAAGGTTTACAAAATCCTGTGGTGGTGGGTCGGCACGCTAATCTGCTCACCCACACTTTCCTGGCCCTAGTAGAGTTTAAGGATCCCATAGATAGCTCCAAAGTACCACAGACCATTACCCCAGAGGGAGCCCTCACTGCTTGGAGAGTGATAACTAAGGACAGTAAAGACCCGGGGGGGAATGAGCCCCCACCACTATCTGAAACTTTTGAGGAGAAATTTGCTAAATGGTTGCTGGGAGAAGGGAAAACTGTGGAGGACTTGAAGAAACTATTCTTGCCACCTGGGGGTGTTCCTCCCCCAACACCCTCTCCTGCTCCAGTACCCGTAATGGTGGCTGAACCAATGCAGACTCCTATTTCTGCACCTGCCATTAGTCACGACTCTTACCAGGTTGAGGATCTCTCTGGCACCCTCCCCACCCCCAAGGGAGGATGACTGGGAGACCTGGATAGACTATGTTGCCCCCAAGTGCTAGAATGGCAATGCTCGGAAGTCGAAAAGCGAAGAGGGTTAGTGAGAGCCTCCGAGGTCCTGCCCTGGCTACCATCCGAGCAACGGGCCAGTAACCCTGAAGCGACTGCACAAGCCTATCTTGAGGCCTTGGAGAATGTGTATGGGAGCCCAAGATTCTGATGAGGACCTATGGTGGAGAGTAAGAAATGCACAACAGTACCAAGGGGAGTTGTTGTCTGTGTATGTCTCTCGGCTGGAAAAATTGTTGCAAGAATGCCTCAGAAAGGGTAGTTTGCCAGCGATTGAACTGGACCCAACCAGACTGGACAGAATCCTTAAGTCTGCCCCTTCTCAGAACTGCTGTTGCTTCAGTTCGCTTGCAAATCGACTGGAATCCCCACCCTCCTATGATGAGTTAATGAGAGAAATTGAGGAGTTGAGAAAAGGCGACTCGGAGGGACCTGCACCAATAGCTGTGGCTATGACCCGAGTGACTGAGGGTGGCCCATCAAGTGAAGTTCAGGGCAGAGGTTGGCAGTCAATGAGTGCTCTGATAAGGAAAAGATATGCCACAATGGGGTGAACTGTTGAGAGAGATCCGAATTCAAAACAGTCCCTTTATGAAGGCCACGCCTGCAAGTACGGGCCCCGACCTATATCCGACTGTATCTGCTATGGGGTGGGGATACCCACCCATGTATCTCCTGCTGATAACAGCTCGAACTCGATTCCTTGACCATGGAAGTGGAGAAACTGACGATGTCTCCAAATGCTTATCACGTCAGCAGACAGAGATGGCACCAAGGTTTCCAGTTAGTAATACCCCGCCTGGCTCCCAGTGTGGCACTCGGCCAGCTCAAACTCCAAAAGTATGTTTTGCTATAATTGTGGGAAGGATGGGCACATGAAAAGGAATGCCAATCCCCAAAAGACACTGACAAAGTTGCATATAGGCTACAAGGAGAGCTTCGGAGAACAAATCAGTGGTTAAGAGGTGCACGAAATGATCCCAGTGAGGGCACCAAAATGCTAATTCACGTCCTTTTGTGGCAAGGTCAGTTGCCCAGGCCCCCACTACCGCCTCTCCAGACTGGTCCAGAATAGTGGGTCCCTCCATGGAGACCACTGTAAAGGTAAATGGAGTGTCTACAAGAGCTGTATTAGACAGTGGCTCCCAAGTGACAATTATGTTTCAGATTGGTATCAGAAGCATTTGTCAGACGTACCCTTACAACCATTAGAAGGACTGCAGTAAGGGGTTAAGTGAGAAGGCCTACCCCTATTCTGGGTATATCCGAATTTGGCTGTCTTTCCCACCTCCGTGGCTGGAGTGGCTCAACAAGTAGAGACCCTAGCCTTAGTGTGTCCCCCACTGGACTGTATGATGGTGTCCCTTTGTTGATTGGAACAAATGCTCATATGTTCAGAAGGCTGGCACATTTGTGTTATGAAAAACAGGGGTCAAAGACTAGTAGAGCTTTAAGAGTTCCGCTTTAATTAAGAAGGCCTATGAGGCACAGAGAGATGCTGAAAATATAGAACCAGAGGAACCGTTGGAATTGTATGGAAGAAGGATCCGAGTCTCTGATCCTGGCACCAAATGCCCAGTGTACCTTCAGGAGAGGTCCGAATCAGAAAGGATGTTAAGAATAAAATATTAATGTTGGATGCACCAGGCGATGGAAAATTGCCAGAGGGACTGCTGGTCAAGCCTAGTATTTTGCCCGCTAGAGCCCATGCTTATGCCAGAAGGGTAATGGTCCAAGTTCATAATGTGTCTGAAAGAGACATTCGAAAATAGAGGTTGCATCCTGGCTAATGTGCATTGTGCAGACACTGCAGTGCTACCCAGCAGCAAGAGTTCAAGGAAGAATGACAGAGTAACGCCTGACTTGTTTGATTTCGCAACTCCCGCTGCCAGCTGAATGGAAAGTGAGGATCAGTGAGAAGCTTGCCCAGAGAGACCAGGTGTTTTCTTTAAAGGAATGGGACGTGGGATGCGTGTAAGGAGCTGAGCACAATATCCGGCTGCAGACGCAAAGAGCCATTTCGTGAGAGGTCTCGACGCCTGGCACCTGCTGATATAGATGATGTGAGACGGCATCTGCAAGAGATGTTAGCGGCTGGTGTAATACAAGAATCCAGAAGCCCTTATGCTTTCCATTGTGGTAGTGGAGGAAAAGAATGGGACAGTAAGGATGTGCGTGATTATCGCACCTTAAACCGCGGACTATCCTGATCAGTACACAATGCCCCGATTCAGGATGCTTTGGACTGCCTAAACGGGAGCAAGTGGTTCTCTGTGCTGGATCTCCGCAGGGGTACTACCTAGATCCCTGGCTGGCCCCAGAGGACCGTGAGAAGACAGCCTTTATCTGTCCGGCTATTTCTATGAATTCATGAGGATGCCTCATGGATTTCAGGTGCCCCAGCCACTTTTCAACGATTGATGGAGCGTGCAGTGGGGACATGAACTTACTAGAGTGCCTGGTATACCTAGATGATGTTATTGTGTTTGGCAGCTCACTGGAGGAACATGAGAGCAGATTATTTAAGGTATTGGATCGACTGGAGGACTTTGGCCTTAAACTGTCCATTGATAAGTGTCAATTCTTTCAAACATCAGTAAAGTATGTGGACACATAGTATCCACCGAGGGAATAGAGACCGACCCAAGTAAAGTTGAGGCCTTGACCACCTGGCCACAGCCCAAAATCTAAAAGAACTGCAAAGATTCCTGGATTCTGTGGTTATTATCGGAGCTTCATCAAGGACTATTCAAGAGTGATCCGCCTTTACTTAACCTTACTCAAGGGTATCCCCAACCCACAAAAATACCAAAAGTCAGCCCCTCAAGACTGAAAGAGTGTATTTTCATCCGAAAGGAAGTATTTGGGGTCCTGCTGACTCCTGATTGTGAGACTGCTTTTCATGAGATCATATATCAACTTACCCATGCTCCAGTGCTGGCCTATGCCGATCCAAGAAAACCTTACGTCCCTGCACACTGGATGCTAGCTTGCAAGGGTTGGGGTCTGTTGTACCAAGAGCACGAGAATGGCCTGAGACCAGTGGCCTTTGCCAGTAGAAGCCTGACCCCATCCGAAAAGAACTATCCTGTACATAAGTTAGAGTTCCTAGCTTTGAAGTGGCTATTGTTGACCAATTCCATGAGTACTTGTATGGGGCTAAAATACTAGTAAAACTGACATAATCCTTTGACCTATGTGCAGACCTCAGCTGTTGATGCCACTGGCCACAGGTGGCTTTCTGCATTATCTACATATGACTATGCTCGATCACCGAGCAGGTCTGAACCACATAGATGCTGATGCTCTCTCCCGGAGGCCTGTTCCCCAGAATGATTGGGTCCGATTGGCAGAACCTGACATTCGGCACTCTGCCGGAAGTTTGACAGGAGGAACAAATGTCCACGGACGCAGTGGACTGCATGGTGGATTGCTTGGGACCCTCTGAGAATTGCATACCTGCTGCTTATAGCCACTTTTCTGCAATAGACATTGGTGCACTGCCTCAGCTGGACAATGACAGTATTCGCGGGCTCAATCCTCGCGATCCTATGATCAAATCAGCTTTAGAAGCCTCTATGCAGGAAAAGATGTGTCCAAATTACGCCCACTGATTTGAGAACTGCACTGTTATACAAAGAAGGTCCTAAGTTGAAACTGATCAATAAACTGTTATATAGAGAAACAGTAGACAGAGGGGACAAGTAGACAAACAACAACTGGTGCTGCCCACTGCTTCTCGAGACTCAGTATTGAGGTCCTTGCACAACCACATGGGGCACCTTGGTATAGACAGAACACTTGACTTGGTGAGATCCAGATTCTATTGGCCTAAGATGGGGGCTGATGTGGAGCAACACATCTGAACTTGTAGTGCTGCTTACAGAGGAAGCTTTTGCCCCAGAGGGCTGCCCCTTGTTAACATAACCACCAGTGCACCCATGGAGCTGGTCTGTATTGATTTTCTGAGTTTGGAGTCAGATCAAAGAAATATCAGTAATGTGCTGGTGGTCACTGACCATTTCACGAGATATGCCCAAGCTTTCCCCACCAAAGACCAGAAAGCATCCACTGTAGCCAAAGTACTCAGAGAAAACTTTTTGTTCACTATGGGCTCACAAAGAATCCATTCTGATCAAGGGAGAGACTTTGAGAGTCGTCTGATCAAAGAGATGCTTTCTGTGGGGAGTGAGAAAGTCCAGAACCACTCCTTACCACCCCAGGGGACCCACAGCCTGAACGTTTCAACCGTGACTTTGCTAGATATGCTAGGCACCCTGCACCCAAAGGACAAGCCTAGATGGAGCCAACAAATTAGCACCCTGGTACATGCTTATAACTGCACCAAAGTGATGCCACTGGGTTCTCCCCTACCGCCTGATGTTTGGAAGAGAAGCTCGACTACCGTAGATGTGTGTTTTGGGGTCTCTCCTGATGGGTTCAAGCTGACAACTATTTACAGTATGTGCAAAAGTTAAAGGCCCAGCTAACTCATGCGTACTAACTGGCTCAAACCATGGCTGCCAAAAGAAATCTGACAACAAAGAAAGGTATGATAAAAGGTGAAAGCACAGGAACTCCAGGAGGGAGATCGGTATTGCTAAGAAATCTGGGACTGCATGGCAAACACAAGATTGCTGACAGATGGCACCATCTCCTCACATTGTAGTGGGCAAACTAGATGATCTGCCAGTGTACAAAGTAAGGCCTGAGAACAATTCAAAGATGTAAAACAATGCATAGAAATCATTTACTACCCATTGGACAAATCCTGATTGAGTCTGAGCCCCAGAAGATGCCCCTCTGGACCAGTGACTAGAGCTGCTGCTAAGAAAAGATCAAGGAAGTCTGCACCTACAGAAGCAGAGTTAAAGTGTTCCCGCACAAGTCCCAGTTGAGCATGACTGTCAGTCCATATCAGAAGAAAGTGAGTGACTTTGAATACTATCCTTCTTACGAACTGAGTCAATTGTTTCGGGCAATCCTCAGTCAATACTGGAGACAAAGCTGGGCCTTCTGGACTGTCTATGCCCCTCAGCTTCATCCCTGGAGCCAATGCTCCAGAAAGTGAAGTGCAAAGCATCAGATCAGATGAAATGGAATCATGTGCATGGTTGAACTGTTTGAGCTTTCAGGGAGGAAAATGATAGATTGGGCAGACTGGTGATACATCAACAAGAAGAGTATTTGAGTGCCCTGACAGTCCACTGCCAGTGTCTGAAAGCTCTCCATGCGAAGCCAAATGTTGTGGACTCAGAAACTGTAACTCCTGGAGCTGAAAGTGCCCCAAGTTCTAGCCTCTCTACCCCCATGGAGACTCCCCTGACAAGTGAGAACAATGCTGAAAATGAGGCTCAGAGTGCAGACTGTAACAGCTCCCCTAGAAAGACTGGTCTCTGCTGTAAAGCCTGTGGTGCACCTCAGTTATGATTCCTGGGCCGCCAGTGGACCTGCCTCTCAATGTTGTCCATAAAGGAGTGTAGTGTCCTCGAGCTCATTGCCCAAACTGAGCTGCTAGTGCTAACTCCAAGTTACTTGTGTTGCCCTCTAAGTATGGTGCCCTTGCCCCGTCCCAGCCCCAAGGTAACTGATAGGAAGGGTCCTCTCTTCAGGTTTCATGTACAAGAGGTAATAACTTGAGTTATGGTACAATGTGTGTTATACTGTGTAAAGAGGACGTATGCAATGTTTCAGAAATGGTTCTTGGTAAATGATGTATTGACTGATGATTACATGTGTGAGCCTAATGCAAATGTATATGGTTGCAGTTGAAACTTATAGGTACTTGCTTGACGCTGGACGTCAAGCTTTTCCCAGGCCAGGAAGGGTGTAACCCCTGCAAATGGGGGTTCCTAAAAGACTTCCAGGAGCTTGCTTGAATGCTCCAAGCCTGAATGGTGTTTGCATGCTTAGCCATTTATCAGTGAGTGTTTTAGAACCTCTGGTACTGTCTTTAAGAGCTGTCTGCTTGCAGACATACTAGTTTGTATGGGGGACTGTGTGTTTCTTTGATTGAGTACCACTCAGCTGCTGCCAATTCACCCCATTTTTGCAGTCACTAGAGTGCAAAGGGAACCTGTCTGAAAGATGTAACTGATTGCCAGAAATCATTTACAGTAATAATAAAATTACAGTTTGTCTAACCTGCTTTCGCAGTCAGAACTGTCTGCCTAGTTCCCATTCTGGTTTTGAACTGCTGAACTGGACCAATCAGTGTGGGGTAAACTAGCTCTAAAATGATGCCTTGGACGAATCAGAACTTGGGACTCATAATCTGAGCCAGCCACAAGAGGATTGTATGGGCAGTGACTCTGGGAGATGTAGTTTAGACTTAGTGCCTTTTGGACCAACAGCAGCAGTCTATTGTGAGTGACAGCCAATCCAGTCAAGAACTGGGAGGAACCTAAAGGAAGTGCCCTGTTCTGGCTAGTTGGAGTTCAGTTGAGCTTTGGCAGTGAAGAAGGAAGGAGCCCTGTGCTTTTCAGTGTGCAGTTTAGTCAAAAACGTGGTAAGGCCCAGAGTTCCGTCTGCAGCTTGTGTAACAGCTTGTTAGGACTGAATCCGCTCTGTGAAAAGAATCAAAGGATCTCTGAAGAGTAGAAACCAGGCTCACCCCTGTAGAAGACTGGAAGAATTGCTGAAAATTGTACTCGTCTGTCAGGAACTGAATCTGCTGTGTGTTCTCCGGTATTGTGCAGTAATTGCATCGGGATACAGATGCAGCCTGCCTGGTATAGTGCTTTCTTTTATATGGATGTGAAGAGGTTTGTGTACCTCAAGTGAGCCCTGCTGACATTGAAGGACCCTATCTTATTTGGAGGTCGTGAGTACTAATTCAGGGTCGCTCCTGTTGAATTGCCACATTAAATCCAAATGAAATTACTGTACTGCTGACTGTTTAATTCTCCTTTTCTCTGTGTGAAAGGGCCCTACCAGCTGCCACGGTTTGACTAGCCTACTAGGGCTTGGGTACCCAGGGACAGTAACTGATAGGGATAGGCCTGTGCACAGAGCCATAGGTAGATTATTAGAGTGATAAGCTAATTAACCTGATTTCCCTCGTCCTTGTTATATCCCCTAAATAAATCAGAGCTGCTTGTTTCAGCAAAGTTATACTGCCTGAGGTATTTGTCTATGTTAAAGTACTGTACTGTGATTGTTGCACTGTATCTCATTTCACAGGAGGTCCCAGTGCCGGAACCAGACCTGGGGGTAAGTGTGTACGTGAAGGTAATTCTGATATCGTGGGGCCACTAGTGGGAAGAAAGGGGTTGCAGTGTCCCAGAGGGCTGTGACCAAGGTTTAACTATTGCAAACCCTGACCTCTGGGTGGAGGCACCCGCCATTGGATCCAGGCCCTCAACCTGTTAGTGGCAAATCAGGCAGGGGTAGTAGCCCCTGGGATAGCGCCATCTAGGGGTTACACTACATTATAGAGTTCTACAAAGGTCCTCATCAGCAGTGTACAGTATAAACAAAAACACCAACTGGGATAACTAAAAAGCCTGTCTAGCTAGCACAATAACAGAATTTGAACCAGTATGTTAAAAATGTCTTCTTGGAAAAATGTCTTGTAGACTCGGCGCAGTTCTTCTTTAAACATATCCTACAAGTGGAAAAATTAATGATCAGATAGAGGCTACAAAATGATCAATTCAGCAGTAGATGGCTGCCATGTCTAAAATGATATTGAGGAGGAGGAAGGAGCCTTGACAGTCTCAGACCTTCTAGTTTAGCAAACCAACTCTGTGACAATGAAACCCGATTGAGCCCACTGACTTACACAGAACTCACACACACCGCACCACACCACACCCACGCACCCACACACCCACACACACACGTGGTTTAAAAGCTCTTTAATGACAGAACACAGAGTGGTTGGTGAACCTTGGGTACAGTCTCGGTGGGCAGCACTTGGGTGGTATTTGAGGAATAGGACCCAGGAAATCTGCTGGACTGGAGAAAGCTGAAACCTAAGATGGTTAAATTAATGTTCTAGGGTAATACCGCTTACCTTTGATTGGTAAAGGACTGAGCATCTTGATTACTAGGGAACTGTGTGGAGTTTTAGGAATAGGGTAGACAAAATAATGTCAGTATCAGTAAATACAAGAAAGTTTAATAACAAAATGCAACAGTGCATTACAGGGAAGAACTTCACACAAACCACAGTGCTTTGTGTTACTGATCTACTGCCAAATTGTCACTGCATTGACACAAAGTGCTTGGATTTGTGTGACGTACCCTGTAACGAGCTGTTACTTTTTTTTTTAATTTAACTTTCTTGCATTTACTTTTGGTGTGGAGCCATTATTTTGCCTGCCTTTGGAATGCACCATTTTGTATTCCCCTATGTCCCTTGGTTTTGGCAGCACGTTTTTTGGTTTTACGTGAATGCACAACTCCATGTGCTTCCTGATGGTTCTGTGTTTTTTGATTGAACTGCTTGTTGCCATTTCAGAAGTTGTCTCATTACTGAATTTTACAAAAAAAAATCAATAAACTATATTAAAAACAAAACAGTGACATAGTGATTTAAGGTTGGAAAGGTCTCTGGTCCATCATGTCCATCTCCCCTGATGCCCAACAGAGATGAAAAAATCCTACATAAAACATGTATTCATCCATTAAGGTTTCCTTCCCACTCTACAATGCAGAGTAACCACTGAATTCCCTGATAAGCATAAATGTGTCCACGTTTACCTTGAAGGCCTCTACTGTCTTCGTATCGACTGTCTCTATTAATATTTTTTTATCCCCCAAGCTGTTTCTGGGTCTAGTGTCATTTGGTGACACCATCTCCCTGCCCTTTCACTGACCTTCTCATGGACTTACCAGTTATCCACCACTTACTCAGGACCACACTGTGGTGGGTGGCCAGCAGTGTTGGTCATGCAAAAGCCCGTGGGGGTGCCGACTTGGACAGCCAGCATTTTTCTCCTTCCTCTTGATTTTCTCCCTTGAGGTACCGGCACATGCAGGGTCCTACACGAACTCACTAAGCTGAGGGTGGACAAGGCAGTGGGACCTGATGGCATATATCCCAGGGTACTAAAGGAGCTAAGGGTGTATAACCCCCAGGGGGCGCTGTCCTAAGGGCTACTACCCCTGCCTGCCCTAACTGTAGCAGGGTGAGGGGCCCAGATCCGTTGGCGGGTGCCTCCACCCAGAGGTCGGGGTTAGAACAGTCGAGGTTGACTTGGTCACAGCCCTCTGGGTTGCTGCAACCCCCCTTTCTTCCCACTAGTGGCCCACGTAGTTCAATTTCAGTGTCTACCATATACACTTACCTCTGCTCAACCAGTCAGCTCACTCTGGGACCCCTGGAAAGTAAGGTACAATTACACCACATTCACTGTGCAGTATTTCACCATTAATACACAGACTAGCCAGAGTACTTTTGCAAAACAAGCAATCTGATTTATTTGAGGGGAGATAACAAGGACCGGGGGGAATCAAGTTGATTAGCTTACCACTACAGTATATGAAAATCTACCTATGGCTCTGTGCACAGGCCTAACCTATTAATTACCGTCTATGGGTACCCAAGCCCTAATGGCTAGTTCCTCGATGCAGCTGGTTTGGGCCCTGACACAAGCGAGCATTTAATTCCTGAGCAGATCAGATGGAGCCAGAAAGCTCAATTAGTGCAGTCAGCAATACAACAAAATGATTTTGCCTTTGTTTGTAAGCTTTAACAGGGAGCTACCCTGATTCAGTACTCACAACTCCAGCAGAGAACCACTCTTTCACCACTTGCAGGGCTGAGCCTGAGCTTCAAAGGCCTCCTCACATATTTATATGGAAAACAACAGAGGGGTACCGTACCAGGCAGCTGCTTCTAGAACCCGACTGAACTCACAGCTATGCGGGCTCTCACTGCAGCTTCACTGTCCTGACAGACCGAGCGCGATTCAGCAGATTCTCCAGTCCTCTACAGGGTGAGCCTGGTAGGTAGCTGCGATCCTGCACAGCCTCCTCTGACCGCTGCCCCGCGGATTTAGTCCGAATATAATGGTGACCGAGCCGCCCAAAATTGGCCTTCGCCACACACACACGCGCTTCCCACGCGAAGACTTAACGGCGCAGAAGCCCAGGGCTCCATCCTTGCTCACAGCCACAGCATTTCCGCCCTTTGGCAGTTGGGGCAAGTCTCTCTATTCGGGCACCACCCGATCCCATTGGAGGGCTGCAGATGCCAGTCACTTATTACTGCCCTCATTGGTGCAAAACGGTGCCATGGCCCAGAATGCCACTTCCCAGAATTACAAGCTGTGTCCCCATTTGTCAGCCGGCTCCATCTAGAGTCCTGGTTTCTGTTTGGCTGCTTTTTTACTCCAGATTAGATACCCCCTCGCTCCTATTGGACCCCTCAAACTGTCCTGGTCCAAGATGGTTGGGCACAGCACACAGAGTCCCATCTGCAACAAAGGCAGGTTAAACAAAACTGCATTTTCACTATCACTCTAAATGATTTCAGGCAAATAGTTACACCTATCGAGGGGGCTCCCCTGGTGCTTTCAGTGACCACAAAGAGGGGCAATTACAGTACAGCTCGAGCAGGGAAACACACAGTCCCCCTCATAAATAATGATTTTGTCTGCAGGCAGACAGCTCTTAAAGAGACAGTACGTGGAGGCTCTACAAGCACTCACCGAGCCATTTCAACCGGCTTAAGCGCCGAATGCCAACCACCAGGGGGAACACTTAGGCAGCTCCTAGGAGGCTTTTAGGAACCCCCATTTATGGGGGGGGTTACAGGTGGAACTAGCAGAGCCATTAGCAGAACTGTTTAGTGAGTCTCTGAGCACAGGAGAGGTCCCAGAAGACTGGAGAAGGGCTCATGTGATCCCACTCCACAAGAGTGGTAGCAGGGAGGAGGCAGAGAACTGCAGACCAGTCAGTCTTACCTCAGTAGTGGGCAAGATTATGGAGGCACTCCTTAAGGAAAGGATAGTGAAACACCTGGAATCCATAGGGACACAGGATCCAAGACAGCATGGGTTTACAAAAGGAAGGTCCTGTCAAACTAATCTCATAGATTTCTTTGACTGGGTAACCAGAGTGGTGGACCAAGGGGGAGCTGTTGATGTCGCCTACCTTGACTTCAGCAAAGCTTTGGCTACCGTTCCACATAGAAGATTGATAAATAAGCTGGGTAGGCTCAGGGTGGGTCAGAAGTTGGTCAACTTGGTGGCAAACTGGTTGACGGGCAGAAAACAGAGAGTGGTGGTAAATGGTATACAGTCAGAAGAGTGCAAGTCACAAGTGGGGTACCTCAGGGATCAGTTCTGGATCCAGTCCTCTTCAATATCTTCATCAGTGACATTGCAGATGGACTAGAGGGTAAGGCTTGTCTGTTTGCAGATGACACCAAGATCTGCAACAGAGTAGATGATCCAGATGGGGTGGGCAGAATGAGAAGAGATCTGGATAAACTAGCAAAATGTTCGGAAAAGTGGCAACTGGGATTTAGTGCAAAGAAGTGCAAAATCATGCACATAGGGAAGAGAAACCCTGAAGCCACCTATAGGCTGGGAGGGGGAGTTGCTGACAGTCACAAAGGAAGAAAGAGACTTGAGCATCATCATCACCGATGACCTGAAATCATCCAAGCAGACCTCTAAAGCAGTAGGTAAGGCTAGGCGGATGTTAGGGTGTATCAGTAGGGGTATCACAAGTCATAAGAGGGAGGTAATAATCCCTCTTTACAAGACGCTGGTTAGGCCCCATCTGGAATACTGCGTGCAGTACTGGAGGCCACACCTTCACAAGGACATTAACCAAATTGAGGCAGTCCAGAGAAGGGCAACCAAAATTGTGCAGGGACTGCATCAGAAGACAGATGAGAACAGATTAACGGAGCTCAATATGTATACCCTAGAGCAAAGGAGGGAGAGAGGTGATATGATCGAAACATTCAAACACCTTAAGGGCATTAACACGGTGAAAGAGTCTAACATGTTTCAATATAAGAAAAATAGCAGGACAAGAGGACACAGCATGAGATTAGAGGGAGGCCGATTAAGGGGAATGTGAGGAAGTTCTTTTTCACAGAAAGGGTGGTGGATGCATCGAACGGCCTACCTCAGGAAGTGGTGGCTATGAATGCAGTGCAGGGCTTCAAACTGGCATGGGATAGGCATAAGGGAGCAATACAGATGAGTATGAATAGATAGGCCACTGACAGAGCAAAGGCCAATGGCATATTTATAAGGTAGAAAAAGAAATGGGCAGACTGGATGGGCCTTGCGGTCCTTATCTGCCATCAACTTCTGTGTTTCTATGACACAGTCGTGCATGCATGTGATGGCATGCATGCATGACATAGTAACATAGAATTTATTGGCAGAAAGGGACTGCTTAGCCCACCAAGGCTGCCCAGATGTTCCCTACCTAGTCTCTCTCCACAGCCCGTAACTGATCTCTTGCGACCCTGCCTCCTCTCTGCCCATTTACCAGTATTCCCCTAAGTCTATCCCATGCACGCTTGAAGCCCCCTGTTGTTTTCACCACCACCACAAGTGGTGTCAGGTGTCTGGTGGCAACCCCTTCCCTTTGGTGTTCCCCACTGTGCTGGCTACTGGTCGCCACCAATTGGTAGTTACGCAGCGGGAACAGCATCCCTTCTCAAGGAAGGAGAACAGTCCTTGGGATGCTCAATCCATCCTCCACCAGCCAGTCCCTGATGGCCGGCACTCATTCCAGAATGCAGATCGCTAGCATATGTAACCCCCTTGTTACCCAGGGTTGCTAGAATCCCAGTAAGACTTAGTGGTAGGCAGGGAAGGCAGCTTGTGAAACTCCAGTTAAATGGATTTCACACTGTCTCACTCTGTTCTCAGTCTCAGCTGAGACTGAGGGATGACATCACCAATAGAACTATCGCAGCTGCATGAGCCACAATGGAATCTGCAGCAGGGTGTTGGAATAGAATGTTGGGAGGTTTGAACAGTATTCTGAAGGTCAGTTGGAGTAGGGAGCTTGCTGTGAAAGCAGCACAGCAGCTCAGTGTAGGCTCTTGGAGCCTCAGCCCTGACAGAGGGCTACATTTAGGTAAAAGGGTATGTGTCTCCACCAAAAGAGAGACACAGAAGATAATTGTAAGTGGTGGAGACCGCTGTTTCTGGTCTCAGTGCCCCCTTCCTCTGGGGATGGGGGCAGGAAAGGGTTTCCTGCATATTCCTGGGGCAACCCCCTGGTTCTGCTACTAATGGAGAAGCTGCCTGTTTGTTCCAGAGTTTTTGTTGGGAGAACAAGAAGACCTGTGAATCGCCTGTGGGGCACCTGCAACCGGAGGATGAGTGTCTGCTCTTCCTGAAAGGGCCTATGTTTTTCACCCTGGGACTTGTGTGACATGTGGGGATTGGACTGCTGAAATAGTGGGAGGCCTAGAGTAATAGGCTTAGCCAAAAAGTAAAAGTATGTTCAAGTCCAGCGCTTATGGGAATTCTAGATATGTAGAGATGTGACATACGTCTACCCAGTAATCTACACTGCCAAGCTTTCAGTGAAAGAGATGTTTAGTTTCCAGAGAAATGTCCGGGTATGGATTGTGGGAGCTGGAGGTGGGAGACCCCCCCCATCTTTAGTGACCAGGTCCACCTCTACGGATTTGCTCTGTGGATTTCTACTTTGCCTCATGCACTTGGCCACTGATGAGGGAAGTACCCAGACGTGGGATTGGAAGGAAAATTCCTTCTAGGATTCGAAGGCTCTAAGGTTGTTTGGGAGCTACAACAGGATAACTGGTTCATTTCCCAAAATGGACCGTGGATCAAGTGGCCGGCAGGGGAGCCGGGCCCGTGGGGAAAACCCAAGTAGTGTACAAGTCGGGCTGTGTACCCAAAGCTGCGTGCAAGTCCGGGCTGTGTGCCTGGTGGGTTCAGAGCCTGAGGGCTGGAAATAGTGAAGAAGTGTTTCTGTTGTCTCTAATCTGCATTACCAGGAATGTAGCCCTGTGGGGGTCCGTCTATACTTTGTTTGTTCAGTTTGGATGTGAATAAAAGCCACACTGTAGAATCCCATTCCTGGTTCTAGACATTACAGTTATTGCTTCCTGTGTTCGGATTTACTTGGGTGCCCCTGTGCAGAGTAGCCCAAACCTAGGTCCCCCGTGCCAAGTAACCTCATCCTCCCCGAACCCAGTCCCCACCAGGTACTGCTGTCAGCTTCAACAGCATGCCTCCTGTCTTTTTGCTAAAAAGGCAGGGGTGAGGGGTTACACATAGCAACCAGTAGCATTACCACTATGCTGCCTGGCTGGCCTCAACTTCCGAGTTCTCACAGAGAAATGTCAAAGTTGAAGCGGTTGTTAAGATTGATAGCACCATTACTGTTGGTTTGTATTGTCATTTTATTAAGGACAAGTGCTAATCCCAGAGCAATCTGAACTACTTAGAAAAATCTTGAACTGAGGATGGAACTGAGTTTACTGGCTAATGATCTAATCTAAAGGTTCCAGTCCCCCCCCCCTTTGCAGGCACGGTATTTTCCCACAGAAGTGACTGGTATCTATGGCCCTGTCCATACTACACCAGTCAAACCCTTCTGTAATGTTACAGAGGGCCTAAACCATTACAGTAACAGTTTGCATTTACACTGGTAATGTTACAGAAGGCGTTTTTGGAACCATTACAGAAACCTGTTGTGAGGTGGTTTCAGCAACGGTTCGTGTAGGGTTGCAGTTCTGTAACATTACCAGTGTGTGTCTAAACGCTCCACCGTGTAGCCTCCAGTCCCCCACTATACCTGCATGCATTTGCAGCACTGTTGTAATGCATGCAGTGGGGTTGGAGGCTATCAGGGCATACCAACGGCAGTGTGGGGCACGAGCGTAGGCTGCAATACTGGGCAGCCTCCATAGCACGGTAACCCAACCCACAGCAGTATGCCCACCCTGGATTTACCCCTCATGTCCCCACCTGACCTACCCCCGTCCTCACATGCCTCCCCTGAGGGCCACCTTCTGAAGTATCCATATACTGTCCATGATGACGCCTCTCACTGTGACGGGCGCTGGGAGTACACCGCCTGCCCATCAGAGCTGTGGCATCAATACTACTTGCAGAGTGGTGCCCGTAGTGTACACATAAAGCGGTTGCGCTCCTGAGTGCATCATGTAACACCGCTGCGGTGGCCAATAGATGTGTGGCACTGTGTACAGTGGAGCAGTGGGGTACGCTGATGGCAGTGGTGGAGGGGCTTCCATCAGCCATTCGGCAGCAGTACCTGCCCAGCTGTCATGCCCTGGTGCCCTGCCCCTGTTGGACATGTTGCCACGTCACACACTCTCCCTCTCACTGCAGTACCTCCCCGAATACAACATGCAGACCTCCCCCCCCCCCGTGCCTTCTCCCTGTTGCCTCCTCACCATAGGTGTGTCACAAATCATTGCCATACTGTCAGTTGCACATTATGGCATGTACAGATGCATACTACCCCATATGTATTGCGGATGGGTGCCTCTCATCAAAGCTGTCCTCTCCAGGTGCACCATGGGATATGCTCTGCTTCGACGGGGTTGGGACAACACACACTATCACGCACAATGTGGACAGGCTGTACTGTTTTCAATCTGTTATCTAACTGTTCACTGGCAGTGTGGACACACTGTACCGGTTTATGGCCTGTAACGGTTTGGAACTGTTACAGATTTTAAGTGGTGTAGTGTGGACGGGGCCTAAATGGTTACATCAGAATTCACTGAAAGGAAAATACTGGTAATTAGTAACTGAATTTTCCTTTTATGAATAATAAATAAAAGGTACAGTCAAAAGCAACAAATGAATGTTTGGCGACTGCTCTTACAATTTAATTTCATTATACTGCTCCTTTCTTTAAAGCTATACAAGGGACAAGTTAACAGTTAAGACTGGTAGTAGTATAGCTGCTGCTACTATTCCCAAGTGGTATTTTCAAATGATAATGTGGTACAGTAGCAGTAGCATAGTACTAAAACAATAAACTGAAATGAGTTGTATAATTTTAGTTAAGTGAGTTTATGAAATGGGCTTAAGATTCGAGTCCTATGATTGGTTGATAGCTGTGTACTAGAAGTGTCTATTATATGGCTTCAACTAGTCCTGGCAGACAGGATATAATACCCATTTTTAAATCCTTATGCCTGTACTATGATTCAGTTACAATTAGCCACTATCTTTATTTTTAATACAGAGTTAAAACTTCCAGTACTTCTCGCATGCTGCCCTCCGAATGTTCTGGCAGCTCAAATGAACAAAACCTACACATCAGTGGCTTGATTTATTTTTAACAACTATTCATTTCTGTCCAAGCTACCACTGCAGTTTTTTTTTTAGCTAGAGTCTCCACTGCCTGCCCACCTACCTGTTCACTTGCTCTCTGTGTCATACGGTTGACAGTCAGAAACTACAGTCACCATGTTCTGCATAAACCCCCCAGTTTAAAATAATAAACTATTAAAAACAAATGCTGACATCTCCAGAACTTAACTGTTCAATGTTCTCCTTTAGTTTTGTGGCTTCTAGACTGCTCTGTTCTCACAGTAGCACGCTCAGTCCATGACAGTTGCTACCATGCCACTCCATTCAGTCCGAGACAGTTGCTGCCTCACCTGGCTCAGTGCTTTGCTCATGCCTTGCTTTCCATCTAAAACATAAATAAGTCTCTATTAATGGAACTAGGTAATGAGGTTTAAATAATGTTAAGTAAGTGTGTGTGTGTGTGTGTGTGTGTGTGTGTGATGAGGGCAACTGACAACCACAACCAACCAAAGAAAAAAAAAAAACAGCTACAGGGGCTACAGTAGGGCAAAAGTCCTCAAGTAACAAAGAAAGCACAACACATCCAGGTGGTGGAACTATTTTGTTTAAAATACATACAAAAATGTAACTTTTTTATTACTCAATCCTAATAATTTTAATTTTGACATGCATCTGCAATTTAAATGCCTTTTTCCTAAGTGCAATAAACCACTCTGTGCTGTACATTAGACAGTACTAATGCATGGCTGAGGGCTGGATGCACTTGGCCTGCATCCTCATGTCTCACTATGCCCCCTAGCTATGTGTTAGAGCTGTCTAACACATACTCCATTGTATCTTATTGCTTACTTATGTAATTGATACCTTCTGAAACTTTTGCCATTGGTGACTGTGTCAGTGCAGCAAAAGGTGGTCATATTTTAAAAACAAAAGTAGCTCAGTAAGAATTGTGCAGCCATTAGCGGAACATTAGAATGTTAGGTGTTTTTCTATCAATAAATGCTTAAGAATTTACAATGTGCTCATGCAAAAATACTCAAAAACAGGGTAGGGGATTTGAATCCCTTAGTATCGTAGAATTTCTGTTTATATACAGTATATATTTATACAATACCAAATGGAAATAAAAGTGATGAGATAAAATGTGATATTTTATACCCACTCACAAGATATCATCTTGTGAATTTAGTATTGTATGTTACAAATATTATCTTGACCTTTTGGGTACATCACAATGGAATACCAAACCAATCGGAAAGCAGTGCAGATGTCATCACAGTTACCTAGTGTAGCACTAAAGCCAGAGGTTGATAAGAAAAACAAATCTTTATACAAACAGCAGATTTAAATGCTGTAACAAGTAAATTAATGTTGTATAAATTGAATATGGAATGGTCTGTCTCAAAATGCACAGCTTATCATCACTTGTGAGTGGACAGGGCTTTCATAACTCTGTTATGACTCCACCACTCATAAGTTGTAGTCGTGCTCCCTCAGATGTGAAGATAAGTTGCATATTTTGAGTCGGCCTATTACATATCCTCTATTTATCAAATGGGTCTAGATGTACACCACAAGTACTGCTCTCTGTTTGTACAGACCAGGTCACAAGCTGTGCCAGTGCCTACATGTGCTCATCATCATAGGCATCATCATAGGTGTATCAAGCTATAGAGACGTGTCCTTGAAGCTTGCCAATAATAAAAGTTAGTCTAATAATTTTGAAACTTAATCCTGTCCCCAAATGCTAGATCAAGATTCCTTTTAAATGAATCCGTATAAGGGTTATCCACAACTTCTGCTGGGAGCTGATTCCATATTGGAACAACCCTATGGCTAAACCAATGCTTTCTGTGTAATGACTTCCATTTGGGTAAATATAATTGTTTAGCTTGTCCTCTAGTGTTGACCTTCTTATTAATTTGAACAATTCCTAATTTGTTAATGAGGGTAGTGTCATTTATTGCTCTGAATAATAAGCACATATCTCCCCTTAATCTTTTGTATTGGAGTGTGTATAGATTAAGTGATTTCAATCTAGTCTCATATGTCATGTTTGACATTCCTATAAGGGCTTTAGTAAATCCACGTTGCACTCTCTCGATCTTTACTATGTCCTCCTTATGATACGGCAACCAGACCTGAACATAATACTCAAGATGTGGTCTCACCAAGGCAGTATACAAGGGGAGTAATACCTCAGTCCTTCGACTGGACATTTGCCTAAGTATACAGTTAAGATTTTGATTAGCTCTGTTTATGTGAGTCTTATAATGGATTCTGAATTTTAAGTCAGGGTTAACAATGAATGCACAATGCTCCATTTTCCTTGAAGCACTGCTGTTAGCAGCACTACCAACTGTAGGCCATCAGAAAGTGGAAATCTCGGGCTCGCTTCCAAGTACAGGTGCCTACAAGATAGCATGACACACTACTGCTGGGCCATTGTGTATGTTCTACTGTTTTTACGCTTAAAAGCATTATATATAAATATTAAACTGCTACATTTCAGGGTTACAATCAATCATTCATTCATTAATACTTATAGCATCCCCCCAAATTGTCATAGGCTGTACTAGATATTTGATAGGTTTGCAGGAGAAGACACTAGAGCATGTCGATTGCTGTGGCTCTGGTATCTGGTATGACTGAATGCAAAAACAGGCCATATTAACACCGTCCTTTCTTATTTTAACAGAGGCATTTACTGTGCTACAGCCCTTGGTTAAAAAGTTTGTATTTAAATGAAAGAATCCCATTACAGAGTGTCTGACATAAATAACTGATATGGTAGAACTCTTGTTTGGTATATCATTTCTGTAGAAATTGTACAGAAGAGAAATCCAGCCCCCCTTCAAACCTGCTTCTGGAAGACCCGAGGATACGTTCTGCTTTGATCCTGAATTCACTGCAAAAACGCCAAAAGGTAAAATTAATTAGTAAGACATTTAAGACAGAGATAGTCTGTTGCAGAAATTCATTTCTGTACAAGTTACAAGGAGAACGGATAGTTTTTACATTACTGTGGGCTATAGCATTCCCTCTATCTAGCATTAAAAGAAGTGTTTCATGTAAGACCTAAGGCTCATTTGACAAGATAGTTTAAAAGTAGAAATGTGGGCTCAGAGAAAGGGGGAAGGGAGGAATGCGTCAATTATCAATCTAAAGGAATGTATTCTTCCTTGCTGTTTATGCAAATGAAAGGAGCACAACAGACTTTGGCTGGACTCTTAAGTGGTTTAGGGTGGCATGAAGATGGCGCACTGAGAGGGTGTAAGAACACAGAAAACCTATCATCTTGGGCTGCACGATGGCCCAGCAGGTAGTGCATCATGTTCCCACACTAGCAGTTCCTTGTTCAGGAGTGAACTCAGGAGCTGGGTCAGTCAGCCAAAGGGGTTGGGTAGTGCTCCAGCTTAGCAGCTGTCCCAGCCCAGGTAGGGAAGGATCTTTGGTTCTGCTGCCACAGCAACTCCTGGGGTGGGACAGGGAGCTAGCCTTTTCTGCATTGGCATTGTTTTGTGCATGCAAGGCCTGACTGTGCTCTGCCTAGCATAAAGGTGGTCAGAAAGCCTTTGTGGAAAAGGGAGAAAACCGAAGAAAACCCCTGTGCCTCCTCTAATGCCAGCATGATGTTCGTTAGCACTCCCAGGGCCACACACCATGTGGATCCCAACTGGTTCCCACAGAGGGGGTGGGAAAGAGGCAGATGGGGCTAGAAGGTTGCCAGCCCAGGGACCTGGTGAAAAGTGAAGCCAGCAGCCCAGTGAGCAAAAAGCTGTATGGGGAAAAAGCCATCTTCTTTAATTAAATATGCTTAGTCTGTCTTGCAGATAATGATCAGGGCATTAAAAGGGTGAAGTGTGGCAGCCTACCTTTAAAGGGAATATAAGCCATGTTGTTTCTGTTTTGTAATATAATTGTAAATTTGGGCATGTGTGAAGTCTGCTTAAAGAGCTAGTGGAACCAAAACAGACAGATGGGAAAATGATACAAATTTTAAGTAGTAGTCAGTTGTTACATTTTATTTCTGAAGTATTTCTCTTTTTCCTGTTGCTCATTAGAAAAGTTTTTATGCAATATTATTGTGTTGGATGTGTGGAGTAGCTCTCAGCCTGGCAGCTGACATCTTAGTCCCCCACTGTATCATCAGCACTGTGATCTCATTGATGGTGATATCACAGGTGACTGACCTGGCAGCTACAGAGTACCAGTTCCTAAGTAAAAGTGATGTCACAGTGAGGTCACAGTACTGATGATGTGACGGGAGGAACAGAGCTAGATGGACATATCAGCTGCCAGGCACAGAGCTGTTCCACACAGCACACCTACTAACACCAGGTCACAATATTCCAATCAACCAAAGGGACAAGAAAAAGTACCTCAGATATAAAAGATAATGGCATACTGCTTTTTAAAACTAGTATTAGTTTCAAGCAGAACACTAGCTCTTTAATAACTCCAGTGCATTGCTTTGTGTGTTTGTTTTGACCTAGTCCTATTTTTTTGCCCTATTTTGGTCCCTTGTTAATAGTGCCCTCTTCCCCGCCCAGTATTCCTCTTTTAATAACTTATGAATTCTGGGCCCCAGTGGCATCAGTTGAACAGAAGCCTACAACGTAGCTTCCAATGCAGGGCTTCTGTCTCAGCTGATGCCAGAGAGTTCTGGGACTGCTGGGTAATTAAAACTTGAATATAGGGTTTGAGATAATGCTATATTAATAACAAGGGACCCCAAACAAACAGAACAATACACTAGTGACTAGGTGTAGTAAACAGACTTCATACATGCCTAAAGTTGCAGTCTTATTAAGAAATGTGAACATCAGGTTTTATGTTCCCTTTAAGGGAGATAAAAAGTGCACAATGGTTTTGGCAGTCTGTCTTGGTGTTATGGGATCCGTTTTCAGCTTCTTGAATTAATAAATTGCTTTCAGCATTTATATTTCTGAAAAGATTTGCTGTGCTGTATATAATTATATTAATATAAAATGATACAAAAGTCAATGCTGTTATGTACCCATCGCAAGGACCCCCAGTGGAATCCTGAACATAGATACATCGAAAATGTCGGCAGATAAGGGCCTACGGCCCATCCCGTCTGCCCATTTGAGCTTGTAAGTTCACTTTATGTTTTTCTAGAAGTCTGTTGCCCCTTACCCCTGACCTCCAGAATTCTCTTATGTCTATCCCATGCATTCTTAAATCCAGTGGTGCATGTGGTAGACAAGAAGTACCTGAACTCTCAGGCACTGGCAAATATGAAATACAGAATGAAGATCCTCAATCTGAAGGACTGCCGTGTCAAGACACATCTATTTGTTAAGACACTAGTAGATTCTGTTACAGATATTGAAGTATTTCTAGGAAAATAGAATTGTTGTACAAGTCAAATGTTGTTATGGAAACCCTGATTTCAGGTCACAGGCCCAGAAATTGTCATTATGCTGCTGGTTTAAGAATTTCAGTTCCAGTGTCAGTGAGAAGAGGTATAGGAATTCCATTCCTACTGCAAAAAAGGTACAGGAACTGCCGACCCGGTGGCGCTGAGGGTTGATATGCTGGACGCCACACCTCACGCCATGCCGGCGACCCGGGTTTGGGAATGAGCCCGGGCCACCAGAGGTCAGGGAGGAGAGGATCAAGCATCCCAGGACTGCTCTCCTCTCCTGGGGAGGGATGGGGAAGTGTCCCTGCGCATGTGGCGACTCCTAGCGATGGCTGGGTGTACCACACCGTGTCGCAAGACCTAACACAGGAGTTCAGCGTTGGGCGGCCGCTTCTGGATATGCAGCGGGGCGTGCATGTAGCAGAGCTGGGTGACATTGCACTGCCTTCGTTTGAGGAGAAATCTAAGTTAAAATCCCTCCCTCCCTCTCCTAGTAGAAGTGGGGCCTTTGGCATGGCCCCACGTCCATCGCTGGGTGTAAGAACGTCCGTTCCGGATCCCCTCCCACAAGGCTACCCACCTATTCTGTAGATAGGGCGCCTGAGGAGTAAGTGGTCCTTCCCCAGAGGACACAGACCCGGGGGGTTTGGGTAGGCCACGTGGGTTGTGGGGATGGCCCTGACCAGAAAACGGAGTGGACTGTGCTTCAGGCAGGACAGGATAACCCTGATGACTGAGTTGCCCTCATTGGAGAGAGTCTGGAGGTAGGGACCTTAGAAACAAATTGCAAAAAAAAAAAAAAGTACAGAAACTGAGTTCCTGTTCACTTTTATCACTGCCTAAATCCCATGATTGTTTCAGCCCCCACCACTTCCTCTGGCAGGGTGTTCCACTTGTCCACCACCCTTTCTGTGAAGAAATTCTTCCTCAAGTTTCCTCTGAATTGCCATCCTTCCAACTTCATCCCATGTCCTCTAGTCCTGGAACATCTTTTTCACTGGAAAATAGTGTATTCCTGCACTCTGTTCCTCCCTGTAAGGTACTTGTGTGTCTCTATCATGTCCCCTCTCTCCCTCCTCTCCTCCAGGGAGTACATATTCAAGTCCTTCAGCCTGTTCTCATAGGACTTGTGATGCAATCCATGTACCATCTTTGTTGCCCTCCTCTGAACCTTCTCTACCCTGTCTATGTTCTTATGTAGGTAAGGTCTCCAGAAACTGTACACTGTACTTCAGGTGGGGCCTCACTATTGTCTTGTATAGTGGAATTATGACCTCCCTTTTCCTGCTTGTGATGCCCCTGCCTATGCATCCCAGCATCCAATTTGCTTTACCTGCTGCCTTGTCGCACTATTTCCCAACCTTGAGGTCATCAGAGATGATAACCCCAAGGTCCCTTTCCTGCTTGGTGCATGCTATATCCTCACCCCCCCAACTGATATGTTGTTCCAGGGTTTTTGTGTCCCATATGCATTATCTTGCACTTCTTTACATTGAATTTCATCTGCCAAACCCCTGACCATTCTTCAAGCTTCTGCAGGTCCCTTCTCATTCTGTCTACTCCCTCTGGCATGCTCATTCTGTTACAGAGCGTCATGTCATCAGCGAACAGGGACATTCTGCCTTCTAGGTCCTGCGCAATGTCACTGATGAAGACACTGAATAGGACCAGTCCCAACACTGATCCCTGTGGTACCCCACTGGTCAATCTTCCCTCTTTGTAGTGGCAACCATTTACCACCACCTTCTGTGTCTTGCCGCCCAGTCAATTACCTACCCACCACACTACTGTCCTGCCCACTCCCATATTCCCCCATTTGTTTAATAGACTTCTGTGTGGCACAGTGTCAAAGGCCTTGCTGAAGTCCAGATAGGCCATGTCCACTGCCCTCCACTGATCCACCTCCCTTGTCACCCAGTTGAAAAATTCAATGAGGTTGGTCTGGCATGACCTCCCCCCAGTGAAACCATGCTGCCTTGGGTCCTGTAGTCCATTGGCAACCAGATGTTCCACCAGTCTCTCCTTCAGTAGTGCTTCATTGATCTTCCCCACTACTGAGGTCAGACTGACTGATCTGTAGTTCCTCGCTTCCTCTTTGTTCCCGATTTTGTGTAAGGGGACTACATCTGCTGTCCTCCAGTCTTTGGGTACCAGTGATCGGCTAAACAGGATTGCCAGAGGTTCAGCTACCACCTCTCTTAGTTCCTTTAGGAACCTGGGGTGCACCCCATCTGGCCCCAGTGCTTTATCGACTCTTATTCCTTCCAGTTCCTTTAGGACGCTTTCCCATATAAAGGGACTTGTGTTCATTTCTGCGCCGTTCCCACCCTTTGTACTCACTTCAGATCCATTACTCTCCACTTCCTCAATTAAGACTGAGACGAAATGTCTGTTCAGTATGTCAGCTTTACTGTTGGCATCCTCCACGCGGCCCCCATCCTCCCCTTCAGTCTCACTATCCCACCCTTTGCCCTTCTTTTTTCACTTATGTACCTATAAAAGGTTTTGTCCCCTCTACCCATTGATTTTGCAATGTGCTCTTCTGTCTGAGCTTTGGCTTCTCTTACTGACCTCCCTGCCTCCCTTTGCTTCTCCTGGTACTTCTCCCTATCCCCTTCTGCCTGTGTCTTTTTATATTGCATGAATGCAATCTTTTTGGCTTTCACTTTCTCTGCTACCTCCTTGGAAAACCATAATGGCATCATCTTCCTTTTCCCCTTGCTAACCTGCTTAATGCGTAATTCTGTTGCTCTTGTAATCCCTGTTTTAAACATTGACCACTGTTCCTCAAGCCCTGATTCCCTCCTTATTCCCATTAAAGCCTTTTTCAAGCATCTCCCCATTTTCCTAAAGTCTGACCCCCTAAAATCCAGGATACATGTTTTTGTGTGATTTGATTCTGCTCCTTCTGAGATGTCAAACCACAGTGACTGGTAGTCACTGTTCCACAGGTGCTCCCCCACTGTTACCCCTATCACACTGTGCCCACTTGTGAGCATGAGGTCCAGGATTGCCTTCTGCCGAGTTGGTTCCATGACCAGTTGCTTGAGGAAGGCACCTTGAAGGGAGTCCAGGATAAATTTGCTCCTGATTGATGCTGCTGCTGGGAGGCTCCAGTCCACATCTGGAATATTGAAGTCTCCAACCAGCACCACCTCACCTTTGCCTGCCATCATCAGCTCCCTATCTGTTTCTTCCTCCTGGGCTGGTGGTCTGTAGACCACCCCTGTGTGGATAGCTGACCCAATTTTCCTTTCCAGCTTAGCCCACAGTATCTCTCCCCCCATTTTGTTCCTCCTGGATCTCTGTGGCCTTTATGCCATTTTCACATAAAGTGCTACTCCTTTCCTGCTTGCCCTGTCTCTTCTGAATATGTTGTAGCTGGGTATGACCATCTCTCGGTCATGGTTATAATTACACCAGGTCTCTGTGATGGCCACAATGTCCAGGTCTGACTGCACCATGGCAGCCTCCAGATCCTCCATCTTGTTGCTAAGGCTCCTGGCATTGTCACACATGGCTTTCCATGATGTGAACTCCCTGGACTGTTTAGCTGTTTTACTTCAGCCCTCTCCCTGATTGTCCTTTATCCATGGTTCTCCCTGCTGTCTTCCCATCTGTTGAATTTTGCCCCCTTTCTGCTTATCCACCCCTTGGGTGCTTATCTCCACCTTTTGCATACTGCTTTGTAGAGATATCAACTCCTCCTGTTCACTGGTTCCACTGCTAGCTGTGGGGGGTGGGCAATTAGGTACCCTCCTTGCTGGCCTGCCACCCCCCTTGGCTAGTTTAAATGCCTGTCCATGTAGCATTTAAACTTATTATTGAGTGCTTGGATTCCCCCTCCAGGATGGTTGCAGGCTGTCAGGCTTGAACAAGCTCCCATCCCTCCAGGTGGGTCCCCAGTCACCAATGAATCCAAACCCTTCCTCACAGCACCAGTTCTTCAACCATGAGTTAAAGTTCCTGGTGCATGTGCCCCTATGCTCTCCCATGCCTCTCACAGGTAGTACTTCTAAGAAGGTGACAGAAGTAGAAACTTGCTTGAAACCCCTCCCCAATTTCCTAAACTCTTCCTGAACTTCCTTAGGCTCATCTTTTGCCAGGTCATTAGTACCTAGGTGGATAATGACATCCAGCTCACCCTCCCGTCTTGCCTTCCCGGCGATCCCCAGGATCTTCCTCCCATCCCTCCATGCCGTGGCACCTGGTAGGCACCTCACATCCCTTTCCTCCCCTCCTGTGTTCCTAGCTGGATCCCTCTTATGATACAGTCCTCCACCAGGATTCGCTTCCTCCTTCTCTGGGGTCCACTGCTCTCCCAACTTAGGTCACCTCCCTGGTTGACCTCCACATCCTTCCCTTCCACTTCTTCGGGTACCTCTGTTTGGTTGTCCCAGTTTGCCAGTGTGGCATATGAGTTCTGAAGTGGAACAGGATTTGCGATGTGCCTCTGACTAGCCTAATCCTCCCCAAGCCCACCGTCATCCAAGTGCTCCTCATTCTTGGCATCTTTTGAGGCAGCGGCATTGGACTGGGTGGTCTCTGGATAGGGGCGAAGGTACTCCTGACCAAGTTTACTTCTGCTCTGAGTCTGGCTACCTCACCCCGCAGTCCAGAGAGATGCCTGCAGATAGGGCAGCATCTCAGCACCCAGAAGGTCTGCCTGAATACAGCTGCCCCACATCCACTGCATTGCACAACTCCCCACATTGTACTGCACTTACACTGCTATTCCAGTACTTGTCTGTTAGTGGAGCGCTGCTTGTAGTTCCCTCTTTATTAATTTGCTGTCCTGAAAATCCTGCCACCGATCCTCAGACACTTTTTTTTAAAGAAGGAAAACAAAACAAAACATAATGAGCCAAAACACTTGTTGTGCCGAGGGGGGCTTCCTCCCTCTTATGCCCCTCCTACTCAACAACCCCTACTATTTCCTGTGCTTGGCTCCTGTCAATCAGATTTAACAGGTCATATAATTAAGTGGTAGTTTGGGAGAGGGGTGCTCCTCACCTTCCTGGCGTGCCCAGTTCTGCAGTCCTCACCCAGAGCAGCCAAAATGATTCAGGACCAGCGGGAAAGATCCTCTGAAGATCGGGTAGGGGCACTGAATGTGTTCTTGCTGGAGATCAGATGTGAGAGGGAACATACTGCAGAGGCAGTGTTTTCATCCTCTGGTATTGGGAGCAGTTGTGCCTGCTTCAGATTCCAGCTACAGAAGGGTGTCTCTAATTTTGGGGGGTGGGTGGGCAGAGTATCATGGGCGATGAAGGGAAAAGCCATAAACCCTTCCCCCTACACACACTTTTAAACATGTCACTGTGCCTCTGATTCTTTGGGACTGCCCATGGGCCACTGCCAAATTAAACAGTGTGGTTGCAGGAGGCCTTCTTGCCGGGATGAGGTGAGGGAAAGTGGTCTACTGGGTGGATCATAAGTTCAGTCTTTGCTAGGGCCTTTTCTCCATTGTGTCATCTTGAACAAGTCACTTAACCTCTCAGTGCTCCAGTCCACCATACTGTGAAAACAGGTCAAGGCAACATCCAAGGAGCTGTTGCATCTCCGCTATCTTGGGTTAATTGTGAATAAAAAAAATCAGAGCTGAGTGGTAGTGGATAAACTGGGGCATTAAGAAAAGAATCTCAGGAGGGGCACAGGGTCCAGATGGACAGAGATGCATAGGTGAACTTGAAGGTGCGAGGCACCATCTGCAATGCCAGGAGAATAAAACATACTATTCTGTACTGTAAGACTTGCTCAGTAAATTTCAAATCAGTGCGCAGTAGGACAATACTACTATCCTGTTATGTCGGAGCAAATTTAAGTAAACAAATTGCACGGGGAGGACTTGAAGCTTCTCCTGGCTATGAAGAATGAGGAATTTTGATTCCCAGTGTAAGAAATGGGGATCTTTTTTTTGGCCATGGCCCAAACAAACAAATAAGCCAACATAAAGAGTCCTAGAGCAAGGCAACCAGAAAAATGTTGGGGTGTATTGGAATGGGTTTCAACAGCAGGAGGAAAGTGGTAATACCACCTGTCTGTAGATACTATTGATTCCCTGTTTGGAATACCATGACCAGTTCTGGAGTCCTCACCTAGAGCAGCCAAAATGATTCAGGACCAACAGGAAAGATCCTATGAAGATCGGGTAGGGGGCTCTGAACGTGTACTTGCTGGAGGTCAGAAGTGAGAGGGACAACATAATAGAAACCTTCAAGTTCCTGAAAGAAATAAACCAGGTAATCTACTAGGAACTATTTAGCAGGAATAGCAGGTCGGAAACAATGGGACATGACTGTAAGCATACCCCTTAACTATCACTGATTTTCAGGGATATCCTTGATTTTGCCTCTCGGTTTTACTTTGTCCCTCCTAAAATGTTCTGCTTCCTTTGCTAAACAGTGGGGATTGTAAGCACAAAATAATGTCAACTATTAAAGTTACAGACTAGTCCTTCTATTGAAAATGCATTTTACACTAAGCCCCTTATTTTATTAGCTTCCAGGGTGGATATCACTAATTTTGAAGGTGTGTCCCTGATTTTGGTCTTTTGTCCCTGATTTTTTTAAGCTTTGTCCCTGATTTATGAGGCAGGAGGTTGATAGTTATGAATGTCAGCTTGTTGGGGGTGAGTTGGGGGGTGGATTCAGGATGGAAGTGAGAAAGTTTTAGTTTACAGAAACAATAGCTGATCCATGAAACAGAGCCTACTGGCAGAGGTGGTTGTGCAAAAACAATAATGGGTTCTGGCACAGCTGCGACTGAGTAAAGCTCTTAGTAGTTACTCGGGGGGGGGGGGATGTGGTAAGGCATGGAGTGATGGGGGAGGCATGGGTGAAAACCCCATCTAGGCGATAGATCAAATGGTATAATAGGATAAAACTGTGCAGGCTGTATGGGCCAGTGGTCTTTTTCTGGTGACTTTGTCTAAGGAGATATTCTTGTGGTGGTAAGAATGAATGAGATTGGGAGAATGAAAAATAAGGTTCTGTAGAATAAGAATGGATCAGTAAAATTCAGAACTGTACTCAGGACAATACGTCTATACAGTTATATCAGAGTAAATTAAAGTAAACTGATTGTAAGGGGAGGACTGTTTCGTATTTCTTTGCAGCTGCCCTTTTTTATGGTACCTCCCTTGTCTCATGCAGTTGGATGCTCCATTGGCTGCTATAAGCACCATCTGCCAGACCATTGTAGTATCTTGTGGCCCTTAATCCTCTAAGACCCCGGGCACCCCTGACACACCACTGTGTAACCTTCTCTCATTTGCCCCCCCATGGCAGGGTCCTGCGTTCAGCTTCATGGTAGCAAAGTCCCTCTTAACCAGCTGTCCACAGTGCTAATCCTCTCTGGCCCATCCTGGATGTAGGGATGGAGGAAGGAGCCCAATATGGTTGTGGGGGGCAGGTATAGCATCATCTCTCTTTCCTAGAACATGTGTGTCCAGAGAGGCTGGCAAACCAAATTCACCGAGGTGTGCGCTATCATCTCCCATTCTTGTCCCAGGTACTTGAGACTGCATTACCACCTGTGGTCACCTAGGTGGCAGTAGTGCCTCTGGCAGCACATCCCTCCCTCCTTGAAGGAGGAGGAGAGTGTCCACTTGGACACTATTCTGTCCCCCCAGCTGACCCTCGATGATCCTGGATTGCTCCCAATCCCAGGTGGCCATCACCATCACCATCACCAGTGGTAGCTCTCTAGCTGTGCCACTGGGCCATCCTCTTGAGTCTTTTCCTGGCTATGAAGAAATTGAAGATTTTGTTTTCCCAGTTTAGGAAATGGAGATCTCTGTTTTGGCCGTGGCAAAATGTTGTGGACATTTTCTTGTAATGATGAAAAAAATGTTAAAAGAATTATTTTCCCACCATTATTTGGTTTTAGCAACTTACTGGTGTGTGAGGGAGAGACCGGGTACAAAAATCCAACCAGTGTTCAAGAGTAAAGTGATGCTCTGAAAAGTACACAAGTTGTGCGTTCTTGTAGTAAAAACAAAAATAAAAACTACAAAGTAGTGAATCACTAGGATCAGAATTGTATTTAGTCGTGGTCTGAATATGAAAGGCCTTCTGAGCTTGTACACAGGAAGAATTTAGAGATTGCAGAAATATTCTGGTACAGTATTTCTTGATGTAGTGGCAAGTTAGCATGTTAAGTACACTTCACTTAGTGCATTATGGGTCATGAACTGCCTTAATTATAACCTCTTGTCTAGATTCACCAGGAGTTCCACCAAGTGCTAATGCGCACCAGCTCTTCAAAGGATTTAGCTTTGTGGCAACTACCACTACAGATGAAAATAAAAGCACCTCTCACTCAAACATACTGCCTATTGTACAGGTAAATAAATACTCAATTACTGGAAATTACAGTTTTTGAGTTGTATACACACATGCCAATTTTCTGAATCATATTTTTTTTACCAGATTCAGTGCGCTATATGTTATCATTCTGCAGCATTATTTTTCAATACATGCGGCTTACTTTTACATTTTTGCCTCCACCTATTTTTGTGTTAAGCTGAGATGGTAGCATAATAACAAAAAAATAATAATATTGGGACAGTGTTGGAGTATCTCTTAAGAACATGAGAGCTTTCTGATCTCCTCATGTTATCATTTATATGATTTGTTTTCACCTTGCTGTATCTGACTTCCCATCCACATTTTTATTGTCATACCAACCTAAAATGTTTTTGTTTCCATATAAGATTTTGTCCCTACCCCTTCTGTCATCCAGGGATATACTGTATTATTCAGGGCTATACCACATTGAGGCAAGTTTCGCCATCATTTAGATGGCAGGGATTTTTCACTCTACGTTTTATACTGTTTGTTGTCTTCCCTTCTCCCTCTGGCACGAGTTGTGCTTGTCAGCCTCCTATATACTGTAGTCTCTATGGAACATGCAGTCTCCCTGGCCCACCTGCAGGTGTTTCTTGCACACAGGAACTCACCCCTGCCTTCCCTAGCTCAGGCACATTGCCCTCTAGCAGCTGCCTGCAGCTTAGCCTGCTTCTCGATGTGGCAACCAGCATGTGCTCCTGGACTCCAGTTGCCTGCACTGCTGCGTGCCACCTGTTGGGCCTAGGTCTGCCCCATAAAACTTATTTTTGATGAATTCTGCAGTATTTTGTGATGTTGAAAAAAACATGTATTTTCTGCACTTTTTTTACACCACTCAGAGAAACAGAAACCTGACATGAGTGTCTATATTAAATTTCAATAACCCAGCAAAGGTTGTAGTCCATGGTCTACATAGTTGTTTAATGAATCTTTTTTTTCTGTTTGCACACTGCTACTTCTCATTGGCAACTGCTAATAATTTTCTGTAATTACTGTACACTTATAATTGAATCCTGAATTTTCCTAAGGGATGGCAGTTTCTACAGGAAATCATGATAGGCTCACATCGTTTCCAGAACTTCACCTGCGGCTGTAGGAGGTCGGAGAGAGTCAATCCAGTCAGCTCAGTGACTCTCCCTCTAGTGAGCGATCACTGTCTGAAATGGCCTACAAACCCTCCGCCACCGAGAGCAGCATTCAGTGGTGGGTAGCCCCACACCACTCCCACCAGGACCCAGTCAGCAAAGCAGCCAGAAGAGGCGCGCACATTTAAACTTTTGCAGCAAAAGACTCAATGGCTTTTAATCATGTGCCCTTATCCTGCTCCACACATCGTTTTCAGGACTTCACCTATGGCTGTAGGGGTTTGGAGAGAGTCAGTCCAGTCAGCTCAGTGACTCTTCCCCCTTGAGAGCGATTGACATTTGAAATGGTCCACGGACCCTCCGCCACCGAGAGCAGCATTGAATGGTGGGTAGCCCCCCCCCCCAACCAGGACACAGTCAACAAAGCGGCCAGAAGAGGTACACACATTTAAACTTCTACAACAAAAAATTCAATGGCTTTTAAGCCTGTGCCCTGATCCTGCTCCACACATTTTGTCCAGGATTTCACCTGTGGCTGTAGGAGGTTGCAGAGAGTCAGTCTAGTCAGCTCAGTGACTGTCCCCTTAGTGAGCAATCGCCATCCAAAACTGCCAATGAACCCTCCACCACCAGGAGCAGCATTTAACAGTGGGGAGCCTGCCCCCAGGACCCAGTCATCTGCACCCTCCTTCATTAAACTATCACATCCCTAGCGGTACTCCGCATGTGCAGTTTGAAGCACTAAGTGCCGGAGCAACAAGGGTGTCCCACTGAGGGTGTCAGCTATGGTAGTCTGCTGCCAGCCATGCTGTCCTTTTTGTGTGCCTTTTTTCTTCGGCACTGGGTTGTAAGTTGTCTCGTGGACCTGTTATTGCCCTGGTAATTTCGGGACTTCATTGCTTCCTCTGGTCTGTAAGCCTTATGGGGTTGGTAACCTCTACATTGTTTATTGCATGCCCCTATAATCTACCTTTGATACTCATTTCAACACATACTGTATTTAGGTAAACCGAGGCTGCCTTTATAATCTGTTCTAGCTGCTCATCAGCACATACTGTATTTTTGGTTCAGCTGAGGTTTGTTTCCTTAACAGCTTAATGTAATGCAGTAGTCTCAGCCTATTTTCTCAACTTCCTGCCAATGTTATTTTATTTCTCACTGCTGACATTTTCTGCCCAAGCTTATGTTATTTGTTAAAGCTTCCCACATATTGCCCACTGTGTTTTTGTTAAAGATAAAGAGTGCTTGCTCTTTATGATAGGCTGTTACCAGATAAATTTAGTGATTTTTACTGCTTGTAAGATTTTACCCTAATTTCTGGTCATACTCACTTGAGTTGCTTACTACATACTGGTCTAGGCTATAAGAAACCTGTGTCAACTTTACCTTGTTAAGTTGGTCACCTTATACTATTTATATTCCTTAGTGGTGTTTTGTTTCTCTACCCACCATTATGGCCCCCCTTGCATCTGCTATTTTATGGTGCTCTGTCCTGATAGCCTCATGTCTTATCACTGACCATCTCTGTGCTCCCTGCTACCTGCCAAAGGAGGTTGCCATGCTAGATCTCAGTGATTTTACTTTCTGTAACACCCTAGTAACTCAGGTGTCCTACCTCAGTTTGACCCCATTACTGTCATCAGGTCGCTTGTGCCTGCTTACAGAATTTGTGACTTAGCTCCGTTATTACTCACTATTTGACTGCCCTGTCCCCTCCATCCATTGTGGCTTATGGTACCTTTGCCATATTACTCTGATTTTATCTGGTGATGTTGAATTGAACCCCAGTCCCACTGCCCCTCTCAGTAGCTCTGACCCTCACTGGTATGGTGCTAAGATCCTCAAAATTGTACACCTAAATATCCTTAGCTTGCTTTGTAATCCCCACCCCCCACCGAAAGTTAGAAGTCTGGGTATCTCAATACTATCCTGAAGTTTTATGTATTTCCGCAACTTGTCTCAAACCCTCCATTCCTGACTTCGCTTGCTCTAAACCAAACTATAACTTGTTAAGATGTGATTGCCCCTCCTCCAAAAGAGGAGGCAGTGTAGCTATTTATTTTAAGGAACATCTAAATCTCTTAGTGGTTCCCACTCCACAGCTTTCCCTTTGTGAGGCTCTGCATACCATCCTCCTTCATGGGGGGTACTAAGAAATTTCACATTATTTGTGCCTATAATCCTCCTAGAGGAAGTGTTGCAGATCTTAATGAACTTCTCTCTCACTCCACCTTCTTAGCTAGCAATAATGAAACGATCCTACTTGGTGATTTCAGCCTTGATTGGGGAGTTAAATCCTTCAAATCCTTTGATGTACTGGTACAGAAACCCTACCTGCATCAGCTTATCTCTGACTTGACTAGACTTTCTCTGGCCTCTGGCAAGCATTGTCTTTGGAGGGCATATGCCTTCTTCACCTGAACAAACTGACACAACATCGGGCTTTGGAGAAATGGCCACAGCCATGTATTTATTGATAAAACCAATTGTCCATATAAACAATTGCTAGCATGCTGTGCGCAGCTAGGTAGCCTTGGAAGGAATCTTGCTCCCCATGGAGCACTAGATCTTTGATGGTCGACCCTCCCTCCCAGGAGAGGGATGCATCACCATCAACCTGGACCCCGTGAGGGACAACAGCCTCCGGGGCATAAGGGATGGCTCTGTGACTGGCTGCGGCTAGCTCCTCACCCGTCACAGGATCTGCTATGCCGCAGGACCCTGCCCGAAGAGGGTGCCCTCCAGACCCCATCCATCAGGCCTGCCCTTCTGTCAGCCTAAGGGAGATCTGGCTGGTCAAGACATGTGATCCCCTGTTACCCCCTCCACAGCGTTCCAAGACTACCAAGCCGCCACTAGGTGATTTTCACCACTCACCCCCCACAAGCACCTCACGCCAATACTCTCACCACTGCCTGTTGTATGTCATTCAAAAACAAGTCTAATCCTTTCTCTGATAGATGTACACCATCTCTGCTATACAGATTGGGCTCTTTCACAGACACTCCCAGGTGTGCTGCTATGGACCCCCATGGAATCCATAATTGGTCTCATGGCCGCGCTCTGCAGCCGGCGCACCTTCTCTATTGCCCTAATGTTCCGGACGTGCCACCACTGCTTCCGCTGCACCATGTCTGACCAAATTATATGCACCTGGGGCCACCATTGCTTCACTCTTGCCAGGTACTACCTGACCGTCTCCTTAAGCTCCCTCGCATACATAACCCCCAGATCATTTCCCCCCAAGTGAAGAACTAAAACATCTGGCTGCCCCCTCTCTTGGGCTTTTGCTTGCAGTGTTGTGATCAACTCATTCCATCGCATCCCGCGCTGCCCTAACCAATGCACCTCTGCCCTCTCGGGTGCCAGGAACAGGTTCTTTCCTCCGAGATACTGCCTCGCCCTGCGGGCTACCCTGTGGATGTATGAGTGGCCACAAATCCAGATCTGCTCTGTTGGGGTCGCAACACCTGTCAAAACAAAGTAAAAGAGAGTTGTAACATGTGTGGCCTTGTATAACTTTCAGAAGCCTGCGACTTCCATCTACCCAACGCTTATATTGCCCCATCTGCTAAGCCCTCTGCCCTGGCATGTGATGCTGCTCCAGTCTTAAAGGAGTGTATGTTGTAGTGTTCTGCTGGGATGCCCAGCTGTCGCAAGGTCTTTTGCAGCACATGCCTAAACTGGTACACTGTTAGGGGACCACCCTCTCCATGACGGAAGGCCCCCCCGCAATTGCCAGGAGCTGAGTTATATAATCCTGTACCCATGCTCCCACATCCCACTGAAGCCCGTGGGGTGCCCCTAGCCGGCACCACTGCCCATAGGCAATCTGATCGGTCTTGCTTTTACGGATGTGGACAAAGACTTCAGACATTGTGACCTCCACGTCTGCCTCTGCCAGCGCTATTGGTCTCCCAGTAGCCTTGCTAGGCTGCACGAGCTCTGACACCTGGAATGCCCCACAAAACGCTACCAAGTACGCTGTCCAGAACAGCGTTGTCTCATCAGAGAATGAGCATACCTTAGGCAACTTGTCCCAGATCTGCTTGAACATGGCAGGACTGATAGGTCATCTGTTGTCCGTACCCCTCGGGGTTGCCTGTGCCCAACCTCCCAGCATCTTCCTAAGGGCAAATGCCCTTGTAGAGTCAGGGAAGCCTTTGACTTTCTGGAACCAGGCAATGGCAGCAATGTGCTGTTCGACTGTTGCCCGGTTGACCCCTGCACGTTTTTTGATCAGCACGTATTCACACAGCTGTGCAGCTGAGATTGGCCATGTTAGTGCCCACCCTTGAGCGTGTTGGACCTCCAGAAAAAACAGTTAACTCCCCTCTGGTACACTATACGCGTCCTGGGTGCAATGGCCTTCTCTATCAACTCCCATAGGAATGGCGGGACTTCCCTGGGCTGTTGGTTTGCTGCTGGTGCCAATTCTCGGAAACCTCTGCCGCTGTAAATGAGAAAGAGCGTCAGCAATGCCATTTTCAATACCTGGTACATGCACTGCCGTAAAGGTAATATTCAACATCAGACACTTGAGGCCAAACACCCGCATGAGGTTGCCCACTGGGCCCTTGCCCCCCAACTGTTTGTTGATGGCATAAACCACTCCAGTGTTGTCAGACCTGAATGTGATGTGCTTGTCCCGCAGCACATCCCCCCGATCACCAATGCGACGACAATGAGGAAGAATTCCATCACCATTATCTGCCTCGTGATGCCTTGTCTGATCCACTCTGGAGGGCACTGCCCTGCACACCACTTTCCTTGCACGTAAGCCCCAAAGCCCAAGCCCCCCGAGGCATCTGTGAAGAGTTCTAATTCTTCACTGGACACCAGCACCAGCCACATCGACACCTCATTGAAGCATTGCAGAAATGTCTGCCAAATGCTTATGTCCACCCGCATTGCCACTGTGACCCGGATTCTATGGTGCGGTTTTGTACAGCCTGCCCCAACGCCTGCCAGGTGTCTCATGAATGTCCTGCCCATGGGCATTACCCGGCAGGCAAAATTGAGATAGCCCACTAGTTTCTGGAGCTCCCGTAATGTGACTTACTGCACCCTCATCACTGCGTCCAGCCGGGTGCGTAAAGCCGCCAGCTTGTCTTGGGGGAGCCGGAACACTTGCTCCCTCATGTCATTCTCAATCCCCAGGAAGGAAAGCCTTGTGCATGGCCCTTCCATCTTGTCCTGGGCTAATGGTACACCCAGCTTGATGCACACCTCGTGGAATGTCGCCATGATATGTGCACATTGCCCCGAGCCAGCCCTCCCCACAAACAGAAAGTCGTCCAAATAATGAACCATGTGATTGACTTTGGCTTTCTGTGCCGTGGCCCAGTACAGGAATGTGCTGAATTGCTCAAAAACCGCACATGCCACCACATACCCTATGGGCATGCATTTGTCCATATAGTAGTACCCATCAAATTTCATGCCCAATAGCTCCCTATCTGCCAGGAACACCGACAACAGCCGGAATGCTGATTCTATATCAGCCTTCCCCAGCAGTGCCCCATGGCCCGCCTGACGCATCACCTCCACTGCCCTGTCGAACGACGTGTAATACACCACGGTGTCGACTGGGTCGATGGAGGCGTCGACTGACTTCTTTTCCGGGTATAACAGGTGGTTTATCATTCTGAACTCAACTGGCACCTCTTGGGAACTAGGCCAGTGAATGAACACCTAAACCGTGAGCAAGGGGAGGAGAAGGGCCGCTGATCTGACCCATAGCCTGCTCTTTCCGTAGTTGCCTCTGCACGACTCCTGTCACCCTGGCAAACGTAGGGTTGTCAGCCCCATATGCCCACCTTGGGCCTTGGTAGGTATGTGGAACCCTCCCTGAAACCATCTGCCAAAGAGTGAGCTGCCACCCTGTCTGGGTAGTTGACCAACCACCTTCAATAATTTTAGCCTTGATCGTCGTTAGCAGCCTTTTTCCTCCCTTCTGAAAGGATGAAAATTGTCTGCCTTCCTGCCTCTGTTGCCTTCCCACACTGTTGAAACGAGTGTGGTTTCCTTTACGCCATGTTCTTTCGTGCTTGTATCTACAATGCTCAGTCTTGCATGACCCCTGGTTGTAGCTGAAACAACGCCCTTTCCTGCCCCCCCCCTTTTTTCCCCCATTACCCCATTGATAACCTTTTTTTTTGGTGATGGGAGGAGCCTCACCAGGAAACCACTTTCTGTGTGTTGAACCCCTCTCCCCAAATCAATTGTCCACAGCAGCGGGAGGTCCAAGACTGCCCACGATCATGCCATGTCCATCTGTTTTCTCCTCCGATACACCTTGTCATATTCTAACCACCCTCCCACCTGGCTTACTAGCGTGCATGGTCATTATTCTATTGAAGTATACCCACAATCTGTCAGCTTTCCCTTGGCTGCCCTGGGTAAGGATCCCTGCGTAAATTGTAAACCTGCTGCCCAGTTCTCCCACGTCCACCAGTTGCTTTCCTTTCCTGTTTGACTTCATCGTCCCTCTCCTTATCTTTTTTTTTCTTTTTCCGGCTCTTTTGGCCGGTTCAGAAGGGCAAAGATGTCAACATATTCTCCGTTGATTATCCATTGCCTCACCTTATCCAGCACGTACGACCCAATGGGCTCCACCAGGGATAGAAAGCTCACTGACCCTTGCTGTGGCCTTGGTGGTGGTGCAGATGCCACTTCTGCTCCGGCGTCCCTGATCCCTGCACTAATAGCTAGTTCTTGCTCCTGGCAACCTAGGAGCCCCATAATGAAGTTAGTCAGACCCATGCTTTATGCCAGAAGGGCCTGTGAAAAACCCTCAAATAATTTTAATCTTAGCAAACCATCAGACTCACAATGCCGAATATAAACCCATAACATAATGTTTCTAAACACAATAAACTTACTGAGCAATCTATTAGGTGTAATAAGCAATTACAGGTTGAAAATTCCGACTCATTGCAACCCCTTGCTTTATTTGTTAGGGTGGGATGTTAATACACTGCTGGCATTCAGGAACTGCTTTCAGTCTTACTGAGTAACTGATATCCCAAGGTTATGGAGGCTGCACCATTAAACTCTGAGAACCCCCTAAGACTGTGCCCAGGTATGGGTACAGTAACTACCCATAACACCAGTTACCACACTTCTAGGCTGCAGCCAGCACATGAATTGCTTGATTCTATAAGTGGTAGTCCAGTGATCTTTTACCCTAAATATCTCCCAATAAACAACCTGCTTTCTACTTACAGTTGGCCAGCTGGAGGGGCCTGCAAGGTATCCCACACCTAGGCTCTAGGCCTGATCCCCCACCAGGCCATGCAGTCTACAGGCCCAATCCAAGCCCTCACCTCTTGTTTGCTGTTGGTGCTATGACAATAAATTACCTTAACTAAATTACTTTAAATTGCTAAGAAACACTAGAAACAGCTAAAAACTACAACACAGTCCTAATTCTGATTATTTAGATAAACTGTCCAGCTATCCGGCCTCTAGGCTGTCCCCACCCCATTCTTTTCTGTAATTAAATAATCAGCAACATTAGCTGGTCCTGTAAAGCATCTGTGTTTCCTGTGGCAACCAGAGCCACAAAGTGATTGATTAATATCCTCAGTAGCAAATTTCCCCTGATGCGATTTTAGTCTCTTCTACTACTTTCCCCACTGGGAGTTCTTTTTGTTATATGCATCAAACCAACAGAAAGCATTTGATACTAGTATTGACCTTCTTCATCAGCCAGAGTTAACTGTGTCCATAACTGTTAACAGAAAATCACAATCTTAACCTAGGTGAAGGCTTTTTTTTTTACCTTCTGTAGCTTTCAGTAGAGGTATGTGTAATGATCACAAACAGTGCTGCAGTGCTGTATGTAAATGTTGTATTCTTTTGACTTTCAAATACCTCACCAAAACCATTTACCTTCTGTAGCTTTCAGTAGAGGTATGTGTAATGATCACAAACATTAGTGCTGTATGTAAATGTTAAATTCTTTTGACTTTCAAATACCTCACAACAACCATTTGCTTCTTTCTTCTAAATGAGCTGCTGGAGGGGCCCACAGGATATCTCAGACCTAGGACAAAGCCTGGTCTCCCCTTCCCCGGCCATGCGGCTACAGGCCCTCCCCCACAATTACCTCTAGCTTGCTGATCCTGACTAAAAACTACAACACATAGTCTTAATTCTGATTATTTAGAGAAAACAAGTCTGTTGCATTGATTGAGATTACATAGTGTCCTGCAATCAATTCATGTTTCGGTCAGAAATGTCCCACTTTGGGCTTCCTAAAAGGTGGTTACCTTATTTATGAAAACTACAGAGGACAGCAGTAATGACTAAGCAACTAAATTACCTAATTCCCCAACATCAGTACAATTTGTTACACTGCCCTAAACCAGCAAGGTGGAAGCCACCAGCTCCAACATGCCTACCTTAGGCCATGCAGCCTATAGGCCCCAGACCAAGCCTTACCTCTGCTGCAGTTGGTGTGTGCTCATCCTGGTTTCCTTATTCTGCTTGTGACCTGGGACAAGGAGGAATGAGGAAGAATTCCTTCTGTGCAGCCCGTCTTAAGGGGTCTGGCTCCTCCCTGTCCCTAGCCACAAGCTCCCTCCCCCCTGGGAACCTATCCCCCCCAGCCCCTTCTGGGTGGTCCTACCTGGGTTCCTACTGTTCAGGTGTCTCAGGCCCTGCCCCCAGACAAAGCCCTACCTGCTGCGATACCTTGCAGGCTCCTCCATAATACAGTTGACTGGGTCTTGACAAACAGCATGGACAGGATCACAGGGGCTGGTACACTGTACGATGCAATGTCTGACCACTCCCCTGTTTACTGCATCTGGCAGGCTTGTGCATCATCCTGTCCCCCTAATGCAATCTCACTTTGAGATTTTTCTCAGGTAAACCCTGCTGCTTTCCTTGCTGATATATTCATGATTGATTAATTGGAGGCCACTTTGTCATTAACAATGTAAAGGAGGCCTTAAACTATTTTATCACCCATTTCTGTGCTCTCCAAGACTTGCATACCCCGATAGTGTCACCCAGGATCAGAGGCTAAAACCACCAGGTGGCTTCACAAAGACCCATACCTCTCAACTGTCACACATTACGAGGTACATCACTCATTTTACCTCTCAGAAACCCTCTGTCTCACATGGCACAGGTAATATTCCACACTGCTCACTGAAACTTCAATGTAGAAATTCATAATAATCTATGATACTCGGTACTCAGCAAGCATAAATACATAAGTGCACAGATTTAGACTGTGTTCCGAGCTTGCAATGTCATTTTTGATGATGTGTCTCACATTTTGCCCATTTGTCACACGTACTGTCACACATTTGAGTGATGAAAGGTTGAGAGGTATGCAAAGACCTCCTTGTCTTATTAAAGGCCAGAGACAAAAGCTGGATCAAATTTAAGATCACTGGTCTGCAGGCTGATTTGATGGAGCACAGGACAATGAGAAACACTTGTAAAAAGGCTATACGCCTTGCAAAGAGCTCCTATTGTAAAAATCTTTTACTGGATGCTGCTGGTGACTCCAAAAATTCTGGAATCGCATCAAAAGTTTTATGGGGGGTTAAGCAGACCCAGTCCATTAATGATATAGTTCTTAACGATACTCACTGTAGCAACCCATTCACTATTGCCAATGCTTTCAGCCTTCACTTTTCTGACCTTTCCAGATACACCTGTCTGGCTTCAACACTCCTGGCTTCGACCCCCTTCCCCACCAAGGACGCTCCCAGTACTACCCCGTTTCTACCTACATACAGTCTCTTATATGGAGGTGTGTCTGCTACTAAACTCCATCTCCATCTGCTGTAGTGTAAGCTCTGACAGCTTTGAGCCAAGCCTGCTAAAACCTACTGCCCCTCTCCATGCCTCTCCTCTAGCTAGAATATTTAATCTGGCCTTATGCTTAGGGGTTGTTCCTGATATCTGAAAGATTGCTGAGGTTGTCCCTGTTTTAAAAAAGGGCGACTGTAAATCTATCACTAGTTATCGCCCTATAGATATCCTTTCAGTCCTGAGTAAACTTCTAGAAAAAATTGTCTTTGTCCAAACCATCAGCTACCTCCATGACCGCAGTTCCTCTCTGATGCCCAGCATGGTTTCAGGAAAGGCAATAGTACCACCACTGCTCTTCTCAGATTCACAAATGATATCAAAATTGCCATAGAGAATGGACTACTGACAGGTGCAGTCTTTATTGACCTCACAAAGGACTTTGGTCTAGTAGACCATTATCTTCTTAAATCTAAAATGTTATCCCATTGTATCTCCTCTGATGTGGTTAGCTGGCATGACAGCTGCCTTACAGACAGACAACAATTTGTTAAATATAACTCTGCTGTATCTGATCTATCCACCATTAACATTGGTGTTCCTCAAGGATCCATCCTTGGTTCCCTCCTCTTTACTAATTTCATAAATGACCTATCACTAAATGCCACATCTTGCTCCTTTCTGCTCTATGCCACATCCTGCTCCTCTCTGCTCTATGCAGATGACATAGTGCTGTCCTCTAGCTCTAAATACCTGGATGTCCTTAACACTACCCTTACCAATGATTTCCGCAACATGCACTCCTGGCTGTCTCATAACAAGCTATTACTAAACTCCAGCAAAACCTACTCTATGTTATTTGGCTGTGCCCCTAGATTAAGAAAGTGTATTGGGCGATTATCTATCTCCATCAGTGATGGCTCCCTTCTTGAAAATGTAACCAACTTCAAATACCTTGGCATTACATTTGACCCTTCTCTGGACTTTGCCCAACATATCTCAAACACTTGCAAAGCTGTTAACTCCAAGCTTGGCCTGGCTTTTAAAACCAGTTATTCCCTCACACCCTCTGCCAGAATTGCCATTGCACAGGGTCTCCTTCCTACCCTCCTACCCTCACCTATGGCTCTGTTACCCTTGTAACTGCTGCCAAAGCCAATCTCCATAAGTGGGACACCACCTAAAATAATATTTGTTATTTCGCTCTGGCATCACATCATCTTACCCACCACTGTCAGCTTCACAGTGGTCTAAACTGGCTATCCCCTGAGGCCAGCCGCTCATATGCCCATAGCACCATAACTGATAAAATTATTAGAACTGGGGTTCCTTCCTCCCTAGCCTTATGTTGACTCCTCTGAGCCTCCCCTACCCCCTGCACTCTGGAGACCAGTCCCTACTATCTGTTCCTTGGTGTATGATGCCCAATGAATCCCAGGACTTCCCCTACTTTGCCCCAAATGTTTGGAACTCCTTGCCTGTGTCCATGCGACTCTCCCCTCTCATGCCTTCTTCAAAAGGGAGCTACACCACTGTCTCTTAGTCTGTGACCCCTGTACCTGCTTCCTGCCTTCTTGATCACCCAACCTATGCTACCAGACTACTACTTGTCTTGGCTGCCTTATCTGCTGCGCTTATGTTTGCTGCCTCTTGTCCATTTAGACACTCCTTTGTTCATTTCTGGTTTTGCTGCATATGTACTGATTTTCTCACTGTTACACTGTATCTATTTTTATATTGCTTTTGTAACTGCAATTACTTTACTGCCTACTTTGTATATTTTACTGTCTTGTACTATGTTTCATAAATATCTTTATGCTGATTTCTCCTTGTTACTTTTTATTTACTCATTTAGCTACTTTTGTATCTGTTACTAGTTTTACCCTTCACATTGTGTATTTTAATGTTTGTACCATGTTTCATGAATGATTTATGACTTGTACTCTCCTGGGTCTTGCCTGAAAACAGGCATATTTAATGTCTAGTGCACCTACCTACCTGGTTATCAAAAACCAAATAAATAAATAACCTTTAGAATGGAGACAAACAGGTTTTCATGTCAGGGCAAAACAGAGTGAAGCAGCTTCATTTATATTTAAGTTAGGATGACACTGGGGGTGCAAGAGAGAGAATCACTGTTCATGCCTACAAACTACACAGGTATACAAAAAATAGATTGAGGAGATTTTCCCTTTAAGAGACACAAAGTTCAAAGCTTCAAGGAATATCAAGGATACAGTCATCGAGGTATTAAAGAATCTGAAACTATCATCCCCTTTAGCCCCTTCTGGAACATCAAAAAATGAAAATTAGGAGCCTGCTGTTAATTCTTCAGGGCCTGTAATCACTCCCCTTGGCTGTCTATTCTGTGTGAGCCTGGCCGTCGTTGACAAGGCTGAGGTTGAGAAGTTGTCCTTCTCAGTCACCCTCACTGACAGATTGTTGATCTACATGTCATGGTTCTCCAGATAAAGCAGAGTTTGTTAGGTTTTAGCATCTCACACTGAGAGATTCCATGTGGCTGTCCAGGGAGAGACTGATCCATATTGGTCATGATTGCCAGCCCTGGCATTACCTGGGGCCATAAATGTGGTCTTTTGGTTCCACTTGGAGCCCCCCAAAATGCTGGTTTGTTTGTGTGCCCCATTTGCTAAACTGAGTAACAATCTTCTCCATTGCTTATCAGGAACATGATTCTGCTTGGACAAAAGTGTTAGGACTAAAGTAAAGTTTTAAATTTAAAAATGCATCTGTGTACAAAGCCCATGTAAAGCACCTACTGTGCAGAAAATGGCTGTCTAGCACCCCTCAGAAGGGTGATTTCTGGTGAGGGTTCTGACCAGAATGCACCATTTCCGCAGTTTTTATCTTAAAACAGTGCCTCTCACTTACCTGCTCAAAGCAGGCAGAAAGGCCTTAAAGAAGAACTGCACTAAATCTGTAAGTTATTTGTTCCAATAGAAGCTGTGCTTCAAATACTGGTCCCCCTTCTGTTATTTGTTCTGCTTTACTGCATTTTTGTTAAGATCAGTAGCTGTTCATGATTTACAGATTCGTGGTAAGGTCCATTTTAGAACTGTATGTAGTTTGTGTGTCTTTAAGCCCAAATATTGCAAAATGTATCTGTATTCTATGGTAAGAGTGTGTGGCTGAAAGGGACATGTACTTCATGAAAGAGTTTTAAAACGGCATTTACCACCATTGTGTAAATCAAAAATACCCAATGAGTGTACTAAAATACCAGTAAAAATGGAACAATAGTGACATTGTCACCTATGTAAGCAGTTACACGAGAAGGTGTGCAGTAATGCTAAATTACCACACACCCTAGTTTGGCTGTGAGGCACAAGGCACAGCCAAGTGCTTTGAACCACTTGGGAAGTGCAGTAATTTATGGCATTACCGCACACCCTGGAGTGTGTTTTTACACTTATAAAATGGTTTTAAAAGTTACAAAATCAAGAAAAAGGAATATAAAAACTGAACTGTGCGGTAATGTGAAATTAATGCATGGTCATTTGACCAGTTTTGACCAATCAGACTGCTTGTTTGAGCAACACATTTCTTATATGTTTTAAAAATAAACAGCCTGTAAATGGAAAAAATAACTGTTATGCTCAGCACAGTTCTTCTTTAAAGAGACACTGTCCATATTTTCACTTGTTTTTTTGGTCATGTATGGCATGCACAACTATGACCTATACTGTCTAAGAAATCAGTCCCAGTCTTCCTAGTTTCTGCTTACATTTTAAGAGTTATTATAAAATATTTATCCTGAGCAGTCCACTGCCACATGGCTATGTGTCTCCACGAGGTGCTCTCACTAATGTGATGCTACCAACCTAATCATATACTCATGGATGCATGAGTGTTGTAGTTTCTATATCCAACATTTTTTCGAGTGATAAAAAGAGCTGTTACTTTAAAGCAGAGCCATGTCATTATAGCCTCAAAACTAGCAGTATTACACGCGAACAAGTGAATTGAAATATGCCACCATGACTCTGGGCATGCATAGTCACCCAAAGTTATGGCTTTGGATTTCAAACTGTTCGTTAGATCATAATACTGCTCATTTTGAATCTATACTGGCAAGGATCTGCTTTATAGCAAGAACTCTTTTTATCAGTTAAACAATGTTGGGCATAGAAATGACAAGACTCGTGCATGCATGAGTATTTGATTAGGTCAGGGACACCATGTTAGACAGAATAGGTCACAAATGTGGATGTCACACTGGTCATACATGACCAAAAAGTGAGTGAAAATACTGGCAGTGTCCCTTTAAGGGGATGGTAGGTCCTACTTCACCACCTAGCCGGATCCATAAAGTTGCATGTCTGTAATAAATGTTATGTGAGGAAAAAGCATACAATATTGTATAGTAAGCGTAAATTTAGTAGTTTTCCCTTCTGCCTTGAAGTCCTCTATTCTAATTGGAAATATTGGACCATATTGTTATTTAACTGGGGGTTGCCACTTTGTTAAGCCATATTTAAAGAGCACCTTTCTCGGTGCAGTGCAAACACTTCGGAAGGCTCCCTTACCTGAATGGAGTCCCTCCAGTAGTATCTTTTTGTTGAGTTTCAGCGCCAGGGAAGGGAATCATAGTTTGCCCCCGAGGGGTTAGCCGCTTGATCCCTTCCCACTTCCTGATCACTATCGCTTATCTCTCGCTTTCAGCCAGCGGCGTGTAATCGTAGGACTGGTGCAGGAACTTGTTACTCCCTATGGAACATGGTTTTAGTTATTTTCAGTATTTATTGACTTTTGGTACAAATGGAAACATGTTTTCAAGTAACAAGTCTCTTGTTACTAGAACACACCTCCATTTGTACCAAAAGGCTGATTAAAATACTGAAAATAACTTTTAAAACCATGCTCCATAGGCTTGAATGGAGCACATCCCTGTGCTATTCCTACAATTACATCACACAACAAGGAAGCCCGGGGACAGCATTGGCAATCAGGAAGTGGAAGGGATCGAGTGGCTATCCCCCTCTGGGGAAAAATGTGATCCCTTCCCTTCCTTTGGGGGCTCAACAAAAAAATTTACAGCTACTACGGAGGAACTCCCATTTAGGTAAGGGAGCCTCCTGATGTTTTTACAGGCAAATAAAGAAATCCAGGGAAAGGTGCTCTTTAAGACTCTGAGGGATATTAGAAAATTATAGGCTTTTCTTCGGTCAAGCAGAAAATAACTTGTCTGGGCTATGCTGTAGCCTGATGGCCTTTATTCAACAGTCAATGATTTGTCAAATGTGTTGGAGGTTGGCATGTGCAACTGCTGGGGACACCCTGACATTTTGTTTCCACAAGGAGAGTACAAAAATATGTGAACTTTCAGAAGAGGGTGGCTCCCATTAACTGATCCTTGAAGATGCATTTGTGTTGTGGTCATCAAAGTATGTCACATCACAAACTGGAAGTTGCTAACATGGCAGTAATGGATTCCACCCACCTAAAACTAAATTGTAGCTTTTTACCAAAGATGTGGTCAGTGACACCTACTAAATGATAGCTTACTGTGTATGTGTATGTGTGTTTAAAGCAACTTCATGGACACAGTGCACTATTCCTTGATGCATATGAATTGAAGGAAGACATTGGCGTTGGCTCCTACTCAGTTTGCAAGCGATGCATACACAAAGCTACAAACATGGAATTTGCTGTAAAGGTACTTGCATATATTATTTACGTGTCCGTTAAACTTCATTTTTCTTACTATTACTGAGTTCTTTCTTTTTTCATGTGTATGTTATCCATCTAGTCCTTATGCTGCCTTTCTAGCCACCTCCCAAGCCTGTTGAAGCTCAACCCCCTCTACATCCTTGTTTGGGCACTGTGTCATATGCCCCCAAAATGATCAAGTCTCATGGAAGGGGCTTTGTTGCTGCTCAGGGCCTGAGACTGCCTGTGCATGCTGTCATCTTAGATGGCTCGTTGAAGGGGGGTTCTTGTCAAAATCCACTGTATTCCTTACCAGTTCCCTCTTGTGCACTTTTTCTCACCAAGCCAGTGTCCATGCGAGGTGGACATGTAGGAGTAACTTCCTGCTTCAAACATTTTGACCCCTTTCACTAGTTTGAGGTTTGCTTGGTTTTGTGTCTTCAGAAAGCGGACACAGATTTATCAATAAATTAACATAGAAACATAGAATTTGATGGCAGATAAGGACTGCTAGGCCCATCCAGTCTGCCCTTTTTGCCTACCTACTAAATTGATATCTGTTCCCTAAAGGAATCTCTTTTTAACAAATGATTTAAAGTTGGCATCAACAGAATTCAACTACACACTAAATTCCTCCAAAACATACATTTCTGGTCTTTCCAATTTTTAGTACTGAAGGCATTTTCATAAAAACAGAATTTTTCCCTGTTCACCTATTCACGTTGCTTATTCCTTCCCACAGAATTCTATAAAGAATTAGAGTGCTAGCATTTTATGCAGTTAGTGAAATCTAAGTGAAACCACTAATAAGGTGCCATGCTGCTTGTCTTTTGCTGTGTGAAACATTGGGGAAAAATTTTTTTTTTTAAATTACTCTTTCCATCTCCCTCAGCATTATGTGTCGCTAGTAGGATGACCAAATAATTACCAGTAAATAAACATGTCTAAAAAGGAATAATAGTAGTAAAACTGACCATCTTCCGAACCAGCATCATGGGGCCTAGAGGGTGGCCTCTCTTTTTCACCCAGTTAGCACTCAAGTTCTTAACAGAACCCTGTGTTCCTGCCAAAAAGTCAGATTCCTTTGCTGATGGCATCACAGCCTGTTGCCATGGAAATTATTCTGATGTCAGCAACAGAGCATAATGACATCAGGGCAGGAAAGGAAATTAGAACAAGTCTATGGGGCAAATAACCTGTTTATCTGCAAATATCTGTAGTAATAAAGATTGACGTGTTCTGAAATTCACATTTAATAGACTGTTTTGAGATTTGGGTGTAGACCATGTAAACTGTCATGGTTTTGAAGGACCTTGAAAAAAACAGTTTAAACAGAAGAGTGTCTCTGGTGAATTTATGCCTTAATACAATGCCTGTAAATGTACACACCTCCTCATAAAACATGACAACAGCAAGTAGTTATATGAATAACAGAAGAATTTGCTCACTACAGCAGAAAGATAAACCTTTAATGTGTCACATACATTTCTGGTGGTAGCACGTAATAATGGCGACTCAAGAACGGCGACTGCAATAAGAGCAGTATCAAATCGGTGACTGTTAAAATGGTGTTGGTAAATTATGGCTACCGCATTAATGGCGACAATGGCTTTCCTCCTCCCTGAGGTGCAATGACCTCGGAGCTGGTTATATTAGTAAGGGAGAGTTGGGAGCAAAGCCCCCCACATAAATGCAGTTGTCGCTGTTAATGCAGTAGCCATAATTTACCATCGCTGTTTTTACAGTCACCGAATTTCCCTCGCCAGTCACTATCATTTACTCGCCATTTTGACATAGAGCCTTTCTGGCTGACGAGTCCTACTGTCAGGGTGAAAATGTAGAGTCTGTTCCAGAATAACACCCTGCTTTCTGATGAAACAGAGACCCCTAATGGAAAAACTTGTGGGTTTAAATATTCCATTTTTTCCTTTAGGTGTGCCTACTTCAAAATGATCTTTCGTCTTACAGATGGGTTGGTATTTTAATAGCACTGAGTTTTGATGTTAAAACCCCAGGTAGCCATGATAAATAAAAGAAACCGGCTACTACCCTGGGATCCAGTTATTTTTATTTAAAGTGATTTTTCCAACATCATGTGAAACCTTTTAAATGTACAGTAATATTCATCCTGGCCCAATGGCATCTGTGGAGCGTGCTGCTTTTCCATATGGGGTCCCAGGGTTTACTCATCTAATCTGATCACTTGCTGTATGCCAGTGGAGCCATGTGAGCACTGCAGATATAGGCTCCAGGGGAGGTTGATGGTATCCTTGCTTCTTCAGCCCTTCCTAGGAAAGGTTAGGGCAGCGAGGGAAACTACAGGTGATCACACAATGTCCTGCCCAGGATAATCACTGTGAGGAAGCTACAAGTGACATTGGAGATGGACTCTGGGTGGGTTAAATGGGGAGCAAAACAGAAGACGTTGTCTTCGGCTGCAGTTTCCCAGTCCTGGCCCCCTGGGGGCTAGCACCCGAGTTCACTCCCATACCCATGTTGCCTGCATGCATGGTAACACAACATGCTACTGTTGAACCACCAGGTGGCTCCCTTTATGTTTCCTTTTCAAAATAAATTTAATTTGCAGATGAAGGTTGAATCAAAGCAAAATCATCATGTAACTGGTTGTTAGCAATAGAGAAAACACACGGGGGCAGCAAATGCACAGGAAGACTGCAGAATATGGTTCATTTTCAGTACAGTGCTGCATGGCATAGCTCCATCATTTTGGGCTTCACACACAAGTATTTTTGCATCTGTCCTACAGCTTTGTTTTGCTTTGCATGTGTAGTTATAGAAATGCTACACAGCTGTTGTATTTTAATTAAAAACTGCTCCTCTGAGAGTACTCTTAGGTCGACTGTTGATCAGGTCATTTTGAAAAGCTTAGACTGGGTAACCGTGAGAATTGAGGCATATTATTTTCAGAATGATTAATCAATTATGCATGCAAACTGGGCTTATGTCTTAAGCAACATTGCCTATTGTGCTTTGTATTTTCATTATTCTACCTCTGCAGATAATTGATAAAATCAAGAGAGACCCCTCAGAGGAAATAGAAATTTTGATGCGATATGGACAACATCCTAATATCATAACTTTGAAAGACGTAAGTGCCATTCTTCGATACATCTAATGACTATGCATATAAACCTCAGTATATTGTTTACTATTACCATAAACCCCCATTTTATGCAGAAATATTTTTACACTGCTATAGCTGGTAGCCTGGGATGCATATGAAAATAGGGCAGGCAATAATTAAACAATGAGGAATACAAAGAATGTTTGAGAAAGAGATGCGTAGACTCTACCTACTTTGCCTGGTAAATGGGGATCTACAAGAACATCTCCCTCCTTAGACCCATGGTGACATCAATGTATGCCCCTCCTCTCCTCAGTTCTTTCTCCCGCCATCAACTGCTCATTGGATCTGCTGAGAAACAATGGTGTTAATTTGTGTTGTTTGTTTTATGCAAAGTATCACTGAATGCCCCCATCAAAGGAACCTTTGTTTCATTTCTGTTGCTGCAGCAAGGTGAAGATATATAAGGATGAAACACGCACCATTTGTGTATACTGCCTGAGCCTTTCCCATGACATGAATAACTGCTGCATTCGCCAGTTTCAACCTAGTCACCAGGAGATGCCTTTGGAAAGCCTTAGAGGCATTCTTTCAAAAGGTGGCGAGTACTATCATAGTAACATGGTGTGCTTTACAGGCAAAAGTAGGCTGTAGCCCTTATGAATTGCCTACCCACTCTCACTGGGCTAGTCGTAATATTTTTGTTTCCATGTATTTATCCAAGTTTGCTTTGAAACTAGTGATTGTTTTTACGTCAACCACTGTATCTGGTAGTGAGTTCCAGTTGTTCACCATTCTTTGTGTGTACCAGTATTTTAACTTTTCTGATTTACATTACTCTCCCTGTAATTTATACTGGTGTGCTCTTATCCCTAGCTTATTCTCATTCGGTCTGAAATGTAATGTTTTTGCAAGTTCTGCATCCCTGCTTGCTTAAAAAGCCAGCATCATAGCCCCTCTAAATCGTCTCCTTTCCAAGGTAAACATATTGAAGTCTCGCATCCTCTCCTTTTAGCTTTTACCTTCCAGTCCTTTTATCTGTTTAGTATATCTTCGATGTATCCTCTCAATTTTGTCAGTCTCCATTGTTTGTATGGGTTCCAAACCTGCACTGCATTTTCTAAGTGGGGTCTTACCAAGAATCTATAAAGTGGAAGTAGCACCTTTCTAGCTCTGCTTGTTATATTGTGCTTAATACAGCCTGAATTTTGCTTTTTCCTTGCTAGCAACAGTATTTACATGTTTATTCCAGTTCATGTCATTACTGCTGCCCCCAAGATTTCTTTCTGAGTCACACCTCCTTAGTTCAGCTCCCTGAAAAGTATGTTTCTAGGGACGTGGATATGTTGTTCAATCCACACTTATTGGCAGGTTCCTTGCCGCTTTAAATGTTGCCAGAAGGCCTTCAAGCTGGCTCCTCCCACCCACCTGGGTGGTAAAACCCTCGGTCCCGCCCCCATGACACCAGATTTTCTTATCGCTGAGCTCAGGTTCCCTCCTTTAGCGCCCGCTAGGCCTGATCCACACTCTCGTTAACCTGAAACTAATTCTAAAATTTACAAGACCGGTCTTCGCCTTTCCTCATGGCTGCAATGGACAAATTGACTCCTGCTTTGTCGGTGCCCCTGTGGGCAGAAGATGTCCCGACTGATCTGCACTCCACATGCGCTACTGCCTGGGGCTTGGGCCACGATCTGCTGGTTTAATTGGTGCAGCTCCTCTCGGCTCGGGTCTTGAGGACCCCATGTTTGACTACTTGCACCTTGAGAAACGTGCACCACCGGTCAAGTCAAAGGAGGTCTGCTGGCTGTGTCTGTTGGCGAGCTCCACAGAACAGTTGGAGCAGATGATCACCCTCAAGGAGGAGGCGGCCCAGGCCACTTCTTCTTCTTCCTTGGTCACGGAATTTATCCCGCTCTCCTTGGGCTCTTCCTATACAGCTTCTTTTAAAGAACTTTGTCAGTCCTCCACCAAAGGAGAAGGACCATCGGACATTCTAGTCGGTCCAAGAAGAAGGACCTGTAGAAGTCCCACCGCCGGACGCTCGGGAGCGGGAGAGATCCCCTTCACCGGACCATCGACTTCGATCGAGGTTGCGGCTAAGGCCACTGGCTTCACGGTGTCAATGTCAGGTAAGCTGGCCGAGACACCCGACGACGCGGTCGAGATTTTTCTCGACCCATCGGACTGTTTGTTGACTGGAGATGCCAACCCTACTTCACCAGTTCCCCCAGTGGAAACCGAGGACTTGCCTGTGCCTCCTGTGCCGGAGTCCTCAGTTAAGGTCCCGGTACTAAGGGAGGAGCGGGTTTCCCCCGTCACCTCTCAGACCCACCCTCGGAATCCCCGAAGGTCTCTGTCTCTGTCTCGGTCCTCTTCCAGGTCCAGCCGATCCTACCGACGTCGGCGGTCTCTGTCTCGGCACATGGAAAGCGGCATCGCCGCTCATCCTCTTTGTCCTCTTCGGAGGATAGGCTCCGGCGCAAGTTGCATCGGGCGCCACGAGGACTTGATGTGGCAGCAGCTCTACTGTCCGGTAACAAGTCGACTATGGTTTTTTCAGCCATTAAGTGGCTGTCATCGAGCGGCCGTAAACCCATCGAGTAGTCGAGGAACTGCCACTGGCACCAGTTGTTCCGCCGAAACCAGCTGCTCCACTCATTGTGGTGGAACCTCCGCCTCCACAACCGAAGACTGTGGCTCCGACCAAGGATTCTCGGTCGGGGCAGGGCTTGCCTCATAGGTTGTCGGTCACCCTCACTCCCGATTGACCTCGACACGTGGAGGGTGGCTGAGGCGCTCGGCAGCTGTTCGCAGACTCCTCGGAGTCTGACGACAACTCCTCCTTGTTCTCCAGGCTGCTCGACCTGGAGTCTGCAGGGGGTCAGTCGGTGGACGAGAGCCCATCCTCGTTTTTGGGAATGCTTTGACTCATCTCAGAGTCTCAGAGTCTACTGGATGAAGCTTGAACCTGTTTCAAAACCGGCCAAGTATCCTCTCACGGAGATACTGGACCGAGGGGATTCCCCTACGGAGGCCTTTCCTGTGGCTGAAGCCATTGTTGGCCCGGCCCTGGAGTTGTGGCAGCGGCCAGCATCTTGTCCCACACCTTCGGCCAGGATGGCTCGAAGGTATGCGATCCCTACCGGTTCACTCTCCGGTTTCTCGGAGCACCCCTCTGTGGAGGGGTTAGTGACCGATATCGCTTTCTGTGCTCCGGGAGCGCTCGGGATGTGGACAAACTGCCTGATAAGGAATCCAAGTTGACTACCAGGCGGAAGGTATACACTGCTTCCTCCCTAGGCCTTCGCCAGGCTAGCTCGGGCCATTCTGATGGCACACTTTCACACGTTTTGGCCCTGATGATCATCTCTCGGCTGACCTTTCAGACGAAGGTCAGCAGGTGCGGGATCAGGGAAGGGCAGTAGCTAAACAGCAGCTCCAAACCTCGTTGGACATTGCTGATTCGTGTGCCCGGTCAGTAGCAGCTGCAGTGGCCATGCGTCGCAGAGTCTGGCTGCGGATCTCCACCTTCACGGCAGGTACCCAGCACAAGCTGACAGACGTTCCCTTCCTGGGTACCGACTTATTCGGGCCTGGGGTGGAGGGTCATCTTCAATGGATCGAGAAGTCCAATGCCACCTTGGACTCGGTCATGTCTGCCCAGAAGTACAAAGGCCGCTAGCAGCAGTGTAAGCCTCGCCCTTCTTCAGCCCCTGCGGCATGTCCATCCCAGCAACACCAGCATCAGGGCCAGCAGGCTCACACTTGGTGCCTCAAAGCCAAGCCTGCTGCTTCCTCCAGCAGGAAGCCTGGAGGAAAAGGCCCAGGAGGTTTCTCGACCGGTTCTTCCTCCAAGTCTGCTCAGTGATGGGTTCAGGGGTCGCTCCCAACCTCGTCACTCCTCCCCGGGTTACCCCCGTCGGGGGACAGCTCCACCACTTCCTTTCTGCCTGGTCTGCTATCACAACGGACCACTGGGTGTTGGAAGTGCTAGGCAGTGGTCTGCCTCTGGAATTTCAGCAGTTCTCCCCTATCGAGCCGCCCTTCACAAGTGCGGTTCTACAAGGTCCATCTCTGTCGGCTCATCGAGCCAACATTGCCTTGCTCCTCCAGAAGGAGGTGATCAGCGAGGTGGCGGACCCCCCTCCAGACCCAGGGTTTGTGTCCAGGTACAGTACTTCCTGGTCCCAATACGGACAGAGGGGCTGGCACTCCATTCTTGACCTACACGACCTGAACAAGTTCCTAAGGTCTCGCACCTTCAGGATGGTGACTCTGGCTCAGATCATTCCATCCTTGGAGCCAGGCATGTGGTTCTGTTCTCTGGACCTTCAGGATGTGTTTTTTCACATCCCAATCCATCCATCTCATCAGCGGTTCCTCCGCTTCAGAGCAGAGGGATCCCTTTATGAGTTCCGGGCCATGCCCTTCAGCCTCTCTCCAGCTCCCAGGGTCTTCACCAAATGCATGGCAGTGGTGACAGCATTCCTGCAGCATCGAGGGGTTCGGGTGTACCCTTACCTGGATGGCTGGCTGATTGCAGCCCCCTCCAGGTTGGAGGTGGAGCGGTCCAGGGATCTGGCCCTTCAGGTCTGCTCTCAGATTGGCCTTCTCATCAAGCGAGGCCAAGTCGGAACTCGTGCCATCGCAGGTGATTCAGTTCATCGGGGCCGAGCTCGACTCTCTTCAAGCCAGAACCTGGCTCCTGGTGGACAGGGCTGAGGTCCTTTCCTCCTTTGCACAATCATTTCTGGTTGGGCAATTGCTCCCTGCCCAGGACTTCCTGCGCCTTCTGGGCCTCATGGCGGCCTGCACCAGCTTGGTCCATTGGGCCTGCTGGCATATGCATCCCTTGCAATGGGGGCTGGCCCGCCAATGGTCACAGTGCTCCGGTCCTCTGGACCAGCCAGTGACGGTGACCCAAGAGATGTGGAATGGCCTACAGTGGTGGCTCGTTCCAGCTCATCTGCAGGAGGGTATCCCGTTTGTCCGCCCCGAGCCGACAGTCACTCTGATAACTGATGCCTCTCTGATGGGTTGGGGTGCCCATCTGAGGGAGCTCAGAGCCCACGGCCTCTGGTCCCCTCAGGAGTCTCGATGCCACATCAGCCTGCTGGAGCTTCAAGTGGTCCGACTAGCCCTCACTGCCTTTGCTCCATTTGTACGGGGTCAAGTGGTCCAGGTCCAGATGGACAACACCACGACCATGTACTACCTGAACCGACAGGGTGGGACGCACTCTTTGTCCCTGTGCAAGGAAGCTGTCCGCACTTGGTCTCTCATGATCAGCCTGGAGGTGGATCTCCTAGCCATCCATGGCAGGAGCCTCCAACAGTCTGGCCAATGCCCTCAGCTGGATAGGCGCTGCATCTCACGAGTGGTCTCTCCTGCCGGAGGTAGTACTAGATCTGTTCTCCCATAGGAGCACCCCTCAGGTGGACCTGTTTGCCTACAGGGAGAATGCGAAGCTGAGGCTGTTTCATGCCCGCCCCCCTCAGCAGGGCTTGCTGCAGGGGGATGCCTTCTCGAGGCCGTGGACCCCGGGCCTCTTCTACGCCTTCCCTCCATTTCCCTTGATCCACAAGGTGCTTCTCAAGGTGAAGAGGGACAACATGCAGGTGATTCTGGTAGCCCCAGACTGGCCCCGCCAGTACTGGTACCCAGATCTCCTCAGCCTCAGCTCCAGGCTCCCGAGGTGGCTTCCAGCCCGCCCGGACCTGCTCTCAGTCGACAAAGGGAAGGTTCTCCACCCACACCTTCAGTCCCTGCACCTGATGGCCTGGTTCCCGAGCGGCTAGAGTTCCAGGCCTTGGATCTTTCTGATGAGGTCCTCAACGTAGTTGAGGCGTCCTGTAAGGAGTCGACCAGAAAATGCTGTGCCTTCAAATGGAAGAGATTCTCCATTTGGTGTCAGGACAAAGGGTTGTACCCTTTATCCTGTTCCTTGGCTAGCATTCTGGACTACCTGTAGTCCCTTTCTCAGCTAGGGCTTCGGTCAACGACCCTTAAGGTACACCTGGCAGCCATCTCTGCTTACCAGGTGTGGGCCGGCAAACAGTCAGTGGCACAGGAGAAGGTGGTCGGTTGCTTTTTCAAAGGCCTTGATCACATATCCCCTCCGGTGTGAGAACCTCCATGGGATCTATTGCTGGTATTGGCTAAGCTCATGGGCAGGCCATTCGAACCGATGCACAGGTGTGACATCTCTCACCTGTCGTGAAAGACCGCCTTCTTGGTGGCTATTACGTCTTCTAGAAGGATGGGAGAGCTCCAGGCGCTTTCCATCGAGTCTCCTTATCTGGTCTTCCATAGGGACAAGGTTGTCCTGTGCCCCCACCCGGAATTCCTTCCAGGTGGTTTGGAGTTTCACCTAACCAGGTGTTGACTCTGCTGGTGTTCTACCCCAATCACACCTCGGAGGCCGAATATAGGCTCCATTCTTTGGACCCTAGAAGAGCGCTCTCTTATTATCAGGAACGGACGGCTGAAGTTCGGGGAGAGGTTCGCCAGCTGTTTGTCACCTATGCTGAAGCTGCACCTGGCAGACCTGCAGCAAAGCAGATGATAGGCAGGTGGGCCACCTCCTGCATAGATCTCTACTATAGGTTGGCGGGCATGGAGCCTCCCAAAGGGATAAGAACTCATTCTACCTGCCATACTGCTGCTTCGGTGGCTGCTTCTAGGGCCGTCCCTATCCAGGAAATCTGCAGGTCTGCTACCTGGAAGTCAGCACACACCTTCATTTCCCATTACCAGATTGACCTAGAGTCACGCTGGGATGCTGGCTTTGGAACCTCAGTTCTCCAGTCTTTATTCCCTAAGTAGGGGGTGCGTGCCTTGCCTCCCTTCTCCCGGAGAACTGCTAGGAGTCTGCCAATAAGTGTGGATTGAACAACATATACACATCCCTAGAAATACGGGTTGCTCACCTGTAACAGGAGTGGTATATGTTGTTCATCCCACCAACCACCATCCCGGCTTGACGTGCAACCTGGCTTCCAGCGGCTAGATCTGGTGTCACGGGCGAGCCGAGGGTTTTACCACCCAGGTGGGTGGGAGGAGCCAGCTTGAAGACCTTCCGGCCACATTTAAAGTGGCAAGTAACCTGCCAAGAAGTGTGGATTAACAACATATACCACTCCTATAACTCCTGTTACAGGTGAGCAACCTGTATTTATATTTGGGGTTTCTCTTGCTGAAGTGCATAATTGTGCATTTATCTACATTAAATGACATTCCTGATTTTGGTCATTCTGTTAACTTATTTGGAGACCTATTTTGTTAGTCTCTGTTCAGCGTGGGTAGCACTGTCTCACTTCATTGATCCTACTTGGTGACCCGTCATTCACCGAGACTGTCAATGACACTGCCCCACAGCGGTTGTCAAAGACAAATGAGAAATCCTTTATGTCTGCTTCTGCAGGGATGGATAAACAGAGACACCAGGGTAAACATTCAGAGGAATCCTGCTTGCTTGCTTCTCCCTCTTGCGCCAGGTCTTCACCTCAAGCTCCTAAATGTAAGTTAGAATCCCAGTGTGTGCAGCCTGGAGATATGCAGCCACCCCTTCACCCCCCCCTTGACCATCTCTGACACACCAAGGTAAGGATCTAGTTCTGATTCTCCTGCTAATAGTGGTATACAGCCTACTTTGCCATTATACTCCATTGGACATTGGTGTCATCGACCCTGGCCATCAGCCCGGGCCATGGGCATCAAGGACACACAGGTAGTTCTGGCCAGTGTCTAAATTATTTAGGCAGTTATTGCTGTCATCACTGCTGACAATCACAGCATTGTTGTCTCTTTAGGCCCATCCTCGATGCCAGGCCTGGGATTTCCAGGTTCAGCTCCCATCTTTGACCTGATGTCTCCTCCATCAATACAGCCTCCCCCGAGGTGGAGGGGAGGGGCCTGTGGAAGCCACTCGTCCACCTAATGAGGAAGAAGAAGAAGAATATAATTCTGATCTCCTAAAAGTGGAGGCGGATAATCTGCAATTGCTGAGGGCATTGGTTCTAGCTCCACACACACACATATATATATATATATTCCATATATATATATATATATATATATATATATTCATTCCATGGTCTTCTGCTAAGGATACTTTCTTACAAGCATTGCTGATGTTCATGCAGGAATCTCTGGGCTTCAAGTAAGGAAGAGGACTTGATCAAGAGGAACCTGTACAAGTTCTTAGAGTTCCACACTGAGCCTACTGTTGTTATTTCTCCATTCCATCCTGCTTTGGAGGATGCCACTGTGTCTATCTGGGACAGGCCCAGTGCCCTTCCTGTGTTCCCTGAAAGGTGGACAAGCAGTATCTGGATCCTACTATCAAGTAATTTTTATTCTTTTCAGGGAAAGGGAACATTGTTTAACCAGCAGTAGCACACTAAGCTGAAGCTTGTTTCCAGATGCAACCTGGGAGCACAAGGAAGTTAAGTTACTTGCTCAGGATCACACAGTATGCACCAAGGCAGCCGTGGGATTCAAACCCAGGTCTCCAGATCTGCAGCTCAGAGCCTTAACCCACTGAGCTATACTGCCTCCTTTCAGCCTGAGATTAATTCACTAGTCCTCATGGCTGCACTTGATAGGTCCAACATCCATGCCATATGAGCTCCCTTCCTTTTGATAAAGAATCCTGGAGACTGGATGTAATGGGTAGAAGTGCTTATACCCCTGCGTCCCTTGGTTTACACATTGCTATGTAATAAAATATTAAAATTGCCTGTGGAAGTCTTTATCTTCCATGGTGGACAAGCTGTATGATGGACCCACAAAAAGTGAGTCCAGTGGACTGTCACCTGTGGGTTTGCTACCAGAAAGCAACTCCTGCATTCCACCTATGACACTGTGGATGCTTCTGCCTGTGCTGCAGCCTCTGGCATTTGCCTCCAGCACTGTTTCTGGCTTATGGTTTCTGGTTTTACAACTGATACATCAATTGGTCCTTAAGGCACTGTTTCCATGATGTGGGAATGATTCAGGGAGACTTAATAATCTTAAAAAATGACTCTTTATTCTCTCAAGGCTCAGACAAAGCACTACCATAGCAGAGGCCAGGGTTCTTTTCATAGGCCCTTCTTGTGGTGATGACTGTCTGCCAAGTTGTGGGCCAGCAGGTACTCTGACCCCACGTCCCATGCCCCCTGGTGCCCATTCCCAGGTCCCCAAAGGTGTGGATGCTGTGCCATCAGCCTCCCCCGGTACAATCTGACTTTCTTTGCCCCTCCACTCTCCTCCTAACAAACCCAGGTATATTGGTGGGGGACAAGATCTCCCTTTTCCTGTCAAAGGAGATCAAGAGGGACAAATGGATCCTCAGAATCATTAAGACAGGTCATGTTCTGAAGCTGTGTCTACACCTTCACTGTATTCTCCTCCTCCTCCAAGATCTTGGGCCACCCCCCTTCCACTTTCTCCATATCAACATTCTGGACAGAAGTGCTGTTTTCTTGGCTTACAGACATTCGTGATATACATTGATGGGCTGGCAGTATAGCCTAGAGGCTAGAGTAATGAACTGTGAGCTTGGTACATCCAGCAGACCAGAGTTTGATTCCCACAACCTTCACTTGTATACTGTGTGACTCTGAGCAAGTCACTTAACCTCCCCAGTGCCCCCGGATCACCCCTGAAAACAGGGATTTGTGCCTAGTGGGCCTTTCCCGGTTACCAAAAACTAAATAAATAAATAAAATTTAGGGTTACTCCCTTCTGGTACAGATGCACAATGTGCGCATGATAAATTACATAAACAAAAAAGGGGGTACTGGCTCATATCCTAAGTGCAGAGATGCAATGAGAGTGTGGTGTTGGGCACATGAATTCTGACCGCTGTGTTTCTGCCCAGCTCACTAAAAGCCCTGGTGAAACATTTTCACAATTCACTAGCTCAGTATTATGAATGGGAACATTTGGACTCCATCGTAGATGACCTTTTCCAAAGATTGGGTTGGCTGTTGGATATTTTTGCGTCCCCACACAATGCAAAGCTGCAGTATTTCTACTTGCTGAGATGTCCTGGAGGTTTCTGGTGAGACACATTGATACCCTCCTTGAATGGTAGATTCCTATACCCATTTCCTCAGATCTCTCTACTTCCAACTGTATTAGTCAAGCTTCAGGCGAGTGGGACCCTTGTGATTCTAGTGGCTCGGTTCTGGCCCAGACAAATCTGATTTCTCCTGCTACAGCAGCAAGTGGTGGAACTAATTGTCCCACGTCCTCTTCAATTGGGACTCCTGTTGCAGAAAGTGGCTTTCTGGTGTATCCTAGATCTTTGATCCCTGCATCTCCATGCTTGGCTCCTGAAGGCGTCTAACTCTCCCACTTTCGGGTGTCCCCTAAGGTCACAGATGTTCTGCTGGTGGCTCAAAAGCTGTCTACAAGGCATGTCTACTCTCAGAAATGGAAACAGTTCAGTATCTGGGATGCCTCTGATTTCTTGGTCCCTTTTTCATGTCCACTGAGACAAGTTTTGGATTTCATCTTATCCTTATTAGTCTCAGACCTGCAGCACTCCTCTGTGAAGGTACACTTAGCGATCATTTCAGTTTGTCATGATCTTATAAATGCCAAAACATTAGCGCAACTTGAGATGTCCCTCAGATTCCTTAAAACTCACTTGCATATCCATCCCCCTGTCCATAAACCAGTTCCAGTTGGGGCTTCTTTTTAACAGTCTGTCACTTGTGACGTTTTTCTTGGAAGACACAGTATGTTGATTGCTGTCATCTTGGCATGGAGAGTGTCTGAGCTTCAGGCTGTAGTTGGGGAGCATCCATACCTTATTTTTCACCTAGATTGGTTCCATGATTCCATTCTTGTTTTTTCCTGAAAATCGTTTCTGAATTCACATTGAATCAGGCAGTTTACTGTACCTTCCAGTGCATTTCTCTTCCCCTTGCTTATAGAGGGGAAGTTTTGTTGTATTCATTGGATGTCAATAGAGGCTTACATTTCTACTTGGAGCATACTAAAGACTATAAGAAATCCTCTCAGCTTTTTGTTTCCTTGTTCCCAGGATGGTGGGCTCTCCTGTATCTAAACAATGTCTTACCAAAGAGTTGGCATCCTCTATTTCTTTTTAACAAACTATACGTGGCATGGCCACTTCCATAGCTTGCTTTCATAATGTTTCAGCAGGTGATATTTGTTCTGCTGCCACTTGGAGTTCTGTTCACACTTTCACTAAACCTTGTCATCTGGATAACCTCTTTCACATGTGAGCCAGCTCTGGCCTTGCTGTCCTTCAAAGCCTGCTGTCATATGGTTATGTTAATCCATGATATGGTTCCTAGCCCCCACTGTGCCTTTTGTACTGCTTGAGAATATTTACAAAGATGTGGCTCTATGGAGGGAGATGTACTCAAAGAAGTTAGTTCAGTTACTTATGTAACAGTAGATCTTTGAGAGAATCTCCTCCATAGAGTCACAGCTCACCTTTCTACCTTCCCCCTCCTGTGTTTTAGGTGGCTTTTACCGGAAGTCCTGCCTGCTGTCACATGCTGTGTACACTTCCATAGTTGGTCATATTTCTGGTTCCATCACCTCTCCCTTGTGCCTGGTTCTGGTCTCCTAGTTCCTGCTGGTATGATATATCCTCCAAACTTGTCTCTGGTGGCAAACTGGGGGGGGGGGTTACCCACATTATATAGCAATTGTCATAGAGACAGAAAAATAGAATTTGACGGCAGATAAGGACCATTTGGCTCACCTAGTCTGCCTATTTTCCCTACCTACTGTAACACCGCAGACCCTACTTGATCTCGGCTGTACCCCCTCCTCCCTGCCACTAAGGTTTCCGTATGCCTATCCCATGCCTTCTAGAATTCCATTAAAGTTTTTGCCCCTACCACCTCTGCTGGGAGTCTGTTCCAGGTGTCCACCACACTTTGTAAAAAATAACTTCCTTACATCTCCCCTGAGTCTACCCCCCAGCTTTATAGCATGGCCTCTTGTTCTTGAACATCTTTTACTCTGAGAAAGGCTTCCTTCTTGAACCTTATTTATACCATGAGTTATTTGAAAGTCTCTATTATATCCTCTCTCTCTCTCCTTTCCTCCAGGGTGTTCATATTGAGGTCCCTCAGTCTCTCCTCATAGGGCTTTTGATGTAGATCCTTCACCATTTTAGTTGCCCTCTTCTGTACCACCTCCACTTCATGTCCTTCCTGAGATGTGGTCTCCAGAACTGGGCACAGTACTCTAGGTAAGGTCTCATGAGTGATTTACACAGCAGTATCACCACCTCCCTCTTTCTGCTGGTGATACCCCTCCCTATGCATCCTAGCATCCCACTGCCTTGTCACACTGTGTGGGCCACCTTTAGGTCATCAGATATGATTACTCCCAGGTCTCTTTCCTGTTTGGTGGTCACCAGTACCACTCCCACCCCCCATTTTATACTCCACCTCTTTGTTTCTACGCCTCCAGAGCATGATTTTGCACTTCTTCACATTGAAATTCAGTTGCTACACTCCAGACCACTCTCAAGCTTTCTTGATCCCCCGGAGTGTTTGCCCTATTCCAGATCTTAGTGTCATGTGCAAAAGGCATACCTTCCCTTCTAGTCCCACTGCAATGTCACTAATGAAGACATTAAAAAGGAACGGTCCCAGTATAGATCCTTGTGGCACCCCACTGGTCACCCTCCCTTCCTCAGAGTGAACTCCATTTACCACCACCATCTGTCTTCTATCCCCCAACCAATTTCTTACCCAGTTTACCACCTTTGGACCCACCCCAGGCTGCTTAGCTTACTTACAAGTCTCCTATGAGGAATGGTGTCGAAGGCCTTGCTGAAATCTAGGTAGGCCACATCCACCTCTCCAGACCACTCTGATCTACTGTACTTCCCTGGTCACTCAGTCAAAGAAACATAACAGATTTATTTGACATGACCTCTCGATTGTGAATCCATGCTGCTACGGATCTTGTAAGCCACTGGATTCAAGATATTCCACAATCCTTTCCTTCAGTAGTGATTCCTTTAATTTCCCCACCACTGAGGTCAGGCTTACTGGCCTGTAATTTCCAGCCTCCTCTTTGCTACCACTTTTGTGAAGTGGGACTACATTTGCCCTCCTCCAGTCATCTGGGACCACTCCAGTTTTAAGTGAGTGATTGAACAGGACTGTCAAAGGTGCAGCTAGCACATCTCTGAGCTCCTTCAGTATCCTTGGATGTATCCTGTCTGGTCCCATTACCTTGTCCACCTTCAGATTTGCAAGTTCTTTCAGGACTCTCTCCTCTGTAAATGGACAGTGTTGGGTAAGTTACTTTTTCTATTACTTTTGGAAACTTGTTCCAGGAAGCTCTGTGCAGTCACTAGCAAGGATGGAGAAGTACTAGAACAAGTAACACACCTTACAGTTACAGTTACTTATTTCTTTTTATACAAAAGTAATACATAACTGTAACTGATTACATTTATCTGAAAGCAACTAGTAGCTAACCTGTTACTCTCAAAAAATGTAATCTGTTATAGTTTATTACTTTTGTATTGTTTTTGTATGGAATGAACTGTAACTGTAAGGTGTATTACTTTTTCTAGTACTTCTCCATCCTTGCTAGTGACTGCACAGAGCTTCCTGGAACAAGTTTTCAAAAGAAATATAAAGTAATAGAAAAAGTAACTTACCCAACACTGTAAATGGACTAGTGTCCACCACTCTACCATCGATGCCCCTGACACTTACCTGTGGACTCTCGCCATCCCCTACCTCTGTGAACCCTGAACAAAAGTATTTGTTCAGGAGGTCTGCTTTTCCATGGTCCCCTTCCACACACTCTCCCCCCTTCTCTCCTTAGCCTTACAATCCCTCCTGTGGCCTTTCGCTTCTCACTTAAGTATCTGAAAAATGTCTTGTCCCCATTCTTTACTGCCAGGGTTATTTTCTCCTCCAGTTGTACCTTTGCGCTCTTTATTGCTTTCCCTGCCTCCCTCTGCCTCTCTTGATACTCTTTCCTATCCTCCTCCCTCTGTGTCTCCTTATATCTCCTGAATGCTAACTTTTTTGCCTTTACCTTATTACTCACCTCTTTAGAGAACTGTAGGGATCTCTTTTTCTTCTTGCTTTTGCTCACTTGCCTAACCCAGAAGTTTGTTGCCTTCGCTATCCCGCTGTTAGGTTTTGCCCAGTGTTCCTCCACTCCACCTAAGTCCCCCCCCAGGACATCTCTGAGGCATTCCCTTATCTTTGTAAAATCGGCCCTCCTGAATGCCAGGACCCTTGCCTTTGTGTGATTCATTTCTGTCACAGTTCTAATATCAAACCACACCCTATGGTGATCATTGGTCCCCAGGTGGCCCCCCACCAAGACTTCTGCAACACTATCCCCGTTAGTGAGAACAAGGTCCAGAATTGCTCCCTCATGAGTGGGCTTCCCCACAAGTTGCCTGAGGAACTCCCCCTGCAGGCAGTCTAGGATACCCCTGTTCCTGGCTGAAGCTGCAGCTGGGATGCGCTGATCTACAGCCAACAGGTTGAAGCCCCTACCAGCAGCACCTTCCCTTATTTGCCCTCTTTTGGATGTCTTCCATCAGAATCTTATCCATCCCCCCCAACCCCCCTTGTGCTAGAGGTCTGTAGATCACACCTGTGCAAATAGCAGCTCCATTCACTGTCTCTAGGGTGACCCACAGTACCTCCGCCTCGGCCTGTGTTCCTTGTATCTCTGTTGCTTTTATGCTATCCCTCATGTAAAGAACCATTTATCTCCCTTTCTTATCCACCCTGTCCTTCCTGAACAGAGTATAGCCTGGTATGGCAATGGCCCAGTCACAGACCTCATTGCATCATGACTTGGTAATGGTGACAGTGTCTAGGTCAGCTTCTGCCCTAATGGCCTCTGGGTCCGGGAATTTATTTCCCAAACTTAAATCATCTGCACACATGGCCTTCCAAAATCTGTTGCCACCCTGCCTGCCTGTCAACCCCCCTGTTCCCTTTTGCCTTCTCTCCTTACCCCTTCTGCCTCATTCCCATCTCTCTTCATTTCTACCATTTTGTATTTCTTGTTATTGGGTACCCTATGGGATTTCCCTCCCTTAGAGTATTTTATACTGAATACTTCAGTTTGCCCGTGGGGGTAGTATGTCTCCCTGCTTCCTTCTGCCACCCCCTCTGTGAGTTTCAGTACTCACTGATGTAAAATTTAAACCACTCACTGAGGACTGTGGTTCCTCTCCTGGATGGATGCAGGCCATCTTCCCTGTATAGGCCTTTATCCCTCCAAATGAGACCCCAGTCCCCAATGAAGCCAAATCCCTCCTCTCTGCACCACTCCTTCAACAATTGGTTGAAGCTCCTGGTGTGGTGTACCCTATCCTCCCCCCTGTCATAGACAGGCAGCATCTCAGAAAAGGCCATTGAGCATGCTACCTGCCAAAGACTAATCCCCAATTCCCTGAACTCCTCCTGCACTATCCTAACTACTGCTGATGTATGTTAACACGGGCTGCCTCAGCTAGCAAAGGTTTTCGAGTTATCCTGATGCTGATGGTGTACAGTTCTAAAGGCGTAGCTGTATGGAGGAGATTCTCTTAAAGATCTACTGTTATGGCAATTAACTGAACTTTCTGCGCTGTTGATTGTCCTTCAGTTGAATCTTTTTTCCTGGTTGCTACAGCCCTCAAATGTAGAAGGCAGATGAGTACTGTAGCTGCCTGTACAGTGACTGCCAGTACTGCTTCTTGGGCTTTGTGCCTAGTGTCCTTCAACGAGGCCTTAACCAAGTCTAAGCAGTGTAGCCCAGGTAGAGAAGCAATGTGTCTGTACCATTAACACACTTAAAAGCCTGTAGTTATACTTGGAGACCACTATTAAGAGCAGTAAACAGGAAGTTGAACAGTGATCAAAGGCACCACTGATTTTTTTTTTTTTTTTCAGTTGTTTCACCAGGAGTAACACACTAAGCTGAAAGCTTGTTTACAGGTGCGACCTTGGAGCACAGGAAAGTTAAGTGACTTGCTCAAGGTCACACAGCATGCAAGTGAGGGCTGTGGGATTCAAACCCAGGTCTCCAGATTTGCAGCTCAGAGCCTTAAACCACTGAGCTATACTGCCTCCCAGTTTGATCTGGGTGATAGCTAGTGTCCATGTACAGTAAGAGGACTCTGAATATTGAACCACTCCCTGAAGAAGTTGAAAGGTGTTTTGTAAAATGCTTGGGTGATATTTAAGTGGCTTCTTGTACATCTGCATTAAATTTGATTTGATCATTATATGGTATGAGAGAAGCTTCATCTCTGCTGTTGCTTCTTTTGAATCAAGACATCGAAGATCAAAATGACTACTTAGAAACACTCCGAGTTACTGGCTTAACACTACTTTTGGAGCCAAGGCACTCCTCCCTGGGGCTGTTGTTGAATTCACAATATTTCAGTGTCACAGTCAGAGGTGGCACACCAAATACTAATCCAGGACAAAATACTCTTCTTGTAATATACATTTGAAATGTGATCCCCTCCAATCATATCGAATGAGAAATGTTCCTTTTAATCTCCTAAATTTTATTTTTAATAATAAATAGTATCCCTAATGGGGTTTTCCTGTTGAGGATGTATTTTCAGCTCTGAAACCCAACTTTTCACTGGGCCCTGTTGGTATCCGTCCCAGATTCATTAAATAACTTGCAGTATCACTGTGCTTACCATTCACATTAATGTTTAATAAAGTCATATGAGCAAGGTGAGGTCCCTTCTTACCGGAAGGAAACTTTTATAATGCCAGTACACAAACAAGCATTTGTCAATGCTGAATGTTTGCTTGCAGATACTAGCATTGGACGTGGAGGAGTTAGACAAATGCAAAATTGGAGTGGCAGTGAAGTATTGGACTCACACCAATCCCACCTCCACCCTGCAGAGATGGACAGGCATTGGGGTGTACCTGTGGGTCGTTGCCCATAATGCTCATGGCATTTCACCTCACCCTAGCCTGTAGACACCGACAAGGGTTGTGGTGTGCCTTGGGGTGTTCGGCTTCACAGTCACCCCATTTCATAAGGACATATGCTGAAATGGGTACAGTACAGGAGAATGGGATGAAGTCTGAGGCTGAAGAGTGCAAAGCGCACCTCGATGCCTGTCACTGGCTTCAGGATGGGGGTTGGATGGCATGAGCATTACAGCCGGTGATCCAAAGTTACACCTCTGATGCCTGTCAGTCTGTACAGGGTGGGACGTTATGGTTAGAAACCCTAATGCCCCTGACGTGTGTTGGTATTTGCACTACAAATTTTAAACATGGTATTTGTGTGACCCCCACCTTGTGAAAGCATTTGGGACCTCTTCTCATGAACAGTGGCAGTGTGATTTTGTTAATGTGTCCTGAACTTCGAGTTCCCACAGCGACCGTGCCATTCTGCTCCAGATGTGCGAAACACACAGATCAGGCAGGATGTGAAGAATGACAGCTGTACCATCCATAGGAGGTGTGAAAGATGGAATGTTGAAAATCTGTAGTGAAAATATTAAAATGCTCAAGTTCCAAACGTACATGGAAACTGCGCAACACATGCTTGTTCCGCAGTCATTTAGTGGAATTATTTCACCAAATTTTCAACGTAGGCATTTTATGACCTCTGCTCATGAACACTGTCACTATGATTTTCTTAATCTGTCCGAAACATTAATTTCCCACAGTGACCGCGCCATTGTGCACCAGATGTGGAAACACATATTTCGGGCAGGATATGAAAAATAACAGCTGTACTGTTAATAAGGAGGTGTGACAAAATGCCAGCATTGAAAATCTGGAGTGAAAACATTACAAATTTGCACACTTCCGAGCATATGTGGAAACTGTATAACACATGCTTGTAACACAGTCATTTTATGGACTTTTGTCACCAGATTTTCAACATAGGAATTTTAGGTCCTCTGCTCATGAACAGTGTCACTATGATTTTCTTCATGTGTTCTGAACACTGATTTCCCACAGCGACTGCGCTATTCTGCGCCGGAAGTGCAAAAACACATTTTGGGCAGGATGTGGAAAATGACAGCTGTACTGTTCATAAGGAGGTGTGGAAAATGCCAGTGTTCAAAATCTGGATTGAAAATATTACAAATCCACGAAGCTACGAGCATGCATGGAAACTGCGCTACGCACACTCGTAAAACAGTCACTTTTTGGATTTTTTCCACCAAATTTGAAACGTAGGCCTTTTTGAGAGCCCACCTCATGAACACTGGCACTGTCATTTGTTAATCAGTCCCAAAAGGTGATTCTGCGTAGTGACCATGAAATCAGCTTATGGGACCGAATAACGCCATGACAGTGACTGAATTCAGGAGGAGGGGTCCCAATAACCCCATGTTGAACAGTTGGTGCCAAAATTCCCCAAAATGTCTGAGATATGCACCAAAGTTGGAAAAAATACCTATTTATGCCATTATACAGCTTACTGGCATTTCTTCAGTTTGCGGTCGGCTTTGAAGAGTGCAGACGTGTTCCCGGTCCACCGAATATCATTACGCTGGGCTCCGGAGTAAGTATGGGGTGAGGGGGTGTGGGAGGCAGGGTGCCAGGAGGGTGGTGCGGGTTGGGGAGGGCCACAGACGAACGAGGGACCATTTTCTGTTTTATAGGGTTAAAAAAAAAACATTGCGGACTGCTTTTTATTTTCAGAGACATTTGGCTTGCTGCCTGAGTGTTTTTTGGGGGTGGGGGCTGTAGTAGACAGGATTGGGGTGCCCGTTGGCAAAGAAAGACTGTTGGGGCACATGATGCCGAGGGGGAATGGGCACCCCCTCGGCGTACAACAGAAAGTTGGGGTGGGGACTTTATGCCAATGGGGACTGGGCTCCCTGTCGGCAAATGAACTGGGTCCGGGGCATGCAGAGGGCAAGGTACCGTCCTGCAAAGACGGGTCACTCCCTAATTGCAGTGGAATGGCTGACACTGCAATGACGAGGCGGCTCCTGATTGCAGCAGCGAAAACGTTTCAAGGTGGTGGCATGCTGGCTGAACTAGTGTCAGCAGCAGTGTGCCACCACATTGGGGGAAAGCGGGCCAAGCCTCAAAAGGCACTGGGGTCATTGGCCCCCACAGTGCCGCACCTCCAAAACCCCGCTTCTTTCCTAAGCTGTACCAAAGTGTTTTTTGTGCATGTGCAAGCAAACATAAAATGGAAGTAAATTCTTACTGGGAAATTATAGGCTAATAACCCTAACTTCAGTCCCTTGCAAAATAATGGAGAATCTAATAAAATCAAAATTGGACAGTAAAGTTATTGTTAAGGTTATACAGGATACTAGCCAGCATGGTTTTTACTCCAAGAAGATCTCGTACCACCAACCTCATTAGGTTTTATGATTAAGTAAGTAATAGTATGGGTAAGGGTATCCCAGTGGATGTGAGCTTCCTGAACTTTAGAAACGCTTTTGACATGGTGCCACACTTATGAGCTAATACACAAGTTAAAATACAAGGGATTTAACTTATTTCTTGTCAAGTCAGTGGAAGCATGGCTAACTGACAGAATTCAACAAGTCAGAATAAATGATAACCTGTCAAGGGAGGGAATAGTTAGCAGTGGTGTGCCACAGGGTTCCATTTTGGGACCATCACTGTTTGGAATATTTGTAGAAGGCATACACATTAACTTAATAAATAGCATACTTAAATTTGCTGATGACAGCAGAGTAAGTGCTAAAGTGGACACACATGAAAAATATTAATCCCTAGTCAAAGATCTAAGACATATTGAACAGTGAGCTAAATGCAATAAAATGCAGTTCAGTATGGAGAAATGTACTGCACTTCACATTGGAAAACATAACCTAGTGAGAACATCTTCTCTGAATGGGGTTTCCTTAAGATCAGTTAAGAAGGGATGTGATTTAAGAATAATAATACTGTAAATGATGCGTTTATTCCACTTGCCCATTGTAGGAGGGTAACACAAACTGCCAACAGACTGATAAGTTCCATCAAAAAATCTTTTATACCTAGAAATGAGCACTGTCTAATTCCACTATACAGATCTTATGTAAGACCACATTTAGATTATGGGTCTCCCTTTCAGTGTCCGTACGTTAAGATGGACGTAAATCCCTTAGAGAGTGTCCAGAAGAGGGTTACCAGGTTTATACCTAGAGTAAAGGAAATGTCCTATATGGAAAGACTGTCAGAGCTGACTCTGTTTAGCCTTGAGAATAAGATAAAAAGAGGCGATATACTATTGCTTTTTAAATTTGGATCTATCAGGCTAGTGTGATATTATTATCGCCAATGGGCAGGTAAACCTTAGGTCAAACAATAAACAGTTGAGAATTCCAATGTCAGACACCACCAAGCAGGATAACTATTTCACAGCAAAGGCCCCCTCGAGTGTGGAACAATTTGCCATATTATCTAGTTAATCTCACATCATTTGATAAATTTAAGGCAAGCTGATAAACACTTGAATAATTTAAAGGGACCATACCCCCACTGGGAGTGGGATACCATCTCAATAGGCAAAAAGCCTTCTTCTGTCTATACCACCAAGTAAAACTGAGTAAACAGAGTAGTAAATTGCAGTTGTGTGCTGTGGCATTATATGAAACACATTCAGTGAAAAGAGTAAATAGTACACAAGTACGTTGTAATGCTTTACGAAATGATGAACTGAAAACTATCTTAAAGCCTGTAATATATGTAACTCGTGCTCACTGTTTCACAGTGCTGTTCATCTATTGCTATGTAATCCCGGGTCGCCCCTGAAAAAGGGACCTCCGGGGCCCAGTGGGCTTACCCGGGTCCCCAAAATTTAATAAATAAATAAAGTGTACGTGCAGGATAAAAGCAGCCAAACAATAAAGTACATTTAATTAATTTAGCCCTATACATGACATCAATTCAGTATCAATCCTGTATAGCACAGATCAATCTGGCATTCAGTAAACAGTTCACAATACAGTGACAGTGTTGTCAGAAGCCCAGATGTTAATAGCATATTTTGTTAATTTGTTTGCCCTGGGCCCAGAATAAAGTGCATACATATAATCACATCAGTCAACAGCATGTTTGTCAAAGCAGAAGCTGTTAATTAATAACCGAGTAGCACTTCATTTATAATTATATGTAAAAAGATGCAGGACTAGAGAACTTAAAACTACTACTGCAGAAAGAATCACAGTTGGAAAAAGTGCTAATAAAATCTCCAGGCAAACAGTGTTATTTTAGTTATATGGATAATTTTTGTATTTATCTTTCAACACTTTTGTGGGAAAGCCTGAAAAAGTAAGGATGCATAGGGATTGCTAGAGGGGAGAGCATAATGTTCACAAATTGATTAAGGGCATAAGATTAATGAGAATTATTTTCCAAACTACATAGTTTATAATTAATGTGCATTATTACCTGAAGTCAGCAAAAGTAAACAAAAATAAATGTATAAACCTTTTTTAATATATTTTATTAATTTTTTTATTATAATGTTTGCAAACAGAAGTGTTTAATTCGTCACAACATATAAATATACTATCCACTAACCGCAGTCCTTTTGAATTATTAAAGGCATGCCAAGTTAGATAGTATATATAAAAATTTAACATTTGGATGTTAGTAGACTAACGCACTGGGATGGAGCCACAAAATAATGCAAATCAGCTGTGGTCTAAGGTTGTGGTTCTGTAGCTACACTTTCTTACACATTCATTCCATACATTTAAAGTGATATCTCCCTCCCTATAAAGCATGCATGTATTATACCCTTAATGAAAGTGATGAAAAGGAAAAAAACAAAGATTAGGTTACTTAACAGTATAAATTTATAAGTACATTATTTCCATAGAGTCCAACATGTCTTTCTCTGAGCTAGTCATAGAGTGTGTGACGTCATGGTCAGAGGCGGCCTAATACTCCAATTGTATATAGATTACAAGCTGGTCAATTAAAAAAAATGTGTGTCTTCCCCTCTTTAATATTTTTAACATTTGGAGGCAGTAATCGAGAATGTAAAAATTGTTTTAAGCAGTCTTGCAATGTTACGCATCAATAAAAAAAGAAAATAGCATTTATGCAGTCTGTTACAAAAAATTTTTATCAATACAGTATGTTTGCTGTTTTTTTTGGCAGTGTCCTAACTAAAAAACATGCATTGATAATATATTCAAAAGCAATTTAAAATAGTATTGATACATATAGAATAGTTTTGATACATTAACATTGTATCAACAGGACTGATTCTTAACACACTGACTCCAAGCTTTTATTTAAAAAAAAAAAGTCTTAGGTTTTTTTTCAGCTATTTTTTTTATAGAGCCTGACCAAGACAGTAAGGGAAGATGGTGACTGGAGGAGGTGGAGGGAGGGCTGTGCTGGTCACCCACCGTGGGACCCTTAACAAATATATATACTTGTGTGACTGTGGGGAGGAGAGGGAGGTGGCATGGGTGGCAGAGGATGGGTGGTTCATTTTATGCAGTGAGCTTGGTGGGGGGAAGAGAGTGGTGGGATACGTATGGCACAGTGGTGGGATGAAGGGTTCTATTTTATGATTATCTGGTGCCAGGTTTGGGGTTCCATTGCCCTTGGTGTTGGGTGGTCAACAGTGGGATTGGGCACCTGGTGTAGGAATTGGGAGTGTGCAGGAAGTATAGCAATCCCCACCGTCCACATACCATGTTCAATGTTTATTATTTATTTATTTTCACTTTTTTGCTTTTTTTACACCCCTAACACTGGGATTGGGCAACCAGTAGTAGAATTTATTTAGTAGTATATTTATTTCTTAGGCACCCAATCTCACGGGCTCTGTGCGGCTTACAAAACAGAACACATCCGATAAAGCAGCATAATAAATAGCTTTCAGTAAATTATAGTGTAGATTTAATAACAATGTAGAAATCAGTTGTATAAGCCCTGATGAAAAGCTATTGCTTTAACCCCTGCTTAAAACTATTTACTGAGGGGGCCTCCCAAAGCTCTCACAGAAACTGGAGTGACCACTGCAAAAGCACTATCCCCAGAGAGCTTGCCAGTGCAAACGCACTATCCCCAGAGAGCTTGCCAGTGCAAAGGCACTTTTTCCAGGCAGCTGTAAGTGAGATCTGGGGACCCATCAAGAGACCCACCTCCAAAGAGGGGAGAAGGCAGTGAGTAGCGTATGGACACAGGAGCTCTTTTAGGTAGTTTGGACCTAGATCACGTAGGGCTTTGTATGTTTACAAACCTGTCTCGAAGGAGATGTGCCACATCACAGTCATCCAGTGCAGTGTCCATAAAGCATGAGAGATATGCTCAGAGTGAGAATCTCTGGTTGTCAGTCGAGCTATGATGTTCTGCACCAGTTGCAAGTGATGCATCGAACCTCCAGATAGCTTGAGATAAAGAGCATTACAGTAGTCCATTCTGGATATCACAAAGACATGCACAAGGGTCTTTAGGTCATGAGAGCTAAGAATGGGCTTGATCCAAGCAATCTTCCTGAGATGAAGAAAACCACCACAGATCACAGCTGACATCTGATACCCTAGAGTCAAGTTATGGTCCATGACGATGCCCAAATTCTTCACTCTATCTCTGGCTGTAAGCTGAGTGGCCCCAAGAGGTAATCCAGCCCAGCCCACAACTCCATCCAGCTGCCCTCCAGATACCCGAGTCCACCAGTAGCACTTCAGTCTTGTCTGGATTCATCCTGAGCCAGCTGGAGGCCATCCAGTCATTGATCACAGACAGGCAGTCATTAAGCACGCCCACTGCAGTTTTCATATCAGGGCAAACACAACTGAGTATCATCTGCATAACAGTGAAACTGCAAACTGTACCTACAAATCACTTCTCCCAGTGGCAGCATGTGCACCGCAAATAACATGGGGGTCAGAATCAAACCCTGAGGGACTCCACAAATCAGGGCAGCTGGTTGAGAGAAAAAATTCCCCCATGCAACCTGCTGCACCCTTCTGGACGGGAACGACCGTATCAGAGGAGGTGGGGAAGGGGATCCAGTCCATCTCCTCTGACACCAGGATTTGACACCCAGTGTCTGAAAATGAAACTCGGGGGTGAGAGCTGTGCCTCTGAAAATGGCAGGATCAACCAGATAAGTTTTCTTTTTAAATGAATTTTTGTAAGTTATGGCTGGATCAACCAGATAATTGTATACAGTGTGGGACAGCTATATAGATTTACTTATGGCTGTTGGTGCCAGCCTGTGTGTGCCAGGTGTGTGTCTGTGTGTGTGTGTGTGTGTGTGTGTGTGTGTGTGTGTGTGTGTGTGTGTGTGTGTGTGTGTGTGTCTGTGGGGGGTGGGGGGGTCAGCCTGTCTGTGCCAGGTGTGGAGTGATCTCACTGCTGGTGGGATGGTTCTGAGGGATGGAAAGTAGTGCAGGTGTGTGGTCATAGTGGGATGCATGTGGTCATTGTGGGATTATGCATGGTCATGTGGTGTGCTTTATCCAGTCAGGGATCCTGATTTTCACTGATTTTTCTTACCCATTATATATATATATAATAAGGTGCAGTCACGCCTGTATATTAGGGTTGAGTAAGCACTTCTGTGTTAAACCCAGATTTTTGCACTTTAATAATTGCATCTGCTTAACTGATTTGCCTGAAATTTGGTAGATGTGGAGTCTGGGCCAGGGTCTCAAGATCTAAAAATTTTGTGTCAGTCAGTTTATGGGGAAGCAAAGTTTATTTATTCATTTGTTAAGCAGGTTGGTGTACTGATCCAAGGACCTTTTTCAGGCACGGCCCGGGCCAGAGACTGGTACATGCGGTGAGAGGTAACAGCAAGGACAATAAAGTGCACAGAAATAGAAACAGTAACTGAAACAGGTACAAGTCTGATGAACGTACAGTCGGGAGATAATTAACAAAATAGGTACAATAAAAAGATATTTCAAACAAGGTGTACATAATAAATAAATAAAATTGTGCTTGTGCAGCGGCAGTCTCTGCACCAAAGTATTAGGCATTGGCAGATACAGGTAGAGCTAAAGAAATTCACAGGCTATATACAAATAACAGTTAGCAAGGTAGCAGGGAACAGTCACTGGGATAAGGTGGCGGCCAGCCAGCCAGTTTCAAGGTAGGAGAAGAGGTAATGGCAAGAGTGGGCACTCCGACTTTAAACAAAGCAGCCTGCATGTCATTCAGTCTCCTAAGCCTCGTTGGGCGTCGCCACAACTAGGGTTTGAGAAGGGATGCCATCTACCCGCTCCTGATTGCCACAAGAGTAGCATCCCCTGAGACCATGACAGTCTTCCAGCTCCTTCACCCCTCTGCCTTTCTTATTGCTAATTGGGTGGCCTTCTGTGGAGAGATGAAAAAATAACAGTCATGCTGGGAACTGTGACTTTGAACAGTGCCACTCTTCACTTCACTGCATGACATGCGGACTCCTAAGATCTGCTGGGCATCGCCATACTTAGGGGTCAAGAAGGGACACCATCTGCCTCCTCCACTCTCCCAAGTGCCACAAGAATAGCTGCACCTGAGACCACTATAGTCTCCCAGCTTCTCCTACCTCAGCCTCTCCTACCACCATTCGTCTGGCTTCTTGCAGAGAGTGAGCGGAGCAACACTGCTCCCTCTTAAGCGGCAGACAACTAGCGGTCGTTCACACTGAAGTCTGCCTGGGAGTCGGCCGAAGAGGCAGAGGGTGGTCAACCACTCTGCCTGATCCAATGATTGTTCCAAGATTTCCAATGCACATCGTTCTGTTTAAGATGACATCTGTTTGATTTTCTACATCATTTGCTACTGCCTTTTGCAGGGTACTGTTACTTCCCTGTTTTAGTCATGGTTAGGCAACCAGCCTTCTAATGCACTGCTATTATTCTGCCTACTGCTGGTTGGTGTCATTTCCTTGCTGTAGTTATGTTTCAGTAACTGGTGTAGTAATGTACTGCTCAAATTATACTATCTGTTGCAGTTTAGCGTTACTACATTGCCCTACTGCCTCTCTGTTCTGCCCTTCCTTAGTCATACCTGTATTGTTCTATCCATTTGGGTGCAACTCACATTGTCATTTCTCAGTACTAGCGTTACCACTCCCAGGTGTAATCCTTACTTTTTGCTTACTCCCTTTCTGTGTGTGGCTCCCATACTCCACTCCACTAGGGTCTCCCCTCTCTCTCTCCCTCCTTGAGTATATTACACCCCTTCCATTGCAGACCTCCCTTCCAGGTACAACCTACTAATTTAACAGCCTCTGTATGCCTGATGAATCAGGGGAACTACTTAATACCGCTCCATTGTGCTGTTAGTTACCCTCACTGCCCTTCCCCTCCTAATCCTCCTCGCCTCCTCCTCCTCCTTCTCCTCCTCCTCTCTTCCTTCCTCCTCCTCCTGTCTTTTCCTTCCCTCCTCCTCCTCCTCTCCTGTCTTCCCTAGGCCTGGCCCCCCGACACTCCTCCTGGCCTCTTGGGTGCAGCCTTCTTCCTTCCACCTGGATCTACCTTGATGCACTCAAGGTCTTCCTCCTTCCCCTGCCCTCCCTCCACTTCACTCAAGTGTCTCATAGGCTCCCTTAAGCTCCTTGTCTTCTTGCTTCTCATCCTAGCAGATGATGCTATACTCAACCCAGTCCTGCCCTGACAGCTGCCTCTCCTCTCTCCCAAAGTGTTGAGAGTAGCCCATGTTAACATCCACAGCATCCTCTGCAAAAATGACCTTCTGCAACCCCGAATTTAAATCTCAACATCCTGGTGATGTCAGAATCTTGGCTGTACTCCAAGATCCTGGATACTGCCATATCCATCCCTGGTTTCTCGATCATCTCACAGGATCGTACTAAAAGGGGCAGAGGTATAGCAATCTACCTTTCCTCCTGCACCCAAATCAAACCTGTATTATCCGTCTCCTTTCCTTCCACCTATGAGATGCTCCTCCTGAAATTCTCCCTCCCCTTCTCCATCCCCATATTCATTACTGGAATCTCTTGCTGCCCTAGCATATCACCCACACTGTCATCACATGCCTCCACCAGCAAGCTGCTCATCCTAGGTGACTTTAGTTTTAATTGCCTCTCATTCTTCCATTGTAAATTATTCCAGAACATGAAATCTCTCCCATTTACCTAACTGATCTCTGATCCCACCAGACTCGACCCAAAACCCATAACCACTCCCTTCTGGACTGGATCCTGTCCTCCCATCCCCACTGTATTGTGCATACTGGTACCCTCCCTAACACTCTCAGTGACCATCATATGGTTTACAGCATGTGTAAGATTCACCACCCCAAAGCCCCCCTAAATCATCCAGATTAGATCCTTACAATCCCTGGATCTGTCAACTATATGTGCTGACCTGTTGTCAACCGACTGGTCCCCCATACTAGCTGCCAGCTACATTAATATCTCTCTTGAGTTTTTTAATTCCAAATTCATGTCGATCTGGTTTTGTAATGCGTCCCATTGTGGAAAACTCGAATTTGTGGTCACACCTCCCTTGGATCACTGTGGAATTGCTGGCTTGTCACCATGCATGTGACATTGCCTTGCAGACCCACAAGTCCACTGGCTTCCCAAGTGAGCTTGCTAAATTCAAGTCACTTCATAACACCTGTACCAGACCTACTAGGCTTCCGAAAGCTGACCGCTTTGCATCCACTCTACAGAACAAGCTTAACCACCCCCCAGAGTTCTGGAAGGTCTTTCACACCCTCTTCACCCCACCCTCCAAGCCCCCTCCCCCATCCTTGTAGAGCAGCTCTGCACTTCAGAATTTGCTTTCATAAATAAGATGTTTCAGCTGTTACAGTTTACTAGAGAATACTTTTTTTTTCACTGTGTGTTCCTTTCCAAGATTTGCAGTACATCTTGATAGTCCAGCTGAAAAGTCTGTATAGAAAGCATTTGTAAACATTTGCCTCGCCCCGTTAATCTTACAGTAACTTTGTTTATTACATCATAGTGCTCACCATGGCAACAGACTATGATGACATAAAACAGCTATTGTGTGGTTAGCAGGGGAGAGTCATGTAACCCCTAAGTGGCGCTATCCCAAAGGCTACTACCCCTGCCTGCTTGGCTAGTAGCAGGTCAAGTGGCCTGGGTAATGAAACGAGTGCCTGCACCTGGAGGTCAGGGTTGTTAGTGGTCAGGCTAACCTGGGCACAGCCCTCCGGGGCACTGTAACCCCCCCTTTCCCTTCTAGTGGCCTGAACAATATACAATAATTACTTTCACAATGACTCTTATTCACTAGGCAATTACCCACACTGTTTGCACTTACCACCAGGGCTAGTCCCTCTAGCTTGACCCTGGGGACCCCTTGTAAAACAAGGTTAAGCACAGCAAATAGCAACAGTACAATACTTTTGGCACAAACTGGAACCACAGTCAGGTTAAATGCAAACAAAGTTAAATCTGATTTATTCAGGGGACTTGAACAAGGGAGGGGCGTAATCAGGTTGATTTGCTTAAAAGCTATATTAATCAGACAGTTATGCATGCAGTTCAGAGTCCCTACACAGTCACACACTCTGGGTACCCAGGTAGGAAAATGGTGGGCTAGCCAGGAACGTTGCAGCTGGTTGGGGCCCTGTGATGGAAGAAAGCAACATTCACAGCACACACTATTTGTAATCCGGAGTCTGAGGGCTCAGTTCGTGAAAGAAAAGGCAACAAGACAATCAGATGACAGCACTTTTGGATTTAGCTGTTGTTGCAGGGGAGCTACCCTGATGTTTACTCACGACACCCAATACTGGACACAGGCAGGATGAAATTGAGACTGCTGGCTGTTGAGCTGGAGTGCCCGGAGAAGCAGGGCCCACACGAATCAGAGGTGTCGTTCCTGTTCAAGGCGTTGAGCAGGGGGCTACATCCCCAGGCCGATCTCTCATTGATGACTTTCTCTGCGTAGGAGGTATTCTGGCTGGGCCAGTGTAGCAGGGCCCAGGCAAATGGATACGGATTCAGTCCGTGGAGCTGGATACAGCCTCCAGCAAGCAAAACACAGTTCAGACTAGACACACAGTGGGGAACCAAATCACGACCCACTATAAGCACACAGCACATTCACATGTAAGGAAATTCTACTGTACCAGGCAAATGGCTCTCCGGTCGCAATTACAGAGTCTCTGCACAATCCGGGAGTTCAGAGGTAGCTGGAAGTCCTGACAGGCCGATCACATTCAGCAAATCTTCAGTCTTCTTCAGGTTAAAGCCTGGTCACAATTCAGTGGCTTAATTCGCTCTCCAAATTCGGATTCAGTCCAAAAAAAAGCACAAGTTCCCTATCAGGAACAGCAGGCAGGCATGCAGGCCAAACTCAGGCCTTTCCACAGTTCTCCCATGCGAATCCACTGTGGATTGCTGCTCAAACTATCTCGAGCTGTTACTTCTTCACTTCCCAACTCCGATCTAACTGAAACTGCAAGCAGTGTGAGACTTTCCCCAAGATCCAAAAGTTTTGGTTGGCTGATCTGTGTGTCAGTTACAACAAGGGCTCCCCATCCAGGTTATTTTAGGTGCCAACAGCCCAAAACTGCAATTCCTACAAGTTTTGGCCCCACCAAGCCCCTATAGGCAGGCTCCATTTTAGAGTCCCAAATGTACTGATTGGCCCATTTTGCAGTCCAGGACCAAGACCATGGAAACAAACAGAACTGTCCATGCTGCAAAGAAGGCAGGTTAGAACAAACTGCAATATTATTACTACTCTAACAAATGATCAGCAAACAAGTACATCTTCTAACAGAGTCCCTCTCAGATTAATTATGACTGCAATCCAGGCAGCTCTTAAAGAGACAGTACACAGAGGCTATACAGGCACTCTCTGGCAATACATTTAAACTGCTAAAACGCAGGACACCAGCCTGGCAGTGAGCATTTAAGCAAGCTCAAGGAAGACGTTTCGGGAACCCTCATTTGAAGGGGGGGGGGGGTTACAGTCAGATACATTTTGAAAGACTCTGTGAAGTAAGTGCAGCATTACCTACAATGTTTAGTAGACCAACAGCAGGGGAAAGTAAAACAAAAATAGCAAATCACAAGAAAACAATAAAGTTGAATATACTTGGTGAAAATCTAGTGTTTTTAAGCTTTTTATTATAATGGAGATTTGCTTTTAAGGTGGGTGACTCCCCAATCTTGCCTTATCTTTTAACTCCTTTTTCACTATTTGTGCCCTCTCCCTCCTTCCCTCCATCTCCCCACCCTCACGCCCCCTCCCTTTTTGCCTCAACCCTCTCCCCCCCCCACCATCCCTTCTCCTACTACCCTGCCACTACCTCTGCTACCCTCAAGGTCTTCCTAGCTGTTAAGCTGCACAAACGAAGGAGCCCCGATGATCTTGACCCCAAGCTAGTGTCTCGGTCTGCCTCAGTCATTGCCCTTTCTGTCACCCTCCTCTTATACATCGCTCTTTGTCACTTGCCTTAGTCTCTGATGTGTGAAAGTAGGCCACAGTCATTTCCCTTCCCAAAGGGGGGTGACACTCCCTCTCTGGCAACTACCCTATCTACCTTTCTCCCCTCCTTCCCTTTCCTTGACAACAACTCCTCCTTCATTCCCTTCCAGTCTGGCTTCAGGAAATCCCACTCCACCACCACCTCCCTTGGCTCACTGACTCATTCTTTCTGGCATGAACCAGTGGCTGATCGCCACTGCCATTTTTGTTGACCTGGCCAAAGCCTCCAACCCTGTTGCCTACCCCATCTTCCTGGACAAGCTAAAAGCCACTGGGCTCTCCTCGTCCTCTGTTGAGTGACTTCACTCATACCTTGTGGGTAGCACCCAAGCTGTCCATGTTGGTGATGCGATGCCATTTCGCCTTCATCTCCGTTTCTGCTCCGGCGTCCCCCAGGGATCCTTCTTTGGCCCTCTCCTAGTCTCCATCTTCCTAAACAACCTTGCCCGCTTGTCTACATCCATTCACATTCACGCAGATGACTCAGTTCTCTATGCCACTGGTTCCTCGGGCCAATCAGCTGTCTCTCAATGCCAAAAAATGTCTCTGTGACCTTTGGCACTAAGCAGAAACTTGCAGTGCTCTCCTGTACCCCCTCCTTTGAGACTCTTGATGGTGTTATGTTTGAGGATGTCTCCTCATTTAAAAATCTTGGGTTATGGCTGGATTGTCATCTTAACTTCTGTGTTCACATGGATGCCATCCACCAGAAGCTGCACTCTATACTTGAGGCACTTTACAGGAACAAAGCAAGTATTTCGCTTTCTGCCCCTAGAGAGATTGTCATGAAGATGATTCTATCTTCAATTACGGCGTCATTGTATATAGTGTTGCTCCCAAGTCCACTCTTGCCAGGCTGTTTCCCCTCTTTCACTCCATCTGCTGCTTTGCCCTGGATTGCATCAACAGAACCCACCACTGTCTCTTGTATTCCTCCCTCTCCTTGCCCTCCCTTGTTAGTGGGTGCCTTGCTCATTGTGTTACCTTTGTCTCCAGATTCTGGTTGGGCTCTGTCCCCCCACCTTTCCTCCCTTCTGTCCACCCTTCCTTCCACCTCCTACTCCCTTCGCAGTTCTGGCACCCACTCTCTCACCCTCCCCACTGTAAACTCCTGTGCTGATCAAACTGCTGTCTCCTTCCATTTCCCAAACCTTGGAGCACCCTTCTCATTGCTGTTCACAATGCTCCCTCTTCCCTATCTCTAAAATCCCTCCTCAGTGACTTCACTACTCACTCCTGCCGTTGCCGTTGATCCTAGGGTAGTTCCACTCCTCCTCCTCCCTCTCCTTATTGCCCCCCCAAACTGCTGTAACTTATTAGTCCACAGTCCTTCTTGAACTTGTCCCGGTTGTATTCAGTCTCCCTTCCTTCCCAGATTTTGCTGCCAGTTGCATTTTGCTAAACTGTTGCTGTTGATATGCTGTGTTTTACACTACGTGAGCTCTGTGCTTCCTCTTGTCTGCTGTGTACTTTTTATTATTACTGTTACGATAATTGTTAGTGTATTGATGTACCTTATTACTGCATTGTCTACATCCCCTTCACCCCAGGACACATCTGGAAACGAGCTATTTAGCTTAGTATGTTTTTCCTGGTGAAACTCTTGAAATAAACAAATTAACAAATAGTAGGATAAATTACTTTTTTGTTTCTTTCTTTGTTACTCAGATATAATTTAATGTTGAAAATTCTAATTTAGCAAATCTGTGAAAGAGGACAAATAACAATATAAACCTTGAATGGTCACCGTCAACACCCTTAGGCCTCACCGTGTCCCTAGTTTAAAAAAACACGATAGGATTATTCACATTCTGTACAGAGTGCTGATGTAGTTGGTAATTTGATTCTGATTATTTTTTTTCCTTTAAAAAGTGAAAAAACAGACTGCCCACCATACTGGTGTTACCATACAGAAACATGTTTGTTTACATTTATTGATCAGCTCCCACTTCATCTTTCCTGGACTTAGGAACACCCCTAACACAGTCTAGCCTCGTATTATGCAGTGGTAGTAGAGGAGGCTGTTGCATTATGAGTGGCTGCACTGAAGGTATGCAGTAACAGTAGATCAAGGATTTGAAACAAAACAAGGTTGGGTATAACTATACATTAGCATGCATTTCAGTTCTACTAAGCAAGGAGGCTAACTAGCAACATCAATGAATTTTAGAGAATGTGAGCAATTATAGCATGGTGATTTTTAACTAGAAATATTATGGTGTTAAAAAAGTTGACAGTGTCCCTTTAAACTGAATAAAAATGAAATATGTAAAGTACTTACAAAACTGCTATTGCTATTGAAAATCTAGACTTAATTATGTCTGTGCAGCCATTTTGTATCAAAGTTAAGCACTGGAAAGTTCAGACTTCAAAAAGCGCTCCAGGTAGTGGAGTTGGTATTATACTTGGATGAAACGTTAAACCGAGGTCCCTTCTGCACATCTCTGCTCACTGTCCAGGTGGAAGTAAAAGATCGCTTGGCACTTACCGATGAAGAGTAGGGGAATTTCCCCCAGAGTTCTGGTCAACATTCCCCCCTTCAATAAAACAGGTTCATGTAACTCCCACCCCGGATGCAGCTGAAACGAGCAGTTACAGCTTATTGTGCCTTTCCTGGTCAAAAAATTACAAATAAAAAAATAAACAATATTATGTAAGGAGGGTTCTCTGCTACAGGTGTGATGCAGTGAGTGTCATTGTGCAGCTGTTTTGTGAGAGGCAGAGCCACTCCCCAAGCAAGCTACAGGTTCGGTGCAGAGGATGTCACTATGGAGCTGCTTCATGAGTGGCCCATCACTCGTGAGCAAGCCACAGGTCTAGTGCAGTGAGTGTCATTATGCAGCTGCTTTGTGACTGTCTTTCTCCTAGTTGAAAGGAGCCAGCCACTCCATTCACAGAGCAGCTGGCACCTTTCATCTGCATAAACCTCCAGTTCTATTTTTTTTTTTTAACTGCAGTAAGAAGTCAATCACTTCATATTGTCCTGGAATGCAAAAGCAACTCCCTCCACTGTCTAGTATCCCTCCTACCTCCCTATCTCTTTCCATGGGGTAAGGGGAAATAGACTTCTAGGAAAACAAACTGAACTTACAAGCTCAAAGGGGCAGACTGGGTGGGCCATAGGCCCTTATCTGCCGACACTGTCTATGTATCTATGTATCATGCCCAGTCTGTGAAATGATCTCCCTCCCACAGCTGAGTATCCCTCCCACCTCCCATTGCTTCCCACGCTGCTTGTGAATTTTCTGTCACTGGGGTGCTCACTCACCAGTACCAACTAGTAACCCCACCACATGCCTGTATCCACTGTGCGACACTAGGGAGCCCACCCCTGGTATTGCCAAACGTGAGACCAACTCTGTGATCCCCAGTCACCAGTACTGATACCTGAAATAAAGAAAATGTCCCTTGCAATCTTTTTTAAATTTGTTTTAATCCCTGTAAAAAAGAAAACTGTCCACCTATATCTGTTGCCTCTACCCCTCCGTTGCTGTTAACCTCTCCCACCCAAACCCCCACTCAGCATACACCATCCCACCCCACCTACACTCTCCACCCCTTACTTACCTACCGGGGGTCCAACACCATAATTCTCTCTGGACAGGAGACACATCTCCACACTTCAACGCCAGACTGGGAACTGAGGAAATCAGGTATGCGGTCAGTGTATTTCAATGAGTTTTGAACTTGCACTCAACACAGTCACTTTTTTGATATCTTTCACCCAAATTTTCAACATCGCCTTTTTGGGACCCCATCTCATGAATAAGGTATGTGAAATTCTTCAAATGCGGTCAGAAAGGTAATTTTACAGTCGCTCTGTGAAATCACCTTTTGGGTGTGGGATTCAAAAATGTTCACCTACCAGGCTTATGAGGTGGGGTTATTTGAAGGATGGATTGAACATTTGGGATGAAAAATATTTTAAAAAACAGCAATGTTATGAACGTACGTTCACATTTTTTCAGCCCTCCTCACTCACAATTTTGGCAGTTTTTAGTATTTTGACACCACATTTTCAACATAGCCATTTTTTCACACCACCTCATGAATATGACAGCTGTCGTTTTTCAAATCCTGGCCAAAATGTGTTTTCACACCTGTGGCGTGAAATAGTGTTTTGGCTGGGATTTGATCATTTTAACCTACGGGGTTTATGAGGTGAGGTTATAAGAAAAGTATGTTGAAAATTTGGAGTCAGAATATTACAAAACAACAATGTTATGAAGGTATGTTGATATTTTTCAATGCTTGCTCATAACTTTGGTAATTTGCAATATTTTGACTCCAGATTGTCAAGATGACCATTTTATAAAACCACCTCATGAACCCGGCAGCTGTCATTTTTTGAATCCTGGCCAAAATCTGATTTCACACCTATGATGCAAAATGATGATTCATCCAGCATTTCATAAATGACATCTGTCATGTTCAGAAGTGCAGTCATAAAAGACTTTGTTGAAATTTTGTGGTCAAAACTGTTATAAAAGAAAAAATTCAGGGGCAGCCATTGACCCACTGGGGTCCATGTTGGTTGGCCCGCTGGGGACCACGTTGCCTTACCATACCAGTGAAGTATGTTCAGGTGTGAGCTATGTGAGCTGACTGAATGGGCAAAGACAGTGGTCCCATCCTGGGGAGGAAAAAAGCAGCGTTCTCGGGCACACACAACACCTTGTGGCAGGCTGGGGAGCATTCCGTCACAAGGGGTTGATGTGTGTGTCGAGGCCTGATGGGCCCATGCAGTGCGTCTGGCCAAGTAGGTTAACCTGACAGTTTTAAGTTGCATCGCAGGTGCAGAACTACATTTAGTAGAAAGTCATGATCTGCTGCTAATTACTCATCTCCCTTCGCATGCCTGCCACACACACCATACACGCAAACATTTGGCATTGATAAGTGCATGTTTTTCTTTGGTAAAGAATATTAGCTGCATTGATAATGATAGTTTTCATATTTTTGTTGGCCCCTTTCTTTTACCAAGGGTGCAATCTCTAGGGTGAAGTTTCTTCATGCATTTCTTTCCCTTATTGTTTCTGGGAAATAAAAAAACTGAGGTTGTTGTATAGCTCTCCAGCCTCCAGATTATTGCTTTTATTCACAGAGCTCTGTGATTGCTCTGTTAAGGATGCCCCGTTCCTGATCCAGAAGTAGTACTTAAAAGTACTGGGTCATCCCAATGAAACCAATCCAGAATATGTGAAAAGTAGGGAAGGATGAACTCCACTCAGAATCAATGTAAATAATATTCTTTTATTTTTTAATTATTACTAAGATGGGCGACAGTTTCGTGGAATCTTCACTTCATCAGCCCCTTTGTGCATTTTCTTCTTCTTAGTTCAAACAAACTTGTCATTTGGGTTTGGCTCCCATTTCAATTCTGTTCTTTCATTCATGGCCTAAACGTCTTGCATTTCACTCACTGTTTATGTTGCTCCGTGTTTTTTACTTGCCTTTTCACTGTTTCTTTAATGCGTGTAATGCATAAAGCCTGGCCATCTCCATCTGAGTTATGGAAGCTCATCCTTCCTTACTTTTCACATACAGTGCCTTCAGAAAGTATTCACCCCCCTTGGATTTTGTCACATTTTGTGATGTTGCAAACTCAAATTAAAATACATTTATATGGGATTTTTTGTCACGTATCTACACAAATTACTCTATAATGTCAAAGTGGAATGAAACTTCTGGAATTTTTTGTACATTTAATTTAAAATAAAAACCTGAAATGTCTTGATTTGATAAGTATTCACCCCCTTTGCTATGACATTCCAAATTGAGCTCAGGTGCATCCAATTTCCTTGTGAGATCACTCTAAAGCTTGAATGGAGTCCACCTGTGGTCAGCTCAAATGGTTGACATGAGTTCATAGGAAATACACCTGTCTATATAAGGTCCCACTGTTGACAGTGCATGTCAGAGCAAAAACTCTACCATGAAGACCAAGGAGCTGTCCGTAGAACTCCGTGATAGAATTGTGAGGAGGCATAGATCTGGGGAGGGGTATAAAAACTGGGCGTTGAAAGTTCCCAGGAGCACAGTCAAGTCCATCATTAGGAAATGGAAAGATTACGGAACCACCCAGACTCTTCCTAGAGCAGGCCGTCCTCCCAAACTGAGCAACCGGGCAAGAAGGACCTTGGTCAGGGAAGTGACCAAGAACCCAATGACCACCCTGACAGAACTACAGAGTTCCATGGCTGAGGTGGGAGAACCTGTCAGAGGACAACAATCTCTGCAGCACTTCACAGATGTAGCCTCTATGGGAGTGGCTGGCGAGCCACTCCTGAGAAAAGGCCACATAATAGCATGCCTGGAGTTTGCAAGAAGGCACGTGGCAGACTCTGAGACCATGTGGCAAAAGATTCTCTGGTCTGATGAAACAAAAATTGAACTCTTTGGCCTGAATGCAAGCGCTATGCCTGGCGCAAACGAACACAGCTCAGCACCGTGTAACACCATCCCTACCATGAAGCATGGTGGTGGCAGCATCATGTTATGGGGATGCTTTTCAGTGGCAGGGACTGGGGCACTTGTCAGGATAGAGGGAACAATGAATGGAGCCAAATACAGGCACATCCTTGAGAAGAACCTGCATCAGTCTGCAGTAGACCTTGGACTGGGGCGAAGATTTACGTTCCAAGAGGACAACGACCCCAGGCATACAGCCAAAGCAACACTGGAGTGGCTTCAGAACAAGAAAGTGAATGTCCTTGAGTGGCCCAGCCAAAGCCCAGACTTGAATCCCATTGAGAATCTGTGGAAAGTCTTAAAGATTGCGGTTCACCGACGTTCCCCATCCAACTTGACAGAGCTTGAGCAAATCTGCAAGGAAGAATGGGCAAAATCCTCAAATCCAGATGTGCAAAGCTGATACAGGCGTCCCAAGAAGACTCAAAGCTGTAATTGCTGCCAAAGGTGCTTCTACAAAGTATTGACTTGGGGGTGAATACTTAAGTAAACAAGATATTTCAGTTTTTAATGTTTCATACATTTTTGTTATACACTAAAAATATTTTTGCCCCTTTAAATTGTTGAGTATGCTGTGTGAATCAAGGGGGAAACTAATCATTTCAATGCATTAAAAATTCTGGTAGTAACACAACAAAATGTGACAAAATCCAAGGAGGGTGAATACTTTCTGAAGGCACTGTATTTTATTCACAGAGAGACATTTTTCCCCACAGGGTACGCCTTGGTTTTTGGGCATACATAATCTATCCTTTTACACACCTGGGATACCGTCCTGTACCTTGTATAGAGCATGGCTTTGTAACTATCAGGGGCAGCTGCCCAGGGTCTCTGCTTCATATTTTTCTTTCAGGGATTTACTCCCTTGTTTGGGGTTTGCCAGTTACATCCCTGGCTCAGGGTGCTACACTTTTATGTGCTACCTGTTGTCCCACTCAGGGGACACCTCTTAAAGCAGCAGTGCAATGAAAATGGGCTAAAATTAGACCCAACATTTTTTTCTTCCTAATTGATGCCAGATATCTTCCAGTTTATTTTGGTGGTAACATTTTCAGTTTCTGTTATCATTTAAGAACTCTATGAAAGTTTTAAAATAATTATTTCTCAAGAAAAATAGATGGCCACCTAATTTTTGCATAGAAATAATGCTGAGAACCTGAAGAGGGTAAGAATCCAGACAAAAATGCCAATGCACAGTATACAGCATAGGAAGCATCCAGAAAACCTAAATTAACAGCTCTGCCCGTGTTTTTTATAACCATAGCAAACAATAGCTTTTTGGAAAAACTTTTTTGTTGCACTTCTGCTTTAAGGAGGAAAGCTCTTCACTTCCTTTTATTAGACCGGTATTCTTTTTATATGCAGTTGTTTATTTTCACTGTCTGTAGCCATTTTCTTTTTTTTTTTTTTTATCACAAGCATCTGCTTGTCTGCCATGTCTTGACTCTCCTTGCTAGCTGAACTGAAACAGTTAAGATGTTGTTGTGGTTATAGGACATGGCACACCGTGTTAACACATGCTGATGCTGCCATTGTTGCCGGTACCCTGACTTAGAAAGTTTGCTCCCATGGTGTCCTTACGCCAAGATCAAAGACTGGTGCTCTGTGGAGAGGATATTCTTGAAGATCTGTAGTTATGGTAAGTAACGTCTCTTTATTGCAGCTCCTAGCCACTCCAGCCTACTTTGTTTTTATTTAGAACGTGTTTAATCAGGATGAACCAACAGAGGTACTTCTTTCCATTTTCTCTGCTGGTTGGACTGGAGCACTGAGAGGTGACTTGCCCAAGGCTACACAGTGAGCATTTGGCTCTGCTGGGATTTGAACCTGTGATCTCCCGATTCCCAAGCTGGTTGTCTATCCACTAGACCAAGCCTGTTGAATGTGGTGGTTGTTTAGGGCAACTATGTGATACCCAATCATTAATGTCTCTAGCTATTTTGAAGCTGATTTTTGGTTTTTATGATACTGTATCTTTAAAAACCTTATCTGCTTTCAAACTACTCCATTGCTTTATAAAGATGTTGCATAAATGTTGTGCAGCTGTTCCATATTATGGAATGAAAGTACATTTTTCTGGCTCAGTTCAGTCCATTTACAGTTTTTTGATTGGATTATCACTTGAGGTCATCTTGGCTGTAGGGTAATCCCTCCGAGCTACGTGGTTGGGGGGAGTATCAGTGTTTTAAGAAGCAGTTTTGTATAATCATAGATTATTTCCTAAATTCCTCATCACAGAAAAAGTTCCTTTTCACCTAGAAGGCTGACCAGTGGGTAGATTGTTGCCAGCGTTGATTTCCATGCTCGGTTCCCCTAGCACATGAACAAGGCCTTTCAAGGCAATCAAAGATCAGTATGACTATAATGTACAAATATTTCCTACAAAACTCTTTCTTTGAGGAACTCTGAATGAAAGATTTTCAGAGGCTTTCCCAGCCCTAACACACCCCTTACCTTCTGATAAGTGAGGACTGTCACGGTGTGCCCCCTGTGGTGAGTTTTTCAGGTGGTGGTGGACAGACCTCTGGAAAACCTGTCTCAAGTTCCTGCCTGGGCAGTGGCCCATGATTGCTAGCCATCACTAGTAAGCTGGACAGTTTTCTCCTGAGTTCGTGGTCCCCGTCCTCCCACACAGACAGCAGTGCTCATGGCCTTGTGCACGGGCACGCAGTGGCATACCATTGGGGTGGGGGTGACTGCTGACATCTAACCCACGTACTGGATATGTACTTTGGCTTCCACCACTCCCCTGGTTCACTGGTGGGCTGTTGGGTGCTGGGTCAAACCAGCTGCTCACCCTTGCAGTGGCTTCAACAAATGGCTGCCGTACAGCAACGATCTAAGTCTTGAGTGTGAACCCAGATCAGCAGCCTGGAAAATGGCCTACCAATCAGTGTGGTATCGGTCTGGCGTAAAGAGTTTTTTAATCATTTTATTTCAAAAGTAACTGTTGCTTCTTAGCGCAAAATCCAAACTTCCTTTTTAGGTAAAACATTTTTTAAGAGGGGAATAGAAATAGTGTAACATTTTCAATTCATATTTACATTTACTTTCTATACATCTCTCTCTTTTTTAATTTCCGTCTCTCTCATTAAAAGTGGCTCTGGGCTCAACAGGGCAGTCTTAGGGCTGCCACTTGTAACACTGTTGACCCAGGTTCAAGAGCTGTGTAGCCTCCCCACCCAATTTCACTATTATAAATTCTCCAGCCAGTGGCATCATCAGTTAGAATCAGTCAGTGGCTTCTGGCACTGGTACCACTATTGGCATGGGCTGCTTTAATAGTGAAACTGGAGCAGCGCCTCGGTGTGCTCAGTTTGCTTCAGAGTAGCAACCCATGCAAGTCACAGTATAGCCATAGGAGCCACAGACTGATTTGAAATGATGATGTCACTGGTTGGAAAACTTATAAATGATGCAGTAGGGAGCTACAAATGGAGTTGGTTTTAAAGATGAGGGTTGCAGAAAATAAAGATAGAGAGATAAGATACAGAAAGTGAACTGAGGGTAAATAAATATCAATAGGAAGTGCAACAGTTTCTGTTCTCCCTTAAGGTTTAAGTGATGATGCACAACAGGGCATGTGTTGTGGGATTTACGCAAGCCTCTTGTGGTGGGGCATGAGGCACAGCCGAATGCCGTCAACCATACAAGAAGTAGGTTAATCCCACAACAACACATGCCCCCAGAGTGCATTACTGCGATAATAGAATGGACCCAAAGAAAATGAGATTGGGGGGGGATCTAACTAGGTTAACACTAACAGCTGGGACCTTACCCATTGTGAGATTTACTTATGGGTAAAGACCTAAACTGACCAATCTGATGGTAGGATTTTTCTTGTTGATGTTATAATAATAGTTGATAAAATAGCAGTATTGGTCTTCAATCAGAATAGACAGTGCTACAAATGTATTGACATTCATTTGATTTATTTCTGCTCCCAGGTATATGATGATGACAGGTACGTTTTCCTTGTGACAGAGCTGATGAAGGGAGGCGAATTACTTGATCGGATTCTCCGACAAAACTATTTCTCAGAACGGGAAGCCAGTGCTGTACTGTATACAATAGCTAAAACAGTTGACTACTTGCACTGTCAAGGGGTAGGTGATGCACACAATTTTTTGCATTAATATTTTAAAACTTAAATAGCCAATTTGTTTTGTTTTTGATTGGATGGATTTGGTAAACTACAAGTTAATCTGCCTAAATTCTACATTAGTTTTCAAACTGTATTTAGACTTCATGCACTCCGCAGAACAATGGCACATATTTGTTCCAGTTCCGTACATAGACCACAAGCTAAAATATTGATTTGAAAAATACAGATGTAACCCCCCTACAAATGGGGTTCCCGAAATTCTTCCTTGGGTGTCCCTAAATGCCCACTGCCAGGCTAATATCCTGTGTCTCAGCGCTTTAAGAGTGTTTGTGTGAGAGTGCCTTAATGCCTCTGTGCCCTGTCCCTTTAAGAGCTGCCAATAACGTGGTGCTTATTTAATCTGGGAAGGGGCTGAGTGTTTCTATGCTCGAGTCCTGCCCAGGCTGCCAGATAATCGCTCCGTTCTGCCATCACTATTTGCGCAAAGGGAGCTCTGTTAGAAGCTGTACTTATTTTCTGATTATCTATTAGCATAGTAATGATATTGTAGTTTGTCTAACCTGCCTTCTTTGCAGCATGGACAGTTCTGTTTATCTGTTTATCATCACCATCTTGGTTCTGGACTGCCAGAATGGGCCAATCAGTACCTTTGGTGACCCTAAAATGGAGTCTGTTCCCAGGGGTCTTGTGGGAGCAAATTTCTGTAGGAATTGTTGTTTTCACATTTTGGCACCAAAACAGATCTGGTGGGGGAGCACTAGCTTTGACAGACAGATGGATCAACCAACCAGAGCCTTTTGGACCGAAGGGAAATTCCCAAGCTGCCTGCTGCAGTCAGTCAGTCTGGAGTTAGAGTTTGCAGAGTAAACAGCTTGAGTGATTCAAGCAGCAGCTCCTGCGTAGTTCACTTGGGAGATTGGTGGAAAGGCTGAGTGAGGCCTGTCTGCCTGCAGTCTCTTAAGAGGGAGTCCTTTGAAAGCCTTAATACTCCAGACTGTATCCGAATGGAGTGAGAGAAAAGCCACTGAAATGTGACCAGGCTTAAACACGAAGAAGACCAAAGATTTGCTGTATGCGATCGGCCTGTCAGGACATCCATTCACCATAGAACTCCCGGGTTTGCTCAGAGACACTGATATTGCTGCTGAACTGCTATCTGCTTTGTGGTATGGTGATTGTTTTACTATAAATGTGCTGTGTGCTGTTAGTGGGTCGCAATTTGGTTCCCCACTGTTTAATTGTACCACGGTTGCTGGAATCTGCATCCAGCATTCCTGGACTGATTTCCGAACTGTTTTACCCAGCCTGGGCCCTGCCTCACTGGCCCAGCCTGCTACTTTAGGTGCAGAGAACACCATCGATGACAAACTCGCCCAGGGATCAGCCCCCTGTTCAACATCTGGAACAGGAACAACACCTCAGTGATTCATGTGGGCCCTGCTTCTCCTGGCATACCAGCTGTCAACCTGTAGTCTCCATTTCGTCCTCCTTTGTTTTGCACTGGGTAGTGTGAGTAATAATCAGGGTAGCTCCCTGCAACAACAGCTGAATCTCAAGTGTTGTCATCTGACTGCATTGTTGTTTTTCCTTTCGCAAACTGAGTCTTCAGGCTCTGGATTACAAATTGTGTGTGGTTGTACATGCCTTTTCTTTTCATCACAGGGCCCCAACCAGCCGGGCAACGTTCCAGGCTAGCCCACCTTACTTCCAACTGGGTACTCAGAGCGTGTGACTGTGCAGGGACTAATAGTGCATGCATAATTGCCTGACTAGATCAGTTTTCGAATCAATCAACCTGATTACACCCCTTCCTTGTTCAATTCCCCTAAATAAATCAGATCTAACTCTTTTTGCATTTAATCTGACTGTGGTTCCAGTTTGTACCAAAAGTATTGTACTGTTATTTGCTGTGCCTAACCTTGTTTTACAGGGGGTTTCCAGGGTCGAACTGGTGGAATGTGCAAACAGTGTGGGAATTTGTATGCTGAATAGGGGCTACTGTGAAAGTGTTTGTTGCATGTTGTTTAGGTCACTAGGGGGGATAGAGGGGTTACAGTGTTCCGGTGGGCTGTACCCAGGTTAGCCTTGTTACTAACAACCCTGTCCTCCGGGTGGCGGCACCCGTTTCAGTACCCAGGCCCCTTAACCTGCAACTAGTCACGCAGGCAGGGGTAGTAGCCCTTGAGATAGCACCACCTAGGGGTTACATCTTGGAGGCACCAATGCCGGGATTAGCGCTCCTTAGTGGTCAGACATTAGAATCATTGTTGCTGGAATATGGCCATGTCAGTAGAAGTCGTGCACCAGTTGGTGGGGTGGTGTACAGGGCAGGAAGTTGACCCCCATCATGCCATGATTATACTAGACATTTCCTTGAGTATTAGTAAGGACACAATAGAAGGAGTTCTCTCCAAAGTCAGAGGTTTGAAAAATGCTGTGGTGATGGGTCGGCAGGCCAATTTAATGACCCAAACCCTCATGACCTTGGTGAAGTGTAGTGACCCTGTGGACAGCACTAAGGTGCCAACGACTATTACCCCTGAATGGTCCCCAACTGCTTGGAGGGTAATAACTAAAGATAGTAAGGGTCTCTTAGAGGATGAGACCCCACCATTATGAGGAGAAATTTGCTAAGCTGTTGCTGGAGGAAGAGAAAACCATAGAGGACTTTAAGCAATTATTCCTGCCACCTTGGGGTGTACCTTCCCCCATGCCCCCACCCCTTCCAGTACCTGCACCTACCTTGGTGTCTGCAGTTAGTCATGACACGTACTGCAAGTTGAGGATGTTCTCAGGTACCCTTTCCACTCCACGGGTGGGGGGGGATGACTGGGAGAATTGGATCGACTATGTTTCTCCCTTGGTACCCGAGTGGCAACATGCAGAGGCTGAGAAGCGAAAAGGGATCATGAAAGTTGAGGGGTCTGGCCCTGGAAGCCATTAGATTTCTGAGGTCCACGAATCCTGAGGCATCTGCTGAAAAGTACCTGCCTTCCCTGGAAGGCAATTTTGGAACCACTGAGTCAGGGTAGACTTTGATGCGGCAATTCAAAGGTACCAAATAGTGGAGCGGGGAAAGTCTGTCTGCATATGCTACTCGACTAGAGTGGGTCCTGCAGAGAGCTTATCGAAAGAGTAGAGTAGCTGCCAATGACTTGAACCATGTGAGGATGGGGCACATACTACAGCATGCCAAGCACTCCAAATTGCAGATTATTCAGTTAAAGCTCCATGATAGGAGAGATAACCCACTGACTACTGCGACCTGATAAAATAACTCAGGGAGGTTGAAGGTGAAGAAAGAAATTGTGATTATGGGGTGGGTGCAGCCCGAGTGACCATGACGCAGGAAGACCTCTCTGAAATGGAGACCACTAAGGATATTTCACCATGGGATGAGCGGTGGAGAGACGAGCTGCTGAAGGAAGTCAGAAAAGTACCAGCGGGTGCCTTTACGGAGGCTTCCACTGCAGAAAAGACCCTGGTCCCTCTCAGAACATGACTGCCATGGGAGTGGGAGTGCACCCTCAGGCATCTTCTACCGACAGTGACCCCAGGCTGAGATCAGAGAACTGACTGCCACCCTAAAGGAACTGTTAAGACACGTTGTGTCACCTTCGCTGTTGCAAACAGATATCGGACCCCGATTCCTTGCTACTGGTTCAGTCCTCATGCAATGTCCTCTCCAAGGATGGCCCCAGAGTCTATCATTTGTTACAACTGTGGAAAGGATGGCCATATGAAGAGAAAATGCCGATCTCAGAAAGACTTAGATAAAAGTTGTGTACAGACTTCAAGGGGAGCTCCGGAAAGCGAGACGTTGGCCGAGTAGCACTGGCAACAACCACAGGAAAGGATCAAGAAATCCTAATTCAGATTTCCATTGTATTCCAGGACTGGTATGACAAACATTTATCTGATGTGCCATTACAGTCTCTGGACGGCCTACATGTGTGGGGCCTGAGCGACAAGTGTTATCCCTACCTGGGATATGTCTGGCTCTGGCTGTCTTTTCCTGTGACTGTAACTGGTGTAGATGGACAAATACAGACACTAGCCCTGGTGTGCCCTCCTACTGGACTGTATGATGGGGTTCCCCTGTTAATTGGAACAAATGCCCACATGTTTGGGAGACTGGCACAACTCTGCCATGAGAAACAAGGGCAATGGACTGGATGGGCCCTAAGAATACCAGCATTAATCAAAAGGGCTTATGACTTGCAACAGAAACCCGATGAAGTGGACCGAGATGAGTCAGTGGGGAGAGTGTGGAAAAAGGATCCTTTGGTGTTGGCCCCCAATGCCCAGTGTATGATCCATGGAGAAGTCTGCCTAAGGAGAAGTGTAAAGAACAAAATATTGATGATAGATGCCTCTGGGGAAGGGAAGCTGCCAGAGGGGTTGGTGGTTAAGCCCAGTATACTACCTGCACGTGCCCATGCCCGCCGAATGATTGTACAAGTGAGAAACATGTTGGACAGGAACTTTCATGTGAACCGGGGATGTATGCTGGCTACAGTACACTGTGCAGACACTGCAGTATTACCCTGTAACAAGGTATTCTGGTGAAATGGAGAAAGTGACCCCAAACTTATTTGACTTATATGACTTTGGTAATTCCCCTTTGTCTGCCAAATGGAAGACCTGAATTAGAAGGAAACTTGCTCAGAGAGACCAAGTGTTCTCACTAAAAGAGTGGGATGTGGGGTGTGCCCATTGTGCTGAGCATAACATACGTCTGCATGATGACCGACCATTTCGAGAGAGGTCCCGACACCTTGCCCCAGCTGACATAGACAATGTTAGGAGGCACCTACAGGAAATACTCGCTGCTAGCATTATTCAAGAATCAAGAAGCCTATATACAACCCCCATAATAGTGGTACGTAAAAAGAATAGATCCATAAGGATGTGTTCGGACCCTCAAGCGACAGACTATCCCAGATCAATACACCATGCCACGCATACAGGATGCCCTGGATTGCCTGAATGGGGGTCAGTGGTTCTCAGTACTAAATCTCCGCAGCGGATATTATCAGATTCTGATGGCCCCGGAGGACTTGTGAAAAACCAGCCTTCATCTGTCCTTTGGGGTTCTACGAATTCCTGAGGATGCCACAGGGGATTTTGGGTGCCCCTGCCACCTTCCAGAGATTGATGCAACATGCGGTGGGAGACATGAACTTGCTGGAATGTTTAGTGTACTTGGATGATGTCATTGTTTTCGGACACATGCTAGAGGAACATGAGACCAGACTGTTCAATGTCCTCGATTGTTTGGAAGAATTCTGCCTCAAGTTATCCATAGACAAGTGCCAGTTTTTTCAAACATCTGTGAAATATGTGAGACACATAGTGTCTGCAGAAGGGATACAGACAGATCTTAGTGAAGTTGAAGCTTTGACCACTTGGCCGCAGCCCAATAACCTAAAAGAGCTACAACATTTTCTGGGGTTCTGTGGCTGCTACCACAGGTTCATCAAAGACTATTCAAAGGTGATTTGACCGCTCCTTAACCTTACCCAAAGCTACCCCCCTACAAACTGCAAATACAAAAAGGAGGCTATCAAAGACCAAGAGAAAATGTATTTTCAAACAGGTGAGCCTTTTGGGATGTGGTGGACACCCGAGTGTGAAGCAGCTTTTTTGAAATCATATACCAGCTCACCCATGCCCCAGTCCTTGCCTATGCTGATCCTACCAAGCCCTATGTTCTGCATAAGGACGCTAGTTTGCAGGGCCTTGGGGCTATGCTATATCAAGATTGTGAAGATGGTTTGAGACCTGTAGCTTTCGCCAGTAGGAGCTTGACCCCGTCAGATTGGAACTATCCGATCCACAAGTTGGAATTCCTCGCCCTAAAATGGGCCATAGTTGACCAGTTTCATGAGTACATCTATGGGGCAAAGATATTGGTGAAGACTGACAATAACCCACTGACCTATGTGCAGACTTCAGCTAAACTGTACACCACTGGGCACCGTTGTCTTTCTGCCTTATCAACTTATGATTATGCTGTTGAATACAGACTGGGACTAAACCACATTGATGCTGATGCCCTATTACAAAGGCCAGCTTCCAAGGATAATTGGGTCAGATTGTCTGAACCTGACATCAAAGCATTGTGCCAAGAGTTTGATAAAGATGAACAAATGTCTGCAGACACGGTGGACTGCCTAGTAGATTACTTGGGCCCTCCTGATACCTGCATACCAGCTGCCTATTGCCATTTCTCTGCTTTAGGTATTAGTGCACCACCTCAGTTCGATAATGACAGTATTCAGTGGGCTCAATCCCAAGATCCCATGACTCAACCAGCACTTGACGCCCTGCGTGCGGGGAAAGATGTGTCCAAGTTGCGTTCCCCTGACTTGCGAACTGCTCTGTTGTTCAAGGAAGGCACCAGGCTAAAGTTGCATGATCAGTTGTTATACAGAGAGACAGTGGATCGTTGTGGTCAAGTAGACAAGCAACAGTTGGTCCTACCCACAGCCTTTAAGCAGCTGGTACTGAGATTCCTCCACAATCACATGGGGCACCTCAATATTGACAGAACTCTTGACCTGGTATGATCCCGATTCTACTGGCCAAAAATGGGGGCAGATGTTGAGAATCATGTCAAAACATACAGTCGCTGCCTCCAGCAGAAAGCTTTGCCCCAGAAAGCTGCCCCACTTGTCAACATCACTACCAGAGCCCCCATGGAACTGGTCTGCGTAGACTTCTTGTACTTAGAGCCCAACTAAAAGAACACTGGCAATGTGTTGGTAGTTGCAGATCATTTTACACGGTGCGCACAAGCCTTCCCAACTAAAGATGAAAAAAGGCCTCTACCGTGGCCAAGGTGCTAGTGGAAAAATTCTTCATCCTCTATGGTGCCCCCTTTGGATCCAGTCTGACCAAGGCAGAGACTTTGAAAGTAGGCTAATCAAAGAAATGCTTTCTCTGTGGGGGGTGTGGAAGTCAAGAACCACCCCCTATCACCCACACGGAGACCCTGAACCAGAACACTTTAACCACACTCTTCTGGACGTGCTGGGCACCCTCCATCCAAAAGACAAGCATAAGTGGAGACCAGCAGATCAGCACCTTGGTACACACGTACAATTGCACCAAAAGTGACGCTAATAGGTTCTCCCCCTAACGTTCCATGTTCGGGAGGGAGGTCTGACTGCCAGTTGATATCTGCTTTGGGGTCTCTCCAGATGGGGTCCAAGCCAAAAACTACTTGCAGTACAAACAGAAATTGAAAGATCAGTTGAATCATGCCTATCAACTAGCTCAAACTATGTCTGCTAAGTGAAATCTTGCCAACAAAGAAAGACATGATCGACAAGTAAAAGCCCAGGAGTTGTTGCCCGGAGATGGGGTACTACTATGCAATTTGGCACTGCATGGAAAACACAAAATTGCTGATAGATGGCACCTTCTTCCTCACACAGTAGTTGGTAAACTGGATGATCTGCCGGTGTACAAGGTGCGCCCAGAAAATAATTCCAAAGCTGTTAAGACTATGCACCGCAATCACTTGCTGCCCATCAGCCAAGTTGTTATTGATGCTGAGCCAACACTTGACACTTCTCCTGGGCCACTGACTCGTGCTGTTTCAAAGAGAAAATGGAGCCAACCTGTCCATGTTGTTCCAGAACTCAGGCCTTCCCCTCAGCAGGCCCAGAGTGATAGTAATGACTGTTTGCCTGTCTCTGATCAGACTGACAGTGATAATGCCTATTATCCCTCATATGAACTGAGTCAGTTGTTTCGAGGCAATCCTCTGCAGAATCGTGGGGATGAAGCTGGGCTATCAGAACTGCCTAACCCCCCCAGCTTCTTCCCTAGACCCAGTGCCCCCTGAAAGTGACGTGCAAAGTATCACGTTTGAGGTTGTGGACTCTCTGTGTCTTGTAGAACTGTTTGACTTGCCCGAAGAAGGGGCTGATGGTCTGATGCCTCTGTGCTCTGTGCCTTTAAGAGCTGCCAACAATGTGGTGCTTATTTAATCTGGGAGGGGGCTGAGTGTTTCTATGCTCGAGTCTCGCCCAGGCTGCCAGACAGTCGCTCCGGTCTGCCATCGCTATTTGCGCAGAGGGAGCTCTGTTAGAAGCTGTACTTATTTTAATCAATCAATCAAATCAATCAATCAAAGTCTTTATTTATCCAGGCGGTCACCGTTGAGCAATGCTCATTTGCAAGATGGACCTGGTTAGAACATGTATACAAAGTTAAAACATTTGACACAGTGACAGTACATTCACAATATGGGCTGAGCCCTGGGATAATATTACATATGGATACAAATACAGGTAATACAAACATAAGTAATACAATGCAAGAGTTCGTATGAGTGAGGGATAGCATCAGCATAGAAAAATACAAGGACAGTGCACATATACGTGCTGAGCGATGACTGCAGCAGCGGGCTAGGCAAGAAATATGATGAAACAGAGGCGGAGGGAGCAGAATTAATGGGAGTAGGAAGGGGGTGTGTAATGCTAACAGGGTGGCTGGGTGCAACTGCTAGAGGTTAAAACATTATGAAGGTATCTCAATCTAAAGTGCCGGGGGAGCTCCAGCCAAAAATGGAGACTGGGGGGGAAGGATTGAACTGAATGTCGAAAGCAGGGAAGATACTGCGGGAAGCTGGGGAAGGCAAGGCAGTGGAGGCAGCTGCAACCGGGTTCAAGCCGGAGGGTGAACCAAGGTGGGTTTGGACGCTGGTGTTGGACGAGCGAAGCAGTTGCAAACTTCTGTGACTGTGCGGGAGTATAATGCCTTGAAGGTGGGTAAGGAGACCAGGGCATTCAGTTTAAGGGTTCTTTGTAAGTTATTCCATAGGGTAGGTAGCGTAAAGCTAATTGCCGCATTACCGAAGCAAGACTTTGCTCTGGGTATTTGCTGATTATCTGTTAGCATAGTAATGATATTGTAGTTTGTCTAACCTGCCTTCTTTGCAGCATGGACAGTTCTGTTTATCACCACCATCTTGGTCCTGGACTGCCAGAATGGGCCAGTCAATACCTTTGGGGACCCTAAAATGGAGTCTGTCCCCAGGGGTCTTGTGGGAGCAAATTTCTGTAGGAATTGTTGTTTTCACATTTTGGCACCAAAACAGACCTGGTGGGGGGGCACTAGCTTTGACAGACAGATGGATCAACCAACCAGAACCTTTTGGACCGAAGGGAAATTCCCAAGCTGGCTGCTGCAGTCAGTCAGTTTGGAGTTAGAGTTTGCAGAGTAAACAGCTTGAGTGATTCGAGCAGCAGCTCCTGTGTAGTTCGCATGGAAAATTGGTGGAAAGGCTTAGTGTGGCCTGTCTACCTGCAGTCCCTCAAGAGGGAATCCTTTGAAAGGCTTAATACTCCAGACTGTATCCAAAGTGAGTGAGAGAAAAGCTACTGAAGTGTGACCAGGCTTAAACCTGAAGAAGACTGAAGATTTGCTGTATGCGATCGGCCTGTCAGGACATCCGTCCATTTACCATAGAACTCCCGTTTTTTCTCAGAGACACTGGTATTGCTGCTGGACTGTTATCTGCTTTGTGGTATGGTGATTGTTTTACTATAAATGTGCTGTGTGCTGTTAGTGCATCGCAATTTGGTTCCCCACTGTTTAATTGTGCTACGCTTGCTGGAAGCTGCATCCAGCCTTCCTGGACTGATTTCCAAACTGTTTTACCCAGCCTGGGCCCTGCCACACTGGTCCAGCCAACTACTTCAGGCACAGAGAACACCATAGACGAGAGACTCACTCGGGGATCAGCCCCCTGCTCAACATTTTGAACAGGAACGACACCTCAGTGATTCATGTGTGCCCTGCTTCTCCTGGTATACCAGCTGTCAACCTGAGTCTCCATTTCATCCCTCCTGTGTCTTGCATTGGGTAGCGTGAGTAACAATCAGGGTAGCTCCCTGCAACAACAGCTAAATCTCAAGTGTTGTCATCTGATTGCATTGTTGTTTTTCCTTTCATGAACTGAGTCTTCAGGCTCTGGATTACAAATTGTGTGTGGTTGTGCATTCCTCCTCTTTTCATCACAGGCCCCAACCAGCTGCAATGCCGGCCTACGCTGGGCAACGTTCCAGCTGGGTACCCAGAGCGTGTGACTGTGCAGGGACTAAAAGTGCGTGCATAATTGCCTGACTAGATCAGTTTTTGAATCAGTCAACCTGATTACACTCCTCCCTTGTTCAATTCCCCTGAATAAATCAGCTCTAACTCTTTTTGCATTTAATCTGACTGTGGTTCAAGTTTGTACCAAAAGCACTGCGCTGTTGTTATTTGTTGTGCCTAACCTTGTTTTACGGGGGGGTTCCAGGGTCAAACTGGTGGAAACAGCCCTTGTGGTAAGTGCAAACAGTGTGGGGATTTGTATGTTGAATAGGGGCTACTGTGAAAGTGTTTGTTGCATATTGTCTAGGCCACTAGATGGGAAAGAGGGGGGCTACAGTGTCCTGGAGGGCTTTACCCAGGTTAGCCTTGTTACTAACAATGCTGTCCTCTGGGTGGAGGCACCCATTTCAGTACACAGGCCCCTTAACCTGCAACTAGCCACGCAAGCAGGAGTAGTAGCCCTTGGGATAGTGCCACCTAAGGGTTACACAGGCACGGAAGCTATTACTGTAGATAGAAGAAGACGATGAGTAAGTATTTATATAGCTCTTTTTATACACAGTGTATCCCAAAATGCTATACAAGCAGTGCTAGACTGGTAGTGAAGTGACTGAATGTGTAGTGGCGGGAGGCGGCCATATCGCACATCAACACCCACACAGCCTGGACAATTGCATGAACTGGTTTATGGGAAGAAGAATGTTGGCCAGGACACTGGGAATGCCTCCTACTCTTTGTGAAGAGTGCCCTGGGTTCTTTTACTTCCACCTGGACACCCAGCAGGACAAAATCAGGATGAGTATAAGGGACCTTGGTTTAACATCTCATCCGAAGGACGGCACACACCAGCAGTACAGTACCCCCCAATACTGCACTCAGATGCCAGCATTTTAGGTGCATGTCCAATCCTGGTGTGGGACGAGAACCCACAACCTTCTGGTTGAGAGGAGGATGTGCTACCAACTCAGCCATGCTGACACCACCAGATAGCATATTGGTGTCTTTTTATATTCCCATAGGCTTATGAAAATTAGAGCATTTTATCACATGTCTCGCATTTTAACCTAACAGAAAAGGAATTGTTACCTGTTTGTAAAATTATCATATTGTTATACACCCCCAGTTGTACAATGTAAAACTGACGAGGTGAAGTATTATATTTAATAATGCAAATCTGGTTCTGAGCAGTTCTTGTGGGAGTGCCAAGCACGCAGCTAGCAGTGTTTACACAAAAGCATTTCATGTGCTTAGCATAGCAAGATGGCAGTTACAGATGGTACAGAAGCTTAGGTAATGTGATTTGTTTGGAAGCACATTGTTTGCTTCTGTCTAAACACAGCTATTGACAAAGCAATGAGCCCCTGCTGTTTCACAGGGGAAAGTGTGAAGTTGTCACATACACATCTAAACCACCACAAGCTGCAGCAGCTGGATTACAGGTGGTTATTACCATGTGTAGCTTCTGCTAAGTGAAGGCATCTGTGTTTCACCCATTTATTTGTCTGTCAGCAGAATTAAAGTAATCTTGAGCTGAACAAACTAGTCTAGTTGTGCGGTCGACAGTATGCTGGGCAGCCCACCTTGAAGGACAGGGTTCATGTTCAAGCCCCAGAATCGAACTCTGATGCCAGAAGTGTGTCCGGGGAGGAGCATTCCCAGAAGTGAGGGGCTTGACTTCCAAAGCGGCCACCTGACCTCCATGCACACTTTGCCAGCTGACCAAAGAGTGGCATCAGATTTGATGATAGCTGTTCAGCTAGAGGATGGGGGCAGGCAGTTGACTCTCTTGTGGGGGAAGGGGGCAAGATAAGTCAATGAGAAATGAAGATTAAAAAACAATCTTTGGGTCTCCCAGTGGAAGCTCGTGACCCAGGTTTGGGAGTGAACTCAAGAGCCCATGAATGGGCAGCCAATACAGGGAGGTCGCATGGCCCAGCTGGGGGTTGGGGGGTGGTGGCACATGCGGTGTTGCAGCAGCTCCACTTATTGGTCCTGAGAGTTTGCTTTTTAGCCAGAAGCATGCTATATGCAGCCGAGGCATGACCCCCTCCCCAACACCTGCGTGCATGCCACCTGGTGAGGAAAACACATTGGCTGGGCATGGTAATAACCAATCCCTGTGGCCCTGCACCATTGACAGAGCACACTCTTTTATTAGGATGGTGGGTAGGATAAGTTCCTGGGGAAGGTGGGTGATGGGAAGACTAGTCCAGTAAGGGCAGGCAAAGCAAGACAGAGGATAAACAGGTAATGAGTGAAACAAATAAAATAATCTAGAACTGGCGTTCTGGTAATCTCTACCCAGTTGATAACCTCTCCCCTTCAACAGCTGGCACATTCCTGCTTTAAGTGGATAAGGATACAACATTGCTGTGTTTGTTATTCCTTCATGATAGATCTTGAAGAGTATCTAATTTTTTTCCCCAAATAAATACTTTTTGCCTTACTATCTCCTTACAAGATGCACATGTCTGGTTGCTTTAAAATAATAACCTAAAGGATTGGACTCTAGGTTCATCGTCACCCCCCTCCCCCCCAGATGCTTCATAAGGGTTCTAACCTCACACCAGGTACTTGCAGGTAATACCCCTAACTGATGCTGTAGTGCAGTACAAGGGGGATGCTACACTGTTGAAGCACCGTCCTGCTGATGAGATGTCAAACCAAGGTCCCTTCTGCCCATCGGTGGTCACTGTCCTGTTGAAAGTTAAAGTTCCCATGGCACTTATCGAAGAAGAATGAGGAGAGTGTTTTTTATTTAAAATACTGTACACAGTACACAATTCTTTAGACATTTATCTTGACGGGTAACAACATTCTCCCTAATCACATATCAAATTTTAACCCCAGAACAAACATTTAATCATTTTCTTTCTGAGCATCAATATAATGGCAAGAAACAAACGAACTCCCATTAGTGATAAGACCCATCACCCAGAAAGTCCTATCCCACCTGCCTCATCTACCAAAAGGAGAGATACCCTTAAAGCACCTCCCAGATCTTAAACTGTACTCGGGTATCCAGACCATATTTTATAATAATAACAGTAGGGGAATTTTTCTTATGAATATACGAAAATTGCCAGCAGAAAACAGCCTTATGGTCTACAGAGTCTATTCAATTGTGCATCAAGCAAAAAAAAAAAAAAAACTATACCAGTAGAATAATAATGAATATCTACAGAAGAAGCATTAGAAAATCAAATACGTGATCCCGAAGAAAACAAAAGTCAAGTAAGTAGAAATATAAACCACCCCCACTTCCAAATATCCTCTTAAAAGTATACTAAAAGAAAGTGTATGAAACACTACACATAAGTAACTGAAAAAGGCAGTTGTACATAGAGAATAATGCCTGTGCAGGTGTATGTTATGAGGATTTTTCATGCACTGATGGTGTGTGAAAAATCCTCATAAAACAAACTTTGCACAGGCATTATTTTTTTATATTAGAAAATGGCAAAGAAAAATCTTGAAAGCTGATTGGCTGACAACATTATAGCAGTAGGCATTTATTTTCAATAGAGCCCTCTGAAAAACAAGTGCCAACTTCATGCACCAGTGAGAAACTGATATCCTTGTGCCATAACGAAATTCAGAACCAAATAGCCAGCATTTTTTTTATTCTCGGTAGTTGAGTGACCAGCTGAAGAACCCCCCTTCCCCACCGGTGGCAGAAGTCGCCTCCCCCACACCCCGACCAGGCAAACCATCAGTAACAACTAAAAACACATTTGCAAAATGAAACCAACCCTTTGAGTGCAGCACAGTCTTTTATATAAGAACAGACACAATCATGGCTTCCGCCCCCGAAAAGCTGGCTGACATAGTAGTGAAGCAAACCGGCAGTGACTCTGCATATATGGGGAACCCAAGTCAACAAAGTCCCGCTTCTGCTCCTCACATTACAGTCCAAATCGTCTTACTATTAAAATAGTAGCCCTGAACACAGCCATCCTGTCCACATTATTGATCACCTTCTCCTGCATCCTGTGCTCAGCTGGCAGACTGTTCCATTGCTGCCACCACTCATGATGACCGATTCCTCACCTGCTGTCAAAGTCAACGGTACCCGGGCTCCATGTCAGTAAATAAACTCAGACGTCTCCAAACAAAAATCTCTCTCCTAAATTCTCAGCTCAGTCCGTGGCCTCAAATCCCATCCCCATCTTACATTTAGGACTACAAGTCCCAGTAAAACCCCAGGACAGCTATGCAGCTCATGCAAACAGAATGTCATCAACAAGATTGCCCTCTACTGACACACATACCACAGTACAGGGACTACTTTACAAAAATGTATTTTATTCTTTTTTTTAACATAAACATCTTTAAAACATTTTTTCTATTTTATTAACATATTTCTTGTGGGTCATTTTTCTAAGCACAGTAATACCCTCCAGGGTGGGTTGTACTGGGGAATACTGGACCTTCCAGGGGCTATAAGGCTCTCCGCCTGCAATGTTCGGCTTCTTTTTGCCCCTGAGAGGTCCAGTATTCCCCAATACTGTCCACTTTGTTGGGTATTATTACTTACATAACTGGTGCAAGCTTTCTGCAAGTAAAACTGTATTTGTGTGACCATTTCCCTGAGCAGCCGCCATACTCGCACAAATACAGTGTGCTCCCTTTTGCATTTCAGTGAGGTGAGAGCGCCAGGAAAAAAGACACCATAATAACCCGCCATTGAGTTATTATTGAATTCTGCAGTTTATTACAGTGTTTTATCAAGACTGGATATCCAGTCATTATAGGGGATCAGCAGTTATTATAGTATAGTTCATCACTGAAAGCAACAGTATATACAAAAATACAAAGCTGAAGGCTTACGTCACAGGCCTGTCTGAGTCTGTAACCCATGCCATATTCTGCTGCCAATATCACAAGAAACTGACTTGGGTGTACCTGAATTCAACATACTATATACTGCATATTTCATGATCTGTTTTACCAGTAACGTCCCGCAAACTGCAGTCCTTCAGCTGTAGTGAGAAGACATACCTATTAAGCCACACATGCCGTTTGAAACATGCAAAAAGAACATCTGGAGAGCTCTTATGCCATTTCCCTTACAAATTAATACAGTCACCATGTACCACAATGGCATAGTCTGTAGCTCAACATACAGGTTCTTTCCATAATGGGGCCACTTGCTCCCAAAAACCTTTAATATATGTGCATTTAAAAAATAAATGCTCCATAGTTTCCTACTCATTCATACATTGTGGTGTGAAGCATATTCTTTCCCTCAGTTTTTTAAGTTTTTCGATTGGCCTTTACATTCAGTCTGTCACAGAAGAGTAAGGGAGTCTCCTCAGTGTCTTGACCTACATTCCCCATCAAAAAAAAAACCAAAAACTAAATAATGTTGGCTGTTCTATAGTCTCAACACCCTCTGGGAGAAGTGCTTTCTAATGTTAGCCCTTAATTTACCTCTGCTGAGCTTCAGGGCACACCTGATGAAAGACACCCATCCAGACATCTCCATCTGTCTGATCTTGTTGATACTCTTGGGTATGGGAAAGACTGAGATCATGCTCCCCTTAGCCTCCGTTTCTCCAGAATGAACATGTTGAGGGCCTCCAGCCACTTCTCATAGGTTTTCCTCCATACCCCTAATCATTCTGGTGTAGTAGTTTATTTGTTTAGCACCCAAGTCCTGGGGGCTGTGAGTGTGGTACATCAAAACAAATCAAGAAGCACAAAGTAAAACACAGGTAAATAAAGTACATTGACTTAAAAATATAACTGAGGGCCAGCCTGGTGGCGCTGAGGGTTGAGGCACTGGACGCCACACCTCACACAACACTGGTGTCCCGGATTTGGGAATGGACGGTCGCTCAGGGGTCGGCCACGGAGAGGAAGGATTGAGCGTCCATAGACTGCTCTACTTCCTCGGGGAGAGGGGACAGTTCAGCGCACTGTAGACTGTCGCCTAGCAATGGCTAGATGACAGCACAGGCACGCTGACCAGAAGGGGTGGTCCCACGTCTAGAGCACTTGGTTACTTCTGCAGAGGAGGGGGTTAGCAACCCCACTTATTGCATGGTATGGGGGCTGGGGTGAAAAATAGAGAATAGGAGCTGTCGGGCTCCATGATGGCAGGTGGGACCTGCACCAACGTCTAGGAACCAGATGTAGGCTTCTGGGGGGGAGAGTCCATGCTTCTCTCCCTGGCCCTGTCATGGGGGAAGGGGTAACCCATGGGGGACTCCCTTGAGGATTGGATGTGGGACACCAGACCGGAGGAATAAGCCCCCTTCGAGGGAGGGAGGGGCTGACTCGCTGCCAGCCCCAGAAAAAAGTATTAAAAAAAGTATATACTGTATATGACTGAGGTAGCATAAATACCTAGACATGAACAAGTGGGGGCTAACTAAGGTCAAAAGCATCTCTGAACAGATAGGATCTAGGCACCTGTTAAGGGCCTCCACTGAGGGAGCCTCCTTGAGAGATCTGGGAAGTGTGATCCCCTGATGTCTTGAGCCTGACCCTGGGAACTGCTAGGAAACTGACCTTGGAAGAGCGGAGAGGGCAGGCAGGGTAGTAAGGGGGCAGGCAATCATTCAGATAACCCGGGCCCAGTTCATATAGGGCTTTATAGGTCAGCAAGCCAATCCTGAAGATAATTTACCACTTCAACAACAGTCAGCGCAGGTCATGCAGAATTAGAATCACATGACATGACCTTGGAAGGCCTGTCTCTAACCTGGCTGCTGCGTTTTGCACTAGCAGCAGGCATCAAAAGACCCCGCCACTTACCCCAAGATATAGAGCATTATAGTAGTCCAGTCTGGAAAACACAAAGGCATGTATCAGTGACAGCAGGTCTTTCTTTGGGATCAAGGCTTTAATCCGGGAGATGTTTCTGAGATGGTAAAAGTCACTCTGGACTACTGATGACAATTGAGCCTCAAGTGTCAGTCTTTCACCCAGATTCTTCACTTTAGCAGAGGGCCGGCCATCAGACTAGAGGAAAACGAGCACCAGGCTGGTCTTCTACACTGTGGCCCCCGCACCCCGCTGTCGACCAGGCTCAATCACCAATACCTTCTTCGTGTCCAGGTTGAGTCTCAGCCAGCTAGAGGGCATCCAATCCTGGATCTCGACCAGGTATAAATTCAGCACATTGACCATGCCTGGCATCCTGGGTGCAAATGGCAGATACAGCTGAGTATCATCTGCATAGTTGTGAAAACCCAAGCTGCAGCATCTGATGATGTCATACAGGAATAGCATATACACTGCAAATGACACATGTGAGAGTCTCAAGCCCTGGGCCACACCACATAGCAGGTGCTTGAGCAGTGAGGACAGATTCTCCATCACCACCCTCTGTGCCCTGTTCCTGAGGAAGGACTCAAATCAGCTGATGACCATACCAGTGAGTCCACAGTGCTCCCTTAGCTGACTCAACAGCAGGTCATGGTTGACAGTGTTAAATGCTGAGGAGAGATCGAGTAGAATGTGAACAGACTATTCCCCCTCTATCTCTTGCTCTGAGGAAGTCATTGTACACCCAGACCAATGCATTCACCTTACTATACCTGGATCTGAATCCAGAATGGTGGAGCTCTTAGATGTTAAAGGCCATGAGGTGTGCCTTGAGCTGCAGAGCCTCTGGCTTCTCAATAACCTTTCCAAGAATGGGAATGTTAGAGACAGGTCTAAAATGTGCCAAGTATTCTGGGTCCAGAGATGTTTTTTCAGAAGGGGCCTCACCAGCACATCCTTCAGTGTTCTCAGAAAAAACCCATTGAAAAGGAAACACTAGACTGTCTCAGCAAACACTGGGCCAAGAAATACCACACAACTAACTAGGAATTGGGTTGGACCAAGGTCCAGTTCGCAATAAGTTGGGCACAGTTCAGAGATTACTCCACATACCTTCTCCAGTGATATCAGCCTAAACTCACCCCAAACAAGAGGAGGGCTCCTTGTGGCAACCCACTCCCCACTGCTGGGCCACTGCAGCCCAGCTGGGGTTATCCCAGACCTGATTGAAGACACCCTGTCGGAGAAGAACTGAGCAAACTCTTCACTTGTGGTGAATGAAAATGCCTTTACCGGCTGGAGACAGACAGGATACAGCAACATGTCCACAGTCAGGAAAAGCTGAGGTGGCCTGTTTCTCCATGCTGCGATCTCCCTGGACAAAAAAACTGCCTTCTTATGGGAGATTGCCCTCTGATACTTACTGTAGTGAGTTACAGAACTACTATTGTCATTGGTCTCAGACTTAAGCCAGTAATGTTCTACTCCCTGACCCATAGCCTTCATGACTCTAAGCTCTCTGTCAAACCGCGGGGATCCTAAGCAAGAAGTCCTTGGTCATATACGAACTGGTGTGAAAGAATCGGCAGCTGAAGCAACAGCCCTGTTGTAGGTTGCCACTGCCTCCTCCGACCCTGTCCCACAAGCAGCCATCACACTTAAGATGTCCATTGCCTCCTGTCTCGCACTCTTCACTGCATCAGTGTCCTTTCTGCATTTAGGAGCCCAGGACAACATGCAGTACTTCAGGTGGGGCGTGACAAGAACACTGTAACATGACAAGATTACTTTCCCTACTCTACTGGTCACTCTCCTTTTGATGCACCCTGGCATTCTTCTAACCCTATTTTTTTATTTGTCATATTTCTTTATTCTTCCTCACCAGCCCCCTGTTCCTTCAGCCACCCCCAGTGTTCACCTTTCTGAATACCTGACTCCACCTGGGCCACCGGACCTCATCTCCTGATCCTTCAGGTGCCACTGTCAACCCTTCAAGTCCAGCTTATCCCTGCTGGGGCCTTCGTTTGCCACCAAGAAGAAATCCATGGTTAATCATTTAGTTGATGGCCAGATAGCATAGAGGCAGCTCACCTGAGAATCGGATGATGTGGGAGGAGATTTTGGGCAGCCACCATCTGGCATGCTAGGGAGTGCTTTTCCTTCTTCTGTGGTCTCACCTGCTTTTCACTTGAACATTAAACAATTGCTTGTGTGTGTGTGTGTGGGGTACCCAGCAGTATGTGGCCACTCAGTCTGCCTAGAGCAGCACCACCACCAGAAGTCACACAACTACCACTGTGTGCTAGGGCTCTTCCCTTCTTGAAAGAGAGCATCCTGCAGCTGCTCCACAGCCCTTCCTGCCAGCCCCCACTCCTGTTGTCCTGGGCTTTGGGTGCAAACCCGGGCTGTCAGCATGCCAGAGAAGTTCATTACTGCTCGAGAGCATGGCGCCATCTTAGTCTTCTTGACAGTGGCTGCCTACTGCTCCTCATGCTTTAGCCCAGTCTATTAATTTATGACCCCTAGGTCCTTTTCCTTCTCCACTGCAGAATGTGTAGGTCCTCTTGCTGATTTTTTCCTCAGGTGTAACATTGCATATTATATGCATCAAACAGTATTATTATTTTTGTCCTGGGTAACACATAACTTTATACTGAGCATGTTCATTCTTGGCTTTCTCACACAGCTTGTGCATCACAATGCTTTGTTATAATATCTGGGACCAAACATCAGAGATTTAAAATAATGGGGTCCAAAATATTAAGAATTATGGTATATATAGAACTGATCCCACTGAGGAAACGTTGCTATGATGTGACACACTGGGGTTATGTCCCTTTGCTTTGTGTGACTTCTTGTAATTGCATCTGACCAGGATTTGTTAATAAAGTAAGCAGTAAACCACAACAGGGTGTGGTGTTGCTAGAAAATTAATGCATGCCAGGGTGAACTGGAAGCACTGGGCTGCTGGCCTTGTGACTTTAAATGCACCAGGGAAGTGCATTAATTCTTAATAAATCCATGCCCAGGAATGGGTTACTGAGCTTATAAAATGGAAAACATGTTGTTTTTAATGGAAAAAGGTTTATTTTCCAATTGTTGGGCTGTTGCATGGCAGTATATTGGAGTTTGGTAACAAAGGCTGAGTGCCTTTGAATAAACCTGGGAAATGCATTTATTTTAAAGAGCCATATGCCCTGTTTAGGTTAATTTTCTTTAAAAAGAGAAAAAAAGGTTTTATTTTTATGGGAAAAGATTAAATTTTAGTTTAGGGATGCTGCTTCTGGGTGGATTATCCCACGGGCTCCAGTGCTTTTCGAGCTGCAGGAGGATTGTTCTTCATCCACTACTTTTCGAAGCCCAGATAGTCCATCGCTTAATCCTAATTCAAAATTGCTGCCTCTGAGCAGATGAGTTAGGATAGGTTATTTCTAAACTGTGCATATCCTTGGAAATTAATCAGAGATCAGGGGACAAATTTTGATCAATGAAAAAAAAAGTTTCAGAATTTGCTCAGTCTGTTAAACCTCATTCACAGTATATTTTTGGGTGCATGTTGGTGACTTGCTGCCCTTTGGGGATATAAATAAGTTTGCCCTATCCTTTTCTTTGTGCTCAGCTGATGACACTACATTCTGAAACACTTAAGTAATTAAAAAAATGAATATTGGGCCGGCAGCACTAACAAGGAACCCTAAATAACGTAAAATAAGGACTATTTGAAAATGTTTTATTATATTTTATGTGTAAAGGTTTTTATTATAATCTGGTAGTTATAGCACCAGTTTGGGAACTGGGAATTTGCAAGTTCAGATCCCGATAGAGCTGATCTACCCACTGTGTGTGTATCTTGGGCAAGTCACTTAACCTAGCTGTGCTCCAGACAGCCTCGCCACAGCTTGGGAACATGTACAAGCAGGACCCCACAGTAAAAGAGATCTTGCATGCTGGCCCGCTGATGCAGCGATAGGGCTTCCACCTGCAACACTGTCATCCCGAGTTCGGGAACGGACTCAGGAGTCGGAGTGCCGGTTAGGGGGAAAAGGATGAAGCATCCAAAGGATGGTTCTTCTTCTCTGCGGAGTGTCCTGCGCATGATGGACCCCTGGCAGAGACTGGGGGATCAGCAGTGACCGGCACCTGAATTTGTGGGAAGTGGGACAGATGGGTTGGTCCCAGAGATATCATTGCACGTTCCGCCTTCTGGGGATCAAAGCAGGAAAAATGGATTTAGCCACCACAGGATGATGCCCCATGCCAGACTCCGCACCGTTGACCAAACTCCCACTACAGAGCCACCTACTCATATTCACCGGGGTGGGGGGGCAGCTCTGGTGACCCCACCCCTGGGGGGGTAGGGTGTTCTGGGAGTTGGGGTCTCGGGCGAGTGTTGTGGCTGATGGGGTGGCAGTCGGGCTGCAAAAAAAAAAAAAAAAGAGATCTTGCCTCTCAGCTTGCCTATCCCAGCAGATAAGAATTAGACCACCCCCCACCCACCATGAAGACCAGTTCAAGCTGAGTCAGGTTAGTTTCGCTTAGGTTATTTCCACTAGATGCATTCATTTTTGGGGGACAGATTTAGACTAAAGTAATTCTGACATTGTCTTTGCTCTCTTCCCTAATGCTACAGTATATCAGTCAAATAAAATGGCACCTTTATTTTTATTAGTCACATGTGATGCTTTCTTACAGGAAAAACTAGCAGTTTTGCTGTTCAGCTGTTGATAGTTTTCACGGTGCATGACCACATACAGTAGTTGTTTCTTTCACATTTATTTGTAATTCACAAATTTACCCCCACTGGCAGCCTACTCGTACCCTCATGTGCTTTGGCCATATCCTGGAGGTAGCTCCTATCTGGACACTGGCCCGTTGCCTACTCAACTCAATTAGAATGCCCACCTTTTATCTAGCACATGCAGGAGCACCTCTTCTCACTCACAGTGAGGTCTAAGCTGGAAGTTAACGCCCAGGAGTAGACATTTGTTACTTAAGAGCAGTATTGGTCCCTGTGGGTAACTAGGCCGCCCCCCCCACCATGCTCAACAGCCAGGGAGTTTTCATCCACATAGACTGCATCCACTTCAAGGTACTTTGTGCCATTCTTGCTGACTCTGGGTCTGTGGGGGCGGGGCTGATATGGTGTGGTCGCCCACCATGTTAAGGCTACTCATTAACAGCAGGCCTAGTCTTGTGCAGAGCTGAGGTGTAGGGCACCTCACCTCGTGCCACACTGGCAACCAGGGTTTAGGAATGAAGAGGGTCGCTTGGGGACCAGGCAGGGGATGGAAGATTGAGTTGCCCCTAAGACAGCTCTCCTCACTCAGGGAGAGGGTGAGTGTGCCCCGCTGTTTGTCTGTCACCTCAAGGTGTCTGAGTAACAGTGCAGCAAGACCAAACGGGGTGGGACCCCATATGCAGGATGCTGTGGATGTCTCCAAGGAGGTGGAGTTCATACATCACACCCACTGTATATGAAGTGGGCCTGGGGCAAAAATAAGGCAGAAAAAAAATCCCTGACCACAGGATAAGGGCCCAGTGTCTTGCAGACCCTGTACCAGCGACTAATGACCCATCTATCCTAACAGTCACATTCTGTTAAAAAATAAAGTAAAAAAAAAATCTGTGGGTACAGATAAGCAGCCTATTCATCCCATACCTCCAGAGCCTGCTTTCTGTTCCCACTTTTTTCAGCTGGGGGACTGAGGATGACTGCTCTTGGCCTTCTACCTTACCATGACTTCTTACCTCCTATTTGACAAGGACCCAACTCCCACGCATAGAGTGTAGGGATTCCATGCTGGTAATGATGTTTACATGTATGTAAAGTTAGGTCAACTGGTTTTAAGAATATATTTATGCCCCTTATGCAACTGAACCAACCAGTTTATTGGATTTTTCTTACGCATAATTTGCATTATAAATCTTGGAATACCCATTAGCAAATCACTATTTTTTAAGTTTAAAAATAACTACATCTACAACACAGTGATGCTTAGAAGGCATGAAACTCATACAAAAGGAGCATGATATGAACTTGCTTGTTGAGATTGTGAGTTGTGTGGTATTTCAAAAGGATTTAACACAGTCATGAAACTTTTTAGTAATAGTCTTTGCTTACACGTTCTAACTACATGTTACGCTTCCATTTATTTCCAGAAGTTTCCTTTTGCTGTTTCACAATGTGTGTGTCTGTGTCAGCTTCTCTTTCTGATGTATGCAATAACACACACCAGAGTGTGTAATGTGGGGTCAATAATTGAACACACTGAGTGTGTTGTTGGGCACAGGGCACTTATGCCAAGTGCCATTAAACACCTGAGAGAAAGGTATGTTTACTGACCATAATTACATATCCCTGAAGTGTCTTATTGCACTTTTGTAAAATGATGTGTGGTCACTTTTGATTCCTCAGTGGTCAAGACTACATCACATGGTACTGACTGCGGTAATCTAGCATATCCCTGGATCGCACCTGGAAATGAGCCTTGACTCAGTGTGCCTTTCCCAGTTATCAACTTTTAAATAAATAAATATACCCCTGTTCAGAAGATATGATAGGAGTGCATTAACATAGGATAATACCCCCTCCATCATGCCTTGTCCTTACATAACATGGATTCTACATTAAAAAAAAAAGTATGATTTCTAATAAGAAAATATTTTCTGTATGAAATATGTGTAGAAAACAAAAACATATTCCCAGTTAGGTATATTGATACTGTAGCCGAATCTGGTGTATGAGCTAAACAAGTACAGGAGTGTGATTATGGCCAGATAATTGCACTGTTGTACCTGAATTTTAGCCATTCAGGTGGCTACAGTGTTCTTACCTGTGTTATATAAATTGTATTCGCTGTGTCCAAGAGCAATAATTTATAAATAATATCCTGGCATTAAACCTCAACCAATACGTAACCCAAGGTACCAGAGGAGAAAACATTCTTGATTTAGTTCTTGATAATCTAGCAGATAAAATAACTCACCATGAGGTAAAGGAGCTGCTTGGAGATAGTGACCATAGTATGGTCACTTCCATGATAAAATAATGCTAATCCAAGATATGAGGCAGCACCGGGGTAAAATGTTTAAATGGGGCAGATTTTGATGCAGTGAAAACAGCATTAAGTAACTGGCATTGAAGAGAGATGTTTAATAGAAAAAGTTAGATAAAAAGTGAAACAGCTTAGACATTTGGAAAGTATGTATGTGCCAGAAAAGACAAATATGGAAAAAATACCTTGCAGGTGTAATAGGAAAATTAAAGCTTAGAAAGAAGAAGAAGCAAGCATATAAGCCTGAACAAAAGCAACACAAATTGGTTATGGAAAAAGTACAACATATTGGTAAAAGAATGCAAAAGAGAAATAAGAATAGCAAACAGAGAAAAAGAGGTGAGCTTGGTGGTAAAAGACCATTACATATCTTTCTCTAATATAATCGCTAAAAGGGTGGAAGTAAACAAGTAGGACCTCTAATCGAGGAAGTACTGTAACATCTGAGGAGGAAATGGTAGACATTTTTTATACGTTTTTATGTTATATATACAGAAACATGGAGAAAACTGAAAGAGGAAACAGATTAATTACAGTGATAGTCCAAGAATACAAATAAATGAGAGGGATGTCAAGAACAGATTAAAAGCTCTGAAGCCTAACAAAGCCTTGAGCCCAGACAGTATACGTTGAAGAGTTATCAGGGAGTTAGTGGAAGCACTAGTCGTTCCATTATATAAGACGGGAGCAATGGCAAACCACAAAAATCAGAGACCAGTTAGCTTAACCTCTGTCTTGGGAAAGTCTTGGCATCATTTACCAAAATAGAAATTGAGAATTATATTACAGAGAATAACTTGTGGGACCAATCTCGGCATGGATTCAGAACAGGAAGGCTGTCTCAGACAAATCTGATAAGCTTTTTTGACAGTTTTAGCAGAGCACTGGACATGGAGCTCCCAGAGGATGTGCGGTTCCTCGGCGACAGTAAGGCATTTGACAGTCTGCCACATTTCAAACCTATTTCCCAAGTAATGGATATGGAAATACATTGTAGAATAGTGAGCTGGGTAAGATCATGGCTAGAAAATAGAAAACAACGAGTCATCATAAGGGGGCACATGTCTGATTAAGGTGATGTAGCAAGTGGAGTACCACAAGGCTCAGTTCTGGGTCCAACATTATTCAGTATCTGTGTCACATTCATGAATTGTGATACCAGAGTGTGGCTAGTCAAACTTGCCAATTACATCAAAGTAGAATCAGTGATGGATACAGAACAGGCATTAAAGAATTTTAGATCAGAGATGGAAATGGCCACAATTCATAAATTGGGATTTAATCTTGACAAATGTGCAGTACTTCAGTTGTGAACTAAAAACCAAAATGCTAAATGTACATTGTTGGGACAGGAGATAAGTCATCTGTGGAAACTGATCTTGGGATAGTGGTTAACAGATTATCTATAATTTGATAGCCATTGTAAGACGATGACTAGGAAATGCTTTGGAATATTAACCCTTACAGGGCTGCGGAGTGATATATCAGTCTAGAACTCCAATATGTTATAATTCTGTCAGCAGTCTAAGGGTTAAGTTGTATTAGTAGGAATATAGCAAGTTTAGACAGCCAGCTGCCGATGCCATTGTACTGAACACTGGTGAGGCCACACCTGGAATACTGTAGTCAGTTCTGGACACCACAAACAAAGGGAGAGTAAAGCTGCTAGAACATGTGTAGAAAAGGGCAACAAAGATGGTAACCAATATTAAAAAATAGTTGTATGACCAAAGATTTTAAAGCTTGAACATGCATACCCTTGAGTACAGAGGGCTGAAGGAGGACCGATGCCTAATACATAGAGGCTTTCAAGAATTTGATTTATGGAACTGCTTAGGACTAAGAAAGAAACCCAGTATGACACTAGGAATCATGAGTTACAAGTAAAAGGTGAATTATACCGAACAAAAAAAGTGACAGTGAATAAAATAAAGAGTGGTTGCTCTATGGAACATATGGCCAAATGAAGTGGTATGCAGTGAGAACATGGACAAATTGAGAAGTAATCTGGACACATGTTACAGAAGTAACCACAGACAAGGATCTTCTTACCCATGAGAAATGGTAAGCCATTATGTGCAAACTGCCATACAGGCTTGGAATACAACTATGAAACATATGCCCCATCATTCACCCTGGTTGGCAGGAATGATAGTAACATATTATTGTGGTGGTGTAAAGAACTTGGGGCTTATCTTGCCTGCCCCACCTGCCACATAGTAGTGAGACTATACCCCAGTTTGAGCACTGATATTTTGATAGAATTGTGATGGACTTAATGTTACATTGAGCTTTAGCCCTTTCAACTTCTCCTTTAAAGAAAGAACTAACTTATTTTTTGTCACAGGTTTAAGGAAGTAATAACTACTATATCACTTTTATAATCAGTTTAAAAATTGCAATTGAAACATTTTGTATTTAATGATTAAAATGGCAACAGTTTTGTTTCAAGTACAGATTTTTAAATTTGAAGTTAAGGGATTCTTTTTTCTCCAATTATTTTTCAGGTAGTACATCGGGATCTGAAACCTAGTAATATTTTGTATATGGATGATTCTAACAATGCAGACTCTATCCGAATTTGTGATTTTGGATTTGCAAAACAGCTTCGTGGGGAAAATGGTCTTCTTCTAACTCCATGTTACACTGCTAATTTTGTAGCACCTGAGGTATTTTATTTACTGCTACTGACATTTGTGAGCTGTGTATGGGAAACTGCATTGCATGTCAGCCTGTTAACTCTGAGCATACAACCTGTAATACATGATCATGGACTAGATGTTGCTAAACAGACTACTACTGAACTTAAAACACAAGGCATGCTTTTGGTTCACCCTCTTGGGTCAGAAGACTTGAATCCACCTTAAGGGTGCCCGTTAGTGAAGGGTCAATAATGGAATTAGGTGACAGCTTTAAAATATCAGTGTGTGCACCTGGACCCTTCATTGAACAATTTCTCTCATCTTAATTTACATACTTAAAGTAAACTAAAATGCATCAGAAACTGGGAGTCTTGTTTAGGATCAGTAATTTTTTGGCAAGTGACTCCATATTGGCAATTTCACAAATTCATCTTTTTCCTATTCTAAATTTTTGTGGTATAATAGTATGGTTACAGCAGTCTTTGAGGACCTCACCAAGGCCTTCAGTTTAATACAGTATGTCTTAGTTCATTATTGGAAGTTGTTCCAGGACTCTGGGTTTTGACAGATGTATGTGAATTGTTCAGACATTACCTAACCTCAGCAGATGGTTCAAATAGGGGATAGTTCCTTTTTCTTTAATTATTTGGGTGTTCCCCAGGATCAATCCTAGGGCCCCTTCTTTTCAGTCTTGTTTTTAAACTCCCTTTCCCAAGCCTGTTTTCCTATAAACGTGATTCTGTACACTGATGAGGCAGTGCTTTATAGTGAAGGGAAGGATTTAATGCACTTAAAATTGAGTTGCAAATCATTTTTTTTTTTTATCAATTTGATAACCGGGTAGGGACTCTGGACAGTGTCCTTTTTCAGGTCCGACCCGAACAAAACTACAAGCAGCAGCAATAACAAACAATAACACACATCAACAATCACATTTAGACTTACTCAACAAAAATGACTTAAGCGTATTCTTAAAACAACACGGAGACATAGTTTGACGAAGAGCAGGGGGTAAAGCATTCCAAGGAATGGGGCTGCAACAGAAAAATACCTCTGACCATTCTGAGTCTTAAAAACTGGAAGGTTTAATAAGATCTCATTAGCAGATCTAAATTTGGGGAGGAACTGATGAACTGTAACCATATCTGCCAATGGAAATTTAGAGGACAAAAGAGACTTATAAAGCAAACAACCAGAAAAATAATTAATTATTTCCCTAGGTGATGACCAACCTAATTGCAAATACAATAAACAATTATGTATCCTAAAGGGGACCAATTAAATAAACCTACAGATATTATTATAAGCCACAGACAAAACATTATATTCCTTAACATTCAAATTCTGATACAAATAACAAAAATAATCAAAATGTGGTAGTAATGAACCAACAGCAATTGATTCTTTGGTTTCAGAAGGAAAAATATGACCGAAACCTAAACAAAATGCCCAGTTTCTGATTTATTGTTTGACTAACATACTTAACATGTAACAAAAAAGTTAAACCAAAGTTCAACCACACTCCCAAATATTTAAATTGAGTAACTTGATCTATTGCAGCACCATCCCTATCACAAAGCGACAAACAAGGATTATCTTTCAACATAACCGGGGTCCAAAAATCATTGATTTCGTTTTTTTTTTTAATTTAGAATCATGGAATTTGTTACAAACCAATTACACACATTCCTAAAGCCAACATCCAGAGCATCTACCAACTCATCTTGTGATTTATCATGACTATAAAGTATCAGGTCATCTGCATACATTATTGAGTCGCAAGGTCCACAATAAGCAGGCAGTTGATTAACAAATAAAGTGAACAGCAAGGGTCATAATATGGACCCCTGCGGAACACCACACTCAGTGAAAGCCATTTGGGAATCCTGCAACCCAACATGCACAAACTGTTGATGATTTACTAAATAATCATTAACCCAGGATAACGCATTTTTAGAAAAACCAATAACTTTTGACTTGCATAACAATAAACCATGATCAATTAAATCAAATGCCTTGGTCAGGTCCATAAACACTGCCCCTGTCATTAGGCTATTTTCAAAGTCCCTGAGGATGGTGTCCATGAACCTGACCAAGGCAGTACCAGTTCCATAGCTACGTTGAAACCCATGCTGCTATAGACTTAAGATGTTATAATAATCCAAATAATCCTTCAGTTGACTAGACACTACTCTCTCTAACAATTTGCTCAAAGGATTTAAGATGGATATTGGCCTAAAATCATCCAAAACAGCAGCATGGGCCTTTTTCCGGATTGGAACAACCCATGCACACTTCCAGTCAAGTTGAAACTGACCCGAAGTCAAAGATAGATTAAAAATATAACACAGTGGATCAGTAATATAAGCAAGAGCTAACTTCAAAAATCTAGCCTCAAGACCCCTACCACAGTTAGTACAATTATCAGGCAAAGTGCCAAGTAAATTGAACATTTCATACGAGTCAATTGCCCTAAACTGAAATTGCGACCTTGACACTTGAACAGACTCCACACCCCAAATAACATCAGATAATCCTAACCTGTAACTTGAATAGTCAGAAAACTTGATATTAAATAAATCTGAAATTTCAGATTGGTCAACAACTGTCTCATCATTCACTCGCAATTTATCCACATCACTATTAATCCTAGGATACAATAAAGAATTAACATTCTGCCAAAAATTTTTTGAATCTGATAAATTGGTTGTAAATGGTGCATTATAGAAATCTCTTTTTGCACTTTTCACCAATTCCGAAACCTTATTTCTCAATTTACGATAACTAGCCAATGAAACAGAAGAAGGATTACATTTATAATACACCCATGCATGATTTCTCTGTTTAACATACAATTTAATATCATCCAAAAACCACTTATTTATCTTGCCTCGCAATCTGACTGTTCGCAGAGGAAAAAAGGCATTTGAATAACTAATAATTGACTTAAAAAAAGAATCCAGAGCACAGTCCACATCAGGTATTAAATAAAGATATGACCAATCAGTAGCAGAAAAGGAGGCAGTAACTGACTCAAGATCAATCCTACTAAAACAACGATGTTTCAAAATACGAAGTCCTAAAGCTTAGAATACAAAAAATACCCTGATGGTCACTTACAGCATCTGGCAATACCCCAGAAGCAGTCACAATACTCTCATGATTAGTAATAACCCAGTCAAGATTGAGTGATTAACTGAGTGAGAATTTAAATGGGTAGGATGAAAAAGTTTCTGTACTAGGCCATAAGACTGCAACAAGGATTCCAAGCTTTGGCAGTTCTACAGTCTTGGCTCATTGACCATCATTTAACTTTCAGTGCTAAGAAAATGAAAGACATGGTCTTGAGAAATGCAAGAAAAAAAATTGACCGGTCTGAGGATTTTGTTATAAGTGAATTGGAGTTGGTGGAATAATTTTCATACTTGGGTGTAGTCTTTTTTTTTTTTTTTTGTATTATAAACCATATATTAACCAGTTAACTAGGACCATTCACATGCATCTGGGTCTTCTGTATAGGGTGAATGCATCCCTTTTTCCAGAAACTCATAAACTCTTAGCACATAGCTTTTTGATCTTCTTTGAGGATTATTTCCCTCCATTAACCATGTCATGGAACTGTAAGCTGTCAGTGTCAGAACCACCCAGTTTTGCTTTTGCTAGCTGGGGCTGCCAACATTGACATACATTGTCGCTGCTTATATAACGTGGATGGCCCCATCATACCTCGGTCCTTTACCCCCCCCCCCGACTGCTCATCCATCCACCACTGCTGAAGAACAGCACCAAACTTTGCAAGTATCACTTGCTCTATTGCTTTATTTTAAATTCATGCTGCAGACAAAAGAAAAGAACCGTATTCCACTGTTGTTGTGGATAAAGTTAACATTACTTAAGATGACACTTTGCCTGGGTGGTGCATCTGCTCTCTAGGCATTTCCCATGACGTGAAGGCCTGCAGCATTTGCCAGGGTTTTACTAGGCTGCGTGGAGATGTCACAACAAGGCATATTCTATTTCAGTAACTGTTCTATATTAGTAGTAGATTATGGCCTCCTTTTTTATGACTACTCTAATATAACACTGAATAAAGTGGATATTCCATTAAACAAAATACTATGTTTTGTTACACAACTTCCTCGCAGTGCAAATCACTGTCAGCTACTAAATATTGGGCAGTGTTTGTCTGTGAGATGGAAGCACAGCTATCAGATGGCTTGTCTTCCATTTAAAGCTTATTCCAGCTGTTTGACCGAGAATGTCAGTGACCTGTTTCTCTTTGCCCAGCCATTTAGTCATCTGTTTCTCAAAAAGAGCAGTCTTTGAAATACCATTTATGCATACTAATCAGGGACAGAAATCTTTGGTTTTTTTAGCCCCATCCACTGTTAATGCATTGGCTTCAGATTTGTGTAATCATTCATCACTTCATGGTTTTCAAATTGTTTGAGAACATATTTGTTAGCAAGTGAAATCAGTGACTGCTTTGTTTGATTATTGGGTCTGTTAATGTTTTTTTATTGTTGTATATTGTCGTTTGTGCTGTTTATGTCATTTGTATTTTCCTCCCTGACCATCTGTGAAAATGGGCAGGCATCTGCTCATGGGCTAACCAGGTATTTTAATAATATATAAAATCAATCAATCAGGCATCCATATTTGAACTAAATAATAAGCAAATCTCACACAATAAAATTGGTAAATGTTAATAGCAGATAACCTCACACTCTATAGCATTGCCCTCTTCAGCTTAAAAAGGCTCTCCCCCAAGTTGTATCCTGTACCAACGTGTTCCACAACCAAGAGTATGCAAAATCAACAAAAAAGAAAGAGCATCAACATGCCAGCCATATAAGAAAGAAATAATTTGTACTTTTAGGGATGTGGATATGGTACACCATCCACACTTAGGCTGTCTTCCTTTCCTTTAAATCTTGCCGGAACATCTTCAAGCTAAGCTCCTCCCACCCACCTGGATGATATCCTCCTTGGCTCTGCCGCATGACATCAAATCTTCCTTTCCGCTGGAAGAATCTGGTCTCCTCCTTCGCAGCTCTTGCATGTGGTGTAGACCCATTTGTAGTCTGTTTTCAGGGGCCATTTTTTGTCGATAGTTTTACCTTCTATTTGTTACAGATGGAGCACAATGACCAGAAGTCTTGTTCTAGGTTCAAGCAGTGCACAGCTTGCAGCTAGACGATGTTGCACACCAACCCTCATGCCTTGTGTGTATATTGCGTTGGGGCTCAGGATGATCTGCAAGCTTGCAGCTTGTGGCAGTCCCTGCAGCCTTCATTGTTAGAGGACTGTTAACTCCACCTTTTGTTAGGCCACCCGGATGAACAGGACCTGCTGGTCCAATCCATAGATGCTCGCAGGGCTCTTTTGGCTACAGTGGGCTCAGCATCGCAACTTGCCACACTCGAAAAGGTGGTGGCTCAGACCATGAAGAGGCGGCTGCCCAGGTTGTGGCAGGTGCTACTTCAATCTCTGCATTGATCCTGGTGGGATTGGGTGCTTCATTTACTGGAGCATTCCAGGACTTGTGCTGGTCACTTCTGACCCTTGGTGAGAGCTCTTCTTGAAGGTCCAAAAAATCTAGGTCTTCTGAATTTAAGAGGGCTCATCGCAGGTCGTGGGACTAGGAGCAGGCTTGTTCCTCGCTCCCTAGTAATTCTGCAGCTGGCTCGATGGCTGTCGAGCCGTCAGCTTTTGTCGACCTTCCTGGAGTTCCAGTCCAGGCCACTGGCCCCTTGGTGTCCCTGTTGTGCTTGCCAGCTGAGATGCAGGCCAACCAGCCAGCCAAGATTTTTCTCAACCCGGTCGACCCCTTGTCAGAGTACGATCAGTATGATTCACTTTCCAGGACTCCGATCCTCTCGGCCCTCTCACAGGAGGAACCAGGCAAACCAGATGATCCAGCTGTCTCCCCTCAAGAGATTAACCCCTCAGGGATTCCGCTGACTTTTATCCATACTGAGCACACGGTCCCCTTCCCCGCATCTCCTCCTCAATGACCGATCATCATCAGTTGAGTTCCTGATCGAGATCTCAGTCCCGTTCAAGATTGAGATTTCGGGAAGCTCAGCGTTCTTTTTTTCGAACATTGACCAAGGAGCACTGTCAACGGTCATCATCATCGTCGTCTTCGGACAAAGACAGGCTCCGACACAAATTGCGGCATTGTTATGAGGAGTTGGTTTAGCAGCAGTGCCATGCTGCAGTCTCAGGTGCTCCCTGGGTCACCCTCGCTATGGCCCATTCTGGTTCTCCTGGCTGAGCCAATACCAGCTTCTTCTCCTATTCAGGTGGAATCCCCGCCTGCGCAGCTCTTGCACAGGGCTCAGTCCAGGGTTGCCCAACCCACTTTCGGTCTTCCTGGATGGTTGTCCATCAAGATCACGCATTCAAATGAGCCCTGAGTGGTCCATGGGGAGCCTGGGTCAAGGGTGTGTATGAGAAGTCCTCAGATTCTGAGGACTTCTTAATGCATTTGATTTGGACTCTGGGCTTCTATTGAGAGTCCATCAAGGAGCTCACCACTGAGCACTGACCAGTCTCCTTTGGAGCTTTGCAGTGCCTCATTTCTGAATCTATGGGGATTCTGCTAGAGCCGGTCCAAAATCGGGCCAGATACCCCCTGACAGAAATCCTCAACAGGGGTGACTCCTGGGGGTTGCCTTCCTGGTTGTGGCAGCCAGTTTTGGTCCTGCTCTGGAGCTTTGGCAATGTCCAGCCTCTTGCCTGGCACCTTCAACTCATATGGTCCACAAGTATGTGGTAACCACCGGGTCTCTTCCCAGTTTCACTGACCATCCTTCGACCAAAGGATCGGCGGCAGACTCAGTTTTCCAGTGGATGGGCAATGTCCAGGACATTGACAGATCTTCTGACGAGTCTAAGAAGCTAGACCATGTGGCAAAGAAGGTCTGTGCCGCCTCTTCCCTTGGCCTTCAACAGGCGAGCCCCACCATAATGAAGGCCAACTTTACCGATGCCTTTATGGGTGTTCTGGATCAGGTTCTTCCCTGCCTTCCTGCAGACCTACAGTTGTGCTTAAGATGGTCCAGACCAGGGCCACTCGGTTGCCAGGCATCAGCTACAGACAGCCTTGGACATTGGTAACTCCTGAGCCCGATCCATGGCTGCTGCGGTTAACGTGCGGCATCAGGATTGGTTAAGAATCGCCACCTTTACAGTGGATCCCAACATAAGCTGATAGGTGTCCCCTTCTCGGGGACTGACCTGTTAGGTCCAGGGATGGACAGTTACCTCTGGATTGAGAAATCCAGTGCCACATTGGATTCTGTTACTGCCTCTCAGAAGGAACCTAAGGGCCAGAAACAGAAAAAGAAGCCATTTCAGTTTCAGCTCTACGAAGCGCCATAATACAAGCTGTTGCAGCCCCAGTTGGGGCAGTCCCAGGTCTGATGATCTAAGCCTAGGCCCACCGCCACAAGGTCTAAGAAGCCAAAAGGCCAGGGCAGTGGCACTTCTCTGGCAGCCAGTGCTGGAGCCACTGCCAAGCCTGCCCAGGGACAGGTTGGGGGTTTTCTCTCTCCCGCCTGTCTTGCTTCTTCCTTGAGTTCATACGGTGGTTCAGCTTCATCATTTCTGGCATGCCTGGTCCATCATCACGTCATACAAATGGGTGTTTGAAGTGATGGGTCGTGGTCTGCCTCAAGAATTAAAGGCTCTCCCACCCTACTGAGTGCATGTTCCATGGGAGGCCATTGTGTCCCTGGACATGCTGTCAGCCCTTCAGGTGGACACCACTCAGCTCCTTCAGAAAAGCACTGGTGCCCATGTCCGGGACATCATGGTCCATCATGGCTTCATATCCAGATACTTTCTGGTCCCCAAATGGATTGGGGGGGGGGGGGCTGATGTCCCATATTAGATCTTCACGATCTCAACCAGTTCCTGAGGCAGTGCAAATTCTGGATGGTCATGCTGAACCAAATTATTCCATCACTGGAGCAGGGCATGTGGTTCTGCTATCTGGTCCTCCAGGGTGCCTTCTACCACATCCTAGTCCATCCATTTCACTGGTGGGTCCTTCGGTTCAGTGCAGACAGAGCACTTTTCGAATTCCAAGTGATGCCAGTGAGCCTCTCCTTGGCCCCAGGGTCTTCCTCAAGTGCATCGCAGTGGTGGCAGCATTCCTGTGGTGCCAAGGAGTCTGTGTACCTCTACCTGGATGACTGACTGATTACCAGTTCCTCTCGGGAGGAGGTGGAGAGGTCCAGGGGTTTGGCCCTCCAGACTTGCTCAGCCTTAGGACCTCTAGTCAACCCTGCCAAGTCGGAACTCCACTCCACGCAGGTCATCCACTTCCTCAGGGCAAGCTCGACTCCCTTTGGGCCTAGGCCCAACTCCCAGTGGACCGGGCATCGGATCTTGCCTCCTTTACCTGATCATTTCATGTTTGGCACTCTCGCCCTTCCTGTGACTTCCTGTGGCTGCTGGGGTACATGGCATCTGCACCAGAGTGGTCTGGTGGGCCCACTGGCAGATGCACCCCCTGCAATGGTAGCTGTCCCACCAGTGGTCTCAATGCCTTGGTCACCTGGACCAGTCGGTCATGGTTTCGCAGCCAGTGTGGGATGCCATCCAGTGGTAGCTTATCCCGGAACACCTGCGGGAAGGAGTCCTGTTTGTCTGCCCAGAGCCAATGGTTACTGTGATGACTGTCGCAGCTCTGGTGAGATGGGGAGCACACCTGGGGGCCCACAGGCTCTGGAACCCCAGGGAGTCCCGGTACCACATCAGCTTGCTGGAGCGCCATGTAGTGCATCTTGTTCTGATGGCCTTTATGCCATCTGTTCAGGGTCAGGTCGTGCAGATCCAGATGGACAACACCACGACCAAATACTACCTCAACAGGCAATGCAGAACACATTCCTTCAGGTTGTGTCAGGAAGGCCTCCACACCTAGACCTTCATGCGCAGCCTGAACTTCAATCTCCTGGTGATCTATGTGGCTGGTGCCTTCAACCAATTAGTGGATGCCCTCAGCCAAGTGGGGAAGGCATCTCACGAGTGGTTTCTCTACCAGGAAGTGTTGAATCACCTGTTATCCCAGTGGGGCACTCCACTGTTCGAGCTGTTTGCCTCCTGGGAGATCGCAAAGCTAAGGCTGTTCTGTGCATGCCCCCCACAGTGTGGAACACTGATGGGGGATAACTTCACGAGGCCCCGGTTTCCTGTATTCCTTAACTCCCTTTCCCCTGATCCACAAGGTGTTGGTCAAGGTGCGGAGGGACAAGACATGGATGATCTTGGTGGTCCTGGCCTGGCCGTGCCAATTTTGGTACCTCAATCTCCTTAGCCTCAGCAGCAGACCTCCATGGCACCTGCCTCTGTGCCCAGACCTGTTCTCTTGCCATAAGTGGAAGGTCTTGCACCTGGACCTTCAGTCCCTGCACCAGACAGTCTGGTTTCTGAGCGGCTAGAGTTCCAGGCTTTGGTTCTTTCCGACGAGGTCTTTTGTGTTGTAGAGGCCTCTCTGAAGGAGTCAACTCACCAGTGCTATACCTTCAAGTGGAAGCGCTTTTCCATCAGGTGCCAGGTCAGGATGCTAGACCCCCTGTTCTGCCCCGTGGCTGGCATCCTGGACTACTTGTGGTCCCTCTCTCAGAAGGGACTAAGGTCAACAACACTCAAGGTGCACCTAGCAGCCATCTTGGCTTACCTGGTGAGGGCTGGTATGTTGACAGTGGCACAGGAGAATGTGGTTGGGTGCTTCTTTAAGGGCCTTGACTACCTCTCCCCGCCAGTGTGTGAACCACCACCACCACCACCTTGCTACCTGTTACTGGTCTTGGCAGTGCTCACAGGAGAGCCATTCGAACCAATACACAGGTGTGACATCTCTCACCTGTCATGGAAGACTGCCTTCTTGGTGACTGTCACTCTGCTAGAAGGATCAGTGAGCCCCAGGTGCTCTCGATGGAGTCTCCATACTTGGTTTTCCATAGGGACGAGGTTGTCCTCCGCCCCAACTCAAAGTTCCTTCTAAAGGTTTCGGAGTTTCACCTTAACCAAGTGATTAACCTCCCAGTGTACTTCACCAGTCCAGCAACGGATGCTGAGCAAAGGTTCCACATGTTGGACCTGGGGCGAGTGCTTGCATTATGCAGAGTGCATAGCTGGAGTTCGGTGAGAGGTTCACCACCTCTTTGTCACCTACAATGAAGCTGCACCTGGCAAACCGGCAGTAAAGTGGATGATCAGCAGGTGGATTGCCTCCTGCATTGACCTCTGCTATAGGTTGGCTGGTAGGGAGCTTCCCGTTGGGCTAAGGGCTCATTCCACCAGGCATACTGAGTGCCTCGGTGGCTGCATCCAGGGATGCCCCCATTCCAGAAATCTGCTGAGTTGCTACCTGGAAGGCAGCACACACCTTCATTTCCCACTACCACATTGACCTTGAGTCACGCTGGGATGCTGATTTTGGGGCCTCGGTTCTCTAATCCCCATTTCCTAAGTAGTATTGTGCACCTTGACCTCTTCTCCCGGAGAACTGCTAGGAGTCTGCCTAAGTGTGGATAATGCACCATATCCATGCCCCTAGAAATGAGGGTTACTCACCTGTAACCATAGATCTTACTCCGAGAGGGCTCTTGCAGTAGGTAATCACCTTGAGGACTGCACCCCCTGGCACCAGGACTACACAAAAACTTTAACTAGCAGTGTCTGACAGAGGACCGCCCACCTGATGTCACGTGATGGATGTCAGTGTGACACTATATAGTGGGTGGTTCCCACGTCTGCCTTCCAGTTCTTTCCCCGCCATCGAGCTCAACATGTCGGACCTCGTGGAGATCGCACATTGTAGTTCGACTGCTTCCACTGATGAGTATCCATTTTCTTTCTTTAAAATACAGTATTTCATTAGTTTTTGTGTATGTTGTTGCCATCTTCTGTAGAGTTGCATAAGAATAAGTGTGCTTCGTGTAATGCGCAGCTCCCGCCCAAAGACTCTCATACCCTCTGCCTCTTCTGCTTAGGCCTGGAACACAAGGTCAAGGACTGCAAGGCCTGTTCCAGCTTCAGCCAAGCTACACAGAAGCTTCGCCAGCAGGCCCTTGAGGCCCATTTACTTAAGAAAAGGATGGGCACAATGGAAAAGGAGCTCCAAAAACTCTGCAGCGCTTCCTCCACCCCGACCGAGACGTCCAGGCACAAGAAGAGGAAGGAGAAGGAGAAGAAGCATCAGGACCAGGATAAGTGCCCTTATTGCCCATGGCTGACTTCGGGCCCCACGGGTGAGCAGTGGCCCTCTTCCTCAGGGAAGTCTTCTGCTAGTGATCAAGCCTGCCCCGCCCTAGGGACAGTCCTCTGATTTCCCCCCCCCCCGAACCGCTGATTACAGTGGCCGTGGGTGCCTTGGTATCGTCCAAGGCATCCGCCTCCCTTAGGCCCCTTTCCTCCAGCTGGCCTAAGTTGGCAGGCTGGGCCAATAAGTCATTCATAGGGCCCTCTGACGAGTGCCCGGCCCAGCCCAGGCTATGTCTGTGGACTCTGGGGACTCCAGAGCCCACCTGGCTTTTGTTGGTAAATCGGGCATCAGATCCCTCGACATCCACCTGACTTGTCCTGTTGATAAGTTAGGCATCGGTCTCCCCGATGTCTGTCTGATGAATCTTGTGTCGGGCCTGGTGATGGCGCCAATGCCGCTTCTCTGACACAGCCATCTTCGGTTGGGTCTCCCCACTGGTTTACCCCTAGTTCTCCAGCAGGGGAGCTTCCGCCTTCTTCCCCAGATATGGGGAGAGCGGGCGATGGGGATCTTCCGTTAGGCGGCCTTGCTCCTGATCTTACTTCGGGGGTTCCTAGCAGACCTCAGGATCCTCCTCCATCAGGGTTCTCGGTAAGGGCCCTGACTCTGTCCCCACGTCTGCCGCCTGCTGGGCCAACATTCAATCCAGTTCTTCCAGGTCCCTCTGGGGTGGGCGCTGGAGTACCTTTTGGTTCTCCACCAGGCCCTTCAGCTCCACCGTCTGGGCTTCTGTCGGGGTATCCTCCGTCAGTCTACCTGATGCCTGCTCCCCCATCTTGCATAGGCTACCCACCGTCAGGCTATCACACACCGGGTTATGGAGCCCCTTATCCTCCTCTGGGATACCTGATGCCACCCTACCCATTGCCGGGTTATCCGACACCCGGGTTCCCGACTGGCTACCCACCAGCGTACCTGCGTCTTCCACCTCCTCAGTCTCAGGCGGACCTCTGGGCCATCCTGCAGTCATGTTGGTCCGAGACTAAGGCTCAACTCATTTCTGAATTGGACAGCCACCATCCCCCTCAGGAGGTGCCCCAGGGTCTGGTGGAATCACCACCTAGGCTTTCTCCTGTGCCAGCCCCTCGCCACCCATCTCCAGGCCCGCAGAAGGCACCTCCGTCAGGGTGAATGGAAGGTGGCGCTCCCCCTGACATCGGTGAGCCTTCCTGACCTGACATTTGATCCTCTGACTCTGATCTGGACGGTTCCTCTTCTTACATTTCGGGGTTTGAGAATCCTTCCTTGAAAGAACCGAGGCCTACGGAGTCATCAAAGTCTCCATCTGAGGATCCCTCCTTTACTGACCTCCTCAAGAAAATCATGGAGGTAAGCTGGCCCGGTGACGCTGAGGATTGACGGGCTGGACGCCACACCTCATGCCATGCCGGTGACCTGGGTTCAGTGTCTAGTAGCCAGGGGTCAGCAGGGGAGAGAGAGGATGGAGCATCCGGAGGACAGCTCTCCTCTCCCTGGGGAGGGATCCTGGGATGCTCAGTGCTCTGATGACCCACAATGGAGATTGGGGTACTACAGGTATACCTGCTGACGTAAGGGGCGGAGTGTGGCAGATGCCAGCAGGGCAGCCATGCACAGGCGTCATTGCACGCCGCACTCCGAGGGGGGAACTGGGAAAAACAGACAAAACCCCTGGTAGCCAGGTGAGGAGATGTCTGGTCTCCCGAGACAGATGCTCAGTGCCAGCCACGATCCTGACCTTACCCCCTGGGGATCCTCAGCCTCCTCCTGTATGGGTGGCGGGAGAGGAGGGGATCCTGATCCCAATTCTTGGGTCGTAGGAGTGGTTCAGACAAGCGGTTAGCGGTGGACACCTAGCGAGCCAGCCCGAGAGAGGACCTGGACTGTCAGAAAAAACAAAGTTCAAAAAAAAAATTGCAGCGGTCTATGATTGGAAGTCAGGTGTTTAAGATCCCAAATGTCAGAGGCTAGCCGAGCATCTGGACATCCAGGAGGCAGTGCCTGTCCTCACACCTCCCTGGCCCGAGCCACATGATGATCTTGCATCCACAGTTTGGAAGATGCCATCCTCGATACCGGCGGTAGCCAAGAAAGCGAACCACATATATCAGATGCCTGAAGGTAAGGGCCATCTCAGTGTCCACCCCAAGGCGGACTCTATGGTCATTGCTATGGCTCATGACAGATCATCTAAGCCGAGGCATATGAGTGTAAGGACCATCTCAGTGTCCACCCCAAGGTGGACTCCATGGTCATTGCCACTGCTCACGACAGATCAGCCGAGGCATATGAGTACCTGCCCTCCTGATAAGGAGTCAAGGCAGCTCAACCAGTTTGGCAAAAAGGTTTACTCCTCGTCCACTCTGGCCGTTCGTGCTTTAAATTATGTAGCCCACATGTTGGTCTACCAGAAATCTCTTTTTAGCCAGCTGGAACTGGCTATTGAATCACTCCCAGACTCGGTGTGTAAGTCCCTTCTGGCAGACTCTATCCAATCTGCCTACAGGCATTCCTTGTGAGCCACTTATGCCATGGACTTCTCCGCCAGGGGAGTCGCCACTTCAGTTACCCTTCAGAGATTTTCCTGGCTTAAGAGTCTCTGGCCTGGCACAGGATGTCCAGGCAGCTATGCAGGATGCTCTTTTCAGGGGGATCAGTACTCTTTGGAGGTGATGCTCATCACTAGCTTGCAGGACAAGGGCAACACCCTTAGGGCGGTTCATACCATATACCGCCCCATGTTTCAGGCAAGAAAGTCCTTTTGGCGCCAAGCAAAGTGGCAGCTGAAGCAGCAGCAGATCGCCAGGTGTCAGCCTAAACATCGGGCCCAGTCAGCTTCAACCGCCCCTCCTGCAAAAACACAGAGTGCTTCAAACGTGGTTCTCCCCAGCCCCACTCCCCGCCTGACTCACAGTCCTCCCTCCCAGTCTTGTGGAGGAGTTGGTGGGCTGAAGGTTCACCAGTCATCTGCCAGGGTGGCAGGCGATAACTGACGACAGGTGGGTCCTTCAGTTAATTGAACAAGGCCATACTCTGGAATTTCACGAAAAGCCTCCAGACAGGCCTCCAGTAATGTCCCACTATCCAAAGGTGCACATTCCTCTCCTAAAGGAGGAGGTCCAGGCTCTCTTACTATAAAGGGCAATAGAGCCATTTCTGTCCAGCCAGGTAGGGAAGGGGTATTACTCCCATTTCTTCCTGGTCCCCAAGAAAACGGGGGATCTGCATCCCATTTTGAACCTTAGCTCCCTGAAGCTGTACATAGAGTACACACGATTATGGATGCTAACTCTCCCAGGCCTGCTGCCCCTCCTGCTCAAGGGACAGTGGCCTCTGTGCTCTGGATATGCAGGACCTGCATATCCCGGTTTTTCAGGGTCATCGCTGCCATCTCTGATTCACTTTTCAGGGGGAGCACTTCCAGTTCAGGGTCCTCTCTTTTGGACTATCCTCGGCACCTTGGGTTTTTACCAAGTGCCTGGCGGTAGTGGCAGTGGCTCTGAGATGTCGGGGCCACTGTGTATTCCCCTACCTCGACAACTGGCTCCTGTCAGCTTCGTCGAGGGAGCAGTTGGAACTTTCCCTCTCTGCCGCCCTGGACCTCTTCGCACAAGTGGGAATCACTGTAAATCTCTCAAAGTCCTAACTTGTCCCTTCCCAAAGCCTTCAGTTCATTGGAGCGGTACTGGATATGGCCCAGGGCATGGCGTTCCTCCCTCTGAACAGGGAGGAATCTTTGAAGGAACAGGCTTGTTTGGAACCTCCAGCAGGCAGATTCTGGCCAGGTCGATTCTTCAACTTCTTGGCCTGATGGCAGCGGCCATCCCCACTGTTCCTTTGGCCAGGATCCTCATACGTAGTTCGCAATTGACACTCAGGGCGCAGTGGGATCAGAGATTGGACAACCTGGACCAGATGGTCATGGTCTCCAATTCAGTGCAACAGGATATCCTCTGGTGGCAGGAGCTGAACAATCTCACCAGAGGAATCCCTTTCCAGTTTCCTTACACACCCTGACCACGGATGCGTTGAGGATGGATTGGGACACTCATTTGGGGAACCACAGGACGCAGGGTCTCTGGTCTATGGCAGAGTCTCTTCTTCACATACATGTTCTAGAGATGAGAGCAGTGCTTTATGCTTGTCAAGCCTTTCAACACCTGCTTTACCAGGCCACTCTATTGGTCCAGTTGGACAACTTGCACATAGTGTAGTATCTCAGCAAACAAGGAGGCCCTTGCTGGTATCCTCTTGGAACTGGGCAGTCCTACATCGAATTCACCTCATGGCCGTTCATGTTCCAGGTGTGCAAAATGTCCCAGCGGACAGTCTTAGCCACACCAGTCAGAGCTCATGAGTGGGAGCTCAAGCAAGAGTTGGTCGATCACATTTTTGACCTATTGGATCATCCAGACCTAGATCTGTTTGCCTCCCCATAGAATGCAAAACTTCCCAAGTTTTGCTCACTCGGTCCCAGGCTTGGTGTTTTCTGGTGAGACACGCTACCTCTTTGCTGGACAGGGAGGTTCTTGTACGCTTCCCCTCCCTTTCTGGTTCTGCAGAAGGTGCTGATCAAGCTTCAGGTGGAAGGGACACATATGGTTCTCATAGCCCCATTTTGGCCTCAGCAAGTTTGGTTTCCACTCCTTTAGCAGCTGGCAGTGGAATACCTGATTCCCCTGCGCCTCTGCCATGATCTCCTGTCTCAGGAGAGAGGCACACTGTTCCATCCTGGGCTGAAGTCCCTTCACCTTCACACATGGCACTTCAGGACTTAGCAGCTTCTCATTTTGGGGTTTCCTCCCGAGTAGCGCAGGTCCTGGTAGGGGCCAGAAAGCCATCTACAAGGTCTACGTATGCCATGAAGTGGAAATGTTTCTCCATATGGGCCACCTTGAAGGGTCGGGACCCCTTTTCTTGCCGGTACTGCAAATCCTGGAGTATCTCCTGCACCTGTCTGACCTGGGCCTGAGCTACTCTTCTTTAAAAGTCCACCTGTTGGCTGTTTCTGCTTACCACAATCTGCTAGAAGGCAAAACTGTGGCTCAGTTAGCAGTCTCCAAGACCTTCCAGAAATGGATTCTACACCTAAAACTCCCGGTGCGCAGCCCTGCACCACCTTGGGATCTGAATTTTATTTTGGAAAAATTGACCCTGCCTTCCTTCAAACTGGCTGGTTCTTGCGAGATGCGCTATTTGTCCTGGAAAGTGCTATTTTTAGTTGCTGTCACTTCTTCTCAGAGGATTTCCGGGCTTCAGACCCTGATGTGTGAGGAGCCTTATTTTATTTTTCACAGAAACCAGGTGGCTCTGCGTACAAACCCTAAGTTCTTACTGAAGGTGGTTTTGGAATTTACATTGAATCGGTCCATTCAACTGCCCATCTATTACCCTGAGCATTCTGACTGGGGGGAGGCACTTCTGCATACTTTAGATGTTCACAGAATTTTACATTGTTACACTAATAGAACCAAGTCAGTCCACAAAATGGACCAACTTTTTGTTTCTTTCACACAAAAGCAACAGGGCGCAGCAGTTTACAAACAATGTCTAAGTGGCTGACAAACTGTATTATTTTCTGCTATCAGAAATATGGCAAAACTCTCCCAGGGAGGTTAAGGGGCATTCCACCAGAGGGATGGCTGCCTCTGCTGTTTGTTTCAAGAATGTGTCAGGCGCGGATATTTGTGCGGCAGCTACTTGGAGTTCTGTCCACATTTTCACAAAGCATTACAGTCTGGACATTGCCTGTAGGCGAAGGGCAGGCTTTGGCCTAGCTGTGCTTCAGGGTCTCCTGTCCTGAACTTCCTGACCTATTCTGCAGCTTTTCTGCCTCCCGTGTTTCAGTTTCTTATGATTCACACTGCTTGGGACTCAGTCCTCAAGGTGATTACCTACTGCAAGAGCCTCTCTCAAAGATCTACTCTTACGGTAAATTCTTACGTAACTACTTTCTAGGAGTGGTATATGCAGCACATCCACATGATGACCCACCCAATCTCCCCTAGCAAGTGGCACATGGATTCCTGCTTCCAGTGTGCAAGATCTGACATCACCAGGTGGAGCCGAGGAGGATACCACCTGGGTGGGTGGGAGGAGCTTAGCTTGAAGACATTCTGGCTAGATTTAACTTGAAGACATTCTGGCTAGATTTAAAGGGAAATGAAAACTGCCTAAGTGTAGATGTGTATCATATCTAACTATCTCAACTAACCCCCTGTTGTAACCTGTGGTTCCCGCCTGGCTTGCCCCCTGGCTCGACAACGTCCACTGGACAGCCTCACCCTCCCCCAGACCTACTCCTTCTCTACTAGGTCCAAACAGGGATGTAACCCGCTGTCTTCTTTGAGGACCCACTATATCCATAAGTGTAACTCACAATTTTGTAACATTATTTAACCTAAGTAACATACAAACTACTACATTATGTAACCTAAGTGTATCTATGTTAAATGTCCCTTTTACTGCACCTGTAATGTTATCCTCTGTTTTAATCTGCACTGTAATAACTGTCTTGATGTCTGCCCCCCCGCGACAAGGTGCCTTTGTAAATGAGTCTCTGACTCAAAGGTTGTAAACCCGGTTTGTAATGAATAAATATGCCACTTCTAGAACTACAGTTGCAGGTGAGTAACCCTCATTTACTCCCAGTACCACAGTCAATTGTCCTGTTCTTCAGTCCTTCACATAGTACCATAAGAAATGCTTGTGGCTTCGAAGTACTGTGCTGTAGAAACTGCTATGAGGGCAGGGAATGATGGGAAAATGGGCAAAAACTCCAACCAGTTTTGCTGTGCACCTCTTTTCAATCTTTCTGATTAAATACTCTGGCTTGTTTTACCAACAAGCTTACTCTGTCTGACACTCCTGTATCCCTGGCAAATTAACTGCAGTTTTACATTAGTGATTAATGCTCCTGGTGCCCAATTTTCAGAGCTGGCTAGTGGTGTGCGCAAACAGGTGCGCTGCGCGAAAAAATAGGACCGACCTGCACTGGCGCCACATTCAAACAGATAGCATGATCCGAATTGACCATGCTGTCTGTTTGAATATTGGACCCTGGTAATGTGGCCCACAGCGAGCGGTCCCGATCTTTGGCACAGCTCTACCAGAGGGAGGGACTGAAGACCACCCATAGGGGTAAACAAAGCATGGCGCACACTGGTGAGCGCCGCAGTGCCCATGGACAATATTTAGTCCAAACATGCAAATAAGCTAATTGGGCATGCACAACACTAAGGGGCCATTTGCATGCCCATTATGGGCTCATCTGCATGTGAGCGCCTAGTCAGAGTGTGCAGGGTCAGGTTCCCCCCCCTCCAGCCCCGATCCCTGTCCCCATATAAATGTACACTCACACTGGTGGTTCAGTGGCCCCTTCCTAGCCTCAGTCCTGTCCCCGGTAATTCTTTGATAAATCCTGGTTGTGTAGTGGTCCCTCCCTTGCCCTGATCCCTTCCACGGTAATTCATTTATAAGCCCTGGTGATCTTTTGGTCCCTACCTAGCCCCAGTCCCTTCCCCAGTAGTTCTTTTATAAGTTCTGGTGGTCCAGTGGTCCCTCCCTAGGCCCAATCCCTTCCCTGATAATTCTTTTGTAAGCCTTGATGGTCCAGTGGTCGCTCCCTAGCCGCTCCCCAGTATTTCATTTATAAGCCTTGTTGGTCCAGTGGTTCCCCCTTCCCCATTCTCTGATTGTTATCCCAACCCAAAGAAGTAAATTCCCTGGTGGTCTAGTAGCCACCTCACCCCTGCAGGTAGTGACCCACCACTCCACCCCCCCAACCTGACCTGTGCCGCTGACTGGCATATACCAAGTACAAAGTACACGCTCATTGGTTGACCGGTCAACCAGTGAACACGTACTACTGTATGTACTGTACACGCTCCTTGACAGTTTAGTCATCGGCTGGCCGTGATTATGTGAGTAGGGTTGTGCCAGTTGCGGCATGGGTTGAGTTGGGAAGTGGGGTGGTGGGTCACCGCTACCTGTCAGGGGTGTGGGGGAGCTGCCTAGATTCAAGAGGATTTATTTCTTTAGGTCAGGACAGTGATTGGAGAATGGGGGAGACCACTGGATCACCAGGGCTTATAAATGAAATACTGGAGAGGGATCGGCCAGGAGGACCACTAGACCACCAGGGATTATAAAATAATTACCAGGGAAAGGATTGGGGCTAGGTTGGGACCACTGTACCACCAGGTCTTATAAAAGAATCAGTGTGGAAGGGATCAGGAGCTAGGGAAGGACCACTAGACTATCAGGGCTTATAAAAGAATTACTGGAGAAGGGATCGGGGCTAGGGAGGGACCACTAGACCACCAGGGAGCATAAAAGAATTACTGGGGAAGGGATCGTGGCTAGGGAAGGGATCACTAGACCACCAGGGATTATGAAATAATTACCGGGGACGTGATCGGGGCTGGGGAGCGCCCTCTGAACCACCTGGGTACCCAGCCCTTGACAGTGTGCAGATGGGTCCGCGCACTGCTAAGGGCTGGGTTTCAAAAGTGTTAAACAGCGCGGCTGCTGGCAGACGTTTAACGCTTCTGAGAACATTCAGTATTGTGCTATGCCACATATACAAGAGGGAACCCTCATTTGCATAGGTGCAGCATAATATTTCACCCAATGGCGCTGTCGGGGGTACACTCTGCATATGTGTTCTTTGAATATGGGCACGCCCCCGACAGCTGCCACATTATTCCAGGTTAGCATTGCACAAACCCTGTTTGTGCTGCACTAACCTTTTGAAAATGGGGCCTCAGGTGTATTGACTTGTATCTGCAAATCCCTCGATTTCATACCAAGATTACTTAGCGTTTTTAGCTTCAGTGGCCCTGCTGTGTGAATTGCACTTCCTTGCTGTCTGAAATTGCTGAATAACTTGACTGCACTTTAAAGCCTGATTAAAATCATATTTGCCTGAAAAAATGAAACACTTTCTGCAACCTCTGAATGAGGTACGTAATTTGTATTATCTATAGTATTTGGCCGAATAATTGTTCTCACTGTTGTAATGACTCTGACTTGTAATGATATCTAGTGTGTCCTTTGACTCTGTAAAAAAATGTATTTAATACTTTAAATCTAATCTTTCATGATGGACCACTATAACCATCAAAAATAAATGACAAAGTAATGCTGTTAATTAACATCAGCAAAAATCAACACATCACCACCTCAATTTCTTTTTTGCTTAGCAGTCATCTTATTCTGATGCTTGTTCTGTGTGTGTGTGTGTGTGGGGGGGGAGATACTTTTCGTTTTGTGAAAACACAACCATTGCAACTACAACAAATTTTGGAGTCATAAGCAGAGGATTGTGGCCTCAGCTATGGAATCGACATTCAAGATCAGGTGAACTCTAGTGGACAGGTGTCCTTTTTCATGTAAAATACCCTGATTGATAAAAAAAGAACAGCTTGAAATTAGTCTGTATCATGTCCTGTAGCTATGTTGCTGTGCCTTGTGCCCGGGATGCCATTGTAAATGGGACCTGGTTCCTGTGAGCTTACCCAGTAATTAATATAAAATAAAATGTGTTTCAGTATTTATTGGAATCTTGCCCATTTTGGTTCTGTCAATGACCAATTTGCAATTTGTTTTGCTTTGCTGACTGGCTACCCTTCCCAGCACAGTGCGAGATGATATTCAGTGTGCATTTAGCAGAATTTCTTTCTGCTAGTGTTATAGGTGATCATATTCATTTTGTGTTTTTTCCTTCAGTTTATTATTTATGCTCCTTACTACCAGCCTGCCCCTCGTCCAAGCTGCTCCTTCCCTAGCCCTGCCACCATCTCTGGGACTGACTTTCACCAAACCTTATCCTCTGTGACAGGGATGTCGTGGGTGGCCAACCCCTCCAAAGAATGATCCAGTGTTGGAAGTTGTCCTGTCACAGGTGAAGGGCTTACTGGGGCCCGGACTGTCATCCAGCCATGGTCAGTGGTTTTCTTTCCTGTTTGTCCATCCCTGTGGGGCCACAAACATGCAGTGACACATGTGCATGCTCTGCCTCCATGGAGCAGATGACCCTGGTGTTTGCTTATGGGACCCCCTCTCTCTGTATTGTCTTTGCTGCGCTACTACACAGATTCATGTAGATGGCATCCGACAAGAAGGAGATGGTGCCCCCCTCCCGGAGGGAAAAAAGCTGTCCAAGGGATGTTCAGCCCTCCCTTTCCCAGTCACACCCCCCAGGAGCCGAAGTCTGTTCCTGAACTCAGGTCTCCAGCATAGCAAGCAGTAGTGCTACTACTGTGCTACCATCTGGCCAATTATGTGAGGTTTCGAAATGTAAGAAATGAAGAAATAAACTACACTATGGTTTTACAAACATACAAATTTGCCAGCAGAAAAAGGCCATACAGCCTATCAAGTCTGCTTATTATGGAGTCCATGCAATTTGTGATCTTCGAGGATATCTCTTTCAGTAGGTCACACCTTTGGAACTATAGCCACCAGGCAGTAGGGCCACTTGGAAACTTTTCTAGATAGCAGTCTGCTGGAACCACCCACGGTGAGGTCATCACATCAACATCCTCTATATATAGCCATGGACAGCCCTGTGCCCTCAGTTCTTTTCCCACCATCGACCATCATACATTGGACTCCACGGAGCCTTTAACGCTTCAGCTGACCGCAGAAAATTCTCACTTTTTTGATTATAATTTCATTTCCTTTCACTCCAGTCCTTCCATCACTTTAATCCCCAAAGTGATTGTTTCCTCCTTTTTATGCCAACCAACTCCAAGAATCTTCTTCGATGCTGCAGCAAGACGATCTCTGACAAGGATGACCACGAGGCCTGCGTCTAGTGCCTCAGCACCAACCATGATGTTTAGGCCTGTGAGATCTATGGAGGCTTCAACCAGGCTACCTGAAGGTGACGCCAGACAGCACTAGAGGCTTTCCTTATGGAGCAGAAGGATGCTGAGATGGAGAGGGAGCCCGCTTCTCCCATCCTGTCCATGAGTTCCTATGTCACCAAGGCCTGGGATAAATCAACAGGGGAGCACAAACACTAGGATAAAGAGAGACACTCCCGGGAATGTTCTCGGTTGCCGCTTCCAATGCCGTCCACTCCGGGGTCATCCCACCGGGTCAGCCATGACCTCCGCTGCCATCCACTCCCCACCTCGGGGTTGACTCTGTCAGCTCTCCCCATCAGTCCCTGTAAACCTCCCAGCGCCGCCGTCAATCTCTACTGCCTCCCTCATCCTTTCCTCCTTGGGTGGGACTCTGGCAGTGCGGCCCATCAGTTCCACTGTGGCTGGCGTTGGCTTATCATTGATGGGGTCTTTGTCTCCCCTATCAGCACTGTCACCCATGCTGTGCCCACCTCCCACAGCCAGGGTCTCTCTCGTCAGCCAGGCCTCAGAAAGCGATGGCCTGTCATGGGGCTTCAGGCCCATTCTGATGATGGCAGCTGTTCCTCAGTTGCTGGGAATACAGTCCCCATTGGCAGTGCCTTTGCCTGACTTATCAATGCCAGGGGTGCAGACCCCCTCACCACAACCTTTGCCTACTCTGCCAACAACAGGGCCTCAGTAACCCCCACTGGTGCTGCAAGGCCCTTTGCCAACACCAGTTACCATCAATGTTCATACTATGCTTACTTCCTTCTGAGAATTCATGTACCGGGTTGCTCCTCCCTCCCCCCGCCTGTTGCCGGCAGGGCCTGCTAGACCGGCCCCCATGCCAATACCTTCTCCCTCATGATCACGCTCATCGGTGTCCTCAGCATCCATATCGGAGTCAGGGGATAAGGATCACTCTCATCCGGAACTCATACCCCCTCATGAGGAGGATGTCGATGATAAGGGCGAGGGACCCAGAAGTTCCTCCAGCAACTCCACAGTTTCCTCAGATGGTGAGAACTCCACACACTACACCCCAAGGTCTCCTACAGATGACCCATCCTTCATTTTGGTCATGTAACAGCTCCAGGCCACTATAGGGTTTGATGCGGCAGAGCAGGATGTTACCAGGAGGAACCTGTATGATTACCTGGACTTGCCAGATTCTCCTCCCCTCATCATCCCCCCATGGTCAATGCCTACGAGGATGCCACCATGACTGCCTGGCACAGACTTAACGTGATCCTGCTCATGCCCAGGAAGGCATACAAGTTGTACCAGGCTCCCTTTGGGAAGCCCTTTTTCACCCATGCCCCACAAACTGATTCAGAGGTGATAAACATAGCCCATTATAAATCTAAGCAGCCCCAGCATCTTAATTCTCTCCACCCCCGGACAAGGAATCCTGAAAACTGGACTTTATGGGCAAGAAGGTTTTTGCCTCTTCCAGACTGGCTATTAGAATCCTTAATTATGTGGGCCATATGCTCAAATACCAGAATTATCTCTGGAAGAAGTCCAAAGCCGCAGTTCAGGCTCTTCCTGAAGGCCCCCAGAGGCAAGAATTGCCAAAGATCCTTCAGTCCAGGGCAGATGTGGGATGGCTTATGATGCCTTAGATGTATCTGCCAGGGGATCTGTGGTGGGGATTTTCTTGCGGAGATACTCCTCGCTTAGAGTATCAGGCTTTGCCAGCGACGTCCAGCAATCTGTCATGAACGCCCCTTCCAAGGTTACAGACTCTTCAGGGTGGACATCCAGGAGATTCTTAATGATCTGCAGACCTGAGGAAGGACTCTACAGTCCGTCCACTCCCTCTACCACACCCACCTGAAATGCCAAAAGATGCCCTTTCGGCATGCCACCCACAAATCTAGCTTGGGGTCCAAACAGCCAGGCAGGTGTAAAGCCAGTACAGCCTTACCTGCCCCTACCTCCATCACAGAAAAATCATCGAGAGGTGGAGGTGCAGCCCTAGCTGCAGCCCCTGCTTCCGCCAGGCCCCTTGCTCAACCCCCCCAATCTGGTGACCCAGAATGTAGTGGTAGGGGGTCGCTTCTCCCTCCACCTCGACAGGTGGCAGAAGACTACAACAGACGCCTGGGTCCTACAGCTCATAGGTCAAAGACATGCTCTAGAATTCCTGGAGATGCCCCCAGAATTTCCTCTGTACCCTTCAACGTACTCTCTTAGCCACATACCAGTGCTGCTAGAGGGGAATTGCACTCTGCTGCAAAAAAGGGCCATAGAACCTTCCCAGAGGGTCAACATAACAGGAGGTTCTGGTCCCACTTCTTTCTTGTACCCAAGTCCACAGGAGACTAGAGGCCCATCCTGGACCTGCGGAACCTGAACTTCTAAGTTCAGTACAGAAAGTTTAGGATTGTTACCCTACTTGGATCTCTTGCCCATTCTACAGAAAGGGGACTGGATATGCTCCCTGGATATGCAGGACATCTGCCTGCACATCAAGGTCTGCCTTCCCCACAGGAAGTACCTCAGGTTCCTGTTTCAAGTGGAGCATTACCAGTTCAGGGTCTTACCCTTTGGCTTCTTTTCGGCACCTCAGGTCTTCACAAAGTGCCTAGCAGTAGTGGTGGCAGCACTCAGGAGGGAGGTACTCTACGTCTTCCCCTACCTAGATGACTGGCTACTCGCTCAGTCAAGAGAGCAACTGTCCTTGACCCTAGTGCATACCAGGCAGCTGTTCAGCACATTGGGAATCACTGTCAACCTATCCAGGTTGGTGCTGACTCCATGTTAGTGGCTCAAATACATAGATGCTATACTGGATATTGCCCAGGGCTTAGCTTTTCTACCCCAGGAAAGGGCAGAGCACCTGATGGTGCAGGCCCAGGAACTGTACAACAACAGGTATGTCACATCCAGGACATTCCTACTGCTACTGGGCTCGATGGCAGCAGACATTGCCACGGTCTCCCTGGCGCAGCTGCATATGTGGATCCCCCAATGGACTTTGAGGATCCAGTGGGACCAGCATTATGATGACCTAGAACAGCAGGTCCTAGTCGCCTCGCCTGTCAAGAAGGTACTCCTTTGGTGGATGGATCCCAGCCACCCACACGGGGGGGGGGGGTTCCCTTCCTTATCCCTTCTCCTCAGCAGGTCCTCAACACGCATACCTCGGGGGCAGGCTGAAGGGCACATCTGGGCCCTTATCAGACTCAGCAGACATGATCTGTAGTGGAGACTTCTCTCCACATCAACATCCTTGAAATAAGAGCTGTCATGTATGGTCTACAGGCCTTCCAGAGCTACCTGTCCCCAGCCCATCTGCTGGTACAGATGGACAATATCAGTGTGGTGCACTATGTCAGCAAGCAAGGGGGGGACTCATTCCCACCCCATATGCTGAGAGGCGATGAGAGTTTGGTACTGGGTTCTAAAACACAGTCTAGAACTGTCCGCCATCTTTGTTCCAGGTGTCCAAAATATCCTGGAAGACAGACTAAGCAGGTTGCAGTCAGAAATGCATGAATGGGAGCTGCTCACCTGGGTAGTGGAAGACCTGTTCAACAGATGGAGTCATTTAGAGTTAGACCTTTTTGCGTCCTCCCACAACACAAAACTGCCGTTTTTGTGCTTGCTCAATCCAGGGCCTGGAGTTTTCTGGCGAGATGCGTTGTCCCTTTCTTGGAAAGGGAGGTTCCTTCCCTCCCTTTCCCTTGATTCAGAGGGTGCTCATCAAGCTCCAGATGGAGGATGCCACCGTGATACTTGTGGCCCCCTTTTGGCCTCGTCAGATGTGGTTTCCACTGCTGCAGCAATTGGCAGTGGAGCCTCCTGTGCCCCTGCCCATGTGCAAGGGCTTGCTGTCTCTGGAGCAGGGATCCCTGGTTCATTGGGACCTTCAGTCCCATCACCTTCTTGCCTGGCTCCTGAAGACATAACCATTGCCCGATTCGGTGTATCTCCTAAATTGGCAGATGTCCTGGTCGCTGCCCGAAAACCCTCCATCAGGGCTACTTACTCCATGAAGTGGAAGTGCTTTGCTTTGGGCCTCTTCCCATCACCTGGATCCCTTCACATGCCCAGTAAATCAAATTCTAGAATACTTGCTGTCCTTGTCAGACACAGGACTAAAATATTCTTCTTTTAAGGTGCACTTCTCTATCATATATGCCTTCCACATGCCCATCGATGGGCCGTATGGTGGCCCAGATAGATGTGGCCTGTACATTTTTGATAGGCATTCTACATTTGAAGCCTTCTATCCACAGTCCAGTCCTGGTCTGGGATTTGAACTTTGTTTTGGAAAAGCTTACTTTGGCCCTTTTTGAGCCAGCCACAACTTGTGAACTATGCTTTCTGTTGTGGAAAGTGCTATTTTTAGTTGCTATTACTTCTGCTCAAAGGATTTCAGAGCTGCAGGCTCTCATGTGTGATCAGCCTTATTTGATTTTGCACAAAGACAGGGTGTCTTTGCGTACTAATCCTAAGTTTTTACTGAAGATGGTGTCCGAGTTTACTTTAAATCAGGCTATCCACCTGCCTGTTTATTATCCCGAGCATGCCAGTCCAGGGGAAGCATTGCTTAATACCTCAGATGTGCGTAGATACTTTGTACACCATACGAAGGACTGCAGGAAGTCCTCAGAGTTGTTTTATTCACCCCTGGGAAAGATGGTGTTCCAGTTTCTAAACAGTGTTTGTCCAAATGGTTGGCCAACTGTAGTATTTTTTTGTTACAGGAAGTATGGTATGGAGGTTCCTGGTGCTGCTAAGGGCCACTCCAGCAGAGGGATGGCCACTTCAGTTGTTTGTTTCAGAGGTGTCTCAGCTGCTGAGATTTGTGCTGCTGCCTTGGAGTACTGTCCACACTTTACAAAGCAATACAGTTTGGACATTTTCTCTAAAAGAAGGGCAGGTTTTGGCCTAGCTGTCTTACAGGGCCTCCTCTCCAACCACCCAGACTGTGTTCTGGTACAGCACTGCTTGGGACTGCTGAAAGAGATATCCTTGAAGAAAACAGAACAGTTACGTAAGAACTTACTGTAACAGTAGATCTTCGAGAGACTCTCTTTCAGCAGAGTCATGCCATCCCTCCCTCCTTCCCCCTTGCTTTTTGAGTTTCTCCTTTCCTGTCTCTCTCTCTCCAGGATGGTAGATCTTCTGTGTCCCATTTAACATCTGGCGGATTCTTCTAGCTCTCCCTCGGTTCCCTTGGGAGCATATCCTCAGTGGATGGTCTCCGATGGGGAACTGAGGAGGGTGTGGGGCCGCCCACGGCTATATATAGAGGACATTGACGTGATGACGTCACCATTGTGGGCCCCAGTAGACTGCTAGCTACAAAAGTTTCTGTGTGATCCTAGTGCCTGGTGGCTATAGTTCCAAGGGTGTGACCTGCTGTAAGAGATTCTCTTGACGATCTACTATTATGGTAAGTTCTTGTGTAACTGTTTTTTATATGGCACTCTGCCTGCTCCCCTGTAACTCTAACCCTCCCCTTGATTTTATCCCACCCCCTTTTATATCTCTTAACTGTTGTCTGATTGACAGCTTCCTCTGATATCTTGTTTTACCATGCCATCACTCTCTCTTGGTGAAGCTCGTTCTTGAACCTTCCACCTGCTGATTGGTAGCTATGCCTCCTCCTGTTTTTATTTTTACACAATCTAAAAAGTTCTCCAAAATCAACCTTTTTTCATACCTCTGTGGTATTTAAAGGTCTCACTCATGTCCCTTCACTCCCTTCTCTCCTCAAGGTAGTATATGTTTATATCAAGGGGGCAGAATATGAAATTGGAAGGGAGTAGATTAAGAGGTAATGTGAGGAAGTTTTTCTACACAGAAAGGGTAGTTGACGCTTGGAATAGTCTGCCACAGGAGGTAGTAGGGGCAAGCACAGTGGAGGGGTTTAAGCATACCTGGGACAGGCATATGAGGAAGCTTGAGAGGTGAGGGAGTGATGAAAAGCCATTGATCACATATGGTCAGTGGCCACATATAATGTATAGGGCCTACAGGCAGACTGGATGGTCCTAGCTGTCCTTATCTGCTGACAATTTCTGTGTTTCTATATCCTCCAATCTTTGCTCATACAAGATTCCCTGTTGACCCAGGATCATCTTTGCAGCTCTTCTCTGCACTGCTTCCCACTGGTTTATGTCTTTCTTATGGTAGGGGCTCCAGTACTGCACATAGTACTCCAAGTGGGGTTGCACCATGTATCTGTTTGAAGGCAGAATGATCTTTTCCTTCTGCTGGTGAACCTACTTGTTATGCAACCTAGCATCCTGTTTGCCCTTGTCATCACTTTTTTGCATTACATAGAGGGCTTAAGATTGCTTGTGATAGCAATCTCCAGGTCTTTCTCTTTCTCTTCCTCTGACATTGCAGCAGTCATTGCCCCTAGTCTGTATTCCGTCCTTTGGTTCTTGCACCCTATGTGTATAACCTTGCACATTTTTGCATTGAACCTCAGTTGCCCGATCCTAGTCCATCTTTCTAACCTTGCTAGGTCCTCTCTCAGATCCCTGATGCTCTCCTCCATGATGTCATCAGTAAAGAGGCAGAGTTTGCTCTTTATACTGTCTCCGATGTCATTTATGAACACATTGCTTTTCTAAAAAATATATTTACTGTGCAGGAAAAAAATTTTGTTACCATTCCCTGAGGTTGTCTTTTAGCTAGTTTACACTGCTGCAAACTTTGTATGGCATTTTACATCATTCATTGAAAGGTGCCAACCAGTGGCTTTAAATGGGGGGTATACGGACAACTGTCCCTTTTATTAATATGCCGGTTTTCCATGAGTTTAAATACAGATGAAAATAGTCTTAAGTAACACCTTTTCATACATGAGTTATCTCATAGACTGCATCAAGCAGTAAGTCAGATATGTAAGCATTATGGCACAATGAGGGGTTGGTTTCCATTACATAATTCCCCCCAAACCACCACTGCTTGCAAATCAGGTGTGGTTCACAGTGAAGGTAGGATTACTGGCTGGTAACACAGACACCCCTCATGCATCAAGGACTGGTTTACCATGATTATAACTGATGGTACAGCTTTTTGAAATAATTTAAGTTAAAAATATATTCACAGGGCTCTCATATGCTGAATTTTCATGGTATATGTTTGTATGTACAATTAAGGCATCTGTTATAGTAGTAAGAGTGTTTTTTTTTATTTAGTTGTTTAACCAGGAGTAGCACACTAAGCTGAAAGCTTTTTTACAGGAGCAACTTGGGAGCACAGGGAAGTTAAGTGACTTGCTCAGGGTCACACAGTATGCAAGTGGAAGCTGTGGGATTCAAACCCAGGTCTGGTCTGCTGGATGTCATCAGATTTGCAGCTCAGAGCCTTAAACCACTGCACTATATTGCCTCCCTAATTTCTCAAGTACTTTGGGCATAGAACTACAAAGTAAAGCTGAGCAGTTATGGCACAAGAAGGACTTGAGAAGACACTCATAACTAAAAGAAATACTTTAATTATACATGTTATAAATCATATAAAAAAAAAAAATGGAACTTAAATTTAAAATCAAAATGTTTAACGTAGAAAATATGAGAATCTTCTATGTGGGAAATGAGCTACTGTACTGTATGGTTTATCGAGTCTGCTCAATGTGGAGCTCATTTAACATGTATTTTATCAATGTGGATACAGTTCACCATCCACACTCTGACAGTTCTTCTGTTCAACAGTTCGCTGGAATTGTGTGTGTACCAAAGGACTGGAGGAGGGCGAATGTAGTCCATCTCCACAAAAGTGGGAGCAGGGAGGAGGCTGACAATTACAGCTCAGTCAGCCTGACCTCGATGGTGGGGAAACTAATGGAATCACTACTGAAAGAAAGATTTGTGATCTGTCTCAAATCCAGTGGAGCACAGGATCTGAGGCAGCAGGATTCACAGCAGGGAGATCTTGTAAAACAAATCTGATATATTTCTTTGACTGGGTTGCTAGAACAGTGGATCAGGGAGGGGTGGTGGATATGGCCTACCTGGATTTCAGCAAGGCCCTTGACACCATCCCACATAGGAGGCTAGTAAACAAGCTGGGCAGCCTAGGAGTGGGTCCCAGGGTGGTAAACTGGGTAAAAAATTGTCTGAGGAATAGGACACAGAGGGTGGTGCTGAATGGCGTTCAGTCCAAAGAGAGGGAGGTGACCAGCGGGATCCCGCATTAGTGCTTGAACCAGTCCTCTTTTTTTTTAAACTTATATTTATTGATTTTTATATTTTAATCAATACAAGCATAGCCTGTAGGACAGTGCATAGCAGTAAGAAATTCGGCATTTTGACAGTACAGTATCTTAAGCACTCCCACATTGATGCACCATGAGAGGGTAACCCATTCATTATTGTCCATTATCTGTAAAGCACTTTGTAGGCTAATGCTGTCATGAGTGGGGAAATACCAAAAAAAGTTAAAAACAGCACCCATAGAACACCCCTTTAACAGGTGAAACATCCCCAACATCCTATAATAGGAAAATTAAACTTAAATGGCCAGAGCATTCTCCCAGCTCTACAACATTTTACACCATCTCCATAAGTTGGCTAGACAAATCCATCTAACAAAAAACAAATACATCAACACTGAGAACATCGAACTAATAAGTTCCTTAATGACATTTAAATGTTCAGAACACTTACCACGAGTGTGGAAACTGCTCAGTATTGAGCAGAAAACGGAGCTAAGGTGAATGGGAAAAAATGAAAAATGAACTGTGTCATCAGAGATGCTTACTCAGTTACCCCCCTTGTGTTGGGACCATTATACAGGACAAAACTTTAACAACATAATTTTTGCATGCATCATCCAAGTCCTTTTAGTTAGTGTCCCACTAAAATCGAGTGTCCACAACAACAAAGAGCCAAACCAAAACATTTTGAGTGTCCAAGTCCCTTTTAATCACCTTCTCCTGCCACAGCTTTCTTATCTCCAGGCCTCCATACCTCAGGTATTTTCTTCCACCTCAGAATCCTGGTCAGAACCTCAGGCTGCACAGAGCAATTTGATTTTAGCAAGCAGTTTTCCGGCATCCACAGGATCCGAGAAATGGTACATTTTGGTGCCATAAACTATTTTCAGGCTCACCCGGCATTAATAATACATGATGAACCCTGAGCTGGCGTAGCTTTGAGCGAACCTCATCAAAGCATTTTCGCTGTTGCCGCGTGGTAAAACTGAGATCCTGGAAGATGTGTATAGGCAAGTTTTGCCATTAAGATGGGACTTGCTTCCTTGCCTCTTGAAGGACTACATCTCTGTCTTTGATAGAGCCCAAGACAGCCAAACTGCCTGGGCCTGAGGATGCGCTGAGTCCACGTGTAGTCAGGCCCCTCTAGGATTCACTTGGTATGCCCACTGGATGAGGATAGGGATGCTAATTGCAAAAAGTCTGGGAGCCATTGCACCAGAAAGTGGCCCAGAGCTTCATCTCCTCCTTCCACTGCCTTCGGTAAACCTAATATGCGAATATGGGATGTCCACGCCCCATTCTTCAGATTTTCTAGTCACATCGGAGTAGAAGGTTCTCCTTCACTAGGCCCACCGTTGCTGCCATAGCCTTATCCATTGATCTGTTTGCTCCTTTGGCTTCGTTCTCCACTGCCTGGAGCTTCATTTCTACAACATCCAATTGGTAAAATCATCCATCTTTTTGTCAGTGATTTGGATGTCCTTCAACAAAGCAGCGTTGGATAGTTGATTTGGGCAGACTGTGGGAGGATCCCCGTCTTTACATAGGCCTGGCCGTGGTTCTTTCAGCTTAGCACTGTCTCCACTTGCTGCTGTTTTTGGATGGCCCATTTCACCAAATATATCAGATTTGGTATGGTTCTGATTGTAAAGTTGTACTTGTACTCTATTTTACATGAGTAGATAGATTTTTTTTTTCCAATTGTTTAACCAGGTGAGACACACTTAAGCTGAAAGCTTTTTTACAGGTGCAACCTGGGAGCACAGGGAAGTTAAATGACTTGCTCAGGGTCACACAGTATACGCAAGTGGGGCTGGGGGATTAAAACCCAGGTCTCCAGATTTGCAGCTCAGAGCCTTAAACTACTGCACTATACTGCCTCCCTATTTGTCAAACTTATAATGCAAAATACTGTATTTTTTAGGTAAAGAAGTCCAGAGCTGTAAAAGAGTGCTGCTCACAGCTCGGCTGCTGGCCATGCCCCTTTGGAAAAGTCCTTTTAGTGTCTTCATAAGCAACATTGCAGATGGGCTGGAAGGGAAGGTGTGTCTCTTTACAGATGACAGGAAGATCTGCAACAGGGTTGATACTCTAGGAGGGGTAGAGAAACTAAGAAGGGACCTAAGCAAACTTGAGGAGTGGTCACGGTGTAGCAGCTAAGATTCAGTGCTAAGAAGTGCAAGATCATGCACTTGGGGCACAGTAATGCAGTGGAGGAGTACACGTTGGGGGGGTAGGTACTGACAGCTACCAAACAGGAAAGGGACCTGGGAGTAATCCTATCTGATGATCTAAAGGTTACCAAACAATGTGAGAAGGCTGTGAGGTGAGCTAGTGGAATGCTGTGTTGCATAGGGAGAGGTTTCTCCAGCAGGAGGAAGGAGGTGGTGATGCCACTGTATAGAATATTGGTGAGACCTCATCTAGAGTACTGTGTCCAGTTCTAGAGACCACACCTCTGGAAGGACATAGACAGAGTAGAAGCAGTTCGAAGAAGGGCGACAAAAATGGTTTAGGGGCTGCACCAAAAGTCATATGAGGGGAGACTGGAGGATCTCAGTATGTATTCCCTGGAGGAGAGATGGGGGAGGTATGATGGAGACTTTCAAATAACTCAAGGGTGTAAATAAGGTACAAGAGGGTAGCATCTTTAAAAAAAAAAAAAAAAAAAAAAAGTGCTCAGGAACAAGGGGCCATGATATGAAGGTTGGGGGGTAGACTTAGTGGGTAACGTGAGCAAGTATTTTTTCATGGAAAGGGAGGTGGATCCATGGAACAGACTCCTGCTGAGGTTGTAGGGGCAAAAACGGTAGGGGAATTCAAAAACACATGGGACAGACATAAAGGAACTTCAGCAGTAGGAAAGAGATGGTAAGCCACAAATCATTTAGGATCTGCAGTATATGAAACAAGTAGGGAGATGGGTAGACTAGGTGGGCCAAGCGGTATTTATCTGCCGTCAAATTCTATGTTTCTATAGATAGCAGAGTCATAAGATGTCTTCAAGTTAAGCTCCTCCCACCACCCGGGTGGTATACTTCTGGCTCCTCCTCGTAACGTTTGATCTTTCTTTCCACTGGAAGGGATAGGTGTCTTCCTTCATAGCTCTGCAATGTTAAAAGATTTCGAGTTTTGAAGTGCTTTATTCAGGTGAATCTTTGACTGATTCAGTCTGCATTCAACATTAAAGTTGCTCCTATGTCTTTTGGCTGGGCTTCACAATTGCAATTGACAATGGAAGGCAAGAAACTGGGGTTCAAATCCTGCTCCAGGAACAGTCAAATGATGGCCATGGATCTGCATGATGCATGCTTGCACTGCCTGGGCAGTCAACACAACATTCTAGGATGCAGTGTTTGCTGGGACATGCTGCCAGCATCCACGAAGAACGGAAGGCCAGATTGGTCTCAGACAGCCTGTAGACCGGAAAAAGGTCTCAGGATTGGTCTGATCAGCTACTCAGCTTGCATTAATCAAAAAAGAGGCTGTGGCAGCTGTGGTGAGTTTCTTGTTGGGTCTTGGTGCTATTTCCTGCTGGGGAAAGTGTCGGGGTGGAGGTGTCATTCTTGGATGAGTTCAGAGAAATGTGCGCAGCCCTCCAGATCTTCAGGGAGAGCCCTTTTCTCCACAGCATGAAGTGCAAAAAGCAGTACTATCACAGATTATGGGACCAGGAAGGATCACGCTTTTCCTGCTCTTTTGATTCCCCCCAACCGCTCAGCCTTGGTCAAGCTTCCTACAAATGCAGGAACAGTTGAGGACTCCACCGTAACTCAGTTGAGATTATCCACCTTGACTCCGGTCGAGCAGACAGTCGAGATTTTTCTTGAGCCTGTCGATCAGTTGTCAGAGGAGATCAATGAGGAGTCGATCTCCTAGATCCTGGTGCTCGGTCGTCACTCAGGAGAATGAGGCGCAGTCAGCACCACCAACTGTATTGCGTCAAGAGTGGCGTCCCTGGTGGTCGTGCCTCCAAAACCAATTGTGGCTACCCTGCTGTAACAGGTGGTTTATATTAACCCACTGGAGGACCCACATTGACATCAGCCCTCAGATCAAGGTGCTCATGCTCTTGATCCCACTGGACTGGGAGGCATTGCTGTCAACACTTCTCGACTTCCTCATCTTCAGATGAGGAGAGGCATGGACGAAATATATGTCAATGCTATGAGAAGCTCCTCTGGCAAGTCTGGACCACTGCTGGGAGGGGTAGGACTCTACCCTGTGGACCTTCAGTCCCTTGGTCTTTGCAGGTCATTCCCATGCCGATCCATGCTTCTCAACAGTCGCCCATGTCTGCTTCTCCTCCACTTCTAGTGGAGTCACCTCTGCCTCAGCCTCTGTTTGGAGCCCCAACCGAGGAATCTTGTTCCACTGCCAGCTTGCCAGATTGACTCTCAGTATAGATCACTCGGTGTGAGGATAATGGGGTGGTCCATGGTGGAAAATGGTCGAGGGCCATTTTTGAGGAATCCTGCAACCATCAATGCAAGTCATCAATGGCCTCGACCAGGACTCATACTTTCGACAAGGAATTGGTTGAAGAGCTGACTACAGCCCTCAGATTGGTGTTCTTAAGAGCTCTGTTCTGACTTATGTCAGAGTTCATGAAGGTTCCATTAGATCCAGTCCAGAAACTGGCAAAATACCCCTTGATAGATATACTGGATAGGGACAGATCCCTGGGAATTGCCTTTCCCTTGGCTGAGGCCATTTTGGGACCAGCCCTGGAGCACTGACAACATCCAGCATCCTGCCTGGCACACTGTACCCATATGGTCCATAAGTATGCAGTCCCAGCAGGCACCCTCTCATTGTTTTCTGATCATCCCTCTGTGGAGAGCTTGGTTTTGGAGTCTACCTTCAATAAATTGGGAGGCCAAAGGGATGTGGACAAACCTCCAGACAAACAATACAAGAAGATTGATCATGTAGCTAAAAATATGTACACTGCCATGTCACTTGGTCTCTGTCAGGCCAGTTATTTTGGCATGATGGCGAATTTTGGCCATTCCCTTTTTGAAGTGTTAGAAGAACTCCTCCCCTTATTTCCAGTTGATAATCAGCTTCTGGTAGAAATAATCAGTAGCCAGGGTCAATTGCTGGCTAAACACCAGTTCCAGATGGCCTTGGACATGGGTGACTCCTATGTCTGTGCCTGTGCCATTGCTACAGCTGCCGATATGTGTCGCAGGGCCTGCTGAGGCTCTCCACTTTTACAGCAAACACTCAGCATAAGTTGGCCTCCATGGGACCTATTGTTGGTGGTGGCTGTGCTCATGGGCAAGATGTTTGAACCAATGTACAGGTGTATGATGTCATGTGTGTTGTGGAAGACCACCTTTGTGGTGGTCATCACATCAGCCAAATGGATCAGCGATCTCCAGGCGGTCTTCGTGAGTCCTACTTACCTGATCTTCCACAAGGACAAAGTTGTCCGTCATTCCTACTCTAAGATCCTCCTAAAGGTCATATTGGAGTTTCACCTTAACCAATCAATCAATCTTTATTTTACCAGGAAAATGCCATTGAGCAAGCTCATTTACAAAGTGGTCCTGGGTGGACACGGCTGAAACAAAATGCAATACAATATACAATACATGTCAGGAATACAGTGAAACAGATATAAACAGTGACAATTTACATAAACATAGGGAAAAGTGCATAAAATATACAGTAGACAACAGGAAACATAATTCTTTTTTTTTTTTTTTTTTGGCTACTGCTTTTTCACCTTTTTTCCTGGCCGACTTCATTCTGCTCCCCTCGTCCCCGCATCTGATTGTGGATTCCAGCCACTGTCTGCCTCTACCTGGTTGGTCCCAGGCACCCATATGCCCCTGTGGTTGTACCCTCCGCAGCAGGGCCGCAGGGAGCCCCCCAGACTCCCCATGGAACACAGATCCAGCCTGGGGGAAACTCGCGGATGGCCATCAAGCCGAACAACTGGGCGCCCGTGTTTTGTCCCCTCAGAACCGAGGATGTACAATGACATCACCGGAGGGGAGCATGCACGCGCTCCCTTCCAGACGTCTGCCCTCAGCTCCACCCCTGAGTGCAACAAGCGTGCAGTCTCCCAGCCTCTGCCAGGAGGCAACCACGCACTCACTGCCATGGACCCCCCTCCCAGGAGAAGGAGAGCAGTCCTTCAGATGCTCGATCCTTCTCCTCCCCAGCTGCCTCCCGGCGACCTGTGCTCATTCCCGACCACAGGTCGCCGGCGTGGATGGAAACTTAATTGTAATATTAACTAAGCCAGACAATATGTGGATTCATTAAAGGCAATCGACAGTATAACCGGTCAGGGGCAGGAACAATAGAAAGCAATACTAGTTAAGTAAAAGTAAGAGGGGTTAGAGGGGAAGGAAGGAAGGAAGGAAGCAGGGTTAAGCGATGTATGTGGCAGCCAAGATAAGGGGAAGCAAGGAAGGTATAAGCAATAAGAGTGCAAAGGGAGGAGGGATAGGAAGAGGGAGGTAGATAGGAAGGATGCAGAGAGAGGAAGTATCTGAACTGCATAAGATTGCGGACGCATCTGGAGGAATCCCATTATAGAATAGGCACTATGCATACCCAGGTAAAGGTTAAGTGCTGAATCACAATCACCCATGTAGTAGTTAAGTGCTGAAGATAAGAGTATCGTCCAGGATCTCCAGCAACTGGAACAAACTAGGAATAGTAGTTGCACATTTCTGTTAGTGTGCACTTTAACAGGGATTTAAATGTGAAAGTCCCCGATAATTTGTGAAAACCATAAGGATTTCTGAAGGTTATTCTATAGCGTGGGGAGGAAATTGCTTATGGAGGAGGCCCTGTAACGAGTTCTTATTTTGGGGATATCAAGCAGGATATAGGAGTATCTGTAGAGAGAATAGGTCCTGGATGTACATTTAAAGAGGTCAGTGATGTAAGGGGGGGGGGGAGTTTGTTTGTGATGGCTCTGTTGGTCCAGAAGGAAGCATTTCTCCACCTCCTGGTGATAAACGATGACCAGCCTAGCTGCTTGTAGAGGAAGCAGTGGTGGGTTGTTATAAGAAGCATTGATGATGAACCTTAGCGCTCTATGATATAATGTATCCAGTTTAGTTAAGGCAGTTTTGGGGCAGTGGCTATATAGAATGTCCGCATTATCAGTAAGAGGGAGAAATGTGGATTGAACCAAATTTATTTTGGTCACGTGGTTAAGAAGATGTTTGATGCGGTAGAAGATGCCTAGTCTCTGCCTTAGTTTTTTTTTGATAATTCCTTGATATGCGTCATGATTGAAGGTTTACAGTCGAACTAAAAACCTAGATACTTGAATTTATTCACTATTTCGAGAGGTTCCCCCAGGATGGTCAATATCTGCGGATTGGAATTAGAAGAGTTTGCAGGCGTTGTCTGAGCATGGGGTGAGAGATACATAATTTTAGTTTTTTGGGGGGATTAAGCAGGAGTTTTAGCTGCAGCAGATTTTGTTGTAGGATGTTGAATTCATCTTGTAATTCCTTGCATGTGAGCTCAAGGGTGGGCCTAGCAACATAAAGTAGTTTGTCATCTGCAAATCAGTGAATATTGGCAGTACTGATTTTATGGTCGATATTGTTTACATAAACTGTAAATAGTAGGGGCCCCAGGATTAAACCTTGCGGTACCCCTCTCAGCAGAGTTTTAAGATGGGAACAATCTCCTTGGGCTTTAACCCGCTGTTGCCTGCCAGTAAGGTAACTGGAGAACCATTTCAAGGCCTGTCATCTAGTCCCATATTATGCAACCTTGACAATAACAGATCATGATCGACAGTGTCAAACACCTTGTAGGTCCACAAAAGAGTGGAGACATGTTTTTAGAGTCGAAAGCAGTCTTCCAATCATTGATGACCTTGTAGAACAGGGACTGTACTATGTATTGGCCGAGATCCAGACTGTATGGGTTCATTATTGTGGGTGTCAGTTGCTCTCTGAGTTGGGGAGTTGACTAGTTTTTCAAACAGTTTTGACAAAATGGGTAAAAGGGAGATAGAATGGTAATTGTTAAGATCGCACAGGTCTCCACCTTTGTATAGTGGCATGACATGAGCTATTTTCCTGGTGGCAGGAAGTTTACCTTGAGGGAGGGAAAGATTGAAGAGGTGCATGATGGGAGATGTCAGAAAGTATGAGCCTGACTTCCGAAATAAAGGTTCGACCAGGTCGGCATCTGCACTTTTTTTGATGTCCAATGTACTTAGAAGATCTTCAGCTTGTTTGTAGGTGATTTGGTTGAAGCTAAAGTTGGTTGAGTGGTAGGAGGCCTTTATATGGTGGCAAGAGGGGTCATTAGCACTGGGCTGTGTGAGGAGCTTGCTCACTGGAGAGGAGTCGAAAGCTAAACCCGCAGTGGCAAAGTGACTATTGAGTTGATCTATAATGCATGGTTTGCTTGTGAAGGTGTCATTACCATTAATAATTTTGGCAGTCAGAGAAGAAGCAAGATTGTAGCCTTCTATTTCTTTAAGGATTTGCCAAAACTTGGTGGCATCATTTTTGGATGAGGTAAGAGCTGATTGAAAGTGATTAGCTTTTTCTGCCCTTATAAGCTTGGTACACTGGTTTCATGATTTTCTGAAGTCTGCCCAATCTTGTGCTAACTTCGTTTTGCGTGCCTTCTTCCATAACAAGTCTCTGTCACGTAGGGCTGACTTTAGGGTATTGGTAAACCAAGGGCAGGACCTTTTCCTTGTTTTAATCTTAATGATAGGGGCATGTTTATCAATCACCTTCAAAACCAGGTTCTGGAATAAGGTGTATGCCTCTGAGACTGATGTAGCCAGATAAAATTCTTGCCATCTGATCATGCTTTTGTTGGCCAAAAAATTTTAACAATTGAATTTTCAGAGATTCCAGATGATTAACCTTCTTATATACTTTACCAGCCCAGCCTCGGAGGTCACTCACAGGCTCCAAACTCTGGACCTGTGGAGGGTGCTTTCTTTTTATAAGGAGCACATGGCTGGAGTTTGGGGTTAGACTCACCAGCTGTTTTTAATATATACTGAAGTTGTGCCTGGCAGACTGCAGCAAAGCAGATGATTGCCAGGTGGATTACATCCTGCATCGACCTCTGCTATAAGTTGGCTGGTAGGGAGTCACCCAAAGGGCTTAGGGCTTAATCCACCAGACATACCACTGCCTTGGTGGCTGCCTTTCAGGGATATCCACATTGCAGAGACATGCAGGGCTGCAACCTGGAGTAAAGCACACACCTTCATCTCCCTTTACAGCATTGACAGAATGAGTTTAAAGATCCTGCTTTTGGGTCATTGGTCTTCCAGTCTCTGTTTGCCGAATAGAGGTGCACACCTTGCCCATTTTCCCTGAGGCCTGCTAGGAGTCTGCCAGTGTGTGGATAGTGAACTGTATCCATGCTGTTAGAAATATTGATTACTCACCTGTAACCATAGTTCTACTAGTGGTATACAGCTGATGTCCACACAGCCTACCTGTCCTCCCATGGCAAGTGGCACCAGGATCCCTGCATCCATTGTGCAAAGATCTGACATCACAGGGATGAATCGGAGAATATACCACCCAGTGTTGGGAGGAGCTTAGCTTGAAAACTTTCAGTGACTCGTCTGTCTCCAGCAGAACTGCCACAGTGTGGATTTGAATGTTATACCACTGGTAGAACTACAGTTACAAATGAGTTACCTATATTTTCTATGATTAATAGTTCAAATGTTACTGCTAAAATATTATTTTTCTGAATGGTTGAAAAATACTAGTGGTTGTTCTATTTAAGAATAAACTTTCTTTTCTAGTTTGGTAGCTATGGATGACTAGTGACTTGTAAAACAGTGATTGAAACAGTCTTAATTAACAGTTGTTTAAAGTTCTACATTCGGTATAATTTTACAGTAGCAGGGAGATATCTCAGCAAGGCATGTATGTACATTTTGTAGTTAGTTTTTTTTTGTTAACTTGGTAATTACATTGGACAAGAAAGTGTCTATTTTAAGGCATGACAAGGGATGCTACAATTTGGCAAACAATAGATGGACAGTTGGCAATAATATTGAACAAATAACTTGAAAGCAAAGATCCATAGCAACATAAATACAAAAGCATACATGCATAACAGTAATAAATACACACCATGTACACAGGCGTAGATTATATAAAAATACCAATTATCAGTTGTCAAGCTACTGGAAGGAGTGCAGCATAGGGCAGTGAGGATGATTCAGGGGATGGAGGGAATGGATTATGAGATGAGGCTAAAGGAACTGAATATGTATGCACTGGAAGAGAGGCAGAACATGATCAAGACATTCAAGTACCTGAAGGGTGTCAACAAGGATGGGGTGGAGGGGGTGTTGAAACTAAGGAGCGGGAGGGAGACTAGGGAGCGTGGGCTAAGAATAGAGGGGGGGAGATTCAGGAGGGAGATGAGGAGGCATTACTTCACAGAGAAAGTAGTTGTGAGGTGGAACACACTACCAGAAGGGGTGATTTCATGCAAAAATGTGGCTGGCTTTAAGAACGCTTGGGACAGGATACAGAGGTGGGTAAGAGTGGGTGAGAAGGACAACAATGGGAGGTTAAGGGGGTTGGGGGAAGGGCAGCTGCCTGCTAGGGAGCTAGCTGCACAATCGAGCAGACTTTGATAAACCGGTAGGTCTGTCCTACTGGCACCTTCGTATGTTCATATGTTAATTATACCAAATATACAGGTTATAGAAATTGATTCAACAAATTGGTATTGTTAGAGAGGCCAAGTCATATATATATGAATTAATGACATAGACTGTACATCTCCCTAGAATCAATATTGTTTGTTGAGTCCCACTTAAGGGTCTGGGCCAGAGGCACTAGCACCCCATGGAGCAAATCTTTTGGCCAGAGGGCTGTTAATTGCTATGGGTCATGGTGCCTAGGTGACACCATGTTGTGCCATGCGCCTACCAGTAACTGTTGCTGGCTCCCTTACTTACATCAGTTTTGTTGTTTCTGTTGTCGAGTGCGCCTGTAGATGTCTTCATTGCCTCAGTTCACTGCTTTGCCATTTCTCTTAAAAATGTTTTGTTTTGTTTTTTCAATTTATTTTTAATGATGTTCAGTAAGTCAAAAAAAGGGACCTTAAAATCCACCACATTTTGTCAGTGTCCTTGTGAAAAAAAGATTTCATCCAGTGACCAACACCAGCTCCATTTTTCCCTGTCATGTGCCTACCCATGATATGGATTTCTGTGAGGCATGCTTCTTCATGGATTTTCACATTCTTGAGTTTCATGTGTTGAAGTGGGGTTGGGAGATCCCTACTTCGGGAGGAAGGCCTCCAACCAGGGCATCCAAGGTAAGGAAACTGGAGCCTTCCTCTTAGCCATTCCAGGTCCTTCACAGTTCTTGGAAGTACTGAGTTCTCCTCAGCCTCACTGTGCTGGTGGCTAGGTTTGATGGACAGTCACCTCCTTCTGGGCACCAACCGAGAACATGACATAGTTTGTTCACCCTAAGCAAGAGACGTCCCTGGAGCTGGAGCCATGGCTGTACCCCTCCTCAGCCATATTGAACACCTCAATGCCATCATCTGGTGCCACCCATGCTGTTGTCACCATTTGTGGTGGTGAGGCTATGGGTGGGGACATGGTGCCAGGCTTCCTCCCAACACTTTTTACATTGTCGGTTTTGGAGCTGACTTGGAGCCTGTCCTTGACCATGGCATTGCAGGCAACACAGGGGAAAGGGACAACTCTGAGTCTAGTGATATCAGCACTACCCATCATTGCCAGGTCTGGCCTGGCATTGAGCATGGTTCTGACAAAGATGCTGGCCTGGTACCCATCCCTGACCTTCGTGATGACCATGGTAGCAGTCAAGGAGATGGCACAAGGCATGTTTTTGATGTCAGCATTGAGGACAGTGTCAAGGGCAGTGTTTTGGAGGATGACTGAAGGCACCTTGGTCTTGAGGATGTTGCCAGCCAATGGCACCAGTGCTGGAGATGGCACTGACTTGGAGCACAGTGATGACTCGTAGTAGGGGTTCTCTCTGGAGTCCTCTCCTGATGTACTGCATGGGGAAATGAGGTCTCTCTGCGAGGCTTATTCAACTACGGTCTCCGACTCGCCCATGGATAGGTTCCCACGGCCACTGTTCTGGCATCTCTTTGGATGTAGGTGTGCCATGATCCAGAATCTCTGCCTGCTCCTCTCTTAGGGCAAGGATGTTGCCAGAATGCAGAGGCATAGAAGGCCAGGAGCCTCAGCCACCCTCAGAGGGCCTCGGCATTTCTTTGAGAGGTTGCCAATGTTCTTGACCCCTATGGGTACTTTTGACATGGGATCAACACTGGGTCTGAGTCTGTGCCGTGCAGCAGTGGTGCAGGGAATCGGACAGATCCATGTCAGGGCTCCTGCTTGTATCCTTGCAGATTTCTGTACTGAACTCTATAACCCATCTTTCAGCCCATCTAGTAATACTTTTCAGCACTCTTTGTAACTACTCAGGCTTTTTGAGTGTTTCTGTTTCTCCACCCAACTTGGAAATATCTGCAGATTTAAGAAAACCAACCTGTATGCCATCTCTCCCACATCACTAGTAAAAATCTGAAAATGTAATGGGCCCAGCGTAGAGCCCTGAGGCACTTCACTGATTACCCTGTTTGCTATGGAAGTGAACCCCTTTACCCTTACACTTTGTGTCCGATCGTGAAGTCAGTTTTTAACTCATTCCACTACTTTGGCATGGATCCCTAGTCTTTCAAGTTTCTAGATTATTGCTTGGTGTGGGGCCATGTCAGATGCTTTTGCAAAATACAAGTAAATAATGTCCACTGGTATATTTTTGTCCATTCTCTTGCTTACAGGTTTATAAAATTGTCAACAGGTTTGTGGTATATAATCTTCATTTGGTGAAGCCATGTTGTGTCTCATCTGGAAGGTTGTCTTCTGATTGGAAATTTACTATATAATATTTTATAAATGCCTCACTTACCTTTCCCGAAATACTTGTTAGGCTGATAGGCCTGTAGTTAGAAGCTAGTTACTTTTTGCCTTTTTTGTAAATGGGCCACTACTGCAGATTTCCAGTCATTGGGTATTACTGTGATATCTAGTGATAAGTTACAAATGTTCATCAGGGGTTCAACAAGGGTCTTCAGTAGTAGTTTATGAAGATTGGCCAAGACACCATCTTTGACAGCAGGTTCAAATTATTTTGTTGTCTTTAGTTTCCTGGACTCCTGCAATTTGTATGCTTCACTGTAATGTCTATGGGACTGTTGGTCTCCCCTAGTGCTGTTGTGTATATATTGAGGTTATCTTTGAACAAACTGCAGAAATGAATGTTAAAAACCTTAATGCTTTCCTCTTTGAGACCAGCAGGACCCATTTAGTATTGGGGTTACTGCTCTGCATTGCTTGTTTATTGAGTTAAAATATCTACAAAATAGTTGGGTATCATTTTTATTCTGTGCTAGCCTATGTTCAAGACTCCTCTTTTCCCCTTAATGCATGTTTTACATTGTTTTAATAATTTCTTGTAGCATGTGTTTGATTCCTCTGTATTGGATTTTTTTTCATAATGGTAAATTCTTTATTTGCCCTGATTAGTTTCTGAACCTTCGCTGTTAACCACTGAGGTTTTTCCCCTTGCTTGTTGCAATATTTCTGTTTTGGTGTATATTCATCCTGCACAGTCCTTAGTTTATATTTGAGGATTTTCCTACAATCACTTGATGTTTGGTTCTTAAAATCCCCTATCCATTAACATGTTTTCACCATATGAGTCAAGGCAGCTGTGTTAGCCTGATTATAGTTATGTTAAGTGGGGATTCCTGTTTTTGAGATTAAAAAGCTGATAGTACAGTATTATGATCAATGTTGGAAAAGGATTCAGTGACACAGTTTGAAACCAAACCTACGTGTGTGCTTTGCTGCAAGCCATCAGAAGTGCAGGTATCTCCACCCCCCAGTATTCTGCTCTTTGCCTCTCCCTCCTCTCTAAAACAGCAGAGAACTACAGTGCTCCATGTATGTTCCCTCAGCTTTTACAATTCCACCTGACCTGAAGTAATGTCAGAAATTCCCGCATATGTCTCCAGCTCTATAATTTCACCCAAACCCTCAGGTAACTTCTGAAATCCTTCCGACATCCTCCATCTTTAATTCCCACACTCCTCAGACACTAATGTAAAATTGAAGGGCATACCTGGTCCCCTTCCTTTACCCCAGCATACCTAATGGTCCCAAATAGCATAGTGACTCAGCAGTGGAGGGCTAGACCTTCACTGAGGACAAGCATCTGGCTGTCAGTGGAGGTGTGCCGAAATGTACATCCCACGTTACACTGTGACATGCTACTGTATTTCAGGTTCCCTTTCTGGGAGCATATTCCCTTCATCACTGAATCATGTTTCCAGCCTGGATCATTAGGTGCTGTGCATGCTATGAGAAGAAAGGGGAACCAAGGGTTTCAATGGGCTCTTTTTAATTTAAATTTAGGTACAAGGTTGGAGGTAGGATGTATGAGCTTGGAAACACTAGAGGTGATTTAAAATAAAAAAGAAGAAAACTATTTTAAAAATCAGTTTTCAGGTAGGCAGTTTGGGGGCCACAGAAAAGATTAGGGGAGTTTAAGTCCTCCTTCCCTAAATGGTGTACCTCCTCTGTTGGTACATATTCTGCTACTTATGCAGGCCAGTAGCCTTTTTATGTTTCAGAAATTGCTCTAAAAAAAAAAAAAGGTGGTATGGAATATTTTGACTTAGTGGATCAATCTGTGCACCTCAGAAGCCTGTCAATGGTTCCACCATGTCGGTTCGAAACCCAGAAGGGCGACCGACATTACAGTGACACCCAAATGTTGCTTGGCAGTTGTGCTGCCCGACTGTCATCACACCCAAAGCACCGGGGCACATCCTGGCTTTTTGTGGGGGCTTCACCCATGCCCCCTACACGACCCTGAAAATAATATAATCACCTCCAGGTAGGAGGTGTAGAGGGTAAAGAGCACAACACCCCTGGGGCAGCAGTGACGGCAGGTGCTGTGAAATCCCTCTCGTTGGAATGACCATCAGATGGGTTGCAGCGCCCACATTGCCATTGCCTTAATGGTTTTGCTACATAGATGGCATACGCCTGTCAGTCGAGGGGGTGGGGCTTTGTTTCTGGCAGAGAACTCTGAGGCATTAGTTGGTAGATCTTATATTTTTCTGGGTTGGTGGAGATGGCTGGACAGAGAAATAGGCATTTTTCCATCACTGTTGTGATAGGTTTCTCAAAAAGGCATCTCCAGCATTCCAAGGTTTTTCCCATATTAATCCCTGCTGTGCAATGGATTTCTGCACACATCCCAAATTCCTGTATGTTCAAAATCCATTGCAATCTAAGGGTTAATAGCTCCAGATGTTTTTGGATTTTTTTTTTGCTTTAAATGTGTTATTTTCTTCTAGATTTCAATAGATTGGGTGCTTTCTTCTAGATTTCAATTGACTGGGGGACAGCCCCTTTGGGGAAGACTTTACTTCTTGCAGTGACAAGGCAAGACAAATTGTATTTATATAGCACCCTGTCCAAGGGCTCAGAGTGCTTAACAGAGTAACAATAAAATGCAATAAAACAACCTCAAAATAAATGAAATCAGAGCAAATTGAAATCTTTGTTAAATAAGTTTTAAAAGAGGGTTTAAAGGCCTCCACTGAGCTGGCAGCCTTAATATATGGTGGAAGAGAATTCCACAGGAGCAGTGCAGCTGCCCCAAAGGCCCTATCTCCCAATCTTTTTAAATGGGAGGATGGTACAACTAGTAAGTCGGCTTCAGCGGAGTGTATGGAGTGGATAGGAGAGTACGAAATAAGGAGCACTTTAAGGTAGTCCGGTCCCAGACCACGTAGGGCCTTGTATGTTAACAAACCTATTTTGAAGGTGATGCGCGCACGCACAGGCAGCCAGTGCAGAGAGCGCAGGATGGGAGTGACATGGTCCCTCATAGAGATGCCATTCAACATCCTGGTCACAGCATTCTGCACTAGCTGCAGGCAATGCATCAAACCTCCATACAACCCAAGGTACAGAGTGTTACAGTAATCAAGTCGGCTAGCAACAAAGGCATGGATAACTTTAGCCAGGTCAGTGGGAGTCAAGAATGGATGGATCCTGGCAGTAATCTGGAGATGGAAAAAAATGGCCCTAACAACCGATGAGACCTGTTTTTCAAGGTCAATCTGATGCGTCAAGAATAACGCCAAGATCCTTGACCACTTTTATTACCAGCAGAGGACGACCATCAGCCACAAGGGTGGGCAGTCTCCCATCGGCAAAGATACCCCCACGACCTGGCTCAATCACCATAGTCTCTATCTTGCTGGGGTTGAGACACAGCCAGTTAGCGGACATCCAGTCATTTATCTCTGCTAAACAATGACTCAGCGTATCTGGGGCAGAAAGATCGTTGGGGGTACAAGAGAGGTGCAACTGGGTATCATCTGCATAGCAGTGAAACCCCAGATTGTACCACCTAATGATCTCTCCCAGCGGCAGCATGTACACAGAGAACAGGGGGGCCAAGATGGAACCCTGCGGAACACCACAAGGCAGCGCAAAACGACCTGAGGAAAACTTTCCTAGGACCACGCGCTGTGATCTTCGGTTAAATATGAGCGAAATCAGTGCAGAATTGCTCCATTAGCACCATTAGCATTAGACATCAGCTGAAGGGGCTCTCATCCATAAAGACAGGATTCATCGTCTACCCAGGCATTGAAGTCCCCCAGGACAAGGATCCTAGGGGACTCCAACACCTGCTCAGCGATGAAGTCTGCCAGCTCCTGCAGAAATAGACTCCCACCCAGGGCCGGTTCCAGGATATTCTGGACCCTGGTGCAAGACTTTGTAGTAGGCCCCCCGTCAAGCCCCCAAGTGTCCCACCCCCACCCGGGTGGGCCCTCCCACCACCACCACCAAAAAAAAAAAAGCTGCAAGTTAGTCTACTGTTGCATCTCAGCACAGGCAATCAGCATTTTCCATGGAGAGAGTGAGACTCAAGAGAACTCAGTCAAGTTGCTGAGCTGCAGTGAGTGCAGCAGCATTTGCTAAACACACACCAGGCTGTAGTGTAATTAAAGCTAGTTTCCCCCTGCTGCCTGCCCACTGACTGTTCTGGGCCCAGCCTATTGCTAGGACTGAAGTTAACTAGGCTAGCTGCAAGAGGTCAGGTCACCAGGGCCAGCACTGACCCGGTATCTTTTATGTTCTCCCCCACTACGCCGGCCACTGGGGCCCCGACTGCTGCTACTCGTGGGCTTTCTCTTTCTCAGAAATCCTCCCCACCCCAATTAAGTTTGCCACTTTGCCAGCAGCTGAAATGTTCAACTGCCTGCCGAACCATGGCCCGCCCACCAACTGGACTACTCAATCAGGCACTACTCAGTCAGCACTATACAAACGTCACTCAAGTTTACATGATGTACAGGTGAGGCGGATGTCTGTGTTTTTTTTTTTTTATAATGGTTCAAACTTCAATTTGTTGTAAATTCAAGTAGTTTTATTCAATACAGCAGCGCAACACAGTGCTGCAGGCAGCTGTTGGTGCTGCCACCAATGCAGTTAAGGCCTTATGCCGATTCTGAGCTAGAGAAACCATCCATGCGTCCGACCGCTACCTCTACTCACTCAATCTGCATTCCCTTGTGAGATTATGTGAGTGAGGGAGGGCACTGGGTCATGCAAGCATGGTTTAGCTCCTCCTCCTGCTGCTCACCGGGCAGCCTATCTGAGTGAGCAAGATGGCTTTGGATCATAGGCCTGCCCCCTCCAGGCCCCCAGGCAGCAATCAGATTCAGGAGAGTGATGTGGTGACGGACAGTGACTGTGGTGATTGGCAGGTTGGGAGCATTCAGTAGCTACCCACTCAGGTGTCAGCCAGGATCGGGAAGAGAGGATTGAAGGAAGCACTAGAGAAGGGAGGAGGAGTGGGCAGGGCGGCGAGCGCTGCGCTGCATGTGGACTGCAGAGGAGGAGAGCCTGGGGGACGGGGACGATGTGTAGTTGTGGAACATCATCATGCCAGTCAAAGCCAGCTAGCATGGAGAGGAGGGGGAGCTGCCCATTGCCAAGGTCGGAAGGCAGAGCAACAAGCACAACAGCAGCCAGCCAGCTACCGCCAGCCCAGGAGGAGTGGAGGTAGGAGGAGGAGGAGGAATCGAGGACCAGAGGAGGAGGCGCCAAGCTCAGGTAGGAGGAGCAGGCTAGCAGCAAGTAGCAACAACAGGCCACTGAGGCCTGGGGGGAGTGGTCAGTGTGTGGATGGGATGGAGCCTAGCTGCGGAGCCAGCAAGCTGTTTGGCTGGGGCCCTGGAGGATTTAAATGGCTCACAGATGACAGAGGGCACTAGCAGCAGGCAGCAGCAGGCTCAGAGTTGGAGTCACTTGAGTCAGCCTGCAGCCGTGGGGCCCAGGGTCGGGAGATGGTAGCGTTTTTACTTTACTGACCCCAAGGGCACTGCGCAATTAAATAAAAAAAAAAATGGCGATCTGGGACTGGTGTGGTGGCATCCCTTGCACCCCCTGTGATGCCGGCCCTGCTCCCACCACCCAGTGGCCGGTAGATGAGAACCATTCTTGCCATTGACTCCCAAAGCACACTTACCAACACACACTCGAAAGACACTGGCATTTGCACTTGGAATGTGGTCAGGCCCAGGGCAGATCTAAAGCAGATGGCCACCTCGGCCCCTCTACGGTCCCTCCTCGGGCAATGCAGGACCGAATAAGCGGGTAGAACAGAAGTCACCAGCACAGGGCCAGCATCATTGCCCAACCAAGTCTCGGTAATGCAGACAAGATCAGCTGAGGAATCATCGATGAAAGATTCCATCACTGCAGTTTTATTCCTAGTTGATCCTGCGTTACAAAGAACGGCCTGAAGGGGACAAACCGAGCAGGCGGACGCATTACCTGCTGCCTAGTGACCTCTGGCAGAGCCCTAGGGAGAGGCATCAGGTATGATGCCTCTATCCTGGCACCTTCTCCTCCCTGGCATCTCCTGGTCTGTACTACTTCAGTCCTGCCCCCATTACCATACTGGGGACCCTCACTGCAGTAATTGCTCCACCCCTTTAGGACCCCAGCTCCCCATAGCGGCTGAGAACCCCTGCTGGTAAAAACAATGGGAGCCCCGAAAAGGGGTGGAATCACCACAGAAAGTCCATCGAGTAGGTAAGCCATTCTACCTGCACACCTCTACACGTAACTAGCTACAATATAACAATACAATAAGAAAAATTAGAATACACCAATCACACACCAACACTCACACATCAAACACAATCCTCTGCTCAGCAAAACCTCCCACCAACCCATTAAAATAAATGGTAAATGCAGAAAGATTTTACTAGTAAAATAGTTCACAGGAGAGACCATACTTCTGCGCCAACCGCGAAATAGGATGTCAGTAGTTCCTTCAGTCTACCTAGTCCATGTAGCAAATTTTATTAAGTCAAATGAAAACGATACAGATTCTTAGAAAGCAGGCCTTCAGCACTGGAGCACCACTCTCACTTTAGAATTCCACACAAAGTAGAGACTGCACTGCTGCATATGATATTCCAAAAAGGATGGAAAAACTGGAGGTGGCAATACCCATATAGGCCTGTCACAGGGTGTCAGTGGAGCTGACATTGCAGGACATATGTTGAAAAATGTAGTATTTCAACACCTTAGCTTATATTTCATATATTTTCAAAGGCTCTCTTCACCCTGTTCTGCATAACTAAGGATATTTGCATGAAAGCATGATATTTGTCACATAGAGTTCATCTGGCATTATCCTCTGCTTTGTGACATCATAACCTATTGCTGTGGAAACCATTTTGGTGTCACAGAATAATGACTTCAGGTATGGATAGTGCAGCAGGAAGACAGTGACTCATTTTTCACATGCATGGCCCCTGTAATTAAGAATGGAGAAAAAAACTGTAGCAGACCTATGAAAAATAAGCTGAATTGTGACTAAAGGTCCTGCTTTTTAAAGTTCATCCAGGAGTGTCTATTGCTCTTTAAATTATTTATAAGGTGAGCTATGAGACTGAACTACCGCTGGTGCAGATAAGCAGACTCTGAGTTCCTGCTGTCCAGACTGGGGAAAGGAAGATACCTATTACGAGAAACCTGGTTAGGGGGATGCCTGTTATGAGAAATTTGATTGTCATTTGAGGGAAAAGCTCCTTTCTTGGGGCGTGGATATGTCGCACTATCCACACTTAGACAGTCTTCCTTTCCCTTAAAATCTTGCGGCAATGTCTTCAAGTTAAGCTCCTCCACCTTCCTCCTTGGATCTGCCCCTTAACGTCAGATCTTCCTTTCCACTGGAAGCATCAGGTCTCCTCCTTCGCAGCTTCTGCATGTGGTGTAGGCCCACATTTGGTCTGTTCTCAGGTGACTTTTTTTTCCATCGATTTTCCACCTGTTAATTACAAATGGAGCACGACAACCAGAAGTCTGGTTCCGGGTTCAAGTGATGCACCACTTGTAACCAGAAGATGTTGCACACCAACCCTCATGCCTCATTTGTGTATTGCCTTGGGGCTCAACATGATCCACAGGCTTGCGGCCGTCCACGTTAGAGGACCATTATGCCCACTTCCTCTTAGGTTGCCCGGATGAACAAGACCTGCCGGTCCCATCGAAAGATGCCCGCAGAGCTGTTTCGGTGGCTGTGGGCTTGGCAGCGCAGCTTGCTGCACTCAAAGAGGTGGCAGTGTAGGCTGCGCCATTTTGGTCTCTGCACTGCTTCCACTGGGCTTGGGTGTTTTGTTTACCGGAGTGTTCCAGGACTTGTGCCAGTCCTTTCTGATCATCGGGAGTGCTCTTCCCAAGGGTCCAAGTTGTCCAGGTGCTCGAAATCTAAGATCACATGTCATGGGATCAGAAGCAGGCTTACTCCTCCCGCCCCCCTGATTCTGCAACTGGCTCAATGGCTGTTGAGCCGTCGACTTTGGCCAACTCTTCTGGAGTTCCAGTCCAGGCCACTGGCCCCTTGGTGTCCCCATTGGGCTTGCTGGCTGAGATGTGGGCTGAACAGCCGGACAAGATTTTTCTCAACCCAGTTGACTCATTGTCATTGGATGGTGAGGATGTCTCACTTTTGAGGACCCCAGTCCTCTCAGCCCTCTCTCAGGAGGGTCCAGACAAGCCAGCCAATCCAGCTGCCTCCTCTTGGGTGATTAACCTCTTAGAAGTTCCACAGTCCCTGGTGCATGCTGAGCACACGATCCCCTTCCCCACATCTCCTCACCAACAGCCTGATCAGCATCATTTGAGGTCCTGTTTGAGGTCTCGGCCCCGTTCCAGATCGAGATCTCGGGAATGTCAGCATTCCCACTCTCAGCTGTCAACTAAGAAGGACCATCAATGCTCCTTGTCATCCTCATCTTCGGACAAGGACAGACTCTGCCACAAATTGTGGCATTGTTACGAGGAGTTGGTGTGGCAGCATTGGATCCTCAGCCACAGTTGTGCCATACCACAGCCTCCAGCGCTATCCTGGTCGCCATCGCCATGACCCATTCCAGTTCTACCGGTCGAGCTGATGCCAGCTTGCCCTCCCACTCGGGTGGAGCCCCCGCCTCCGCAGGCCTTGCACGGGGCCCTGTCAAAAGCTGCCTGACCCACTTCTGGTCTTCCTGGTTGGCTGTCAGTGAAGCTCATGCATTCATATGAGCCCTGGGTGATCCATGGGGAGCCTGGGTCGATGGCAGTGGTTGAGGTGTCCTCTGATTTGGAGAAGTCTTCCATGCATTCTGTTTGGATTCCGGCCTTCGAGCGAGAGTCCACTGAGAAGATCACCATCAAGTACAAGCCGGTCTCTCTGGAGCCTTGTTCCACCTCATCTTCGAATCTATGGGACAGGGCCAATTCCCCAGGGGTTGCCTTCCTGGTGGCAGAAGCCATTGTTGGTCCTGCTCTAGAGCTTTGGCAGTGTCCAGCTTCTTGCCTGGCACCTTCAGCTTGTATGGTCCACAAGTATGTGGTGCCCACTAGGTCTCTTCCCAGCTTCTCCAACCATCCTTCAGTCAAAGGATTGGTGGCAGACTCTGTTTTCCAGCAGATGGGCAATGTCTGGGACATCGGCAAACCTCCAGACAAGGAATCTAAGAAGCTGAACAATGCGTCGAAGAAGGTCTGTGCCGCTCCTCCCTTGGCCTTGGGCAGTCGAGCTCTGCCATCATAATGGCCAACTTCACCCATGCCCTCATGGATGTCGTGGACCAGGTTCTTCCCCACCTCCCTGCGGATCTTCAGTTGACAGTTAAGATGGTCCAGGACCGGGGCACTTAGTTGCAAAGCAACTGCTACAGATGGCCTTTGACATTGGCGACTCCTGATTGGTTACGGATCTCCACCTTTATGGTGGATACCCAACATAAGCTGCCAGATATCCCCTCTTGGGTACTTAACTTGTTTGGCCTGGGGGTGGACGTTCACCTCACTAGGATCAAGAAATCCAATGTCACCTTTGATTCTGTTATGTTCTATCAGGACTCTAAGGGCCAGAAACAGAAAATGAAGCCCTTTCAGTTTCAGCCCTACCTGATGCCATAGACCAAGCTACCATAGCCCCAATCAGGGCAGCCCCAGGTCAGGCGGCCTAAGCCTAACCCCACCGTATCTGACTCTAAGAAGTCCGGAGGCCAGGGAGGTGTCACTCCTCTGGCGGCTGGTGCTGGAGACTCTGCCAAGCCTGCCCAGTGACAGGTCAGGGGTGTCACTCTCCTGTCTGTCATGCATCAGCATTGGGCTCCCATGGGGGGTTGGCATCACCATTTCTGGCATGCCTGGTCCATCATCACATCTGACAAATGGGTATTCATCGTGGATCACGGTCTGCCTCTAGACTTGGAGGCTGTCCTGCCCTATCAAGCCCATGCACAACAGGAGACTGTGGTGTCCCCGGACATATTGTCTGCCTTTCAGGAGGACATTGCTCAGCTCCTTCGGAAAGGTGCTGTAGTCCATGTCCCAGACTCCATAGTCAGTCAGGGCTTCGTATCCAGATACTTTCTGGTCTCCAAATGGACGGGGGGCTGGCGCCCCATATTGGATCTTCATGATGTCAATCAATTCCCGAGGAAGCACAAGTTCCAGATGGCCACTGTGAACCAAATCATTCCACCCCTGGAGCAGGGCATGTGGTTCTGCTCTCTGGACCTCCAGGATGCTTTCTTCCACATCCCATCTGTCCCACAGGTGGTTCCTTCAGTTTCACACAGACGGGGTGCATTGCGAGTTCCAAGTGATGCCATTCAACCTCTCCTCTTACCTGAGGGTCTTCAACAAGTGCTTTGCAGTTATGGCTGTGTTCCTGAGGTGCAGAGAAGTCCAGGTGTACCCCTTCCTCGATGACTGGCTGTTTGCTGGTTCCTCTCGGGACGACATGGAGAGGTCCAGGGATCTGGCCCTCTAGACTTGTTTGGCCTTTGTCCTTTTTAGTCAACCCAGCCAAGTCAGAACTCCACCCCTCGCAGGTCATCCACTTCATTGGGGAAGAGTTCTACTCCCCTCGGACCAAGACTCAACTTCCGGCGGACTAGATGGTGGATCTTACCTCCTTTGCCTGATCATTTCATGTTGGGCTCTCGCACCCTGCCTGAGACTTCCTGCAGCTGCTGGGTACATGGTATTCTGCACCAGCATGGTCTGGTGGAGCCACTGGTGGATATGCCCCCTGCAGTGGGAGCTGGCCCACCAGAGGTCTCAGCACCTTGGTTACCTGGACCAGCTGGTCACGGTGACACAACCAGTGCGGGATGCCATCCAGTGGTGGTTCATCCCGGAACACCTGCAGGAAGGAGTCCCATTCGTCTGCCCAGAACCGAGGGTCAATCGGATGACCAAAGTATCTCTGGTGGGATGGGGAGCACACCTGGGGTACCACAGGGCCCATGGGCTCTGGACTCCCAGGGAGTCCCGGTACCGCATCTACCTGCTGGAGCTCTATGCGGTGCATCTTACTCTGATGGTTTCGCTCCATCTGTTTGTGGTCCAGTTGTGCAGATCCAAATGGACAACACCATGACTATGTACTACCTCGACAGGCAGGGCAGAATGCATTTCCTCCGGTTATATTGGGAAACCCTCTGCATCTGGTCCCTCGTGCACAGTCTGAACACTGATCTCCACATGGACGGTGCCTCCAACCAGCTAGCAGATACCTTCAGCCAAGTGGACAAGGTGTCTCATGAGTGGTCTCTCTATCAAGAGGTTATGAATCACCTGTTCTCCCACTGGGGCACTCCCCTGGTTGACCTGTTCGTCTCCTGAGAGAACATAAAGCTGAGGCTATTCTGTGCCTGACTCCCACAGTGCGGAACATTGATGGGGGATGCCTTCACGAGGCCCTGGATCCCGGATCTTCTGTATGCCTTCCGTCCCTTTCCCCTGATCCACAAGGTGTTGATCAAGGTGCAGAGGCACAAAGCAAGGATTTTCCTGGTGGCTCCAGACTGGCTGCGCCATTTCTGGTACCAAGATCTCCTCAGCCTTAGCAGCAGGCCTCCATGCTCTCATGCCACCAGGGGAAGGTCTTCCACCCAGACCTTTAGTCTCTGAACCTGAGAGCCTGATTCCTGAGCGGCTAGAGGTCCAGGGCTTTGGGTCTTTCCAACGAGGTCCTCCATGTTGTAGATGCCTCTCAGAAGGAGTCGACTTGCCAGTGCTATGCCTTCAAATGGAAGCACTTTTCTATCTGATGCCAGAGCAGGGAGCTAGACCCCCTATCCTGCTCCATGGCTAGCATCCTGGACTATTTGTGGTCCCTCTCTCAGTTGGGCCTGAGGTCGATGACCCTCAGGGTGCACTTAGCAGCCATATCTGCATGCCGGGATCGGGCTGTTATGCCAAATGTGATGCAGGAGAAGGTGGTTGGGTGCTTCTTTAAAGGCCTTGACCACCTGTCCCCACCAGTGCATGAACCACCACCACCACTTTGCGACTTGTTGCTGGTACTGGCAATGCTCATGGGCAAGCCATTTGAACTGATGCACAGGTGTGACATCTCTCACCTGTCATGGAAGACCACCTTCTTTGCAGCTGTCACCTCCACCAGAAGGATCAGTGAGCTCTAGGTGCTCTCGATCACATTTCCGTACTTGGTTTTCCACAGGGACAAGGTTGTCCTCCGCCCCAATCTGAGATTCCTTCCAAAGGTTATTTTGGTGTTCCACCTTAATCAGGTGATTAATCTCCCAGTGTATTTCACCAGTCCAACACTGGAGGGAGAGTAGAGGCTCCACATGTTGGACCTGAGGTGAGCGCTCGCTTATTACACTGAGCGCATGGCTGAAGTTCAGGGAGATGTTCGCCAGCTCTTTGTCACCTATGCTGAAACCGCACCTGGCAGACCGGCAGCAAAGCGGTCGATTGACAGATGGCTCATCTCCTGCATCGACCTCTGCTATAGGGTGGTTGGTAGGGAGCCACCCATTGAGCTAAGCGCTCATGCTACCAGACATACCGCTGCCTTGGGGTCTGCTTTGCAGGAAATCTGCAGGGCTTCTACCTGGAAATCAGCACACACCTTCATTTCCCATTACCACGTCAACCTTGATTAACACCAGGATGCTGGTTTTGGGGTTTCCTAAGTAGGGGTGTGCGCCTTGCACTTCCTCCCAGAGAACTGCTAGGAGTCTGCCTCAGTGTGGATAGTGCACTATATCCATGCCCCTAGAGATGAGGGTTACTCACCTGTAACCGTGGTTCTAGGAGTGATACTGTATATGGTGCACATCCACATGACCCACCCAACCTCCCCTGGCAAGTGGCATATGAATCCCTGCTTGCAGTGTGCAAGATCTGAGTCATAGGGAGGAGCCAAGGAGGATACCTCCCAGGTGGGTGGGAGGAGCTTAGCTTGAAGATGTTCAGGCAAGATTTAAAGGTAAAGGAAGACTGTGAATGTACGCCATATACCACTCCTAGAACTATGCTTACAGGTGAATAGCCCTCATTTGTTTGCCTTCAGATCCCACAGCATCTTATTAAATCAACGTCTTCAAGTAAGCATCTAATTATAAATGCAAAATGCATAATTTTTTCTACTTGTTGCACTTGGGTAGCAGTGTGTTGCATATAGTTGTACTACTTAAGAAGCACTCTGGGTGCTATAATCCTGCTGCATTTTTGTTGACATTAATGCGAGTTAAATAAAATAAAATGACTTGTTCTTTCTGCAGGTTCTCATGAGACAGGGTTATGATGCTGCTTGTGATATTTGGAGTTTAGGAGTCCTCTTGTACACAATGCTAGCTGGGTAAGTGAAATGATCTTTGTTGCTTAAAGCTGGACTTTGCTTTAGACATTAATCATGCCCTTTTGCATTATTTACAGCATAGTTTGCCAAGAAGAGATTGTAAGGATAAATAATATGGATATCATACATTTTTAATTATGGCTGCAGTGCATGCTATGGCCTAGTTGTTATGACTACATTTCCGACTGTCTTTCATAAAACAAAATGAACTGTGCTCTCAGCAATTTGTTGTTGAGTTCAGAAATGTAAAAAAAACATGTTGAAAATAGTCATGTTACTTGTCATAACAGCTTGGGTTGAATAAAATGTTTAAAACCGAGAAAAGACTTATTGAGTATTTTATGTTGACAAACACTGCTGCGGAAAATTTATTATAGGTTCTCTTAAAATCTTAACCAGTTGTACCTGTGAACTATTATTTGTACCATGGCAGCTGTTTGGCTGATCCAATTGATTTAAAGATTGAGAGTCCTGTAGTGGAATGGTTAGCAACAGTGTCTCAAGGTCTCTCTGTTAATGCCTTGTTTGGTGACATTATCAAGCACTATGCACAGGCCAACATGCTCTTGTAAATACGTGTGCAAGCACAAGCCCAGTGAAAACATACAGGGGTCAGGCCATCATGTGCATGCACATACTGGTATTGAGGTGGCATATTGCCCTGCATGGGGCACATAGTGTTGCCTCCTATAATGCCTACCATAGAATGTGTTGCATTTACAGTCGGGGGTCCAACCACAACTATCAGTGCCCCATTTGGCACGATTAAGTCCATGGGTAAACTGATGGGTGTAATGTACTGTCTCTGCACGCCAACTCACACTGTTTGAGTATGGGGCTGACAGCATACTAGGTCTAGGGTTGTTTTTTTTCGCTAAGGTTCCTGTTGGTGGTGTGCAAATACCAAAATTAATTCAGAATACCACAAAGAATAGGGTATTGTTATTTGGAACCAGTAACAAATACTTTTCCATTCATGGTAGCTTACTCGGGGGCAGGTGGGGTAAAAATTAAAATTAACAAACAGAATAGTGTAGCTCTAGCTCTCCCAAGTGGCCATGGCTAGTCCATGGCCTCCATCAGTGGTCTGTCACCATGGACCCCCACCATCGTCCCCATACAATGTATTATGCCTTAGGTGTATGTGCCTTGCGTGCCAATCCCTGTATGTGTATTGTTAAGATATTACTCCTCCCTAGCCCGAAATCCCACCACACACACACACACACACACACAAAGGGCCACATCTGTCAAGTAGCCCTCCTCCCCTTTTTGAACTGGATCCATGCTTGGAGTTGGTGCAGTAAAAACATGCAAGTTCCTGGGAGTCCCCCATCCCCTCCCCCATATCCCACCTTGTTCTGGTGTCTCTGCAGTCTGTTGTCTCAGATGACAGCTTGCAGTAGTATGCCCAGCGGGGTCTGCACATCATTGAATGATGCTAGGCAGACTGATTTGTCCATCTGACTAACCTCACTCTGATGACTTGCAGATGGCTCCTCCTTTCCTGCAGTGCAACAGGCTGTTGTTTGTGACAGCAGATTACACAGATGGCCTAGGGTTAGTATTGCCTTACTCATCAGTGGTTGAGGGGGGAGGACTTGATAGATATCCCACAGGGGAATCATACATATGGGGGGGCATAGCTGAGGCCATTGACGTAGTAGAGGCAGCAGGAGCAAATGAGTAAAATGGGTAGACTGAATGGGCCTTGCAGTCCTTTTCTGTCATCAGCTTCTGTGTTTCTATTTGGCCTATAAAAAGGCCAAGGACATGAACTGGTCCAGTGGCGCTGAGAGTTGAGGTGCTGGAATGCCACACCTCGTGCCACACCGGTGACCCAGGTTCGGGAATGAGCTAGGGCCACCAGGGGTCAGCAGGGGCAAGAGAGGATGGAGCGTCCAGAGGGCTGCTGTCCTCTCTCGGGGGGGGGACACGTCGCACTCTCCCTCTAGTGGGGGCTGGGGGATGATGCAGGCTAGGGAGGCAAGAAGCCAGCCAGCATGGTGTGCGCTTGACCTCACATGTGGGTGCAGCGCTTTGTGCCAGAGGGGAAGAATTGGAAAATGGCAGCTGGGGCACTGTAGTCTGACCCCATTCTGCCCGGCCATTGCTATGACCTCCCCAGATTTGGATTGTGCTTCACGAGAGGGGGGTCCTCCTCCCTGGCCCCGCCATGGAGGGGGGTAATCCATGGGGGGTCTCAGGGATGGCCGGGTAAGTCGGGCTGGCAGGAGTGGGTTGAGCGGGGACGGAATTCCTGCCTCCAACATGCCCAGGGTGGAAAAATTACAAATTAAAAAAAAAAAGGCCAAGGAGAAATTAGGTCTGTGGAGAGGTGACATCTAGAAATGACCCATATGGAGGTTGACACCATGCCTTCTCATGCATTTAAAGTATAATACATTGTATGGGAAGACTAGGAAAGGGGGGTGTAGGGCTGGAGACCACTGAGAATTGGTGGCAGGTGGCCACTTGGGGAAGGGGGAATGGCTTTTTTTTTGTGTCAGTACCTATAGGTAGTCAGTTGGTATGTGCTGTCTTCCCCCTTTTGGGACAGTTTGAGAGAGACTTAGGACACGCCCCTTTCCAGTCTCTTTCAGCCTTTTACAACATCTCCTAGCTAGTAGACAACTCCCTGTTCTTCAGGGATATTTTTCTTGACAGTATGTGACTTATTTTGTTTTTTTCCATAATGGCTCTTTATCATACTAGTCCAGGGACAGCTGTTCAGCCCAGTCGCTGTTTCCTGAGCTGGCCACTATCTACCTTCTGTTGGAAGTTCCCCCACAATTGTCCCCTCGTGGTGGGGCCAGAGGGAGGAGGGCAATCCCCCTCTCCCCAATTCACACATCCAGAGCAGACCGAGGCATGGTTCTGGGCAGAATGAACAAGGCTTCATGAAGCCCCCAGTCCTTTTCTGCTTAACTCCCCACCCCAGCCGTAGGACGTCTAACATGTGACTGGAGGCGCACACACAGGATGTTCTTTGGCTCCCTTCCTATGTGCCATCCATGCTGCATTACCACCAGGCCTTCACCTGGCAGCAGTCTTGGGCAGGCTGACATCCCTGCTCTCACCAGGAGAGGAAAGCAGCCCTTCAGACACTTGATCCGCTCCTGCCCCTACCAACCCAAGCTCATTCCCAAACTTGGGTTACCAGCATGGCAGAAAGTAAGGCACCAGTGTCTCAGCCCTCTACACAACTGGGCTGACCAGTAGTGAGTGACTTCTTTATTTTTCCTGTACTGGCTCTTTCTTATTACTGTTCCTGTGGACCTTTTCTTCCAGTTTTCTGCTGAAAACAGGGTTTTCTTAGGATTACACACTTTGTGTGGGCTCAGTCTGCAGATTTAGAATCCTGGGCTATAGTGCCTTTGCAAGGGTTGCACTCACTATATCCCCCACTCTCCTTCTGGTATCTTTTCAGAGTAGACCTTTACCTCCCTAACAAAGTCAAGATAGGCTTTTGAGAATTTACAGGCTAAGGGGGTGGTCTATTGGTGTTGCAATCACAATGAAGAGCAAATGCTACACAGTTTCTGTGCCAAAATCCATACATGCATGACAGATGCCATTATGGGAGGACAGGAACTGCACTTATTCTGGTGGTGGCCACCTTGTTAAAGGCTGCACATGCGCAGTAGGCCTGATGGCCATTTTGGTACAGTCACTGCATGTGCATTTGAGCCCCCAGTTTTTCATAGCAGTTAGTCTGCTGTGCTCAGGAGACTGTCTTCTGGTAGGAAAACTGTTTGGCTGACACTACTTACCAAACACCAAGACTCGTTCATGCACGAGTCTGAATCACCTCAGCACCATGTTAGCAGTGCACGCACCAGAGCTGCCATCCACCCAAGACAAAGTCGGGATGAGTAAATATTGAAATTATTGAAGAAAACAGCACTGAATGTACAGTTTATGCTACACAAGCACTAAGTATATGATGTACAACCTGGCGCAGTGGCTGTCTTGGAAAGCCTTTTCAGTAAGAAAATGCTGCCCCTCATCTCTCAGGCCAGCTGACTATATTTTAGCCACTAAAGTCACTTTTGCTCCACAAGGACATGTACTTGGGCACACACACACGGCTTTTTCATGAGTTTCTTGTCCTCAGCATTGAGTCCTCAAATGCTGTACCAAAGGAGACAAGTTCTAAGGCCCCCAAATGCAAAAAAGTGCCAGACTAGGATCTGGTCCACTGTTGTCGGTTCCTATTTTCCATCCTACAGTGGCTTCTTTCCCTAAGCAGAGTGAAGTCCAAGATTCCTCCTGCTCTTGTATGAGGAGAGCAGAGCAGTGTCTCCAAGCCTAGATATAAAAGATCATCATCATCCAGGAGACGTCTTCACCTCTCCCCAGTCTCAGCTTCTTGAAGATCCAGATCACCTTCCCCACAAGGGAAGGCACATCAGCTTTCACCCATTTTGGTGAAGCTCATCAAAGCCATGAGCATCCTAATGAATGTTCTGTTAGAGGCCTCCAAAAAGAGAGAGTCCCTCACAAGCATACCTTGTATCCTCCACGTCATCGTTGGAGTTTGCCAGACCATGTCCCAGAGACATTCCTCAATATATGGAGGTCTCCCTAGCACCATCCAATAATGTCAACACTGAATCAGAGTTAGTGAATGGAGAGTATGTTTACTCAGAAGAGGACCAGAGAGTAGATAGGTCAAGCAGCACTTTTAACTGGGAGCACCTGAATACACTAATACGAACATACGACAGAGCCAGCAGAAGAAGGTTATTTGGTCTATCAAGTCTGCTTGTATTGCAGGGTCCACAGCTTGAGCTAATGTCCCTGCCCTCCCTCCCCACTCCTCCCATCCTCTCTACCCATGATCCTTACCTTCCCCCTAAGCCTATCAGAGCCTCTCTTAAAGTCGCCCACTGTCTTCAACGAGATGACCTCTTCTGGCAGCGCATTCCAAGTGTCCACCACCCTCTCTGTGAAGAAGTGCTTCCTGGCCTCCTTCCTAAACCTCCCACCCTCCAGCTTAAAACTGTGCCCCCTCATGTTATGGTTGCCACTCAGCTTAAAGAGATTCTCCTTATCAACCTTATTTATTTCTTTCAAGTAAGTAAAGGTCCCAGTTATGTCCTCTCTCTCTCTTCTGTCTTCCAGGGAGTACATGTTCAGTGCCCTCAATCTCTCCTCATATGCCTTACCCTGCTGACCTGCTGTCATCTTTGCAGCCCTCCTCTGGACCTTCTCCAGCAGGTTAACATCCTTTTGAGGTGTGGGCACCAGTACTGAACTCCATACTCTAGATGTGGTGTTACCAGTGACCTGTACAAGGGCAGTATAACCTCCTCTCTCCTACTACTGATCCCCCTAGCTATGCATCCCAACATCTTGTTTGCCTTTGCTGCTGCTTTCTTACACTGTGTGGAATGCTTCAGTTCACTAGTGATCATCACTCCCAGATCCTTCTCCTACTCTGATGCAGATACTCGGACTCCACCCAGGTAGCACTCTGTCTTGGGATTCTTGGCTCCAATATGCATAACTTTGCATTTCTTGGCATTGAAACCAAGCTGCCAGATCCTGGACCACTTCCCCAGCTTTTCCAGATCTTTCTGTAGGTCCTGTATCCACTCTTCCACAGAGCTAATGAAGCAAACTGCATCACTTTGAAATTAGAGACCGAGCCACAGTACAAGTCTAACGGGAAAGTAAAACCCCCTGAAAAGTGTAGCCAAAAAGGAAAAAGTCTTCCCAGTTTGCAGCCTGGCAAAGGACATTGTGACCTTTGAATATGCAGATATCACATGCAGAGCACTGGCACTGCAGTGTTCAAAGATCTACAAAATTAAGGGCAAGGATGCAAAATCGTGGGATGCAAGCCCAAAAGTTGCTGCACCAGTCTTGTCAGTCATAAAGAAAACTCCCATTCTCCTTCAAGGAACAGTGGCAGTTTTGGACCTCGAGTCACTTCAGTAGAATGTTGGAGACTGTGGTGAAGAATGCATATGAGGTGGTAGTAGTCTGCATGTGGGCAACACTTGCTTCAGCTTATGTCTCCTGGGTCATAGCTTATTAGCTCAGGTGCACCTCTCCTTCAGCTACCCAATGACTCTGAACTTTAATGCATCCTACTATCTCCTACAGCTGTCTGCAAAATTTGTCTTGTATTCGCTGATGGCACATAGGGCTCACTTACTCTGTTCTTGGTCAGTCGATAATTCGTTCAAAGCATGTCTTTTGAATGTGCCATTCCAGGGAGACCTACTCTTTGTCTCAGAGCTGGAGCCATCACCATGCAGGTCTCTTATTCCAAGCTGGGCTTTCCCAAGGATAGGAAACCTAGAGAAGGACACCCCTTTCATGAGGCCCATCAGTATAGCTTCAACTTCTCACAAGGCAAGACACAAAATTCCCCTAACCAAGGATCTTTAAAGTACAACAGAAGCAGCAGAGGAAACCACAAGGACATCAGAGGTCGAAAAGATAGCCAGGCCTAATAAGATTAGACCCATCCACACTCCCCAGAACCCCCTGCATGCAAGACTGTTGATATTGCAAACCGTAGGATGGAAATCACCATGGATCAATGGGTTTTGGACGTTGTCTGCAATAGCTACTCCATCTAATTTTGGACCCCTCTCCCCCAAAGTAAGATTTCTTCCTGCAGTCTCTAGTGTCTCACATTCCGGCCACAATAAGAGCAATACAAGACACTGCACTCTTCTCAGAGACATCAAGGCTGTCCTGAATTGCACTTCAACATAGGGGTTCTGACCTTTACTCCATAGTCTTTATAGTTTCCAAGAAGTCAGGGTGCTTCAGAGTTGTACTGGATCTCAAACACCACAACAAAAGGATCAAATCTTCGTGCTTCAAAATGGAAATGCTATGATCTGCTATTGCAGCAGTATACCAAGGGGTTTTCTTGGCATTCTTGGACCTTCAAGAGGCATACCTTTATATCCTATTCATCAGGCAAGTTGCTAGTTTCTGTAGTCAAGGCCAGCATTTTCAGTACACAGCTCTGCCATTTGGACTATACACCACATCATGGGTGTTCACAAAGGACATATTGGTCCTGGCAGTGCACCTCCGAGAGAAAGGCATACATGTTCATCCCTACAAGGACAGCTGGCTTATTAGGGCACAGATGTTGGCAGCCGCACGAGCAGTTTCTGACATCGCCAAAACATTGGAGTACCATGTCTGCATAATAGACCACAACAGTGGCATGCTGCAACTAACACAGCACATTCAGTACCTGGGTGCACAGTTCAATATAGCCAGGGCCACAGTGGCTCTCACAGCGAAAAGTGTGCAGACTCACTGAGGCATGAAGTGGCTCAGTCTCAAGTCTGCAAGAACCAACTTGCACATGGTGCTTCTTTTTCTTTAATATGGAAGGGGAATAAACATTTCCTTGTGGATGTTTTTATATATACACACATATAAGTTATAAGGTTTTTATAAAGTAGTTAAGTAAATATTTTTAGCTTTCTTGGTGCCTGTTTTATATTTTTTTAAACAATCAACTCTCAGAAATATAGGAAAGTGTAACAAATGCAGGCTTTTTATCAAATTAGACTACATGTCCATGTATTTATTCAGTTATTCTTTACTTTGAAATATTCAGTTGAAAATCATTATTACTGGAATTCAAGCAGTAGCTTGTTACATAACTTGGGTTTTAATCATAAGCAAACAGGAAGTACCTGAAACCTATGCTGTTTTTAGTCGTTATGATAGTAGCTATCAGTGCCACCATGTCTCAGGTGGCTTCTAACAGAAACAAAAACACACCACTTGAAATGAGTGAAATGCTGAAAGAAATAACCTACATAATTGAAAGATCAAAATCTCAAAATTTAGTTAAGAGGAGAAATTCTTTCACATACAGAAACAATTATGTACTAATTTCAGTCCAATTCTATGGGGGACAGCTGTACGCGGTGGCACTGAATACACAATATTGCTGGCATTCTTTTTGAGTGGTGACGTAGAACTAAACCCAGGTCCAACTGAATGTGTTAAATTGAAGCTTATGTATGATAATGCCAGGAGCCTAAAGAATAAGATCGATACTTTAAAAATCTGGATTATCCAGGAAGGTCCTGACATGGTAACACTAACCGAGACAAGGTTGAACCCCTCAATAAATACTAAAGAAATCAAAGTTAAAGGATATTATGTCTTTCGACTGGACAGAAGGGGAAGGGGGGGGTGCTACTGTATACTAATGGGATCTGGGTGCAACAAAACTGGCTTCTGCGGGTGTGTCAGATCTAATTGAATGTCAAATCATTGCATTTCAAGCTTTTTTCTTATCTGTTGGGGTAGTCTACACATCACCAAAAACTAAAATTACAGCCTTTGATGAAATAGCTGTAATATTGAACAAATATACAGTTAGAAACCAGTTACTTCTTGTAGGTGACTTCAGTGCTGCTTGGGGACACAAATGTGGTAACAGTTTGAATCAAAGTTTTCGGCCACTAAATCTGAACAAGATGGTATCACAAATTACTAGAAAGACATCCTTGGACAGTAAGGGTAGTGTTTTGGATTTGGTATTTATTTCCCCAAATATTATGGCCAACAGTAGTGTGCAAGTTCTACAACCAGTTTTGGGAGACCACAATTCCCTTATATGTACCCTTCAATTGGGCTCGAGAAGACAAAATATTAAAACAAATGTCAGCGATGACACAAAAAGCAGCGTTCATTTAAAAGATATAATAAAGAAATTGTTCAATCAAAAATAGCTGTAGGAAAAATGGGATCAAATATTTCTAATCCAAAATTTAGACCTTGTAGTAGAAGAATTCACAAGATGTTTTTTGAACATCTGTAATGAGGTAGCTCCCTTTATACATGAGATCCAAAAGAAAACTCATCTTCCATGAGTAACAGAGAAACTAAAGAAAGAATGAGTCAAAAATAGACTCTGGACAGTTGCAAATAAAACATTAAAACCTACACACTGGGAGGAGTTTAAAACAGCAAGAAACAAACTGAAAACTAAAATAAGGGAAGTTAAAAGGGACTATTACAGTTCAAAAATTGAAGTAACAACTGATACTTCTCAATACTAGTCACTTATAAAATCGCTGGAGACACCTGTGAAAATCCCTTCACCTATTCAAATTGAAACTAATGGAGTCCTGCAAGGAGATAGGGACTCAGCAGATGCTTTAAACCAATACTTTGTTACACTTCCTGATGTTAATATTCCTCAAACAAAGCAGAACCAATGTAATTACATAAATGGCCATAATGAACAAGGGTGGGATACAAAACCAAAATTTAGGTTTAAATTAATTACACCTAAAGAAGTGGCTAAGGAAATTAAAAATCTTAAAGTAATCGTTTCACCCCGATGGCGTAGAGGTAAGGTTCTTAAAGGACGCGAGTGACTATATTTTTTCACTTTAACTAAACTATACAACTGGAGCCGAAAGGGAGGGTGTTTTTCCATCTACATGGAAAACAGCTAAAATAATTCCCATTCATAAAGGAGATTCGGTTACAGAACCAGCAAACTATCATCCAGTAGCCTTGCTCTCAGTGGTATCCAGAAATATTAGAAAAATTAGTAAATAACCAGTTGGTGCAGTACTTGGAGGGAAATGAGCTGTTATCAAAATACCAGTCTGGCTTTCATAGGGGTTTTTCCACAGATGCCGCGCTCACTGACCTGGTTGATATTGTTGCCTCAGCTATGGAGGACCAGGCAGTGGGCATGGTGTTTGTAGACCTCTCGAAGGCATTTGACACAGTTGACCACAATATTCTTCAAGGAAGTCCATTGGACATGGGAATATCAGGAGAAGCTGCTGTCTAGTTTTGGTCCTACTTAAGTGAAAGAAAGCAGTTTGTAATGGTAGGCAGTGCTTGTTCCACTATGAAATCTGTCCTTAGGGGAGTACCACAAGGCTGAGTTTTGGGCCCAATGTTGTTTTTGATATATATAAATTATTAGATGTCATTACTTGCACTAAAACACGGTTATACGCTGATGACACAGTCTTATTAGCAATGGATATATCTAGGGACTTAATGGTTCAAAAATTGCAAACTGATTTTAATAACATATGCAGGTGGTTTGAGGACTCAAGACTAGTCCTTAATAATAAAAAATCCAAAGTAATGCTCTTTGGTAAAGAATATTCCAAGGGAATCAAAAGCAGTCCCAAAACTGAAATTAAAAACTTAAGTGGTGAAGAATTTAAACAGGTGTTGGAGCATAAATATTTGGGTGTGTGGGTTAACCAACATTTAACTTTTGACTTTGACATCTCCAAAATGACCATGAATATTAACAGAAGACTAGGTGCTTTTAGAAGATCTAAACACTGTCTAGATCTAAACATGCGGAAAAGCATAGTAAATTAACTGCTTATTCCAATGCTCGATTATGGGAGCCATATTTATGGTTTGACAAATAAAACACATCTAAATAAAGTTGAAGTACTATATACTCAAATGGCCCATTTTGTGTTATGATGTGTTACAATGTGATTATAGGACACATCACTGTGTTACGTATGAAGCCCTAAATTGGCTTCCTTTGGACTGAAAAAGGAAAATCACTTGGGCAGATCTTATGTACAAGACCAAAACTGACCAGAAACCACTATATTTATCAGAAAACTTATCAAAATATTTATCAGAAAAACTGGACAAAGTAAATCATAACCATAACCTTAGAAACGAGCAACAAAGGGAACTAAGAACACCTAAAATCAGAAATAGATATGGAGAGATGAGTTTTCTTACAAAGCTATAAATACATGGGTTAAGATTAGTGACCAAACTAAGGCCTTGAAACCTAACATGCTAACATACCAGCAGAGTAGGCCCAATGGTCTGTCGAGTCTGCTCAAGAGTCAGTACCCTTATAAGGCAACGGAACCATCCCCCTGATTACTCTCCCAATCCCCCCTCCTCCAGCCAGGTAGCCCCCTCATCATCCTTCTCCTGTATCTGTCCCAGCCTCTCTTGAACTTTTCCACCATGTACACCTCAATGAGTTCTTGAGGCAGTGCATTCCATGGCTCTACCACCCTCTCAGTGAAGTATCCCCTCCTCCTTTCACCCATTAGTCCCCTTCTCTCCAGCCTCCAACCATGCCCCCTGGTGGCCCCTCCCACCTTCCTCTGAAAGATCCCCTGTAGGCATACCTTATTTACCCCCTTCAGATACTTGAAGACCTCAATCGTTTCCCTGTCTCTCCTCGCTTCAGTAGAACAGGTCGAGCTTCTCAAGTCTCGTCTCATAAGTCCTGTCCCCCAGGCCCCGGCTCATCCTTGTAGCCCTCCTCTGAACCCTCTCTAGGAGTTTTAATATCCTTCCTGAGGTGCAGGCGGCAAAACTGTATGCCGTACTCAAGGTGCGGCCTGGCCAGGGAGTTGTACAGTGGCATGATCACCTCAGTACAGCCTAGCATTCTATTTGCCCTGGCTGTAGCCTTCCTACACTGTTCTGAGTTATTCATTTTGTTATCCACCAGCACCTCCAAATCCTTCTGCCCACTTGAAACCTGCAGTGTGTCCCCTCCTAAGGTATACACCTGGCCTGGGTTTCCTTGCCCCAGGTGAAGCACCCTGCATTTTGAGGTGTTGAACCTTACCTTCCAGGTACATGACCACCCCCCTAGAACATCTAGATCTTCCTGCAGGGCAACCCTACCCTCCACCCCATCCACCTCCACCCCATGCTTAGAGTCATCTGCAAAGAGACTCATTTCACTCCTGATGCCCTCCCTGATGTTGGAGATGTAGGCATTAAACAGGAACGGTCCCAGGACTGATCCCTGTGGGACCCCTCTGATGACCCACCTGGAGGATGAAACTAGCCCCCCACCACCACCCACTGGGTATGACCCGATACCCAGCTTCCAATTCACCTGACTGTCCGTGTCCCCACCCCCCTCTCCCCCAACTTATCCAGGAGACCAGTGAGAGGGACCGAGTCAAATGCCTTGCTGATATCTAGGAAGATGACATCAAGTGGCCTACCCTGGTCGAGAGCTGCCGTCACCCATTCATAGAACTCCACGAGGTTATTTTGACACGATCTGCCCTGGACAAAGCCATGCTGGTGATCATCCATGAATCCCTGTTTTGCCAAGAACACCCCCAGCCTCTCCTTTACTATGGTCTCCATCAGCTTGCCCACCACTGATGTCAAGCTAACTGGCCTGTAGTTCCTCTCCGCTCCTCCCTTGATCCCTCTTTATGGATGGGCACAGTATGTGCCCCCCTCCAATCCTTCGGCACCCTCCCTGTCTGTAGAGAAGCATTAAAAAGGGCCACCAGTGGTTCGGCCAGGTCATCAGCCAATTTCCACAGCACCCTCAGATGTATTCCATCTCGACCTGGGGGTTTATCCTTTTTTAGGGACCAGAGGGCTTCCCGTACCCTACCAACAGGAATTTCCCCATCCATGCTTCCACTCCCCTCAGCCGAACCTGCTCCCCGCCTCCCATATGCCTTAGTTTCCTCATCCCCCACTGTAACAGGGGGCACCCCAACTCTTGAGTGTCCCGCCTCATCCCCCACCCACATCTCCTTTGCCGGAGGCGCTCCCTCCTCTGCCCCAGTAAAAGCCGATGCAGAGTATTAGTTGAGCACCTCCTCTTGTTCCCCCGCCTCCACCGCCCCCACCCTCCCAATCTACTGAACTGCCCTTTACTCTCCTCCTGTTCCCAATATACCTAAAAAAAAATCCTTTTTCTCCTTTCCTGATCCCCTGGGCCAATTTCCGTTTCATCCTTGCCTTGGCCCGTCTCACCACCCTGGTAACCTGTCTCATTGTGCGAAGACACTCTTCCCTATCTAAGACCCCACGTGATCTCTTAAACCTATGATAGGCTGCTCTCTTTTCTCTCACTGCCTCTTGTACCTCCCTGGTCCACCAGCATGGCCTCCTAGATCTACCCCCTTTGCGTTTCACTCTTACACAGGACCTGGTTGCCTCCTGCAGTCCCCTTAATGATTTCCAACCTACTCTCTACGTCCATGCCCTGTCTTATCCCAACCAAGTGGTCCCTGAGGATATGCGCCATGCATTTGAAGTCTGCCCCTCTAAAGTCAAGAAGCCGTGTCCTCGCTCCCACCCCCCAGGTCTAGTACAAACCAAACTGTGTCGTGATGACTTCCAGCTAATGGGGCCCCAACCTCGAGTTCCCGAGCTAGGCCACTGTCAGCTAGGACTACATCCAGGATACGGCCCTTCCTTGTTGGGTCAATGACCTGCTGCACTAGAAATGCATCCTGAAAGGTATCCAACAGCCTCTGTTCCCTGGCCACTCAGGACGTCATGGTTTCCCAGTCAATCGCTGACATATTTAGGTCCCCTAAGATCACCACCCTATCCCCTTCCTGACTACAGTGGTCCTTAACATTAGCTAGGAGACAATCCTCCAGATCATCAGCCAGCATGGGAGGTCAGTATACCACCCCCATCTTGACTGCCTTACCCCCTGGGGTCCACATGGTGACCCACAAGGCCTCCATGCTGTGCTCAGATTCCTCCATTTTGCATATTTGGATGCCCTCCCAAATGAACAGCGCCACTCCCCCGCCCACTGCCGTGTCCTTTCTGAGCACAGTATACCCACTCAAGTTAAGGTCCCAATCGTATGCGGGGCGGCCCATGTTTCAGTGACAGCTGCCATGTCCATGCCCTCCACCAGCATTGCCTGAAGTTCCGGCATCTTGTTGCCCAAGCTCCTGGCATTAATCAGGACCACTCTCAGTCCTCCCCGGCCCTGGTTCCCTCCCCCGAGGCCACGAGCTTCCGCCCACTTGCTGTCCTAGGTGCGTATTCCGTCACCCCCTTTGGGGGCCTGCAAGGATCTACCTCACATCCCTCCCCTCCCCCCTTCACAAGTTTAAACCCCATCTATCCTGTATAAATTTGGCCAGTTTCTGCTTGAGTACCTCCTTTCCCTCCGGGCTGAGGTGTAGCCTATCTCTTGTATACAACCCCTTGTCCTCCCAGGTTTCCCCCTAGTCCCCTACTACCCCGTATCCCCGAGCTTCACCCCATGACCTATAAAAAGTTTCACGACCCAAGTAAGGGAAGAACTTTCCTGTAGATGTATGTGCAGTGGGTGATGAAACACCTTTGCTACATATTTGTTTGTATGAGTGTTAATTATAATGAATGTTAGTAGACTGAATGTGAAGTAATTGTATTATTTAAATGGTATTTTATCGATTAGTTTTGTAGTTAATTGCCTACTTACTGTAACTACCTCTGGATACTGTAACAGGACCACCTCGAAAATGGGATTTTTATCCCAATGGTGTGAACAAGACCATCTTTTATAATCCTGTATAAAAATAAACTTTTTTACTACTACTGCGAGTTGGGTTTCATGATGGCAAGCATCAACTTGATATAATGTGCTATGAGTCCAGTGCACGCTCGTCAACCTCACCTTCTATGACTATGGAATCCGCAGACAATGTCGCTATAGGCCAGTATATCTCTGAAGCCCTTAGTGAGATCATTCCTCAAATGGTGGACACTAAAGATGAACCTGACTTGAAGGGTGTCTGTAAGGGATGTGCAGCAGCTGACCCTCAATGGCATATGCCAGCCTAATGGAGTGGGGAGTGATACTAGGCACAGCATCACCTCAAAGGGTATGGAGACTAGCAGAACAGAAGCTCATTATCAGTTTTCTCGAAATGAGAGCAGTAGTCAGATTACTGTTCACATTCAGGGGCAGACTGCAGAAACTGCACGTCCTTATATGGTCGGACAGTGCAGTGACTGTAGCATACATTAGATTCCAGGACAGTACAGAAAGCACCACAATGATGGGAGAGGCATACAGTTTACTTCATTGGATAGAGATGAACATACTCTCCCTGTCAGCAATTCACTTGATGAGCAGCCTCAACTCTCAAGCCAAGTGGCTAAGTCAACAACTGCTCCATCCAGGAGAGTGGAAACTCAGCCATGAGGTTTTCCACTCGATTTTCAGCCATTGAGGAATGCTGATTCTGGATCTCATGGCCAATAAAATTGAACCCCCCTCCCCCGATACTTCAGCATATACAGGGAGGGCCAGTTGCTCGGCATTGACTGCCTCACTGTCATGGCCGGATGCACTCCTTTTTACATTTCCTCAATGGCCAATTACACCAAAGGTTCTATGAAATCTGCACAGGGAACCGTCAACACTGATTCTCACTGCACCACGATGGCCTTGTAGAAGGTTGTACTTAGAGCCGATACATCTGGCATTGTGTGAACCAGTCCCATTTGATGAGGTCAAACCATCTTCATCAGGGGCCAGTTTTGCATCCAGAGCTTTAGAAGCTTTAACTCTTGGCCTGGCTCCTGAACAATGCGGATTCATGAGGGTCGGATACTTAAAGGGATTTACAAATAAGACAGGAAGAGTTAGGGATATGTCTCGGTGCACTTCTCTGCAGATCAGATCCTCAACAGGGGGGCTCTGTCCAGTATCTTGGTTTTCCTTTAGTAAGGTCTAGACAAAGGTTTGTCAGTTAGCTATCTTAGGGTGCAGGTGGTTGCCCTTTCAGCTGTCAGGAGTTCTGTGGGATGATGCTTCTTGGGATCCCATCCAGATGTTATCCGCTTCCTTAAAGCCTGTTTTAAGCTCCACCAGGAAACCTGCAGTTCTTCACCCTGGGAAGGTACATGTGGTCCTCAAAGCTCTGATGGATCCCCCCTACCCGAGCCCTTCCATGAGGTGTCCCTATGGTTGTAATTCCTTAAGGTTCTCTTCCTCAGATCAGTGAGATACAGACACTATCCCTGATATACAATATGTATATCTATGTGCGTGTGTATATGCACACATAAATATATACACTCCTACTGTATATAGGCATGGTAGTGTGTGTACATTAGGATTTAGTGTTTGTGTCAAAACAGGGTTTTCTGGAAGCTTACATCTTGGAGATCATAGCCCCTAGGGCTGTGAAATTTGATGTGCACCTTCTCAGTTCTAGGGGCTAATGTTTTGTTTGTTTGGAGTTAGTTGGTTCTGGGGTTTGGAAATCATTAATTAGTGTATTTATGTAAAAATAAAAAAAATAAAACTTTTCGTGTAGCGCAAAAAATGCAACAAATTTTGATCTTCCAAGAATCAGTCTTCACCATTCATCAAGCCAGAGGTGCCAGGGCCCCACGGAAGTGTGTATCTTTAAGACTTTTCGAATGGGAAGCTGACGTCGGGGACAGTGCCGCCCACGAGGTAGACGTATTATGTGGTGCTCGTGGACAGGCCGGTATTCGACACCGGCTCCTCCTTCCCCTCAGTTCTGTTTTTCCCACCTTCGAGACTTCATTTCTGTGGGCGTACTCAGTGAAAGAGCCTGCATCACAGTTCTGATGTCAGTTTTAGCTCAACACCATACAATATTTTGACACCCTTTTGTCAGATTCAGCACCATTTTCCTTTTCTTTACCTCTGGTATAGTACTGGGTGCTGTTTTTGCTGCCTTTTTATTGAGTTCCATTTCACTTCGGTGTTGTCCAGTCCAAGGCCTAAGAAAACTGTGAAATCCAAGGTGGGACTTCCTCCCGTGGGTCAGTGCTCCTGTGGGAAGCCCATGACTGTCATGACCGGTGCCTGACCTGCCTGGGTGCAGACCATGATATGGACATGTGGGACACTTACTTCTCCATGGACCTCCACCCTTCAGCTTCAGGCTTTGAGGTTGGGACAGGACCCCCCGAACTTTGGTAGCCGTGTTGCACCCGGGACACCAGTATCAGGTCCCTGGGCTCTTCCCTTGAGCCCCTCCCCAGTACTGTATGTACCAAAGGAGAGCAGGCCTCCACTGTTCCTCATCTCTCCCTAGATGGGAGGCCTGTGTGAGGAGTCTGTAGGACAGCTGGCCTCCTCCAGGGGGCAAGTTGAGCACCCCTCACAGTCTGGTGCCCCCCTGGGGCTCAGACACCCCCGCTAGTAGTGTCACAGCGATATGCTGGGCCTGCATCTGCAAATCCCTCGGCAGCGTGGCCTGGTGCCACTGTGGCTCCGGGCATCGCCCACTGGTGTTGGTGAGCAAGGTTAAGTCCCCTCTGGCTGCCATTTGCGGCATATGGAGAGGAGGGGTCCTGGGAGTTACATAGCTGGAGATCTGCCTGATCTCGTCCTCCAACCAGAGGACGAGGATCAGGATGATCCTGACTGGCAGTCTGACTCCGGTCAGTCACTGGACCCTTCTGGGCCTAGGGGTCTGGGGAGTGGCGGAGTCCTCTCCTTGGTGCCAACTGCGGTGACGCTTCCCCTACATCTCTTGGCGGTGCATGTGGTGCTGTGAATGTTGTTGGTGTCAGTTCCAGCACCAGAGGGTATAGCACTGCTGGGTCTGGTGTCAAGTTGGGGTTTGGTGCCATCCTCGACACCAAATTGTATTGTGGTGCCACTAGTCGCACTGACTCTGGCTCCAATACCATCCATGGTGCTGAGGTGGATTCCGGTGCTGTTTGGGGTGCCAGGTTTGACCCCTCCAGGTTTCAGGCTCCGCTTCATACGTTAGGCCCTCTCCAAGGAGCAGAGTTCTGTCAGCCGAGGCAGCAGTCAGAAGATCTAGGTTGGCACTTCACTCCATCTCCAGAGTGGCTGGGGGCTCGGAGAGGAGTCAAAGTGTTGACTCGGGCCTTCCTTCCCTTCTAGAACTGGCAGACTCTGCAGTAGGTGGGGAAAGGGGCCATCGTGTGGGACCCGCATGGCTGTGATCTCCCCACCTGGGGGTTCCCCCAAGGGCACCACCCCATTTGCCCCTCAGTTACCCACCTGACAGCGACAGTTCAACATCGAGGTCCCCTACAGTGACTACAGCACCATGCTGCTGTAGGGGACCCGCTGGAACCAGGCACTGTCTGTTGGGGGTCCTGCACCCTCCCAACTCAGCTCCGACTCGGAGTTGATAATCATAAGTGGGGGGGTGCGGGGCACACCCCGGCGTGGGTGGGGAAATGGCAGCGGACTGCAAAATGCGGTTGATCTACCGGTTTCGCTGTTGGGGCATTCAACAAATATTTTGTCGAAGCACACATTGTGGAGCCTTCACCACTTCATGTTGGGCATTCCACGCGGGGGGATGGCGCAGCCCCCCCCTGGGAGGAGTCCTCTGTTCGCAGCCCCAGCAGAGGATCTGGTCTGGTACACCATGACCCTCGTCCTCCTCTGCCACCTCCTCCTCCTCTCCCTGGTTTCTTTAGCTCTGTGTGGCCCATGACCTGGGAACAATTGAGGGCCACAGCGGGTGCTTTCCCTAGATACTTGAGGGGAATGGATGAGGTCATCGTCTTACCTGAACCCCCTGCACCGCCTCCCTGAGTCCAGCTCCTCTGCATCATCGTCTTTCTCCACTGAGGAAAAGGATACATCCGTCCACTACACTTCCAATGCTGATTTTATTTATTTACTGTATTTATTTATTGTGATCTCGGATTAACACCTTTGAGAACAAGCTCATTACATAGGTTCCACATCAGGGGGTTAAGTAATCAACAATAATAAAATTGTTACAGCAGCTGCTTACAAATGATCAGATTTGACAATACATGCAGAAAACTAGACGTAATTTGATAACGTAGGGTATTATACAATGTATGACATAGTACACAGATTGTAATAACTTGAGTTGGGTGCTGACCTGAATCATACAACCACAATCTAGATGGACCCAGGCATATACAGGAATTTGGAAACAGACATAGACACTAAAGCACCGATGAAGGAAGGATCATCAGCCCAAGTAGGCTTCATCGGGGAGAGTAAGTTGGAGATTTGGAGGAAATCGTTTAAGGAGATGAAATGAGTGAAACCACCCAAAAGGCCCAGGTGTGGGGAGCAAGGGGGAGGGAGAGGAGGGAGGACAATTGAGGTGTGGGGGGGGGGTGCAAAGGGGTTCTGATGATGCAGAAAATAGGTGGACCCCAAAAGGGCAGGATTATTGAAAGCAGTCACAGGTGGCACTTGCAACAAGCTGTTGCCTAACCTGTTTTTTAAAAGAGCCCAGGTTGGTTGCAGAGGAGATGCCTGGGTGAAGGGAGGTCAGCCATAGCAGGGCACAGTGGGCAAAAGCTCTTTGGCCTAAGGAGGTACGACAGCGTGGGATCTCAAAGATCTGACTGTCAGAGCTTCTGGTGCAGCGACAGTTCTCATAAGGAGTAAGAAGACACTGTACCCCATTTGGCACAAGACCTAAATGTACTTTTCTTGCACCTTCACAAGGACATTAACCAAATTGAGGCAGTCCAGAGAAGGGCAACCAAAATGGTGCAGGGATTGCATCAGAAAACATATGAGGACATGTAACCCCCCTGCAAATGGGGGTTCCCAAAAGACTTCCAGGAGCTTGCTTGAATGCTCCAAGCCTGAATGGTATTTGGCATTTAAGCCATTTATCAGTGAGTGTTTTTAGAGCCTCTGGTACTGTCTCTTTAAGAGCTGTCTGCTTGCAGACATAATTAGTTTGTATGGGGGGACTGTGTGCTTCTTTGTTTGAGTACCACTGAGCTGCTGCCAATTCACTCCATTTTGCAGTCACTAGAGTGCAAAGGGAACCTATCTGAAAGATGTAACTGTTTGCCAGAAATCATTTACAGTAATAATGAAATTACAGTTTGTCTAACCTGCTTTCTTTGCAGTCAGAACTGTGTCTGCCTAGTTCCCCATTCTGGTTTTGAACTGCTGAACTGGACCAATCAGTGTGGGGTAAGCTAGCTCTAAAATGGTGCCTTGACGAATCAGAACTTGGACTCATAATCTGAGCCAGCCACAAGAGGATTGTATGGGCAGTGACTCTGGGAGATGTAGTTTAGACTTCGGCGCCTTTTTGGACCAACAGCAGCAGTCTATTGTGAGTGACAGCCAATCCAGTCAAGAACTGGGAGGAACTCAAAGGAAGTGCCCGGTTTTGTCTGTTGGAGTTTCAGTTTAGCTCTGGCAGTGAAGGGGAAAGAAACCCTGTGCTCCTTCAGTGCACAGTTGCAGTCAAAAAACGTGTGTATGCCCAGAGTTCCGGTCTGCAGCTTGTGTAACTGCTTGTTAGGACTGAACTGGCCCTGTGAAAAGAATCAAAGGATCTCTGAAGAGTAGAAACCAGGCTCACCCTGTAGAAGACTGGAGAAATTGTTGAATTGCACTCGGTCTGTCAGGAACTGAATCTGCTGTGTGTTCTCCCGGGTATTGTGCAGTAATTGCGATCGGGATAGAGAAGCAGCCTGCCTGGTATAGTACTTTCTTTTTTACCGTATAAATGTGTGAAGAGTCTCGTGGAGCTCAAGAGTAGCCCTGCTGAGGTTGAAGGACCCTATCTTGTTTGGAGGTCGTGAGTACTAATTCAGGGTTGCTCCTCGTTGAATTGCCACATTAAATCCAAATGGAATCACTGTACTGCTGACTGTTTAAACTAATTTTTCTTTTCACTGTGTGAAAGGGCCCCCACCAGCTGCCACGGTTTGACTAGCCACTCAGGGCTTGGGTACCCAGGGACAGTAACTGGTAGGATAGGCCTGTGCACAGAGCCATAGGTAGATAGTAAAGTGATAAGCTAATTAACCTGATTTCCCCTGTCCATGTTATATCCCCTAAATAAATCAGAGCTGCTTGTTTCAGCAAAGTTATACTGCCTGAGGTATTTGTCTATGTTAAAGTACTGTACTGTGATTGTTGCACTGTATCTTATTTCACAGGAGGTCTCAGTGCGGAACTAGTCCTGGGGGTAAGTGTATACTGTGAAGGTAATTCTGATATATTGTGTGGGCCACTAGTGGGAAGAAAGGGGGGTTGCAGTGTCCCAGAGGGCTGTGACCAAGTAAGTTTAACTATTGCAAACCCTGACCTCTGGGTGGAGGCACCCGCCATTGGATCCAGGCCCCTCAACCTGTTAGTGGCAAATCAGGCAGGGGTAGTAGCCCCTGGGATAGCGCCATCTAGGGGTTACAGACAGATTAATGAAGCTCAGTATGTATACCCTAAAGCGAAGAAGGGAGAGAGGTGATATGATCAAAACATTCAAACACCTTAAGGGCATTAACAAGGTGAAAGAATATAACATGTTTCAATATAAGAAAAATAGCTGGACAAGAGGACACAGCATGAGATTAGAGGGAGGCCGATTAAGGGGTAATGTGAGGAAGTTCTTTTTCACAGAAAGGGTGATGGATACATGGAACGGCCTACCTCAGGAAGTGGTGGATATGAATACAGTGCATGGCTTCAAACAGGCATGGGATAGGCATAAGGGAGCAATACAGATGAGTATGAATAGATAGGCCATTGACAGAGCAAAGGCCGATGGCATATTCATAAGGTAGAAAAAGAAATGGGCAGAGTGGATGGGCCTTGCGGTCCTTATCTGCCGTCATCTTCTATGTTTCTGTAAGACAAGATTGGTACATGAGTCTGCCTTTAAACTGCAGCCAGTTAGCCTGGGCATACAGGTCACGTGTGTGTCAGAAGCGTGGCTCCAGTGACAAGGTGGCAGGCTTTGTTCGGTGCAGTTATGATACGGCGAAGGGCCGTGTCTGTAGCTGACCTGTAAATTACTAGCCCATAGTCAGTGCGTGTGACCATTTAGCTATGAACAGCTAGGTTAAGGGCTTCTGGGGTCAGGCTGTTCTTGTGTCTTTATAACAGCCCCATGAGCATATTGATATCCTAAGCTGTATTATCTATATGATAGACATTTGACATAGTGCTGTCGATCGTTATTCCCAAGTATTTAAAATGTTGGACAAGTTCCAGGGGAGCACCCACATCATTAGTGATAGAGAGGGAGTGAGTTCTAAGTCTGTTCTGAGAGATGGAGAACATCATTGTTTTTTGGGGTTTTTTATAGTTCGTTATTAATTTGTGATTTTTCAACCATCTTTCAATGTCCATGAAACAACTCTGTAACTTGTGCTCAAGAACCTTTGGGTTAGGATCACTGGTGAATAAGACAGCATCGTCATCATATAACAAGACATGACACCGGCAGGAATAGGGGAGCTGGTTGAGGAAATGCTAAATAAGAGGGGTCCCAAAATGGACCTTTGGGGAACTCCTGAGTGGACAGGTCTGCTGTCAGAGAGGATATTACCAGTCTTAACCTGCTGTGACCGATTATTTAGGTAACTTTTGAACCAAGACACTGTATCAGAGGAAAGTCCAATGATGGCCAGCTGTTTGAGCAAGAGGGCGTGATTAACTGTGTCGAATGCTTTTGTTACGTCAATAAAGGCAGCTCCAACAAGGAGTCCTTGGTCCAATGCGTTGTGGATATATTCTGTGAATTCCAGCAAGGCCATCATTGTGCTGTAGCCTTTTCTAAGCCTGAGTTGCTACCGACATTGAAGTTGATGTTTTTCCAGGTATTCAACCAGTTGATCTGCCACAACTCTGTATAGGGCTTTTGAGAGCAGCAGAAGAATGGAAATTGGTCTGTAGTTCGCATTTAAGGTGCGATCCCTGCTCTTATGAACAGGTGATATTAAGGCCAATTTCCAAGTTTGTGGGAATTGGGAGTACCTGAGTGACATGTTTATTATATGGGTAAGAGGTTCAAGTATTTTATCCAAAGTGAGCTCAACAAATTTAAGGTCCTAAGTATCACCACTGAACCTAGATTTCCCCAGCACCCTAAGTAAGTATTTCTTGGCTTCAGCAGTCGTAAAGGCTCGGAAATGGAACAATGGGCGGGAATGGCTCTGGTCATTAATCCTACTGAAGTCACTAGAAATGGATTGGCAAAAGAAGTCTGGGGGGAGGACACCACTCAGATCCGAGAAGAAGTTGTTAAAATTGTTTGCAGTAGTTCTAGGATCCAGTGAGAGTACCCCATCAATGTTGAGCATGGTGGGAGCAGTTCTCTGGTCTTTCCCAGTAATTTCCTTTAGGTTCGACCAAAATTTCCTGCCACCATTGCAAGTGCGATTGAGAGCACCCTTGTAGTATTGACTTTTAGCACTGCGTATGGCTCTAGTGCAGTCATTCCTTGCTTTTTTATAGCTCTGGATATCGACCTGTTTAAGTGTGGACCAGGCCCTATACCAAAGATGGTCCCTAGATTTCAGAAGCTCGAGAAGGCCAGGAGAGAACCATGGATTTCAGTGGCCTTTGATTTTCCACTTCTTGTAAGAGGCATGTCTGTCACACACAGTATTAACTCATTACCTCCAATAGCTCCATATGAAGTCTGAACTATCCATTGTTTACCTGACACGAAATGGCTGCTCAAGAGGTAATGAGTTAAATAAGAAGATGAATTGATCAAGGGTGGTATCAACGTTGCTCAAGGAGTAGAGTATTGACCAGTCCTGCTGGCGAAGGTTAGATTTTAGTAGTTCCAGATTACCACGGATTTGAACCTTATTGTTAACTGTTCTTGCAGGGAGCTTGGGGAATTTATTTGTCCACTAAAATAGTACTGGAGAGTGGTTACTGAGTGTGTCTGAGAGTACCGTTGTGTTCAAAATGTGTTCTGGGCAGTTTGAGAGTATCCAGTCCAGTAAGGTACAGGTTCCGGTCCTGTAGTTCAACCTCGTTAGAGATTTAACTAGTTGGGTGAGGTGAACTGACGAGACTGTGTCTTTGTAAGGGATTGCTTCCAGGGAAAGCCAATTGACATTGAAATCTCCAAGTAGGATGATTTCAGAATTAAGTCTCGGTGAGCCTAGGCATTCCATAATTGAGTCTAAGCCCGGGGTCGTCTGCCTAGGAGGAATATATACAGTTAGGATAGTAAGGGCTTTATTGTGTGGACTGAAGAGCACCTTTAGTGTGAGTGCTTGCATATGGGCACCAGTATCGGGCAGCAGCAAAACTAGACCTTGAATGCTGTCTCTGAGGTACACTGCACATCCTCCACCATGTTTGGAGAGACGATCCTTGCAAAAAGCCATATGTCCTGGTATCGCTATTGAGATGTCTGGGATTTTGGAGGAGAGTCATGTCTCAACTACAGAGAGAATAGCAGGGCTGTGTTGCAGGATCCATGCATTTAGGAGGCTGCATATGTTAATTGAGGCAATAGTGAGAGACCCAGTTTCCTCTGAGGGATGGCAGCATTTGGGGAGGGCCAGGGTTAGGGTGGATATTGCTAGGGAGCAGCAACAACAACAGTGTTAGTCTACAGAGATTTTCTTTTAGTTGCCTAAGACTGAAATTTGTGAAGCCTTCTCTGTTCGTAGTGCAGGTTGCATCTTTTCTGTTTGTCAGGTAACCCAGGAAAAGGTGCCAGCAAGGGCAGTGGACTAGCACCCCCCTTATTGCAGAGTGTAGGCAGACCACTGGGCGGAATAGTTAAGTTGACTCTAAGAGGAGAGGTGACGGTGCTATACATACATAGGTGGCTATTATCCAAGGTTGAGATAGCTGACACTGTATCAGTTTTATTCACATGATCCACAAGGAGTATTAGAGCAGGAACACACCTCTTGTCAGAATTGCAGCAGCAATAGCTATACTGAGAACCAAAGGGAGGTGATGGCAAACAGGAACAAAGCCCTAAAATTAGTGGGGGTGATAGCAAACAGGAAGAGAGACCCATAAGTATAGAGGCAGGGGATAATTGAATGGTGACAGGAGCATAGGAATAGAAATTAAATTCAGCCCTGGTACCAATGATCTAGGTAGAAGAACTACTTATATGAACTTTGAGGGAGTGGGCAAGCAAGCATGGAGGAAGGCAATTGACATGTGGTTTAAACCTCCACTATTGTAAAAGAAGAAAAGTTGCCAACAAAAAATAGAGAGCTCCTTTAAGAGAGAGAGGATGTCTCAAAAAATTAACCAGTAAGGAGACAGCAGGCGATGATCAACAGCCTGGTGAGAGCATTTAATAGAGGTCGGAGGCAGGGATGGGTGGGCGGAAGAAAAATGCAGGTGGAAGAGCAGATAAAAAAAATCAGAGCAGTAGTTTAAACTGAAGATGTAGTGCTAAGCGCTAGATACAGTGCAGAGTAAATTCAAAATCAGCAGTGATCCAGTAGCAGCCAGTAAGCGGCTTGCTGCTGGGAAGCTGTAGTCCAATAGAGATACTGGCTTACAAGTCGAGTGGGGACTGAAGCAGACGCGTACCTGGGTAGAATTAACCTGAGGCAGGTAGTTGAAGAGAGTGCGGCAAGCCGAATCAAGCGCCGGAGCCGCAAGTGCCAGCATGGAGCCTGGTCAGGGCGTTACCCTGAAAGATAAGAGATGGGGAGAGCAGAAGTTACTTAAGGAGTCAGGAAAAACAGAGCCTGGCTAAATCGGGGGGCAGGCTGCAGGAAGCTGAGATTTGGGAAGGACAGCACAAGACAAAAGCCTGGTTAAATTGGGGGGCAAATAGGGCAGACAAAGAATGTGAGAAAACAAGGTGAGAACAGCTGGTCAAGGGAAAGAAGATTAAGGTGCAGGGGGGTGACTCACTGGCACCAAAGGGGCGACAGTTAGAAACAATGGTGCAGGGAGTAGGGGGGCAGAGACAAAGATTTTAAAGGAGATAGAAAGGCAGGGTGTGGGACAGAGATTACAGAGCACAGTTTTAGGGATAGAGGGGACAGAACACTCACATTACATCCATAAAATTAAAGGAAAACTGTCCTTATTGTAACCCCCTCCCGATTAAGCTTTTGCCATAGCAAAATCATTTTTTTTTCCCTAGTTTACTTACATTATTTTAATTTAGTAAATTCTGTGATCACCAAACTTGGCAGATGCTGTACGGTTCCATTTCATCTACCGATGCGGTGCTGTACCACTCACCCCAGTTCATTTTGTATTGGGGAGAGTGGTGCGGGCCGCACCAGTAGATGAAATGGAACCACACAGCATCCACCATGTTTGGTGATCGCGGATTTTACAAAATGAAAATAAAGTAAGTAAACTGGAGAAAAACATTTTTTTGCTATGGCAAAAGCTTAATCGGGGGTGGAAGTGTTAACAATAAGGACACTTTTCCTTTAAAGGCGGCAGCTAGAAACAGTGTTGCAGGGAGTAGGGGATCAGAGACAAAGATTTTACAAAAGATAGAGTAGAAGGGTGTGTGACAGAGATAACAGCGCAGTTTTAGAGGTAGAGGGGAGTGAGCATTCACATTACAATCATAAAATTACTTTGTTTATTACTGGCCGTATGAACTAAGAAGCATATGTAAGGCAGGTACCCCTGACTAGCTGACTCATAAGGCAATAGTACAATTACTTATTTGACTAATAATTATATCTGTACAGACACTGTAAACAGAAGGCACCAGTACATTTACTTATTTGACTAATAATTCAAACTGTACAAACACTAGATATACAGAAATTCATTGCAGGAGAAACAGCAGATAAAAACTCAGAGAGCAGTAGTTTAAACTGAAGATGCAGTGCCAAGCGCTGGATACAGTGCAGAGTAAATTCAAAATCAGCAGTGATCCAGTAGCAGCCAATAAGCAGCTTGCTGCTGGGAGGCTGTAGTCCAGTAGAGATACCGGTTTACAAGCTGAGCAGGGACTGAAGCAGAAGAGTACCTGGATAGAATTAGCTTGGGGCAGGCGGGTAGTTGAAGAGAGTGCGACCAACCAAATCAAGCACCGGTACAGTAAGTGTTGCTGTGGAGCCTGGTCGGGAGCTTTACCCTGGGTAGAATTAGCTTGAGGCAGGTGGGTAGTTGAAGAGAGTGCAGCTGGCCGAATCAAGTGCTGGAGCCACAAGTGCCACCAGGGAGCCTAGTCAGGGCTTTATCCTGGGTAGAATTAGCTTGGAGCAGGTGGGTAGTTGAAGAGATTGAGGCTGGCCAAATCAAGTGCTGGAGCCGTAGGTGCCACCATGGAGTCAGGTAGAGACCTTTCCCTGGGTAGAATTAGCTTGGGGCAGGTGGGTAGTTGAAGAGAGTGCGGCCATCCGAATCAAGTGCTGGAGCCGCAAGTGCCGCCATGGAGCCTGGTCGGGGCTTTACTCTGGTTAGAATTAGCTTGGGGCAAGGGGGGTAGTTGAAGAGAGTGTGGCTGGCTGAATCAAGCGCCAGAGCTGCAAGTGCCATTGTGGAGCCAGGTCGGGGCTTTAACCATAAAGATTTTACCAGCTATCAGTGCTTCTGTTCAGGGATGTTAGAGGAGCTGCATATTTCCAATTTTGTCAGATGCAATCATGCGTATGCAATGCTATCCTTCCTTGGGGAGTACAGCTCTGACACCACTGTCATACCGCAGTTGCCCTAGCCATTTACGGAGTTGTCGCACAATGTCTGGCTCCATTCGTCTGCCCCACCTCCAGCCTCAAGAGACTGTCAGAACAAGTATTGCACATCTCAGGGGTTTCCTGGTGCCATGCTCCACCCCTCTTTGGGAGTGGAGCTCCTGAATACCTCATCTAGGCATTGTCACCCAAGGTACAACCCCCAAGTGCGACTTGCTAAGTTTGACCGCAGTGATAGAAGAGTTTTCTCAGTGGTATGCCTTATATTGTGCATTGCAGTGCACCTGGCTGCCATTGCTAGATATCTGTGGGCGATGCTGGGACAGCTTCTGGCATCCATGCCTGACAGTGAGGTAACCAGGTAGGCCCTCTGCCTTTCCACTCAGGGTCTAGAGCTGGTGAGACACCAGTCGAATGCATCCTATGATGCCAGCAAAGTAGCTTCCAGAGTAGTGGGAACTAGAGCTGTGCGAATACCTTTTTTCGAATATTCGATCCAGTATTCATATTAGGTGGCTGTGGGGGTATTAAAATAAAAGAGCACCCCCTCCTGGCCAGCATTAAAAATGTTTTTAGCCCTGGTGTTAAGTGGTTCCACCCACCCCTGGCCGATCACCGTCTAAATAAAGAATCCCCCCGCCCAGACTCTCAGCAATATCCCCAGTTCCCAAATGTATAAAAATAAAAATAATTCCTTAATTTCCCTGGTATCTAGTGGACCCCCCACCCTGTCAGCTAGTGCCCCTCACCCCCTTCCCCCACCCATGACCCCAAGCGGGCCACCGGCACAGCCCTCCACTCACCTCCACGGCTGGCAGCCCGACTGAGTTTTCAATGAATGAGCGCGTGCTTGTACAACCACACACTATTTCAACGACACTCAGATTCAGCCACCAACAACAAGTAGCACTACCAGGGGCTGGAGGGGAGAGGCTTCTTTCGCCCCAGGTCCACAATAGCATTTCCCCCCATCCTGCCCCACCCCACCGATGACCGGACAGCTCCCCCTCCCTCCAGACCCTGGTAGTGCTAGTTCTAACTTGCTGGTGGTTGAATCTGTCAATGAATGAGCACGTGCTTGTACAAGCATACACTCATTCATTGAAAACTCAGTCGGGCTGCCGGCCATGGAGGTGAGTGGAGGGTTGTGCCGTGACCCGCCTGGGGTCATGGGTTGGGAGGGGTGGGGGCACTATCTGACAGGGTGGGGGTGTGGGGGGTCCACTAGGCACCAGGGAAATTAGGGAATTATTTTTAATTTTGTACATTTGGGGACTGGGGATATTGCTGAGAGTCTGGGGGGGATTCTTTATTTTGGACTGGCGATCAGCTGGGGGTGGGACCACGAGACACCAGGGCGAAAATATTTATTTATTGCTGGCCAGGAGGGCGGGAAAGACTCTTTTGTCCTTGCACACGGCCGATCACTAGCCGAATAGTGGACCATTCGGTATTCAGTTCTGAATATTCAGATAGTCCATTATTCGTGATATTCGGAAATTAATATTCGGTATTCGCACAGCTCTAGTGGGAACTTGCAGTCTGCATTAGGTGAAAAGCGTGGCTTTGTCCATCCAGGTTGTCACCCTTGGCCCAGTGTAGGGTGATTGCCTCATGTTTCCAGGGGGTTAATTTATTTTCCCACATGGTCAAGCATGAGCTTGCGAGGCACCTTCCTTCTCCCAGACCACGGGAGCTTCCGCCTGCCCCTGAACAGTCTCAGGGCCCACCAGACCTGTGAGGGGCCCCCACATTTTGTGTCTCCTCCATGAGAGGCTGAGGGAACAATGCTTTCCCTCAGGGTTTGCCAACATCACCGAGGGTGGTGGCATGGTACTCAAACCCACCAGCGATGAATGGTGAAGATTGATTCATGAAAGATATGAAAATTATGTACTCATTGCAATTGTTGATCTTCCAGAATATCTTCACCATTCATCACTTCCACCTGCCCACCTTCCCCTGCAGTGGCCAGGCTCTACCCAGTGTCTCCTCCCCCCCTTCTTCTGCATCCCCCTATATAAAAACAAAAAAGAAGACAGTGGGCAGAGTCCGTTTCAGGGGCAAACTTCTGAGGAGAGCTGTTCTCTCTCCTTGCTTGTCTTGCCCTTACATTACATTTTTCCTAACAGGACTCCCCTTCAGTCCCCTTTTTTCTCTCAGAGAGAGATATGTTTCTCACTTACTCACCTTGCTTCTCTCCCTTTACGCCTATGGTGTAAAACAAAAAGGGGGGTGGCAGGGAAGGGAAACCCTTGTTATCAACGAGCAAACTTCTGGGAGGAATTGTTCCCTCAATTTGCCTATCCTGGCCTTTCTTTCATCCTATTGCTGGGTTTCTCTTCAGTCCTTTTTCTTGTGGGGAATAGGCAACCCTGCCTTAGCAGCCTTGCCCGCCTCCCGTCACACCGTTTGCTAAAACAAACAGAGAAAAAGACCATTCTTAGGTGTGTATGTTTTTCCTACACACATATTGCTCTGTGGAATCTCCTAATCCTCACCTTTAAAAAAAAAAAGAAAGAGTATACTTTTTCTGCCCCAGGGAGAGGAAGGGAGACGGAGAGGAGGTACCCATCTTTTCAGCCCCCCGCTTCTACTAGCTGTAGGGAGGGTCTCTGCTTGTTTCAGTTGTTTTTTCTCCATCGATTAAGGGACAGAGCTTGCGATTACAGCTGTCCTGTGTGTCCCACATACCTTTGAAGAGCTGTCTCCCCCTACGTCCAGTAAACCTCTTGTGCAGCTTAGGCTATTTTTCTGTTTAGCTGCTTGCACCTTCACTTTGCTCCCTTTTGGCGTTTTCCACAGTCTCACCTCTCTCTATGAACAGAGTTCCCTGCCAATTCCTCCTCAGTCACTCCTGTTGGGACCCTGTCCCCTCAACCTGGTACTTAGGAGTATCTCTTCTCCCTAGCATCAGCTTTAATGGCTACAGCCTGAGCCCTAACCTTCTCAAGCCTTGGATTCAAAGTCTGGTTCTAGGAGCGTGGATATGTTGTTCATCCACACTCTTTGGCATGTCCCCTTCCTCTTTAAGATGGACCGGAAGTCTTCAAGATGGCTCCTTCCACCCACCCGGGTGGTAGATACCTCGGCTCCGCCCCATGACGCCAGATCTTCCTTTCCGCTGGAAGATTCAGGTTGCTTCCATCGTGCTCACGCATTTTGTAGGCCCTGACTTTCAAACATTCGGTTATTCTGAAAATTTGCATCGTTCACGTTAGCGATTGCAAGTTTACAGCTTTAATTATGGAAGACAAGTCTTTCCCCAGATTTCGTTGGTGCCCTTGCGGACAGAAAATGTCACACACTGATCCGCACGCTGTGTGCGTCTATTGCCTTGGTGTCGACCATGACACCTCAAAATGCGATATGTGTCTCGCCTTTCATCCCCACATCCTCGACGACCATCTCGCATGCCTGAAGCTGGGGAGGCCAGAGAAGAGGAACCCTCTAGTGAAATCCAAGGAGGCTCAGTGGGCGGTTTCTGCTGCTGCGGGATCTGCCGAGCAATTGAAACGCATGCAAGCGTTCGAGGAGGAAGCCGCTCGTGCTGCAGAGACTTCTTGTAGCTTCTTCATTCCACTCAACCTGGACTCCACCTTTTTGGGTTCCTTCTGAGAGTTGTGCCAGTCTCTCCCGACCAAGGGAGAGGCGCCTGTGGGCTCGCACTCCTCTCAGTCCCATAAGCGGGAGAAGGATCCGGGATCGTCTTCGTCTCAATGGAGACATACTTGGGAGCGGGAGAGATCTCGATCCCAGGAACATGCAGTCTCGACTTCAGTCGAGATCGCTTCTTCGGCCGCTGGCTTTTCGGCTTTGCCGTCTGGTCAGTCAACCAAATTATCGATTGGCGACGTTGAAATCATGATAATTCTATCAATCCGATATCACCGACTCCGGTCGACGATTCCCTTGATCGAATCCCTAATCTGGTCTTGCCAGATGACTAGACCCAGCCTGCTGGGACTCCCATTGAAGAAGTGGTCCCTGATCCTGGGAAATCACCGGTCTCAGACCCCCTCGACCGACAGGCCGAGGAAGAGCCATAAATGCTCTAAAAAGAGGCAATGCCATCAAACGTCCTAGTCCTCCTCCGATGAGGAGGGGCTCCGGCGGAAACTCTGTCAGCGCTACAAGGACCTCATGTGGCAACAGATAATTTTGACCAGGCACAAGCTGACTCCGGCTTCTACACTGGCCATTACCTGGCTTTCGCCTCCTAGGCCGAAACCAACTCCTTCGGAGCCAGTTAAGTTGGTTCCTCAGCCCGCAGAGCCGGCTAAACCACCAGTTCAGCCCAAAACATCTCTCAACCGATTGTGGTGGAACCACCACCCAAACAGCCAGTGGGAGAGGCTCCTTCCAAGGAAGATAGACCAAACACCAGGCTTCCCCAGCGGTTGTTGGTCACGGTCACCCCGGACTGCCCTCGGCGAGTCAAAGGTGACCTGGGTGGTCGGCCGTTATACCCGCATTCCTCGGATTTGGACGCCACCGGCTTGCATTCTCATCCAGGTGATGATGAGTCAACCGTTGGCATAGAGATGGAGGAAGGTCCCTCATCTTTTCAAGGGATTCTTCGCCTCATCTCTGAATCTACAGGGATGCCCCTAGAGCCAATCCAGAAAAAGGCAGAGTACCACTTACGGACATCCTTAAGAGAGGGGATACCCCAACGGGGGTCTTTCCTGTGGCCAAGGCCATTGTTGACACAGCCCTAGAACTTCAGCAGCACCCTGCCTCTTGTCCAGCTCCATCTGCCCACATGGCCCGCAAGTATGCGGTGCCCATGGGGTCCCTTGTGGGTTTCACAGAGCACCCTTCGGCCAAGAGCCGGGGTGACTGCTCTGTCTTCAGGCATACTGGCAGTTCTGCAACACTGACCGACCTCCTGATAGAGAGTCCAAGCTTTTGGATCATTTAGCCAGGAAGGTCTGTATGGCTTCCTCCTTGCGCCTTCGTCATGGCACACTTCTCTCATGTCCTTCTAGGATCGCTGGATGAAGTCCTCCCACATCTCCCAGCGGACATGCAGACCATGGTCAAGCAGGTCCGAGATCCGGGCTGAGCTATTGCCAGATAGCAGCATCAGACAACCGTGGACATTGGGGATTTTGTGCCCGCTCGATGGCTGCTGCAGTTGCCTCTTGTCGCAGGACTTGGCTAAGGCTCTCCTCCTTCCTGGCAGATACCCAGCACAAACTAGCTAACGTGCCCGTCCTTGGGACCGACCTGTTTGGCCCAGGAGTGACCGGTCACCTTCAGCGCATTGAACAGTCCAATGCTACCTTGGACGCTACTTCTGCCAAGGGTTCTTCAGGCAAGAACCAGCAGAAGAAAAGAAGAAGCCTTTTCTGCATTCTTCCCCTGTGGCTCAGCAGTCCTCTTTTCAAGGTGGACAGCAGCACCAGCAACAGCAGCAGGCTCAAGCTTGGCGCCCCCAGCCCAAGTCCAGACCCCAACAGGCCCGTAAAGGAGGCAGAGGTTCAGGTCCTGGAACCTCCTCCTCCAAGCCTGCTCAGTGACGGGTCATGGGCTATCAACCCCTTTCCCATCACCTCAGCTCTGGGTCCTCCCATGTGGGGCTGGCTCCACCACTTCCTTTCCGCCTGGTCCATTGTCACTTCTGACAGGTAGGTTCTCGAAGTGGTCGGTCAGGGACTTTCTCTGGAATTCGAGCAGTACCCCCCAAGCCGAGCCCGCGCCCCTCGGGAGGAAAGAGTATCCGCTCAGACCCAGTCGGCTGTCTGAGACGACATCACTCAACTCCTCCTCAAGGAGGCAGTAGCTCCAGTGGTGGATCCTCCAGCAGACCCAGGCTTTATCTCCAGGTACTTCCTGGTGCCCAAGCGGACTGGGGGGCTGGCGTCCCATTCTAGAGCTGCATGACCTGAATCAGTTTCTCAGATCACACACCTTTCGGATGGTCTCTCTGTCCCAGATCATACCATCCTTGGAGCAAAACATGTGGTTCTGTTCACTGGATCTGTAGGACGTGTTCTTTCACGTCCCAATCCGTCCATCCCATCAGCAGTTCCTCTGCTTCAGGGTCGAAGGGACCCGTACAAGTTCCGAGCCATGCCGTTCGGCCTGTCATCAGCCCCACAGGTCTTCACCAAATGCATTGCAGTGGTGGTGGCCCATCTCAGGCATCGTGGGGGGGGGGGTGTCAGAATTTATCCTTACCTTGATGATTGGCTCCTAGCAGGTTCTACCCGACAGGAGGTGAAGAGGTCCAGGGACCTGGCCCTCCAGACCTGCTCCCAACTTGGCTTCCTGATCAACGAAGCCAAGTTGGAACTCGTGCCTTCTCAGGTGATGGGCTTCACTGGGGCAGAGCTCGACTCTTGTCGAACCAGAGCTCTGCTCCCGGCAGACAGGGCAGAGGTTCTTTCCTTCTTTGCCCAATAATTTCTGGTTGAGCAAATGCGCCCAGCCTGGGACTTTATGCATCTTCTGAGTTACATGGCAGCATGCACCTTAGTGGTCTGTTCGGCCTGTTTGCTCATACGCCCCCTTCAATGGGAGCTGGCCACCCAGTGGACTCAGTGCCATGGTCATTTCGACCATCTGATCACTGTAACCCAAAAGATGTGGGATGCTCTCCAGTGGTGGACCGCCCCAGACCATTTGCAGGAAGGGATCCCATTTGTTCACCCCGAGCCGACAGTCGTCCTCACGACCGATGCCTCTCTCATGGGCTGGAGAGCCCACATGGGGACAAAAGGGCCCACAGGTTCTGGACCCCTGAGGAGTCCCAATGCCACATCAACTTGTTGGAGCTCAGAGCAGTCAGACTGGCATTGTCAGCTTTCGCTCCTCATCTCCGGGGTCAAGTGGTTCAAGTCCAGATGGAGAATACCACGACCATGTACTACCTCAACAAACAGGGCGGCTCGCACTCCTGTCTGCTGTGCAGGGAGGCGCTCTTCATCTGGACCCTCGTGAGCCGACTGGAGGCAGATCTCCTAGCCATCCATTTGGCATGAGCCTCAAACCATCTGGTGGATGCTCTCAGCCTCTTAGGCCAAACATCCCACGAGTGGTCTCTCCATCCAGATGTAGCCTACAGCCTGTTCTCCCACTGGGGCAAACCGATGGTAGACCTGTTTGCCTCCAGGGAGAACACCAAGATAAGGCTGTTTCATGCCCGCCCCCCTCAGCAGGGCTCTCTGCAGGGGGATGCCTTTTTGAGGCCATGGACCCCAGGCCTCCTCTACACCTTCCCTCCATTTCCATTGATCCACAAGGTGCCCCGCAAGGTGAGGAGTGACAAGGCGAAGGTGATCCTGGTAGCCCCAGACTGGCCTCACCAGTTCTGGTATTCAGATCTCCTCAGCCTCAGCTGCAGGCACTTGGAGCGGCTTCCAGCATACCTGGACCTGAGATCACTCAATCAGGGGAAGGTATTCCATCCGGACCTTCAATCTCTGCATCTCACAGCCTGGTACCTGAGCAGCTAGAGTTCCAGGCTTTGGGTCTTCCCGAAGATGTCTACACCATGGTGGAGGCATCCAGAAAGAAATCGACCAGGAAATGTTATGCCTTCAAATGGAAATGATTTTCCATTTGGTGTCAGGGCAAGGGCCTGGACCCTCTGTCCTATCCAGTGGCTAACATTCTCGACTACCTTTGGTCTCTGTCCACAGGGGGTCTTCGGTCATCGACCCTTAGGGTGCACCTGGCAGCTATCTCTGCTTACCGGGCATGGGCCGGTCAGCTGACATTGGTGCAGGAGACAGTGGTCAGGCACTTTTTCAAAGGCTTGGATCACATATCCCCTCCGGTGCGTGAACCTCCACCTCCGTGGGATCTACTGCTGGTACTCACAAAGCTCATGGGCAAGCCATTTGAACCAATGCACAAGTGTGCCTTGTCACACTTGTCATGGAAGATGGCCTTCCTGGTGGCTATCACATCTGCCAGAAGGACAGGGGAGCTCCAGACGCTTTCAGTGGACTCTCCTTATCTGGTCTTCCACAGGGACAAGGTTGCCTAAACCCCCACCTGAAATTCCTTTTGAAGGTGGTGTCAGAGTTTCACCTTAACCAGGTGTTAACTCTGCCAGTATACTACCCTAATTACACCTCGGAGGCCGAGTACAGGCTCCATACTTTGGACTTGAAACATGCTCTCTCCCATTACAAGGAGAGGACAGCGGAAATTCGGGGAGAGGTTCGCTAGCTGTTTGTAACCTACGCTGAAGCTGCTTCTGGCAGACCTGCAGCTAAATGGACTATTGCAAGATGGATCACATCATGCATAGGTCAGTGCTACAAGTTGGTGGGCAAGGAGCCTCCTAGAGGGATAAGAGCTCATTCTACCCGCCATACTGCTGCATTGGTGGCTGCTTCCAGGGACATCTCTATCCAGGAAATCTGCTGGACTGCTGCCTGGAAGTCAGCAAATATCTTCATCACCCACTACCACATCGACCTTGAGTCACGCCGGGATGCTGGTTTTGGGGTCTCAGTTCTCCTAGCTCTGTTCCCTAAGTAAGTATTGAAGGGGTATGCATCTTGCCTCCTCCCGGAGAACTGCTAGGAGTCTGCCAAAGAGTGTGGATGAACAACATATCCACGCTCCTAGAAAAACAAGTTACTCACCTGTAACAGTAGTTCTAGGAGTAGTATATGTTGTTCATCACTATGATTCCTAACCTCGGCTCGCGGACCTTTGGCACCTGGCTTCTAGTGGGCTAAAGATCTGGCATCTGGGGCCAGGCAGGGTATATACCACCGGGTGGGTGGGAGGAGCCAGCACTAAGACTTCCGGTCCATCTTAAAGTGGAGAGGGACATGCCAAAGGCGTGGATGAACAACATATACCACTCCTAGAACTACTGTTACAGATGAGTAACCTGTTTTTCTAGGATCGTGGATTATTGTTCATCACACTATTGGCATGTCCTTTTCCTTTAAATCTTGCGGAAGTTTCAGGCGCTCCCACCTTTGACCTTATATACCTAGACTTATATGATGCGAATCTTCTTTTCCGCTGGAAGATACAAGTTGCCTCCCTCATGCTCACTCATTTCGTAGGCTCTGGCTTTCAAAACTTTGGTTTTACAAAATTTAAAGCTCGTTCGAGTTAGCAATCGTGCTTTTGCATCCTAGATCATGGAAGAGAAATCTTTTCTGGGATTTCGCCGGTGTCGTTGCGGCTAGAAGATGTCACGTACCGATCCCCATCTCACGTGCGTCTACTGCCTAGGTGTCGGCCATGACACCTCGTCCTGCAGCTGTTGCTTGGCCTTCCATCCCAATGTCCTGGATGACCACCTGGCACGTTTGAAGTTGGGGAGACCGGAGAAAAGGAATCCTCCGGTGAAGTCCAAGGAGGCTAGGTGAGCAGTTTCCGCGGCCATGGGTTCCACCGAGCAGCTGGAAAGCATGGAGGCATTTGAAGAAGAAGCTACCCGAGCTCCGACTAATCGGAGCTTTTTCATCCCACTAAACCTGGGCTCCACCTTCACAGGTTCCTTTAAGGAGTTGTGCCAGTCTCTCCCCACCCGGGGTGAGGCGCCCGCGGTCTCACACTCCTCCCAGTCTTGTAAGAGAGACAAGGAACCTGGCACGTCTTCGTCTCGGCGAAGGCACTCTTGGGACCGAGAGAGGTCTCAGTCCCAGGAGCATGTGGTCTCTACCTCAGTCGAGATTGCTTCCTCAGCCGCAGGCTTGGCCAGACCCTCTCTCTGGCCAGATGACAGAGGATGTGGCCGATGAGGTCAAGATTGTTCTTGATCCAGTCAACCCTCTGTCGCCAGCCGTGGCTGACGACTCTTTGGAGAGGACTCCGGTCCTTGTGTTCCCCAATGAAGAGACCCAGCCCACTGGTGTCCCCATCGAGATCCCGGTTCCGGACCCTCAGGTTTCACCGATCCCTCCGGTGTCTCCCGAACGACCGAGTCGGCCTGCCCGATTTCGGTCGAGGTCTAGAACCCCCTCGGTCAATCGATCAAGGAAGAGCCACAAGCGCTCCAAAAAGAGGCGATGCCACAGGTCATCCTCGTCCTCCTCGGATGAGGAGAGGCTCCAACAGAAACTCCGTCGGTGCTATGAGGACCTTATATGGAAACAGCTGATTTTGTTCAGACAGAAGCTGGCTTCGCTGCCTACCCCAGCCATTACTTGACTCTCACCTCCTAGGCCGAAGACGACCACCTCGAAACTGAAGCCTTCAGTTTCCCCTCCCGCGGGCCAGCCCATCCTCCGGTTCGGCCTATTCCGGTCTCTCCACTGATAGTGATGGAGCTGCCTAAGCAGCCTGTGGGAGGGGATCCTGCCAAAGAGGACCGACCAGGTACCGGGCTTCCCTGATGTCTGTCAGTCATGGTCACTCCGGACCGCCATCGGCAGGTCGAGGGTGACTTGGGTGGCAGGCTGCTGTACCCCGACTCTTCGGACTTGGATGTCACCGGGCTCCACTCTCATCCTGGGGATGATGAGTCATCCGTTGGCACAGGGATGGCGGAAGATCCTTCCTCCTTCCAAGGGATTCTCATCTCATCTCTGATTCTACAGGGATGCCCCTGGAACCCATTCAGAAAAAGGTGGAGTACCCTCTTATGGACATTCTCAAGAGAGGGGATACCCCAACAGAGGCTTATCCTGTGGCCAAGGCCATTGTTGGTCCGGCACTCAAACTATGGCAGTGTCCTGCCTCATGTCCAGCACCGTCTGCCCGCATGGCCCGTAAGTATGCGGTGCCAATGGGGTCCCTTGCGGGGTTCACAGAGCACCCTTCTGCGGAGAGCCTGGTGACCGCCTCTGTGTTCAGGCATACTGGCAGTTCTGCCAACACTGACCGACCCCCCCGATAAAGAGTCCAAGCTTTTGGACCACTCAGCGCGGAAAGTCTGTGCGGCTTCCTCCTTAGGTCTTCATCAGTCAAGTTCAGCCGTCATCATAGCACACTTCTCTCATGCCCTTCTCGGGTCATTAGATGAAGTCCTCCCACATCTCCCTGTGGACATGCAGACCACAGTTAAGCAGGTCTGTGATCAGGGCCGTGCTGTTGCCAAACAGCCACTCCAGATGACCCTGGACATTGGGGATTCTTGTACCTGCTGGATGGCCGCCGCAGTTGCCTCTTGCAGCAGGGCTTGTCACATACAGCGCATACAGCAGTCCAGTGCCACCTTGGACGCCACTTCTGCCAAGAGTTCTTCAGGCAAGAACCAGCAGAAGAAAAACAAGAAGCCCTTTTGGCACTCTTCTCCTGTGGTTCAGTAGTCCTCCTACCAGGGAGAACAGCAGTATCAGCAGCAGGCTCAAGCTTGATGCCCTTGGCCCAAGCCTGGACCCCAACAGGGCCACAAAGGAGGCCAAGGCTCAGGTCCTGGAGCTTTCTCCTCCTCCAAGCCTGCCCAGTGATGGGGTGGGGGTTGCCACCCCTATCTCCGTCACGCCAGCTCTGGGTCTTCCCATGGGGGGCAGGCTCCATCTCTTCCTTTCCGCCTGGTCCGCTATCACTACAGACAAGTGGGTTCTCGAAGTGGTCAGTCAGGAACTGCCTCTTGAATTCAAGCAGTACCCTCCCAGTTGAGCCCGCGCCCCTCGGGAAGAACCGGATTTCCACATGCACCCAGTCGGCTCTTCTGAGACGACATTACTCAGCTCCTCCTCAAGGAGGCAGTAACTGTTGTGGCAGATCCATCTGCAGACCCAGGCTTTGTCTCCAGGTACTTCCTGGTTCCCAAGCGGATGGGGGGTTGGCACCCCATTCTAGATCTCCATGACCTGAATCACATTCTCAGGTCATTCTGTCCCAGATCATACCATCCTTGGAGCGAAACATGTGGTTCTGTTCACTGGATCTGTAGGACACATTCTTTCATGTCCCAATCCGTCCGTCCCATCAGCATTTCCTCCACTTCAGGGTCAAAGGGACCCTGTACAGGTTCTGAGCCATGCCGTTCGGTCTGTCATCAGCCCCATGGGTCTTTACTAAATGCATTGTAGTGGTGATGGCCTATCTCCGGCATTTGGGGGTCAGAATTTACCCCTACCTTGATGATTGGCTCCTGGCAGGTTCCACCCAACTGGAGGTGGAGAGGTCCAGAGATCTGGCCCTCCAGACCTGCTCCCAACTCGGCCTCCTGATCAACGAGACAAAGTCAGAACTCGTGCCTTCCCAGGTGATGGACTTCATCGGGGCAGAGCTTGACTCTTGTCAAGCCAGAGCTCGGCTCCCGGCGGACAGGGCGGAGGTTCTCTCCTCCTCCTTTGCCCAATCATTTCTGGTTGGGCACTTGTGCCTGCCCGGGACTTTCTGCGCCTTCTGGGTTACATAGCGGCGTGCACCTCAGTGGTCCGTTGGGCCCAGTTTCACATGCGCCCCTCCAATGGAAACTGGCCGCCCAGTGGACTCAGCGATATGGTCATTTCAACCAGCTGATCACTGTAACCCAGAAGATGTGGGATGCTCTCCAATGGTGGACCGCCCCAGACCGGTTGCAGGAAGGAATCCCTTTTTTCACCCTGAGCCGATGGTCGTCCTTACGACCGATGCCTCTCTCATGGGCTGGGGAGCCCACATGGGGGACAACAGGGCCCACAGGTTCTGAACCCCCGAGGAGTCCTGATGCCTCATCAACCTGTTGGAGCGCAGAGCAGTCAGACTGGCATTGTCAGCTTTTGCTCCTCAGCTCTGGGGTCACGTGGTTCAAGTCCAGATGGACAATACCATGACTATGTACTACCTCAACAGAAGGGCGGCATGCACTCCCTTCTGCTATGCAAGGAGGTGCTCCACATCTGGACCCTCATAGGCCAGTTGGAGGTGGATCTCCTAGCCATCCATGTGGCAGGAGCCTCGAACCAGCTGGCGGATGCTCTCAGCTGTCTGCGCCAGACATCCCACGAGTGGTCTCTCCATCCAGAGGTAGCTTACAGCCTGTTCTTCCGTTGGGGCAAACCGATGGTGGACCTGTTTGCCTCCAAGGAAAACACCAAGCTGAGGCTATTTCATGCCCTCCCCTCTCAGCAGGGCTCACTGCAAGGGGATGACTTCTCGAGGCTGTGGACCCCAGGACTCCTCTATGCCTTCCCTCCATTTCCCTTGATCCGCAGGGTGTTACTGAAGGTGAGGCGGGACAAGGCGAAGGTGATTCTGGTAGCCCCAGACTGGCCGTGCCAGTTCTGATATCCAGATCTCCAAAGCTGCAGGCCCCTGGAGTGGCTTTGTACATGCCCGGACCTGATATTTCTGAAGCAGGGGAAGGTCTGCCATCAGGACCTTCAATCCCTGCACCTCACAGCCTGGTACCTGAGCAGCTAGAGTTCCAGGCTTTGAGTCTTTCTGAAGATGTCTACACCGTGGTGGAGGCATCTAGAAAGGAATTGAACAGGAAATGTTACATGTTCAGATGAAAAAGAGTTTCCATTTGGTGTCAGGGCAAGGGTCTGTACCCCTTATCCTGTTCCATGGCTAACATTCTCAACTACCTTTGGTCTCTCTCTAAAGGGGGTCTGCGATCATCGACCCTTAGGGTGCACCTGGCAGCCATTTCTGTTTACTGGGCATGGGCTGGTCAGCTGACATTGGCACAGGAGACAGTGGTCGGGTGCTTTTTCAAAGGCCTGAATCATATATCCCCTCTGGTACGTGAACCTCCACCTCCGTAGGATCTACTGTTGGTACTAGCAAAGCTCATGGGCAAGCCATTTGAACCAGTGCACAAGTGTGAGCTGTCACACTTGTCGTGGAAGTCTGCCTTCTTGATGGCTGTCACATCTGCGAGAAGGACAGAGGAACTCCAGGTGCTTTTCAGTGGACTCCCCTTATCTGGTCTTCCACAGGGACACGGTTGTCCTGCACCCCCACACGAAATTGCTTCCGAAGGTGGTGTCAGAGTTTCACCTTAACCAGGTGTTGACTCTGCTGGTATACTACCCTAATTACACCTCGGAGGCCGAGTACAGGCTCCATACTTTGGACCCGAGACATGCTCTCTCCTATTATAAGGAGAGGACGGCGGAAATTCATTGAGAGGTTCACCAGCTGTTTGTCACCTACGCTGAAGTCGCTTCTGACAGACCTGCAGCCAAACAGACCATAGCAAGGTGGATTACATCATGCATAAGTCTGTGTTATGAGTTGGCGGGCAAGGAGCCTCCAAGAGGGATAAGAGCTCATTCTACCCGCCATACTGCTGCATCAGTGGCTGCTTCCAGGGACATCTCTATGCAGGAAATCTGTTGGGCTGCTACCTGGAAGTCAGCTAACACCTTCATCACCCACTACCACATCGACCTTGAGTCACGCCGGGATGCTGGTTTTGGGACCTCGGTTCTCCAGTCTCTGTTCCCTAAGTAGGGGGTGTGGTCCTTGCCTCCTTCCTCCTGGAGAACTGCTAGGAGTCTGCCAAACAGTGTGGATGAACAACATAGCCACGATCCTAGAAAAACAGGTTACTCACCTGTAACAGTAGTTCTAGGAGTGGTATATGTTGTTCATGCACACAGACCCACCCGACCTCCCTGGCTGCGGACGCACACTATGTGGCTTCCAGCGGGCTAAGATCTGGTGTCATGGGGCGGAGCCGAGATATATACCACCCGGGTGGGTGGGAGGAGCCAGCTTGAAGACTTCCAGCAAGATTTAAAGGGGAAAGGGACATGCCAAACAGTGTGGATGAACAACATATACCACTCCTAGAACTACTGTTACAGGTGAGTAACCTGTTTTTCCTACCCATATCACACCTCATCCATATGGGATTCCAACTCCTCATCAAGTTTTGTCCTCATAGCTAAGGGGGCATTTGCACTCCCAGTCCTTCCCTCTGGGCCTCTAGCTGTCCTATATGGAACTTTCAGGGAGGTACTCCTTTGCTCACGTCACCCAGGCTTTTCCCTCAGTTTGGGAACAGCCTCTTTTCATTATATTACACCTTGCCAGACGTCTTAACAGTGGCTTGGGCAAGCCTACCTACCATTCATCCTTTTCTGGCCGAGGACAGGGGGTCCATACTCTCTCTCTTTTTTTCTTGACCTGCCTAGCTGTCCTGGTCACCCTTGCCCATCTTAAGTCCCACTGCCCGAATTGCTTCTTCTTTTTCCTGGTTTTCATTGTTTAGTTTATATCCTACAATAATTTTACCTGTCCCTTGGGCTCCCTTGCCCCACGTGTCCTATCTTCTTACTCTTTTTCTTCCTCTAGGCGGACAGAACTGAGGAGAAGGGGGAGCCAGTATCAGTTACTGGCCAGTCAACGAGCATCACGTTATACATCCACCTCATGGGCATCGTTGTCCCCGATGTCGGCTCCCCACTCCAAAAGTCTTACAGCTACATGCTCCCATGGGGTCCTGGCGCATCCGGCTTGAACCCACCAGCGATGACTGGTGAAGATATTCTGGAAGATTAACAATTACAGTGAGTACGTAATTTTAATTTTCCGGAATGTACAAGTTCCTTACACTTAATGCCAGAATAGTGTATTTTGTTGGCTTGAAAACTAAATTCATTTTACTTTTCAAGTTATAAGGTTTTAAAGTTAAAAACTCAGCTGCATGCGCAGTGCACTGAAAAAAACAATAGCTGAAAAAACTCAACCCTTTTTTTCTCCAGTTTAAAGTCAGTGGTGGGGAACCACAATGTTTAATACGGTAAAAACTGAAAATAAAATACTTACATTTGACAGTGGTATTGATCATCAGTAGGCAGTCTAATGAGATGTCTGAGCTGGCTTTTAAATAAAAAAAAAAATTACAATACACATTTTAATTAAAGAAAATTAGTTTTTTGGGATTTCTGTAGGAAATCGTGATTTGTAACAGAGATCTTGCAGGAAATCACACCCCCCCCCATGAGTTTACCAATGGCAAGTGTCCAATCGCACTGCCTGTATGCTGGTAACCCCCAAGCGTTTGACTATGGCAGGTGCTTAATCTCTTCATCAGTATGCCAGTGTGTAATCCCCCTAATTTGTTCCTGGTAGCAGGTTTCCAGTACCACCATCAGTATATCGGTATCACCACAGTGCTTGTTCCGACAGCAGATGCCCAATTCTACTGTTGGTGTTCCAGTGTTCTCCTCCCCCATGCCTGTTCAAGCAGCAGGTATCCAGTCCTGCCATTGCTATGCTGCCATCCCATGCTTCTTCCAGTAGTAGGGGACCAATACCACCATCAGTAAGTCAGTATCCTCCTCCTCCATGCCTGTTTCGATGACGAGTGCCCAATCCTACTATTGGTTCTGTGTATAAATTAAAATAAGAAATACCACCAACAGCTTAAGCTGGTTAAATTTCAGTTGGTTACCATCTGTATCCCCCCCCCCCGGTCGCCCCTGAAAAAGGGACTTCTAGTCTCAGTAGGTCAACAAAATTCAATAAATAAATAAAAAGAGTTTTGCTTCAACAGTGAGAAACCAGCACAGCCTTCCCTCCACCATGGCTGATCACTGTTTACTACCTAAACAAAAACGAACAAAAAACACCCTCAGCCCCTGAAATATATGTTCATTAATGTCAAGTGGTGGGTGACTGGCACAACCCTCCCTCCTCCATGGATGGTCGCCATTTGTGTTGCTCGCAGTTTGTGAATCCGCCTATTAAAAAAAAAAAAAAAAAACGGTTGTCATCCCTCACTCTCAGCCCCTCTGGCACCTATGCCATCCTACTTCCCCATTGTCCCTCAATAAAAAAAAATGTAGGTGATCCCTTGGTGGCTGACTGGCACAGCCCTACTGCCACCAAGGCTGGTCAGATTCTACCTAGAAAAGAACCCTTCTCCTTCACCCAACAACTGGCACCCATGCCAACCCTCTATCCAACATTACCTGCCTTGCAGTGTGTCCTTCAGCACATGATTCCTCATTGTCCCTCGCTGTAATACTCTGTCACTGACTGAACCCGACCGCCGCGCTGAGAAGTCTGAGTCACACTGTGTGTTAAGTCCAAGAGCTCATGTGATTCACTAATTCTTGGACTTTGAATAAAGTTTGATTTTTTTTTTTTTGTAGTTTCCAACTGTTAATCATACCTTGGCCATTTTTAGGAACTTCTTGCCCAAATTTTTCAGGGGGCAAGTCATTTCCCTACCTCATGACCACATACTATAAGTGGTGTCTTTTAAATTTGGATTGTATTTACAAGGTCCCACTTATGTGGTCATTGAGAAGGATGTTGACTGTCCACAAGGAATGTGTGGAGCACACATTCCACAAAATGGTTGAGATACTGAAAGTAGTAATTTATGTGCAGAATCTGATGGGTCTTGCATGTCCTCAAGTCCTGGGCTTAGCAAGTTATGACTCCACTCCTCTTTTGCAGAGGACCAAAAGGGCCCTGCAAAGCTGGTTAGGATTCAGCTAATGTTTAAGTTAGGACTCCACTCTTGTTTCACAAAGGGCCCTGTGTGAAGCAAGTTACAACTCTGCTTTCTAAAAAAAGGAAGAAAATTCATTGCAAAAAACTACTTTCATGCATTGTTAGGGTTCTGTACCCACAAATGGAGGGAAATGTTGCGTTACGGTTTTTTAAACCCTGTGCCCATTCCCCTCCCCTAGCCTCTTGGCCCAAGGCCAGATTACAGGTCTGGACCCAAGCCCCATGGGTCTGCCCAAAGGGTGTGCTGCTCTAAGCTACAGGACTGAGATCTCCTGCTTCATGCAGGGCCCTGTGTGAAAATGTTATGACTGATTTTCAGCTTCAGTGATGAAAATTATGGTGATGTGCTTCATGCTGGGCCCACAGAGCCCTGGGAGATGAAACATATGACCGATCTGCTGCACTGAGCAGGGCAAGGAGGGCCCTGCATGAAAAAAGTTACTGCTTCTTTCAGGGCCCTATGCAGATAAAGATGACTGATTCTGTGTTTTGTGCAGGCCCTTTGGGCCCTGCACACACAAAGTTATGAGAATGGTGATGTTCTTTACGCAGGACACAGTGGGCATGTGTTAAGAAACCTAGGACTGATCCTGTGGGCCCTAAATTGGGCAGCAGCATTGTGGGCCACAGACCTGGACCTGGACCTTGAAGCAGCATAACCTTCATGGATGCAGAAAGCAAACCATCATCCAAGGAAGCATTAATGATACCTGTGAAGGTGAGTCAGGGGTAAAGCAACTGCTGGGGAGATAAACTATAAATTAACAAAAAAAAAAAAAAAGAAGAGGGCCCAAGCCTCCAATTCAGCCATAAGCTGGTAAATCGAGGCTGGACCCAACAGCGAGGTGGTCTAACGCATTTGGCAACAAAATACCAGATTACTCATCACACCACGTAGTGGCAACAAACACTGATGCCACAAAAATTTTCATGCAAAAAATTGATTTACTCAGATAAAAAAGAGGAACACTTACAGAGTGCCAAATCAGTGAGCCCTTAGAAATGTGTGCTGACATTTCGCGCTAACGTGCGCATTTTCAAGGCTTGAAAGAGCGTGTGTGTTAGTGCAAAACACCAGTATTTCTGGGGGTCAGTGCTTTGGCCTATTTTTTATCTGAATAATTCAGTTTTAACATGAAAATTTATGGCATCTGTGTTTTTGGCCATTACATGGTGTGGTGAGTAGCCTGCTTTCTTGTTGCCAGATTGATTAGTAGTGCCAGAGCTCCACCATATTCGGAGCAGGTCTGCTGCTTGTTTGCATTGTGTAACACATGCCAGAGAGCTCCTGGACAAATCTTTAGCATCTAACCAGTAGAAATCAATGCAACAAACTGGAGTCTTTGTCCCAGTCTCCCTTTTCTAGACCTGTAGCCGACTACCATGGCTGCGGAGGAGATGCAATCCAAGATACTGATAGCATTGGCTTTGGAGAACTGATTTTACTGCTTACACATCCTGGGACCCTGGTTCCCTTTCCTGTAGGTAGGATGCAAAACCTGTCTACAGATCAAAAGTACAACAAGTCTGTTCTTCATAGCTGCAATAATGCTATAAAGAAATATTGTTATCACTGAATACATTGCCTTTTAATAATGTTCATAATGCCAAATTGGGTGAAATCTGTCAGCAAGCATTGCAACCTCCTACAACTGCACTCTCATTTCCAACCTAGAACTTAAAATCAGTGAAGCTCATTTTTGAACCATGGGAGACAAGGTCAGATTATAAGCCGCAGCTCCATAAGGGATGCCCCTGGCTGAAGCAGCAGCCAGACTTGTGGTGTCCAACAGATCTAGAAACTGGTTTGGGTTCAGTTCTTTAAGATGAAATTGGATAACATCTGTAGTTGGAAGTGGCATAATATAAGAACTGACTCTGGAACCTTACCGTGCAGCGGTTCAACCAAGCATGCGTCTCCACTGAGTTGTCAGACGTCTCCAACCCTGCAGAAAAGACAAGGTCCAGACTTCCGGTTGGGCTTCCAAGCAACATGGCGGTGTAAAAGCAGAGCTTCGCTACACCCCTCGCTAATCTTCCCAATTTGATGCTTTTAACAACAAACAACTTAAAACAAACAAGATCCAGATATCGGGGACATATGTAAGAAGCATTTTAAAGAAGAAAAAAGAAATTGTACAACTACGGGCAGCAGTGTGCAGAATCAAATCAAGCAGCAATGTTGGCCCAGGAGCCCTCCGATTCCAAAAACTCTCAAGCGCCAGCAGAACGGCAGGACCAGATGACCATACCAAATAATAAAGCGAGAAACAAATGCATAAAGTTAGATACTATATACAAGGAGCTGTTATCGTTTTGTGCAGAAATTAAAGATCTTTTCAGAGAGCTTCGCAGAGATGTAGTGAGCCTGGAGCAACGAGCTGATGTATCGGAGAGACAGATAACAGCAGCAGAGAACAGAGTAGATGACATGGAGAATACAATTCAACTATTACAAGATCAATGTGTACAATTGCAAGAAAAACAAGAAGCTATGGAAAATAGAGCTCACAGAAAGAACCTATGATTATATTGCATCCCTGAAGGTTCAGAAGGTCAGGACATTACTGAGTTTACTATTGCTTTGCTCAAAACAGCCCTTGAATTGTCCTCAGATATTCAGTTATCATTAGAAAGAGTTCACCGTGCACTGGGCCCACGGCCTACAGATCCGAATGCTAGGCCTCGATCTATTATTATACGCTTTCTTGAATACGCAGTCAAGGAGACAGTATTAACAGCAGCATGGCGAAAAAGCAAGGTCTTTTATGGACAAACTTGTTTCTATGTAGATAATGACTATGCTCCACAAACTATGCGTAATCGCAGAGCATATGCAGACATCTTACCAGCTTTGAAGGAGGCAGCCATTAGATTCACAACACCGTACCCAGCCAGACTTGTGGTGCAACTACCATCGGGAAGGAAGGAATTTCATACTGCGGAGGAGGCCAGAGAGGAGCTCTTTAAAGTGGGAATTCAAATAAAAATAAAATCCATGTTAGGATTACAGAAAACTGACCCACTGAGCTGGCATACAGTGAATTTGGGCAGAACACGGTATGGTGGAGAAGTAACAAAGAGGGGGAACATTTCTAATCGCCTTGCCGATTGGCAAGGAGAAGAACCTGACTGATTGAAAATGAAGCTTGGCTTGGGATTTCTCGATGGTCCTCTGGATAGAGGTCTCTGAAAGAGTATGACTGAAGAGAGGGACTGGGAATTTAGTTGTCTGAACTGGAATCTTTATTAGACGACAACTCTCTCACAGGAGGTTGGACAGAGAAAAGAAACGCTTAATAAGTTTACCTGCAGAAAACTCTGCCATAACAAAGAAACAAGAAACATTTTGATTTGGCTGTTCGAACTGGCCCTGACGATTGCTCTGAAGGAAGCAACGAATATAACTTTAAAGAGCAGATTATTGAGTGTTGCTTGATTTGTCTTCAGGGCTAAATTGATATAAGGGCCTGAGAAAAGTTGCCCTAGTTGTATACTACAGAATTTAGTTAATAATAAAACAATTTACTTTGCGGGGGTGGGGGGCATCTCCAGTCATTACAGGGAGGCCCATTTCAAATCAAAGACAGACAGGCAGAATATTTTGACTTAACAGTTGGATTTTTATTTAGCTTGTCTGCATATTTCATTCTATTTTTATTAGGGGAGCAGAATATCCCCAGGAGGCCTGGGCATTTGGTGTTTCCAGATATCCTCCGGTGACTCCAGACTATCAGGAGGCACACTTAGGGAGTAGGTCTTTAGACTCCCCTACCTTGGAAGTCAATATTATTTGGAATACAGTGTATGTACATAGTTATCAAGAAAAAGGTCAGACATATACTGATAATTTGCTTCAGGTTTCAAAAAGATTGATAAGATCACTGCAGGAGATGTTTAAGAATAATCTAGACGGGAAAGGCATAAAATGTTTCGAAAAAAGTGACGTTCTGAAAGATGGCTCTGGGGGGGACCACCAGGATGGTGATCCTTCATGAATTGGATTATTAAGATGGGGACAACAGGAGAGAATATGTTTCCATAAGGGAATAAGATGGCCACTCAGATAGTAAAAGCACTCTCGCTTAATATAAATGGGTTTAACAACCCCATTAAAAGGGTCAGACTGTTCCAATATATTAAGAAACACCCCAGTGATTTTTATTATCCCCAGGAAACACACTTAACAGATACCAAACATGCAAAATTGAATTGAGGGTAGGTTTTGGGTATATGCGTCATCCTTCCCTAAAGGGAAACGACGAGGAGTAGCCATTTTAATACCTAGGACCTCTCCTTTTCATTTAGAAACACAGTGCGTAGACTCAGAGGGAAGATATGTAATCTTAAAAGGTACCCTTTATGGGACAAAGGTCACGCTAGTGGACATGTATTTTCCCCCTCTTACATCTGTTTGTCTTTTTAAAAGATTTTTTGCAAAGCTCCTAGACATTATGCATGGCTGTCTTATTATAGGTGGAGATATCAATTTAACTTTGACACCTCGTCTGGACTCCTCTGCACCTTCCAAATATAGGCTAACATCAGCTCAAAGATTATTTATCTCACAACTCAGGGCATTGGGTCTAATCGATGTATGGAGACATTTTTATCCTCTTTCTGGGGGAAATACGTTTTTCTCCCCTAGACACAATTCTTACTCAAGATTGGACTACTTTTTCATTTCAAAAGAACATTTGGACTGTTTACAAGATTTAACTATAGGACCTAGATTTCTTTCTGATCATTCTCCCCTATTTTTGAGGCTAGATTTTAAAATACCAAGGAAATCCACTGGGTGGCGCTTGAATACATCCTTTCTAAAGGATAAAGCTTTTAGGGACAGCTTTAACTCAAAAATAGCTCTGGTTATTGCAGAAAATTCGTACCAGGAGACATCCAGTACAATAGTTTGGGATACTCTGAAGGTTGTGATCAGGGAGGAGATAATTACATATTCAGCATACAAGAAGAGATATTGGGAAACACAATATGGTAAATTACATGAGAAATTAAGGGAAATACAAACAAAGTTTACCCCTATTTCCACAGAGGCCCAAGCCCAGATTAATCAGACAAAGCTGAGCTCCAGAAACTTTTAGACGAAAAAACACAACAGGCATTATTTTACTTGAAACACACATGCAGTCGTGGCCAAAAATATTGGCGCCCTTGCAGTTTTTCAAATAATTCACAATTCCTCTAAATATAAGTTGAAATTAACAACAGTATTGTATTTGGTCTCCACAATTCTTTATTTCTCTGTTAATATTATAGAACCTTTGTTTTTGATTCAGAATTTAATATATCCTTTAAATCAGAAAATGAAAAGAAATGGCATTGACAAAATTATTGACACCCTAGACTTAATATTTGGTAGCACAGCCTTTGGTCAAAATAACTGCAATCAACCGCTTCCTATATGCATGGATGAGCTTCCTGCACCTCTCTACTGGCAGTTTGGCCCCTCTTCTTGTGCAAACTGCTCCAGTTCTCCCAGATTTGAAGGGTACCTTCTCCCAACTGCTGTTTTCAGATCTTTCCACAGGTTTTCAATGGGATTTAGATCTGGACTCATTGCTAGCCACTTCAGAACAGTCCAGCGTCTTGTCTTGAACCATTCCTGGGTGCTTTTTGAAGTGTGTTTGGGGTCATTGTCCTGCTGGAAGACCCATGACCTTCGACGGAGACCCAGCTTTCTGACACTGGGTTCAACATTGCGCTCCAAAATGGCCTGGTAATCTCCAGATTTCATGATGCCATGCACACGTTCAAGGCACCCAGTGCCAGAGCAGCACAGCAACCCAAAACATCACTGAACCTCCTCCATGTTTGACTGTAGGGAAGGTGTTCTTTTCTTTGAAGGCTTCATTTTGTTTTCTGTAAACATAGAGGTGATGTGCTTTACCAAAAGCTCTAATTTGGTCTCATCTGTCCACAGGACATTCTCCCAGAAGGATTTTGGCTTGTTCAGGTGTGTTTTGGCAAACCCCAGTGGCTTTCTTATGTCTCTCTCTCAGCAGTGGGGTCCTCCTGGACCTCCTACCATATAACCCCCTTTCATTGAGTTAGCGTGGATGATGCAGTTGAAACTATGCTTACCTTGTGTCTGAAGGTCAGCTTAAATCTGTTTGGCAGTTGAGCGAGGTGCTTTCTCCACCATTCGAACAATCCTGCGCTGCAATCTTGATCAAGTTTTCTCTTGCTGACCGTCCAGGAGGTTGGCTACAGTGCTATGGGCCTTAAACATCCTGATAACATTACGTACGGTGGAAACAGGAACATCAAGGTCTCTGGAGATTGATTTGTAGCCTTGAGATTGTCCATGCTTGGCTACAATCTTCTGTCTGACCTCCTCAGGCAATTCTCTGGCTGTCTTTCTTTTCTCCACGCTCATTGCAGTACACACAGTGACACAAAACAGGAGAATGAGTCCTTTTCTCTATTCAAATTGGTTGAATGAGTGATTTTTATATTGCAGGCACCTGCAACTCACTACAGGTGAGTTCAATTCCAAAGTGAAGGAGAATCACCTGCTTGAAATCTAATTATTTCTAACTACTTCTAAAAGGTGCCAATAATTTTGTCCGGGCCATTTAAGGATTTCTGTGTGGAATAAGCCAAGACTTGGTAAATTTTTCTGCTTTTTGTGTTTTATTCCACTGCAAACCAAAGAAATGCATATGTGGATACCAAAATATTTTTTAATTTCAACAATTTTCTGGAAGGAATGGTGCATTATTAGAAAAAACTGCAAGAGCGCCAATATTTTTGGCCACGACTGTAGGTATGAGGGAGGGCCAAAAGGGGTGAGAAATTTATCCCGGAGGCTTAGGGAACATAGGACAGCCACAGTCATAACACATTAAGTGGATCCAAAGAGAAAAACAAGAGCTTTTAACTCACAGCAGACAATGCAGTTATTCCAGAAATATTATAGGCAGCTATATGAGAAACCACAAGGTCCAGAATTTAACAAAATTGAGGAATTTTTCCCCCCTTACATTAAAAAAGCTAACTAGGGAAATGGAAATCAGATTAAAAGACCCTATCAGATCAGAGGAAGTCAGACGTGCCATAAAAGAAAGTAAATCATTAAAAACCCCTGGCCCAGATGGATTTCCGTCCGAGTGGTACAAGGCTTTTAGTAAACAACTGGCTCCTTTACTACTAAATGCCTTTTTAGAAATTCAACAGGAGAGTCCTCCTCCTCCATCATGGGATTACACTAATATTTCACCAATATTAAAAGAAGGCAAACCAGCAGATTTAACTACTTCATATAGGCCAATATCCATATTAAACATGGATTACAAGTTATTTATGTCCATATGGGCACATAGACTAGAGGAACTGTTACCCTATTTGATTAATTCAGATCAATCCGGGTTCATTCGAGCCAGAGAAACAACAGATAATATACGTAGAATGATCCATTTGTTGGACCACTTAAATCAGAGACAGTTACAGGTAGTGTTGCTCAGCCTCGACGCAGATAAAGCTTTTGATTGCATCAGTTGGCCTTTTTTATGGGAAACTTTGCACAAGTTTGGATTTCCTGAGGAATTCTCTAGCATGATACAGAGACTCTATACCTCTCATATGTTAAAGTGAATGGACAGATATCTTCATTGATACAGCTGGGAAGGGGAACTAGGCAGGGTTGCCCACTTTCCCCCTTACTGTTTGCCATATACATTGAGCCATTGGCTGAAGACATAAGGCAACATCCTAATATTTAGGGGGTCCCTTTAGGAAGGAGGGATTTCACTATATCATTATATGCAGATGACGTATTATTAACACTCCTAGAACCTGAAAAGTCCATTCCTGCTACCTTACAAGTGATAGATAAGTTTTCAGAGATAGCTGGATACAAAATAAATATACAAAAAACAGAGTTATTATCTTTAAATTTCACCCCCTCTCAGTCTCTGAAGAACCAGATCCCTCTGAAATGGAGAAATAATAAGATTAAATATTTGGGTGTAATATTCCCCAGAAACTGGAACATTTGGAACTGTTTAATTTAGAGCCTCTATCAATAGAGATAGAGAATTTGGTCGGGAAATGGACACATCAGGTATTCTCTTTTTCAACTCGAATACAAGCTATTCGGATGACCTTATTTCCTAAGATATTATATTATTTCCAGACTTTGCCGATTATTCCATCACAATTCTACTTTGCATCCTGGGCTAGAATCTTTTTGAGGTTTGTATGAGCCGGACAGCAGCCAAGGGTCAGATGGTCTCTGTTACAGTTACCAGTGGCAAAGGGGGGTTGTAATCTTCCAAACCTTAGAGATTACCATAAGGCAGTAGCATGTAAAATGGTGATAACATGGCTGAATCCTCAGGTAGAGAAACCATGGAAATTTACTGAATTTATACTAAATGATCTAGTAAACATTATCCCTATTATATTTGCCCCCCAAAATGCTTATCCACAGTTACAAAACTTTACATTTGGAACCTCTTATACGTTAAAGGCTTGGTTTGAGCTAAGGGTGTCTACTACATTAACTGAAGTTTTTGGTTATTTTAAACTAATAGGTACAGAAAGTATATCTTTGGAGATAGGTGCTGTTCGGGTCCATCAAGAATGGCAGAAAAAAGGTCTACTTTTGTTATATCAATATCTGGATGTAAATGGAGTACTGCCTTTTGCCACACTACAGGCAAAATATCAACTCCCCCATACACATCATTATAGATATTTACAGATGCGGACATTTATACAGAAAGAATACTCTGCCCTCTCTCATACCTGTGTTGATGTCCCTTTTAAGGGACGCTATAGAAGGCAGGGAACAAATTCATCTAATTGGACAAATATATAAAGCAATAAGAGATTTTTGGAAGGAATCCACTGAGGATAACTTAGGAAGATGGAATAGAGAATTAGGGACTCAGATAACTTATAAGAAATAGTTGGAACCTATTCCTCACTCGATAAAAGTATCACAGTCATCATACTGGTCAGAATACATATGGAAATGTCGTAGTAGATATTTTTATACCCCTGACAAAATTGCTAAATTTGTATCTGTGAGGCATGGCCTTTGTTGGAGAGAATGTGGAGAAAAAATGGCAAATTTTAACACATATTTTTTGTACTTGTCTGAAAGTTACCCAGTACTGGTTAGATATAGAAAAGAGCATACAAAATATTGTGGGACCAGAAATTAATTTATCTAATCTAATGATTCTGCTTTATATTGGGGAAGATGGAAAAGTTCCACCAGGTAGAAATAAGTTATACCTGTACCTGGCAGCAGCTAAAAAGGTTATAACTCGCCTATGGCGAATGGCTAAAGTACCCACCCTCTCTGATTGGCATTCATTGTGAGCTGAGATATATTATCTAGAGAGAATAGTAGCTTCTAGAGCTGGAAGGATGTCACAATTTGAACTCCAATGGAGGCCATGGGTTTTCTATATCTCACCTCTGGATGAAACATTTGTTTCCTGATAGAGCCATTTGAAAGTGACCAATTTCTGTAAGATATGAATTTTGATCTAGTGTCATTAGATATATAACAGAATGATGTTGAAGAAACATGAATTGCCAACCCGAATAACATTTCATGTATTGTAAGACAGAAGAGCAATACTGTATAGATGAACTCCTGCTGTCATATATATATATATAAAAAACTATATAAAAAACAATAAAAAATAAAGAATATTAAAAAAAAAAAAAAAAAGAAAAGACAAGGTCCAGTGTGTGACCGCTGAAATATCTTGCCTGAGCCCTAGCTCATCGGTGAGCTGAAGGAATCCCACAGCAAAATTGTCTGAGTGGCCGTCCACCCAAGCATTGAAATTACCAAGGAGAAAAAACCTTTGCAGTTTCTAAACAAGTGTGGACAGTCTCTTGGCAAAGTCATGCAGGAAGTCCTTTTATAACATGAAGCTTTAAAAAAAAAAGCCCCCCCCACCCGGCGATTGCTGCTCTCTAGTCTGGGATGGTGGCTTAATGAGAAGACAGAAGGGATGAGTCAGTCAGAAACATAGGGCGGGATTTTCAAAAGCCTTAGATCGTTGCAAGCCCCTGTGCACTGACACTGGGTGCATGGGGTGTGTGGTAATCTAATGGGATTTTCAATCCCGTGCAGCAATTGCTACAAGTTAGACCAACTTTTTCTAGTCTGATTTGCGATGATCCCGGGGGCCGTTTTTATGGAGCTTGTGCCAGATATTTGGCGCAAGCTGCCATAATCCATCGAAAGTGTCGCAACTGCGCCTGAGATTGTAAAATCGGGCGCAGTTGTGGTGAAGGGTTTGGTGCACCGCTTAAACCTAAGTGCCATGGCGCAGGGCTGGTTGTAAGCCCTGCACCACACTTTGAAAATCTTGTCCATAGATTCTGAAGGCAGATAAGGGACACTCGGCCCATGCAGTCTGCCCAGTTTATTTATTTAGTTAGGGTTTTTTTCTACCTTCATTTTAGCTGCAGACTCACTTGATCTACGGTGCTGTCTCTCCCCTCTGCTTCCTTACCCCTACGATTCCCTTTTGCCTATCTCAGGCATTTTTGAACCCCACCACTGTTTTTGCCCCCACTACCTCAGCTGGAAGGCTGTTCTAGGAATCCACCACTTTCTATGAAAAAATATTTCCTCATATCCCTCCTGAACCTACCATCCTCTAGCTTCATAGCATGTCCCCTTGTGCTAGAGCACTTTTTTTCTGAAAAATGCTCCCCTCCTGCACCTTATTAACTCATGTGAGGTATTTAAAGGTCTCTATCATATCCTCCCTCTTCCTTCTCTCTTCCAGGGTGTACATACTGAGGTCCTTTAGTCTCTCCTCATAGGGTTTTTTGATGCAGACCCTGCACCATTTAGGTAGCCCTCCTCTGGACTGCCTCTACTCTATCTGTGTCCTTCCTGAGATGCGTCTCCAGAACTGGACACAGCACTCAGGGTGGGGTCTTACTAGTGATCTATACAGAGACAACACCATCTCCAATTTTTATCTGGTGATGCCCCTTCCTACGCACTCCAGCATCCCACTAGCTCTCCCAACTGCCTTGTCACACTGCCTGGCCACCTCTTGGTCATCTGATATGATTACCCCCAAGGTTTAGTTCCTGCTTGGTTGTTGACAGTATCATTCCACCCATTGTGCACTCCACCCCTGGGTTTCTATAGCGTAAGCGCATTATTTTGCACTTTTTTGCATTAAAACCCATCTGCCATATCCTGGACCACTCCACCAGTTTTTTCAGATCTCTGCCCATCCTTTCAACCTCCACAGAGTGTCCACCCCTGTTGCAGATCTTGGTGTCATCCATCAGGAGGCAAACCTTCCCTTCCAGCTCCTCTGCTGTGTCACTTATGAAGACATTAAAGAGGACCAGTCCCAGCACTGAACCCTGAGGTACCCCTCTGGCAACCCTCTCTTCCTCGGAGTGAACTGCATCAGGACAGGCAGAAGATTTACCCAGCCAGGGCTCTGGGATGTATACAAGGTTAGTGCCAAAATAGGCAGTAAAATGTTTGATAGTGGCAGATTTAGTTAGTACTGACCTGGCATTACAGAGGAATACCTGGACTGAAGGAGGCTGTCTGTCTTTCATGCCCTTCACCATCTTGTGTAATCATGCTTCCAGTTGGGCACAAAACAAAGTGGATTTCTGCTCCATACAACTTTATGTAATGTGCCTCCTGGTCCACCTATGCCTTCCACAAGGAGAAGAAACATTCTTTGAGCACCCACCTTTCCTAACAGTGCACAATGGTCAGTAGCCATGCACCATCCAGTTATCCAGAGGCAGCGGATGTTCCTAAAAAAGGCAGAGATGCCTGAGCGGGGAGGAGTAGAAGATTCTGTAACAACCTAGATTCAGTTTACTATCCATACACTGAAAAAGCACACAAAACCACATGCTTCCAAGACAAGTGCAGTTGTATGGGTGATGTATAATCAGACAGAAAAAATACAGCGCACACTAAGTACAAGTAAGAAAAATGTATTGCTTAACCAAGCAGCCAGGAAAAAAATGGCCAGCACTTTGAGGCACACTGCCTTTTCATAAGGGGTATGCTTCGTCACCAAAATAGTCTTCAGGTTTGACTCCTCTTACCACCCAACCATGTGGTCCTTCAGCTCCACCCTGTTGTACTTAGATCATCTTTTCCGCTGGAAGGAAACTGGTCTGCTCCTTCACAGTTCCTTCAGGCAGAGGTGAAGAATTAGGATTCTGCTAGTTTGTTGGTTATTTTTTGTGAAATTTTACTTCAGCCTTTGAGTCATTTCTGTATCTCTACTGTCAGCATCCTGCTTCTTTGTTGATCTTTACCATGGAACAGAAAAAATGCCAGGGTTCAAGAGCTGCATGGTATGCAGGCACCCAGTGTCCACAAGTGACTGGTATGATGCCCGCATGTGCTGCCTGGGCATTGCTAATTATGTGGAGCTTAGTCCCTGATGCCAGGCCATGCACCTGCAAGTGCCTAATGTGTACTGACTCCAGGTACTCCAGAGAAAGCAATAAAATGCACATGCCGTCTGTGGGGTTGATGGTGCTGCAGTTTCAGGCTGAGGAGGTGGATGGGGCAGGCAAGGAAGTTCCTGTGCTAAATCTTCTGTTGGTGGAGAAGTACTCATTGGATTTCCCAACTCCTCACGAAGATAAAGGTTTCAATAATTTTCTTCTGTCACTTCAATCCTTCAGAGGGAAGTCTACATCTCGGCAACGAAAGGATAAGAAGAGTTGATACCAATCTTGGGATTGTTGTCAGCTGAGGCACCATTTGCATTCTCCCATACAGGAGGGTTTTGTGGTCTGTCACCTTCAAGGGAGGCCGAACAGTCCATAGAGACCATCAGTCTGCCCACTGTACTTTGTCCAGCCAGTCGACTTTTTTTCTCCATTTCCCATCCCTCCTCTCTCCATCGGACGGGACCTGATTCAGCCATTTCCAGCACCCTTATCCCCATCTGGCTGATACCCTCCTGCTTCTGGCCCTTCCCCAGTTCACCTGCGACATACCTGGTAGCCAGGCCCCCTCAGCTCACCCCCAATGCAGGGTTGCTTTCAGGGCCTCGGCTAACTCTGCACTCTGTCCAGTTTGGTCACAAGTGTAAGTGAAGCCCAGGGGCAGCCATGCATGAGCAGGTCAAGTCTAGTGGTGGATGTGGTGGGCTGGAACAGCGTCTCCTTCCCATCCTGCGACCATGTTCCACCCTGATTCTCTCTCTGGAGGAGAGGAGGTGCAGTGACATCTTGGTGTTGTCAGGCGTGCTCCGATGCCTGATGCGCTGACGTCTGCCTCTTCTCCAGTCCCTTGGCTCATGTGGCCTATGGCTCATTAACCCCCAGCCAGTGCTAGGGTTTGAACTATCGCAGAGTGCTGCAACCCACTCTGGAGGAGGAGGAGAACAGTCCAATGGTTGCTCGATCCTCCTCCCCCCAGCCAACTCTGCAATGCCCTGGGCTTGTTCGTGAACTTGGGTCGTCAGTGCTCAAGTGGTAGCGCTATCACTTGCTTCAGTGGGCCGGCATAGCCAGCCAATTATATTGACGTTAGTCTATTAGATGGTCAACTCAGTTGAGGATGATTCCATAGAGGGAGAGGATTCTTTGCTCTTTCAGACTCCAGTGCTGACTGTGGCTCATCCCAAAGCTGTGTGGGTCGGCCCAACTGAGCTACTGTTTGGGCCCCCACCATTTTCATTTTCACCATCAAGACCCGCTTGCTCTACTTTCTTACTGCCTCTGCTGCATGCTCCTGCTATAAAGGGCACCGATGACTGCACTTGTTACACATTTGCTCCCCCTCCTATCTGTTGGCAATTGTATGATTACTCTGCTATATTTGTTGACAATCTTATAATTACTTTAGTTCTGAATTGAAATGCTCTACTGTTTATGTATTTTGTATGTACAGTTGTGTAAATATTGATCTTACTTCAAGAGGGTTCCTGCAGTAGGTCATCACAGATAGGACTGCACCCTCTGGCGTCAGGACTGCACGGCTAACTTTTCCAGCAATACCTTGGGGGGGGGACTACCCACCAGACGTCACATGATGGACATCAGCGTGACCCTGTATAGTCCCCATGCCCACCCTCCAGTTCTTTCCTGCCATTGACCTGCGCAGAGTACCTCGCGGTTACACTTGCCAACCGATCGCCCATTTTTGCCCGATTTTTGCTCAGCTTATCTCGTGATTTCATTTACCGTATATACTCACATATAAGCTGAGATTTTTGCACCACTTTCTGAGTTCTACATCATGGTTCTCGGCTTATACGCGGGTCACTAAGTACGATCAATAAATCACCAGCTTACCCATGTCTGTTCCCAATTACTGTTAAGCCCTATAAAGTGCAACTTCCTGTCCTGTTGAGAAATCTTTGCCAAAATGAACTGTAAAAGAAAACAGAGCTCTTATGGTGCAGCATTTATGCCAGGACAGACACTATAGCTTAAATGAAAATGAGCATCTTAGAGATAGAGAACCAGCTTTATTGCTGAAAATGCTGATGGTGAGCTTGAACTCCTGGTTCCAGGCAGTAATTATAACTGGATGCAGTTTACAAAGATCTCTCAAAAACCTCCAGCTGATTTAGAGAGTAAAGTTTACAGCGCCACTGACTACAGATCATGGCTCCTCCAACCCTCCCCCCCCCCGTAAATATTCTCACAGTGTCACAGTATCACTGTTTGCCTTGATAAAAATCACAGCTCAAGCTTGTCGGAAGTTTTCTTGGCTCCACTCTCTGGTGTTTACTTTAGACTTTCTCTGATTCACCTATGGGTGAATAAGGAACATACTGATTGATGGGATGCAGTTATCGGGGACCATGCGGTCGGTACATTTTACTTCCTGGTTACCGGCAAAACTTTTGAATATAAGGTATGAATCTCTACACTGTAATGCTTTCTGTCAAACACATGCACAGTACTGTCCATGAAGTTTGCAGTCTACAACTACCAGTATCTTAAATCTTTAATTTTCCAAGGCTGCTTCCATCCATCATTTAAAGCTTATATATGGTCAGTGCCATTTTAAAATACCGCATGGTGGTGGGGGTTGGCTTTATACGCAATCACAAGATACATATTATGTCTTCTCCACTGCCAACTAAGTCAAGAAGACATGCGAGAAGTGCAGCCCAAATTCTTCATAAGGGACGCAACCTCAATGCCTCTTTGCTTGGGCCCAGACCATGACACAGCAGCCTGCTCCAACTGCCAGCCCTTCAACCAGGCCACTCGGAAAAGGAGACAGCAGGCCCTGGAAGTCCATATTTTGAAGTCCAGAATGGCTTCACTTGAGAAAGAGATGCAGAAGTTGAGGGACACCACATCTTCCCCTTCTTCAGAGTCCAAAAAGAAGAAAAAAGAAAAAGAGAAGCATCAGGAGAAGGAGCGCTTAGAGGATCTGGACTGAGGGGATTCCAGTAGGCCCTCCACCAGCAAGGCCGCTCCCCCGTTGCCTGCCCTCATGGTTCTCCAGGCCACGCCTGGGGTTCCTCCAGGTACTACTACTGCTGCTGCTTTTCTCCCAATTTTCACCAGTAAGTTGTCCGCTGGCTCCTCCAGCGAACACCCGGTTGTTGCCAGTAAGTCGTCCTCCGGGGTCCACCCGTCTGCCGTTAAGCCGAGACCCCAAGGCTCTGTTGGGGCTTGCCTGGCCTCTACCAGTAAGTCGGTCGAAGGTTCTTCCCTCAACCACCCAGTAACTTCTGTGTCCAATAAGCCAGCTGTCTCTGACGTCCACCCGGATTCTGCACTCCCGTCGGGGGCTCACGCCATCTTACCCAATGTCCAGACGAGCACTGCTTTGGCTGTTAGCCTTCCTTCCCCCCAGGCTTCTCCTGGGCAGGAATCTTCCCTCCCACCTCCCCAGGTGGTCCCTCCAGCCCCTGTGGTCACCACTGGTTTGGAGGAGGGGACAGGATCCCTGGTGGTGGTTCTTCCTTCGCCCACCCCAGCGTCTATCCCTCAGACACCTGCAGAAGGCCCCAGACCAGAGTCTCCGATGACCTCTAACGTCTCCATCTCACTCTCTGGAACATCAGACCCTTCGTTAGGTCTCCTCACATCTGCATCACCTCTCCTTCTGTCAGAGACTCTGACGTGTATTTGATCTGCCCCTCCGTCGGGTCCCTCACGTCTGATCCCGATGACTACACTGACCTGTATTTGGTCGGCTCCTCCATCGGGGCCCTCACGTCTGATCCTGACAACATCGTCAATTTTGCCGGGTTCGACGTTTCCTACCAACACGATGTCTGGTCTGACGACGATTCCCCTGATGTCAGCTCCTCTGACATCAGGAATCTTTTCGCAGGGTTCACGCCCGGACCATTCTCAGCCTCACGTCCCAGGTTTCTTTCCTCATGGCCCAGCGTCAGCCTACCTTCCGTCGGGCCCTGTGTCAGACTTCCTCTATGGGGTACCCTCTTATCAGGGTTACCCCATCATTCCTTTCATGGGCAGGGTGCTCCGGCCTACCACTGTCCACCCACCCATGCTCCTCCTACACCCCCTTCTGCTCCTCAGTAGGATTTTCAGACCTTAATCCATTCATGGTGGAAGGAGGCCAGATTTGAGCTGGTGTCCAATCTGGAACAACGCCTACCAGACCCAGTGGTTACCCCTCCCCCTTTATCGCTGTCACTCATCAGCTCAGTGTGCTCGACAGTGCATGTGTCGTGGACCCATCCCAAGGAGGCCATTCTCCCAGATTTTGAACCCCTGAAGATGAGTCATCCCTTTCTTGGGGAAGGTCCGTGGAGGATTCTTCGGATGAGCATTCCTCCTCCATACCCAAAGGGAAGAATTCTCCTAAGTCCCCCCGAGGATCCTTCCTTTACTGAGCTCTTGTGGATTATCCAGCACTCCAATGGCTGGAATACAGAGAAGCAGGATCCCAAGAGGAAGCGCCTCGGGGAACATTTACTGTAGTTATGGAGACAGCTTCCCCGATTCCCATCCCCCCGTGGATGACTCCTCATGAAGACCTCATCAGTACCATCTGGCAGCTGCCGCATTCCGTCCCGGCAGTCCCCAAGAAGGAAGACCGCATCTGCTACGCTCCGGAGGGAGTTTTCTTCATGGAGGCTCACCCCAAGGCCGATTCGGTCATCATTGCTGCAGCCCATGATCGTTCGGCTGCTCCAAAACATAAGAGCACTTCTCCCCCAGATAAGGAGGCTCGGTAGCTGGACTAGTATGGCAAAAAGGTTTACTCTTCAGCCATGTGCACTCTCCACTCCCTCAATTATGTAGCGCACATGGTGTCTTTCCAGAAGGCGACTATGGCAAAACTTGAGTCCTGTATCCAGGCCCTGGAGTCTTTGGAACTCAAGGAGAAGTTGGACAAAGACCTGTGCTTATCAAACATTTCATGCCGCTGCGTGCTCAGGGCTGCCTGTGACACGGTGGATGTGGTAGCCCACTCCTCTGCCATGGTGGTGTCCCTCAGACAACATGCCTGGCTTCGCATTTCTGGCCTCTCTGATGATGTCCAGTCTGTGATTCAAGATTCCCCTTTTAGGGGCTCGGTCCTTTTTGGAGGTGACACCAAAGACATTATCATGGGCCTGCAGGACAGCGGCCAAGCCCTGAGGTCCGTGAGGTCCATGTACTGATCGGGAAGCCAGAGAAAACAGCCATTTCAGAGACAGATCAAAAGGTAGGGTAAACAACCCTTTGCTCGGCGACAGGGAAAAAGAAAGGCCACAGGCCCCCCCCTTCTTGTCCTCCCCGCCGAAAAATCTCAGCGAAGATCTGGGGGACCTCCTCCCCCTAAACCCTCCGCTTCCTGACTGGCTACAACGTCCCCCTTCTCTGCCTGCGAGCAAGGAGCCGGTGGGAGGAAGGGTCGCCCTCCATGCGCAGGAATGGAGGGACGTGACATCAGACCTATGGGTTCTGCAGCTCGTATCAAAAGAGCACACTTTGGAGTTTCTGGAGCCCCCCCCCCAGATTCTCCTCCAGGTCACTCATCTTACTCTCCCCATCAGGCTCCTCTAGTCGAGGAGGAAATCAGGTCTGTAAGCCAGCAGGCAGCCATAGAGCCTGTCCCTCTGCCTCAAAGAGGGAAGGGATTTTATTCCCACTTTTTCCTGGTTCCGGAAAAGACAAACAACCTCAGACCCATCCTAGATCTCAGCAGTCTAAACCTTTATGTGGAGTACAGAAGGTTTTGCATGCTGTTACTCCAGAGTCTCCTGCCCCTTCTGCAGGAGAATCATTGGCTTTGTGCACTGGACATGCAGGCTGCTTACCTGCATATTCCGGTGTTCCCAGGCCACCGCCGCTTCCTGCATTTCTGCTTCCAAGGGGAGCATTACCCATTCACAGCCCTCCTCATTGGCCTTTCCTCGGTACCTCGGGTTTTTACCAAGTGCCTTGTGGTGGTGACAGTGGCCTTACGCTGTCGGCGATAGCAGTTTTTCCTTACCTGAATGACTGGCTGTTGACAGCTTCATCCAGGGACAGTCTCCTGGAAGCTCTCTATCATGCACGTTGGACCTTTTTTCTCACCTGGGTATCACGGTCAACTTCCCGAAGTCAACCATTACACCTTCCCAGAACCTTCAATTCACTGGGGCCATCTTGAACACGGTCCAGTGCAAAGCTTTCCTCCCGCGGACAGAGCGGAGACCATTCGAGAGCAGGTCAGTGTTCTGATCTCTTCCAGATACCTTCTGGCCAGAGCATGGTTACACCTCTTGGGCCTGATGGTGGCCTCCATCTCCATGGTCCCATTTGCCAGGTTGCATATGAGGATCTCCCAGTGGACCCTGCTGGTCCAATGGGATCAGCGCTTGGACGACCCGGACCATCCGGTTCTAGTCTCCAACGTGGTCCAGAAGGGTCTGCTCTGGTGGTTAGATCCTCTGAACCTTTTGGAGGGCCTTCCATTCAGGAGTCCCCCACTGCTTTGGACTCTTACCACAGACACATCCTGTCTGGGTTGGGGAGCCCACCTAGGGGACCACTGTACCCAGTGATCGTGGTCCCAGTCAGAGACGGATCTCCACATCAGTATTCTGGAGATGAGAGCAGTTCTTCATGCTCTCCAGGCCTTTCAGTCCATTCTGTCAAAAGGATTACTGCTAGTCCAGACAGACAATATGTCAGTAGTCTGGTACATCAACAAACAGGGAGGCACCCGATCATACCCCCTATGCAGGGAGGCGATTCGGGTGTGGAACAGAGCAGTTCAGCACAGTCTGTTTCTCACTGCCATGCACATTCCAGGAGTTCTAAATGTCCTGGCAGACAACCTCAGTCGGATCTTGTCCCTTACCCATGAATGGGAACTCAGTCAGGAGGTAACAGATTCTTTATTTCTGAGTTGGGATCACCCAGACTTAGATCTGTTCGCCTCCCCATTCAACACAAAGCTTCCCAGCTTTTGCTGGTTAATTCCTGGTGCTGTCTGGCATGACGCGTTGTCACTATGTTGGACAGGAAGGTCCTTGTACACCTTTCCTCCCTTTCCCATTCTGCAGAGGGTTCTCCTAAAGTTCCAAGCAGAGGGAGCCCGGATGATCCCAATTGCTTCCCTCTGGCTGAGAAAGATCTGGTTTCCGCTACTGCAGCAGCTCTCAGTGGAACCCCCAGTTCCTCTTCCTCTCAAACACGACCTGTTGACCCTGGATCAAGGCAGGTTAGTGCACCCCATGCTCAGGACCATGCATCTTCATGTGTGGCTCCTACAGACATAATTAAGTCTCGATTTGGGGTCTCACACAGGGTCACTCAGGTCCTGGTAGAGGCCAGGAAACCCACTACCAGATCGACCTATGCTATGAAATGGAAGCGTTTTTCCATTTGGGTGGCACCTAAAGGCTGGGATTCCTTTACGTGCTCGGCTCCACAGATTATGGAGTATCTGTTATACCTGTCTGATTCGTGTCTTTATTACTCCTCCCTCAAGGTCCATCTGTCGGCCATTTCGGCCTATTATGATTTGGTAGGGGGGAAATCCATGGCACAGCTGAAAATTTCAAAAACCTTTCTGAAAGGGATTCTCCATCTGAAACCCCCTATCCATAACCCCACACTACCTTGGGATTTAAATGCTGTTATTGAGAAACTTACGCTCCCCACTTTTGAACCAGCGATGAACTGTGACATACGCTATCTCTCATGGAAGGTGCTATTTTTGGTTGCTGTTACTTCCTTATTTGATTTTTCATAAAGACCAGGTGGTCTTACGAACAAATCCTAAGTTTCTTCCCAAGGTGGTTTCAGAGTTCCCCCTCAATCAGACAGTGGAACTTCCGGTGTATTACCTTTACCATCCTAACAAAAGTGAGGCTCTTCTTCATACACTGGACCTACACAGGATCCTGAGATGCTATGTCCACAGGACTAGAAGCCCCAGAAAGTCTGATCAGTTTTTCATTTCCTTTGCCCCTAAATCCATGGGTTCAGCAGTGTCAAAGCAGTGCCTATCCAAATGGTTTGCTAACTGCATTTGCTTCTGTTATCAGAAGTATGACAAACCTCTGCTGGGGGAGGTCAGAGGTCATTCCAATCGAGGAATTGCGGCGTCCACAGACTTTTTGAGAAATGTTTCTGCAGCAGTGATTTGTGCAGCAGCTACCTGGAGTTCAGTCCATTCCGTCACGAAGCATTACAGTCTGGACATTGCCTCTAGGCGCAGGGCCGGGTTTGGCCTTGCCATTCTGCAGGGCCTATTGTCCTAAGGCCGGTCCTGTTCCATCCTTTCAGTTGCTCCTCCTCCCATGACTCGGTCTCTTTATGAGTGACTGCTTGGGATTAAGTCCTATCTGTGATGACCTACTGCAGGAACCCTCTCGAAGTAAGATAGTACAGTTACGTAAGAACTTACCATAACAGTAGATCTTCAAGAGAGGTTCCTACAGTAGGTCACATTTTCCCTCCCACCTTCCCCCAGTTTTTGGATTTCTTTCAGCATTTTTCCAAACTGGGCTTCAGGATTCCATCTTTTTTCTTGTCTCATCCTTCTTGGATCTCCTGCGGGAGAACTGGAGGGCGGGCGTGGGGACCGCCCACTATATAGGGTCATGCTGACGTCCGTCACTTGATGTCTGGTGGGCGGTCCCCCACCAGGCATTGCTGAAAAAGTTTGCTGTGTGGTCCTGACACCAGAGGATGCAGTCCTATCTGTGATGACCTACTGCAGGAACCTCTCTCGAAGATCTATTCTTACGGTAAGTTCTTACGTAACTGTACTTTTTTCTTTGCTTTTCTGTATTTTATGATACAATTTTAGTGTGTTATCAAAGACTACTATCATTTATTGTTTACACCCACTTTTTGAACTGTCTTTACCTGTTATGCCTGTGTGTTTTTATCATGCTGTATTCCCAGGTCGACCCTGAGAAAAGGACTATAATTGTCTCAGTGGACTTACCCGGTTACCAAAACTCAAATAAATAAATACATTTTAGTAGCCACTGGTCATTCTAACCCAGTAGCCTCCAACTCCACAGCTGGTAGAGGACGCTTGAACCAAGGACTCTAGGCCAGAGTCCGGGCTTCCGGATCGCCTGTTGGTGGTGGTGATTGTGGTGTTGGTTACACTGACAGAGAGGCTCATCTACAGTTGCGTCGATGGTCAAAACTTTTATCTCAGCTAGGGTTCAGATGCATCCATTTTGTCAACTCCATTTCTAGGATGGTAGACAACAGGCAGACAAGTCTCCTCTCGGGGACAAGTCCTCCGTGGCTGCCCTCATGTCTGTGGCTCTGGATAGTCCATTGCAGGAGGCCCAGAAGAAGATGTACACTTGTTCATTCTCAAATGAGACTCCTCATTGGGGGTAGACTTCCTTATTGTTCCTGTCATTCAGCACCTGACGCTCAGTGTCTGGCAACACCTGGCCTCCTGACAAGCCCCACCACATCATGTACCACATGTGTACTGTCGCCTTGGTTGGAAGGAGTAGGGGCAGATTTGGTGTTCCGCAAGGTGAAGGTTCAGGGCAAGTTAGACAAGCCACCACATGAAGAGTCCAAAGAGGTAGGACCAACTTAATCTCATGGCCTATACAGTTGCATTCCTGGGCATCCACCAGGCAACCTCTGTGGGATTGGTGGCTGGATATAGCCATGAGCTCTTTGAAAGGCTTAATGACCTCAGCGACCTGCTCCCAGTCACCGTTTTAGTATATCATACCAAGGCAGATATGCCATTAGTGACAGAAGACAAAAATGTCCAGCTGTTTCTTTAATGGGCTGAATCACCTGTCCCCTTCAGTGCATGAACAGCTGCCACTGTTAGACTTACCACTGGTGCTGTCTCAGCTAATCAGAAAAAAAAACATTACAGCCTGTGGACAAGTGTGATGTCTCAGACCTGTCCCGGCAAACCGTGTTTGTGGTTTGAATCTCCTCAGTCAGGTAGGTGAGTAAGCTCCAGGTGCTGACTGTGGAGTCTCCATATCTGGTTATCCACAAGAACAATATTATCCTAGGCTCCTATGCAAAATTCCTGCCCAGAGTGTTTCTGAGTTTCAGCTAAAGCAGGAAGTCATTTAACCAACTTTTTTTCCCTGCAGCCCCGCATTTTAGAGGACGAACGAACGCTCCTCACTCTCACTGCATGCAGGGTCCTGCTGCTCTTCTATCTGGAGCATACAGTGCAATTTTACAGTAAGACTCTCCAAGTCTTCCTAACATACGTTGAAGCCATCCTAGACAGACTGGCAGCCAAACTGATTGTTAGCTGATTTATCAGCTCCTGCATTGCTCTGTGTTACAGGTTAATTGGGCAGCAACCACCCACAGGCTTGCGGGCTTACTCTTGCAGAAATTCTGCTGTGCCTATTGCTGCTGTCAGGTACGTTTCTATTTCTGAAATATGTTGGGCTGCTACCTGGTTGAATAAATACACATTTCTAGGATCGTGGATATGTTGTTCATCCACACTTCTTGGCATGTCCCTTTCCCCTTTAAGGATCGCCGGAAGATCTTTAAGCTGGCTTCTCCCACCCACCCACCTGGGTGGTATAGCCCTCGGCTCTGCCCCATGACGCCAGGTCTTCTTTTCCACTGGAAGATTCAGGTTGCGTCCTCTTTGCTCTCAATTTTTGTAGGCCCTGTCTTCAAAACCTTCAGTTATTCTGAAACTTCGACTTGTTCGAGTTAGCGACTGCGATTCTCATCGTTCCATCATGGAAGATAAATCTTCCCCCAGATTTTACCGGTGTCCGTGTGGCCAAAAACTGTCATGCACTGATCCGCATACCATGTGCGTTTACTATCTGGGTGTCAGCCATGACATCAAGACTTGTGAAATGTGTCTCGTTTTCCCCCGAACGTCCTCGATGATTGTCTCGTACTCCTCAGATTGGGCAGGCCCAAAAAATGGAATCCTCTACTGAAATCAAAAGAGGCCTGGTAGGCAGTCTCCGCAGCTGTGGGATCCGCTGAACAGCTGGAACAAATGCAGGTCTTCGAAGAAAAAGCGGCACGGGCCGCAGAGTCTTCCTCTCGGTCGTTTTTCATTCCTCTCAACTTGGGATCTACCTTTTTGTGTTCCTTCCAAGAGTTGTACCAATCTCTCCCCACTAAGGGCGCGGGACGTGCGGGCTCTCACTCTCCTTGGTCCCATAAGAGGGATAGAGATTCTAATCAGTCTTTGTCTCAGCGAAGGCGCTCTTGGGATTGTGAGTGATCTCGGACCCAGGAGCCAGCAGTATCGACTTCGGTCTAAATTGCCTCCTTGGCTGCTGGCTTCTCAGCCTTGCAGTCTGGCCAGTCGACCGAGGTCTTGATCGACGGGGTTGAGATCATTCTCCATCCCATCGATCCATTGTCGCCCATTCTGGTCAATGACTCTCTCAATTGGACTCCGATCCTGTCTTTTCCCGATGAGGAGGCCAAGACAGCTGGGGATCCCATTGAGGAACCGGTCCCTGATCCCGGGAAGTCACCTGTCCCACCGGTGTCTCCCGAGCAATCGACTTGGCCAGTCCAAGCCAGGTCAAGATCTCAGACCCCCTCGACTGACAGGCCAAGGAAGGCCCACAAGCGCTCCAATAAAAAGGCAACACCATCGGTCATCCTCGTCCTCCTTGGGTGAGGAGAGGCTCTGGCAGAAGCACCGCCGACACTACGAGGATCTGATGTGGCAGCAGCTGATCCAGTCCAGGCAGAAGCCAGCCACGGTCTCTGCTCTGGCCATGACTTGGCTTTCACCTCCTAGGCCGAAGCCGACTCCTCTAGAACTGGTGAAATCTGTTCTCCCACCTGTGGAGCCAGCTAAACCCGCTCCGGTTTGGCCAATATTGGTCTTTCCACCAATTGTGGTGGAGCTGCCGCCTAAACAGCCTTTGGGAGGGGCTCCTATGAAGGAAGCTCAGTCAGCCACAGGTCTTCCTCACAGGATCTCGGTCACCCTCACGCCTGATCGCCCCAGGCATGTTGAGGGCGATCTTGGCGGCTGACCGTTATATCCGGATACCTCGGATTCAGACGACACCGACCTTCACACTCACCCACAAGATGACAAGTTGGCTGGTGATCTCTCGGTGGAGGAAGGCCCTTCTTCCTTTCAAGGGATTCTCTGCCTTATCTCCGAATCCATGGGGATGCCCCTGGAATCAATCCAGAAACAGGTGGAGTACCCTCTCACTGACATTCTCAAGAGAGGGGATACCCCAATGGAAGACTTTCCTGTGGCTGAAGCCATTGTTGGCCCGGCCTTGGAGCTTTGACAGCATCCTGCCTTCTGCCCAGTGCCATCTGCCCGGATGTCTCGCAAGTATGTGGTGCCCATGGGGTCCCTCTCAGGGTTCACAGAATATCCCTCAGCCGAGAGCCTTGTGACCACCTCTATGTTCAGACATACAGGCAATTCTGCCAATACCAATAGACCCCCGGACAAAGAGTCCAAGAAACTGGACCACTCTGCCAGGAAGGTCTATGCGGCCTACTCTTTAGGCCTCCATCAGGCAAGTTCAGCTGTCATCATGGCGCACTTCTCCCATTCCCTTCTAGGGTCCTTGGACGAAGTTCTCCCACTTCTCCCCTTCGTGGACCTTCAGACTATGGTCAAGCAGGTCCGGGACCAAGGCTGTGCCATTGCCAAGCAGCAGCTTCAGACGGCTCTGGACACTGGGGACTCATGCTCCCGTTCAGTGGCACCCGTGGTTGCCTCATGCCACAGGGCTTGGCTGAGGCTTTCCACCTTCATGGTGGATACCCAGCACAAACTTGCTGATGTTCCTTTCCTGGACACCGATCTCTTCGGGTCCAGGTGTGGATGGTCACCTTCAGTGAATTGAACAATCCAGTTCCACCTTGGACTTGGCTACTTCTGCTCAAAGCGCTTCTGGCCCTAAGAAGCAGCAGCAGCAGAAGAAGAAGAAGCCTTTTCGGCACTTTGCTCCTGCAGCCCAGCAGTCCTCCTTTCAGGGAGCACAGCATCAGCAGGCACAGGCTTGGCACCCCTGGCCCAAGCCTGGACCTCCCCAGGCCTGCAGAGGAGGTCGGGGTTCAGACCCTGGACCCTCTTCCTCCAACCCTGCCCAGTGATGGGATAGGGTGGCCACCCCTATTCCCGTCACGCCAGCTCTGGGTTCTCCCATGGGGGGGTCGGCTCTGCCGCTTCCTTTCTGCCTGGTCCGCTGTTACCACAGACAGGTGGGTCTTAGAAGTGGTCGGTCAGGGTCTGCCTCTAGAATTTGAGCAGTACCCACCCAGCTGAGCCTGTGCCCCATGGGAGGAGAGAGTATCAGCCAACACTCAGCTCTGAGAGACGACATAGCCCAACTCCTCCTAAAGGAGGCAGTGGTCCGAGTGACAGATCCTCCGGTCAACCCAGGGTTCATTTCCAGGTACTTCCTGGTCCTGAAGCGGGCAGGGGGCTGGCGCCCCATTCTAGATCTGCATGACCTGAATCAGTATCTCAGGCCGCGCACCTTTTGGATGGTAACTCTGTCCCAGATCATACCAACCCTGGAAGAAAACATGTGGTTCTGCTCACTGGATCTTCAGGATGCGTTCTTTCACGTCGCAATCCGTCTGTCTCACCAGTGGTTCCTCCACTTCAGAGCAGAGGGAACCCTTTATGAATTCTGAGCAATGCCATTCGGCCTGTCATAGGCCCCATGGGTCTCCACCAAATGCATTGCAGTGGTGGCAGCCCACCCCAGGCATCAAGGGGTCAGGGTATACCCTTACCTCGACAATTGGCTCTTAGCAGGTTCCACCCAGCAAGAGGTGGCGAGGTCCAGGGACCTAGCCCTCCAGACCTGCTCTCAACTTGGCCTCCTGATTAGTTGGAGCTCATGCCTTCTCAGGTGATGTGCTTCATCGGGGCAGAGCTCGACTCTCGAAGAGCCAGAGCTCAGCTCCTGGTGGACAGGGTGGAGGTTCTCTCCTCCTTTGCCCAGTCATTTCTGGTTGGGCAGTTGCGCCCTGCCTGGGACTTTCTGCGCCTTCTGGGTTACATGGTGGCCTGCACCACCATGGTTCATTGGGCCAGGTGGCATATGTGCCCCTTCAATGGGAGCTGGCCGCCCAGTGGACTCAGCGCCTAGGTCATTTCAACCAGCTGATTACTGTGACCCAGAAGATGTGGGACACTATCCAGTGGTGGGCTGTCCTAGACCGTTGCAGGAAGGGATCCCATTTGTCCGTCCTGAGCCAATGGTCATCCTCACGACCGATGCCTCTCTCATGGGCTGGGGAGCCCACATGGGGGACAACAGGGCCTATGGGTTCTGGACCCCTGAGGAGTCCCATTACCACATCAACTTGTTGGAGCTCAGAGCGGTCAGACTGGCACTGACAGCATTCGCTCAGCAGCTTCGGGGTCAAGTGGTTCAAGCCTAGATGGACAATACCACAACCATGTACTACCTCAACAAGCAGGGCGGCACACACTGCCAGCTGCTTTGCAGGGAAGACTCCACATCTGGACACTCATGAGCCGACTGGAGGCAGATCTTCTAGCCATTCATGTGGCAGGAGCCTCAAATCAACTGGCGGATGCCCTCAGCTGCATAGGCAAGACATCCCAGGAGTGGTCTCTCCATCCAGAGGTAGCTTACAGCCTGTTCTCCCGCTGAGGCAAACCAATGGTGGACCTGTTTGCCTCCAGGGAAAACACCAAGCTGAGGTTGTTTCATACCCACCCACCCCCAGCGGGGATCACTGCAGGGGGATGTCTTCTCGAGGCTGTGGACCCCAGGCCTCTTCTACGCCTTCCCTCCATTTCCCTTGATTCACAGGGTGCTCCTCAAGGTGAGGAGGGACAAGGTGCAGGTGATCCTGGTAGCCCCAGCCTGGCCACGCCAGTTCTGGTATCCAGATCTCCTCAGCCTCAGCAACAGGCTCCCGAAGTGTCTTCCAGCACACCCTGATCTCTGTCAATTGGGGAAGGTCCTCCATCCGGACCTTCAATCCCTGCACCTGACAGCCTAGTACCTGAACAGCTAAAGTTCCAGGCTTTGGGTCTCTCCAAGGATGTACTCACAGTAGTGGAAGCATCCAGAAAGTGCTATGCCTTCAAATGGAAAAGATTTTAAATTTGGTGTCAGGGCAAGGGCCTGGAGCCTCTGTGATGTACCATGGCTGGCATTTTAGACTACCTTTGGTCTCTGTCCGAAGGAGGTCTTCCGTCTTCGACCCTTAAGGTGCACCTAGCAGCCATCTCTGCTTACCGGGCGCGGGCCAGTCAGCAGACCATGGCACAGGAGAAGGTGGTCTGGTGCTTTCTCAAAGGCCTTGATCACATGTCCCCTCCAGTGCGGGAACCTCCACCTCTGTGGGATTTACTGCTGGTCTTGGCAAAGCTCATGGGCGAGCCATTCGAACCGATGCACAAGTGCAAGATGTCACACTTGTCATGGAAAACGGCCTTCCTGGTGGCTATCACATCTGCCAGAAGGACAGGGGAGCTCCAGGTGCTCTTAGTTGACTCCCCTTATCTGGTCTTCCACAGGGACAAGGTTGTCCTGTGCCCCCACCCGAAATTCCTCCTGAAGGTGGTGTCAGAGTTCACCTTAACCAGGTGTTGACTCTGCCTGTAATCTACCTGGATTACACCTCGGATGCCGAGTACAGGCTCCATACTCTGGACCTGAGACAAGCTCTCTCCTATTATAAGGAGAGGACGGTGGAAATTCAGGGTAAGGTTCGCCAGCTGTTTGTCACCTACGCTGAAGCCACTTCTGGCAGACCTGCAGCAAAGCAGACAATCGCAAGATAGATTACATCTTGCATTGATCTCTGCTATAGGTTGGCGGGCAAGGAGCCTCCCAGTGGGATAAGAGCCCATTCTACCCGCCATACTGCTGCAGAAATAGAGATTATTGTAACCATAGATCTTTCCCAAAACATACTTCTCCATTGATTCCCAGTTGTGTGTCTGAGCTGAAGGTGTTAGGACCCTGCGGGAGCAAATCATTTGGTCAGGGGGGCCATCAACAGCTACTGGCTATAGTGCCCGTGCAACATCTTGTGAGGCCACATGCCTTACAATAACAGTTGTTTACTCCCTCACCTACCTCAGTTCTGTTTTTCGTGCTGTCGAGTGTGCACTGCTGCAGTGACCCTCATTTTGCCTGCGTCACCAAATTTCCTCCCAGGTTCTTGTTTTCATTATTTTGTCAAGATGTCCAGAAAGTCAGTGAAGGGGACCAAAAATCCTCCATTTTCCATTAGTGCCCTTGTGGCAAGACGATCTTGTCCAATGACCAGTGACAACTCTTGTTTATCCTGCCTTTTGGCCTAACTATGTTGTGTACTCCTGCAATGCCTGCTTCTCTATGCAGTTTTGTATTTTGAAGATCTGCATGTTGAAGTGGAGTCGTGAGACCCCTACCTTCAGAGGCAGGCATCAAACCAGTGTGTTCAAGGGATGGAAATTGTACCCCTCCCCTTGATCCCTTGCAGGACCTTCTAGGTCCCTGGAAGCACAGGGTTCTCTTCAGTGTCACAGTGCTAAGGCATTGGAATACCTGGTGGCAGCATCAGGTGGACTGTCAACTCCTGGGAGGTCGTCTGACAGCCTGCCACAGCTTGTTTGCTTTGAGTGATAGACATCCCTGCTGTTGGAACTGTGGCTATATTCCTCTTCCACCCCGGTGCAACCTCAACTCTGTCCTCTGGTGCTGTTCCCGCTATTGTCACCATTCGTTGTGGTGCTCTTCAGACGAAGCCGGGGATAGGACCATGCCTTCCTTTGACACCATTTGCAGTGTCTGAGGACAGTCCACCACGGGTGTCAGTGTTGTCATTGACCTGGAGTTCATCTCTGAGCATTGTGTTGCTAGCAACACTAAGGAAGGGGACAAGTAAGCTGTAACCCACAACAGACCATGGGTATACAGGTGTAACCCCCCTGCAAATGGGGGTTCCCAAAAGACTTCCAGGAGCTTGCTTGAATGCTCCAAGCCTGAATGGTGTTTGGCATTTAAGCCATTTATCAGTGAGTGTTTTTAGAACCTCTGGTACTGTCTCTTTAAGAGCTGTCTGCTTGCAGACATAATTAGTTTGTATGGGGGACTGTGTGTTTCTTTGATTGAGTACCACTCAAGCTGCTGCCAATTCACTTCATTTTTGCAGTCACTAGGAGTGCAAAGGAACCTATCTGAAAGATGTAACTGTTTGCCAGAAATTATTTAGAGTAATAATGAAATTACAGTTTGTCTAACCTGCTTTCTTTGCAGTCAGAACTGTGTCTGCTAGTTCCCATTCTAGTTTTGAACTGCTGAACTGGACCAATCAGTGTGGGGTAAGCTAGCTCTAAAATGGTGCCTTGGACGAATCAGAACTTGGACTCATAATCTGAGCCAGCCACAAGAGGATTGTATGGGCAGTGACTCTGGGAGATGTAGTTTAGACTTCAGTGCCTTTTGGACCAACAGCAGCAGTCTATTGTGAGTGACAGCCAATCCAGTCAAGAACTGGGAGGAACTCAAAGGAAGTGCCCGATTTTGTCGGTTGGAGTTTCAGTTGAGCTTTGGCAGTGAAGAAGGAAGGAGCCCTGTGCTTTTTCAGTGTGCAGTTTTAGTCAAAAACGTGTAAGGCCCAGAGTTCGGTCTGCAACTTGTGTAACAGCTTGTTAGGACTGAATCCGTCCTGTGAAAAGAATCAAAGGATCTCTGAAAGAGAAACCAGGCTCACCCTGTAGAAGACTGGAAGAATTGCTGAAAATTGCACTCGTCTGTCAGGAACTGAATCTGCTGTGTGTTCTCCCGGTATTGTGCAGTAATTGCGATCAGGATACAGATGCAGCCTGCCTGGTATAGTGCTTTCTTTTATATGGATGTGTGAAGAGGTTTGTGTACCTCAAGTGAGCCCTGCTGACATTGAAGGACCCTATCTTATTTGGAGGTCGTGGATACTAATTCAGGGTTGCTCCTGTTGAATTGCCACATTAAATCCAAATGGAATTACTGTACTGCTGACTGTTTAATTCTCCTTTTCTCTGTGTGAAAGGGCCCTACCAGCTGCCACGGTTTGGACTAGCCACTAGGGCTTGGGTACCCAGGGACAGTAACTGATAGGGATAGGCCTGTGCACAGAGCCATAGATAGATTATTAGAGTGATAAGCTAATTAACCTGATTTCCTGTCCTTGTTATATCCCCAAATAAATCAGAGCTGCTTGTTTCAGCAAAGTTATACTGCCTGAGGTATTTGTCTATGTTAAAGTACTGTACTGTGATTGTTGCACTGTATCTCATTTCACAGGAGGTCCCAGTGCGGAACCAGACCTGGGGGTAAGTGTATACTGTGAAGGTAATTCTGATATATTGTGTGGGCCACTAGTGGGAAGAAAGGGGTTGCAGTGTCCCAGAGGGCTGTGACCAAGTTAGTTTAACTATTGCAAACCCTGACCTCTGGGTGGAGGCACCCGCCATTGGATCCAGGCCCTCAACCTGTTAGTGGCAAATCAGGCAGGGTAGTAGCCCCTGGGATAGCGCCATCTAGGGTTACATCTTGGAGGTACCGCTGGGATTGTGTGTCCTCTAGTGGCCATTTCTGAACCACTGTTGAGAAAAAATGGATACCCGACAAGTGGCTGTGCACGGCTGGTGGAGTGGTGTACTGGGGAGGAGTCGATCCCCAAAATGCTATGCTTATCCTGGACATCCCCTGGGTATCAATACGGACACTGTGCAGGAGTACTTTCCAAGGTGGAAGGTTTACAAAACCCTGTGGTGGTGGGTCGGCATGCTAATCTGCTCACCCACACTTTCCTGGCCCTAGTAGAGTTTAAGGATCCCATAGATAGCTCCAAAGTGCTACAGACCATTACCCCAGAGGAGCCCTCACTGCTTGGAGAGTGATAACTAAGGACAGTAAAGACCGGGGAATCAGCCCCACCACTATCTGAAACTTTTGAGGAGAAATTTGCTGAATGGTTGCTGGGAGGGGAAAATGTGGAGGACTTGAAGAAACTATTCTTGCCACCTGGGGTGTTCCTCCCCAACACCCTCTCCTGCTCCAGTGCCCGTAATGGTGGCTGAACCAATGCAGACTCCTATTTCTGCACCTGCCATTAGTCACGACTCTTACCGAAGGTTGAGGATCTTTCTGCACTCCTCCCACCCCCAAGGGAGGATGACTAGGAGACCTGGATAGACTATGTTGCCCCCAAATTGCTAGAATGGCAATGCTCGGGAAGGTGAAAAGCTAAAGAGGGTTAGTGAGAGCCTCCGAGGTCCTGCCCTGGCTACCATCCATGCAGCAACGGCCAGTAACCCTGAAGCGACTGCACAGGCCTATCTTGAGGCCTTGGAGAATGTGTATGGGAGCCCAGATTCTGATGAGGACCTATGGTGGAGAGTAAGAGATGCACAACAGTACCAAGGGGTTGTTGTCTGTGTATGTATCTCGGCTGGAAAAATTTGCAAGAATGCCTCAGAAAAGGTAGTTTGCCAGCGATTGAACTGGACCGAACCAGGCTGGACAGGATCTTTAAGTCTGCCCCTTCTCAGAACTGCTGTTGCTTCAATTCACGCCTGGCAGATCGACTGGAATCCCACCCTCCTATGATGAGTTAATGAGAGAAATTCGAGAGTTGAGAAAGACGACCTGGGAGGGACCTGCAATAGCTGCAGCTACGACCCGAGTGACTGAGGCGACCCATCAAGTGAAGTTCAGGGCAGAGGTTGGCAGTCAATGAATTGCTCTGACAAGGAAAAGATATGTCACAATGGGGCTGAACTGTTGAGAGAGATCCGAAATTCAAAATCAGTCCCTTTATGAAGCCGCGCCTGCAAGTACGGGCCCTGACCTATATTCGACTGCATCTGCTATGGGGTGGGGTACCCACCCATGTATCTCCTGCTGATAACAGCTCGAACTCGATTCCTTGATCATGGAAGTGGAGAAACTGACGAGATGTCTCCAAATGCTTATCACGCCTGAGACAGAGATGGCACCAAGGTTTCCAGTTAGTAATACCCCGCCTCTGACTCCCAGTGTGGCGCCTCGGCCAGCTCAAACTCCAGAAAGTATGTTTTGCTATAATTGTGGGAAAGATGGGCATATGAAAGGAATGCCAGTCCCAAAAGACACTGACAAAGTTGCATATAGGCTACAAGGAGAGCTTGGAGAAGAAATCAGTGGTTAAGAGGTGCGACGACATGATCCCAGTGAGGGCACCAAAATGCTAATTCACGTCCTTTTGTGGCAAGGTCATTGCCCAGGCCCCCCTACCGCCTCCAGACTGGTCCAGAATAGTGGGTCCCTCCATGGAGACCACTGTAAAGGTGAACGGAGTGTCTACAAGAGCTATATTAGACAGTGGCTCCCAAGTGACAATTATGTTTCCAAGATTGGTATCAGCATTTTGTCAGACGTACTTCACAACCATTAGAAGGACTGCATGTATGGGGTTAAGTGAGAAGGCCTACCCCTATTCCGGGTATATCCGAATTTGGCTGTGTCTTCCCCCACCTCCGTGGCTGGAGTGGCCGAACAAGTAGAGACCCTAGCCTTAGGTGTCCCCACTGGACTGTATGATGGTGTCCCTTGTTGATTGGAACAAATGCTCATATGTTCGGAAGGCTGGCACAGTTGTGTTATGAAAAACAGGGGTCAAAGACTAGTAGAGCTTTAAGAGTTCGGCTTTAATTAAGAAGGCCTATGAGGCACAGAGAGATGCTGAAAAACAGAACCAGAGGAACCGGTCGGAATTGTATGGAAGAAGGATCCTGAGTCTCTGATCCTGGCGCCAAATGCCCAGTGTACCTTACAGGGAGAGGTCCGTATCAGAAGGATGTTAAGAATAAAATATTAATGTTGGATGCACCAGGCGATGGAAAATTGCCAGAGGGACTGCTGGTCAAGCCTAGTATTTTGCCCGCTAGAGCCCATGCTTATGCCAGAAGGGTAATGGTCCAAGTTCATAATGTGTCTGAAAGAGACATTCGAGTAAACAGAGGTTGCATCCTGGCTAATGTGCATTGTGCAGACACTGCAGTGCTACCAGCAGCAAGAGTTCAAGGAAGAATGACAGAGTAACGCCTGACTTGTTTGATTTCGGCGACTCCCGCTGCCAGCTGAATGGAAAGTGAAGATCAGTGAGAAGCTTGCCCAGAGAGACCAGGTGTTTTCTTTAAAGGAATGGGATGTGGGATGCGTGCAAGGGAGCTGAGCACAATATCCGGCTGCATGACGAAAGACCATTTCGTGAGAGGTCTCGACGCCTGGCACCTGCTGACATAGATGATGTGAGACGGCATCTGCAAGAGATGTTAGCTGCTGGTGTAATACAAGAATCCAGAAGCCCTTATGCTTCCCCATTGTGGTAGTGAGGAAAAGAATGGAACAGTAAGGATGTGTGGATTATCGCACCTTAAACCGCTGGACTATCCCTGATCAGTACACAATGCCCCGCATTCAGGATGCTTTGGACTGCCTAAACGGGAGCAAGTGGTTCTCTGTGCTGGATCTCGCAGTGGGTACTATCAGATCCGATGGCCCCAGAGGACCGTGGAAAAGACAGCCTTTATCTGTCCGCTGGTTTCTATGAATTCATGAGGATGCCTCAAGGATTTCAGGTGCCCCAGCCACTTTTCAACGATTGATGGAGTGCAGTGGGGACATGAACTTACTAGAGTGCCTGGTATACCTAGATGATGTTATTGTGTTTGGCAGCTCACTGGAGGAACATGAGAGCAGATTATTTAAGGTATTGGACCGACTGAGGACTTTGGCCTTAAACTGTCCATTGATAAGTGTCAATTCTTTCAAACATCAGTAAAGTATGTGGGACACATAGTATCCACCGAGGAATAGAGACCGACCCAAGTAAAGTTGAGGCCTTGACCACCTGGCCACAGCCCAAAATCTAAAGAACTGCAAAGATTCCTGGGATTCTGTGGTTATTATCGGCGCTCATCAAGGACTATTCAAGAATGATCCGCCCTTTACTTAACCTTACTCAAGGGTATCCCCAACCCACAAAAATACCAAAAGTCAGCGTCCTCAAGACTGAAAGAGTGTATTTTCATCCGAGTGAAGTATTTGGGGCCGCTGGACTCCTGATTGTGAGACTGCTTTCATGAGATCATATATCAACTACCCATGCTCCAGTGCTGGCCTATGCCGATCCAAGAAAACCTTACGCCCTGCACACTGATGCTAGCTTGCAAGGGTTGGGAGCTGTGTTGTACCAAGAGCACGAGAATGGCCTGAGACCAGTGGCCTTTGCCAGTAGAAGCCTGACCCCATCCGAAAAGAACTATCCTGTACATAAGTTAGAGTTCCTAGCTTTGAAGTGGGCTATTGTTGACCAATTCCATGAGTACTTGTATGGGGCTAAAATACTAGTAAAACTGACAATAATCCTTTGACCTATGTGCAGACCTCAGCTAGTTGGATGCCACTGGCCATAGGTGGCTTTCTGCATTATCTACATATGACTATGCTCTGAATACGAGCAGGTCTGAACCACATAGATGCTGATGCTCTCTCCGGAGGCCTGTTCCCCAGAATGATTGGGTCCGATTGGCAGAACCTGACATTCGGCACTCTGCCGGAAGTTTGACAGGGAGGAACAAATGTCCACGGACGCAGTGGACTGCATGGTGGATTGCTTGGGAGCCTCTGAGAATTGCATACCTGCTGCTTATTGCCACTTTTCTGCAATAGACATTGGTGCACTGCCTCAGCTGGACAATGACAGTATTCCTGCGGCTCAATCTCGCATCCCATGATCAAAGCAGCTTTAGAAGCCCTTCTATGCAGGAAAAGATGTGTCCAAATTACGCCCACTGATTTGAGAACTGCACTGTTATACAAAGAAGGTCCTAAGTTGAAACTGATCAATAAACTGTTATACAGAGAAACAGTAGACAGAGGGGACAAGTAGACAAACAACAACTAGTGCTGCCCACTGCCTTTCGAGACTCAGTACTGAGGTCCTTGCACAACCACATGGGGCACCTTGGTATAGACAGAACACTTGACTTGGTGAGATCCAGATTCTATTGGCCTAAGATGGGGCTGATGTGGAGCAAACATTCAACTTGTAGTCGCTCTTACAGAGGAAAGCTTTGCCCCAGAGGGCTGCCCTTGTTAACATCACCACCAGTGCACCCATGGAGCTGGTCTGTATTGATTTTCTAAGTTTGGAGTCAGATCAAAGAAATATCAGTAATGTGCTGGTGGTCACTGACCATTTCACGAGATATGCCCAAGCTTTCCCACCAAAGACCAGAAAGCATCCACTGTGGCCAAAGTACTTGTATAAAACTTTTTGTTCACTATGGGGCTCCACAAAGAATCCATTCTGATCAAGGGAGAGACTTTGAGAGTCGTCTGATCAAAGAGATGCTTTCTCTGTGGGGAGTGCGAAAGTCCAGAACCACACCTTACCACCCCCAGGGGGACCCACAGCCTGAACGTTTCAACCGCACTTTGCTAGATATGCTAGGCACCCTGCACCCAAAGGACAAGCCTAGATGGAGCCAACAAATTAGCACCCTGGTACATGCTTATAACTGCACCAAAAGTGATGCCACTGGATTCTCCCCCTACTGCCTGATGTTTGGAAGAGAAGCTCGACTACCAGTAGATGTGTGTTTTGGGGTCTCTCCTGATGGGGTTCAAGCTGACAACTATTTACAGTATGTGCAAAAGTTAAAGGCCCAGCTAACTCATGCGTACCAACTGGCTCAAACCATGGCTGCCAAAAGAAATCTGGCCAACAAAGAAAGGTATGATAAAAGGTGAAAGCACAGGAACTCCAGGAGGGAGATCGGTATTGCTAAGAAATCTGGGATTGCATGGCAAGCACAAGATTGCTGACAGATGTAACCCATCTCCTCACATTGTAGTGGGCAAACTAGATGATCTGCCAGTGTACAAAGTAAGGCCTGAGAATAATTCAAAGATGTAAAAACAATGCATAGAAATCATTTACTGCCCATTGGACAAATCTTATTGAGTCTGAGCCCCTAGAAGATGCCCCTCTGGACCAGTGACTAGAGCTGCTGCTAAGAAAAGATCAAGAAAGTCTGCACCTACAGAAGCAAAGTTAAAGTGTTCCCTCCACAAGTCCCAGTTGAGCATGACTGTCAGTCCATATCGGAAGAAAGTGAGGTGACTTTGAATACTATCCTTCTTCTGAACTGAGTCAATTGTTCGGGCAATCCCTAGTCAATACTGGAGACAAAGCTGGGCCTTCTGGACTGTCTAAGCCCCAGCTTCATCCCTGGAGCCAATGCTCCCAGAAAGTGAAGTGCAAAGCATCAGATCAGATGAAATGGAATCATTGTGCATGGTTGAACTGTTTGAGCTTTCAGGGGGAAAATGATAGATTGGGGCAGACTGGTGATACACCGAACAAGAAGAGTATTTGAGTGCCCTGACAGTCCACTGCCAGTGTCCAAAGCTCTCCATGGAGCCAAATGTTGTGGACTCAGAAACTGTAACTCCTGGAGCTGAAAGTGCCCCAAGTTCTAGCTCTCTACCCCATGGAGACTCCCCTGACAAGTGTGGACAATGCTGAAAATGAGGCTCAGAGTGCAGAGACTGTAACAGTTCCCCCTAGAAAGACTGGTCGAGCTGTAAAGCCTGTGGTGCACCTCAGTTATGATTCCCTTGGGAGGCCTGTGGATTTGCCTCTCAATGTTGTCCATAAAGGAGTGTATGTGTCCCCGAGCTCATTGCCCAAACTGGCGTCAGTGCTAACTCAAGTTACTTGTGTTGCCCTCTAAGTATGGTGCCCTTGCCCGTCCAGCCCCACGGTAACTGATAGGAAGGGCCCTCTCTTCAGGTTTCATGTACAAGAGGTAATAACTTGAGTTATGGTACAATGTGTATGTAATACTGTGTAAAGAGTGACGACTGCAATGTTTCAGAAATGTGTTCTTGGTAAAATGATATATTGACTGATGATTACATGTGCGAGCCTAATGCAAATGTATGTGGTTGCAGTTAAAACTTATGGGGCACTTGGCAGCGACGATCGGCTTTTCCCATCCAGGAAGGGTGTAACCCCCTGCAAATGGGGGTTCCTAAAAGACTTCCAGGAGCTTGCTTGAATGCTCCAAGCCTGAATGGTGTTTGGCATTTAAGCCATTTATCAGTGAGTGTTTTTAGAACCTCTGGTACTGTCTCTTTAAGAGCTGTCTGCTTGCAGACATAATTAGTTTGTATGGGGGACTGTGTGTTTTTGATTGAGTACCACTCAAGCTGCTGCCAATTCACTTCATTTTGCAGTCACTAGGAGTGCAAAGGGAACCTATCTGAAAGATGTAACTGTTTGCCAGAAATTATTTAGAGTAATAATGAATTACAGTTTGTCTAACCTGCTTTCTTTGCAGTCAGAACTGTGTCTGCTAGTTCCCCATTCTAGTTTTGAACTGCTGAACTGGACCAATCAGTGTGGGGTAAGCTAGCTCTAAAATGGTGCCTTGGACGAATCAGAACTTGGACTCATAATCTGAGCCAGCCACAAGAGGATTGTATGGGCAGTGACTCTGGGAGATGTATTTAGACTTCAGTGCCTTTTGGACCAACAGCAGCAGTCTATTGTGAGTGACAGCCAATCCAGTCAAGAACTGGGAGGAACTCAAAGGAAGTGCCGGTTTTGTCGGTTGGAGTTTCAGTTGAGCTTTGGCAGTGAAGAAGGAAGGAGCCCTGTGCTTTTCAGTGTGCAGTTTTAGTCAAAACGTGTAAGGCCCAGAGTTCCGGTCTGCAACTTGTGTAACAGCTTGTTAGGACTGAATCTGTCCTGTGAAAAGAATCAAAGGATCTCTGAAGAGTAGAAACCAGGCTCACCCTGTAGAAGACTGGAAGAATTGCTGAAAATTGCACTCGTCTGTCAGGAACTGAATCTGCTGTGTGTTCTCCCGGTATTGTGCAGTAATTGCGATCAGGATACAGATGCAGCCTGCCTGGTATAGTGCTTTCTTTTATATGGATGTGTGAAGAGGTTTGTGTACCTCAAGTGAGCCCTGCTGACATTGAAGGACCCTATCTTATTTGGAGGTCGTGAGTACTAATTCAGGGTTGCTCCTGTTGAATTGCCACATTAAATCCAAATGGAATTACTGTACTGCTGACTGTTTAATTCTCCTTTCTCTGTGTGAAAGGGCCCTACCAGCTGCCACGGTTTGGACTAGCCACTAGGGCTTGGGTACCCAGGGACAGTAACTGATAGGGATAGGCCTGTGCACAGAGCCATAGGTAGATTATTAGAGTGATAAGCTAATTAACCTGATTTCCTGTCCTTGTTATATCCCCTAAATAAATCAGAGCTGCTTGTTTCAGCAAAGTTATACTGCCTGAGGTATTTGTCTATGTTAAAGTACTGTACTGTGATTGTTGCACTGTATCTCATTTCACAGGAGGTCCCAGTGCGGAACCAGACCTGGGAGTAAGTGTATACTGTGAAGGTAATTCTGATATATTGTGTGGGCCACTAGTGGGAAGAAAGGGGTTGCAGTGTCCCAGAGGGCTGTGACCAAGTTAGTTTAACTATTGCAAACCCTGACCTCTGGGTGGAGGCACCGCCATTGGATCCAGGCCCCTCAACCTGTTAGTGGCAAATCAGGCAGGGGTAGTAGCCCCTGGGATAGCGCCATCTAGGGGTTACACAAGGCATTAATGCATGCCCCAGTTGCGTTGTGAGGCACGAGAGCGCAGCCCGAATGACTTCCAACCAACTGGAAAGTGCATCAATGCCCAGTATACCCATAGGCCTGGAGTGGGTTATTGCACTTATAAAATGACAATTTTCTGAGTGAAAAAAGTAATCCAAACTGTTTCAAATAGTTTAAAACTGTCTTTATTTTCACTGTGTCTATCCACCTTCAAAAGTAGTTCTCTTTAAAAAAAAAAAAAAAAAAATGTTTTCATTGGTTGGCAGTTGCGTGTGGGAGGGGTTTTGAAATGAAAGAACATGGCCGCATTTCTTGCTAAGCAGGAGGGTTTACTGCGAGGAATTGTCTTATCTGTTGTGAGTATTTTAAAACATCTGGTTGATCCTGCTTGTTTTTTTTAATTTTATTTTTTTGTCTGGTTGATCCTGTATGTGTGTATATTTTCACGAGGCTTTCAGTGAAACAAACTGACTGCACCTGCAGGAATTCCAGTGTCTCTTCCTAAATCAGTGTATGTTTATTAACTGTGCAGCGCTTCTCAAAACATCTGCTAATCAAAGTGAAACACAGGAGAGCCACAGGCGGGTAGGTAGGGGGAGGCATCCAGCGCCAGCCACAAGGTAAGGAGCACCAGTGTGTGCCCTAGGATCCTACTGTATAGCCCTTTCACAGTAACTGTGCCTACACTAGGGGATTAATGCAAGCCACGCAGACCCAGTCTACCAATGGGGTTGCACGTTTTATGCAACCCATTTTATATCACCAGATCTTGCATAGATGTTGGTGCTGATCATGGTACTGGGAAAGCACCCATCTCTGAGCACGGTACCGACAGATATGTCGGCTGGGTGCCCATCTCCAACTTCCGAGTCCACCACTGCGCCAGGGAGGGAGATGGTGCTGATCCTGATGTCAACACCGGTGTTAATGACAGGAGGCAGCCAGGTCTTGAGGATGTCGCTAACTCTGAGGTTGGCACTAGAGGTGGTTCCAGCTCAGAGCACGGTAACACCCCAGTTCTTAATTTCTCTCCAGAACTGTTTCTCAGTGTTGATCTAGGTGAGGAATAATGCCTTCCTGTGAGGCCTGTTCAGCTGTGGTCTCTACTCACCCATGGGGCTCCACCTATGGTCACCATTCTGTCAACTCCTCTGTCACAGATGTGCCAAGATTGGAAAACTGCTTGATCCTCCCCCTAGAGTGAGGATGTTGCCAAAGTTTTGTTGCCTAGGCTGAAGCCTAGAAGGCCAGGAGTCTCAGCCATAGCCAGCTCTTGAGGGGTCTTAACACTTTTTCGAGAGGTTGCCCGTATTCTTCACTCTCCCAGGTCCCTCAATGTGGGAACAACACTGTGTCTTGGTTGGTGCAATGAAGAAGTGGTACAGGGAGTCAGACAGGGCCCAATTCAGGGTCCATTCTCCAACAGAACTTGCCTAGGGCCTACGCCTCATTTCTACGGACATCCTCATCTGAAGGTAATGAATTCTTTCTCCTCCTGGCCTCTTTCACTGAATGTTTTTTTATCAGCGAGTTCACAACGGAGATGTTTCATGTGTTATACCTTCTTGCTTATACAATCTGGGATTCAGTCGCCCTGACATTGGACTCCAAGGAGTTCCCAATATGGACATAACTGTCATTCCTGTGTCACCCACAGCCATGGAGGAGGCATTCAGAACCTTTTGGAGGTGTCCCTGCTTTACCTCGCCTGTCCCCAGGGACATCCATGTGTGGTATTACGCACTCAGTGGGGCTGCAGGAGACATTCCTAAACCTATATCAGGACTTCAGATGCTGCAGACTCAGACTGTGCCACAGCTGCCTCAGCACGACTGACCCCCCCGGCATAGACTCTGCAGAGTCCCTGCGCCTTGGGGAGGAAGGTTTTTACCTTGGCGCACCCTCTAATATTCATTGCCACATATCAGGCTCACATGGTAGCTTACAATCGCTGTCTGTGGTTGCAGCTCCATGGGTTGTTGGCTAATAAGCCACAGAGTGAGTTAGCTAGACAGGCCATGGATCTTTCTACGTGAAGCCAAGAAGTTAGAAGACAAATCCCAATATGGTTTTCGAAAAAAACGATCCTGTTTAACATGTAACATGGTTTTTATGAACATATAAGTAAATGTTTAGAAGATAATAAAGCTATAGATGTAATTTATCTTGACCTATGTAAAGCATTTGATAAAGTGCCACACGGACTACTAATAGATAAAATGGACAAACTTGGTATTGACAATCGGATTACAAATTGGGTAACTGATTGGCTAAAAAATCGTATTCAGTGTGTTCGTATAAAAGGTCATGTATCAGGCATGAGATTGGTGACGAGTGGGGTGCCTCAGGTATCGGTCTTGGGACCGATTCTGTTTAACATATTTATGTCAGATATGACATCAAATTTAAACAGTTTAGCCATGAAATTTGCTGATGACACTAAACTAACAGCCCAGGTAGATACTAAGGAAGATTACCAAGAACTCGTAAATGACTTAAAAAAAATAGAATTATGGTCTGTAAAAAAAACAAATGACATTCAGCAATGAGAAATGCGTTGTTATGCATTTCGGAAAAAATAACTTGCATCATGGTTACACATTAAAAGGACAAATAAAACCTGTAAATCAACAAAATGACTTAGGTATTATAATAGACTCGGATCTAACATTTCATGCACATTACAATAACATCATTAATAAAACAAACAGGCTAATAGGAGGCATAAAAAGAAACTTTACGTCCAGAAATAGAAAATGCATTATTCCACTCTATAGGGCCTATGTGAGGCCTCATTTGGATCACTGCTCCCCCTTGTGGAATCCATACCTGAGAAGGGATGTAAATAGAATGGAGGGGGTGCAGCGGAGGGTTACCAAAATGGTGTTAGACATATCGACCATGAGCTTTGATCAAAGATTGGACGAATTAAAGATGTACTCCCTGGAGCAGAGAAGAATAAGAGGAGATGTACTTTTTATGCATAAATTATGTGGGGAGGAAGATTTACTAACACTATTAAATCTATCTTATAATAAACATAATTGTAATTTAAAAGCCTCAGATATCAATTATCTCTAACATACCCAAAAATAATAAAAGGAGATCCTTTTTTACCCAGAGAATAATAACTTTGTGGAACTCATTACCTAATTCCTTGTTTGATAATAGAGATCACAAAATCTTTAAGCATAAACTCGATTCAATCCTGTTAAAATAAACATGGAAATTACCAGCTTGGCTGGAGACATACCAAAATGGGCCTCGGCTTTCTGTATGTGTATACCTCCTAGTATAACTAGTAAGTTGCACAACACCAGTCAAGGGCATCTTATGGCACCAACGAGGTGCCTTCTTGGCCTGTAGGAACTGTAGTCTGTCTTAGACAGTCAGCATGACTTTGCTGGCAGTATTGGCCTGTTGTAAAGTGCTGAGCTTTCACTTCCAGGGGGCTCATTTCTTCTCCTCTTGAGTCTGGTGGCAACTATTGGGGAAACTTCCTTGTGCCACAACCTGATCAGTTGCAAGTTTTGCCTGACCTGCAGAAACTCTTCTCTAATGTGTTTTCCCCAACTCAAACGACTGAGGGTACACTGTACCTTCAGGGTAAGCCAGCTCCTCCCTCTTAAGGTGGAAAGCTTTGTACTCTGACCTATAAGCGTGACTCACTGGGCAAGATTGATTCTGGGAAGAGAAGAAAGTTGCATACTTAGTAAAGCAGGGCCTTTGGGCAGCTCACCCTGACAGTGATGATGCATGGTAACTATGAGTTCTGTCACTCACCTCCATTTCTTCTCTCTTGCCTCTCCCTTATAGGGATTTAGGCTTCTGAAACACAAGTAAACCAAAAAAAAAAAAGAAAACTACAAAAAGCAAAAAAAAAAAGCTTTTTTCCTCTTTTTATGCCCAGAGTGCATCTAAAGTACCTTTGGTACATCCCTGTCAGTTGCTATATCAGCTGCCTCTTCCCTGTGCTCTCTTAACCCTGCAGCTGCCCATTATTTTGCTTCTTTACCTCTCTTCCCCTCTTTCCTCTTGTCCCTTGCCTGTCTTTTTTTTTCACTCTCCTCTCTAACTCCTCACCCTCAAGCCTGCTGTCAGTCCTTCTCTCCAGCTCCTAATTGACACTTCTAATTTATCTACTGGTTGCTTAGTCTCTGTGTGCCTGCATTACTGCATAATGCACTTAACTGCATCGTTCTGTTTATCTTGATTATGCATTCTGATATTCTGTCTGTGCCAATTGTACTCAATTTGTTTTTATGCCTCAGTGTTACTTGTTATGTATGAGATGTTTGTTATTTTCTTTACCTGCTAAGTTGCAGTCCCGATTATTTTTCTGTAACTCCCATTCCCCTTCCCCTCCAGGACGCGTCTGGAAATGAGTTGCTACCAGCTTAGTATGTATTTCCCGGTGAAACATTCTATGGCTACTTGTACTTTACTTACGTACATGCCACGTGTCAGGCCACCTGATAAACCAAAAATGCCAGCAGTACTTCCAGATGATGGACCTTATAGACAGCAACTGTGATCAAACAGAGAGTGCAGAGCAGAGACTAGTCACAGAGGGTAGTGGAGACCCAAGGCCAAGCACCAAGCAGACAGCTTCCCAGTCAGAGGAAATTGGAGTCAGAGGCCAGGGTGGAAAGACACATATGTGAGAACAGATGTCAAGCAGAGCAAGAGAACCAGAACAACTAGGAACCAGTTAAGACAAACAGCAAACTTTATGTCTCTTGATTGGAGCAAGAACTCTTCAAGAGATATAACAGATGAGGTAGCAATGATAGAGACGTGAAAGGAAATGTAAAATAATTGTACTGTACTGCAACTAATTTAAAGCTATCACACTAAGTAAAATTACACTAAAACAGCTACTACTAGTAATTAGGTTCACCACAACATTACCCAGATAGACCATCTTAGGGTAGCTGGTTCATTCCACTGGGGTGTCAAACAGACGAGGCATACTGATGAGTCCTGGTAGGATGAAATATGTGTCTGTCTTCTGTTGGCACCCTTTGCAAACTGTGTGAGAGGCCTTTCCGCAACATGCATTTCTGCTTAAAGTTGAACCAGCATAATATTCTGTGGTGATTTGCAGATGCAGCCCATGATGCTTTGCATTGTGGGGGCATGTGTGATTTTGTAGTTCTTACTACTAGTAAAGCTACTTAGTATAGCAATATAGATCCTAAAAACAAGCAGATAAAATCAGTCAAATGGAAAAAAACTAAATATTTGCCAGAGCTGAATCTGAGCAGCAGTCTTGCCAATCACAATTTTATTTGTTCAGTTACAACTTTTTGTTAGGCATGTAGCACATACATTGAAGTGATCATCTCAAAATACACTCTTTCTCTGTTATTATGTTCCAGTTGTAGTGCTTCCTCTTTTATCTGCCAGCCTCCATACATCCTAAATTTTGGCATATAAAAGGGTGGCAGATAATAGAGGGTATCAGTTAAAGGGGGAGATAACTTTTGTGGAAAACAGGACAGGAGCTCATGCTAATGGTAAGAGAGGGTGGTGGATGGGGGGGCAGACAAAAGGAGGGATCACTGTAGTTACATACATGGTTCAAAGTACCATCCTAACTATGCAACTAGGACAGGTGTTACACTGGATCCTGTCTACTACCTTTACCCCTACTACAACGTTTTATACACAGTACAAATTGTCAGGATTCCCAGGAATTAATGGTATAGCTAGGCACTGAAAGTGTACCCATTATATCCATTCATGTGCTCTAATGAACAGGACTGAGTTATGATTCATGTTGGGCAGATTTCTGTAAAGCATCCCAATTCTACTCAATGCACCAGAGATGGTGCATGTTAACTTGAGACCATTTCTCAAATGGAGCCAGTTTCTTTAAGGCCCCTGACCACTTCCAATTGGATGGGGTATCTGTTGTTCTCCTGTTGAGCAGCAACTGCCTTTTTTGCCTTGATAGCAGCTGGGATGAACCAGAACACACGTCTGTGGAATGGGACAGTTGTTTTCAGATCTGTACATATCCATAGTTTCAGGTCCATAGAGAGGCTGCACTCTAGTGCCTTCTCATAGTGTCTGCATAAGGCAGGCCAGTATCCTTGTATCCCTGGACATTTCCAGATGATATGGGCCTGGGTACACACCTTGATAAGGCATCTTCAGCAGGCATCACTGTGGAATAGCCCTATTTTTTTAAGGACTACAGGGAGTCCTCTACCAATTTGTGTGTGTTTTTTAAACAATAAGGCATGACCAGGGGTTAGATTAACAATCTGTTAATCACCCCCTAGGGGTGTAATGTGGCATGAGGTGCAGCCGAGTGCCATACTGCCCCTAGGGGGTGATTAACTGACTGTTAATCTAACTCCTGGGAGTGCCTTATTGCTATTATAAAAAATTGTTACAAAAGAAGAGGGTTAAAAGAATACTTTTTGAATGTTTTCCTCATTTAGAGGGAGATTTTTAATAAAACAGTTCTTCCACCAGCAGTTGAAGAGTGCTGGTTCAGAATCAGAATGCATCATTCCAGTCATTCAGCAGTACTAGAGGATGGAATGCTGACAGGAAGAATCCATGTGCCATTGTGATCAGGCTGTACATGACAGTATAACATGAATTAATGTAAGGCTGTTGGAATCCTGACAGCCAATCAGATTGCAGCATTTCTGAGAACCTTTTTATAATTTTTGTTAGTAAGTATGTATTTTTGCCATCTGAAGGCAACGTGCATTTTGTATGTATATGTGCCCCAATCCTTCTGGGAGATTGAGATGCCCAAGTCTCTTTCCCATGTGTTTTTTTTGGGTTGTTTGAGCTTTATTATCATTGGTTCTAGGATAGTTGCATTTAATTGGAAAGATGGGCAAAGTATTTGAGTGTTAGCAGGCTAACCATATTTATTCGAATAGTTTCTTCGTCACCTGAATATGTACAAAATATTTTCCTTAAATGTGTGTGTAAGGGGGAAGAGGTTGGGTGAAAATAAATACTTTCAAAACAAAGTTTTCTTAATTTGGGAAGAAGCAAAGAACATATTTGTTTAACTTTCCTGATGTATAATTTTTTTTTCGTCTGCTAACTACTAGAAAGACTGACATGGAGGATCAAATGATCATTCAGCTGGATGCTTATGGCACAAAATTAAAATGCAGATGTTTTAGAATAATATGGAAGGATTGTGTTTTCGCTGTTGATGACTGACATTTCTGCTTGCACAGCTACACACCGTTTGCAAATGGACCCGACGACACACCAGAAGAAATCCTGTTACGAATAGGTAGTGGAAAATTCTCCTTAAGTGGTGGCAACTGGGACACAGTTTCAGATGAATCAAAGGTGGGTTTGTGCATGTTCAAATATACATTCCAGAAGTATAAATGTATAGAAGGATACTGACAGTAAACGTGTCAGGTATGTCTAATTCTGAACCATCCTTGGATGCCCTTAATGCATTTCTAGCTTTTTTATTGGGGACTTCTACCATAAAGGATATATGAAAAACTGCTAATACTGTACTGTATATCACCTAATACTGTATGGATCAGTGTTACAGTGTATGGTAGAATGTGATTGCTGACAGAATTCAGTTAGTGGAATCATCTTGTTCTGCTGCACTTGCTACATCATGGTGGTGGTGTGCTGTACTAGTAGCTATGTCACTAGTGCAGCACAGAAACATAGAACGTCTTTGTGCATCTGTGGTACTGACCCGACCAAACCTTAGGAAGCAGCCGTGGTGGTGAGAGCTGGCCCTGGAAAAGAGTGCTCACAGAAAAAAAATGGCGTAGTAAGGACACAGTTTTATTGTAAATGGTGCCCATACATTATAAAAAGATTGTGTATGAGCTAAAGGTTCTGTTTCAGTCTTGAGGTTTCCATGGTAATGTGACCTTTCAAGCTGCATTCCCAAGGTCTCTTGTTACCACGGAAACCTTTTGATTAAAGATCATCTTGTTGTGTATGATAGCTCATACACAATCCTCTATGTAGTGTATGGAATGTTGTTTTGCGTGGAAATGCATGCCTACAATAGGGTTGTTGTGATGTCACTACTGCAGCACAACTTAGAATGCAGCCAAACAGCTGCTTTCCTCTAGCCATTAGAGCTGAAAGCTGTTTTTTTTTTTAAAACCTGATCTTACAGAAACCGCTGCAGTCATTGGCTGTACATTGAATCAGTAATTGGAGCCCACGACCAACACTCAAGTGCCTCCCCACAATCACCAGATCCCTGAAAGGAAACTGTGTCTCAAATTGGAATGGGTGCCCTTACACTATAAAAGATAATGTATGGGCATCCGTACACAGACAAGCCTGTGTCTCCATCTTGAGTTTTCTATGGGAATCGGAACCTCTCGAACCTCGCATTTGAGGTTTCTGGTTGCCATAGACACCTCTCTGTGCAGACACAGGCTTGCTGTGTATGGCTACCCGTACATTATCCTTTGTTTTGTATGGAAATCTGCACACTTACAGATGCTGTTGTACCACAGTAGTGATGTCAGAATACTATTTACCACAGTAGCTATGACACTACTGTGATACAGCAACAAAGAATTCCATGTCTATTACGATTCCTCATGCTTACCTACATGGCAGTCACTTATAACAAAGTTATCAGTGAGACTGTGAGCACCCTGTGTGAACTGTTCCTTAAATGATGAAGTACTAGAAATGTTGACAGCTCATGTACATATAAACATATGAACCCACAAAGAAGCCAGCAGAAGAAGGCCATTTGGTCTATCAAGTCTGCTCATGTTGCAGGGTTCACAGCTTGAGCTACTGTCCCTGCCCCTCTCCCCACTCCTCCCATCCTCCCTACCCATGACCCTTACCCTCCCCCTATACCTGTCCCAGCCTCTCTTAAAGCTGCCCACTGTCTTCAACGAGATTACCTCTTCTGGCAGCACATTCCAAGTGTCCACCACCCTCTCTGTGAAGAAGTACTTCCTGACCTCCCTCCTAAACCTCCCAACCTCTAGCTTAAGACTGTGCCCCCTCGTGTTATGGTTGCCACTCAGCTTAAATAGACTCTCCTTATCAACCTTATTTATCCCTTTCAAGTACTTAAAGGCCCCAATCATGTCCCCTCTCTTTCTCTTGTCTTCCCGGGAGTACATGATCAGTGCCCTCAACCTCTCCTCGTATGCCTTACACTGCTGACCAGCTATCATCTTTGTAACCCTCCTCGGGACCTTCTCCAGCAGGTTAATGTCGTTTTTGAGGTGTGGGCACCAATACTGAACTTCATACTCTAGATGCGGCCTTACCAGTGACCTGTACAAGGGCAGTATAACCTCCTCTCTCCTACTACTGATCCCCCTAGACATGCATCCCAGCATCTTGTTTGCCTTTGCTGCTGCTTTCTTGCACTGCGTGGAGTGCTTCAGGTCACTAGTGATCATCACTCCCGGGTCCTTCTCCTCCTATGATGCAGATACTCGGACTCCACCTAGGTAGTACTCTGTCCTAGGATTCTTGGCTGCAGTATGCATAACTTTGCATTTCTTGGCATTGAAGCCAAGCTGCCAGAACCTGGACCCCCTCCCTAGCTTTTCCAGATCTTTCTGTAGGTCCTGTATCCCTTTAGCTGTGTCCAGTCTCCCACAGAGCTTGGTGTCATCCGAGAATAGGCCCTTAATGCCATCTCTAATGTCATTGATGAAGACATTGAACAACACCGGCCCCAGCACCAAGCCCTGTGTAACCCCACTTGTTACCATCTTGTGCCAGATAACTCTCCCCCCACAACCACCCTCTTGGTTCTGTCCTTCAGCCAGTTTTCCACCAATATGGCCATCTTTTCTCCAACCCCAAGATCCACCAACTTCCTGATTAACCTTTTGTGGGGCGTAGAGTCAAAGGCCTTTTTATTTATTTATTTATTGAGTTTTCGGATATACCTTTGAGTCAGAGACTCATTTACAAAGGTTCCACATCACACAGAATAACAAAAGAACAGACATTAGAAGGTAGTACAACAAGCAGTAGAGTCCAGCATATTTACAAAGAGCAGTGTAGGCTAACAAGTGGCTAATATGTTAATTTGTACAAGTCTGTAGCAGTACACTTGTAAACAAGATATAGCAGAGTATCAGCTTAAATAAGGGTCTGGGGAAAGCAGGCTGGAGGCCGTAGTCGGGGGAGAGAAGAGAAAAACAAAAGGAAGGGTACAGCAGGATCAGCGACAGTCACAGGTATTAGAGGACTTAAGGTGGGCCCTAAGTTGGGTTTTGAAGTGGCCGATTCTGTTTTCATTCACAAGTGACTTGGGCAGGTTGTTCATCCAGGAAGGGGCCCTGTAGCTGAAAGACCTTTGGAACTGGGAGGTTCGACAGTGGGGAACCGAGAGGGGATGTTTATCAGAGATACAGGTATGCTTAAGTACCGGGGCAGGGTGGACTATGGCGGTGAGCCCGGGGGAGGGGGATTGAGGCCGAGGATAGTCATTTTTGCCATGAGACGAGTGTGAAACCTGATTCTGTTGTCAAGATTTAGCCAGTTGGTGTCATTATAGAGTGAGCAAGTATGGGTTAGACGGTCACATCCCAATATGAGATAGCAGGCTTTATTCAGGGAGAGACGGAGTCTATCAAGGGCAAGTTGTTTGCTGCACTGTAGATTAGTAGACAGTAGTCGAGAAGGGAGAGGTCCGAGGAGGAGACAGCAAGCCTAGCAAGCATCAGGAGTAAGGCAATGTTTGAAGCGATACAATAACCCAAGCCGAACATTGAGGGCAGTAGACAGGAGATGGATATGTTGGTGGAAATTTAAGGGCTGAGTCTAGAGTGATCCCAAGGTATTTAAAGGAGTCTATTTGCTCCAAAGGGATAAAATTAGTAGTTAGTACTTGGCAGCAGAGCTCTTTCCAGGAGTGCAGAAGGTGAGAGAACAGCATGACTTTGGTCTTCTTATAGTTGAGAATGAGGCATTGAGAGGAGAACCAAATTTCAGCACAATTAAAGGAGGATTGCAGGGCCTGGTGGCAATGGCGGAACTAGAGAGGGGACTGGGGGGGGCAGTTGCCCCTCCTGGCTGCCCCAGTGCGAGTAGTGGTGCCCCTCCACCATCTTTATTCACTGCGTAGTGCCAATTGTGGAGCCCTTGGTTGACTGAATGCCCCCCCCCCGGCTCCCAAACCTGGCTGCGCCACTGCCTGGTGGAGTACAAAGGGGTCAGAGTTGGAGGAATATAGGACAGCATCATCTGCATATAGTAGTGGATTGCCAGGAGAGGATTTGGGGAGGGAGGTAAGGAAGAGGCCAAAGAGTAGCGATCCTAGTATGGACCCCTGTGGAACACCTGAGAGGAGAGGCATTCTAGAGGATAGGGTGTTACCAATTTTGGCCTGCTGGCACCGGTTCGAGAGGTAATCGGAGAACCAGCCAAGGGCATCCTGAGAGAGACCAGTGTTGGTGAGTGCAGTAAGTAAGAGAGAGTGGTGGACGGTGTCAAATGCTTTAGTAAGATCAATGAAGACAGCCCCAGATATATCGTCTCTGTCCAAGGCAGCGTGGATGTGTGGTGTTAGCTCCAGAAGGACAGTAGTAGTACTGTGACCTTTCCGAAAGCCGTGCTGTTGTTTGCAGAGTAGGTTGTATTTGTTAAGACGGTCAGTGAGCTGATCTGAGACAATCCACTCCAGGGCCTTGGACGGGGGAGGGAGAATGGAGATGGGGCAGTAGATCTTATCTGTGTCAGTCTTCACCATTCATCACCTTTGGGTACTTGGCCAGAGGTCATGACCCTTGGAGCTTTTTTTTTTTTTTTTTTTTTGGATGGGCAGTCGGCATCATCAGCACCGCCCTCGAAACCCAGCACTTGCATAGCTTTTGTGAGTTGGCCAAAGTAGGTGTTGTCGACTCTGCCCACCCTGATTCTTAAATCTCCTGCCGTTGGGGTCACCTCATGGGAAGCTGTGTGAGAGAAAACTCTTCTGAGAGGCCTACTTTTTGAAGCCTTCATGTGTCACAGTTTGTCGACTCCAATTCATTGACTCCGTGTCGAAGTACTGTCGGGTCCGAATTATCCTGCCGGTTCTGTTCTCCCTACTTGACGTCGCCTGGTAAGACTGTTCCTTATTTTATTTTGCGACGTCGAGCCTTATTTGGTGTTCTTTTTCCGTAGGTGATGTCTCTGTCAGGAAGCAAGAAAACTTTGAAGATGGGACGGCCCCCCATGCGTCGGTGCCTGTGCGGCCGGAAGTACTCCGTCACTGACCAGCATGACCGTTGCCTCGCCTGTCTTGGCCCGCTACACGACCTGGATTTGTGTGATGCCTGCTTCTCCATGGACCGCCGTGTCATTGAGCAACATGCGTGGAAAGTGGGACGAGCTCCGCCGAATTTCAGGGGATGGGTGCGCACTCATCGGGCTAAGCCGCATTCTCTCGGCCTTTCCTCTGGGTCCCCCCCAGTTTTGTACAGACCGAGGAGGAGGGGGCCTCTGCCTGTTGTAGCCTAGCTATGGTAGAGGCCCCTTCCGCAGTGCAGGAGGCCCAGTCTGTTCCTCCAGGGGGGAACAGGTGGGAGGCACTGCTTTGGCAATTGCCCCTTCAGGGGTGAAGGCTCCCTCGGTGTCGTACCCACGGCTCGGAATGCCTGGGTCGGCGGCATCCTTGACACCATCTGTCAGTGCCGCCTTGGGCCTCGGCAACACCGTGGGCCCTGATGGCACTGTCATAGGTGCTGGTCCATCACTTGGTGCCGTTACTGCTGTCGGCACCATTTGCAACGCCAATGGTGCTAGCGGTGCCATGGGAGGCTCTTAGGCACCATCCGTGACTGTCTCTCACCCTGGCACCGTCCGCGGCGCTGTGGTTGAGCATGGCGCCATGTCCAGTTCTGGAGCTGCTCACAGCTCTGAGCAGGGACATGGCGCTGTGGGGATTTCGGAGCTCAGGGCCATCTCTGTCCTCGGCGTCGCTCATGGTGCTGTGGGGCCGGTCGGCGCTGTGGGGGTCTCCAACCTCGGCGCAGAGAGCGTGGTCAGAGCCATCGTCAGTGCCGTCTCTGGTCTCGGCACCGTTTGTGGCGCCATAGGCTGAGATGGCGCCATGAAAGGCTGTGGCTCTGGGGCTGCTGCCATTGTTGGAGCTGTGTCTTCTTCTAGTACCATTCGTGGTGTGGCTGGGGACGTCGGCACTGACTCTGGTGCAATCTCTGGTTCTGGTGCCCTTTTCAGTCGGGATGGTGGTGGGCGACCACGCTCTGTTTGGCACAGAACTTCAATCTCCACCTCTTCGAAGGAGGAATTGGACTCTGAGTCAGACAGACAGTCTGACTCTTTGGAGTTGGCTGCTCACATGGACACCTTGGTAGTGTCCTCGACAGGCCGGGGCCAGCCCCCCTTTGAGGAGCGGATAGTGATTCCCAGGGCCAGGGTCTGGGGTGCTGACCAACAGACAGTGATGCAGGCCACCACTGCTCTGCAGCCTGGTCTTGGAGGGTTCTTTGTCCCCTCAGTGGTGGTACCCCCTCATGTGGTGTGCCTGGATCGTCCAACTTTAGGGCCGATCGGAGCACCCATGGGAGGGGAGGGTACTGCTCCCTGGATAGCTCCTTCGGGGGCTTACCACGGCTGCCAGCTGCCTAGGCTGGCTCTCTCTCCAGGAGGAGGGCACTCTTGGATTCCGAGGGGTCGAGGGGTATAGGGTCCATGCGGCGGCCTTTTTCCAGGGCCCGCCCCAGCTCTGGAGAAGCTGTAGCGCAGATCTCCGTCCTTCCCTTTCAGTTTCCTTGAGAGGGCCCCATTCTTTGGAGGTAGGGGACCATCCTTTTGGACTGTCATGGCCCCGGTCATCTCACAGGGGGGATTCTTCAGGGTGCAGCCTAGGCAGTTCCAGTTTGGTTGATCAGCTGTCGGCTGTGGAGTTTTCCAGAGCTCCTTCTTACCTCAGGACTCCTGGTATGCTCCCTAGCCCGGGCGGAGGTCAGCTGATTGCTGTTGTCGGCTCTGTCCCCATTCTTCTGCCACATTCTCCTGCGCTCCAAGGTATTCTTGGTCCTAGCGGTCCTCTCTCCTGGGAGCAATTCAGAGCGGTGGCTGCTCAATTTCCCTCTTATGTTAGGGCTATGGACAGATAGGTTTTTCAGCCTCCCTCTGAGCAGCCAGCTTCTGAACCCTTGAGGTCCTCTAACTCCTCATCCCCCTCTTCTGGGGGAGAGGAACCATCTGTCCACATCTCTCCAGCTGCTGATCTCGCAGAGTATCAGCGATTCCTCGTGAGGATGTTGGAGGACCTGCACATCACCCCTCCCACTCAACACAATCCAGAGCACTCGACTCGCACCTTCCTAGGCAATTTCAGTGCGGACACCCTTGTGGTGCCCCCCTGGCCTGCTCCCTTTCGGGAGGCATTGTTGCGTTCCTGGCAGAGGCCCTTTTCTGGAGTCCCAGCCCCTAGGGATCTCTGCCAGGTATTGTGGCCCCCCCAAAGTCTCTAGGTTCCATGTCTCATCCTGGCTGAGGATTGACGCATTTGGATACTCCCGATGGGATTCATGCCCTGCACCGTGACCGGCCCTCAGATCAAGATTCCTTGCATTTTGACTTCTAGGGGAGGAGGACATTCTACTCGGCACAGCTGCTGCTTTCTGTTGCAGCACATCAGGCCCACTATGCATCCTATGACAGGTTCTTGTGGTCCAGGCTAGGTCAACTCCTAGCTTCGATGCCTAACACGGAGCAAACCAGACAAGCCATTGCACTCTCTGCACGTGGCCTGGAGCTAGCAAGATGCCAAGAAAGGGCATCGTATGATGCCAGTGAGGTAGCTACCAGGTTCATAGGGACAGCGATCTGCACTAGGCGGATGGCATGGCTGCGTCTCTCCCAGTTGTCACCCTTGGTCCGGCGTAGGGTGATAAACTCCACTCACCAGAGAACCTATCTTTTCTCCCGTAAGGTGAGACGGTGTCTGTCGGTTCAACTTCCTACCCCCTCCAGGGGGGTCCCCATCTCACTATCCCCACTCTCAGGATCTCCAGGCCCATGAAGGTTCTCCCTCTTGGTGTGTCACCATTCGGTGGAGCTCGACACTCATAAAAAGTGATGAATGGTGAAGATTGACACAGATAAAATATGCAAATTACGTACCTACCATAATTCTGATCTTTCTGTGCATTATTACCATTCATCACAGTCCCGCCCTCCATGCCCCTGGGGCCCTTGTCTCTGGGTCCCCCTCCCTCTCTTTGCCCATCCTCGCCCCCCTCCTTTCTATTAGTCAGGAGTGGGGTAAACTGGGACACATAGAGGGATGCTTTTCTTTAGGGGCAGAGTGATCGGGATGGGGGACACTCCTTCTTCAGTGCTTTGGCTCCACCCCTGTGGGGTGAGGGTTGGCAGTTGCCCTCCTTTCTTTCCTTCTCCCCGTCTCCCTGTTAGTCCTTTGATTTCCTTGTCCTTTGGACATAACTTCAATTAATATAAGAAACTAGGTTTCTTACACTAAAATCTCCTTTTGAGAGGGGGGAGATATAATAGCCGATTCTGCTTGTGGGAGTTATTGCCAGTGGTTCTATGCCTTGAATTCTGGCAGTTATCCTTTTGGCTACTCCTTCACAGTTCCTATACAAACTGGAGACAGGTCAAGGTTACAGGGTATGTGTCTCCTGTTTTTATCCCCTCTCACTCTTATCTTTAGTTCTAACAATCCTTTACCCACCCTCCCTCCTCCTTTTCTACTTCCAGAGATTGGGGCCCCTACCCAATCCCCTTAGTCTTTAAACTTGTTCTGTCCTCTCAGTTGTTTATTTCTCCTTTTAGTTTATATATCTTTTCCTTTGTCTGTCCCTTGGACTTCCTTGTCCCACCCTCCAACCCTTTTCTCACCTCTGGCGACTCAGAACTGGCGGGAGAGCTGAGTCGACAACACCTAATGACCAACCCACGAGCGCCACACAGTGTGTCAGCCTCGAGGGTGGCACCGATGGTGCGTCGACTCTGCCCATACAAAAAAAAAGCTCCCGCGGGGTCATGACCTCCGGCCAAGTACCCAAAGGTGATGAATGCTGAAGATGCACAGAAAGATCAGAATTACGACAGGTACGTAATTTCCATTTGTTGGTGATGATACGGTCCCCACTTTTGAAAACAGGGGTGATAGTAGAAGATTTCCACCTAGAGAATTTTCCTAGACATAAAGAGCGGTTTAGAATATGGTTGGGGGGTTTCAATACCTCAGGAAGGGTGAGCGGAGAAGTTTCACGTCAAGTGTGTCACTACTGTAGCAGGAGTGGCTTAGAGCTTTTTTAAGATATGGCTCAGCTGACTTAAGCAAAATGCAACGCAGGCGAAAGGGGGGGCATCAGTGGGTGGAGAGGAGAAGCTGGCAGGGGGTGGGTCAAAGAAATTGGGTGGGAGAATGTGGCAGAGATTTGTGAAGGTGTTATTGAAGGCTGTGGCTATACTGGAAGGATCTGAGGATAGGCAGCCGTCTATCATTATCTGATCAGGTACAGGGTTAGGGACTTTGCCACAGACATCCTTAATGTTGTTCCAGAATTTGCATCCAGAGCCCCAGATAGATGTTTAGGAGGATTTATAATACTCAGTTTTTGCCTTTGCAGGACCCACGTGCATTTGTTCATGGCCTCTCTGTACTTTTGCCTGTCAGAGAGGAGGCCAGATTCATTAGAGAGATGCCATAATGAATCTCTGGACCTTAGCAGGGACAGGAGGTGATCAGTGATCCAGGGCACCGGATTGCCTTTGACCACCCTTTTAGTAAATGGGGCAAACATGTCGCATATGGTGTTGAAGGAGAGGATAAAGAGGTCTAGGTCTCTATCAGGGTCAGTGGTGTTCGTTATAAAGGACCAGTCTATAGTGTAGAGATGCGAGTTAAGATGAGCAAGTCTGCCAGGGCCAAGTTTGCGTTGTAAGATTATTTTGGGAGGAGATTTGGGAGCCTTGCCTGACCAATTGCGGAGTACAGGGGAGTGGTCACTAATGGCGTGTGGGAGAAGTAGTGCACTTTTGATTTTGTGGGGGCGATTGCTGAAATCAAGATAGAGGATGCCTACCACTTGGCCCCTGTCTGCTGTCTTAGTGACACAGTCAAACAAGTCAATCAGTTTTGTTTGACACGTTCCCCCCCTCCAATGAATCCATGCCGCTTCGCATCCTGGAGACCATGCTCCTCTAGCTATTCCACCAACCTTTCCATTACTTAAATTACATTAAATGTTTTTAATCATAGCCTGCTGTTTGTTCCATTTTATGTTTATTTGACCAGAGTTCAATAGAGAGTTAGGAGGAAGGTAAATTAATTAAAACAGACATATACTATAAAAAACAATTTTATGGGCAACCATAGACAACAAGGCTGGTGTTTCCATCTCAGGATGAGATGATATCATAAGGAACTCTTGAGGTCTATGATGTCATTGAACTCCTTTATGGAACATGGCCTTGTTGTATATGGCTGCCCTTTGCTTAGTCTCTATATGCTGGAGTTCCCTACTGAGTGCAGCACATAGTAAAACTTCGCCTTGTATCCCCTTTTTAGGGGACATATTCTCTGGTTGGTCATCCTAGCGGCTGCTTCAAACATTACATTAGCAGGATGAAGATGTTCCTCAGTCATCTCCTGGCTCAGAAGGGCTAGTTGTATTAAAAATAATTGGGGGCAAACATTGATAAATACCTTTAAACTACAGTGAGGCATTGATAGTGTTTTAACCACAGAGGGAACAATTTGAAAAGGCTGGACGCAGACTTAAATGCAGGCTGCACCTGCGTCCACCCAATTGTGTCAAAGCAGCCTTGCTGCTGTTGTCAAAAGATATGTCTGTTTATAACTGGAAGATATGATTTGTGGTATAGCATAGATGTAAACAAAGAAACTTGGGGAGGGGGGTGATCATCTCTGATGACCTCAAGGTTGGGAAGCAGTGTGACAAGGTAGCAGAAAACGCTAGCAGAATGATGTGATACATACAGTAGGCAGGGGAATCAACAGCAGAAAAAGAGAAGTAAGAATTCCACTGTACAGGACTTTGGTAAGGCCACATCTTGAGTACTGTGTCTAGTTCTGGAGGCCCCACCTATGTAAGGATGCTGATAGGGTGGAGGCAGTTCAGATGAGGGTGACCAGACTAGTGCAGGGACTACATCACAAGCCCTACGAAGCTAGACTGAAGGAACTGAATGAATATGTAGTCCCTACAGGAGAAGAGGGAGAGGGGGGATATGACTGAAACATTTAAGTACCTCACAGGGAATAATAAGGTACAGGAGAATAACATTTTTCAGAAAAAAAAGTTGCTCAAGGACAAGGGGTCACAAGATGAAATTGGCAGGAGGGAGATTCAGGGGAAATGTGAGAAAGTACTCCTTCACGGAGAGGATGGTGGACAAGTGGAACAGCCTGCTAGTGGAGTTGGTGGGGGCAGAAACAATAAATGGATTTAAAAAATGCTTGGTATAAGCATAAATGACTACTGGTAATTGGAGGAGGGCGACAACCTAATACTGGCAGAGCATAAAAGAGCACAGTTATTGAAGGTATTGGGGCAGACTAGGTGGGGGACAACCTAATACTGGCAGAGCATAAAAGAGCACAGTTATTGAAGGTACTGGGGCAGACTAGGTGGGCCAAAGGCCCTTATCTGCCAACAAATTTCTATCTATCTGTGTTTCTGTCTGTGTTTTCTACTTCCACAGTTGCACATCTTTTTCTTTTTTCTTTCCTTGAACATGAAATTCAGACGTTGTTATTAGACCCTCTGATATATGGGCTAACGGTTTAAGTGCATTCCCAGTTTGAAAACAGAAGCAGACTCATCTAGGACAGATCCTTTGAAAATTCCCCTAAATATTTCTTAACAAGGTTCAGGTTTTTTTTGTTTGTTTGTAGTTTCTTTTTTTAAATAAATTTTAATCTGATAATACAACAGCATGCCACTGGCATTGTCAAAGAGAATTTATCAAGATTCGCTCCCTTGAGAGACGAGACACAGTGGTCCCTCCAGGAGTTATTTAGATCCCCCAGCACACAAAATGTTTTTTTGATGGCCTTAAAATATTCTTTAAATAAAAATTACAGCCTGATGATGGGAATGGTTTCTGAGTCACCAACTAGAAGGGCTCCCTCTTTCCCAGCCCTTGTATTTTCATAAAGGAAGCATGAGCTACAGCGATGGGGGAGAAGAACAGTCGTGTTGGGGGTTAGGGTTTTTTAATCCCAGTACCCCCGCCACCAGTGAGTGACCCACCTGGCAAGTGCCAGATGGAGAGGGAGCCCATGTCCTCAGAACCAGTAGCATTAGCACTACTATATACAGATGGCTCTGGCCCAGCCCTTCCACCTGGCATGGCATCACTGGTATCATCCAGGTATTACCGTTTATAAGACGGCCACTGGAACGCCATCAGAAGTAGAAGAAAATACAATAATTTTTCTTGTCAGCTGGGTGCGATTTTGGATTCCAACATAAGTTTTCACTTGTGTAACTGACCTAAGGCGTACCTTTAAACAAAGTTTGGAAGAAAACTTTAAATACTAATAGCATGCTCAGCCTATGTTTTGAGGTTACTGCACCAATACACCAACCATTGTTTTTAACCCCCCCCCAACATATTTGTTTAAAAGGGCCAAAAAGTGGCACCTGAGGTGCTGCTGATAGTGTCCCTTAAAATAAAACTGTTTCAGTACTATAGAGAGCGTAATCAAACTGAATTCTATTATGCAGTCTTTTTTTTTTTTTTGAAACAGTAACTCTGTTGTAAAGGTACTGCTGTACAGCATCATGTACACTGTTCCCTTTTCATTTCTTGTGCCCGTATTCATGATTGTGTTATTTGTCTTGCATCATTGTACCTGTTAGTCACTCTTTGTTACTTTGTAACCCCTTTGTCCCCACACCCTAGGTCTCACCTGGAAACGAGCCTCAGCTCAGTGTGCCTTTTCTGGGTATCAATTTTAAAATAAAGAAATCTCTTACAAGTTTGATTGGCTGTAGTCAGTAGGTATTGCATCACAAGTACTCCTGTGATTTATCCTTCCCTAGGTTGTGAAATACTTTATTTTACTCCTGTTACTTTCCTCAGTACCATAGTTACCTTACAACAGTACATTTAAAGTAAATTACAAAGATTCATTCTCATTCTTTTGGGCTTCATAGTCTGTTACCTTACCGTTGCGATAGTCCTTCTAGGCAAAAATGTTTAAAGAATATCCAGTAAGGGAGGGAAGGGATCATAAATCAGGTGATAGCACTAACCTGCCAATCTTTTCCACTTCCCAGTCCACCTACTCTGCTCCTGTGCTCAGACAGTTTGTGACATCTAACCAGGCAGAGCGTGGGGGCATGCCCCATTGAAATCAGTGGGGAAGGTTATCACAGTGTTTTTACAGATATTTTTGCTTATCTGTAAAAACGTTGTGAAAATCTTCCCTAGAATTTCAGTGGGGTGCACTCCCGCTCTCTTTTTGGTCAGACATCACAAAATGTCTGAGCGTGTGGGAAGAACAGGCAGATCGGGAAGTGGAAAGGATTGGCTATCAAGCAGTATGGACCAGATTACAATCCCTTCCTTTCCTCACTGGACACGGTTAAAAGTTATTATTTTTGCCTAGAAGAACTAGCACAATATTATGGTAATGGACTATGAAGCTGTACACCTAATTTTTAAAATTTCCTTTAAGAAAGCATTCCCCTCTACAGTATTGGCTTACAGTGCCACAGAAATACAATTTGGCTCACAGTCCTCAACAAACTTTCTGCTCTGTGATCCTTAGCACCTTACTTTCATTTGCTGCTTGTAGGTGTGTGGATGTGCTACTGAATCCACCTAGGCAGAAAAAGAGCAGCTAAGGCCTGCCAGTTAGCACATCTGCACTCTACTTCAGTGATCCGGGTTCAGGAATAGACTTGGGTAGCTGGGAGGGGCCAGCTGGATGAAGGAGAGATGAACATCCCACAGGACAGCTCTCCTCCTTCATGGAGGGTGGGATTCTGTTCTCCGCTGGTTGCCTGCCACCTGGCAGAAGCCAGGTGGTAACACAGTGGTGGCATACGTTGGGAAAGGGCTACTGCCAGACACTGATGATGCACCCACATGCCATCTTATGCATGCATGCACACCAGCAACTCTATGAGAAAATGGATGGATCAACCATGGCCAGTATGTTGATGTCTGGCCCCCTCCTGGTGACCCCACACCACCGACTAGGCACCTGTCTTCACAACCAGATCCAGAACCTGTCAAAGAACTACCAGAGGGTGTACCATAGGGTAACAAAGCAGGGGCAAATACCTAGGGAAGACGGGAGATGGGGCTGGCCAGATGAGGGCAGGCTGGCAGGTATTGACTGGTGCTTTGACGCAGCTGCCATCGCTAGCGACACTGGCTCCCTTCCTGCAAAATATTTCCTCCTGCTATCTGCTAGTGCCTCCGGAGCCAGACCCATAAGTGGTAATTGATAGTGAAGATATTATGGAAGGTCAACAATTATGTTAGGTACATAACTTTAATTTCTAGGGCTGTGGATATGATGTTCTATCCACACTTCTCGCAGTGTCCTTTCCCGTTAAGAACTTGCTAGAAAGTCTTCATGCTGGCTCCTCCCACCCACCCGGATGGAAAACTCCCTCGGCTCTGCTCAGTGATGCCAGATCTTCCTTTGCACTGGAAGAAGCAGGTTCCCTCCATACCACTTTCACGCTGAGTAGGCCCTAGCATTTAAATTTTTCGGAAGTACTTCCAAAACTTCAATTCTTACAAGTTTTTGTCTTCAGCTCGATCTTCGAACGTGACCATGTTGGATGATAAGTCCACTCCCAGGTTCTGCCGGTACCCTTGCAGGTAGAAGATGTCCAGGAATGACCCACATGCCACGTGCATCTGCTGCCTGGGGTACGACCACGATCCCCAGGTCTGCTACTTTTGCCACTCATTTCACCTGACCGTTCTGGAGAGCCATCTCATTCACCTGAAACCGGGCCACCTGGCACAACAGAACCCACCAGTCAAATCCAAATATGCCTGTTGGGTGGCCTTTATGGCTATGGGGTCTGCTGAGCAGCTTGTGGCCCTCAAAAAGGAGGTGGCCCAGGCTGCAGCCCATTCCTCCTCAGCTTCTGTCATCATGCTGCTTCAGCTGGGCTCGACTTTTACGGGCTCCTTCAAGGAACTGTGCCAGTCTCTGATGACCTTCGGTCAGGGACCCGCTGCCAAATCTAAATATAAAAAAAAGAGTCTAAAAGAAAAGTCTCATCGCCGATCATGGGATAGGGAGCGCTCTTGGTCGAGGGCCTCTGATTCCCACACTTCTCCGGGTTTGACTTCGTCGATTCCTCAGCGTTGGCTGCTGGCTCCATGGTAACCCTGTTGGGCCTGTCAGCCGAGACGCTGGTCAAAGTACCAGCTGGCATTTTTCTTGAACCGACCAATGCGTTGTCGACTGAAGAGGCTGATACTTCCTTGTCTAGGACTCCAGTCCTGATGCAGACCATCAGAGGGACAGATCAGTCCGCTGACCTGCTGCCTCTGGTCCCAGACCCTGAGCAGTAGGAGCCTTGGCAATTGCCGACTCCCTTCTAGCCCCGTCGCCGGTCCCCCTGTTGTTCGAGGTCTTCCTCCCGTAGGTCGAGCTGGTCCTGCTGACATCGGCACTCCTGCTCTTGGCACCACGGGAAGCGGCGCTACCGCAATTCCTCATCCTCATCCTCCTTGGGTGAGGGGAGGCTTTGGCACAAGTTGCGTCGACACTACAAGGACTTGATATGGCAACAGTTGGTGTTAACTGGCATCAAACTGACCCAGTTTCATCACCTGGCTGTTGCCTGAAAGTCCGATGCCTTCTCTGTCAATGGAGCTGACCTATCCGGTCCCGGCTTGGCCGCCTCCAGCATCTCCGCCAATTGTGGCGGAACCGCCGCCAAAACAGCTGATCTTTAGTGCTCCATTTAAGGAGTCTCGACCAGCCAAGGGGCTTCCGCATTGGCTGGTGGTCTCCTTCACCTCTGACCATCCATGGAGGATCAGCGGGTACTTGAGCAGTCGACCTCTCTTTGACGATTCCTTGGAGTTGAAGGGTTTCTCACTGCACTCCTGTCCGGTCGATGTCGAGTCGGTGGGGACTCTCTCGACGGATGAGGGTCCCACATCCATTCTGGGCCATCTCCATCTGATCTCCGAGTTGATGGGTATAAGATGGAGCCTGTGGAAAGTGGGCTCATTACCCATTGACTGAGATCCTTGACCAGGGAGACTCTCTGACAGATGCCTTCCCAGTGGCAGAAACCATCCTTGGCCCTGCCCTGGAGCTTTGGCAGCACCCTGCTTCCTGCCCGGCGCCTTCTGCCCAGATGGTCCACAAATCAGCAGCAGGCTACCAAGGTGTATTCCCCTATGCCCAGACCTGCTTTCCATTAATCAGGGGAAAGTACTCCACCCGGACCTTCAATCCCTGCACCTGATAGCCTGGTTCCTGAGTGGCTAGAGTTACAGGCTTTGGGTTTCTCTGAAGCTGTCTTCACCATTGTGGAGGGATCTTAGAAGGAGTCAACTAGAAAATGCAATGCCTTCAAATGGAAGGTTCTCCATTTGGTGTCAGGGCAAGGGGTTGGACCCTTTGTTCTGTCTAGTGGCTAGCATTCTTGATTACCTTTGGTCCCTCTCTCAGTTGGGCCTTTGGTCGATAACCCTTAAGGTGCACCTGGCAGCCATCTCTGCTTACCAAATGCAGGCTGGTCAGCAGTAAGTGGCACAGGAGAAGGTGGTCTGACACTTTTTTAAGGGTCTTGACCATGTTTCCCCTCTGGTGTGTGAACCACCACCACCGTGGGACTTGGAGCTGATTTTGGCAAAGCTCATGGGCAGGCCATTCGAACTGATGCACGGGTGTGATCTCTCTCACCTGTCATGGAAGACTGCCTTCTTGGTGGTCATCATGTCAGCCAGAAAGATTAGTGAGCCCCAGGTGCTTTCGGTGGAGTCTCCTTACCTGGTCTTCCACAGGGACAATGTTGTTCTCCGCCCCAACCTGAAGTTCCTTCTGAAGGTTGTGTCTGAGTTTCACCTTAACCAGAAAATTGATGATCTGGTGTATTTCACCAGTCACACCTAGGAGGCTGAGCACAGGCTCCATACTTTGGACCTGCAGCAAGCGCTCGCTTACTACAAGGAGCACATGGCTGAGATTCAGGGAGAGGTTCACCAGCTATTTGTCACTTATGCTGAAGCCGCACCTAGCAGACCTGTAGCCAAGTGGGCGATTGGCAGGTGGATCACATCCTGCATTGGTCGCTACTATAAGTTAGCGGGTAGGGAGCCTCCTTGGGGGCTAAGGGCTCATTCCACCCACCATACCAATGCGTTGGTGGCTGCTTCCAGGAATGTCCCTTTCCAGGAAATCTGCAGGGCTGCTACCTGCAGGTCAGCACACACCTTCATTTCCCATTACCACATTGACCTAGAGTCATGCCAGGATGTTGGTTTTGGGGCCTTAGTTCTCCAATCTCTGTTCCCTAGGTAGGGTGTGTGTGTGTGCCTTGACTCCCTTCTCCCAGAGAACTGCTAGAAGTCTGCCAGAAGTGTGGATAGAACATCATATTCACATCCCTAGAGAAACGGGTTACTCACCTGTAACAGTAGTTCTAGTAGTGGTATATTATGTTCATCCACACGAACCCACCCAACCTCCCCTGGCTTTGATGTACACTACTGCTTCCAGCGGGCAAGATCTGGCATCATGGGGCGGAACCGAGGGAGTTACCACTCGGGTGGGTAGGAGAAGCCAGCTTGAGGATTTTCTGTGACTCTCTTAAAGGGAAAGGACACTGCCAGAAGTGTGGATGAACATCATTTACCACTCCTAGAACTACTGTTACAGGTGAGTAACCTATTTTTCTTTACTTCTTCTCTTGTGTCCACCCCTCTGATTTTCACTCTCCTGATTCCCCCTTCCCAAACTTTTTTGTATCTCTGCTACAGGCATAATTCCAGATGTGGCCACATCCTTCTCACCACTGTTACAGCCCCATGATGTCCTCACTACCCATGTGGGGAATCCTGTTCATATCAGGCCTGGCAGTCAAGGGTGTATTCCCACTCTGAGCAACTGTATGGCATCAGCTTTAAAGGGCATCTCACAGACTGTGCCAGTGCACAGATAATGTTTGGGGAGGGTCCACGGAGTGAGTTTCTGTCATTCATTCCACCTGGGACAGTCACACAGACAAAATTGCTGGGAACCCTCTTCAGAAGTGGAACGACCAGTGGGGACTATGCTCTATAGCCACCAGCCTTGACTAGGATTCTCGGCTTAAGACATGAACCTGGCTCCCCTGCCTGATAAGTGGAAATATTTATCAATAGGCCATTAGTCCAGCTGTGTGTAGTGTTTCCTTCACAAATGAAAGGAAAACTCTCTCTGTTGCAAAATCCCCACCCCAAAGCCTTAATCCCCAATTGAGCTTTTCACAGTGCAAAATAATTTTGTCTAAATGGTCCTACTTATAACAAGACCTGCGATCAGACCTCATGGTGGGTGCTGCAAGATGCCATATCCTGTTACACTGTGGTTCCGCACTCATCACTTGTATTCAAAACCATAGAAGTGAGCGGCCCAGGGCTGCATTGTAAGGGGGGATGGCACCATGTAGCACCCACCATGTTATTGATCATGGATCTCAGAAAACAATAGTTTATTGAGTAGGACGACTTAGAAAAAATATTTTTTTTACTGTCAAAAGCATAATCAGGGTTAGTGCTTTGGGGATGGGAAGTTAGCAAGATAGAGGTTTTTCTTTAACAGAATCCCTGCCAGGAGAAGCAGTTGCTTCATCTGAGCGTCACTGAATGAACACTGTTAGAGCTGGTGAGGCTGTGGGCATAATTGCAACCCGCTTTCATATCCACACAGTAGATGGCTCCCTGTCATTATGAAAAAGTATTTTCATGATTTTAATTAATTTTAGTTTAATCCAATCAACTGAGCAAGTCACTGATTATCTCACAATGGTAACATTTAAAGAATCATGTAATTGTGATATTCTCTTTGAGCCGAGGTTTTAGGGGCCTGGGGTTATAAGGTCTGGTTCATGTGACAGATCAAATCCAACTGATATTCTGAGACTCCTTATACATGTAGTAAATTCTGCCCAAATGTGGATGGGTGAAACTCAGTCGTAAGTAACACACTCTGTCCTGATGAAGGTCTGCTCATAAAAGTTACTGTCTAGTCCTATTACAGTGGATTTTTTGATTATCTGCTTGTCATCTTTATCTTCCCTCACTGATGTGGGCTTTGAAATTTCAGCAGTACACTGTCACTGTAAGTTATGCACTCCAATGTTAATACATTTTTCTTAAATGCCACTATAGGACTTGCTGTCTCATATGCTGCACGTGGACCCCCATCAGCGGTACACAGCAGAACAAGTATTAAAACATTCATGGATAGCCTGCAGGGACCAACTACCACATTTCCAGCTAAACAGGCAAGACGCACCACATCTAGTAAAGGTACAAAATGCACTTTGCAGGTCTGCCTACAAGTTTTCAGTGAATTAAAGTGTATAATAGCAGGAATTATAAAATGGGATGGAAAACTCCTGTGCTGTGATTGGTGGAATTGGATTAGATGACCGTGTGTTGTTCCAGCACAAGAACGCAGGTCAGAAAGTGTTGACTTTCTGAACCTCAGTAGATGGTTCTAAAATTTTAAAATCAGGGAAACCATTTTATAATTGCAATAAGTTACTCTAGGGTGTGTGTAATTGAGGAGTACCGGCAGTTCTTGGGTGCATAAGGTACTTTGTTTGCCTTGTGCCTCACTTCCCAAGGCGTGCCATTATTGCACAATGGCACACAATTTGGCGTGCCTTATTGCTTAACTCTTGCACTGCAGAGATGAGAATGGCAGGGGTACTCAGAATGAAGATGATAAATGATAATATTGCTAATGTTTGCAGGACATACTGTAAGATACTTCAGCATTGACACAGTTGTAGGCATCAGTATTATAGTGCCAATCACAAGCACCTCATGGGTGGCAGGCAAATGGAATTTTGTTGAATTTAAATTGATTTTTGTAAGAATGAAAATCCCTTTTGTTTCCACTAACCAGTGCATCAGATGATGCACTGCACTGATTTCATGATTGGCCCTACTAACAATATGAGGTTAAAGACATCCACTTACTGCTCTGTAAACAGTGGAGCTGGAAAATCTTGTAAACCACTGCGCTCCATGTGACATTAGCAACAATACCCTTCTGGTGACATCATATGTAACAACACTTTAAGTGCGCGCTTCCAACTTACAGCTAAATATACAGTACATCAAAGCAGGCTCACAGTGGTGTGCTCCAGTTTTCTGGTGATTGTGGTCCTGCCATTATAAAATTGATTGGTAAACCTCTGTGCTTTGATTGGTGGAACCTGCGCACATGACACTGCATTCTGCGGCAGTAGATGGTGTACTCCTTCTGAATGAGTGCACTGGTAGTCTTGAGTCTTCTCCAGTAATAGCGGAATTGGCTGCACTGTGCAGGGTTTTTCATTTGAGTTTTCTCAAGCAGGACGGTCCCTCTGTCCCTCCTGATCACTTTGCCAGTTGTACCACCAACCCTTGCTGGGAAGCAAACCTGGGACCCTCACCATTCAGCTAATGGGATTTCCTATTATGTATAAGGCTAGACTGAGCCATAGACTTCACAGACTACAATCTCAAGAACCTCCAGCAGAGGTTGCCATGCTGTTATTATTTCCCTACACTATCGGACTGCCATTTGCAGCACTCACATCTGAAATGGCAGTGTCTTTCACAAGTTTTGATGACCTTATCCATTGAATGACCCACTATTTTAAATTTATCATCTCACTCAGCCCTGTTATGTATTATTTTTAAGTTTAAATATGTATGTCCTTAGCTGTCCAGGTTGCACAGCAGATAGTACTACCCTTACTAATCTAGAGCCCTGAGTTTGGGAGTAAACTTTGGTTGTTGGGGACCAGCCTCTATGGGAACAATGAACATCCCACAGAGCAGCTCTCCTCCCTTTGTGGGGGAGGACATGCCACTATTTGACTATCACCTAGCAGAGGCTGGTGGCCTCACAGCAGAGAAACCCTCCAGGAAGGGACCGCTGCTAGATGCATGGTCGCACCCTAGCACTCCTGTGGGTTGAAAACTGGGGAAAAGCCTCCCCCTGCTGGATGACAGCCCTGCTCCTCACAGGCCCTGCACCACTGACCGGGCACCCACCTCCTGACTGGATCCAGACCTAGTCTGGGAGGATGGCCACCCTTCAATGACTCCACCATGGGGTGTATACTGTGTGGGAACCTGCAGGCATAGGTAAGTTCCCAGGGATGGAAGGTAATGGGGCTGGGTGAGTGAACCAATTGGTAGCAGGTTAGAGGCAGACAGATAAAAAACTTGTTTATAAAAAGTATGTCGAGAGATTTAAAGAGCATTTCACATCACGTAGAAAACTGTAATAAGCATATTTCCACTTAAATTATTCCAATGTCACATATTTCTGCATTTCTGTTCCTCTCTTTCATTATCATCAAGGACAGCTGCTTGAAAGTAGAATCCTTTGTCCTTCAGACTTAATCTGCTGCTTATGCCTGCCTGCACATAATGTCATCATAATGCTCTGTATTTAAGCCACAGTTGGTTGCCATGGAAATGATTACGCTGTTTCAAACAGAAGATTACGATATGCATGTGTCTGTGAATGTACCATATCATGTGTAGACAAACAGCAGCAAGCAGCTGAGGTCCAAAGGGCAAGGAGATGGTTTCCATACAGATTTCCTCACTACCAGACAAGAAGGAGACAACAGGAAAAATAGGAAATTCAGTTAGAACTGTGCATCATTGCACCAGTTTTCTCAGAACCATCACGAGCTTTTCATGTCAGACCTGGAAACGAGCCTCACTAAGTGAGCCTTTCCTGGTTACCAAAAGTTTAAATAAAAAAAGAAATCCAGAAATCTTCCTGTGAGTTCTGCTGTGATGAAGTTAGCAGTACCCCTCAAATGATTTACTGTTTAGTTTCTCACTTAAAGCAGCAGTATTTGTTAATGGAAAAGAATGTTATCATATAGGTTTTTAGTAATAATGTTCTAGTGGGGAAACGATCCATTTTTCATTTAATTCCTGAACTAAGCATGGCTTTGAAGTTTTAAAGAGATCCTGCTCACTTGCCACACCCGCAGTGAGAAAATTAAACAGCTAGGTGAGGTGAAGTGCTGTTCACCATCTGGAACATTTGCTGGCACCATCCTGATACATCCGCATTTTGCATCTAGCATGTAAAGTCAAAATTTAACCTCAGTGGAAGAGATTTAAAAAAAAATGCTTGTGGCAGATGCGTGTGGGGCTGTCACAATTTGCACTTTGCATGAAAAATATATTTCACTTACTGTGTGCCTCCCATATTAAGTTGTATCTGATTGATCCAGCCATCCTCTCCCTTCCCGCCCAACATTTCTTTTTTGTAGTCACTCGGGCTGCATCCCAGAATCCCTAAGAGGTGACAACATGGCCAGGGATCAGTCGCAGGAGCTGCAATTAGCCTACCCTGTGTGTGGAGCAGGGCATCACTTCATTTTGCCTGTCACTGGTCCCACTGTCCTCTTAAAACTAAGTGATCATACAGACATTGCCCTTTAATAACAAAATTAGTAATAAAAGCAGGTAAAATATCTGAAGGAAATAAAAATGTACAGAGGAAAAATCTAAAAATATCAGGAAAACATTATTGCTCAAGAAAATTATGATTACGTTTTTTGCCGACCAACAAATACTGCTGCTTTAAAGAAGACATTTGCTACCAAGATGTATGTGAAATAGTGCTGAGAACCATTAGCCTGTGATATTGTTAATGTAAACTATTTATAAAATGATAAGAAAAATCTAGAAATGTCATTGGCCAAGAGATGTCACCTGACCCTACATTAAATCTTTATAAACGCACGGTCAGCTGCCTAATCTCGTGCTCCTCCCCCCAAATAATTATTTAGAGCCATTTTATGTGTGATAAGCCCCTCCAGGGTGTGTGCATCATAGGATTGTAATGCCTTTCCCAAGGGCGTAAGGACACTCTGCCTTAAGGAAAACTGACCAAAACAGTGGGAGCAATCACCAGGGCTGCAAAAATGCCCGATTAAAAAAAACAATATAGTTTAAAATGAAAGGAGCTAACCTTTTGTGAGTTATTCGTTGTACTGTTGCTCCTGGATACACCATGTCAAAAGTGCCACTGCACCGGAAGACTGAGTGTGACCCTGGCATCCGGTCCTGTGCCGGAATGCTTGTAAAAATGACGAGCGAGGCACATTTACACAGGATAAAAAGAAACATTGTGCCATGTAGACATCTATTAACCGAACCTCTAGAAGCAATTCCCAGTGAAAACGGAGCAGTGTAAGGTACATAAAATCATTCTTAAAGTTGGAGCTCCAAGCTCAGTCATGCGCAGTAGCACCTAGTTCTGACAACAAATGCCTCGAGCCTGAGATGGGGAGCCCACTTTCTAGATCAACGGACACAGGGAACGTGGTCGCCTCTAGAATTGTCCCTCCACATCAATGTCCTAGAAATGAGGGCAGTTCTTTATGCTCTGCAGGCGTTTCAACAAGACCTCCGTCCAGGCCCTCTGTTGATTCAAATGGACAATATGTCAGTCATCTTTTATATCAACAAACAAGGGGGCACACACTCTTACCCTCTCCGTCAGGAGGCCATGAGAGTGTGGTTTTGGGCCACAGACCACAGCCTGTCGCTCACCACAGTCCCTGTTCCAGGAGTTCAAAACACCTTAGCCAATGCCACAAGCAGGTGAAGGTCAAGGGCTCACAAATAGGAACTTCTACAGTCTGTGGCAGATAATCTCTTCCAAAGATGGGGTCATCCAGAGCTGAACCTCTTTGCGTCCCCGTGCAATGCAAAACTGCCCAGTTTTTGCTCGCTTGATCCGGGTCCTGGTGTTTTCTGATGAGACACGTTGTCCCTCTGTTGGACAGGGAGAATTCTTATGCTTTCCATCCCTTTCTCTTTCAGAGGGTTCTGCTCAAGCTTCAAGCAGAGGGTACGGGGATGATTCTCATAGCTTCGCTTTGGCCTTGTCAGATATAGTTTCCCCTGCTGCAGCAGTTAGCAGTGGAACCTCCAGTTCCCCTGCCCTTGTCCTCCCACTTGCTGTCGCAAGAGCAGAGCAAGCGGGTTCATCCAGACCTTCAGTATCTACACCTGCATGCGTGGCTCCTGCAGATGTAGCCACATCTCACTTTGGGGTCTCTACTAGAGTGGCCGAAGTCCTGGTGGCAGCCAGAAAACCGTGCCACTTACACCATGAAGTGGAAATGGTTTACCTTGTGGGCCACTAACCAGGGACTAGATCCGTTCCTTTGCCCCATGAAGGCTGTCCTTGAGTAGCTCCTCTCCCTGTCAGACACAGGCCTCCGATACGCTTCCATTAAGGTGCACCTCTCTGCAATTTCAGCCTACCATTCACCAGTGGACGGGAAATACATTGCCCAATCGGATCTGGCCCGTATGTTTTTAAGGGGTATGCGGTATCTTAAAACCCCCCATTCGGGACCCTGTCCCACTATGGGATCTTTTATTTTTATTAGAAAAGCTTACGTTGCCTCCCTTCTTGCCAGCTGCAGAATGCGAGCTGCACTTTCTGTCATGGAAAGCGTTGTTGTGCCGTTACTTCTGCCTTGAGGATTTCTGAGCTTCAGGCCCTTATGTCTAAGGAGCTGTATTTCGTTTTCCACAAGGACAGGGTGTCCTTGAGTGTCCCAATTTACTCTTAATCAGGACATAAACCTTCTGGCATCTGGAGTATTCCAGTCGGCGGAGGGGGGTGCCCTTCGTCATACTCTGGATGTACACAGTGCTCTGTTACTATATCTCGCACACCCAAGATCTGCGTAAGTCAGACCAGCTGTGTGTTTTCTTTGCCCCTAGTACTCTGGGGGCCTCATTAGGAAAACAGACTTTTTCCGATGGTTAGTCAAGTGCATTACCTTCTGCAAGGTCAAGGGTCATTCCACCAAGGGTGATTCCGCTTCCTTTGCATCACTTCGCAATGTTTCCACAGCAGACATCTGTGCAGCAGCTACCTGGGTCTCAGGGCATACCTTTCTGAAGCACTACAGCCTGGACGTTGCTTCCTGTCGGAGTCCTGGTTTTGGTTTGGTGGTTATTCAGGTCCTTCTCTCCTGAGAGACCATGCTATTTTCTTCCTTTACCACCTCCCTGTTTAACATGGGTTCAGTTAGTACTGCTTGGTATTCATTCCTTATGGTGTAGCCTGCTGCAGGAGTTCCAACTTGAAGTAAGATAGTACAGTTACGTAAGAGCTTACCATAACAGTAGATCTTTGAGAGGAGCTCATACAGCAGGCGCTGTTTTCCATCCTTCCTTTCCCTCTGGTCCTTTCTCTTTCTCCTTCCCCTTGGCAGGGTTGTACATTTTACCTTGGTTCTTGATATCATGATTTAGCCAGGTCTCCAGCAGGAGAACTGAGGTGTGGCCAGGGACCACCCCCTATATACCATTGGCAGACGTCAGAGGCAGTACGACATCAGGGGGCAGTCCCCGTTGGGTACTGCTAGCTAAATTTTTTCCATGGGATCCTAATGCCAGGCGGCATAGTCCTTATGGTTATCCTGCTGCAAGAGCTTCTCTCGAAGATCTACTGTTATGGTAAGTTCTTACATAACTGTACTTTTTGACTAGTATTGTAAGTCTCTTTATTTGATTTCCTTTTGGTTTTCTCTTCACCCATAGAAGCAGCCTCTTTCTCTGGTCTTGCTTTGTATATCTCACTGTCTTTGTTATTTTTGCTTTCTCTTATAGAAAGGGCAGGCTCATCTTTACCATAGTGTGCCTTTGCCACGGTAGTGATGCCCACTACTCCACACACACACACACAAAAGCTGACATTAAAATTATGCATTGCTCTTCTTCTGTGCTTCACTTGTGAATGGTGATCCACTGGGAGGGTGGGTGGTAAAATCCGGGAATTCTGCTGTTTTGCGATGGCTGTGAAACTATGCTAGCAGCACAGCACTGTTTTACAGCCATCAGTTGAGCTGCCATGGGAATTGCACTTGAGCAAAGAATTGCTGGAGCAAGCATGGATTATTAGAGAACTGTGCTATGTATTTTATTGTGGTTCATGAAAGGATTAAGCCATGAGAAAGGATGGGTCTACTGTGTAATTAATTCATGTTTGGGGGGTTGGGCATGAGGCCAAAGGTCTCTTGTTTAGAGCCATATTGCTGACTGGGTCATATCCATTACCACCTTGGCTGTACACATTATCTGCTGCAGTTGTAACATACATCTGGTCTGCCATGGCCCATGGGTAATACTTGCAGCAGGCAAAACAAATCTGCAAAGTGGATTTGTAACATTTTTCCCACTAGCTTGGATATATGCCTAACACCACTAGCTGATAATTATAACTTTAGCAAATAGAGGTTGTTCCCATTTCATTTAAAAAAAAAAAACCCTGCACAAATGGAAACTCTGAAAAGATAACCTTGGGTTTTTTAATACATACATGCATGCACTCCTCCCTAGGGCACTTTCATTCTTTCTTCTACCTGCTTAAGTTTCCAGGAGCCTTATACTGCCATTCTACCATAAATGTCTAACCAGGTCATATCCCACATTTGTTTTGGAATTCAGGCATTAAGTAACTGAGCTGTAGCTGTATTTTCTTTCTCCCTGAAGCAATCCTGAAGTATAGAGGTATATTAAAATAAGAAACCATGATGTCTGAATATAACTGTTTCCTATTTAATGTCATCAATTTTTCCAGTGTAAGTTTCCACTGTTTAATATTTTTTCAGAGTATTAATACATATATTGTGGAATTATGTGGAAATAATCTTTCCATCTACTTTTCCACACAGTGGAACGCCTTTCCAAAAACCACAGAATAATCCAGTTTGATAATGGGTGAGGGGGTCCAAGACTATCCCATATTAACTTTTTTTATTTGTCTAGTGCACTTACCCAGTCAACAAAAAATAAATAAAAATAAAATAAATAAATATTTATCAGTGCTGGTTGAATGTCCTGTACTAAAAATAGACATGAAAAAACGATGGGGTTTTATCACATGAACCTCACTGTCTGGACACTCTTTGTATATTGCCTCTCTTTTCACAGGGTTTAACTGCCTCCCGCACAGCCCTTAAAAAGTGCTCTGTATCACCTAGTTTAAATGTTCAGGGTGGGAGAAACACAATGCTAATGTAAAGAAACCCAAGCAACAAGAACGTTTTAATTAAAAATATCATTTTCTGCTTAGATAATGACCTATTTTTGTACAAAGCTACTTTTTCTTCTGCTGTTTCCATGCATGTCATCCAGTTTTCTAATGCCATGTTGTTATACCCAACTTTAACACCGTTGCCCGGATATTCAAACTGCGCCAGGCTGTGGCGCAAGCCTGGGCGCAGCTTAACTTTGTTGCGCAGGGGTGTGGCCTGAGTGATATTCAACGGAGCTGCGCTATGGCACAGCAGCTTTGAATATCGCACCCTAGCCACCCCTCTATGCATGGCGCGGTCTTTCGCCAGCGCAAATAGCCAGAGTGGGCGGAATGCGCTAAGCGCCAGAGTGCCATTCATGCATGCACAGCACCTGCAATATTCAAAAGGGTACATGCAAATAGGGCCATAATTTATGCAAGGCGCACATGGGGCCATTTGCATGTCATTATGGCCCCATTTGCATCCCATTAGCATGCAGGTGCGCCAATTCCCGACGACTTGCACCTGACGCCCTGCCAGGTAGCAGCCGTCTGGGACCGACGCCCCCTGCAGCCCGATCATGGGCATTTGTCTAAAAGAAAACCCCCCTCTAATATCCCTGGTGGTCCAGTGGACCGCTATGTGCCCGATCGCGGGCATCGGTATAATAACCCCCTTCAATATCCTGGTGGTCCAGTGGACGAATCGCAGCCGATCGCGGGCATCTGTTAAATCACACATCTCGCCATCATATCTCTGGTGGTCAGTGGATCGCACTCTGCCCGACCGCAGGCATTCAAACATAGAACAGTTTCTTACCTGGTGGTCCAGTGTACCACACCACCACTGAGCCCCACCACCCCACCTCCACCCCGTCAGCTGGTGGGCGGCAGCACTGCCGCACGTTGCCTCAGCCGACTGACAGCTCGGAGGCTGCACGCCCACGGTCACGCCATGAACCAGTGTGGACGGCAGTCCCACCGAGCTGTCAGTCGGCGGGCAGCAGGCGGTGGGTGCTGCTGCCCCGCAACTGGGAGGAGCGGGGGTGGGGCTCAGTGGGGAGTGGGGGTACACTAGACCACCAGGGTAAGAGGACTGTTCTATGTTTTACAGATGCCCGCTGATTACAGAGGGTATCCACTGACCACCAGGATATTGGCGGGGGTGATTTAACAGATGCCCGCGATCGGGCACATAGGGGTCCACTGGACCACCAGGGATATTGGAGGGGGTGGGGTTCTTTCTACGTGATGCCCAATGGGGTATGGGGGTGCCGCCAGGTGCGGCAGGATCTGGTGGCTACCGACAGGTAGGCTGCCATGTTGCGCCTGCAATGCGGCAGCTCACCTGTGGGTGGCCATCATTCCTTTTTTTTGTAAGCAACTTTGTGCAGGTGCAGGTAGAGGTTGCGCATGCATGACTCTCACACATCACGGGCTGAGCATCCGGGCTGTGCAGGTTATGCATGAGCACGCCCCCACCTGTGCCTGCATACAATTCTGATGTGCTCCGGTGCATCTGGATATGTGCGGCACACTTTTGCCTTTTGAAAATCACGCCGGGGCACATCAGTGGGTTGTGCATGGCGCAACACTATTGCGCCATGCGCAACCCTTTTGAATATCTGGGCCCCAATATTTTTAGTGGTCCTCAATAAGTGAATCCCTGCTATACCATTACACCCTCACAGCAAACTAGGTTGCCCAATAGTATACCAAAACCCTTTCGAAAATTTATTATGGCCCCAGCCATTCTACAGAATCTATTCAAGATATCTTGTACCAGGTCGCTCACACTGTTGTCTTTAATCACAATACATAAATCATCAGCATAGGAAATAGTTTTCAATTCTGGCACATCCCCTGCAAAGGTAATTAAGCAATAAGCCATGAGAGGTGTGGGTATTGGGGATTTACCACGCTGAGGAATGGCCCACAGGGTGGCAGCCGAGGGTAAATCACTCAGACGTAGAATCCCCGATAACCCACATTCTCTGAGTGGCTTATTGCGATTATACCATGATTCATTTTTTTACTATAATACAACTTTTAAAGAGGTTGCTTTGTGTTTTTATTTTTATTCTATTTATTCCTGTGCTGCAGAGGATTAGAATGTAGATGACCTTTTGTATTTGCTCATCAGTCAGTGATTATCATAGGATTTACACTGGTGGTAAACTGCCAGTCTGACCATTTCATTGGCTGTTCACTTAAGTCCATGGTATACCTTTTGTCGTCTTGTTCTGTTGTATAAGACAAATAAGAGGATCTAAAGAGAAACTATGTAATGGGGTCTCAGTGGACAGCCCTGTCGACCTCCTCTTTTTATCTGTACTTCATCTCTCATAGAATAGTTCATATATGGGACACATACTGCCACCTTGTATAGATGTTAAATCCATTAAACAAATTGTTCAGGAATTCTGTACCTTAATAAAATCTTAGTGAGTTTGCGTGAAACTCTGTCAAAAGCTTTCTCTTAGTCTGTTGAAAAGAGAAAACCTGTCACCATACCTTTGGTCCTCGTTCCCAAAGCTATCTTAAAACAGCCAAATTATGTCTGATACTTCTCTGCTTAATAGCACAGTCCTGGGATTCTGCGAGTACTATCATTGTCACTTCTGATAATCTGTTTTCCAAGAATTTAGATATTGTCTTTTGATCACAATTTAGTTGGCATAAATGCCTCCAATTTCTAATGTCAGCCTTATCTCCTTTTTTAAATAAAAAGATTAATAAGGACTTCCCCATAGATACTGGTAAAGTTCCAGACTCTTGTAAAAGAGGTGCCAGATGTGCTCTGAACATTTTATAAAAATCTGTCATTAGACTGTTAGTCCCTGGGGCTGCGGATGTACTTAGATTCTTTTTTTTTTTCCATAGATACTTTATCCAGGCAACCAGGGGTGTTACCTCAGCCCCCGGTAACTACGGCTCCAGCCCAGCCGCCACTGCCCATCTCCTAGACCCCCATGGATTACTCCTGTGGCAGGGCCGAGAAGGAGCCCCCCTTCCGGAGCACAATACAAATCTGGGACGGGCAGCACGGAGGACCGGCGGCATGGAACCAGAAGCCACAGAGCCCCTGGTCACCATTTTATCCCCCATTTGTTCCCTGTGGTCCCCTCTGGCATCAACATGAATGCACGCATGTGGGAGCACCTGCATGCCACACCTGCCGGCTACATGCCAGTCCCTGCCTGAATCACCTCCCAGCTCCCACCAGAAGGCAATCAGCAGGCAGGATGACAAACCCTTCCTGCCCGAGAGAGGAGAACAGTCCTCCGGATGCTCAATCCTCTGTCACCCCTGCCAACTCCTGGCAGCCCTGGCTCGGTTCTGAACCTGGATCGCCGCCGTGGCGTGAGGTGTGGCCTCCAGCGCCACCAGGCTGGCCCCCGTACTTAGATTCTTTATAGTTGCTTCTACTTCAGATGTTTGAATTTGACTGAGTAATGTTGTTTGAATATTAGATGGTAATCCTGGGATTTCAAACCCCTCCAATATAGCAGAACCCACTTGGTCTGTGCCTCAGTACCAGAATTCTCAGTAGCATATCCTACGTAAAGGCTTAATTGTGGATTTCAGGGCAAACCTGGCCCAGATAGATTGGAGCTATCTTGATTCCATCCCCAATATTGACATAGCCCTAGACTTCTTCATCAGTCAGTTTAATGCTGCCTGTGACAAATTTGCCCCCTACAAAAAACTCAAGGTTCATGGCAGTGCAGCAGAGTGGGACACCCCTATACTTCTTGCTCAGATGCACAAAAGGCAGGAGCAGACTGACCAGTTGAGCTACAGGGAACAGACCGAGGGCCTGGGAAGCAAAGGGGCCTGCCAGGCACAAAGATTTTCCTCTTCGTAACCCGGGGCCTCCAATTGATCAACAAAGCTTCAATTTAAAAAAAAAAGTTCAACCTGCCCTGCAGGACTTGGAATTGGCAGCCGGCGCCTGACTGCAGGGAGTCAAACAGAACCGAGAGGAGTGCTTCCCCCGTGTTCTATGTATGAGAACAGCAGGATTTTCTTGACTTCTGCAGTCGCAGCTAAAGTGCTGCCGGCTGCAGATTCAGCATTGAGTCACCCTTTTCCCTGGTGTCTAGTGGCACCCCCCAATATACACTCACATTCAGATCACAGTCCCTGATGTCTTGTGGCACCCCCACCCTCTGATCAGTGTCTCTGGTGTATTGTGACACCCTCCACCCTCCAAGCACCATCCCTCATCCTCCACCCCCTCCCCCACCCAGCAGCCCATTGTTTATATTTTATACTGTCGACATTGGGGTGCCCAATCCCTGTGTCGGCTTTACAAGCCCCCCCCCAGTAGTGTGGGACCCTGGGAAAACCACTTCCAGTGTTCCAAAATATTTATTTGACTATTATCCTGTGAAAAAAAACAGTCCCCAAAGTCTTTTTCTTGTTTACCTAAAAGAAACCGCCCCTTATCGCCCCTCCCCCATCCTGACCCTCCCACTGAGCACCCCCACACACACACACACCCTTTTCCCTATACTTACCACTGGAGGTTGTAGGATGTCATCTTCTGTGGATCGGTACATGTTTGCACTCTTCAAAGTCAAGCCGCGAACTGAGAAATAAAGATAAGTCCCGTATAATGTATTTCAATTGCATTTTTGACTTGTGTTGATATCTTTAGCATGTTTTTGAATGTTTTCACCAAATTTTCAGCATGGCCTTTTTGGGACTTCACCTCATGAGCACTATCACTGTTGTTTCATTAATCGGACCCAGAAGGTGATTTCTTGGTCGCTGAACAAAATCAACTTTTCTAGACCAGATAATTAATTTTCACCACAGTGTTCATGAGGTGGGGTCCCAAAAAGACAAGGTAAAAAATTTGGTGAAAAAAATTTAAAAAAATGGCCGAGTTACGCACGTTCATTGAAATCTTTCTATGAATGCGCACAACTTTGGTAATTTAAAATTTTTTGACTCCAAATTTTCAACACAGCCATTTTTTACACCACCTCATGAACAGTACTGCTGTCGTTTTTCACATCCTGTCCAAAATGTGTTTTTGCATCCGTGGCCGGAATGGCATTTTGGAAAGGATTTGAAAATTTGTACCTACTGGTTTATGAGGTGGGGTCAAAATATGAAAAAATGGCAGAGTTATGGGCATTCGCTGCAGTTTCGCTATGCCCGCTCATAACTTTGGAAATGTTAAATATTTTGATCCCAGACAGCAAATTTAAATATTAAATTGTGGCAAAATGCAGTTTTATTATGTTCTGCCGACTCTGCATCAAATTTGAGCACAGTGAATCGAGTTTGGGTGAAAACAGGGCTGCCAGAATTGGGCTGGGCAATTGGTAAATGGGGGATTTGAGCACAAGTTGCATGAATTTTGATGGTCTGGCTAGTCTGGATTTCACCAGTATGTTTCTGAAGGGTGTGAATCTGAGACCTCCAGTGCCCTTTGAAAGGGGAGGGGACCAAACCGCAGACCAGCCTCCCACTCTGTCCGACCAACCTGCACCTTCCATATCCACCCAGCACTCTGACCAATCCTGGCCAACCTCCCTCATTGCAGCTGTACCATCTTTCCGGCCTCTGGACTACCCTCATGCCCCACCTCCGACAAAAAAACTCCATGCTGCATGGACCCCAGCCACTGAGCCAGAGCACTTGTTGAAAATTGTGTAGTTTTTTGTTGTTGTTTTTTTTTGTTATGCTGTCATGCCTAGTACTGTCCAGTGGAACATTTCCTAATTAGTAAAATGAAAAAGGAAAAAGTTAACAAGTAGCAGATGAGTACTTACCAAAAAAAAAAAAAAAAACATTTAGAGATGATAGTACCATTTAAATATGTCTACCAGTTTGGGATCTGTAAAAGTGGTCCAGCTAATGGGAGGGTGGTTGGCTGGGGTTGGGAGGCTGGTCCAGAGTGGTGGTTCTGCTGTAAAGAGAGTGGATCAGCGGAGTAGTTGAGGAGGAGGGGCTAGTCTGGGGGCTGGAAGGATGGTCCAGCTGAGGGGAGGGTATTTGGCTGTGGTGGTGGTGGGGTGGTGAGACTCCACGTGTTAGGCCTCTATGCAGACACAGTAGCCTGGTTCCTTAGCAACCTCTCTGACCGCACACATTGGGTAAAGATTAATGGTGCATTATCAGATGTTAAAAGCATCTTGATAGGGGTGCCACAAGGCTCAATACTTGGCCCACTCATCTTTAGCATGTTTATAAATAATCTCCTAGGAAGCATGCCCCACCTCAAAGATGCTTCTCTATGCAGATGATGCCATCATATATACCAGTAGTACAAGCCAGGAGATATTTTCCTATGACCTACAAAATAGCTTTGGATCCCTGGAGGAATGTTCAAGCTTAATAAAATACTCAACTACAACAAAACCAAGACTATGCTGTTCTCTGGTCCACAAGTGAAAAGAAAGGCTCCTCCCCTTGCCATACATAATGCTAATGGGTCTATATTGGACCAGGTTGATACTTTCAAATACCAAGGAGTCACCCTGGACGAAACCCTTTCCTTTGCTCCCCATGTGGAGAACATAGTCATTCTTGCCAACAAAAAACTAGATGCACTGTACAGGCAACGTCTGAACCTCACCAAAGAAGCCAGGTGCCTTGTGATATCCAGCAAGGTCCTCCCACTTTTAGATTATGGCCTCCCAGTCCACAGCTCGGCCACAGACTCTGTTGCTCTTGGGGCGGACAGGCTCACCCATAACTGCTCCCTATATTCCCTAACCAGTTGGCTTCCCCTCCAGCACAGAATAAGTTACCAGATCTGTCTGCTTGGGAAGAAAGCCCTCTTGGGCTTTGCCCCATCTGTTATTAAAAAAACTCCTCCACCCAGTTACCAAACAATACTCCACTAGAAATATGTCTAGGAACACCCTGCTAACACCCTTCAGAAAAACAAACCAGGCCATGCGAACCTTTGGAGTCCGAGCACTACAATGGCTGAACGAATTTCCTGAATCCCAGGTGGGTCCCCCCAAAATTTCCCTCTTTGGAACTGAAAAAGGTTCTCTCGCTTGGATCCAAATGTAACTGTTATCACTAGCATATCTGGCTAGTATAACTGATATTATAACATATTGATACCACTGTCTTCTCCAAATAAGCTCATGTCACGTACAATGCACTTGCTTTCCCTTGAACATTCCTGCCCTGATTACTTGATGATATGCTGTATTTTGGATGTGCAACTATCTGTCTGTACTGATACTTGACAGTGTTACTCTGGAGCTGCTTACATGTGTATTTAATTGTAATTTCTTTGTGTACACTATCCTTGTCCCCGATGTGGATCCTTTGTAAAAGAGCACTTGTTCTCAAAGGTTTATTTTTGAATGAATAAATAAATAAAATATTCTATCATGACTTCTAAAATCCCTTATTCATTGTTGCTAATGTACCATCTGAGCTCCTGTATAACCCTGATATTATTCTGTTTTGTACCCTTTTATGACATCCTGCAAATTAGTCCAAAGGTTGTGACTTCCCTGTGTACCAGATTTCATTTCTTGTTCAAGGGATGTGGCTGTTATATTATTAGTATGTTCTCATTTCTTCTTTAACGAGTATAATTTGCTCAATAAGATCTACATTGTCCTCCTGCAGTCTAGAAATAAGTTTGCACAAGTTACTTCTTAGTTTCAGATAGCATAAATAGTTATTATTACTATTTTTCCTCTCTAATGTTTTGAAAAATTATCTGGGACCAGATATTCAAAACCCTGTTTGTCTGGGGTTTGCACCTGTGCGCAGTTATCACAGGGGACTTTTCCACACTCTTAACAGGGTTAGCGCATATAAAAAAAAAATAATGAATGCAGTGGGTAGAGGGAGGGGCAGTGACAGGAGTACTGGTGCAGTGTGATATTCAGTGCATTTGCGCTGCGCAAAGGGGTTAGCACAGGTCACTTTGCGCAGTGCAGATACCACGAATCAAAAGCCTAACTTACTCCAGGCAACCCCAGTGGCCGGCGGAGCAACTGCAGCCAGCAACCATGTTGACGGTTGGGGGAGCACACCTGCCCTCTGGCGCCGAGTGCCCCCTTCCCACGATTCCTGTCCCTGTGAAATGAAAATATGCCCCTGGTGTCCAGTGGCCCCCTTCATCCTCCAATCCCTGATCTGTATCTGAAAACATATGTCCCTAGTGTCCAGTGGTCTCTCCAATCCTCCGATCCCCATCCATGTCTGAAAACATATGTCCCTGGTGTTCAGTGGTTCTCCCCCAACCTCATCATGTCCCATATCTGAAAACTTATGTCCCTAGTGTCCAGTGGTACCACCAGTCCTCCGATCACCATCCCTGTATATGTAAAGTTAGTCCCTGGTGCATAGTGGTACCCCCTACCCTCCGATCATCATCCCTGTATGTGTAAAGTTAATCATCAGTGCTTAGTGGTACACCCTACCTCTGATCACCATCCCCGTATCTGACAATGAAGTCTCTGGGACTAGTGGTACTGCCCACTCTCTGATCACCATCCCCATATCTGACAGTGAAGTTCCTGGTGCTAGTGGTACCCCTACCCTCCAATCACCATTCCTGTGGCAAGAATGAATTCCCCAGCATCTAGCACCCCACCCGCACTGCTGGCACCATGCAAACTATTTTGCCACCCCCCACCCATTGATGCCGGTGCCAAGACTCTGATATGGCGACTGGCACAGCCCTCCCTCTCACCCCTCCTCGTTGGCTATTAATTTATGGACAGACAGGAGTGTGGCGTCTCTCTGTACTGCACAGGGTGCATGTCCTATGTACTGTACAGGGAGCATGTGGCCTGTGTACTGTAAGAGGAGCATGTGATCCTTGTACGGTACACAGAGGACATGTGCCCTGAACAGCACAGAAGATGCACGCCCTGTACAGTACATAATATGTGTACTTCCTGTCTGTCCATACAGCAGCTGCCAAGGAGGTGAGAGGAGGAGGGCTGTGCCAGTTGCTGTATTGGAGCCACTCCATCAGTGTCAGCGGGCAGGGGGTGGCATGGTAGTTTGCATAGTGCCAGCAGTGCAGGTGGGGGTGAAATGCTAGACACCAGAGAGTTCTTTCTTGCCATGGGAATGGTGATCAGAGGGTGAGGGAGGGTACTGCTAGCACCAGGGACTTCATTGTCAGATATGGGGATGGTGATCGGAGGGTGGGAGGTACTACTAGGCACAAGGGATTAACTTTACATATGCAGGGAAGGAATGGCGATCAGAGGATGGGGGGGGACACTAGGCACCAAGGATTAACTTTACATATATGGGGATGGAGATCACAGGGTGGGGGTGCAGTAGGCACCAGGGATTACTTGCTGTTACAGGATTGGGTGATCGAGGTGGGGGTGGAGCCAGTCGCAGGGGTGCAAACCTGCCACCGGTTACCATCCAGATGTGACCATAATGTGCATGCGAATGGCCCCTTAGCAGTTTGCATGCCCAGTGGGCTCATTTGAGAGGGGCTATCTGAATATTGAGCTAGGAGGTAGCAGCACTATCGGATCTGGTGGCGCTGTTCCCTTCACTGCTGGGTTCCATGTTTGGGCAGCATTACTCGGCTTAGTCCTGCACCAACATGCTCCTGTATTCAGTCGGATAGAACCAGTGTGCTGTCTGACTGAATAAAACATCCTCAGTGTCGTGGACAGTAGGCAAGTGCAGTGCAAAACTTTGCACTTTGCTTTGCCCATTTTTGAATATTGGGCCTCCAAAGTCTTTTTTTGAATCCTCCTATTACTCTCCTATACTGATATAAGCAGACAGTACACTACAATGAACTTTTAACTGTTCCAACCACTGTGTCTGCATTTCTGGCAGACTCAGTAGGGAATTGTTTAATATCCACTGTGTCAGCCTGGGTGGGGGACAAGGGTCCCAGGTAGCAATGGTATATATCACAGCTTTGTAATCTGATGTTTCTACCACAGTAGTTCTTGTAGAACTCTCCTTCAGGATTGTAGACACAAACAAAAAGTCAATCCTCGTGTGTAGGGACCCTTTAGAAAAAGCAGTCTCGGTGTCAGTCCTTAATGCAGTGAACTCATCTTTCAAACTTGCTGTACTTATCATATCTTGAGTCACCGTAAATCTTTCTTGTGTGACCCCCACTCCATCACCCACTATTAAGCCACAGTTAAAATCCTCTCCAAATACAACCAATTTCTTTGTATATAGATGTGGACGAATTCGTTGGAACAAGACTACTCTTGCAGCTTTTGTCTGTGGAGCATAAATGTTTGTAATGGGCAAATTCTGTCCCCCATGAGTCACATCTAATGTAAGTTCTCTACATGGTTTAGCATCTACCAAATGTAGGACCTTAAACATATCTCCTCTAAGTAGAATTCCCACCCCATCACACTTACCTATGCTTTGTGACCAAAATGGTGCTCCTTGTACCCAGTGCCTTTTGACAGCTGAGATTTCAAAATACCATTTAATGCGTGTATCTTGTAAAAGCAAAATATTACCAGGTAACATCCCTAAAAGGGGCATGGTGGATACACACCTTCTATATGTCTTGATACCATTTCTATTTAAAGTTAACGGAAACCGTAGGTGAGTCGAGACACATTTTACATGTTTAAATTGGAGTGACATTTCCATCTGTCATGGTTTCAGTTCTTGCTTGGGATCTTGTCCTCCGCCAACTCTTTTTTTGCAGCTGATATTTCAAGGGAGGATTCAACCCATTCAGAGGAGGGATCTCAAGCAGAGGGGGCCCTTGAGGATGCCTCTGAGGTACCCTCCTAATCCTCTGAGTCTCTCCACTGTCTTGCAATAGATAAAACTGCACATTTCTTTCCTGTTTCAGTCTTACCTTGTTTCCTCATCTTTGGTGTGAAATTCTGCTTTCTCTCCCTCTTTCTAGAGGACACTGACTCCATTTCTGTCTCTTCCGTGGAGGCAGGGGAGCATTTTAGATGAAGATGTAGCTGTCCCACTTTGAACAGGAGCATGGAAGGCCTCACTGTAGTCCTTCTTCCTCTTGAACTTCTGTGTTCGTATTATCAATGTGTGATGCAGAAGTATGGGGTGCATCTCAGTTTGTTTTTTTCGAGGGAGAGGGTATTCAGCCATCCCTGAGGAACCTTCCTGAGAATCATTTGCAGATCTGTGGGTGGACGCTTTCTCTGAGCCTTGAGCCTGACCTTTTGTAATTAGGCCCTTTTTGATTCATCCCGCCTGGCCTGTTATGCGCTGCCCAGGGGCACTGTCTATATCAGTGTCCCTCTTCTTCATACAAATTATGCTTCAGCGGGTTTGGACATCAAAAACGAATGTGCCCATACTCAACATGAATTACAACACTCTGCATCACAGGCTGCACTTAAATGGGTTCTAGACCCACACTTATGACGTGCAAGGCTGTCCTGGATAAAAACTCATGCCTCTGCCCAAATAACAGCTCCCTGGAAGATGGCATATTCCTGTTTTGGTTTGTTTCAGTTTTACTTTAGACTTCCACCCCCTCTACACCTGTTCTGTGTCTGTGATGGGTTCTGGGGTTTCTAGCACCTCATACCATTGCTTTAACCAGTACAAAATGTCAGTAACACTGACTTCCTCATTTCTGAACAGAATTGTTGTGGTTTTAATAGCTGACTTTGACAAGGGGATAACCGTAAAGAACGACCAAAGAACAGTATTTTTAAGGTTATCATACTCTGACCAAAACCTTTCCAGAGAGTTGAGACATAAACCCAATGTCAGAAGTTGTTTTCCCAGAAACATGTATAACTGCATAAATTTCCACTGCAAAAAAACACTTGAATTGTTTCTTAATCACATACTCTTTATCTGGAGGGAGTTCCAGAGCCCCTCTGTATTTTAATCACACAACATTTCTGCATTGTACCAGCACTTCTTATGCAGCAAATGACTCTGCCATTCAAAACGCTCATCTCTATGTTTCTTCTTGAGGTACACTATGATTAGACCCTTCTAACTTACTGGGGCCTTCAGCCTCCAAGTCCTTTTGTGAATCTATATCCTCTGAATGTGCAGCCATTTTTTCATTCTGCTCTGTTTCCCTCTCATCAGCCCTTGTTTGTGCAGGACACACTTGTCCTATGCCCAAACTTTTACTTGTTTTTGTCTTCTCTGACAAAGAAAGACACCTTGCTTTGTTGTACTGGACCACTGTTTTATAGTATACCTGTATTCTGCTTGGAAACAGCAGATTGTATTCTGGGAGGTAACCAAAAGCCAGTTTTCTTTCTTATACTTGGTTCATCTGTAGAAAAATCTTTTCTGTGCAGCAAAAGGGGTCATGATAGCACGGCTGTAACACCAGTGTTTTTTTGCTGTCGGTTTCTGAGTCAGTCTCTGGTCGGCTTTCGGAAATTATCCCTGACTCTATCAGCGTGTTTTCACTTTTTTCTGCAGAGTGTTTGACTTACTGTCTGGGCCATTGCTGTCAGTTGGGGCTGTTGATGCTTCTGCATCAGAGTCCAGAACTGACGCTGTCATTACCTGCTGGTTTGCCAAGCACTTTCCTGCAAAAACGGTTTCTTCGGTAAGTGAATGTGAATTAGTCTGTCTTTCTCCTGCAGAAACAAGCTTCTTGTTCCATAACCATATTTAGGAGCAAATGTTTCCTCTCTTCCATGGCTGCCTTTAATCCTTCTTTTTCTTCTTCCATCAGACTCTCATTTTGACCTGTTAGCTCCTTTCCATTTGTTTCCACTGTATTCACTTCCTTTGCACCATTATCCTGTACAGTGTCTATTTCTGCTATAAGTTCAGCTTCAGGTGAGAAAGTAATAGGGGAGTAGACTTGATCGCCTACACCCATAGCATCCGTACCTTCACCTGCATGGTAAACCATCTTGGAACCGACACCTAGAGGTGCCCCCTACTGCAAGAGTAGAGGAGTTTACTAGGTGCCTTGACCAAATTTCTCCCATTCACTGAAATACCACCAGTAGCTTAATATAGTTCAGTATATCAGTTTGCATTTGTCTCTCCCCCTTTCCCGGGGGATGAGGCTGAAAATAGGCAGATTTGCCTAGTCCTCCTTTCCCAGTCAACAAAAACGAAATAAATGAATTAAAAAAAAAAAAAAAGAGCAGTGCTTATATAAATGTAACCCCTAGATGGCGCTATCCCAGGGGCTACTACCCCTGCCTGATTTGCCACTAACAGGTTGAGGGGCCTGGATCCGATGGCGGGTGCCTCCACCCAGAGGTCAGGGTTTGCAGTAGTTAAACTAACTTGGTCACAGCCCTCTGGGACACTGCAACCCCCCTTTCTTCCCACTAGTGGCCCACACAATATATCAGAATTACCTTCACAGTATACACTTACCCCAGGACTGGTTCAGGCACTGGGACCTCCTGTAAAATAAGATACAGTGCAACAATCACAGTACAATACTTTAACATAGACAAATACCTCAGGCAGTATAACTTTGCTGGAAACAAGCAGCTCTGATTTATTTGGGGGATATAACAAGGACAGGGGAATCAGGTTAATTAGCTTATCACTTTACTCATCTATTTATGGCTCTGTGCATAGGCCTATCCCTACCAGTTACTGTCCTGGGTACCCAAGCCCTAGTGGCTAGTCCAAACTGTGGCAGCTGGTAGGGGCCCTTTCACACAGAGAAAAGAAAAATTAAACAGTCAGCAGTACAGTAATTCCATTTGGATTCAATGTGGCAATTCAACAGGGAGCGACCCTGAATTAGTACTCACGACCTCCAAACAAGATAGGGTCCTTCAATGTCAGCAGGGCTACTCTTGAGCTCCACGAGATTCCTCACACATTTATATGGCAAACTGCAACAGGCAAAAGTCCTTTAATGGCAGCAGGATTCACTGAGCTACACAAGCCTCCTCACACATTTATATGGTAAACAGTCACAGGCAAAAGTCCTTTAATGGCAACAGGATTCACTTGAGCTACACAAGCCTCCTCACACATTTATATGGTAAAAAGAAAGTACTATACCAGGCAGGCTGCTTCTCTATCCCGATCGCAATTACTACACAATACCCGGGAGAACACACAGCAGATTCAGTTCCTGACAGACCGAGTGCAATTCAGCAATTTCTCCAGTCTTCTACAGGGTGAGCCTGGTTTCTACTCTTCATATATCATTTGATTCTCTTCACAGGATGATTCAGTCTCTAACAAGCAGTTACACAAGCTGCAGACCGGAACTCTGGGCCTTACACGTGCTTCCCGACTAAAACTGCACAATCTAAAAAGCACAGGGTTCCTTCCTCTTCACTGCCAGAGCTCAACTGAAACTCCAGCAGACAAAACCAGGCACGTCCTTTGAGCTTCTCCCAGTTCTTGACTGGATTGGCTATCACTCACAATAGACTGCCCCTGTTGGTCCAAAAAGGCGCCGAAGTCTAAACTACATCTCCCAGAGTCACTGCCCATACAATCCTCTTGTGGCTGGCTCAGATTATGAGTCCAAGTTCTGATTCGTCCAAGGCACCATTTTAGAGCTACCTTAACCCACACTGATTGGTCCAGTTCAGCAGTTCAAAACTAGAATGGGGAACTAGGCAAACACAGTTCTGACTGCAAATAAAGCAGGTTAGACAAACTGTAATTTCATTATTACTCTAAATGATTTCTGGCAAACAGTTACATCTTTCAGATAGGTTCCCTTTGCACTCCTAGTGACTGCAAAAATGGAGTGAATTGGCAGCAGCTCGAGTGGTACTCAACAGAAGCACACAGTCCCCCATACAACTAATTATGTCTGCAAGCAGACAGCTGTTAAAGAGACAGTACCAGAGGCTCTAAAAACACTCACTGATAAATGGCTTAAACGCCAAACACCATTCAGGCTTGAAGCATTCAAGCAAGCTCCTGGAAGTCTTTTGGGAACCCCCATTTGTGGGGGGGTTACACCCTTCCTGACCTGGGAAAGCTTGACGTCCGCGTCAAGCAAGTACCCCCATAAGTTTCAACTGCAACCATATACATTTGCATTAGGCTCACACATGTAATCATCAGTCGATACATCATTTTACCAAGAACACATTTCTGAAACATTGCAGTACGTCACTCTTTACACAGTATTACACACACATTGTACCATAACTAAAGTTATTACCTCTTGTACATGAAACCTGAAGAGAGGGGGCCTTTCCCTATCAGTTACCTTGGGGCTGGACGGGGCAAGGGCACCATACTTAGAGGGCAACACAAGTAACTTGAGTTAGCACTGACGCTCAGTTTGGGCAATGAGCCTGGGACACATACACTCCTTTATGGACAACATTGAGAGGCAAGTCCACAGGCCTCCCAAGGGAATCATAACTGAGGTGACCACAAGCTTTACAGCTCGACCAGTCTTTCTAGGGGAACTGTTACAGTCTCTGCACTCTGAGCCTCATTTTCAGCATTGTCCTCACTTGTCAGGAGTCTCCATGGGGGTAGAGAGGCTAGAACATGGGGCACTTTCAGCTCCAGGAGTTACAGTTTCTGAGTCCACAACATTTGGCTCACATGGAGAGCTTTGGACACTGGCAGTGGACTGTCAGGGCACTCAAAATACTCTTTCTTGTTCTGGTGTATCACCAGTCTGCCCTAATCCATCATTTTCTCCCTGAAAGCTCAAACAGTTCAACCATGCACAATGATTCCATTTCATCTGATCTGATGCTTTGCATTTCACTTTCTGGGAGCATTGGCTCCAGGGACTAGCTGGAGGCTTAGATAGTCCAGAAGGCCCAGCTTGCCTCCAGTATTGACTAGGGGATTGCCCCGAAACAATTGACTCAGTTCGTAAGAAGGATAGTATTCAAAGTCACTCTCACTTTCTTCTGATATGGACTGACAGTCATGCTCAACTGGGACTTGTGGAGGGGAGCACTTTAACTCTGCTTCTGTAGGTGCAGACTTTCTTGATCTTTTCTTAGCAGCAGCTCTAGTCACTGGTCCAGAGGGGCATCTTCTGGGCTCAGACTCAATCAAGATTTGTCCAGTGGGCAGTAAATGATTTCTATGCATTGTTTTTACATCTTTGAATTATTCTCAGGCCTTACTTTGTACACTGGCAGATCATCTAGTTTGCCTACTACAATGTGAGGGAGATGGTGCCATCTGTCAGCAATCTTGTGTTTGCCATGCAGTCCCAGATTTCTTAGCAATACCCGATCTCCCTCCTGGAGTTCCTGTGCTTTCACCTTTTTATCATACCTTTCTTTGTTGGCCAGATTTCTTTTGGCAGCCATGGTTTGAGCCAGTTGGTACGCATGAGTTAGCTGGGCCTTTAACTTTTGCACATACTGTAAATAGTTGTCAGCTTGAACCCCATCAGGAGAGACCCCAAAACACACATCTACCGGTAGTCGAGCTTCTCTTCCAAACATCAGGCGGTAGGGGGAGAACCCAGTGGCATCACTTTTGGTGCAGTTATGAGCATGTACCAGGGTGCTAATTTGTTGGCTCCATCTAGGCTTGTCCTTTGGGTGCAGGGTGCCTAGCATATCTAGCAAAGTGCGGTTGAAACGTTCAGGCTGTGGGTCCCCTGGGGTGGTAAGGAGTGGTTCTGGACTTGACTCCCCACAGAGAAAGCATCTCTTGACCAGACGACTCTCAAAGTCTCTCCTTGATCAGAATGGATTCTTTGTATGCCCATAGTGAACAAAAAGTTTCCTACAAGTACTTTGGCCACAGTGGATGCTTTCTGGTCTTTGGTGGGAAAGCTTGGGCATATCTCTGGAAATGGTCAGTGACCACCAACACATTACTGATATTTCTTTGATCTGACTCCAAACTCAGAAATCAATACAGACCAGCTCCATGGGTGCACTGGTGTGATGTTAACAAGGGGGCAGCCCTCTGGGGCAAAGCTTTCCTCTGTAAGCAGCGACTACAAGTTGAATGTGTTGCTCCACATCAGCCCCCATCTTAGGCCCATAGAATCTGGATCTCACCAAGTCAAGTGTTCTGTCTATACCGAGGTGCCCCATGTGGTTGTGAGGGACATCAGTACTGAGTCTCGAAGGCAGTGGGCAGCACTAGTTGTTGTTTGTCTACTTGTCCCCTCTGTCTACTGTTTCTCTGTATAACAGTTTATAGATCAGTTTCAACTTAGGACCTTCTTTGTATAACAGTGCAGTTCTCAAATCAGTGGAGTAATTTGGACACATCTTTTCCTGCATAGAGGGCTTCTAAAGCTGCTTTGATCATGGGATCGCGGATTGAGCCCTCCGAATACTGTCATTGTCCAGCTGAGGCAGTGCACCAATGTCTATTGCAGAAAAGTGGCAATAAGCAGCAGGTATGCAATCTCAGGGGTCCCAAGCAATCCACCATGCAGTCCACTGCGTCCGTGGACATTTATTCCTCCTGTCAAACTTCCGGCAGAGTGCCGAATGTCAGGTTCTGCCAATCGGACCCAATCATTCTGGGGAACAGGCCTCCGAGAGAGCATCAGCATCTATGTGGTTCAGACCTGCTCGGTATTCGGACATAGTCATATGTAGATAATGCAGAAAGCCACCTATGGCCAGTGGCATCCAACTTAGCTGAGGTCTGCACATAGGTCAAAGGATTATTGTCAGTTTTACTAGTATTTTAGCCCCATACAAGTACTCATGGAATTGGTCAACAATAGCCCACTTCAAAGCTAGGAACTCTAACTTATGTACAGGATAGTTCTTTTCGGATGGGGTCAGGCTTCTACTGGCAAAGGCCACTGGTCTCAGGCCATTCTCGTGCTCTTGGTACAACACAACCCCAACCCTTGCAAGCTAGCATCAGTGTGCAGGACGTAAGGTTTTCTTGGATCGGCATAGGCCAGCACTGGAGCGTGGTAAGTTGATATATGATCTCATGAAAAGCAGTCTCACAATCAGGAGTCCAGCGGCCCCAAATACTTCACTCGGATGAAAATACACTCTTTCAGTCTTGAGGACGCTGACTTTTGGTATTTTTGTGGGTTGGGGATACCCTTGAGTAAGGTTAAGTAAAGGCGGATCACTCTTGAATAGTCCTTGATGAAACGCCGATAATAACCACAGAATCCCAGGAATCTTTGCAGTTCTTTTAGATTTTTGGGCTGTGGCCAGGTGGTCAAGGCCTCAACTTTACTTGGGTCAGTCTCTATTCCCTCGGTGGATACTATGTGTCCCACATACTTTACTGATGTTTGAAAGAATTGACACTTATCAATGGACAGTTTAAGGCCAAAGTCCTCCAGTCGGTCCAATACTTTAAATAATCTGCTCTCATGTTCCTCCAGTGAGCTGCCAAACACAATAACATCATCTAGGTATACCAGGCACTCTAGTAAGTTCATGTCCCCCACTGCACGCTCCATCAATCGTTGAAAAGTGGCTGGGGCACCTGAAATCCCTTGAGGCATCCTCATGAATTCATAGAAGCCAAGCGGACAGATAAAGGCTGTCTTCTCACGGTCCTCTGGGGCCATCGGGATCTGGTAGTACCCACTGCGGAGATCCAGCACAGAGAACCACTTGCTCCCGTTTAGGCAGTCCAAAGCATCCTGAATGCGGGGCATTGTGTACTGATCAGGGATAGTCCGCCAGTTTAAGGTGCGATAATCCACGCACATCCTTACTGTCCCATTCTTTTTCCTCACTACCACAATGGGGGAAGCATAAGGGCTTCTGGATTCTTGTATTACACCAGCAGCTAACATCTCTTGCAGATGCCATCTCACATATCTATATCAGCAGGTACCCAGGCCAGACCGCTCACGAAATGGTCTTTCGTCATGCAGCGGATATTGTGCTCAGCTCCTTGCACGCATCCTACATCCCATTCCTTAAAGAAAACACCTGGTCTCTCTGGGCAAGCTTCTCACTGATCCTTACTTTCCATTCAGCTGGCAACGGAGTCCAAATCAAACAAGTCAGGCGTTACTCTGTCATTCTTCCTCGAACTCTTGCTGCTGGGTAGCACTGCAGTGTCTGCACAATGCACATTAGCCAGGATGCAACCTCTGTTTACCGAATGTCTCTTTCAGACACATTATGAACTTGGACCATTACCCTTCTGGCATAAGCATGGGCTCTAGCGGCAAAATACTAGGCTTGACCAGCAGTCCCTCTGGCAATTTTCCATCGCCTGGTGCATCCAACATTAATATTTTATTCTTAACATCCTTTCTGATACAGACCTCTCCCTGTAAGGTACACTGGGCATTTGGCGCCAGGATCAGAGACTCAGGATCCTTCTTCCATGCAATTCGACCGGTTCCTCTGGTTCTATTTTTTCAGCATCTCTCTGTGCCTCATAGGCCTTCTTAATTAAAGCCGGAACTCTTAAAGCTCTACTAGTCTTTGACCCCTGTTTTCATAACACAACTGTGCCAGCCTTCCGAACATATGAGCATTTGTTCCAATCAACAAAGGGACACCATCATACAGTCCAGTGGGGACACACTAAGGCTAGGGTCTCTACTTGTTCGCCCTCCAGCCACGGAGATGGGGAAAGAAAGCCAAATTCAGATATACCGGAATAGGGTAGGCCTTCTCACTTAACCCCATACATGCAGTCCTTTCTAATGGTTGTAGTGGTACGTCTGACAAATGCTTCTGATACCAATCCTGAACATAATTGTCACTTGGGAGCCACTGTCTAATACAGCACTTGTAGACACTCCATTCACCTTTACAGTGGTCTTCATGGAGGGATCCACTATTCTGGACCAGTCTGGAGAGGCGGTAGTGGGGGCCTGGGCAACTGACCTTGCCACAAAAAGACGTGAGTTAGCATTTTTGGCACCCTCACTGGGATCATTTTGTGCACCTCTTGACCACTGATTTGTTCTCCGAAGCTCTCCTTGTAGCCTGTATGCAACTTTGTCAGTGTCTTTTGGGGACCGGCATTCCCTCTTCATGTGCCCATCCTTCCCGCAATTATAGCAAAACATACTTTCTGGAGTTTGAGCTGGCCGAGGCGCCACACTGGGAGCCAGGGCGGGGGTACTACTAACTGGAAACCTAGGTGCCTTCTCTGTCTGCGGCGTGATAAGCATTTGGAGACATTTCGTCAGTTTCTCCACTTCCATGGTCAAGGAATTGAGTTTGGAGCTGTTATCAGCAGGAGATACATGGGTGGGTACCCCCACCCCCATAGCAGATGCAGTCGGATATAGGTTGGGGCCCGTACTTGCAGGCGTGGCCTTCATAAAGGGCCTGTTTTTGAATTCCCGGATCTCTCTCAACAGTTTGCCCCATTGTGGCATATCTTTTTCCTTGTCAGAGCACTCATTGACTGCCAACCTCTGCCCCTGAACTTCACTTGATGGGCCACCCTCAGTCACTCGGGTCATAGCCGCAGCTATTGGTGCAGGTCCCTCCCGAGGTCACCTTTTCTCAACTCCTCGAATTTCTCTCATTAACTCATCATAGGAGGGTGGGGATTCCAGTCGATTTGCCAGGTGTAACTGAAGCAACAGCAGTTCTGAGAAGGGGGCAGACTTAAGGATCCTGTCCAGCCTGGTTCGGTCCAGTTCAATCGCTGGCAAACTACCCTTTCTGAGGCATTCTTGCAACAATTTTTCCAGCGAGATACATACACAGACAACACTCCCCTTGGTACTGTTGTGCATTTCTTACTCTCCCACCATAGATCCTCATCAGAATCTGGGCTCCCATACACATTCTCCAAGGCCTCAAGATAGGCCTGTGCAGTCACTCAGGGTTACTGGTCCGTTTAGCACGGATGGTAGCCAGGGCAGGACCTCGGAGGCTCACTAACCCTCTTCGCTTCGCTTCCGAGCATTGCCATTCTAGCACTTGGGGGCAACATAGTCTATCCAGGTCTCCCAGTCATCCTCCCCTTGGGGGTGGGGAGGTGCCAGAGAAGATCCTCAACCTTGGTAAGAGTCATGACTAATGGCAGGTGCAGAAATAGGAGTCTGCATTGGTTCAGCCACCATTACGGGTACTGGAGCGGGAGAGGGTGTTGGGGAGGAACACCCCAGGTGGCAAGAATAGTTTCTTCAAGTCCTCCACAGTTTTCCTTCCCCAGCAACCATTTAGCAAATTTCTCCTCAAAAGTTTCAGACAGTGGTGGGGCTCATTCCCCGGGTCTTTACTGTACTTAGTTATCACTCCAGGCAGTGAGGGCTCCTCTGGGGTAATGGTCTGTGGCCTTTGGAGCTATCTATGGGATCCTTAAACTCTACTAGGGCCAGGAAAGTGTGGGTGAGCAGATTAGCATGCCGACCCACCACCACAGGGTTTTGTAAACCTTCCACCTTGGAAAGTACTCCCTGCACAGTGTCCGTGTTGATACCCAGGGGATGTCCAGGATAAGCATAGCATTTTGGGGTCAATCTCCTCCCAGTACACCACTCCACCAGCCGGTGCACAGCCACTTCTGTCGGGTACCCATTTTTTTTCTTAACAGTGGTTCAGAATATGGCCACTAGAGGACACACAATCCCAGCGGTGAGCCTCCAAGATGTAACCCCTAGATGGCGCTATCCCAGGGGCTACTACCCTGCCTGATTTGCCACCAACAGGTTGAGGGGCCTGGATCCGATGGCGGGTGCCTCACCCAGAGGTCAGGGTTTGCAGTAGTTAAACTAACTTGGTCACAGCCCTCTGGGACACTGCAACCCCTTTCTTCCCACTAGTGGCCCACACAGTATATCAGAATTACCTTCACAGTATACACACTTACCCCAGGACTGGTTCAGGCACTGGGACCTCCTGTAAAATAAGATACAGTGCAACAATCACAGTAATACTTTTAACATAGACAAATACCTCAGGCAGTATAACTTTGCTGAAACAAGCAGCTCTGATTTATTTAGGGGATATAACAAGGACAGGGGAATCAGGTTAATTAGCTTATCACTTTACTCATCTACACTATGGCTCTGTGCACAGGCCTATCCCTACCAGTTACTGTCCCTGGGTACCCAAGCCCTAGTGGCTAGTCCAAACCGTGGCAGCTGGTAGGGGCCCTTCACACAGAGAAAAGAAAATTAAACAGTCAGCAGTACAGTAATTCCATTTGGATTCAATGTGGCAATTCAACAGGAGCGACCCTGAATTAGTACTCACGACCTCCAAACAAGATAGGGTCCTTCAATGTCAGCAGGGCTACCTTGAGCTCCACGAGACTCCTCACACATTTATATGGCAAACTGCAACAGGCAAAAGTCCTTTAATGGCAGCAGGGTTCACTCGAGCTACACAAGCCTCCTCACACATTTATATGGTAAACAGTCACAGGCAAAAGTCCTTTAATGGCAGCAGGATTCACTTGAGCTACACAAGCCTCCTCACACATTTATATGGTAAAAAGAAAGTACTATACCAGGCAGGCTGCTTCTCTATCCCGATCGCAATTACTGCACAATACCCGGGAGAACACACAGCAGATTCAGTTCCTGACAGACCGAGTGCAATTCAGCAATTTCTCCAGTCTTCTACAGGGTGAGCCTGGTTTCTACTCTTCATATATCCTTTGATTCTCTTCACAGGACGGATTCAGTCCTAACAAGCAGTTACACAAGCTGCAGACTGGAACTCTGGGTCTTACACACTTTTCCCAACTAAAACTGCACACCGAAAAAAGCACAGGGCTCCTTCCCTCTTCACTGCCAGAGCTCAACTGAAACTCCAGCAGACAAAACCGGGCACGTCCTTTGAGCTCCTCCCAGTTCTTGGCTGGATTGGCTGTCACTCACAATAGACTGCCCCTGTTGGTCCAAAAAGGCGCCGAAGTCTAAACTACATCTCCCAGAGTCACTGCCCATACAATCCTCTTGTGGTTGGCTCAGATTATGAGTCCAAGTTCTGATTCGTCCAAGGCACCATTTTAGAGCTACCTTAACCCACACTGATTGGTCCAGTTCAGCAGTTCAAAACTAGAATGGGAACTAGGCGCAACAGTTCTGACTGCAAAGAAAGCAGGTTAGACAAACTGTAATTTCATTATTACTCTAAATGATTTCTGGCAAACAGTTACATCTTTCAGATAGGTTCCCTTTGCACTCCTAGTGACTGCAAAATGGAGTGAATTGGCAGCAGCTCGAGTGGTACTCAAGCAGAGAAGCACACAGCCCCCATACAAACTAATTATGTCTGCAAGCAGACAGCTGTTAAAGAGACAGTACCAGAGGCTCTAAAAACACTCACTGATAAATGGCTTAAACGCCAAACACCATTCAGGCTTGAAGCATTCAAGCAAGCTCCTGGAAGTCTTTTAGGAACCCCCATTTGCAGGGGGGTTACATAAACTCTAACATGCACTGCAGCTATTGAATCTCCCACTGCTGCAGTCCTGTTCTAATGTCATCTGCAGGGGATTCTGGGATTTGTAGTTACAGAAAGTCAACCTAGAAGTAAGCAAAGCTACTTTGATACAATTTACTGTGTTACAGTAAACAGTATTAAAAAATGTTTTTGCACACAGATTACAAGTTGGGACCAGCCCCACACTTGGTTGTGGAGCTCTTATTGCTGAGTGTTGCCCTTTAAGATCATACCAGAGAGTTTGTTTCATTAAGAGCTAAATTGTCCTTTCTGTGTTAAGAATCCCCAGCTTTCCAAATGCCACAGCTACTACAAAAGGGTAATTTATCTTAAAATAATGTGTAACGATGGCAAAAAAATATAAACAGCAAATCTTAGAATGTGCCTGAAACATTTTGCTTCTCCTCTTCCCAGGGTGCAATGGCTGCCACTTACTCTGCACTAAGCCACAAGACACTTCAGCCAATCTTGGAGCCGGTTGCTGCTTCAGGTTTAGCCCAGAGACGAAGCATGAAAAAGCTTACCTCGACGGACTTATAGAACCATCTGATTCTCTGCAGCCGTGCTGAAGAACAACATGTATCCCATAAGAAGCTCTGCTTTTTCATCGGCCTGCCTGACCTGTCATCACAAGGCATTCAGATTTTCACTCGGTGCAACCATGGCAGTCGAAGAAGTAGAGCTGCTCCTGAAAAGGTTACAGTATAATGGGATTCTGTTGCTGGATGATCATTGCATTAGACTTTTTGAATTAAACATCAGGGTACATCAGGAAAGACCATCACAAGAATTTTCTTCACACTGTGACAACTAACCCTTTTGACATTTCAGGCACACAACCAAGTAATATGTCTTTACATATTGAATAGTTTAGACTGGTTTGAATATTAAAAGGGTTATATAGGGACCATTTAAAGTGGCACAGTAGCATTTATAGAAGCATGATGCCAGACTAAGTGTTAATTGGACCATCAAACACTGCATAACGTTTACCAGTTTTCAGCCACTTTTTTTTTTCCAGTTTACTGTTAATGGGTGTAAGAATCTGTGACCGCTACCTTATCCCATTAATGTCATGCATTCTTGGGTCACAAACACAAATTGAACTGAAGCTGCTTGCACTTTTAATCCTGCATCAGAGAGCAAGAGTGGTTAAAAGAAGGTACACATAGTGTACGTACAGTAGGTATGGTACTTTATGTAAGGGTTGCTCAACCCCCTGTATTGGATTTGGTAGCCCAACTGAATTGTTACCTTTGCATCGCATATATTTATGGAGTTCTATAGTATTTAAGATTTCTTGCAAAGATAAAAAGTGTTTGGTCTCAGATTTAAAGCCACGCTAGAAACCTGTACATGCTTTGAAGTGTTTATTTATTGGCTGTGAAGTTTCTGAACCTGGTGAAATCTTAGCTGTTATAGAGCAATATAAAGACAGACAGCAGTCCTGACATCTAGAACGGGAGTTATATGAAAGAGTAGCACAAATTGGTTCACATAACAGAAATAACAAATACTGCTGGTCCCCTGTGGAAGTTCTGTTATTCTTTTTCCTAACATTACAAAGTACAGATCTGTTAATCATTACCACCCCCCCCCCCCAACACACACACGCACACTGAACTGAATAGGAAGGTATTACCATACAGTACCGGTACTCTGAAATGAGTTCTCCAGTAACATGTGAACTTTGTGCTAGTGCCGTGTATCATACAAATGTCTTCATTATCTGAAGACCTAGCATAAAATTGTATTTGTTGTCATTCCCATTGGCTTACATTTGACTCCTGACAAGCAAAATCTTTTTCTAACTGAAGCACATATGCTGGGGTAAATGGAAACATTTATAAAGAGAGCTCATCATGGGTTTAAACCTAGTAAAAGGCCCCTTTAAATGAGGTTGTGTACTTACCTGTAGCTAGCAGTAGTCCATGGATATCCCTTGACATGCCCTATATTGCTACAACATTGCCACCATCTTTAGAACCTTGGGGTGTCATGCAGGCTGAGGCTGTGCCTAAGTACCATGTGGTTAGACACAGCTTCACCCTGGGTGACGTCACAAGGTTCTACAAATGGTGGCAATGGAGTAATCAGTACGGGGCAAACATACTCTGGGATGTCTGTGGACTGCTGCCAGATTCAGTTAAAGGGACACTGTCACCTCTCTTAGGCCTCAGATTATCCCCAATTGAGAAAACACATGCTATGATTGTTCACATTCTGTAGAGACGACTGATGTAGCTGAGAGTTTGTTTCTGATTTGTGTTTTTTTTTTCTTCTAAAAAGTGAAAAAACAGACTACTCACAATACTGATGTTACCACACAAAAACATATTTGTTTTACATTCCTTGATCAACTCCCACTGCATCTTTCCTGGATTTGGGAACACCCCAACATAGCCCAGCCACTCATAATGAAGTAGGAGGAAAGGATACTATTGCAACATGAGTAGCTGCACTGTCTGTGGGCATTCTTAATGTTCAAGAAGTAAATCAAGGATTTGAAACAAAACAAGGTGGGGTACAACTGTACCGTTTGCATGCATATCAGTTCTACAAAAGAAAGTGGAAGATAAAACAGCCAGCAGCATCAATGAATTTTAGATAATGTAAGGAATCAGAAAATGTGGGTTTTTAACTGGAAATGATATGAGACAAAAAAGGTTGACTATATCCCTTCAAGTACAATACTTCCTTTAAAAGGGCCTTTCATTGGGTTTCAAACAATGATAAGCGCTGCTCATAAATTTATGATGAGCACTGCTCATAAATGTTCCCTTAAGTGTTTGGCTTTGCAATGGAGAACTTGCCCCTTTAAAGAAAGAGTTAATCTACTGTGCTGTGGTGCTCTTTTTTTAATTATTTTGTGTCACTTTTTTTGCTCCATCCAGTGGGGCAGATATACTGCCTTTTTGGCCATATTGGCCATCGTGGAGCATGGGCAGAGGGGATTTACCCCTTAGTTTATCCCAGCTGCTCTTTTTTCCCCTCCTTGCGCGGAAATAGGTACAAGGGTGACTGTCCCGGCTGAAGCGCAAGCATGCATGATCCCCCACCATGTACTGCTTCACAATGTCCCCTCTCCCCATGCCCTGTCTACTGCACCGCCAGCTGTATTCCTACAGTTGACATTGACAGAGTGAGGTGATGCAGCCCCTCCCTACCTGGAGGAGGAGAGCGTCCACTGGGATGTTCAACCCTTCTCCCCCACGCTGGCCCCCAGCGTCCCAGGCTTGCTACCAAAACCAGGTCACTGGCATTGCGGCCAGTAGCACTGCTGCTACACTGATAGGCCAGCCCTATAATGCTCTGTTTGGCAAATCCTTCTAGGCCATTTGTGCTCCACTGTTTAAAGGGGAGTAGTCTGCACCAAGGGCCCGATACTCAAGTGTGGGGCTGGTCCCAATGTGCAATTTGTCTGCAAAAACATTTTGGTTTACTTACCATTTACTGTAGTATAGTTGATTGTATCAGATTAATTTTTTTTACTTCTAGGTTGACATCTTCTGTTACTACAAATCCCAGAATCCCCTGCAGCTGACGGAGCAGTAGACAGCAGTGAGAGATTAACTGGCCTGCAGTGCATCTTAGAGTTTATATAAGCTCTGATCTTTTGTTTCTGGTCCAGCTGCCCTTCCTGGGCAAAGTATGGTCATAGAGGACTCTGTTTAGTTCCTGGAGAAAAACAGAACCGGGAAAACATCTGCTCGGAGCTTATAAAAGTTCTATCATGCACATCTGGCCATTGAATCTCCCACTGCTGCCTGCTGCCCTGATAACAGTTGCAGAGGATTCTGAGATTTGTAGTAACAGAAGATAGCAGCCTAGAAGTAAACAAAATTGGTCTGATATTCTATTCTACTGTAAACGGTAAGTAAATCAAAATGTTTTTGCAAACAAAGTGTACTGCCCTTCGTGCTGCTTGTTCCCTTTAAAGCAGAAATTTGTTATGTTATTTTATTTACAGTGGTGCTCAGGGGTACTAATAGTTTTTCAGTGCAGTGCACCCCCTATTAAAGGACAAGAAAACAGGCATAATTTAAAAATTGCAGTTGAAAAACTGGAAAACATGGTGCCATAGATTAGAAGCTCACCTTTTCAATTCTGAGTTTCAAGTTACTGAAATAGCTGATCTAATAATGTTTTGTCATGTTGTTTCAAAAATGCAAACAAACCAGGTCTACAGTGTAAAAGTCAGAATCCAACATGTACCTAAGATGGCCGCAACATCTTTATGCAGTGATATCAAGGGAGTGACAGTGATCCGGCGTGAACATGTTGTATGTATGGGGACCTATTATGTATAGTTGCTTTATTAGCTTTACATTATGTCTTATCAGCACAGTCATTTACTGTACATGTGTGATAATCTCTTCACGCATGTACAGTAAATGATTGTGCTGACAGATGCAATGTAAAGCTAATAAAACTATATTTAATAGGTCCCCATATACACTAATTGTTTGCTCTGGAGCACTGTCACTCTAATGATGTAATTGTGCAAAGATGTGCAGCCAGCTTAGATACATGCCAGAGTGCAGCTTTTAAACTGTAGTCCTAGTTTGTTTATATTTTTTAAATATGATGAAACCATGCTAAATCAGCGATTTCAGTAACATAAAGCACAACATTTATTTATTTTTATTTAGTTTTTGTTGACCGGGTAAGTGCACTAGACAAATCCTGCCTATTTTCAGGCACTACCCAGGGGTGGGGGATACAGATGAATGCCAACTGACCTTGAACCAGATTAAGATGTTGGTGGTATTTTTAGTGAATGATGGAAATTTGGCCAGGACACCGGGGAAATTCCCCATCTCTTTTCGATAAGTGCCATGGGATCTTTAACATCCACCTGAACTACCACCAATCCAGGCAGATGGGACCTCAGTTTAGTGTCTCATCCGAAAGACGGCACCTCAGAAGTGCAACACCCCTCTCATGCTGCACTACAGTGTCAGTACTGGGATATTAACCCAAGTGCCAGATGTGGGAACTGAACCCACAGCCCTCTGATCTCCCAGCCTCAGAGGCGAATGTGCTACCTACTGAGCCACTGACACTGAAATTTTTAAATTAAGCAATAAGGCATGACAGGACGTTGGTTGTACTAGGTTTACCCCACAGTCAGAGGCATTATAATGCTCGAGGCAAAGCCGAGTGCCTTTAGCCCCTGACTGTGGGGTAAACCTAGTACAACCAACATCTCTGAAGTGCCTTATTGTTTATATAAAATGGGCCCATGGGCAACTTTTAAAAAACAAACACTCAAAGTTTTAAAAGCCACAAAAAACATAATAAAATGTTGCTAAATAATGGGTGTTTACTCACCTGGTAAAGGTGATTATGTTAGTTTGTATCCATGCCACTCCAGACATTGCATCATGGGGTTTCAGCCCACCTGATACACATGTGACCAGGATCAAATTTCTCAGTATACCTTGGTCCCAGGAGTCCCTGTTCCTCAGTTCGATTCTTCCATAGCTGAAATAAAGGTTAACCTAACCACCCTTCACTTTGAACCACATATAGAAAGATGATAGACAATGTATTAAAAGAAAATCACAATCCTGTTTATTATCTATTACTACAATTTTAGAACTCAGTCACCTAGTGTAACCGACGGCATTCTATATCCCTATGGTAATAATCAACTCTAAATAAGTAACCATATTAATTATTAATGGATAGTATCAATGCAGCACTGGTAATTAAGGGATCTATAGTCCCCGGGACCACATAGTCCTTTGCAATCAGCATGATGTTTTCTGCCATGCTCACCCTGAAGGAAGGGCTATGGAGTGCCATGGATACAAACTAACACAGTCACTTTTACCAGGTGAGCAAACGCTCATTGTGTTATGTTTGTTATCTATGGCACTCCAGACATTACATCATGGGTTACTTTAAGTATCAGTACAACCATTCCTTCAGGGCAGTTCAGGGAAATCAGAGTGGAAACTGTTAGGACATGCTGTCGTCAAAACTTTACTGGTAAAAATGGTTCTTTGTGTATATAAAGACTCAAGTCTGTAATGTCTGGCAAAGGTATAGATGGAAGTCCATGTTGCCACTCTGCAAATGTCTTCTGCAGATACACAGGCTCTTTCAGCCCAAGAAGTGGCCACTGCCCTGTTGAATAGGCCTTTATTCCCTCTGGCAGAGTTAGGCCTTTTGATGTGTGTGCCTTCTGGATAGTCTTTTTCAGCCAGCTGGTGATGGTTGTTTTGGAGGCCACTATGCATTGCCTGTGTCCTTGGGCTATGACAACGAGTCTCTCAGATTTGCAGATTGGTTGTGTTATGGCAATGTACTGTGCCAATGTGTTCCTAACATCCAGGGGATGATAGGAGGGAGTATCCCCCTGTTGTGATTGTTCATAGAATATAGGTAGCTTAATTGTTTGCTCCCTGTGAAAAGTGGAGATGATTTTTGGTTGAAACGCTGGTACTGTCCTCAGGGAAACCCCCCTCTTGGGTGAAGACAGTGTATGGCTCCCAGTTCGCTGATTCTGTGAGCTGAACAGATAGCCACAAGGAAACAGGTCTTTAGGCCTGACCATTAAAGCTGGGCTTCATGTGTGGGCTCAAAATGTGGAGCCCTTAGGGAGTTTAGTACCAGTGTAAGGTCCCAGGGAGCCACCGGTGAGCGTTTGCGAGAGTGAATGGCTTCTGCTGCCTTAAGGAATCAGATGGCATCTGGGTGAGCCCCTGGTAGGGTATGTCCGATTTGTCCCATGGCCGCTTCTATGGCCGAGACCTGTACATGGAGGGAGGAGGGGGACAATCCCTTGTCTAGACCCTGTTGCAAGTACAGGAGTATCACAGACATATCGGCTTTCATTGGTTCGATATGTGTCTTTTCACACCAAGTTGAAAAGATGTTCCACTGCCTGCCGTAGGTTGATGTGGTTGATGGCCTCCTGGATTGCCAGATGGTCAAAATGACCGAGTCATGGTAACCTGCGTTCAGCAATCTCTGCCTCTCAGGAGCCAGACTGATAGCTTCAGTGTGCCTGGGTTGGATGAATCATTGGACCCTGGAAGAGCATGTACCGCTGTTATGGGAGAGTCCGTCTGTCCAGAGTCATGGCCATTGCTGATGCAAACCAGGTCCTTCATGGCCAGTAAGGTGCTTTGAGGATGGTAAGACTCCCGAAATAACCGGATATTCACCAGAACTTGTGGGATCAAGGGATTGGTCGAAAAACATACGCGCGGTCCTGAGTCCAGGTTTGTGACAGGGCGTCCACTCATTGAGCCTGCTTCTCCTTGTACCTGGAGAAGTAAGAATTGACCTGGGCATTCGATTTGGAGGCCATCAGGTCTATTGGGGTGGGGCCCCACCTTCTTTGTATCATGCTGAAAATGTCTGGGTGTAGTTGCCACTCCCCCGGGTGAACTTGTTGCCTGCTTAGCCGGTCCACTTTGAGATTCAGCTTGCCTGCCAAGTGGATGGCGTGGATGTGGGTGAGACTGGTCTGAGCCCAAAGCAATACTCTCATTGCCTCCCCGATCATGGCCTTGCTTCTAGTCCCACCTTGTTTGGCTATGTAAGCCACCGTGACCCTGTTGTCAGATCTCACCAAGACAGACAGACAGACCAATTATAATGTCCTCCTGGAATGCCCAAAGGGCATGTTACACTGCCCTAATATCCAGAATGTCGATGGACAGTTTGACTCTGAACTTGTCCACCAGCCCTGGGCTGTGGAGTTGTTCATGCATGCCCCCCAACCTGTGAGGCTGGCATCGGTCTCCACCATCACCTTGTATGTTATTTCTAGTGGAGAACCCTTCAAGAGGTGTTGACGCTGGGTCCACCACCTCAGTGACTTTCTGACTGAATCTGGCAAGCGAACAGTCATCGCCAAATTGTCCTTCGATGGGGAGCCCTGCAGCAAGATGCAGTTCTGTAAGGGGCGCATGTTCCCGTTTGGCCCAGGGCACCAGGTCGATGCATGATGCCATGCATTTGAGGACCTGGGCTGCCTGACCCATCATTGGGTGGAGGGTGAACCTGAAGGTCCGGATTAGGGCGACGACCGATTCTATCTGTTTGCAGGATGGTCCCTCCTTTCCCTCAGCTGTGTTGATTTCCGCCCCTAGGTGTTTCTTTCCACTGGTATGGTTGAAGTGAACTCTTGGCATGATTGACTACCCAACCATGTTCCACTAGAGCCCGCAGGACTAGTTCTGTGTCCCTCTGAGACTGTGATCTGCTGTGTGAGCATAAAAACCAGTCGTCCAAGTATGGTATAAAGTCCATGCCTTGCTCCCGGAGATGGGCAGCAAGGACAATGGATACCTTTGTGAACACCCTGGGTGCTGATGTGAGGTCGAAGGGCAGGGCTTGATACTGGAAGTGTTGACCTAGTACACAGAAGTGCAGAAATTGATGATGGCTTGGTCTGATTGGAATATGGAGGTACTCATCCTTTAAATCTATGGAAGTTAGGGAGTTGCCTACTCGTACACTCCTCAGTGTAGACCTGAGCGTTTCCATCTTGAATTTCTGAGGGGTTACGAATCTGTTCAGAAATTTCAGATCTAGGATTGATCGTAGATCTCCATTTTTCCTTTGTACTGGGAAGAAAATGGAGTAGACTTGCATACCTAGCTCGCTGGCTGGCATGGTTTGAATGGCTTGGTTCTGTATCCGGTCTCGCAGTATTTCCTGTACCTGATGGGCCATAGCTCTTCTTTTTGATATGGGGAACAGGACAAGTCTGTTTGTGTCTAGCTTCTTTGAAAATTCTATAGCATAGCCCTGGGATACTACCTCCAGTACCCATCTGTCAGAGGTGGTTTGTTGCCATTCCTGGTGAAAAAAGTCAGTCTTTGTCCCACAAGAGGGTAATCCAGCTGCTGAGTTGGCACTGGAGTGGTGTTGATGTTGTAGTCACTGTTATTTAGATTTTCCTCCTCTTCCTCTGCTCCCGAAGCTGGAGTTCTTTCCCCTGAAGGGAGAGGATCTCTATAGCTGTTACTGTTATTTTGTCCTCTGCCTCGAAAGGAATTATTTGTACTGTAGTTTTGTTTTCAGTTCTGCTGGAATCTGCTGCTTCCTCGAAACGTGCGTCAGGCAGAAGGAAGGTAAGTGGTTCTGTGCTTGTCTTTTGCTAGATCTTTCCCCTTCTCTTTTTGCTTAAGGTACTCTTTGAAGCCTTCGCCAAAGATATGGTTTCCCTGCAAAGGCAGGTTCTATAGTAATGCTGTAGACTCACTGTTTGTCTCCCAAAGTTTAAGCTATAAGGCTCTTCTGGCCCTGTTCATTAAGGCAGAAGCTTTGGCTTCCAATTTAAGGGTATACACAGCTGTGTCCCCCAGATACTTGGCCGTATCAAGAGTACATTCCAGTAGTTCGGACTCCCTGGATTTCGGATCAGATTTCTCCAGCAACACCTCTAGCCAGCGAATTTGTGCTCTGGCAGAGCAAACCACTGTCATGGCAGCTCTTGCCGCCATGCCTGTGATTTCAAATAGCTTCTTGAGCATATCCTCTATCTTTTTGTCTGTGGGATCCCTTGAGTGAGATGGTGCCACAGGGTAATACCATTTTCTTGCTTAGGGCTGCTATCTGTGGATCAATGGTCGGGGCATTGCACCAAAGTTTGACTTTTTCCTCTTGTAACTGGTACATCCTGTCCAAATTTCTTTTCTCGGACAGACAACCCAGTTCTGTCGATTCCCACTCCTTTAAAAATATATCAACAATGGCAGGACAGCTTGAGAAGGTGTCCTTTACCTTCAGGTTTTGCTGGATCATGGAGTTGAGCTTAGATTCTGGTTTTGCTGTCTCCAGTTCAAACCCCATTGTGGATTTTATGGCTTTCATTAAGCCTGGTACTAGATCAAATGGACAGAGGTTTGAGGTCAGGGAAGGTGCCTCTTGTGTGATGTTCATTTCCTCCTCCTCTGACTCTATGTCCTCCTCATCATCTGGTGTCTCGCCGGAATCATCGTCCCCTCGTGGAAGCAGATCAGTGTTGTCAGGGTTGTCCAGTTTGGGGGTGGCGAATCTGGCACTGGTGTTGGGCTGGGTGGTGGAGCTGGCCTTGCCTTTGTCAGGGATTCCAGCTTCTCCATTACTCTGAGCATGAAATTCTGCTCGCTCTCCATCATGGCTACCATGGCCTGTTGTGTCTGGATAAGCAGAGGCCCTGGGTTCATCCACCTTGAGGTGTTAGCCCCCTGGTTGTCTGAATCAGTTGTATGGAGTTGCTTCCTGGTTGTTTCTTCCTCATCATGCAGACATGCAGGGCATTGAGGCACTGAGTTGTGGGGCAACAGGGTGGCACTACAAGAATGCATTTCTTGGCCTTCACCATCTGAAAAGATGAGAAAAGGACAGAGTTAGTTCCAAACCCAGGGAACAAAAAAAGCCTGCTCAGTAGTGGGAAGAGTAAAGGCTCCCCATTTAACAGGGAAAGTTATCATTCTATGGTGAATAATGTAATACAAATTGTGTAATAAAAAGTATTTTCTATTATTCAGAGTAAGTCTTAGAGGGACCATTGTTCCTCTATAAGGCAGTGAGCAGAAATGGCTTAAGATTGGTAAAGGAAATTCTCCTAATCCAGAAAAAATATACCCCCTGGGAATTATGAGAAGAAACTGCTGTCTCTTTTTTCAGTATAGCGCCGAGAAAAAAGTTTTGCAGTAAACAGAGGTGCTGCAGAGCAATGGTCGAGCTGCCTGTGATTGCTTATGTAGTTCTTCAAGAGAACTACAAACATGCCCGCCAAGGTAGCTACGCATGCACTGAACGAGCACATCTCAAAATGGAAGCTGGACAGAAGGAGAACCTAAAATGGCAGACTCCCATGCGAGTGAAGGGGTGATCCGAGAAAGACCCAGGGAATCTAGTAGGACCTCTCCAAAAAAGGTCTCTCCATGCCGTAGGGAATCCCTATAAAAAACATCTCCCCTGAGCCCCAGTATACAGAAAAGTCCGGGTGCGACTCGCTGTGTGGAGAGAGCTGTGACTATGAGGATGGGTGGCAGTAGTGGAGAAGAACACCCATGGACCACCAGGGTTCTGCGTAAGGGGCCTGAGTAAATGGAGGATAAGAGAGAGAGAGCAGAAGATCGAGTGCTAGCACAGGAGTGGGCTACTTGAGTAGGGCCAAATCCTTAGCAGGGAATTTTCTTGTAGAGTGTATATGGTGCGCTACCCACTAAACAGGGGTGTAGCACAAACCAGGATGGGATGTGGCACCATGCGGTCTCTGCTTGTGAGGGGAGAGCCACATCCACGAGGCACACACAAGCTGTAAGGGGGAGAGCCACAAAGGAGCTAGGCGGTCTCTCCTCATTGTTCCAATGTCCCCTGAACCAAGCGTTTTAGCTCACGGCGCCACCTGGTCTCTGCTAGGGAGGGAGGAACCGCATTCAGTGAGCGAGATGGAGAGAGAGGGGGCGCGCGAAATTCAAAACCAAAAAATGCATATGTAGTAAAAACACGCTCACGGGGAAGAACATACTCAAAACTTCTTTGTCACTATAAACAGGAGAATAACCCTGTCTCAAGAGACAAGCCAATCTGACTGATTTTTAAAAAACTAACACATTTTCTCAAATAAATCACTGCTGGAACCTGCAAGCAGCTGATGCCAAAGGCAAAAAATCTGACTAACAACAGTAAATAGACATTACTAATAAACACACAATCAGCTAAAATGCCCTGCCGAACTAACGAGGGCTAGGAGCTAAATTAAGGCCTAGCAGGCAGAGCCGGAGGCCAATTAGACTAAACGACTTCAATTAAATAACCAATCTAACAATAATCCAATTACAAGAAAATAGGATTAAGCAGTCTGCTTAACAGCCCAGTAGCTAGCAGCAGGGAAAAAATAGTAAATAGGAAAATTATTTGCTGTGGTTCAAAAGGTCAGTAGGCTTACCTTCAGGTAATTAGTTCCTGGACACAAAAGGGGACTCCTGGTGTGCTTTGTAGCCTTCTCAGATGCAAAGAAAGAACTGAGGAACAGGGACTCCTGGAAACAAGGTGTACTGCAAAATTTGATCCTGGGTCACGTGCATCACTAGCCTATCGGGTGGGCTAAAACCCGTGATGTAATGTCTGGGGTGCCATGAATAACAAACATAACACAATGTAAAATAGTCCCTCCACAGATGTTTTTCACCTGTTAGTCATCTGTCTTTCTACACATTCAATAGACTATGTGATTGTTTACCATGGAATAGAATTCAAACCGCTGCATTATTCCAGTAGTAGAATGCCCCCCCCACACACACACACACACACACACACACATACACACACAGAATGGTAACATGGAATACGTGAACTCAAAATTCTTGATAGTTCCACTGGTACACATATACAGATACACAAAGGCTTCAAGTGGAGCCAGAACCTCATTTTTTTCTCCTGCTAGATAGGAGCAGGGAATTCTCTGGCAAACTGGTAAGGATAGGATGGGGATTTCCTTTTTCATGATCGTCAAAGAAACACCAGCAATGGAACCTCTGAATAGTATATGATTTTTTTTTTTAATTTGTGTATATCTGTAAGGAGGCGTTCATGAGTGTAAATAACATTAAATTATCTACTTGCTTTGTTTAATTTAATAGACTTTAATTTTTAGGGTCTAGTTGAAGGTTTTTATATACGAGTAAAGGGGGCAGCTATGTTTGTGATGGAAATTATGAAGCAAGTGGCTTATGAATTCTGTATGTGAGTTGCCTTGGTTTGCAGGGACTATTTTTAGCCATTGGTAGTGCTCCCTTAAGGCAATGCCTTGAACCAAGCCTCAGCCAATCAGGACACAGGGATTTCCTTGCTCATATTATATAGGTGAGCGTCTAATCTATAGCACCATGTTTTCTAATTTTTTTAAGTTGCAACTTTTAAATTATGCCTGTTTACTTGTCCTTTAATATTGTTCCACAGAAACACAAAGTTGTCTCCTCAAAGTATGGCCCTGTCCTGTGCTACCTGTCTCTCCTCCCTTCTCCTTACTAGTCTCTGACCTACTAATGTTCTATACAGTGTGCCCAGTGAAAGAAAAGTAGGGGAGAGCACAGAGCTTCCTTCCCATGACTTGCCCGTTCTCTAGAAAAGTAAAGATGGCTGTTGGAGCAAGGATCTGTGCAGAGTATACAAAAATAGGCCCAGAGTTTTTAAGGTGATAGTTGACAAGGATGTATACACAAGGCAAATTTTTTTTTTTTTGGGGGGTGGGGTACTGATCAGGGTAACATGGACAACTGTTTTAAATGTTTTTTTTTTTTCATGTTTATTGTTTTACACTAAGTCTAAGCTGGTTTACTGGTGCAACCCGGGAGCACAGGGAGGTTAAAGGGACACTGTCTACCATTTCTGCATCCTATTATTTTTAATTGAAAACTCATGTTTTATGATCGCGTACCTTCTCTAAAATTCATTGATGTTGCTGTTTATTTTTTTTTTTTGTCTGCTTCCTTAGTGGAACTGAAGTACATGCTAGTGGCGTAATTATACCCAATCTTGCTTTGTTACAATTCCTTGATCTACTTAAAATGCATATTTCCTGAATATTTGGAACACCCCCATACAGTACAGCCACTCATGATGCAGTAGTCTCCTCTACTCCTCCTGCATCTTGAATGGCCAGACTGTGTTTGGGGTGTTCCCAGGTCCAGGACAGATGCAGCACGAGTTGATCAAGGGCTATAAACAAACACGTTTTTGTGTGGTAACACCAGTATGGTGGGCAGTCCGTTTTTCACTTAAAAAAAAAAAAGGAGTCCGATTCAAACTACGTCAACAAATGCTACAAAGTGCAAGAAATTATAACATGTGTTTTTTAAACTAGACCCACTTTGAGGCCTAAGGGGTTGGCACAGTGTCCCTTTCAGTGACTTATTCATGATCACACAGTATACAAGTGGCAATTGTAGGATACAGAACCAGGTATGCTGGGTCTTCAGGTTCACAGCCCACCCCTCTAACATCTAGGCTGTACTGCCCTCTGTGGTCAAAAGGACTCTCATAAAATGCTGATCAGACCTACTAGTTGGAGAGTTAAGGTCTGAATTGCTCCATGAGGTTCTCTTTTCTGTTCCTGTTTGGCTATAGACTTTTTTTTTCTGTAAAGGCTTTTATCCCTGGGCAGATCCCTGTTCTCAGGGATATCCTGTGATGTCAAGTATTAACCTTGTTCAGGCCAGGATAACCAGAGCCATCATTTAGCAGGTGGGTTTTTGCCCAGTTTTTTCCACGTCCCAGCACCCCATGTTGTAGGTCAGACTGGTATTGTCCTCTGCCAGTGCAGCATGTTCTGGGTGCACTTACCACATTTTTGCAAGGGAGCAGGCCTCCAGGTCCACTGCAAGGGGTTACTGCATTACTAGATGTCCCCCATTTCCCACCGTGGGGTGCCTCACACGATAGAATATTGACATTTTATAATGGATGTACAAATTACTGAGGAAGGGGATGATGTTTTTTTTTTTCAGTTTACTTTTTATGTTAACCTATGCCTTGGTGAATATACAAATTACTAAGGAAGGGATGTTGGTTTGTTTTTTTAGTTTACTTTTTATGCTAACCTATGCCTTGGCCCCCTTCCCCAGATTGTACCCATCCCCCCCCCCGCACACACATATCCCTGCCGCTTACCTAGTGTGAGCTTGCAGCCTCACAGGATTACCGTCATGATGGGGTCTGGCAGTGCTGGATCCAACCTCCTACCTTCTGCTTACAGAGGCAGGAGTTCTGAAGTGCTGCAACTAGAGGACAGTGACCGGAGCAGATCCTAAGTGTGCCTGGGATCATCCCATGAGAGACAGGCACTGTTTCCTTGTTTCTTGGTCTCTGTCCCCTGGGATGTCGGTGCACTAGGTGTTCCAAGCTTGCACACACAGAGATTACTCAAGTGGAGCCTGGCTGGCATCCCAACTCCCCATTGTGCTGCTGTACTACCAACTATTATCAGGTTTAATAGCAGCAGCAGCACATCCTCTGGGACACTCGATTTTCTTCCCCACCAAAACCGGTCTCCCATGACTAGAGCTCATTCCCGAACTTGGGTCACCGGCATTACAAGTGGTAGCTCCACCACCGCATCAGCAGGCCAGCTGGACTATGTCTCTTTAGAGGAGAGCTACAGTAAAAATTTACAAAAAATATTTTGAGCAGAGTGTTTTGATTAGTGTGTGTGTAGATTTAGTGTGTCCTTTCCCTTGTTTGCTGTGTGGAGTTTTTTCTAAATGTGTCTACTTTTTATGTCCCCTATGGATCTCCATGCCAGTGTCTTTTATTGCCTTTCCTTTTCCCACAATGCCTCCTTTCCCATGTGAATGTCCTTTATTGTAGACCATTAATTTAGTGAGTGCTGACTTGCTGTTTTTTCTGCAGCAGCACTGTGCTGCTAAGAATCTTTTTTTTTTTTTACTCTGTTTATGCTCCCTTGATGACTAGTTATCCTCCACCATCCCCCCCCCCAGCCTCATTATCCCAGCATCTACTGGAACTCACCTTATGCAGCTTCGGAGGTGTCCAGCTGGCCAGGTGCGAAGCTTGAGGTGGACCATTGTCACCTTACTGATCTGCAATGTTTTTCCCTGGTTTTTTATCCTGCAGTGCAAAAGTAAGGCATGCTGTGATGGCACGCTGTGCTTCTGCTCTGCCATGTTGACAGCGTTGGTGTGCCAACCCCCAGCTACCACTAGGGGCCAGGCTAACACCAACCACTGGTCCCCTCCCTCCTTGGAAGAAGAGAGCAGTCCTCCGGATGCTTAATCCTATCCCTTCCTGGCTGGCCCCCAGCAACTTGCTCGCACTGCAAACATGGGTCGCTGGCATGGCAAGAGGCAAGGCATCAATGCCTCAGCCCTGGGCCTGGCCAAGAACCTCCTGTTCTGGCCTGAAATAAATACCTCTTTCTTATCCAGTTTTTTTTTCTAGGTGTATGCCTGTGTCTGGCCACAAGGGGTGATTTTTTTGTTTTTAAAGCTTTTCTTTTCATTGAACCACCAACAACGATAAGCGCACAAATCAACCAGGGCATCAGTGCTATAATTAGTAAAGACTCTGTTTTCTTATAAAGCAACTCTCTACTATAATAAAAAGTTTAAAAACAGTAGATTTACACCAATTTTGTTTTAACTGTATTGTTTTCTAGTTGTTATAATTTTTTTTTTTTTTTTACTTTCCCCTGCTGTTAGTCTACTAAATATTGTAGGTAATGCAGCACTTTGTTTTACTCTCCCCTGCTAACCACACATGTGATTTTTGTGATATCACAGTATGTTGTCATAGTGAGCACCATGATATAGTATATGGTTAGGGCTTATTGTGTATGGAAAATGGTGGCTTTCAAAATGTTGTTGTAGGACTGTTCAAAGGTCACTTAAAGTTGTCGTAGTATCATTCTGATGTCACAATGATACTACGACTTCTCCCCACTTACCTGCTGCCTGATTGGTGGAAATAGTGGTATGCTCTTCACAAAAAAAAATACTGACTAAAATGGCAGCGTCGTTTAGCGAGCGGTTCGAAAAGATAGTTTTGACACAGACTGCCATAGTCGACTCTGTGTTTCCAAACTTATCAATTTGTCATTTTTTTTTTTTAATCACTGCCGCTATGAATCTTCAGCAGGTTAGGAGCAGAGCAGGACCGTGGTGAGAAATGGGAGCAAGCAAGAGCATGAACACAAGGTATGATACCTTGTGAATTAAACTTTTTTTTAATTTTGGGGAACCATGTACTATGTAAAATAGTGTATGGTTGACCATACACAACAAGGCTATGTCTCCATTTGAGGGATGTGATGCTGTGATACAGTCATCTCGAGCTTTGCATGACATCATCGCATCCCCTTGAATGAAACGTAGCTTTGTTGTGTACAGTCACCCATACACTATTCTTATATTGTAAACAAAGGCACTGTGAGGTTAACAAGGGAGAGGCAAGTGTTTTCCATACAGACTTTTCAGATGGATTTCAAAGATGTGCTGTAAATCATGGAAATGAACATGGGAAGTGAAAAAATTAATTTTTTAGTAAATTGTAACAGCTGAAACATCTTATTTATGAAAGCAAATGCTGAAATGCAGAGTTGCTCTTTGAAGTCTAATCCACTCAGTTATCTCTTAGATGTTTGCAAAACTATGAATGTAGCCTTTATTAGTGTTCATTGCATAAGCAAAGCCATATAAAATAACAGTTCTACTGCTGCAGAAAGAACCCCGAGTCAGTACTCTCTGAATCAGTGGTCTCAAATGCATCACTGTCACATGGGACAGGAGGCACAGTGGAGAAAAGAAAGGCAGTAGAAGATACAGTCATGGAGAGTGTCAGGGGTCGAAAAACAAGTAGGCAGTTTTAGAAGAAATCCTAATGGCAAACAAAGGAAGGAATGCACTAGGACTACACACACATTAACACAACCGGCATAACGTATTCATAAATTATGATGTAGTTCTCCTTTAAGGGAACATAATATAAAGATTTCCCTACAGTGATCTGGGGTTGCTGATATTAAGACCCAGCTACTGATCTGTTTTCTAGAAAATATTTTTTAATGTCAACCTCCACCATTCTTTGAATACCATTACATTCTTCCAATGCTACAGTAAACTTCTAAAACAAAAAACCTTTTGACCACTGACTAGCTAGGTACTATAGAGTACAAACAAGGGAATTTGATAAGAGTGCAATGTAATTGTTCTAGCTAAGGTACTGTACTTCACAAATAAAACAATGGTCCCTAGTGTTTAAACATTTTAGATTTCATCTGCTCTGAACATATTGTGGAATTTGTATCATATTGTATTTATTTCATTTAATTTGTAAAAGATCTTTTCTTTGAAGCTATGTATATATTGACATTAAAGTTCATATTGTATTACATTCCTCTCCTTGTATTGTATTTTATGTCACTTTATAAAGGAATATTATGCAGTCCTGCATATTCAGATTGGCTTAGAAGGTTCAGAAGGAGATATGCATTATGTTAATATGTAAAACCCACCTTGTCAGGCTTACCTGTGTTTCAGTTTTGTTGTACAAATGCTTTGCATCCCTCTCTACCCTCATAGGTTACAGATGAGTTTTGTGATTGCAGTGCTAACACAACCCCAGTGTTCATGACTTCATTTATGTCCATTTTGATCTCTCTGGCAGAAGCTCATAAACACAACACATGGCATGGTAGATTTGGCACTAAGCAAGACATCATTTTATGTTGTACATTAAGTGGCTGCCATGTAGTGACTCTTTCCTGTTGACCACCTTGCACAAAGTGTAGTACAGGTCAGGCATTAATTTGAGTTCCTACACTAGCTTTCATTGGGGGGGTATGAATGACAGGAATACTGATGTGACCTGAAACTGTTATCTAACTGGTTGAACTCACAGATATCTGTTGTTTTTTTCCAGGTTGTTGAGCACTTGTACACACACACAGTCGCTAAAAATGAATGTCTTGTGAAAATTCGATGCAACACGGGCATTATACAAGACTAAAATACCATTTCATGTTGGTTAAACAGAATCAAAACATTGAAAACAGTGAAGAACTTTATAAGAACTTCACTGATGTGTTGCCTTTTCAGGAAATGCTGCTAGAGTACCTTTTGTACAATAAGCAAAACAGCAATGCTGATATTAAGGTTTCATTATTTTGTTTAATTATTTTACAGGAAGGTGAACACCTTCTCTACCATGAAAATGTATTCCATAGGGGGAAGGGATATTAACAGCTGTACATGCGTATTGCTCCATTGTCTGGAATGTCATATGGGATGTTCTCCGGAAGATGCTGCCCCCTGATCTGAGGTGATCAATGTGATGAACTCTAACATCCATTTATATAATTTGTGCGTGTTTATGACAGTTGGCAACTTTTTCTGCATGGGTGGGTAGCTAGCTTGGGAACATATTTAGCAGTGGGTTGATGCATTCATCTCCATCAGTGAGTGGTAAGACCATAATTCATGAGTTTTGAACATAACAGTTATTTTAGAAGATCTTGACATCCATGTGACGTGGGATGAATGTGTTATTCCAGTACAAATCATTATGTACTTTTGTACAACATTGTTTTTATTTAGTCTTTCTTTCTGTTATTAACTCTTGCTCTAGTAATGAGAGTGTATTTGTGGTGTCATACAGTTTACAGCATCTTAGCCCTGAAGTGTTTTTCTGGAAAAATAATTTTAGAATGGTAAATTTCAAACTCTGTCTCTTATTGCTCCTAAAATAATTTGGAAAAAGAAGAGAAATCCATTAAAAACAGGTGTGCTTTGGGGTTTAAAATAAGAGATTTCTTATGATTGGGTAGGAACTCCCACCCCCTGTGTACTTATGCTGCATTTACAGCATGGGCTGAAATGTTCGTTATTCAGTCAAATTCTTCTGGCAACAGTTACAATAGCCTCAGTTCAAAGTTCCTCCTACTTCTGGGAGCCCCAGACATGGTCAAGCAGATATCGCATATCTTCAGCTGTTTTCACATGTTGAAGGATCTTAGCTCCCAGTGGTCTGGAAACAATCCAGTGTCCAACAAGATAGCAATTGCTTTGACCCTGGGAACTATTGTCCAATCTGCTTCTTGCCCACCGACTCGAAACTACTTGAAAAAATGGTCACTCTCCAACTCACTACCTCACTATTTCTTCACTAACTTCCTTACTGTCTTCAACTCTGGTTGTAGTGTGTATCACCCCACCACCACCTTCCTCCTAAGGTTTACTAACTCTGTTCCATCATGGACAACATCCTTATTGCTGGCATGGGTGTAGGAAGGACTGCTTCATGCAAGCCATAGTTTACAAGTTGATTGGAGAGGGGAGGCATTCTGGGCCCTGACCATTAATTTTGGTCACCCCATCTGGCGGATATCCACCCTTGGTGGTGTTTTAATATAAATGTTTTGCTCTGTGTGAATTAAACATAATCTTATATACAGTATATAAAACTAAATACTACTTGTATTTTTGCCCTTATTATGCATTTCCTGAAGTGCAGTGTGGGGTATAAAAGGGATCGGGTAACAAATATGGGTATATCTACAATGGGGGGAGGCAGAGATGAGCCAGTTTTTTTCTGGCTTGCGAATTTTATTTCTATCAACTTGGATTTAGTTTGCTTTCCAAACTTTGACAGCTGAATACAGCTCAGTCGCAAGATGTCGTCAAACTAAGCTCCTTCCATCACCCATGATGTCATCCTCTGACTCAGCCCTCCCAATGTCCGCTTTTCTTTTCTGTTTGAAGGGACTAGGGTTGCCACATTTGGGTGAAGTGGAAACCGGATGCCAAGCCACACCCTCTGGCTCCCTTCCTTTTTTTTGACTGAGGAGTATATCGCTCTAAAGACATTTGTTAGGTCAGAACAGACTTTAAAAGTGATAGAAAATAATTGTTTTACCATTATTTTTTATTTCTTTATATTTATTCTTTGGAAATTAGGTAACTCCCATTGGGCACAAGGCCCATTTACATGGGTGACCCAGGAGCACAAGTAGGTTAAGTGATTTGCTCAGGGTCACAGCAGGTATGCAAGTGGAGGCTGTGGGAATCAAAACAGGTCTGCTAGATTTACCAAGCTGTTTCCCAGTTTGTTGCACTAACCTCTGCTAAACATGTTCCTATTTTCTTTTACATGTCAGTCATGTATTCTGATGTGTTTTGACCACTTTTTGATAAAGTATCCATTTCTGTGATAACCTCAGTTCTGCATTGTGTGTTCCGTTTACCTCAGCAGCTACTGCTGTTTCTTTTCATATTTCTAAGATGTCCCATAATTTCAGACACACCATTCCATGTTATTTAACTGAATGGCCTGTAACGGTGTAACTAATATCATGGCATGTCGGGTAGCATGACAAATGCAAGCAGTAGCTGCTGAAGACTGAGGAGAGGTAATCAATGCAGTGCTAAAGGCAATAACAAATTAGGTGATTAATTTAACAAAAATGTGTCTAAAACATATCAGAATATAAAACAAACAAAAAGGAGTACACAAGAGCATATAAAGATATAAAAACTGTTTAGTGTCTCGGCACTAAAAGGCCATACTTAAAATACAGAGTAGAAAAGATTACGTTGGTTTACTGCTAATGGTCTTAATGGCCATACTTTACACCTCCCAAACAGACTGGTTTTATAGACAAAAGCCTGTGACATCATAACTTTTTTGAATCCTGGATATGCAGCTAAAACTGTGAATAATTTGATACAATCAGTTTTAATAGTATGTGAGCACTCAAAATGGCCCAAAAAATTAGCTACATTTTAAGCAAAACTGGATAAGGACCCTAAAAAACAGATTATTCAGTCTACAATCAGACAGGTGGCAACCCTGGAAGGGACAGGTCCTGCAGTGTTGAGTGATTCCAGTTTTTAACCACTAATATCAATCAATCAATCAAGTCTTTATTTAACCAGGCGTTCATCATTGAGAAAGAAGCTCATTTGCAAGATGAACCTGGGTGGAGCATGAACAATTGTATATACAGGTCAACACAGGTATTTACAAGGCAATACAGATAATACTCTTGGTGAATTTTTGACTTTTCATTGAAGTTTTTGATTTAGGACGTGTCTCTCACCTTCCATTTACCACACCGTCAACAATTTCAAAAGGAACAGCAAGAAAGCATATTACAAGCAATGTGCTCAGTGCCAGAAGAAGAATTCTATCACAGATCTGCATGACACATGCCCCTACCACCTGGGGGCTAACCACAACATTGATGGGTGCCCTTGTTGCCAGGCCATGCATCCTTTATCGATTAAAGAAGAGAAGGCATGATTTCTCCAAACTACGCCTCAGGAATGTTGACCGGTCTTAACGGCTGCCAAATCAGCAGTTCAGTTGGTAGGAAAGGTGGGGGAGGTGGTGGTGGTGGCTTCCTCCTGTGTTCAGGCCTTGGTGCCCATGGAACCACCTGGGGCCTCCCCTTCAGGGATTGCCTGGAATTCCATGAAATGTACCTGGCCCTCCAAACTATTATGGAGAGACCCTTCCACCATACCTCTCAACCTATCAGCATTCAGATTCATAGCACTGGGCTTCAAAATTCAGAGCAGCTGGCCAGAATGTGTGACACTTTCTTATTTTAAAGAATAATGTCTTGCCACACCGGCCACCCGTGTTTGGGAATGAACTCGGGATGTCGGGGGTTGACCTGGTGTGAGGGGGATTGAGCATCCCAGGGACTGCTGTCCTCCTCCAAGGAGGGTGGGGAGGGACACCCGCGCATGTGCTGACTCCTAGTGGTGGCTGGGGGCTAAGGCGAATCATGGAGCAAGAAAGGGTCGGCACACCAGATGTCTGACATGCGGTGCACAGGAGCATGTACCGCAGCATCATTGCACATCTGTGCTGTGAGTGGACCAAGGAGGAAAATTCAGCCCCAGTCCTCCAGCCTGTGATGGACTACCCCCGGGGCGTTACACCGACCGCTCCTATGCAGCTCCCTCCAGTCCTGACTTCCCAAATGGTCTTCCATGCTATAGGGGGTGTGATGCGGCCTACAAGAGGGTGAGAGGGCAAAGGGGTCATAGCTCGGGCATGGTGATTGGTGTGGCGGCCGCTGGGGTCAGATTGGATATGGCAGGGGAACCATAGGACCACCCCCAGCCAAGGAGGTAAGACACCAAAAAGACGATTAACAAAAATAAATAAATAAATAAATAATATGTCTACGAACAGTGGGCCACATATACTTAGTGTTGAGAAATGTTTCTATTAGGTTAGTTCAATGATTTAATAGTTCTTGTGTCCAAAAATAGCTCTAACATTGGTAAGAATATCAGTAAACCTTTGTGGAGCAAGGGTACATTTGAGTGTAAAAATCATAGCACTATGCAAAATTCATAGCAGCTGAGGTATGCCTTCCACTGAAAGAAGCACAAGAAGTGCTGCTGTCAAGCTTCGTGGGAGGGTGACTAGCTCCCTCTTTTTTTTTTCCCTGAAATTTATGAGTAGTGCATCTTTTAGATACAGTTCAGTAACATACAGGCATACATGTGAGTTAAATACAGCAAAACTGCATCTGTAAAAACATTATCTCAATACAGTCAATTCAGTAAAACTTTTGCATCTGTAATCTAAGTAATTGGGGGTTTTATACACATTTGACATTGTTTAGGAAAATCTACTCAAAAAGAGCTGTCGTGCCAATGGTCTTTTGGAGTCTAGGATAGGAGAATACACCAACTAATATTTAGTATCCATGCTACCAAGCAATTATATGGGCCCCGTGTTTACTGCGGTAAAGTGGACCTACATTCTGCGGCAGGACCTCATACTTTCTGCGGCAGAACAACTGCTTATTCTGCGGCGGATAAATAGTGGTTAAACAGCATACCTTCAAGGGGATTAACTCTTAGTTAACCCTTTGACTGCCTTCGTGCAACCACTCTGGTACACTTAAAGTGGAACAGCAGGCCATTTAACAGTATGTAGTCTTCTTATCACAAATATTAAACTGCAATAACCCAAACCTGGTGCAGTCATGGGCATCAGTGTTCTCTTTTAGTGACCCCCCCCCAAAAAATTTGAAGGCTCATCTGTTCTTCTGGAAACTGGTGGCCTTTACTGTTCTCCTAGGTTATAATCAGAGGAGGACATGCACACTCAGCTGAAACTACACAGAAGGCAGAACCTGCTTGGATTTCTTCTGGTTAATATTTACAGTTAGCAGATATAAAGACAGACTCTAACTTGAAAGCCGTTTTTTTTTTTTTCTGATTTTGATCAACATTCTTTTAGATTATTATTTTTTTAAACTAGGAATACCCCAACTGCCTTGCAACAAACATGTTGTGTGCAAATCTGTGTTTGGGCAGGGGGGAGGGGGTGGATTGTCTTCCTGTAATAGTAAAAGGGGGTGTAACTTGCAGTGTCTGTAGGAATTGTTGACTCCTGATTTTTCTTTTGGGGGACATGCTAAAAATGCAAGCAAGTCATTCTTATTAAGCTGGAGTAACCTTGGTTAGCATGTTTTCTTCTCCCAGCAACTCAGGGGATGGTGGCGTTCTTCAGTCAGTGACCCTCATTTCACTTATGTATAGCAGCAATCAAAACAACTCTCCATTCCGGTTTTTTTCCTCACCTGCTTGTTCCAGTTCTAGTATACCCTGGTCCCCAACTCTGCTGTTGGTGGGCAACTTAAGAATTGAGCTTGATGCCACCACTTAGGCTACAGGTTCAAATCTGCCAAGAAATCACTGTCACACTTGCAGGTACAGATCTGCAGCCCACAAATCAGAAAGGTGATCGATATCCACCAGTAGGGACTGAGTCCTCTGCTCAGTCTGCTACCAGCCACATGTTTCTGCAATCCACTCCTCCTCCTCCAATCACTGCCATCACACCGTGATCGATGCCACCTCCATGGGCACCACTGAATCTTCTCACTTCTTGACTACAGCCTGCCTTCCAGTACTTCCTTCCAAATTCATCTTCCAGGGATTCAGCGTGCACCATGAGCAGCCTCACAATGAAAAATTAACATGGCTGAGCTAGCCACACCTATGCCTACACAGCAGCAAATCATAACTGCTGTGGACCTAGTTAAGCTCTGCTACTTTTCTGCAGTCTCCCCCACAATACTGGCTGGACAGAGTTATGTAACAAAGCCAGCATGTGTCATGCAGCCACTAGCTTTTCGGCTTTGTAGCAGGTAGCATCAGTTTGTTGCCCTTTCCAATGAGTATGTATGCCATGGCATACTTAACATCTCAGTAGCTATGCCCTTGCCTTGCGTGATCGCATAACAAAGCTAGCATTTCTGCGGCCGTGAAGCTGGTTTTCTCGAGTTCTGAGGCCAGCACTGATTTCAACGGTCAGCCTGGATTTCTGTAGCTATTACGGCAACTACAGAATTGCAGTAAACATGGGGCCCTGATTATATATATACTCCAGTTACACAACATATATAACCTCTGCTAGAATGTGGGTTCAGTGGAATCCCCCCTGTCTACATCATGTTCAGTACTAAACATGAACTTTAGTGTAAGAGGTCTCTCTTAACATGGCGAGAATAACCATATACAGTACAACTATTTATTTCTGAGATGGGGAAAGGGAACATTGTTTAACCAGGAGTAGCACATTAAGTCGAAGCTTGTTTCCAGATGCGACCTGGGAGCACACAGAATTAAGTGACTTGCTCAGGATCACACAGTATGCACGTAGGTGGCTGTGGGATTCAAACCCAGGTCTCCAAATCTGCAGCTCAGAGCCTTAACCCACTGCGCTATACTGCCTTCAAAGAGAGAGAGTTATTTAAGCAATTTTTCCCATTTATTCATAGTATTGCTCTATATTGTTGACCCAGACCAGTCCACAAAACAAATATCTTCACTGACCGCTGATGTTTCATGGCTGCACCATAGGAAAAGAAAAACTACTGGAATTAACCCTGCTGAGGTACAACTGCATTACCTTGGCCAACTCAGAAGCTGAGCCTCCATGTGCAAAGGCAGGATCGCCTCTCAAATGCACTCAGGGTGCAAACCATTTCTTGAGGTGGGTGCTGTCTTGTATGCTATGGAGTCATAGATGCTTGAATTTAGCAGTGTACTCCAAATGCTTTCTTGTCTAATCTCATAAGACTTTAATGAAAAACTCTGCCAGCTTCTCCCATAAAGCGATTCCCTAATTTCTTAAAACATATAAACATGGCCTCCCCCTAGTATATCACATTTGTACTTACAAAAGATTATTTAACACACCAAACATAGGTTAGGGAACACATATTTAGACATATACTCTTTCCATTTTATAGTCCACCAGATGTTGAACGTGAGGGCCAAGTAGCCCATCAATGACAAGCAGAGTTCAGATTACAAAAAGTCTGTGTGTAATATTTTAGGAGTCACTTTCTACCTCCCCTGTTTTGTCACTCCCTGCTGTTGCCAGGTTTTGAGGTGGGAGTTTAGCAGCAAGTTCCCCTGCTACCTTGAGGTCAGAAAAGGTATATTGTTTATCCTGACAAGTGAATTGCAGTCTAGCGGGGAACACAGTTTAGTACACAATACTGGCATGTTTCAGTTTAGCCACTATTCCCTAGAATGCCTTTTGTCTCAGGCTCGTGGCATGCAAGTAATCTAGGAAGAATAGCACTCTGGACTCTCCCAGTGTTACTGGTCCCTAGTCTTTGGCTCCCTTGTAGGATCTGGTCACTCATAACAGGAAAGGTTGTGGTGAACAAAATTGTGTGCAGTCCGTCCATTGTTCCAGCCACGTTCTGCAAAGTTTTTTGGTATACCTTCAAAACCTTTTTACAGGTCCTCTGCTGATCTCTCTTGTCTCAAGCCAACATTTGGACTCTGACTTCCATCAACTGGAGGGAGGCATGGTTACTGGCAAACAACTTAGTCCTGAACACTAAAAAAACTAAAACAATGCTCTTCCACCTGCGCACCTTTAAAACTGAATACACCCCCAAACTCATGATCACCACCCCCATAACGCAGAACCCTTAGAACTGGTACACTCTTTCAAATATCTAGGCATCCTACTCAACCCTAGACTCTTTTTTGAGGCACATGTCAACAAAACTATTACAACTCTTCCCCAAAAATTGGATTTGCTCCCCCGGCTCTACCCACTACTGACTAGAGCATCTTGCCTTAAAAATGGCTATAGCCTCTCTCCTTCCTCTACTTTCCGTTGGCTTCCCCCTACTCATCACTTAAGTCCTCTCTCATGAACCAACTTAAGCAACTATACCATAGGATAGGATGCTTTGTCTCAGGAGCCACACCCTCCACCAGCATTATTGCACTGTACTGGCATCTATGGGTTGGCTACAACCGGAACACAAATTTCAGTACTCCTCTCTCTGTCTGATTTACAAGTTCACACACCATTACACACCTCCAAGCCTATTAACATTATTGCATGAAAATCTCCAAGCTGGACCCACCGCTCCTCCTCTCTCCCTCTCTGTTATCTGTGCCACCAACATTCCTTGCAGAAAGTAGAAGATCCTTTGCCTATGCAGCACCCTGGGCTTGAAACTCCCTCCCTCCTTCTATCCTGTCTTGCCCTACCCTTCCTAGTTTCAAGCATGCCTTACACAACTATCTGTATGACTTAGGTACTTGTTCCTGCCCTACCTAAAAAATCCATGTAAACTTCTGTACTCTTGTCTGGTCATCTTGACAAGACTCTCTGAGCTACTCCTGTTCTACAAAAATGTGCAACTGACCAACCCTATTTTTTGTAATTGAATTACACTGTTTTACTATGTATGAATTGTGTAGTGCTGACCTCCATTATACATGGATTTTGTTCCACATTTTCTGTATTCCATTTTATGTTATTATTGACTAGTAATGTGTGTATTGCATTAGATACCATTACACTTGGCATTGTATTAATGATTTTGTATTCTTTATCCTTTGTACCTTCCCCTAGTCGCCCCTGGAAAAGGGACTGCATGGTCTCGGTATCACTTGATGACAGCGACGTTTTAATAGTGAACACATTTGGGAGATCCAATAAGGACAAGCACATCAATAGCGACCCCAACACAATAGCAAATGGATGGAAATGGCAACCACGAGTGGCTGATAGCCCCACTATTCAGGTGCACGTTGGAGTAGGAATATTTGAGATAGGAGGGGCAGGGGGCAAAGCCGCCCTCATGCAATCAAGTGTTTGGAAGTGTGCTGACTATGCTGTGGCTGGGAGGTTCCTGCTGTACTGTTGTTATAGCATGTTTAGGATTGCTGTTGCCATTTTGGGAGTGTTGCTATATATATTGGATGCGCTATTTTGGCATCGCTATTAAAACTTCACCATTCTGAAGTTAGCCTATTTTGACTCACTGTGTTGACATGGAACCCATGGTCTCACTGGGCTTACCTGGTTACCAAAATTCAAATAAATAAAATAAATAAAAATTGGGATAGCAAGCCCCACACCCACATTGCAGACTCCAGGAGCCGTCTCCAAAAAAGTTACAAGGTTCTCTACATTTGTTCCCTCCAGTACACCGAGTAGTCTGATATTGGTCACACTTGATGCATTGAGTTGCTCTAAACCCATCCTTACAGCAGCCTGGTCCCTCACCGTCATGGCTTTTATGGCCAGCGCATAACCCGCCCCTTGCTTGATTCATCAACTATGCCCACCATAGAATCAGTCCTCTGTTCATCTAGGATTAAGTGCTCTGACTGCTGTTCTAGTTTTATCTAGGTGCTGGATCATCTGCATTAGCATAGTAATTGCTTTCTGTAAAGATTTAAGCGTCATCATCTGTTCTCCAACTCCTGCTGCAGGCTGCTGCCCTCCCACTTCTTTTGAGGGACCCCATTCCTGCTTGCTCCTGTTTTCCTGCTCCTTGCCCAAAATTGTGAAAAATGCATCCAGGCACAGTCCCTTGAGAAATATTGCTTAAATCACTGAGCTAAGTGATGGACAAATTCTCTTTAAATGTGTTTTTTAAAGTAGACCATTGAAGCTCCACTCAAATGCATCTTTCATGCTCGACTGATGACTTCTCCCTCTTTCCCCTCTTGTCATGATCCCTCAACCCTCCCAATCAATTTACTTTGATGGATCTACTGACAGCTGAGGAGTTGAGGATAAAGTCAGATCTACCCCAGTACTCCTGACAGTGCTTACAACCATGATGACCACAGCCAGATATTTCTCAACTTGGTTGACCAGAAGTTGGAGTGGGAAGTAGATTTTTCGATCTCAAAGACTTTAGTCTTCCCAGATCCTTCACAGATTGAAGGTAGGAGGCTCTACCGGTGACTCCAGTTGAGACGGTCTGGGTCTTGCCTACACTGGTAGTTCACCTCCAGTGTCCACTACATAGTCATATTCTTGCTGATCAAACATATCTACACTGCTCCGCTGATGGACTACTCTCATGCCTGAGGGGATGGAGGCTAAGGCTGAGGTGTCACTAGCAGTCCACTGTTTGTCTCAGTCCCAAGCTGGTTGACAGTACCCTTGACCAGGGTTGTGCTCTTCATCCTCCTTGGAAGACCATCGAAGGTGTAAACTTGAACAGAGGTATGAAGACCTACTGTGGCAGCAGTGGGCATTCACTGGTGTGAGGCAGGCTTGACCCATACTGTCGGCCCCTTCAATCCCTCCATGGGGTCCAATAGCCCTGTAGCCTTGACTGGTGGTTCTGCAGCTGGTGGCTGGGACCCTCAGAAAAGAGCCCCATTCAGGACCTGGCCTACCTGAGTGTATCTTGGTGGTGATCACCCAGTATACTAGGGTTGTCCATACCTCAGAAAAGTGGCTGAGGCTGGTTTTCTATGGGGACTCTGACTTGTATTGGGAGACCTCGATGACTTCCTTGAGTAGTAGTTGGCCTTGACTTGTCCAGTCAGTCTTCACAGAGCAAGTCAACATCATTGTCCACTCTCCTCCAGTACGTTTTGAAGACCTTTAATGTGCCATTGGAGCTGGTCCAGAAAAGGGAGTCTCACCCCTTCATGGACATCATCAAATGGGATGGCTCCCTAGGAGTGGCATTCCCAGTGACCAAGACAGTTTGGGGCCAGCACTGATTCTCTGGCAGCAACTTACGGTATGTCATCCCAACACCACCCACATGGTCTGCAAGTATAAGATCCCTATCGGGAGCCTCTCTGGGTTCTCTGAGCACCCCTTAGCTGAGTGTCTCATGTCCAACTTGGCCATTGGGAAAATGAAAGGTCAGGGTGATGTGGACAAGTCACCAGACAGAGTTCAGAATGCAGAACTTCATAGCGTAGAAGGTCTATGTGGTGACCACCTCGGGCCTTCAGCAGTCAAGCTGTGCCATGCTGATGTTGCAGTGAGGACATACCTTGCTTGACCTCATCAGAGAGCTCCTACCTGTGCTCCTGGCCTCAAACCAGACTTGACCAGGGCACATGGGGATATGGGCTGTATGCTTGCTAAGCAACAGCTGCAAACAGCTTTAGACTTGGGAAACTCATGCACCATGCTATGGCTGCAGCTGCATCTGTGTACCGAGGGGCCTGACTGCATCTCTGTACATTTACCCTGGAGACCCAGCACAAATTGGCTGATCTCCCATTCTTGAGCACTAACCTCTTCACCCAAGTTGGAGGACCATCTCAGTCATGCTGAGAAGTCCAGTGTCACCATGGACTCGGTGGCTTCATCACAACAGGCTAAGCCTGCCAAGTGGAAGAAGTAGATCTCCTTTTGCAATATTGGCTACTGGTAGCAGCAACAGCCTCACCAGCAAAGGCAGTTTCAGCCATATTGCTTCAAGCCCAAGCAGGGAGGTCTGGGCAAGAAAAAGTGGGTGTTGGTGGTGCATCCAGCACCCAGCCATCTGGAGTCCCCTCCAAGACTGCCAACTGATGGCTTGTGGGGTGCCATTCCCTCTCCTGTCCAGTCCCTGTCAGATCTCCCAGTTGGGAGTTGGCTCCTACACTTCTTTCCACAATGGTCTGCCATTACCTCAAATGAGTAGGTGCTAGAAGTGGTTGATTCAGGTCTGCCTTTCAAGTTTGAGGCTCTCCCGCCTTACTGACCCCAGGTTCCAAGGGAGTCCAGGGTGCTGGAGATTATGTGGCATGCACTATGTAACAAAATCACTCAGCAACTTGAGTGCAATGTGATAGAGTGGGTCCTAGATTCCCTGACTTCACATGGATAAGTCTCCCATTACTTTCTGGTACCAAAGTGGGCAGCAGGCTGGTGCCTCATTGTAGATCTGCATGACCTGAGCAAGTTCATGTGAAAGAGGAAGTTCCCTATGGTTACTCTAAGCCAGCTCATACTGTGACTGGAGGTTGGGGCTTGATTCTACTACCTAGATCTCCCACATGCTTTCACCTACATTCAAGGTCATGCTGTTGAGCCTGTCATCATCACCCAAGGTTTTCACCAAGTGCCTTTCAATGGTGACAGCCTACTTAGGTGCAGATGTGCCAGGTTGCACCTACACCCTGGATGACTGGCTCATCGCTGGCATCACCAGGAAGGCAGTAGGGTGGTCAGGGACTTGGCCAACCAGACCTTTAAGTACCTTGACCTTCTGGTCAATCCAGCCAAGTCTGAGCTGGTCTCTCAGCAGGTGATCAAATTAATTGTGCAGAATCAGACTGCCTTGGAACCAGAGCTCACCTGGCTGTGGACAGGGCACCAGATGTTACATTCTTTGCCCAATCATTTCTGTTGATGCAATTGTGCTCTGCCTAGAAATTCCTCTTGCTGTTGGGGTGCATGGAAGCTTCATAAAGAATGGTCCATTGGGCCCACTGGCTATGCATCCCTTCCACTGGGAGCTGGCTGGGCAGCCAGTGATCTTAGCACCACTGTCACCTGGAGAAGCTGGTCCTGGTGACTCAGCTGAATGCCAGTGAATTGTCACTGTGTCCTCAGAGCCATGTGGAGGGATTTCCCTTTGTCTAGCCAGAGCTGACCCTCACCCTGACAGATGTGTCTCTGGCAGGGGTGGGGTGCTCATCTGGCTGATCATTGAGCCCAGGGGTTCTGGTCACCTCTAGAGACCCCATGCTATGTTAACCTGCTGGAGCTCCATGCAGTGCACCTGATGCTGATAGAACTTGTTCCTTTGATTCAGGGTCATGTTGCAGAATCCTGATCTGAACAAGCAAGGAAGAATGCACTCCTTTCCTCTGTCAGGAGGCATAGAAACATAGAATTTGATGGCAGATAAAGATCACTTGGCCCATCCAGTCTGCCCATTTCTTCCTACCCACACTATTACTGCAGACCTGCTGTATCCCAGCTTCTGGGAATGGGAGTACATCAGGAACCTCTATATTGGCTTAAGTCATATTTATCTAGTAGAAAACAATGTGTTATAATTGGCTCTAGTGTTACCCAGCTGAGAAGGGTAAATCGAGGGGTTCCACAGGGGTCCATCCTGGGTGCACTGCTTTTTAATATTTATGTGAATAACTTACAAAAGAGTGTTAGGAACAGCGATGTGCGCCTGTATATGGATGACACTGTTCCGGTGGCGTCTGCATGCAGCCGCCATCTGCTGAAACTCAAACTCCAAGAAGATATGAGCAATATGGAAACATGGTTTAGCTCATCGGGACTTCTGCTGAACAAGAAAAAGACACAATGTCTCTACTTTCAAACTGGTAGTAATGAAGGACAGGGTACTACCCTGGAAGTAAGATATAGCAGTGGACTCAGGATGGATAGTGCAATCCATTATAGGTATTTGGGGGTTATGGTAGACCAGGAATTAGACTATAAAGAACATATAATGATGACGGTTAGAAAGACTAATCAACAATTAGGGTCTCTTAGAAGAGTGGCTAATTGCCTATCAATAGAGATAGAAAAATAATCACATGATAATTCCTGTGATAGAGTATGGATCAATTTTGTACAGAAATGCTAATAAAACAGAATTAAATAAACTTGGTCAACTCTGTTTTAAATTAGCTAAATTCATAACCTGGAGTAAACATGGGGTACACCATTACAATTTATACGATAACTTAAACTGACTCCACCCTGCAGAAAAAGAGGAATTATGTCTGGTTAAACTGGTGACACAAAATAACTTATGCAAAGGGGAATATGTATTTGAGTACCACTATATATTTTATACGTAATAAGGATAAGGGCTATAATTTAAGAATTAATAACCTAAATATCCAAACCGTCAGAACATATAACAATTTTTGAGATGCTATGTTACAGTCTTCTTTTTCTAGAACTTGGAATAAATTCCTGAATGAGTATCTCAACCCACAGTGCTTTTCAAAAAGCCCTGAAACAGTAGCTGCACTACACTTGTACCTGTTTCTGATAGCTAAGTATATATTGCTGTAAATAATTTTATGTTTTATGTCTGTATGTTTTTCCTGTTTTACATGTTTTGTACAGGATATTGTTGCAAATAGGGTTTACCCTAACAATTAACCACCTGTATAAAAATAAACTTTTATTCATTCAGACTGTGCCTGATCTACAGCTCATCCTCACTCCCCCTTCCTTTCCACTATGATACCCTTATGTCTATCACATGCGTTCTTGAACTCCACCACTGTCTTTGCCCCCACCACCTCCACTGAAAGGTTCTTCCAGGAATCCACCACTCTCTCTCTCTCTGTAAATAAGCACTTCCTCACATCTCTCCTGAATCTAACCCCCCCAGCTTCATATTGTGTCCTCTTGTTCTTGAGCACCCTTTCTTCTGAAAAAAGCTCTTGTACTTTATTTACCCCCGTGAGGTTTTTAAAGGTCTCCATCATATCCCCCCCCCTCCTCTGTTACAGGGTGTACATATTTAGATCCTATAGTCTTTTTCATTTTCATTTCATTTTTTATTTTTTATCCTTGCAAGCCTGATGAGCAAACTGCCCGTTTTCACAGGCGACAAGCTAGAATACAAAAAACAAATAAAATACATAGCAAACAACAAGGAACATAATACAGTAACAATCACAATCACAAACAAGGTACAATATATAATTAAAACAATATTTACAAACACATTTCTGTAAATTTCTAAAGTACATAATAAGTTTGTGCTTAAAGTTACAAATTGATTTTAGGAAAAGGAAGTCACACGGAAATGAATTGAAAATTTTGAGTGCCCTAAACAATGATCTCTGACCGATAGTCCTACGGAAAAGTGGTAACTTAAATGTGTATCTCCTCATAGGGCTTTTGCTGCAGCCCCTGCACCATTTTACTTGCCCTCCTCTGACTGCCTCCACTCTGTCTATGTCCATGTTACGATGTGGTCTCCAGAACTGGACCCATTACTGTAGGTGGGTGTCGTTGAGGCACAGATAACAACAGTACAACAAATAGTGAAGTTAAAACTCACACATTTGTTTTTTCAACCTTCAGAATTCTCAATTCCAGATCCATATCTTGACAGAAAATCAACACTGACATTCTGTTTCCCAGATTTATGAATTATTTTAAATTTAAATGGCTGTAGATCCAGGTACCACCATGTGATTCTAGAATTTTTCTCCTTCATTTGGTCAAGTCAACAGAGAGGATTGTGATCTGTTACAAGTACAAAGTCAGCTTCTAGTAAATAAAACTTGAGGGACTCCATGGTCCACTTTGCTGCAAGGTATTCCTTTTTAATGGTGTAGTACCTTTTCTCTCTGTCGTGCAGCTTCTTACTGATATATAGAATAGAATGTTCTTTCTCATCTATATGCTGACTCAAGACTGCACCTAGGCCCACCTCTGCTGCATCAGTCTGTAACAGAAATTGTTTATCGAAGTTTCTTAAAACAGGGGCTGAACATAATATAGCCTTAATAGCTCAAAAAGCCTTGTCACACTCTGCGATCCATTTCACATTATTCAGGAACCGTTTCTTTGTGAGTTCAGTGAGGGGGGTAGCTAGCTCAGCAAAGCTGGGAACAAATCTCCGATAATAACCAGCCAGCCTTAAAAATGACCTGACATGTTTCTTGGTTTTGGGGACAGGGCTGTTAGCTACAGCTTCTATCTTGGAAACCTCTGGCTTGACTTCTCCATTTCCTAAAACATAGCCCAAATATCTGGTTTTCTGCATGCCCAATGCACACTTGGTAGGATTAATTGTCAGACCTGCCTTTTGATCGATTGGATAACTGTTCATAGGTGTTCCAGGTGGCTTTTCCAGTCTGGACTGTACACCATGACATCATCCAGATATGCAGCACAGTAACCAGTGTGAGGGGATAAAATTACATCCATATACCGCTGGAATGTAGCGGGTGCACCATATAAACCAAACAGCATGGTGGTGAACTGATAGAATCCTATAGTAGTGGCAAATGCAGTTTTGTCTCTGGATTCTTTGGCTAGGGGGATTTGCCAGTAACCCTTGGTGAGATCAAGGGTACTGATATATTTGGCACTCCCGAGTCTGTCCACCAAATAATCTATTCTGAGCATAGGATACCTGTCAAATTCTGACACTTGATTAAGTTTCCTAAAATCAAGGCAGATTCTTACACCCCCCTTTTTTGTTTACAGTCACCATTGGTGATGACCAAGCACTTCTTGACTCTTCTATGATACCCAGTTCTTTTATTTTTTTGTATTTCCTTAACCATGTCAGCTCTTAACTGCTCTGGTAATCTGTATGTCTTTTGTCTAATAGGACGAGCATTCTTTGTCACTATTACGTGCTCAACACCGTTAGCTTGGCCTGGCACTGTGGTAAAAGTACTGTTAAATGTCTTTAGCAAGTTATGAATTTCTGTGGTTTGTTTGGAGGTTAAAGAAAAATTCACCTTGACAGCATCAGCAGTTACAGTTTGTTCCAGTCTATCATAAGCTACATCAGTATCTTCTTTATTAGTTTCTGGTAAACTAGCAAAACAGCTTTTGGTGTTTTTTCAACCCATTTCTTGAGAAGGTTAGCACAGTATATCTTAATAGGATTTTTCCTATCAGGGGTCTCAATCTCATAGTTAACTGTGCCAGTATGTCTAAGCAAGCTATAAGGCCCTTGCCACTTCATTAACAATTTATTTTCTGTAGTGGGTAACAGTAGCAAGACCTTTTCACCTGGCTCCGAAACTTTTTCTTTTACCTCATGATCATAATACACCTGCTGATTTGGGGCCTCTTCCTGATTACTATAGGTGATTTCAACATATTTTGCCAGCTTCTTTCTCAGGACACACACATAAGATGTAATAGATTGTTTTTGATGGGGGTTATCTTCCCATGTTTTTTTATTACATCTAATGGCCCTCTAGGTTGTCTACCATACAGCATTTCAAATGGTGAAAAGCCTGTTGACGTCTGTGGCACTTTTCTGTAAGCAAAAAGCAGGTAAGGTAAGTATTGGTCCCAATCTTTCCTTTCCCCTTTTACAAACCTTTTTAACATGCATTTTAGGGTTTGATTAAAATGCTCAACAAGACCGTCTATCTGCGGGTGATAAGGGGAGGTTCTTATGGCAGTGATACCTAGTAGTCTGTACAGCTCCTTAAGTAATGAAGCACCAAAATTACTACCCTGATCAATAATGATTTCTTTAGGGATGCCCACTCTGCTGAAAATTTTGGCAAGCTCTGCTGCCACTTTTGGGGCTGTGACAGTACGCATTGGAACTGCCTCTGGGTATTGAGCAGCATAGTCATATACTACCAAAATGAACTAATTGCCCTTTTTACTTTTGTCTAAGGGGCCAACCACATCCATTGTAATTCTCGCAAAAGGCACATCTATCAATGGTAGGGGCACCTTGTCTTTTTTAGTCACTGGGGCTACTTTCTGACACTTGGCACAAGAACTGCAATAGGTAGCAACATCTTCATGAATTCCAGGCCTGTAAAATCTGTATAGCAATCTGGCAAGGGTCTGATCCCTCCCTGAGTGACCAGCCATAGGACTGTCATGTGCTATCTGTAACAACTCAGATCTATACTTTTGTGGTTTAACCAATTGTTCTATCTGGTCCTGTGTCTGAGGTTTAACCCAAACTCTGTAAAGGAGCCCATTACATTTTTTAAACATTAGGTTCACCCTGTTTTGATTTCACCCCCATCTGCTTAAAATAACCCTAGAGAGAAACATTGTTAGCTTGATCTGAAAGAAAATTAAAATCAGTGATCAGTTTAGTTTCAACATTTTCATATGTCCATCAGTCTTTTGTTGCCACTGTTTCTTCAGGCATTGTCTTTCTTTCCTGGACTTCTGGACCTTGGAGCTGTGCTCAAACAAGTCCAAATCAAAATCAGCGAAAGGAAAAAGAGTCCCCACCATTGGATTTTTCTTTGCCTTAGCTCTTGTCACCACAGTTGCTGAAACGTCAGGATTTACTCCCTCTTAGATTAACTCAGTAACTCCTGGAAAGTCATTTCCAAAATTTACAGGCATAGGTAACTTAGGTGCTACCCCCACTTTGATTTGGTGCATCACTCCATTAATGGTCATAGTCACTTGGCTGGTGGGATAGTATCGAGTGTCCTAGTGGATGCAGATGACACCAGTACCTGGTCCTTTTGGACAGTGCTTTTCCAGTACTTCAATATGCACTAGGGTCTGTCTGCTTCCTGAATCTCTAAGTCCCTTTACAGCCTTCTCTCCCACCTTCACATCTGTTGAGTACTTGCCCCAATTTGCTAAGGACAAATCTGCTCCAGTATCACTCTTCTTACTACAGAAATTTCTTGAGGTATGACCTGGCTTATTACAGTTATAGCAGATAAAGTCTTTGGGCATTACCAGAGGTCTTATCAGACTTGAAGTTTAAATGGGGAAAAAAGAGTGTCTTACCAGTGCTTGGCTGTTACCTCGTTGCTGTGGCATCTGTCTGACCATTTGGTAGTCTTCTGCCAAAGAAACAGCTTTTTCCCCACTTTCAGGTCGGTGTTCTTTCATCCAAAGTTGCATATCTGTAGGCAGGATGTTGATGAATTGCTCCACTGCAAATGTGTCAATGATCTGTGGGACTGTTTTGTCCTCTGGTTGAAGTCATTTTATCAGGAGTTCTTTGAGTTGGGTAAAGGCTTCTCGAGGACTGTCTGAGTTGTACTTCAGAGACTGAAATCTCTGCCTGTAGGTCTTTCCTGAGATGTCATACCTTTTCAGGATTTCACTTTTCACCAGGTCATAGTTTTCTGACTGTGCAGTGTTCATATTGCTGTAGACAAGTTGAGCTTTCCCTGTCAGGTAAGCTACCAGTCTGATTGCCCATTGTTGTTTTGGCCACTGACAGGCTGCGACAACTCTTTCAAAAGTTGTCAGGTATGCTTCGATATCATCCAAGGGACACAACTTTGTAGGTTTAAGGAGTTTATTTATTTTATTTTAAGTTGTTTGTGTCCTGTTGCACTGCTGGACCACTGCCAGATCCTCCAGCTTTGAGAACTCGCAAGGCATCCAGCCATCGCTGCTCCTGTCATTGCATCTCTTCTCTTCTCTCCTCTGCTGCCCCTGTTGCTGCATCTCTTCTTTTCTCTGCTGTTCGAGTTGTTGCGTTTTTTCTTTTCTCTGTGCTTCTAAACATTGACTTTATCTCTGCTCATCTCCTTTCTTCTCTGTTTCTCCAGTCTCTTCTGTGGAGGCATGGGTTCGAATCCCACTCTCACACCCTCTGTCATTGAGGCACAGGTCAGGAAGTATAGGAAAACCAGGAGCAGTTGTAAAATTCGCAACAAGTTTTTTTTTTTTTTATTAACAGTAAAAAAAAAAATTGTTCAGTATGACTATTTACAAAGGCAGTATAAACAAAGAAAGTCCATCTGGATGTCTTCTCAATTTCCAGTCTCAGTCTCTGAGTTTCTCTCTTGCAAGAAATTGCAGCTCTGTTTTTATAAGTCTTTGCAACCCCTGCTCATTAAGAAAACAGCATGCTTCTCACACAGTGTTCTTGTAAGTTTCAACAAGTGCAGCAAAAAGGACATTGTGACCCAGAACTGACCTCTTTTAGTCAGCTCTGCAGAGATTTTTCATCCAGCATTCTCAGGTTATCCCCTTGAGTTCCAAATAGCTTTTTGCAATTATTTCAACAGTAAAACTATATACAGCTTTAGGTTTGCAATCATTTCAACAGTATAACTACAGTATATACATTTCTAAACAAAGGGATCCCAGTATCAGTTACATTTCCACATAATGATTCACATATATTTTTTATATCACAGATATGCAAGGGTGGAGAAAAGACAGAACAGCAAGTGAGGGTAGGGAGATAGCGAGAGGCAGAGAAATGCAAGACCATCAGGGTGATTAAGTTCTAGGTCTCATGAGAAAATCTGGTTGCGCAACCAAACAGAGTAGAGACAGAAATGGAGAGAATAAAACAGATCCTTGCATTTAAACACTTTCTGCATAACTAATGGGACAGGGCCTTATTCAGCCCTGTCACAGTGAGGTTCTACCAGCAACCTATATAGAAGCAACACCATCTCCCTCTTTCTGCTAGAGATATCCTTACCTATGCACCCCAGCATCCCACTCACCCTCCCTACTGCCTTGTCACACTAACTAGCCACCTTTAGGTGCTTTGTACTTGGTGATAGTGGGCAGTCTCTAGCTGGATCTCCTGGCAGCACACATCACAACAGAGGACAACCAGCTGGCTGGTGCTGTCAGCTGGGTAGAGTAGACATTGCACAAGTGGACCCTTCACCAGGATGTAGTAGATCAGCTGTCTCCTGGTGAGGCACACTTCCAGTGGACCTGTTTGCTGTGTGGGAGAATGGAAAACTGAGGCTGTTCTGCGCCTGCCCCCCTCAGATGGGAATGCTGATGGATTGACGCCTTTTGTTGTCCCTGGACTCCAGACCTTCTGATTATCTTTCCTCCCTCCCTTCCTCTTGACCTATAAGGTGGTGCTCAAGGCTCATCTGGACAAGGCAACCCTGATCTTTTTTTATGTCTGAAATTTATTAATTTTCATCAGACAAAACATACAAAGAACACAATACAGTACCAATGATGGACAGTTAATACAAAATGCAATTGGAAAGTTAATACAACAAAAGGGAACACATGTAAAACTTGTTTATATCACAGCCCATTAAAAGAATACAAGTATCTACCAGATATATTCATTGTTTCAGGTCTTCAAATACAAAAAATGGGCACAATAATTCTTAGCAGTTTCCTGGAGCAGAGACTTACTGGGATCATGAGTGACCAAAGAGGGGGAGGGAGAAGGCAACACAAAAGTCAATGGATCAAGGGATATTATGGGACAAAAAGACTTGTCCAAAGGCATTATGTACAGTGCCTTCAGAAAGTATTCACCCCCCTTGGATTTTGTCACATTTTGTTGTGCTACTACCAGAATTTGTAATGCATTGAAATGATTTTTCCCCCTTGATTCACACAGCATACTCAACAATTTAAAGGGGTAAAAATATTTTTATTGTGTAACAAAAATTTATGAAACATTAAAAACTGAAATATCTTGTTTACTTAAGTATTCACCCCCCTGAGTCAATATTTGTAGAAGCGCCTTTGGCAGCAATTACAGCTTTGAGTCTTCTTGGGTATCTCTGTATCAGCTTTGCACATCTGGCTTTGGGGATTTTCACCCATTCTTGTTTTTAGATTTGCTCAAGCTCTGTCAAGTTGGATGGGGAGCGTCGGTGAACCGCAATCTTTAAGTCTTTCCACAGATTCTCAATGGGATTCAAGTCTGGGCTTTGGCTGGGCCACTCAAGGACATTCACCTTCTTGTTCTGAAGCCACTCCAGTGTTGCTTTGGCTGCATGCTTGGAGTCATTGTCCTGTTGGAACGTAAACCTTCACCCCAGTCCAAGGTCTATTGCAGACTGATGCAGGTTCTCCTCAAGGATGTGCCTGTATTTGGCTCCATTCATTGTTCCCTCTATCCTGACAAGTGCCCCAGTCCCTGCCACTGAAAAGCATCCCCATAACATGATGCTGCCACCACCATGCTTCATGGTAGGGATGTGTTACATGGGTGATGAGCTGTGTTCGGTTTGCACCCAGGCATAGCGCCTTGCATTCAGGCCAAAGAGTTCAATTTTTGTTTCATCAGACCAGAGAATCTTTTGCCACATGGTCTCAGAGTCTGCCACATGCCTTCTTGCAAACTCCAGGCATGCTATTATGTGGCCTTTTCTCAGGAGTGGCTTCCGTCTAACCACTCTCCCATAGAGGCTACATCTGTGAAGTACTGCAGATTGTTGTCCTCTGGACAGGTTCTCCCATGTCAGCCATGGAACTCTGTAGTTCTGTCAGGGTGGTCATTGGGTTTTTGGTCACTTCCCTGACCAAGGTCCTTCTTGCCCGGTTGCTCAGTTTGGGAGGACGGCCTGCTCTAGGAAGAGTCTGGGTGGTTCCGTAATCTTTCCATTTCCTAATAATGGACTTGACTGTGCTCCTGGGAACTTTCAACACCCTAGAAATGTTTTATACCCCTTCCCAGATCTATGCCTCCTCACAATTCTATCATGGAGTTCTACGGACAGCTCCTTGGTCTTCATGGTAGAGTTTCTGCTCTGACATGCACTGTCAATAGTGGGACCTTATATAAACCGGTGTATTTCCTCTGAAATCATGTCAACCATTTGAACTGACCACAGGTGGACTCCATTCAAGTTTTAGAGTGATCTCACAAGGAATTTAGATGCACCTGAGCTCAATTTGGAGTGTCTTAGCAAAGGGGGTGAATACTTATCAAATCAAGACATTCCAGGTTTTTATTTTAAATTACATGTACAAAAAATTCCAGAAGTGTCATTCCACTTTGACATTATAGAGTAATTTGTGTAGATGCGTGACAAAAAAATTCCATATAAATATATTTTAATTTGAGTTTGCAACATCACAAAATGTGACAAAATCCAAGGGGAGTGAATACTTTCTGAAGGCACTATACAGTACATTATCCATTGCTGCCATCTGTCTCTTGCTGCAGCCTACCCCGGAGGCTAGATGTGAGTCTCTCCATGTGGTATATAGAAGTAACCATGAACTCCGATTCTGAAATAGTAGGTGGGGCACTCTTTAACCATAATCTGATTATTTTTTTTAGCAACCAGAAGGTACACCAAAAGTAAGCTATTTTTAGGTATCTAGTAGTCTGCCTGGAGAATTAGTACTAGTTGAGGAGTCATCAGATTTGGGCTGCCATGAGATCAGATAGGTCTTGATCAATCATCCCTAAAAATTCTTGGAGCTTCGGTCAGGACCAAAATATATGGTCAACATCCTGTTCACCACATTGCCTCTAACAAAGGCCAAACGGTGGTCCTATAGACTGTGCCTGGGTCTTTGGGGTACAGAAGAACCTGTTGTGGCACTACCAGGTGAATTCACACCAGGTGCCGGGCACCATTATCTTGAGAGCAGGGATAGCCATTTTGCACTACTGGTTTAAGTAAGCGTGGTGTCCATTTCAGCATTCCATCTAGAAAGAACAGGCTTGGTGGGAGGTCACATGAGCAGCTGCCTAAGATAGCCACCTGAACCCTCAACTTCATGCTAACCCTGCTGGAATCCAGCTCTGTCCACTAGCTAAATCAACACTGCGGCAGCCATAACTTCAGAATATTGCAGGGGGAAGTAATGCTGACAGAGAGTGGTGCTTTTGATTTACCGGGAATGCCTCTGAAATAAATAAATAAAAATCCTTGTCTCCCTGCCAGCACAGCTTTAGCCTATGCCTAAGATGGCAACTATGCACATCTCTTGTGCTTCTCCCCAGCTAGACTTCACACTCTACACAAGCCACTTGGAGCAGATTTCAGCCAGCATTGAAATAATCTGGCAAATCCTAACTGATACACAAGCCGCCAGCATTGCAACACTCACTGGCCAGAATCTCCCAAAATGCAAGTAACACTAACTGAAAGCCATGCCACCGCTGACCAGCAACTCATGTGGGAGAAGCTCAGATCAAGTGGTCAACAAGCAAAATGGAAGATTTAGAGGGGAGAGGATGGCAAAAGAACCTGAAGATTCTTGGTCTACAGGAAGGCATAAACAGGAAAGACCAATTCAGTACCTTCAAGACAGTCTTTCTGTGTGGCTCAGTCTCGATCCAGCACCATTTGACTTTGAAATAGGCTGAGCCCACAGGGTTAGGAGGGAAAAATCCAACTTTGTGAGTCCTAAGCCTCATCCTTTGATTTTTAAATTACTGTGCTTTCATGACAAGGAACTAATACTGTGCATGACAAGAAAACTGAAAGATACACAAGTTGTCAGTCAACAGATCTCCTTCTATCCCAACTATCTCTGTGGAGTTGAATAAAAGGCAAGCCTTTGACAAGATGAAGGCTGAACTGCATAATAGGGGTATCTAGTGCTCCTTCCTGTACCCAGTTGTGTTTGCAGTAACTTTCCAGGGGAAAGTCTGCCACTTCCAAAGCCCTGAGGAGGCTGACTGCATCTTTCAATCAACCCTTGGACACTAAGATCGACTTGCAATCCCACCAGCACACCAGAAATAGCAGTGAACAATGTGGACCTCAGTGTCCACCAGGACCTGGATAATAGATCTACCCAGGCTGTATACCCTGTGAGTACTCTATTTTACAGTGAGGTGAGAGGGCTGGGGCTCTAAACAAAGGATCGGGGCTGTACCACCTAGTTAGCTGACTCAATCACTTTTGGGTGTTCACCTCCCCATGCTCCTATTTTAGACACTGGTACCACCTAATTATATAGGCCTTGTCTGTGATCTGTCCAGTCAGCTCTGTGTTTCCTCATAGCAGGGTCTCTGGTACAGCCCCAGCCTCAGTCCCCATTTCCCACTGCTGCAAATCCTCTTCCGGCACTAGCCTGTGACTCACTTTAGCATTGTTCCAGCCACAGACCTGAAACCTCAATCAGAACATTTATCAGGCCCATTTGATGTACTAGGTCAGATGCCAGGGACATCCGGATCATCGAGAGACATGGAACCGGGGCTGAAGAGGATTTAATCTAGGTCAATGTGCCCCAGGCTGTAGTTTTTAGGATGTGTCTAACTGTTGTGCATTCAGGGTTTTAGCTGTTTAGTGTTTAAGCCGTTCAGGAATATATTGATTCCTGATGTTAGCCCTATTATATGAAATGTTTTAGAAAATGTGTATGCCGCAAAATATGTTTTGCCCCAAATCAGCTTGGCCCAACACTACAAATGAGATGTATTATCCTATGGATTGAGTCCTGCTACATGTGGCATGGTTTTCAGAGTAGTCCTGTGCACCCTCCTTTAAGCCTCTACTGGGTCAGAGGGCAGATGGACATCCACAAGTCATATAATCTCATGTTCTGGGGATGAGGTACCCCCTTGCTTCCCCTGTATGGGGAGCTGCTACCCATTGACACATGCAGCTTTCAAGGGGCTGAGAAGTGAGACAAACTATATGCTTTATGCCTGTATTAATAGCTAATGTCAAGGAGTCGGGTGTAGAACTTCCCCCACTATGACATGGCATATAACTGTTGGTTAGCCACCCCATGTGCTTCTATGCAGGGAGCAGATCCAAGAGTTGGCTGGAATGTTACCCGTCTGCATAGCCCGGTTTCCATGAAAGCAATGGCTTAATAGCAATCCTTACTATCAGCTAGTGATAGTAACTGGTTGTCTCTACTAGTGGAATGGTTCATATATCAGGTATTCTTCATTTTATGCTTTCTTGTTCATATTTCACCGTATATACTGTAGTTGTTGTTCTGTCCTGCCCTGTTAGGGGTACATTGCTAACTCCTGTCCCGTGCTGTAGTTGAGTAGGAAAGGGAAATTAATGAACACCAAGCTCATTATGCTTATGTATATAAGCTTCTGTTTTGTGGGGGTTGTTATTTGGTTGGGGATGAGGGATGCCATAATTATCTTTGATGGTTATTGTGATGTTAGTAATAGGGCATTTGACAGTCTTAAAATTATCTCCTGGAACACTAAAAGCCTCAGTTGTCTAGTTAAGAGGAGGAAAGTACTACTGCAGCTAAAGAATGTGCAGTGTCATCTAGCCCTCTTCCTGGAGACCCACCTGTCAGAGATGGAGGACCTCCCCCAGGCTACAATACTCCTGGCTGGGTACTTCCTACCATAATGCCTATACTTCAAAACAGCAGGGGTCACCATCCTCTGCAGGTGGGGTCTTCAGTTAGGAATCCACAGAGAATTTAGAGATCCTGCAGGGTATCTTGTAAATGTGGAAGGCACATACCAAGGAGAATCTGTGGTCTTGGACAGTATTTATACCCCTGATATTGCATTCTTTGACCAGGTATTTAGGAAACTTCCTTCTAACCTATCTGGAATTATTATTGGAGGGGGGATATGAATCTGATTCTTTGAGTACCCCATTTAAGGTAAAAGTGTGAAATTTTGCAGCTTAATAACTTTGCCACTGTATGACAGATTTACCTGAAATTTGGCACGTTCAGAGCGGTGCAATAGAGCTCTGGATCTGCCAGGTTTTGTACCAGTCAGATGTACAGCTATGGAGTTATAAAGCAACATTCCGTGGCACATTTACACTTGTTTGTGCATTCTTTGCTCACACCTACAGGTCACATGGTTTGCGTGACCGGTCCGAAACCTTCAGGGACCATGCAGCCGGGATCTCTGATGTGTCTTTCAAAGATGTCATAACAAAATATTAAATGGTTCAAAAGTTATTCAAAAAACAAGTTTCCCATTATAGTCAATGGGAGAAGTTAAATAGTTTGATAGTGTCGCAAATGACCCCTGTAGTGTTTTGAGTCAGACATTTTTTTTTAAGTTAGCAGTCACAGAAATGCTTGGCATTTAAATTTGGGACCCTCTAGGGACACAATTCTTTTTGTGTTCACCTAGTCGAGCCCTGAGGATGCTAGCCATGTCTTTTTTGGGGGGTTAAACACCCCGGAAATATGTTTTTCAAATTTTTGTACTCTGTAGTGTCGCAAACTAGTGTTGAACTTGCGACACTTTTGTGATTTTTTTTTGCAAAAGTGTCGTGATTTGTGACACTACTTTGCGACACTATGGCCAAAATAACAGGAATTCTTTGCCACCCTGCTGCAAAAGAACGGTTCGGTCTTTTGGGCTGAAATTTGGAGGGAAGAAAGCCAACATCCCACAGATGTGCCTTATGGTGGTTTGGTGTCAAAATATTGCAGGGATGCAAAGTTACAATACTCCAAAGTTGACAATTTTTCCCATAGACTAACATTGCGGCATCCGCCGCTCCTTTCGGGGCCTGTATCTTGGAAACGCTTCGAGATACAGACTTTTCATCGGAAAAATACTTAGCCCCCCACTAGGGGGCTAAGTGCAAATTAGCCGGTAAAGTCATAAATTATATGAAATTTTATTTTTTTTTCTACGTTGTACAGTTTCTGAGATATAAGCAATTTAGTATTCCAAGTGCTCATTTTCTGCTTTGAGGCCATTATTATGCATACATTCTTTGTATTCACTGTGTTTCTCTATGCAACTTTTGGGGAAAAACAAGATGTGTGCTTCCGTTACTGTTACAGTTAGCATTTCCACTTGCGTTTCTGTGCCCATTTGTGTTAACGTTCCTGTGTACGCCACCATGTGTGTTATCCTTTGTGTTTTCGTTTGCGCTTGCATTTGCGTTACTGTTACCATTTGCGTTTCCACTACTGTTTTTGTTTGTGTTTCGATTTGCATCACCATGTGCATTATCAATTGCATTTGTGCACGCACTTCCATTTGCGTTTGTCTTTTCTTTGGCATCATCGTTGCTGTTACCATTACCATTTGCGTTTCCAATTGCATTACCATGACCCTGCATGTTACGGTTTTCATTTCTGTACGCGCTTGCATTTGCATTTCCGTTTGTGTTTCCTTTGGCGTCATTGTTGCTGTTACTGTTAGCATTTGCGTTTCCAAGTGTGGTACTGTGACCATGCATGTTACCATTTGCATTTCTGTACACGCTTGTGTTTCTGTTTCCATTTGCGTTACTGTTCGCTTTGGCGTCATCATTACTGTAACTGTTTGCATTTCCAATTGCATTACCATTACTGTTTGTGTCGTCATCACTGTTTGCGTTTCTGTTGCCCTTAGTGTTTGCATTTTAGGTTGTGTTTCCTTTGTTGATTGTGTTACTGTTTCCTTCTGTGGTGCCGTTGCCTTAACCATTTGCATTTCTGTTTGTGTTTGTATTACCATTTGCATTTTTGTTACCATTTGCGTTTCCATTGGTGTTACCATTTCCGTTACTGTTATCATATTAATGTTTGCGTTTCTGTTGACGTTACCGTTTCCATTACTGTTTGTGTTACCATTTCTGTTTTCAGTGATGTTTGCTCTTGCGGTTCTCTTACTGTTTGTGTTACCATTTACGTTTGTGTCACCATGTGCATTACCATTTGCACTTGCGTTTGCGTTACCATTAGCGTTACTATGTGACAAAACATCACATTGTTTCAGGCCCTGCGCTTCCACCACCACATTCCAGTCACTATTTATAGTCTGTATTCTCAAAAAGAAAGGAAATTCATGGCAAAAAACTCCATTTATTGCATCAGTTAGGGTTGTTCCACAGCAACAAAAGCAAGGAAATTCGATGTTAGGGTTTCCACCCCCCTTGCACCCCACCCCCACCAACAGGCATCGGGGTGTGCGTTGGGGTCGTCAGTCCTAACTCTCACCACATTCTCCTATACTGCACCACCTCAGCTTGTTTACACATGGAATGAGGTGAGAGTTAGGACCGATGACCCCAACATACACCCCAATGCCTTTTGGTGGGGGTTGGGTGCAGGGGGGGTGGAAACCCTAACATCAAATTTCCTTGCTTTTGTTGCTGTGGAACAACCCTAATTGATGCATTAAACTGAGTTTTTTGCCATGAATATATATAGATAGATATAGTATAGCTGCATGGTAGTGCACCTATAGTTAGGGTTGCCCGACCACGTCTATGATAAACCCAACATTTTGCACTTTATTAAATTTGCCACCATATGACTGATTTGCCTGAAATTTTTGCATGTGCAGTGGGGCACCATAGATCTCTGGATCTGGCAAGTTGCATTACGGACGGATGAGCAGTTGCAAAGCTGCAGAGTGCCACAAAAATGCACAAACACATTTTTTTTGTGAGTTTCTTTGCTCAGGGCTACAGCCCCAAATGATTTTTCTGTCTGGTCTGAAATTTTCAGGGAAGATGCAGTCTGGCTCATTGATGTGCCTTTTGAAGATTTAGAGAAAAAATATTAAACCATTCAAAAGTTATTCAAATTTGAACGTTTAACTTTGACATCAATGGGAAAATGCCTCTCGAAAGTGCCCATTACTTTCTTGAAAGCACATTTTACTATCGCAAATCCACTCAGCAGTGTCGTGCTGCCACCATCTTATTTCAGTTAGTGGTGAAGAAAAATGTCTGTAATTCAAATTCTACTGCCCCTAGGTAAACACTGACTGTTGTGTTCACCTAAACAGGGCCCGAGGAACACAATGGTGCCATCAGTGTTTTTCTTGGACCCCTAGAAATACCTTTTTTTGAATCATGTCCCCCTGTAGTGTCACAAATCACGACAGTACATTTGCGACACTTTTGCAAATCACGGTACTGTCGCATCTGTACTGTCGCAATTTGCAACACTACTGCACCAAAAAATACCATTTCTTTGCCTCACCACTGCACCTAAATGGTTAGGACTTTTTGGCTGACATTTGCAGGGTGGCAAACCCTGGCCCCACAGATGTGCCTTTTCGTGGTTTGGTAAAAAAATGTAAAATGGTTACAGAGTTACAGTGCTCTGCAGCTGAGGAATTTCCCATAGGTTAACATTGCAGATCTGAGATACAGATTTGTTGCTACCTGCTGCTTAGTCCACTTTCAGGTGAACTAAGCCTGCGTGGAGGTTTCAAAATCATGATTACAACTGCAGTGGAATTTTTTCATAGTTGCTACAGTTACTGTGATATTGCCAAATAAGTGTTATGAGGGTTCCTTTTCAGTACTATGGGGCTGCTGTATGGCTCCGTATTTATGTGTAAGTGGGAGTGCAGCTCTCAGGGGGCCCATGCTACCACATATCACAGTATCTTGGACTGCACAACAGCTGGCTCAGACAATCTAGAGCCCAGGCTACTTAAGATTGCAGCCCCTTTCATTGCTGCTCCCCTAGCCAGGATTTTTATGCTCTCCCTGTGCCAGGGCCACATCCCGGACATATGGAAAACAGCTAGAATTACTCCAGTCTTTAAAAAAGGAGATCGTAAAGACCCTTCTAACTATAGGCCCATTGCCATCCTATCCATCCTGAATAAAATTCTTGAGAAGCTTGTAGCTGCCCAGACAATCGACTTCTTACAGAAACATGATCTACTCACCGTTGCCTAGCATGGTTTTCGCAAAGGTCATAGCACCACTACTGCCCTCCTCAAATTCACATCAGATACTCAAGTGGCTATGGACTCTGGCCTCCTCACCGGTGCAGTTTTCATTGACATGACTAAGGCGTTCAATTTAGTGGATCACTCCATCCTTCTAACCACCCTGGGATCACTAGGTTTCTCAACTAACGTTGTTAGATGGTTTGGAAACTACCTAGCTGATAGGTCTCAAATTGTGAAATACAACTCTACCCTCTCAGACAAAACCATCATAAATATCGGGGTGCCTGGAATGGCTTCCTCCTGCTGAACTAAGGCTACATGCTTATGGCTCTGTCATTGACAACATGGTCCATCTACAAATCCCTAAATCCCTAGCAGGCCTTTTCCAAAACCTGATTCCGTGCTATGGATTGCATTCCATAGTCCAGGCCCCTGTTTTCATCCCCAGACACTGCACCACTAAAGGTGCTAATGCTTTTGCTTGCCATGCCCCCAAATACTGGAACTCCCTTCCACTAACCTTGTGGCAATCAACATCTCATGCGTCTTTTAAAAAAGGTCTACGTACTTATCTTGAAACTTCTCACAAATGCTCCTATTTCAAACCTCCCTAGCCCTTATCACCCCAGTCTTACCTCTTCTTTCTTATCTGTCCCCAACATGCTAATCACTTCTCCTTTACCTCCCCTTTGCACTTCTCCTTTACCTCCCCTTTCCAAATCACCTACTTCTATCACCTACTAATATCCCTCCTATAAGTTAACTCTTCAATCCATTATTAGGGCTGAAAATGTTTTTATATCATGTTTCTCTCTAAGCGAACTGTGGTTGAATTTTGTTTTTGTACTGCTCCATATTTTTCTGCACTGTTACCATAACCTCCTTGTTTTTAGCTAATTCCTTGCAACCTACTTGTAAACTGGTGTAATGATTTTGCTGTTGTACTTGTATTTGGAATGTCATCCTTGTATTTGTTGTTTTGTATCCTCCCGGGTTGTGCCTGAAAATAGTCATGACTATGACTAGTGCACCTACCCGGTAAACAAAAACTAAATAAAATAAATAAAATATACATACCATTACACAAAAATTGGGCAACGCACTACCACGCACACATGCCAATTACAAGTTACATTACACTTTCTGAAAAAGAAGGGAAATTCATTGCAAAAATCTTTGTTAATGCATCAGTTAGGGTTGATAGCATAACGACAAAAGTATGGAAATGTGATGTTAGGGTTACCCCCCTACCACCCCAGGACACAACAACAGACGTCAACATGTGCTATAGGGTCATCAGGCCTAACTCTTACCCCATTCTCCTATACTATGGCATGTCAGCTTGTTTACACATGGAATGGGGTAAGAGTTGGGCCTGATGACCCCATGTACACCCCAACATCTGTTGTTGTGTGGAGGGTGGTGGGGGGGAGGTAACCCTCACATCATATTTCCATACTTTTGTCGCTGTGCTATCAACCCTAACTGATGCATTAACAAAGTTTTTTGCAATAATATATATATATTTATACACACACACTTATAATGTATTCTTTGCAAAAAACTTTGTTAATTTGTTAGAGTAACTCAATGCCACAAAAGCAGGGAAATGTGGTGTTAGGTTTTTCAACCCTTACTCCCCTCACTCAAGCAGTAAAGGAAAAAATAGTAGAGTTTTGGGTCACTGGAGTCTTGGTGAATCAGTGATTGGGTCTTTTGTATTTTGTTCTGCCTTTCCTCATCCCTGTCTCCCCCAGGATACATCTGGAAAGGAGCTGTTCCCAGCTCAGTATGTCTTTCCTTGTTAAACTTTTGAAATAATAATAAAGAATAATAATGCTAACTCTTATTAATGCAAAAGCAAAAAGCATAGCACACAATTAACATTGGTTCTTAGTCCCCCAGCACTTTATGCATTTTATTTACCACTGCATCCTTTGTACTGCTTACCCCCCCCACACCCCCAATCTGGAAATGAGCTGAACCAGCTGTGAATTTCTTTCCTGGTAAAACTTTTGAAAAAAAATTATAATTAAGTATTGGTTTAGAATGCATAGCAACAGCATTATGCTATGCATAGCAAAAACTCTTGAAAGCCAAGGTATGATGTTTCCTCCAGTAGAAATTCTCTAGCAGAACAGAAGTCAGAGGGTGATTGGGCTTTGAACAATGTTGTGTCATAAGAAACTGAAAAGAAATTTGTGTGAGGTGGTACAGTAGCAACTTCCTGTAAATATTACCTTATACCTTACCTCGAAAAAAATCCAACCACATCAAACAGCTCAAACAGCTTGTGTTTGTATTTGCTCATGTGAGCTGTACGGCAGCTGCTGTACCCAGAGACAACAATGAGCAAACATACTCACTGCTGTGGTAAACCAGGATTACATACCCTTTCGGTGGCCAATGACTGTTTTTCTGGTTGCCATGGAGACCAGGATGAAAGGTGCACTCTAGACAGTTTTTGCAATGTAGGCAGCTGTGGTGGGACACTGATGTCATGTGCGACGGCCTGCTAGACATAGCTAAACTTGTACCTGTGCAGCGAGGGGCAGGGTACAGCACAAGTATCGTGCTCTGGGACTGCTTCAGCTGCAGAGGTCCCCCTATGTAACAGCAGAGAGCCAAGACATTGAAGGTCTGCCCACAGGTTCCTCCTTGTGGGGCCACCCTGTTTGTATTTTAATGCAGTAGTATCCTGGCCTGTCATGGATGTGCTGACTAAAAGGCTTGCAACCTTATTGGGGAACTTTACTTTTTTAAATGATGGAGGGAAAAGAGAAACTATTATTTATAATCTGGTTTTGAATGTCCAGGTTCTCACCGTAAACATTTAAGCTCCATTTTAAAGAATTGCATTTGTCGGCTCCCTCTGAAACATTGATTCCATCTCCCATAGAATTCCCGATCCGAGGGTTTAATACTCCTCTCTTTTGAAAGTTAAATTGGGTTATGTGTGCCACAAAACATGCATGACCTAATGCTGATTTTAACAGTTATCTAGCAGATTGTAGTCATTCTTGATTTTAAGGTTACAGGCTACAGGTATTGCAAATTGATACTCTGGCAATGCAAAATACTTTATATTCTAAATAATAACTTGGAGACCAGTTAGAACGCAGGTGAACTGCTCCTCTCGCTAAGCTGGGCCCCCAGGATTTTGGGTGCACAGAAAAGGTACTTCTGGCCCTTATTAAAAAAAAAAAAATCAGAATGTGGCTAAACAGGGCCAGTTTAGCTATGTTCTGGTGTTTGTCTTTTAAAGTGCCAGCATTTTTATGTATTTTCCATGCTTGTTAGTTTGTGGAGAAAAGCAACAATATGTCAGTTCTCACAGGACAAAAACATGTTTGGTGCTGTGCCAAGCAAGTGGTGAGAAACCAAAAAAGGATCCTGCAACATCCAATTTTTCATTTCGCACCAGAATATTATCTCAAAAACCCTACTGCGCATGTTCAGAATGGGAAAACACAAAATTTTAAGGCCTTATAACTCTGGAACTGTTTAATATTTTTCCACCAGACCTTTCAAAAGCACTACCTTAAGACATGACATGTGTGCCCTGCAAGCTTGAGGAAATAATTCCATTCAGTGTAGACTGTAGGTGTGAGCAAAAAAAACATGTTTAAGTACAGGAAAAAAATTAACCATCGACAGAAAAATGACAAATGCGGATCTCAGAAATTGCAAAAGCTGCCATCACAAAGCTTTCCACAGATCAAAACCTTATCTCCTAGACAACATATGCAAAATTTCAGCTAATTTCATCAAATGGTGCCAAAGATATTAATGTGCAAAGTTAGGAGTTTAACACTGAACACCCTACTCAACCATAACTATAGTGACACTACCGCGCCACTATAGTATATATTCTTTGCAAAAACTGCATTAATGCAACCATTAGGATTCAGCCTACAGCAACAATAGTAGGAAAGTGTAGTTTTAGGGTTTCCAACCCTAAACCCCCACCCCTAAAGCAAATCAGGGGTACAGTCTTCCTTGGGGTTTTTAACTGTAATGCTCACCCCATTCTATACACTCCTGAAACATACACACCTGTGTCTATCACATCTGAGCTTTCTTGCTACTACAATGGGGTGAGCTTTAGGGTTGACAACCCCAAGGAAGACGGCACCCCTGATTTGCTTCAGGGTGGGGATGGGGTTTTAAGGTTGGAAACCCTAAAATCACAGTTCTCTACTTTTGTCACTTTAGGCTGAACCCTAAATATTATATTAAAATTATTGTTTGCAAAGAATTTCCTTACTTTTTGAGGCAGTATAATCATATCTTCATTTGCCTGTGGGAGTTCAGGGTCCTGTGTGCCCTGCGCTCCCATCCCTCCATAGATGCATATGTATATGTTACTGTAGAAGTGCAGGACCTGCAGAACAGCAGCCACATTGTCAGCATAGCCTTGTTATTACCCCACCTCATGAACCAAGTACTGAAAATGTTCAAATCCCAGCCAAAGCATTATTCTGTGCCACCACGAAGTCATTCCATGCCACAGGTGCGAAAACACAGATTGGCCAGGATTTGAAAAATTACAGTTGTCAAATTCATGAGGTGGTGTAAACAAATGGCTACATTGAAAATCTGAGGTCAAAATATTAAACATTACGAAAGTTAGGAGTGAGCATATCAAAATTTCAAAGGATGCACATAACTTTCCCTTTTTCACATTTTTTTACCCCAGATTTTCAACCTAGCCTTCTTATGACCCGACCTCATGAACAAGGGTGGTGAACATTTTCAAACTATGCCATAAAGGTGATTTTGCCAAGTGACTGTGAAATTATCTTTCAGGCTTGATTTGCAAAATTCCACCACCATTGGTCATGAAGTAGGGTGCCAAAAAGGTCAAGCTGAAAATTTGGGATCAAAATATCCAAAAATGACAAAGTTATGCATCCAAGTTAAAAAATCCATTGAAATACACTGAATCACACTTACCTTAGTTCCACATATTGCAGTCAGCAGTTCCAGAGCAAGACATGTCTTTAATGGAAGAGTGGATCTTCACCCTGGGACCTGTTCAGGTGAGTGAGGCGGTGTTGGGTGCTCAGTGGGAGAGGGGGTCAGCTTGCTGAGGGACCATTTTCTTTTTTACAGGTTTAAAAAAACAAACATACAGGTATTGTTTTCTATATTACAGGTTTGTGAAATATGGAGACAGTGATTGGAAGGTGTGTGTGGGGGGTGCCTCTAGACAGCAGGGCAGGGCCCTTGAGAGGGTGAGGGAGCCAGGGATAATTCCCAGGGCCCAGCATCACAGAGGGTACCAGGATGCCAGTCATGCTACTGTACAAAGCTGCATAAGGACCCCAGGGTCTGAACCTTTCCTGGGGCCCAAAATTCCTCTCAAGGGGCCTGCACCAGGGAATCAATAAAAAAATACAAGGATGGCAATCGGAGGGGTGGGGTACCACTAGACACCAGGGAATCATTGGAAAAATATGGGGATGGCAATCAGAGGGTGGGAGGGTGCCACTGGACACCAGGTAAACATGAAAAAATAGGGGGACAGCAATTGGAGAGTGGGGGGTGCCACTAGACACCATGGCAACACTAATGATTATGGGGATGGCGATCAGAGGGGTGGAGGGCCACTAGACACCAGGGAAACATTTAAAAATGTGGGACCATAATCAGAAGGTGGGGGATGCCACTAGACACCAGAGAAGCATTAAGAAATAGGGGGACAGAAATCGGAGAGGTGGGGGTAGTGCCACTAGACACCAGGGAAACATTTAAAAATATGGGAATGGTAATCAGAGGGTGGGGGGTGCTATTAGATACTAGGGGAACATTAACAAAATATGGGGACGGTGATAGGAGGGTGGGGGGGTACCACTAGACACCAGGGAAAAAGAGGGAGTTATGGAATGAGGGAACAAAACTAAGTACAAAATCATTTTATATCTGTAGAAATCCTTTTTTATTTGAAATGAAAAAAGGAAACGAAAAAGGATCCCTTCAAATGAAAAAAGAATTAAAAAAAAACTAAGTCCAAAATATTTTTCATTTGAAGAGATCCTTTTTCATATTGCTAAATTCCTTTTTCATTTGACCATACGAGAAAAGCGATGAATCACAAAAAAAAAAAACATTTTGGGGATTTATACAACAGTTTAATGCAGAATCCAGCTAATGGGGGTTCCGATGACCAAGATACATGTGTTGGTCTTTGTAGAGGATGTCATTTTTGAGGATTTTGAGCATTTTTTTTTAAAGAAAAAAAAACAGAAACAGGATGGCGGCAAATGAAAAATGATTTTTTGCGAATGAAAAAGGATTGGCCCCCATGTGAAACAAAATGCTTTTTCATATGGCCAAATTCTTTCTTTTGTTCCAAACATCTATCCTGAAGTGCTTTCTGAGCATGCTCAGAACCGAAAATATTAAAAATTGATAACTCTGGAGTACAGTAATATTTTTTCACAAAATCCACAGAAAACACATCTGTGAACAAAGCCGTTTCTATCCTGAGCATTTCAGACTCAAATTCCAAACTGTCTGGGTGCTAGGGGTGGACAAAGAAAAAACAAACAGAAAAAAATTCCCCCAAATCACTTTTTTCACTGTCCGGATCTTGGAATCTCGACAACCGATTGGAACAAAAGTTCGAACATCAAGAGATGTACTCCACAAGACCGTACATGCAATATTTTGTGCAATTCCGATGAATGGTTGCTAAGTCATTAAAGTGCAAAAATTAGGGTTTAACATTAAATACCCTACTCAACTCTAAATGTACTGTAGTGGCACAACTGCACCATCATTATATATATATATATATATATATATATATATATATATATATATATATATGTATATGTATGTACACAAAGTCACTAAGCCAGCAAATGTACAGAACAAATATACAGAAATCACCAATTAACAGAGTGTATATACAGAGTTTAATCATTCCGATACCACAGGTACAACGGGGGATGCAGTCCCACAACACAAAAGAAGTTAAATAGTGCTATGTATAATACTCGTGAGGAAGGCCCATCGCAGTAAGGTCAGGGAAGTAGCAAACAAACCGGGACCAGGCCCCCATTAAATAGTTAGGTTATACGCCTAGGGCAATTTGATCAGGGTGAAGGGGTCTTGTTGTGCTCCTTAAGCTTAGCCTCTGCAGACTGAAGACTGGTAATGGTAGTGGAGGAAGAGGGAAGACTGTTCCATGTATGGGAAAGTCTGTACCTGATAGAGACTTGACCCACAGTGAGACTACACCTAGGAATTTGTAATCTGTTTCCATCCTCCTACCTTCAAGAGTAGAAGGGATTTAAAGATGGTGTAAATACAGTAAGTCACTGAGATACCCCAGTAGTTTCCCAGACTAATATTTCACACCTAGCGGAGCAATATGGAGGGACTGCCTCATAGTGAGAGAGGCCCAGTCTAGGTCCTTATACAACTTGCAATGATTGGTATGGGAAGGGGAGGCCAATAAAATCTATAGAGTTAACTGAAGAGGATGGTAAGCTTTGGTAGGGCAGAGGAGGAGGCTCCGGAGATAACTTCATTCCCTTAGTACAGAATTGGGAAGACTGAGCGCTCCACCATAGTTTTTCTGGTTTTAAAAGGGAGACAGTTTTAACTGTGTAGAAAGCCCTAGTCTGGCAAAACATTTTCCCGGTATATGGTTTATGTAATGTGAATAGTCTAGCTGTTGATCTAGGATCACCCCAAGATATTTAAAGGAGATCATGGAGTCGCCAGATAAGGAGCTCAGCTTTAGAGTGGAGGTGGCTGAATGCAACCATTGGGCAGTGCCAAACAGCATAGTAACTGTTCTTTTTTTATGAGTTCATAACTAGTTCATTGGCAAGGAACCATTTTTGCACATTCATAAAATTGGACTGAAGAGAAAGATCAATGTCTGAAAGGATGTGACTAGAGAAGAAAATAATGGCATCATACATGTGCATGTGGAATTTGCGTGCTTTTAGGTAGTTAGGCAGATGATTAATAAAAACAGGGAAAAGAATTGGGCCAAGGACTAACACCTCGGCAACCCCTAGACAGACTGGGAGCTGAGAGAACATTGGGGACCCTAATTTGACTGATTGGATTTTATCAGAGGTTGAATTGAACCACCATACAGAGGAGGCAGAGACACTAGCTGGGTTATCTTGGCTAAAAGCAGTATATGATTAACTGGTTTAAAAACTTTAGCTAACTCTATGAAGATAATACCGGTCCCATGGCCAGTATCCCTGTGCGAACGGACATGTTTAGTAATTCTGAGCAGGGAAGTAGAAGTAGAGTGGACAGGGTGGAAACCTGATTGGAAAGGAGTGATGAACCCTGATTTGTAAAAATAACTAGAGAGTTGTTTGCTGACCAACCTCTCGAGTGTTTTGGAGAGGGAGGAGAGTAGAGATACAGGACGATAGTTTGTCTAGGCACTGGTGGCACCTCCTTCATGAAGCGGGACAACCAAGGTGTGCTTCCAGCTTGAAGGGCAGGTACTCATGGCCAAAGAAAGATTGAAAATGTGGGTGATGGAGGAGGGAAGGGCTAGAGCTCCAGTGGCTAAGAGTCTGGGAGAGAGAACATTCAGGGAAAGAAGTTCTATGAGGATGTGTGATTCCTGGACAGGGGAGAGACTGAAAGTTCCATATGTTAACAGGGATATCGGCCGGCTTTTGCTGATGAAGGAGATATGAGGACCCAGGGATCATCTACAAGGAATCGGTTTAGCACATCAGTAGATAAGGTAAAACTACACTGGGACCATATCATATTTCTGGTCAAATGTATATTATTATATTATATTGCTATTTGTCATAGCAATTAAAAATTCTGGTCAAAGACTCCATTAAAAAACTCATTGCCTCCTAGAAACGTCTGTAGGCGTCAGCAAATCTAATTACAGTGTGTCCCAGAACACCTACAGAAGTCACCTACAGACTTCCTGTGTGCCCTAGAAATGTCTGGAGAAGTCACTCACATATTTTAATATTACTTGCCAGCCAGAATTGATTAGAACTGACTGCATAGTACCATTAGAAAGGTAATGCTGTGCTGAACAACATTGCCTCTGACACTTTGTGTGTATCATGTTCACTTTAGGAGTTATTCATATTTGTTTATGACATTTTGTCAATCTAGAACCACCTAAGCACTTTGAAGAAAACACACATTCTGGGTGTCTTAGCCAGTATAAAACAAAAGCCAAGTTGAGTACAGTTGATTGCATAGAATCGTTGAAAAGGCAATTTTGTATGGAACAACTCTGCCACTGATACGTTGCATGTGTCATGTATACTTTAGGAGTTATATGCATTTGTTTATGGTATGGTGTGTATGGTTGAGATTTGTTCCTCAAACCTCACCAACACACCTTGACTCAAAAGGGGAAAAATTATGTTTAATACTACAGAAATAGCTGTTTGTTTTATAAACAAATTATTCAAATTACATCTAATGTCTGGATGCTTAATTTGGTGTTGATATGTTACATTTTTCCCAACAAAAAAAGGTTTATGGTGCATTTTTTACTGGAAAAAATATTTTGTTTTGCTGTTTCGACCAGCACAGAAATAAAACTAAATTACCTGCTATTCCTTGCATATCACTGTTGGAAAGGTAATTTTATGCTGAACAATTTTGCCACTCATACTTTGTGTCTAGCACTTACGGTTTCTGTGCAATTAGCATTTGTTTGTGGCATGCCAATTATGGCTAGATTTTTCTTAGAAGTGCCCAGGATTAACTGTTAACAGTATACAGGAGACAAATGCTGCAACTTCAGAAAGCTCCTGTGGAGGCAATGAGTTAACAGTGTTGTGCCAAAGGACTGGAAAACTGCACGTGGTGCCAATTCATAACAAGCATTTGTCAATGCCGAAAGTTTGCCGTTGGTATTGCTATTGTACTGGGTGGGACATGACTACAGTTCCCAGCTGCCTTGGCTGCTGGCTTATTTACCTGCACTTGACCAGCAGCATTTATTGCTAACCATACAAGGCTCTTATTTATTCACAACTTATGGGAGCAATATACTGTATACAGTAGATGGGCAGGCAGTGTAGCCTTGTGATATACCACACAACAGTTAACCAAGAGACCGAAGTTGAAATCCTATGTGCCACTTTCTGTGTGGCCCTAAACAAGTCATTTAACTGACCAATGCTAACTATTGTTAAAAGGAAAGAGCACCCTTCTTATAGTAAAATGAGAAGTTGGGCTATCCTGGGCAAATAGTTTATTTAAACAAAAATGTTGTGCCAGTGCCACCACATCATGAGGAAAAGGTGACAATAAGGAGCACACAAGAGGCCTAGAATTAAGTAGTACTGCTGCATTTGCCATTTAAAAGGAACATCACACGACCCATGTCCAACTTAAAAGAGCAGGTAATTTTACAAAACGAAAGTCTGCAACTGGTGCGGCCACCCTGTTACAGTAAACCCACCAAAATTTAGGTAAAAGAGAAGGACTTACCTGTGTGCAGTGTGCCACAGGGTAGTGCTGGGGAGATGTTATCTGCCACACCTGTAAAAGAAGAAACAAGGAAGTCACAAAGGATCCACAGTTCCTAGGGGGGTTAAATAGGACAGAAAGGACAAGAAAGAAATAAAATTATACTTATCTGATGGGGTCAGAGTCCGTGTCCTGTCAGACCTGTAGAGATAGAAGAAAAAAAAGGTTAGTTAAGTAGGAAAAAGATGTAAGATGAGCAAAAGCAGATTAAAGGTAGTGTGGTTTGTGGAAGGGGGCTCAGTTAAAAACCCCTTTGCCCACAATGGTGGCCAAGTGGCCAGTAATTTATTTAGTATCCCAGGTGGTTAGTGATGGCTAGTGGGGGGCAAGTAGCTCTTTGTCTAAATAAGGAGTGGCATTGGTGGTTGTGTGGGCTAGGAAATGCCCTGGGGAGGAGCCACTGTGTAAAATTATGCCCTGGTGGTGTACTGGGTTAGCTCCCTAGGGGATGGGGCTACTTGGGAGGTGTATCCCAAAGAGCAGCAGCAGTTAAGTTGAGTGCCAGGGTTGGGAGTCTAAGAATAAAAAAAAATAATTGTAGCCAAATCTGCTTTTCCTACTGGTCAAGCTTAATGGAAGGGGGCCACTGATGTAGTGGATCAGTGGCAGGGAGAAGGTATCATGTCAATATCATGCATAAAAAACAGCATGAGGATTGCAGCGTGACATTAACATTGCTTGACATTTACAGCTAACATTAATTTGCAGCGCAATACCATTTCAGTGCATGAGAACCCAATTTGAATTTAGGCTCATAACTCACAAGTCTTTCTGTCTTTCATGTTCTCAATCTGTCAAGAGACTAAGAAGCATCACAGAGAAGCCCCCCGATCTGAACATACAATTCTGTCAATCTTTGCATTTAAGTTTGGTAGCAATAGCAATAGTGACAGCTAGCCCTAACCCAAAGTATGGCTCACAACTCACAATTCTGTCAATCTTTCATGCTGTCAATCTCTCAAGGGAGACAAAGAAGCACCCCAATCTAAACTTCTTTTGAAATCAATAGCAATACTGATACACATAGAGTTCTGTCAGTCTTTCCTGATCCCGATCTTACTTTTTTAAACAGCTTACTTGATTTTGATCTGCAGTTACAGCGTGGGTAATCATTGACACTGCAGACATGCTCTCAATCAAGCAAATGAAGCTTGCTGAATCATAGAAGACACCAGCAGCTGGGCGAGCTGCGGACCAACACCTCGCCAGTTGGAGCTGGAGCATGAGCGTCTGTGGCAGGAGCTACTGCAACCACGGGAGCTCTGCACCAAGGTGCAGGCTGACTGCAGGGTGACTATGAGGTGCTGGGTGATGCCCAGGACAGGCAGTTGCAGGAGCTGAGGCTGCAGATAAGCAGGATGCCCCCACAGACTGCTGTTTCACAAACAGGACACCGGTACCCTGCCCTGAACCTCATGGTGCAACACATTGAGGGCTAGGAGCTGGCTCTATCCAACACCCAGATGGAGACCATCAAGCTGTACCACAGTAAAATCCAGGAGCTGGAGAAGGGGGTGTTGGCTGAAGAGCAGCGGTGGGTGGACGTGGAGTGGGAAAATGAGTGGTGCATCCAGGAGGTGCAGGAGTTGAGGCTGTAATTGGGTGAGCTGGACGGCATCAGACAGCAGGTGCAGGACAAGCTGCTGCAAAGGAAAGAGAAGATCCAGCATGGGGGTCACTGAAGTCTTGCTAGTGTTGTGAGAAACAATGTGGTCTGTCTCTCTCTCTCTCTCTCTCTCTCTCTCTGTGCTGTGCTCCAAATGTACATGAGAGACAGCAGCAGCAAGCCAGTATTCGTTTTCTGTGCCCTATTCCCTCTGGGTCTCCATCTCTCTCTCTCTCTCTCTCTCTCTCGCTGTCTGTGCTCTGATTGGGGGGAGGACACAGAGTCAAACTGGGTAGCAAAGGGCCCACCTGGAAATAGGGCCATAGGGACCCTGGTGCTGACCACGGTATGCCCTACTGTACAAACTGTAGCCCACACTTTACTAACAGCGGTATGCCCTGGCATATTGTAGCCCCAATTATTCGATTTATTTTTTTCTTTTACAAAATTTTACTAAGTATTTTAACTAAAAAAATCCCTCCCCCACCCATTTTCAAATGGGCAGCATCTCCCCGCTGCTTGGCAACCAATAGAAGTGTGGCAGCTTGGTCCAAATACCAAATAAGCAAACTGAAAGCAAAAGCCAAACAGTGGAAGCCACTTATAAGGGATTACTTTGTGTATGGTAGCTTTGTTCTTTATAAGTAGCTGTCACTTTTACCCAAATGTAGCATTTTAAAATTATTAGTCATAGTGGGCTCACCTAACTACGCTACACACCTGCCTTCTAATGTAACACAGTTCTCTTCCCATCTCTCTCTATATCAGCCAGTGCAGTATCAGATCAGTTTATAAATTTAATTTCAGTACTGTAATTACAAAAATATTAAAGGCTGGAGTCTGAAGGCAGACACAGATCAGTGATTCCCACTCAATCTTTTTTTTTATAATTAAAAAGTTTATTAGTTTAACAAGCAGTAAACATAGATACATCAAAAACAGTAACCAGGAAACACAGTACATAAAACAACCCACCAGGAACATCCCCCTCCAACCCCCCCCCACCTCTCCAGAGCACCCCAAGGAATCTCCAGAGTACTGAGCTAAACCAGCTAAAAAGGGATAAAGGTTAAAGGAGCCCTAATCAGGCCCTCTTTAATTATTTACTCTGGGAACCTTTGGATAGACATAAGGGTATGCAGGATTTCCCATCTCCGGAAAAAAAGATCATCTTGCTGTTGGAGTCTTCCGATCTGCTTCTCAACTGCAAGGGCTTGTATTACCTCGTTATACCATTCTCTGTAGGAAGGGGTGACATCATCTCTCCAATGCGTTAGAATGACAACTTTAGCCACTACCGAGATCAGAGCAATATGAGCCCTGCGGTTCTCAGGGAAGGAGGGTAGTCCCCTACCAGACAAATCAGTGGAGTAAAAGCCTCCACCAGGCCTGAGAGACGGTCCAGTGATGTCTTAATCTTCACACAGAAGGATACCACCTTTGGGCACTCCAACAGAACATGTAGCAAGTGCCCAACCACAGAGCCACACTGAACACAGTTGGGAGTGAGAGAACAACCCATCCTAAAAAGCTTGAAGGGAGTATAGTACATGTCATGGAAAATGCCGTATTGGGTCCACCTATACCTGTCTCTTTTGATGAATTTATAAAGATTAGACCAAACATTTTGCCAGCATATGGAACCTGGCTGCCAATGTAGTGCTTGTTGCCAATCAAAGCAGACCCTGTCCAGAGACGCAGGATTAGCAGCTTGCAAAAAGGAGTACAGGTTAGTAACTAGGTGGGGCTGGGTGCATACCGAAATGAGCTGAGATAGGAGTTCACTATTGCATGACTCTCAAGGGCACCGACCAAAGAAAGATGTAAGGGCGCTGTTGAGTTGCAAGTACTTGAAGGATTGTAGGACAGGAATAGAAAAGACCTCTTGTAGGCATGCACCAGAGAGGAGTGTACCCTGCTCAATAAGGTCAGACATCGACACCATACCCAGTAGAGTGCAGAAAGTGACAGATATAGGATTGCCACCTATACGAATATTTGGGTTTGTGAAAACAGGTTGAGATAACAACTTAGACTAGTTGAGGTGAAGGAAGCTCTCCATTTGCCCCCAAGCTTTGAGAGACCACTCCAGTGGAGGGATACACAGTGCAGCTAGGACTTTGGAGGGGTTGGAGTATAAAAGGCTGGTCAGATGGATACCAGCCTTCCGGTAGATCGAAGCTTCAATTTTCAGCCAAAGTGACTGGTACCCTTCGCCCCCGAGCCTGTTCAAAGCATTTTCCCATGGTAGGAACCTGGCTCCATGCAGAGCTAGGTAATATATAAAGAAATAAGGCAGATGGAGGGCACATCATTCTTTTGGGAGCGTAAGCTTGTAATAAGCCCAGTGAACAGCCCCCTCTTTCCAGAGGAAGTGGTTCAAAAGCCACTGCAGGGATAAAAACCAGGCTTTAGGAAGAAAGAACCCCAACATTCCCAATGTATAAAGCAGTCTTGGGAGAATATTCATCTTAATAGTATGACGGCAACCCCAGAAAATCAGGGGCAAAATGGACCATGCCCTGAGATCATTCTTGATACTGTGCAAAAGAGGGAGCAGATTAAAAGGGACCAGGTCAGACAAGTGGCATGGGAGGCAGATTCCTAAATATGTGAGGGCAGTAGGTTGCTAGGATAAACCCAGATCTAAAATCTCTTGCTTGTAAATGTATATATTAAGCTGCATAACTTGCATCTTATCTAGATTTAACTTGTAACCCACCAGCCTAGAGAAACTGGCAATCTCAGACAGTGCCTCAGGGATAGAGGAGGCAGGGTCTTCAATATGTAGCAGGCGATCATCCGCGTAAGCAGACAGCTTGAACCGTTCACCCCCCACCAATATTCCCTTGATAGCTTGCGAGTGCTGTAGCCAAAATTTAAGGGGTTCCAAATATAAGTTAAAGGGGAGAGAGGGGACAGCCCTGTCTCATCCCCCATCCCAACCGGAAGGGGGTAGAGGAGAGCCCGTTACAATGAATTTGTGCAGAGGGATTAAGATACATAATTTGAATCTACTTACAGAAAGCAGAGGGGATTCCAAATTTCTGTAAAACCTGAAACAAGAACGGACACGATACCTGATCAAGTGCCTTTTCTTCATCCAGGAAAACCAAGGCCACAGGGGCCTGCTCTTCCCAGATGCAGAAATCAGGTAGAGGATCTTCCTCAGATGGTCACTAGAAAGGCTACCAGCCATGAATCCCACCTGAACTAGAGAAATCAGCTTGTCCCACACAGACTGTAGTCTGTTAGCAAGGACTTTGGTGAGTATCTTGAGATCTGAGTTTAGGAGTGATATTTCCGGATAGGCGTAATCCATGCTTGAGTGAAAGAGTAGTCCTCCAGGCCATCAGTGAGAAAGGAGTTATATAGTTGGGTAAGAGTTTCCCACTCAGTCTTCACAGTATCAAGTGTTACAGCCTGTGTCAGTCTGCCAAACTCACAAAGATAATAAAAGCCAGGTTACAGTAAAAGTTAAGTGCTGAAATATGAAGCCTAAAAATCTAAAAGGCATAGGCATTCCCAAATTCATTCAAGCCCGATTCCCACCCCTGAAAGCAAAGCCAAAGGGGGTTCATTCACTGCGTGGTGTCAGATGATGCTAGTTTTTCATTTTTGCTTTCAGCTTGCTTTACAGACCACTTCAACAGTTAAAATACACACAACTAGTCAACAAGACTAGCAGCAGCAGTCGACACTAAACAAAATAAAACTTATCTTGCTAAGTTCTGACTCCGAACCAGCCACGCTTACTCCTGCTTGACTTGCTCATCACAATTAATCACAGTCATCATTAGTCTCATTAACACCAGCCCCAGGCTGGCCTTGTCACTATGTTAAGGTTGAACACACAGACATCAGACACAAAACAAGAAACTTGCTGGAAATAAAATCTGTCTGGAGACAAATTACAAAACAATTGCAGCAACAGCAGAGGCAGAGCAAATATTTTAAAACACCTGACCAGAAACATGAAACAAGCACTTTCACTGTAGCAAGCGGGCCAGCGGGCAGCAGCAGCATCATCACTGGGATCCCATTTTCTCAGAATGTGAAAAATTTTACTTATCAGGGTGTTTGAATCTCTCAGCACCACATTGTAGCTCCTTCTATCTTGGCACCACGCTACCAGGGTCGCTCAATCCAGCAGGAGAGGATGCCAAATCATAGTCACCAGCAGCAAGAGATTCACATATAAGGGGGTAAGAGTCCGAGCCCTGCTCTTGGGCCAGTTTTTGAACTGCCCACCAGCCCTGCCACCACGTATGTCACAGACTTTACCAATGGTATTATACCAGCCTCACAGCTTACTCAATAGCTAAGCAGCCTGAGCCTCCCCTCCAGCCCAGCAACAATTTGACCCCCCTCCTTCATTTGGTGACTTCTTACCTTCCAGCTCTGTGTCTATAAATGTCTTTGCATGCTACTTAACTGCTGTTTAACTTTTCCAGTTTCCACTGCATAAGATTGAGTGCTGCCCCCTTCCTCAGGGATCCGTACATAAGACAAAGGGGCCCATCCTCCTCACAAACACCCTGGCACTGACAGGCAGTCTTCCATTTTTTTTTTTTTTTTTCATTATTTAGTAAGTTATTTGGTAGCCTAGCTACTAATCGATCGCTGCTGTCTGCCGAAGTGCAGGAGGACTGTTGGAGTCGAGGCTGGTGCGCACGAGATGGAGACTCCTTAGAGAGAGAGAGACTGAGCACTCAGCAGGTGGTGGAGTGTAGAGTGTGGAGTCAGCATGAGTCTAGAGTGACTGCGACAAACACAGTCAAGGGGAAAAAACAAAACAGAGAGTACAGTATGGGAAGGAGCTTGAGCTGCTGTTTAGTAAAGCAAAGCTGGGGGGTGGAGGTTGTTGGAGAGAGGGTGAAGAGAGTGGAATAAAGAGGCAGCAGCAAGGGTGAGCAGAGTAAGGAGGCAGCAGGGAGACCGGTGAGTGCTGCACCCCGTGGGGTGGCGGGGAGTGATGTCAGCCAGGCTGATCAGGACCGAATAGCTGTTTGCTGGGTGGTGTGCTGCAGATGAAAGGAAAAAGCTGCCATATGATTGGTTCAGCTTTTTCTTTTCAACTACACAAAGTTTCCGCCCATCAAGGAAAAACATTGTCACGATCACTGCAGCCTGGCTGATGATTGGGGTGACACTGTGGAGCCCCTTGCAGACCACACTGCATTGGACAGACATTGTCACACCCTTGAAAAATCATTCTATAGCAAGAAGTCTGCTGTGCTTTCACACATGGTGAACTTAAAAAGGGCTCAAAACAAGATCCTAAAAATTATAGATCAAGCAGCCTTACTTCAACTGTCTGTAAAATCCTTGAAAGTTTAATAAAGAACATTATTTCTGATGTAATTAATAATCTTGACCGTGAACAGCATGGATTCAGACAGGGAAGAAGTAGCACGACAAACTTGATAAGATAAACAATTTATTGGACAGAAACATGCCACATGATGTAGTGTATCTTGATTTTAGTAAGGCATTTGATCTAATGACACACTGTGCTCTAACCAAGAAAATTTAAAAGAACAATCTTAACAATTCCATATCCAACTGGACTGGCGAGTGGTTAAGGGGATAGGTTTCAGAGAGTAATGGTTAACTGATGATATCTGTGTGGAATAGGGAAGGTTACTAGTAAAGTCCCTCTGAGTTCTGTTTTGGGTCCTTCATTATTTCAAATTGTTATCTCTGATGTGACAAAAAGACATATTTAGTTGAATGGTCAAATATGCAGATGATGCAACATTAGGGGGCCCTTGTGAAACTTCATCACATATTTACGACCTTCAAGGTGACCTTGATCAGATTTCTAGGTGGGTCAATAGGCGGGGAATGAAACTGAACGTGGAAAAGTGTAGGGTAATGCACCTTGGCAAGAGAAATCCTATGAATGTTAGGTGGAAAGGAATTTCTTACCACGGAAAGTGAAGAAGACCTTGGTATCACTATCTCAGAGGTCAAGTAAATATCATCTCCAGTGATGCAAAAGTGCTAATGCCCTTGTTCAGGGCCTATGCTTGACCTCATTTGAAATATGCATCCCAGTCATGAAAAAGTACAAAGAAGGTTTATAAAAAACATGTATGATTTAAAAAATGAAACATATGAAGATCATCATCTAGAATGTTTAAACCTTATGTCACTAGAAACCAGAAGATTATGAGGAGGCCTGTTATTGATGCTGAGATAGTAAATGACCATTACCTCCTATCAGAGATGGGCATAGACTTTAAAAATTCAGACAGAGAAACCAGAGGTCATCCTTTACAGATCATAGGGAAAACATTCAAAACAGAAAAATGAAAATATTTCTTAACCCTGAGAATTGTTAACCCATGGAACCAATTACCTACTGACATAGTTATTAGTAAAACAAAAAAAGACTTCAAAAACAACTTGATAAGTACATTTTAGCAGTAGGAAAACTCAGTTATTACCCTCAGTGAGGCTTCTGTAGGAGCATTTATGGACAACTTGCCTTTTGTCTCTTTTACCTTCCTTAGTATGAACCTTAGTATAAAAGGAGGCCTTAGCCTGCTGGGGTACCTTGGTGCAATCATTATGGAGTCTAGTGAAAACTTGTCTATCAGAAGGCATCCCAGATGCTTTATGCCTGGCCCAAGCAACATATCTTAAATGGAAGAGATCAACCAGATCAGATGTGACCCATGTAAAGTGGGAACCACGAACTCTAGAACTTCTAAAGGGTGTGTGACTATTGCATACTGAGTTAAATTAGCAATAAAATGATTTAGGCCTTGATTTAGGGCTCCATCCAGGTTGTCCAAAGCGAGGGTAGGGCACCAGTCAGCATGGTGAAGGTCTTGCACAAAACTGTTGGGGTAAGGCAAGCTGAAAGACTTAGCCAGAACAATTCTTAAGGTAGCTTTGAGAGTCTTTGTCTTTCTAATGCTGTAGACCATGCGCCATGCCTCACTCACACTTGCGATGTCTATCAGCAGGCTGGATGGCTCAACTTGCATGGGAGAATTAAATACCACACCTGCTTACTTGCCAAGAAGATTCTCCTTGGACTCATGCCCTCGGGATTAGGATGCTTACTTCACAAATCCCCCAAGACCCAACATATGCGCACCTCATCTTCCGCACTCCTACTAGTCCCAATGTGCCGGACCACCCAATGCCAACACTCCTTTTGCATCAAAGCGCCTTACTGGTTAAATGGCTTCCACAATGGTTTGGCTAACCTCACTAATCTCGGAGAATGCAAACACAAGCTTCGTCAGCACATCCTAACTGAAAACTCCTGTGATTGCACACCTTCACATTCTTGTCCCTCTTACTGGGACCTCACAACCCCGCCCCCTGTTTCCTCCACCTCTCTCTCTATTTGTCTTGCCCTCTCACTCTCCTCTCCTTTCCTGCCCTCCCATTCTTCTCCCCCTCTTCCCCTCCCCCCACTGTGTTCCTTTTGCTTCCTGTCCCTTACTATCCTAGCCTCTAATTTGACAATGCCACCTGGTTGCTCTCCCCTTTCTTGATCTAACTCCCACTCCTAATTTTCTCTTCTTCTCACTCCCTGCATTTAATCACATGCTAACTAATGTGTATTTAATTGCCGTTTTCATACTCTGTATTGTAAAACAAATTGCTTAATTGTTATGTGAAACTTGTCTGTTTTCCTTATGGACTTGTAACCCCTCTATTGACGTGGAACCTTTGTAAATGAGCTGCCTGGTGCTCAAATGTATTTGTAATCCTAGACTGAATAAATAAAAAAATAAATAAAATAAGTAAACATGTCAGGGAGGATATATGGTACTGTTATTCTATGGGGGCAAGAAGTATTGTAAGAACCCAGTCGATTGGGCTGTGATTCGAAGACCTGGTACTGAAGTGGGTAGGAGACGTTGTCAGTTGGGAGAGGTTAAGGGCTTTAAATTTAGTTTGAATAACGTTGGAAAGGGAGCTTTATTTCCATCGGCCCAATTTACATTGAAATCCACTATTAGAATACACTCACCACCGGATAAGGAATCCAGAACTCCTTGTAGAAAGTTGGTTGCAAAATCACTGGAGTTTCTCAGGTACATAATAAATACCTGTGATAGAAATGGGGATTGAGCATGGGAAAGAAAGTAGCCTTGTCACCAAATCATGGGACTTGGGAATGGACTTCTGATGGTAGATGGAGAACCTTAGGTAGTTGGCAGTCTAGAAGAGAACAATGCCTCCATGTTTGGAATGATCATGTGTATGGATGGAGCATCCTGGGTTTGAAAAAGCAGTGGAGTTAACTCTGGGGCAGAACCAGGTTTCAGATAAAATAAGGATGCTGGGATTGTTTTGACCAACCCAGAATCTTACCCGGTCAGTTTTAGGGAGTAGGTTTCTGATATTGGTGTGAAACATCTTAAAGCCTTTTTGTAGAGTCGGCATGCTACTAGTGGAGGGGAAGGTAGGGGCCAGGGTTTACCTCCCCTTCACCACCAAGGATGAGTAGGAGCATCCCAAACAAATGGCTAAGCTTGGAGGATGAAGCAGGGCTCTCTTGTTTGGGGGGTGCACTGGGGCTAGAGTTGGATCCCCAAGATTGCAGATCCAGAGTCGGGCTTCAGGTGTAAGCCAGTAGTGTGGGATAAGCCCCAGATGAATTTTGGAATAATGTGGAGCGAGAACCATTTCTGAGGAGCAAGGGCATATGCAGGTGAGGGAGTGTGACATAAAGATTGCTAGGAAAATGCCAAATATAACTGGGGGTTTAGCAAACAGTAAATACAATAAAGGCTAGTGAAAAAACAGCTCAAAGTAACTATAGTGAACAGGGCTGGTGAGCTAACTGCCAAGAACTAGCACCCTAACTGGCCTGGCAAAAAATCTAAAACAAAAAGGAGGGATCAGATTACATAGGCATTAGAAATAAAGTATTAAAGGGTACCTACTGTACATTGACAGTGACATTTCCTGAGGCAAAATGGTATAGCAAGGAACAATTTCTAAATCATGAAACTTTAATTAGAGAAACATTTAGCACTATGACCCTAACACAGACATAAACATTGGAGAGCTCACACTATATAGGCTAAGCAGGATAAGATTATGCTCTCAGGTCTATACAAACTAAACCAACAAAAGTCTTGTTTATAGCCAGAGTCTCTGATAAACATGTATTTGCAGATTACCACCAAAAGGATAGTAAATGGGCATAATGGTTGGCTGCTGGCTGTCTCTCCAGCTGATCCCCTGGCAGACTCTCTTATGTTGTCTTTTGTTCTCAGTCCTTTGTATGAGGACTGCAGCACATGGACAGCTAGCAAGGAAACCCTTTAGAAGGAAGTATCCATGCCCTCAAGTCTCACTAACATACCTGATTGGGTGCAGGTGGCCAATGTATTTAGCTGGCTTCAAGTCCAAGTTCCAGTCTGCTGGAGGGATTGTTGACCACTGGTGGGATTAGGAAAACAGGTGGCATTGTGGCACTCCACAGATCTGGCATCAGCTCCAGCGGTTGACGTAGGGTGGAGGAAGGAAGAGTGAGGTGCCCTCTTGACTCCAGATGGGTCTCTCAATAGCTCTGAAGTTGAGTGGAGAGGAGTGCCATGGTGCTGTATGCAGCTCATTAAAGGTCCCTGGAGAGTCCCATAACACCCCCGTGTCTCTAGCATGCCTGTTTGGGTGCAGGCAACCAATGGAATTGGTGGGCTTCAAGTCTGTATTCCTGGCTTCTGAAAGGATTGTTGGTTGCTGATGGGACTAGGAGAGCAGGCAAAGTTGTGGTGCTCCATGGATCCGGCATCAACTCCGTTGACCAGCAGGGGGAGGGAAGAGTGAGATGCCCTCCCAACCCTGGACAGATATCTCTGTAGCTTTGTGGTAGCATGGAGAGGAGAGGCATGGCACTGTACCCAGTGCTTTAAAAGTCCCTGGACATTCACCTAACTCACCCTCAAGTCTCACTAAAATTCCTGATTGGGCACAGGCAGTCAGTGGAGTTGGCAGGTGTCAATTCCAATTTTCTGGCTGTTGAAGGGATTGTTGGCTGCTGGTTGGGATTAGGAGAGCAGGTGGCATTGTGGTGTTTTATGGATCCGGCATCAACTCCAATGATCTGCGGGGGAGGGAAGAGTGAGGTGCCATCTCAACCCCTGATGGGTCTGTCTGTAACTGATCACCTGACATAGCAGCAGCTATTCTCTGGGAGGCCATTAAAGCAGAGATTCGAGGGAAGTTGATAGCAGATACATCTTGCCCACATAAGAGAGAGACCAACTGCTCTGCATAAGAAAGGGTGAGTTAGAAAGCAAGAACATGATTACCAGGCCCTTCGCTGCATGTGCCAAACCCCCTGACCGCAAATGACAGAAGCAAGGGCTGCACTGGAGGAAGCCCTTCACTAAAAAAAAGGAATATTCCTTGTTCCATTTGAACCAGGGTTATGGGCTTTGTTTTTCCAGTAATGTCTGTGTGAGTCTTTCAATAAAATATTTTTCATGTTTTTTGCAGCCTGAGTGCACCAGTTTGTTTTTGTTCTTCTGTAGGAACCAGACCTATTGGAAGGCTAAGGAACAACCAGGAAAACTACCGACATATGGATTAAAGGCCAGAGAGGTGGAAAAATATATTCCCCTGGTTCAGACAAGATAGGGCACCAAAATCACCTCCCCATAACTCATTAACAGGGAGTTCCAATCCTATTATCAGACTTAAACACTTTGGAGGTGTCCCCTAAGAGGAACAGCTCATCTCCTTCTACCAAGATATCTCATTGCCCCCAGTCTCTCAGCTTGGCAACCAAAGTCTTGTCACCCCCATTACAGACAACAAATGTGAGAAGCTATCCTGAGTATGTCTAGAGAGAAGTCACCTGGGTTAGAACGCTCCCCCAGCAACTTTTATGTGTCCTCCTTTGATGTATTGGTCTCCAGATTATCTAGGGTCTACAATGAAGCATGGGACAAGGGTACCCTCCCCCTTCCTTCATGCAGGCCCTGATCACACTGATTCCTAAAAAAGGAAAAGATAGTGTGTTTCGCTCCCACTTCTGTCTGATTTCACTGATAAATGTGGACGTCAAAAGCTTTTGCAAAGGTCCTCACATGATATCTTAATGACATTATGGGTACCCTTATTCACCCCAACCAGGTGGGATTTGTTCCTAGTTGATTGGGGATGGAAAACATGTGCAGGATTCTAGATCCGTTATGGGAAGGAGAAGGCATTTTGTTGGGTGGAGTGGATATACCTCTTTGATGCCCTGTCTTCATTTGGCTTTGATAACAAATTCATCTCCTTAGTCAAGCTTCTCTATATCAGTCCGTAGGCACCAGCCCTTACAAACTCTGTAGTGTCCCCAGCCTTCCCTTAAGTAAAAGGCACCAGACAGGGGTGTTCCTTATCTTCCTACTCCCTACCTTTTTTCCTGGCAGTAGAGCTTCTTTCCTCAAAGATCTGAACCTCCCATGCTTTGCTGGTATCACTGTAGCAGGGACACTCCACAAATTGGCATTGTTTGCTATTGATGTTACATTGTTTTTTTCACACATCCCCAATTATTTATTTATTTTTTTTAATTCTCTTTATTTCCTCCCAGCTGGAACTCTCTCAGGCCACTCAACTCACCAGAGCCGCTCTGCCACCCACTGTGACCCCCGCCTTCTTCAAAGACATTACTTTCACCCCGAGCTTGGAGGGGGGTAGAGCCCGGGGTGACCAAAGGGCAGAGGCAGGGATCCAGTGTTGGGTGTGTGGCGGTTAGCACTGTGAGGGCCATCGCCTATCTGACAGGAGTTTTTTTCCATGTTGTCCCTTGAGTTTTCCTACACCCTCCCCCCGAGAGTGATGTGCTCTGATGCCATGGCGCATGGCAACCCTGCCGGCGTCAGCCACACTCGACCCCTGTGCACTTGGTCTGCATCCTGTGATGCCTCCGATCACCATTAGAGGTCACCAGGATGCTGGACAGCCCAGAGACCTCTCCCAGGGAGAGGAGAGCAGTCTTCCAGATGCTCAATCTTCTCTCTCCCCTGCCGACCCCCGGCACCCGAGTCCTCTCCCGAACCTGGGTCACCGGTGTGGCACAAGGTGTGGCATCCAGCACCTCAACCCTCAGCACCACTGGGCTGACAACATCCCCAATTCTTTACAAGCCCTGGACACCATATTAGAGGAATAGGACTCTTTGTCCAGCATCCAACAGAAAAACCTCGACCGCAGAGGGTAGTTGGTCCAGGAGGTTAGCAGGTGGTTAGGAGGGGCAAATTGGGTGCCCCATCACTCTCTGCTCTCCAACATATTACCTCTAAAAACCATATAAACACTACAAACAGGTATCTGCCTCTATCTCTGAGATCAAACAAAGAGGCAGAAGACACTGCAGAGCAGGACACTGTAGCACAGGAGCTAGCACAACAAAACTCACCCAAATCAGGAACCAAAACAAAAAAAGCAAAAAGGAAATCCCAAAAACTTCTGATCATAGGAGACTCCATGATTCAGGGAGTTGATACCATCTCCAACCAGGGTAATGGTCAGATGTCTCCCAGGTACATCAGCATGGAGAGACACTGACCGCATTGCAAAAATTGTTCACAAAGCAGGAGAAAACATTGATGTCCTAGTACACATAGGGACTAATGATGTCGCCAGCCGATCAGTTGTGGAGACCAAGGAACACCTGACCAGGCTGGGTGACAAACTATCATCTATTTCGTCTGGCATCTCCTTCTCTGAGATCCTGCCAGTCTGGGAGAGGGGAGCAGATGGATGGAAGGTCAGAGAAGGGGAGATAGGGGAGCTAAACACGTGGCTAAAGGGCTGGTGCCAGGAAAAAGGACACAGATTTGTAGGGAACTGGCAACAGTTCTGGGAGTGAAAGTTCTTTAAATTTGATGGACTGCATCGGACTAAGGAGGGAGTCAGTGCATTGGGGCAGAAGTTTGACGTCTTTGCAGAATATTTAAACTAGCAAATGGGGAGAGGGGTGCAGCACCCCATACGTCGAATGGGAAGAACACCCCTCCCCCCTCAGCTAGTGGTCAAACAGGGATTCAGCATGTTTGCAGTTCATTTGCATCACCAGGTAAGAAACAAGCATTTGTCAATGCCGAATGTTGCTTGCTTCTATGTGCTGTTTAGGTATTTGGAAGTCATTGGAGTGCAAATATTGAAAATTCTTGAACTACGGCGTCGCGTGGAACTGCGCAATGCTACGGCTAATAAACAGTCATTTTAGAATTTTTTCACCAAATTTTCAACATAGCCATTTTAAGACCTCTGCTCATCAACATTGTCACTGTGATTTTGTTAATGTGTCCCATACATTGAGTTTGCACACCGACTGCGCCATTGTGCGCTACATGGGCGGAAACACGTTTTGGGCAGGATGTGAAAAATGACAGCTGTACGGCTCATAAGGAGGTGTGGTAAAATGGCAATGTTGAAAATCTGGAGTGGAAATATTGAAAATTTGCAAACCTACGAGCGTGCGTAGGAACTGTGCAACGCACACTTGTAAAACAGTCATTTTTAAGAATTCTTTCACCAAATTTTAAAAATTCCCACTTGAAGATCTCTGATCATGAACAGTGACACTGTGATTTTCTTAATGTGTCCCATACACTGAGTTCGCACACCGACTGCGCCATTGTGCGCTACATGGGCGGAAACATGTTTTGGGCAGGATGTGAAAAGTGACAGCTGTACTGCTCATGAGGAGGTGTGGTAAAATGGCAATGTTGAAAATCTGAGTGAAAATATTGAAAATTCGAGAACTTACGAAGGCATAGAATAGTGTAACGACCAGAAACAGTCATTTTTACGAATTTTTTCACCAAATTTTCAACATAGCCATTTTAAGACCTCTGCTCATGAACAGTGTCACTGTGATTTTCTTAATTTGTCCCGTACATTGATTTCGCACACCGACTGCGCCATTCTGCGCTACATGGGCGGAAACACATTTTGGGTGAGATGTGAAAAATGACAGCTGTACTGCTCATAAGAAGGTGTGGTAAAATGGCAATGTTGAAAATCTGGAGTGAAAATATTGAAATTTCATGAACTTACGAGCCTGCGTAGGAACTGCGCAACGCACGCTCGTAAAACAGTCATTTTTTGGAATTTTGGCACCAAATTTTCAACATGGGTTTTGGGACCCTTCTCATGAATGATGTCACTGTCATGGCGGTATTCAGGCCGAAGGGTGATTTCACAGTCACTGCGGAAATCACCCGGGCCACACAATGCCATGACAGTGACATCATTCATGAGAAGGGGTCCCAAAAACCCCATGTTGAAAATTTGGTGCAAAAATTCTAAAATGCTCGAGATATGCAACAGTTGAAACCCTCTGTAGCCCATTATATAGCTTACCGCATTTCCTCAGTTCGCGGGTCGGCTTTGAAAAGTGCAGACATGTTCCCGTCCACTGAAGATCGTCACGCCGGAGTCCGGAGGTAAGTATGGGGTGGGGTGTGGGGAGGCTGGTGCGCAGTGGGTGGGTGCGGGTTGTGGGAGGGGGGTTGGAGGCGCACCAGGACCGTTTCGGTTTCAGGTTTAAAAAAAAAAAAAAAAAAAGCGGCGTGGGACCCTTTGCCACGCTGGGGTGGGCTCCCAGCATGCGAGGACATTGGGGGGCATTCAGCTGGACGGGGTTGGGCACCCCGTGGGCCATGGAATTTGTTGCCACGCTAGGTGGGCTCCCAGCGTGGCAAACGAGAGGCGTTCAGCCGACGGGGATTAGGGCACCCCGTCGGCAAAGAGCCGCTTGCCACGCGCTGGGGTGGGCTCCCAGCGTGGCAACTACTACTGGGGAGGGCGAGCTCAGCCGGCGGGGATTGGGCACCCGTCGGCTATACAATCTTGATGTGGGCGCGCATGCCTGCGTGTGAGAGGCTATGCTTCTTATTGGTGCTCACTGAAGCATAGCTCCCCTTTCAACTGTATGCCACTGCATTTTGGAGCGTGTCATAGACAGCTCCAAAATGCATTGGCTTACAGGGGCCGTGCCTGCCAGCACACTGCACTGACTGAATTGGAGGAGGAGGTGACACACCTCCGAAATCTCCGATGATGGCACTATGTTTCTTGCACATGCGTGCAAGCAACATAAAAAGGTTTGTCTCCCCATACGACGCACAGAGGTAATGCCAAACCTCACCCAACAACTAACACACCAAAATCTGGCCAATGGAAAATCATGTACACAAATGCTCACAGCCTGGGAAATAAGATCCCAGACCTGCAGACAATAATGTCAGAGGCTAAACTGGACATAGTAGCAATTAGTGAGGCGTGGTTTACCAGTAACCACATGCGGAGACTTCAGTGCCTGGCTATATATTGTTCAGAAGAGACAGGTGCAAAAGGGGAGGAGTGGCCCTGTATGTCAATGAAAATATCAAAGCTACAGAAATTCAGAATACACATAAGGAGCCAGAAGAACTGTGGGTCACCCTGAAACAGGAAATGGGACAGCCATAAGAACTGGGGTTGTCTACAGGCCCCAGGCCAGGAGGACATAGACACATTACTGTTAGAAGATATACAAAACATGACAGCTAAAGGGAGGTTCTGATAATGGGAGACTTCAACATGCAGGATACAGATTGGTCAATACCAGCAGGAACATCTGCCAGAACTAGACACATAGTGGATTCCCTGCAGGGGGAGGGCCTCAAACAACTGGTACAGCAACCCACAAGAGACAAGGCTATCCTAGATCTAGTACTGACTAACAAGGAAGGATCACAGATCTCCAGGTAGAAGGTCACCTGGGGGCCAGTGGACCGTCACATGGTATGGTTCAATTTGGCTACTACATCTAAATCATCCCATTCCAAGGCAAAAATATGGGACTTCAGAGGTGCTGACTTCGATAAGATGGCCAACAGAGTTAAGCTAGCCCTGGCAAAAGAAACACAGGTGAGGGTACAGGCAAATTGGGCAAGCATTAAGGATGCAATACTTGAAGCAACATCCCATTGTGTTAGACAGAAAAGGAAGTGCAAAAGAAGAAGGAAACCACTTTGGTTCTCAAATACAGTGCAGAAAAGGTCAGAGCCAAAGCTAGCCTTCAGGAAATATAAAGGAACACAGCGGGATGAAGATAGGGAGGCATACCAAACTGCCCTAAGGAAGCAGGAAGGCAGTAAGGCAGGCAAAGTCCCAAACTGAGGAAACACTAGCACGAACAGTAAAGAAGGTGACAAGACTTTCTATAGATACATTAGTGAAAGGAGAAAGTCCAGAGGGGGTATTGCTGCTTAATGGAGAAAAGGAGCATGTGAGAGGAGAACCCTGTAAAGGCATCTATCCCTAAATAGATACGTTTGCTCAGTATTTACTGAAGAGAAGGTAGGGCAGGGCCCACAGCTCAACATCATGGACACAGGGGAGGGAGGTGAGCACTACTCCCTTCACAAAAGAAGGGTCCTACAAGAGCTTACTAAGCTCAGGTGGATAAGGCAATGGGACCTGATGGCATACATCCCAGGGTACTTAAGGAGCTAAAGGTGGAACTAGCAGAGCCATTAGCAGAACTGTTTAGTGAGTCTCTGAGCACAGGAGAGGTCCCAGAAGACTGGAGAAGGGCTCATGAGATCCAGCTCCACAAAAGTGGTAGCAGGGAGGAGGCGGGGAACTACAGACCAGTCAGTCTTACCTCAGTAGTGGGCAAGATTATGGAGGCACTCCTTAAGGAAAGGATAGTGCAACACCTGGAATCCATAGGGGCACAGGATCCAAGACAGCATGGGTTTACAAAGGAAGGTCCTGTCAAACTAATCTCATAGATTTCTTTGACTGGGTAACCAGAGGTGGTGGACCAAGGGGAGCAGTTGATGTCGCCTACCTTGACTTCAGCAAAGCTTTTGACACTGTTCCACATAGAAGATTGATAAATAAGCTGGGTAGGCTCGGGGTGGGTCAGAAGTTGGTCAACTGGGTGGCAAACTGGTTGACGGGCAGAAAACAGAGAGTGGTGGTAAATGATATACAGTCAGAAGAGATGCAAGTCACAAGTGGGGTACCTCAGGGATCAGTCCTGGGGCCAGTCCTCTTCAACATCTTCATTAGTGACCTTGCAGATGGACTAGAGGGTAAGGCTTGTCTGTTTGCAGATGACACCAAGATCTGCAACAGAGTAGATGATCCAGATGGGGCGGGCAGAATGAGAAGAGATCTGGATAAACTAGCAAAATGGTCAGAAGAGTGGCAACTGGGATTTAATGCAAAGGAGTGCAAAATCATGCACATAGGGAAGAGAAACCCTGAAGCCACCTATAGGCTGGGAGGGGAGTTGCTAGCAGTCACAAAGGAAGAAAGAGACTTGGGCGTCATCATCACTGATGACCTGAAATCATCCAAGCAGACCTCTAAAGCAGTAGGTAAGGCTAGGGGGGTGTTAGGATGTATTAGTAGGGGTATCACAAGTCATAAGAGGGAGGTAATAATCCCTCTTTACAAGACACTGGTTAGGCTCCCATCTGGAGTACTATGCAGTATTGGAGGCCACACCTTCACAAGGACATTAACAAATTGAGGCAGTCCAGAGAAGGGCAACAAAATGGTGCAGGGACTGCATCAGAAGACATATGAGGACAGATTAACAGAGCTCAGTATGTATACCCTTGAGCAAAGGAGGAGAGAGGTGATATGATCGAGGCATTCAAACACCTTAAGGGCATTAACAAGGTGAAAGAGTCTAACATGTTTCAATATAAGAAAAATAGCAGGACAAGAGGACACAGCATGAGATTAGAGGGGCCAATTAAGGGGAATGTGAGAAATTCTTTTCACAGAAAAGTGGTGGATGCATGGAATGGCTTACCACAAGAAGTGGTGGCTATGAATACAGTGCAGAGCTTCAAACAGGCATGGGATAGGCATAAGGAAGCAATACAAATGACTATGAATAGATAGGCCACTGACAGAGCAAAGGCCGATGGCACATTTATAAGGTAGAAAAAGAAATGGGCAGACTGGATGGGCCTTGCGGTCCTTATCTGCCGTCAACTTCTATGTTTCTATGTTTCTATAAACTGAATGGGGCAAAGTCACAGATTTTGTCACTCAATTAGGCCTCTAACACATTTTTGGTAACTACTAATACCAGTGGACACCTGAAGGAGTGGTGTGTTTGGGGGGCACAACTCAGGCCCATGATCTCTGCCACCATTGCAGCTGGCACCAGAGTGATGGTGGGCAAAGTAGATGCTGATACCTCGAGATGGAGTAACATACTATTATCCATATGGGGCAGGGTGTGAATGCCCTTAAGCTGATCACCTTCCCAAACGGCATTACATTTTTCACAGTCTGCCACAGCAGATTCTGGATTCCTTCTTTAAAACAATATTATCAAAGATGTTCTCCTTAATATGGGTGGGGAAGGTGCCTATAATTAAATGTTCTATCCTCCAACTACTGTACACTGGAGTCAGGGAGGCTTTGGCCTTCCTAACCTCAAGAGTCAGACCATGCATGACTATATTCTCCTTAGACAAGCAATATCATGCTATATCCCTGTCCTGGTCTTACACTCCCCCCCCCCCGAGATGGCTGTCAGTGGAAGTGGCTCAAGGGGACCTAGCTACCCCAGCAGCGATTATCTTACCAGCCTGGAACACTAGCCAAACATTTCCCCATGCGCAAAGAACACTAAACAGATATTAATATCTTAATATTTGCTAAGGTTGCCCCCTTGCAGTTAATTGCTTTGTAAATCCAGGTTTCCTTCATGCACATGGAGTCCCCAGTTTTACTATAATGTACCTTGCTCCTGTAAACAATTGCATTTACCCATCAGTCTGTAATTTGTCTGAGATACACATGTAAACATTAATCCACTCCGAAGGTGGCATCTAATGGGGAGTTAATGCATGGTTGGGGCCGTTGAGGCCCTACAACGACCAACCATGCATTAACTCCCCATTAGATGCCACCTTTGGAGTGGATTAATGCGCTTGTAACATGGTCTGTGCATCAGTTTACATCTCAGAAATATGTTTTTGCTACTGTTATATACCACACAATGACACGAATAGAGGTAATCAGTTATTTTTACTGTTGCTTTTAGAACTGTGAATGAACCTCAGTTGTATATGTATGTATATATATATATATATATATATATATACATATATATATATATACATATAGTGTTTTTTCACTTTCTTATACTACTAGAATTATCACTTTCCTAATGATTGACCAACATTTTGTGAATTTCTGAGCAGCTGTTCGTTTGGTATACTCCGTAGGATGACCACTGCTTTGCTCTTACGGTGCATCAGCATTTAGCTCTGTCTCTCATTTGCAGACAGCTGACGTGCTTTGCTATCGCTTCCTGCTGCTCTTTCACTGCTGATATTCGGTTTGTTATTGTGTACTATTTAGACTACTCATAGTTCCCGGGTGTCTCTTCTCTCTCCTGCATTTGTGGATCCCGTTGGATAATTAAAATTCATGGTGCCATATACCGTGAAATTGCTAAAATGGAATGCGTTTCTGGATGTTCCTGGTGCTCCTCCATGTTCCGGTCCATTCAATACTGTCTCACTCGCTAGTTGTGCTACAGGTTCCTGTCTTCTCTGTGTCCCAGGTGCTGTAGTTGTGCTGCTTTCCACTGACTGCTTTTGTGGCTCTCTGCTTGTTCTGCACATTCACTGCACATTCTTCTCTATCTTTCTCTCTCTCTATGTTTTCAACTTGCCTCGTTCTATCTTTTCTACCAGTCCCTCCCTATCACTTGTCCTACTACTCCTCTTGTCTATGTCCTTGCTAGTTCTCAACTTAACCACTTCTATTTGTTCTCTTCTCATCTTTTATGTACTGCTCTTTTTCCGCCTGTGGCTATTTTCTGTAGTTCAGAAGCAACAGGGCATTATCGTCTCGTAATGCTGTGTTGCTCCTGTACCAGCTGACGCTGTTTCTCCTATCACGTTTCTTGTTCGTTTTTTTTTTTGCCATGTTACAAGTATGCTTGTCTTCAATGTACCTTGCTCCTGTGAACAATTGTATTTACTGATAATCCTACATCCGTACTGATAATGCAGCAGTGGATTTATGTGTATGCCTGTGTTAGGTCATTTGTTTTGCCAGCCTTTTTATTTATTTTTATTCATTGCCACTTATATTTGATATTTTTGGGTCTTGTAACTGCAACCCATGTTTGCTTTCTTGCCTATGTCTTACTACATCATTGTTATAGGTCTGGTAACCACGACTCACATTTTATATCTTGGTGATGTTGTTCTGTGTCTTCTGTATTTTGGATCTTGTAGCCGTGACCCAGGATTGCAAACCTGCACATGTTGTATTACTTTACTGTATTTTCTCTATGTAACCCTTTCCCTTGGTCGCATCTGGAAACGAGACTCGGCTCAATGGTACCTTTTCCGGTTATCAACTTTTAAATAAATAAATATGGATCAAGTATGCCGACCACCTAGGATGGGTGGCCAAAATGACCAGGTCCTGCCTAGTGTAGCTTAACCTGCAACTTACGATTGACAACTCCCCTGTAGACCTGAAATCCTGGCAGGAGAAGGGGATTTACAGCATAGGAGATTTATATCTCCCCAACACAGAAGTTCTCCACTCCTTTGAGCATCTCCACACTACATATAACCTACTGAGATCACATTTCTGGAGATTCCTAGAACTCTGGGATCTGCTACGCATTAAAGTCTCCCCTGACCATACTCTACCTCCTCCCTCTACTGTGAATATGTGGGTGGTAGCCTTGACCTCAATATGCCACTTGCAGGCAAACTGAAGCAACTAATAGAAAGAGAGGCCACTATCCCTGTTTTCATAGTCCCCAGAGACAAATGGGTCATGGAAATGGACATACCCATTGCACTCCCTGCGTGGGACAGGGTATGGACACATGTCTATGTGGTGAACTGAGAATTACAAGCTGACACATTGCTATAGTATACAAATTACTCCACCATACTTTCAGAACTCCCCAATGGCTGTATAGGGCAAGCTTGATGTCCATGAGTGACTGCTGGAAGTGCTCCGCCCCACAAGCTTAATACCACATCATATAGTCATGCCCAGTGTTGGATCATTATTGGAAGTCCATCTGGTGCTTCTGCAGAACACCGGTACCTATACCAGGGATGAGAGACCCCTATCTAACTCTATTAGATCTCCTGACTGCTCCTAGTCACCTTTCTCCCATACAACTCCACTGGGTGAATAGTGCTCCTTCATCAGCCAAGAGAGTTATCCTCCACAACTGGAGGGACCCGCCCCCCACACACTCAGTAGTAGAAGAATCTCTTGGCCCTCACAGTTAGGTATGAAAAAGTGGCTCATGTGGCAGCAGAGAAACCCTCACTCTACCAGAAGATCTGGGGTGCATATCTAGATGCACATCCTAGACACAGCATAGTTTTATCCCTTGCCAGGTGAACTTAAAGGTATTCCAAAAGCTACTCCATCTTCACTTGATAATATGCCTAGTTACTCAAATCATACAAATATTGCAGCAGAAGCCAGCAATGTCTACCTCCCACCCTTGCAGCTGTGGCCAAATGGGAATCCTTCCCCTCCCTGTCCTCCTCTACACTGGCTCACGGGGGATCTATGAGTCACTTCCATGCACCTTACTACAATATCTGTGGTACCTGCTCTCTCCTACATGTGATTATTATATTCTTTCACCATACTGTAACAATAACAGCGAACCCTAGAAGAAGAGACTAGTAAAAGGAACATAGACTCTCTCAGAACCCAGATGAGCCGAGGTGGGGTGGGGGTGAGGTGAATGGATGCCGCCATGTTGTCTCTCACTATTTTCAATCACATGGCCCAACAGAGCACATCATTGTTAACTCAGCCCATAATCTAATTTCAGCAACAGGGGATACCGAAGGCTCAGTATGGTATCTGTGTATCACAACTATGTATTACTGCCTCCACTACAATGGACATATTTAACCACATTAGACTACAGTGTCCACAACTGCAAATCAGCTTGAATGTCCACACTAAATAAATTACTACAATGCCTATTGTAATCACTATCTGCCTGATGTACTGAAGAGTATTATGTATGAGCTTACTGTGTCTTCTCTGTCTGGCTGTATCAAATGTTCAAAAAGCCTGAAAGTTCAATAAAAACATTTATGGCAAAAGGAATAGCCTTGGAGGATACATCAGACAGTGCTGCCAAGGGGGGGGGTACATATTCCCAATGATATGTCCCCAGTGGGTGTCGCTTCAGTGCCCCCATAAATTTGTATAGCCAGAAGGCGATGGCTGAGGGAAGTTGTTGACCATGGTGTCCCCTGGACAATATATAAGAGCAAATCTGAGGACATCTATAATAATAACTAGTGCACAAATGGTTGGATTGTTGCAGTTCCTGAAATGAAAACACTCCCGGTGGAGTAAGGAATTGAAAAATGCAGGTAAGACCAAATGCATACCAGTTGTGAAAGATGTCATTGATTTGTGCTGGACAAAACTCCTATCTTGAGCTAGGGTCCAAACATATAATTGAATGGGGATAAGACCTGGACTACTCTGGAAATTTTTGCACTGCTGAGAGGTAACTGCAGTATATTGGAAGAATCATCCTGTGTTCAGGCCTCCCCAAGGATGTGCATAAAGGTATTTGTCCAATTGAAACAGGTCATTGTTATGGAATTTTATGAATTTCCAAAGGGCAGAGCAAGCAGGACATGAATAAAGATATATAATTCAAAGGTGAGTAGCTAACGAATACCATTTCGAATTAGGGAGATTACATCCCTGTTACAGGGTTGAACAAGGCCCTGCCCAATTTGTTATGCAGAAACAGTTTAAATGCAAGGATCTGTTCTTTCCACTCCTTTTCTGTCTCTTGTCTGTCTGGTTGCGCAACCAGATTTTCTTATGAGACGTAGAAACTGATCACTCCTATGGTTTTGCAATTTTTTACCTCTCACTATCTCTTTGCCTTCCCTTGCAATTTCTGTCTTTTCCTCCCCCTTGCATATCTGCAGTTATATAAATATATGTGAATCTTTATGTGGGAATGTGATACTGGGATTCCTTTGTTTAAAACTGTATATGGTTATACTATTGAAATGATTGCAAAAAGCTATTTGGAACTCAAGGGGATAACCTGAGATGCAGTTTTTAAGTTCTTTGCAGAGTTGTAAACAAGAGGTCAGTTCTGGGTCACTATGTTCTTTCTGCTGCACCTGCATCAAAGCTTACAAGAACATTCTGTGAGAAGCAGGCTCTCTTGACGAGTTCCCAAAGACGTATAAAAAGGACAGCAATGGTTTTGCTAGAGGGACAAGGAGAACGAGAGACCGAAACTTGGAATTAAGAGATACCGTCAGAAGGACTTTGTTTTCTCTATTTGTACTCCCTTTGTAAATAGTTATACTGAAAAAAAAATGTTATTTTACTGTTATTGGAAAAAATAAAATGCTATTTGTGAATTTTGAAACTGCTCCTGGTTTTCCTATGCTTCCTGACCTGTACCTCAACAACACTCCTCCTTTCCCCTTAGCAATTGTTAAAGAGCAAACTGTATCCTAGAGCTTTTTCCCCTGCCAAGTAAAACAGGAAATCATTTGTTTCTAGGATTTAAAATAAATCTGGATTGGGGCCAGTGGGAGGGTAGTCAGTTGATAAAGGATTCTGAGGAAAATATTCATCCTTACTACTTGGACTGTAGAAGAAAAGGCCAGTGGCAGTTGGGTCATGAACCTGATCTTGATTGCTCCAGAGATGTCCATTTAGTTCTGGTATTAGGATCTCTTCCCCCTCAGCAGCTGGCCCCCATGGTGGCTTTTGCTCAACACAGACCTGCTGACAACAAAAGGGGGAACAGCCCATCATCAAAACCATTAGCCCCTCCATCTCTTGACCTGGTTCCTTAATGGCAGGCCTTGGGCCTTTTGGAATATGTTCTCCATGTTGTGTAAGTGCCCAGTAAGGAGTTGACTCATAAAACGTATGTATTTAAATGGAAGATGTTCTCACTTTTATGCCAAAGCAAGGATATTGATCTCCTTCACCTCCACGAGACGTTCCTTCCTAAGGTAGTGTCATAGTTCCACCTTAACCAGGTTATAGGTCTGCTGGTGTATTTTAATTACCCTATCTCATAGGCCATCTGTAGGTTCCATACTCTGGACCTACATAGGGTGCACTTTTATTATAAGAAGTGCACAGCTGGGCTTCTCAGTGAAGCTGCCTCTAGTAGACTGACAGAAAAGCAAACGATTAGCTGGTGGAGCACATCCTGCACCACTCTCTGCTATAGTATGACAGGCAGAGAGACTCCCAAGGGATTGAATGCTCATACCATAAGGCATACCGTTGCCTCTGTGGTATACACCTTTCAAAACCCACACTCATAACAATATGTTTGTTCACACTTGTGCATAATGAACACAACTAAGGGAGTCTCTATCTTGCTGAGGAAGAGCACCCAGCTTATAATGGGGACAAGCCTCACAAGCAAACAGGGAAGGTGGGTTCTACTTAAAGGAAAAATTCTAACGAGGGATATTATCATTGGTAATGTCTATGCCCATAATGAGTATGATGCCTTATTCTTTACTCACCTTACCCAACAAATAGCCAGTCTCAACCCCAATATTTATATATTTATTTTGAAATTTTGGATAGCACCAGTAAGTGGATGCTCGTTAATTGGTTCCACACGTCAGGTAACAAGTACAGAGTGATAATAAACATTCAAATACAGAGTGGTTCAGTTGCAAATATAAAAACACATGTTATGGTACAACAATACAGATAAAGTTCATGGTTACACTATACTGAGGCATTGTACAATGTATGCCCACATCAAGGAGAGACAAAAATTAGTAGAGTAGACAAAGGGAGAAGGGGGGAGAAGATGGCGAGGTAATGGTAAGAGGAAGAGGTGGGGGTAGGAGGTGGAGGGGTAGGGGTAGGGAAGAGAGGTGGGGGGAGCATGGCAGCACCATGGGAGAGGACGGTGGGTCAGTGAAGTGCAAGGTCGGGGCTACCTAGTGGAACAGTGATAAGGTTAAGAAGTGCTAGAGGGTAAGTGCAGGCTAAGGCAATGAAATTACTAACCTGAGGTGGGATTTAGTGGGCGCAGGCACAAGTAACCATGGTGAGAAGGTTTTGGCACAGTTTGTGTTTGAAAGAGCCAATCATTGCTGCATCACAGATGTCCTGAGGTAGCGCATTTGTCCAGAGGGGGGCCTGGTATGAGAAACTCCACTGAGCCAAGGTAGTGCGGCACCTTGGCACATGGAATACCTGAGAGGTGGTGCTTCTGATTTGCCTTGTGCTCTGGGAAGGGGTCAGTAGGTTCCATACTCCTGGTGGTAGAAGGTTTAAGGAGGCATTTTTGGTGAGGAGGCAAGTTTGTTATCTGATTCTTCCACTGACCTGTAGCCAGCCAGCCATGGTATAGTGATCACAGGTGTGCGTAAGTCTAGCAGCACCTGTGAGGAGACGGCAAGCTTTATTCATTGTGGTTGAGATGCGGTGGAGGGCTGTGTCTGTTGCAGATCTGTAGATCACCAGCCCATAATCAATGAGTGAGACCACTGAGCTACTGATGGCAGTGCTCAGGGATTTGTGTGTGAGACAGTGCCTGTGCCGATACAGGATCCCTATTCTGGTATTGATGGCCCTTGCAGTAATGTCGATGTGCTCAGCATATAATAGGGTGGAATCGATAGTGATGCCCAGGTATTTGAAGTGCCGAACAGGTTCAAGAGTGGCACCCCCAGTGTTCATAACTGCAAGTGGGAAGGCTCTGTGTTTGCTTTGTGGGATGGAGAACATCATGGTCTATAAGTGTTCTATTATTGTAGGTGGAGAGTTTAACCTAGTGTGGGGTCCAGTACTGGACAGGAGCCCTCGGGAATAGGGAACCCCATCCCATGCACTGGGGAAAGTGGCAGCAAAAGACACGTGCCAGAAACTTATGCTGGTAAACTGCTGGTGCCTGTTAAACTCAACAGCTAGGGATTTTACTCACAAGTCTGTTGGGCCCAAGACAGTCAGATTGATTTTTTCCTTGCAAGTGCTTACTATACACATAAAAAGTTGTGGAAGTGGCCACACAGCCGATCCTGATTTTTGATCATGCTCCTGTGGCGCTAAATATGGTACTGTAAAATACAGTACCCAGGACTCCTCAATGGCAATTTAACCCACAACTTCTTACACTGGAAGACTTTAGGAAATGGCTAGCAGAGGACGTAAACTATTACTTTAGCACTAACACCATCCTAGATGCCTCGCAATCCACCAGATGGGACATCTTTAAGGCATATGTTAGAGGCAAGATCATTGGTTACACTGCCAGGAAAAACAAAGAAAGGAAACGAGAGCTGTCTCAGCTCACTGCACAGCTTAGGGAGAAAGAGTAAGCATACTACAAAAAGTAAACACATACAAATCAGGAGGCCTGGGAACTGACAGTTCTCAAACACAAACTTAAACAGATCCATGGCCAGCAGGTGGAGAGAGTCCTCTTCTTTCTCAAGCAGCACTATTGGGAAAACAGAGAGAATGCTAGTAGGCTGCCAGCCTTTAGGCTCCAGCAGAGGCAGTCCCAGACCCAAATTCCACGCATAAAAATATGCAGGGAAAGGTGTCATCAGAACCTGGGTGGATAAGTAAGGAATTTAAGGCCTACTATGAGAAGTTATGTACCTCTACAGGCAGCTGCATGCAGGAGAAAATAAATTATTTCTTCTCCCCACTCCATCTCCCAAAACTCCTGGAACATGTAGCACAGAACCTAGGTAAGGAATTGACATAAGAAGAGATCACTGCAACTATCAGAAGCCTGTCCATGGGAAACTCCCCAGGACCTGACTGGTTAAGCATAGACTTCAACCAGGCCTTTGAATGACTGCTGGCAACACAGATGTTGGGAATGTTCTAGGAGGCAAAATCCAAGGTAGCTCTAACACATTCCCAATAAGAGGCCACCTTAGTAGTAATCCCAAAACCGAATAAAGATAGAGCTCTGTGCACAAGTTACTGACCCATCTCACTCTTAAATGCTGATGCTAAAATTGTGGCAAAAATTATTGCTAATATGTTAGAAAGGCCCATTCCTGTGCACAGAAACCAAGTGGGATTCATGAAGGGAAGACATGGCAGCGACAATATGTGGGTGGCACTGAATATGATACACGCAGCTGCACTGTCCCCTCCACAGCAGCATTGGTAGCAGTAGATGTAGAAAAAGGTTTTGACTCAGTGGAGTTAGAATACCTCTGCTACACTCTGGAAAAGGTTGGAGTTAGACCTCCATTCACTGACTGGATAAAAACATCTTATGCCTCACCAGAGGCAGCTGTTCTTACCAATGGAAAGCAAAAAGGGCCGCTCCACTACCCGACTGTGCCTGGCTGAACACACAGTCAAAGAGAACAAAAGAAGCCGCCATCAGTCAGGGTCTCTACTAGATTCAGTTTATTGCTTAAAAGTGGACAAAGTGCTTGTGCAAAACATCTTAGTGCAAAAGTCAAACAGCAAAGTACAAAATACTTACATAGCAGCAGGTGAGGGATCCAGATGCAAAAACAGAGCAGACATAATGGTTTCACTGAAAAGCTTTCTCAATGAGATTCTGTCTGGGGGATTCCCACTCCAATGAGACATGAGAAGAAGGGTGCCCTCTCAGGCCACTGCTATTTTTACTCACCATGGAACCACTCAATGTGGCCGTAAGGCAGGACACAGGCATAACTGGCATTAGAGTTTGTCCACATTATTGCACCATGCTCCTTTGTGCAGACAACCTGTTTCTAACCCTCAAAAATGTGGAACACTCCCTTCCCAAGGCCCTGAAAACTCCTGCTAAATTTGTTGACATATTTGATCACAAAGTTAATTGGGAGAAAAGAGATTCTCCCAATTAAAGGTGGCTTACCAACCTGGATGCCAGTGGATCACCAACCACTGAAGTGTGTGTGTCACAAGGCATCCAGTATCTGGGGATGAGGCTAACATCCACAGTGCAGGGCATGATACAACCCAATATCCTTCCTCTATTGGAGCAACTAAAGAAGGACATGTATTGGTGGGGAAAACTGAACCTTTCCCTCACAAGTTGCATAGCTGCATTTAAAACAATGGAATTACCAAGGCTATTGTACTGCCTATGGAATATACCAATACAAATCCTCAAAGTGATCTTGAATAGAATGGACAAAATTATTTCCACATTCATTTGGGAGTTGCGATCTCCCAGGTTTAGCAAAAAAAAATCCTGCGGGCACCTGTGACACCAGGAGGGTGGAACACGCCATGGATGGAGAACTACCACAAGGCACAAATACTGCACCAGGTTATGTACTGGTTCACTTTCCAGTCTCAGGCTGCCCCATTATGAGTGGAAGCTGAACAGGCTTCCATAGGATCCCTACCAGTCTGCCTGTCCCTGCAAGATAAGTTGATGTCAGGGAACAGCATCTCACCAGTAACACACACCAGAAAGGTCTGGTTCCAGTTGTGTAAACTGAATTCAAGGCATAATCACTCATTCAGGACATGGAGTCCTTATGGAACAACCCCAAGATTTGCATAAAGGGCAAACCTCTGCATGGAGGACATAAAAATGCAGGGGTATCTATACTGCAGCCCACTTAGTGCTACCCCAGAACTGGACAGTCAAATTGTTTGCCCAGCTCTAGGAGGAATTTGGACTGTCGAGGCAGGACCATTGGATACTCCGGCAGCTCAGACACATCATACAACCCTGGCTTACTACAAAATACTCTCTTGCACAAACAGACCTGACCAAGGTACAAGGTTTATACTTCACATGCCTTAGATAGCTTATTTGATAATTAGAACTTTCAAACATTATGGAATCTGCTGTTTTGCACGTTCCAGTAGTTAAAAGTTTCTGTTTCAAGCCTGTGGACCTTATTAATACTTAAAGCTTGCAGTATTTCTGAATTTATAATGTTCTCTTGTACACATTTGTTACTGGAGTATTATGTTTTTGTCTGAAGTTAGAGTTGTATCTCCAAGGGGTGAGAGTCCCTCCCCCAACCCTACTAGGAACTTGTTATTGTAGAATAGGGAAAGGAGAAATTTGTTTAACCAGGAAAGGCACACTAAGCCAAAGCTTTTTTCCAGGTGCGACCTGGGAGCACAAGGAAGTTAAGTGACTTTCTCAGGGTCACTCAGTATGCAAGTGGGGGCTGTGGGATTCAAACTCCGGTCTCCAGGTTTGCAGAATGAATGTATTATGTAATGCTTTGATTCATATTGTTATAAAACCCAATAAAATTTGATATACAGTACAAAAAAAGGCTATTGCCACCCAAGGTGACTATGTTAAAATCCCCATCTAGACCAGTTTGTTTCATTGCTCTACAACAAACCACAGTTTTAATTTTCTTTGTGTTTAATGAGAGGTGATGATCCACAAGCCAGTTCACAAGTAGGTCAGAATGTGCTTGTAGGTCAACTTTCAGTCTCTTCAGATTGTTGCCCCTGCAATACAAAACTACATAGCCTGCATATACTAGTAAATCTGCAAGAGCACATGCTAAAGCAAGGGGATTTAAAAATATATTAAATAAACAGGAGTCCAATATTGATCCCTGGGGTACACCTAAGTGATTAACCAAAAATGGGGAAAAACTACTTCCTAGCCTCGCTCTCTGTTGTTGTCCTTGGAGATTATTCCTAAACCACATACACACATGTGAAGTCACACCCATGGCTGATAATGCCTCTAATGATAACTCATGATTTACCAGACTGAAGGCCTTGGTGAGGTCCACAAAGATCGCTGCAACCATTTTACCTCTATCCAATGCTGAATGAACATCTTGTGTGAACTTTACCAAGGCTGTCAAGGTACTTTGCTTGGGTTTGAAGCCATGTTGAACCTCAGTCAAAATATTTTCTTTTTCTAGATAATCTTGCAACTGATCAAATATTATTTGTTCTAGGACTTTGTCTTGGGAACACAATAGAGCAGTAGTTATTTTTGTGTTTGTATGGTCTCCTGTTTCGAAGATGGGAGATATGCTTGCTTGTTTCAAGGCAGTAGGGATGGTACCTGTAAATAATGCTAAATTATAAAGTTTACAGGTAAGAGTAACAGCAGATCTTCTCCAAGGGTATCGCTTGCAGCAGGTCATACACTTGTGTGTCCACCAGAGGGCGCTTCTCGTTGACAGTAGCTTTGACTAGCAGTGTTGAATGTGGACCGCTCACAGTTACATCATGTCCTGCATATGTATAAATAGGTGGATGGCTCCTACTGGCCTCAGTTCTTTTCCTGCCATCTCCCAGCTTGCTTCATGTGCTACTTTCGCTGCTAGTGTGTCAATGCTATCATCGATGAGGAAAGAAACAATTTATTATTTTCCCTATGTCTAGTTTTGACTCTTTTCTGCAAGTGTCATTATGGAAAGAAGATTTATCATTACGACAACCATTCTCTCTGCATCTGCTGTCTGGGAGCTGGCCACCATGTCCGCTTCTGTGCTCATTGCCAGGAATTTAACCAAGCTACCCATCGTTGACGACTCCAGGAACTGGAATCCTATCTCATGGAGCAGAAGGTAGTTCTCCTTGAGAAGGAAGTGCAGTCCCATTCCTCATCTCAGCCACCATCGATGAGCTGCAAGACATCTTAATCCAAGCATCATTCATCAAAGCACAAGCATCAAGACAAGGACAAGGCTTCCAGTGCACATGGTAAGGACCCTTGCCCGTTGACTGCTTCCACATCCGGGTGCTCGTCAATGGCTCGGCCCTCTTCTACTCTGATCCAGAAGACACAGATGGTCCTCGCAACCCTGGTCCAGAGTATGTAGGCCTCCCTCATCGACCAGGCTACTACTCCATCGACAGTGGCTTTACCAGTCATGTCGTTGAAGACTCTGACTCAGGCTTTTTCTGTCCTGACTACTACTCAGGCCTCTTCGTCGATGACCACTCCCTCTTCGTTGACGACCTGTCCTTCCAGCATGGGCTTGGGTTCCACGTTGATGACTCCTGCTTTTAAACATTCATTAACGACACCTTTTTCCACCCCTACTAAACGATCCTCCAGCATGGATCAAGGGTTCACTTTGACAGCTTCACCGTCTTTACTGCCGCCGCCCAAGCCTGTTTCTTACAGGGGCTTGGTGGCTCAGGAATTGCATATGGCTGCTCATGCTTCGGGCTCTCAGCTCCAACCACAGCCCAAGCTCAAAACCTCTATCTTTCCCATCTCTAGCCTGGGCTCTACCAGAGTGCTGCTTCTGCCTGCTTCGCCCTCATCGACAACTCCTGCCATCCACATGGCCTCTGTAGTCCATACTGTTTTGGAGATTTTGAAAGCCATGCAATGACCTCTTCCACCAACTCCCTTCTCTCCTTCACCCCTGCCTCACAAGTGGGTGTGGCCTCCTCCTCCTCTTCCTCCCCCTCCTTTCAGCCACTGGGAGAAGGTGATTTGGAAGATTTTGAAGAGACAGAAGATAAGGATCTGATTGATGATGATGGGGTGCTCACCCCTTCTAGTGCCTCTACTTTGTCCTCAGTGAGCGAGGATCCAGGGCTCTAGTCTATACCCCTTGTTGTCCTCCTGATGACCCTAGTTTCCTGGATATTATAGCCCAATTGCAACAGGTCATGGGGTTCTCCACCACAGATCAGGACAGGCACCACCAAAAGTTGGCAGATTATTTGTACTTACCTGAGGAACCGGCTAGTGTGGTTCTTCTCCTCATCCAGGCCTACCAGGATTCCGTTTTTCAGCCTGGCACTGGCCTTTCACAGTCTCTCTGGTTCCTAAGAAGGTGGACCACTTTTGTAACTCCCACCACCAAATTGGGGGCCTACCTGCCACCTTGCAGCTCCTGTTCCTCCTCTCTCCTGAGCACCTCCTGATAACGCCTGCATATTCTTTATTTTTTTTTGTCCCCAGGTCGTTTTGTGCTCTGTGCCCCTGTTTCTAGCCCCCAAGAAGTTAATCCAACCCTGTGGGGCTCAAAATGTTTAAACCGCAATCTCCTGCTTAAAGCATGCCCTCAGGGCAGCACGGATCACGCAGGCGTGAGCGGTGCCTTTGATCTCTGACTGCCTGAGCGTGCGGTCGAGCCAGAGAGTTTTCCATTGGTCCTGGGATCCCCATGTGGTAAGTGGGACCTGGTGACCACAGACAGGGCCCTGAGCAGCCACTCACTTTAGAATTTGATTAGATCCATGAGGGAGTTTCGATCAGGGCTCATGAATATTAATGAGCTGAAGCCCCGATCACAAATGAATATTCATGAGGATCTGTCTGCCCTTGGGGCAGAGAGTTCTCTGCTGTGTCCGAAAAGAAAAAAAAGTTTAAAAATAATTGTTGTAACTGCATATGTGTGTATTGGGGAAAATGTTGTATTGGGGAAGAGTGTTTAAAATAATTAAATGCTGTCTCCCGGCTGCACCAGCAACTATTGGGACTCAGAAAAAATAGCCTGTCTGCTGCTGCATGTCAGGAAGCTAAAATATTGACAGCAGTGGCAGGATAATGGACTGAGCGATTCTGTTTATCTGTGCAGCGACAGCAAGTATACCTTCAGGGCTAATGGACTGTGGGGCATTGGGGCAAATATTTTCTTCATTCTGGTTGTACCAGAACTTTGATTTGGGACTGTGCCTATTCTGCTTTAGAGACAGTGGGTTCAGCAGCCATTGCAAAAGCAGCCACAGCCAATTGGAAAGCCAGGATAACAAAGCCAGGACTTGTGGGACATTAACCAAAGCTCATGGGTAAGTGTCAAGTGCTCATGGGGAACTGCAGGGACCTAATTCTAGGCACCAAAACAGCAAGCCAACTGTGCAGTGAGTGAGGTTCATGCATAGTTCATTTTCTTGACTGACAGGCCTTCCAGCCAGTCGGAGGCCATACAACCAAAAGCTTCAGCCAATCAGGAGCCTCAGGCAAGTCCTATTAAAAACTGTGTTTTGCAGCGTTTTCCAGATCGAGAGCGAGTTGAGCAGGAGCCCCCCACAGGGGTGGAGCTCAGGCCTCCAGCAGAGCAAATGGGCCTGGTAATCCAGCCAAGCCCCTCCATCCAGGAGGGGAATTTCTTGTTTTATTACAGGTAAGTTTAAAGTAATGTTGTTAATGCTGAAACTGCTAGCTTGGTGGTTGCCAGAATGTCCCCTATGTGCTAGCCCTCCCTTCCATGTTGGGGAAAGATGTGGACCTGAACCAGATGACATCAAGCAGCTGTGAAAGAGCTGAAAACAATCTCAGTTGTGAGAACTGAAGATTATCAGGAGCCTTCATAGCGGGGATCGACCGTGAGGAACCTGAGTAAGTACTCTTGTACCCTCCCAGTGCAAGAAAGAAAGCAAGCTTAGTAAATCTGGGCCACCTTGCCCAAGTGACTGTTCAAGTGACCACGTTCCAGGGTCTGCATCCTACAGCTGTGCATAACCGTAGCCCAGTGTGGGTGGATCTCTAATGAATTTGTTTCTTCTGTTTTGTGACTGTCTATTGGGTCTGCATCCTACAGTTGTGCATAACCTTAGCCCAGCGTGGGTGGATCTCTTTTACAGTGTTCCTTCTCATGTGAGACTGTCCCTTGGGTTGGCACCCTTTTGCTGCATATAACCCTAGCCCAGCAGGGGTGGACCCCTTTAGTAAAACTGTTAGCTGACCGTGTCTGTTCTGGGGGGTACCCAGTGAGAGCCCTGGACAGACTAGTAAATGTGCTGAAATGTATTTATGTTATTGATCTGGTCAAGATGTCCTGTGGAGCCACCAGCCATAGCTGCACTGCCACACTCATGGACTGAGACCCTGAAGTTAAGTCGGACTGGCCGATACGATCTGGAAATGACAGTTTTCCACCATACTTGATTGTCTTAAAATATAGATGTACTGGATGGGACAAACATATGAATGTGTTGAATATTCAGGATTGCCAATCCATGTTCCAACTAATGTAACCAGGCTGGTTACCTCCACCTGAATGGTTCAGTCTGTGACAAGCAGGGCAATCCCTGCTCCACTGCCAAAAGCAGGGCAACCCCTGCACTTCTGCCAAAAGTCGAAAGTTGTTGTTAATTTGTTTTCTGAGTCAGTCCTTTCCTCTTTAAAAATTAACATCAGCCAATGCCATCAGCTGCAAACATCCACCAGGCCTGCAACCATCCAGGACTTTGGTAACTGGGTACCCAGGGTATAGTGTGAGATTGCGGGGTTTCATAGATGTCTGGGAACTGACACCAGTGGTGGGGAAATGAAAAGTGTTCCATCTGATAAATGCAGTTTAGATAGCCAGGGCTCTGGGTATCATTTGGGTTGGTAAAATGTGATTTCTTTCTGTTTAATCTGGTATTTACTCAGCTGGAGGGTTTCACCAGCATGAACCAAATCAATTGTTCATTTTGTAAATAAGAATTAACGCATAACCTCTATTCCCCAATTCCCCATCCTAACTCCTATGTCCCCTCAATAAATATTATTGTTACTGTTTTTTGCAAATGGTTGTCATAAGCATATTATTAGAGTGAGTATTTAATTACGAAAATGTTTGAAATGTGGGGAACTGTATTTTGGGTCATGTGTTGGAGTGGCTAATGGTAACTGTGGGTGGTATAACATCCCCGGGGGTTGTACCATATAAGGACTAGCCCACTTTAAAGTTAAACTCAGGGTGGAGGCACTGCACACATTATAGAACTTTATGGAAAAGCAACCGTCTAATGTAAGTCTGGGAACCCAAACCCCTCAGCCTACATCTTAGGTAGTAGGCAGGGGTGTAACTCTAGGAGTAGCGCTGCCTAGGGGTTACACCTTTATCAGGCTCCCACTCACCACCCCTTTTTTGCCTCGGCTCCACAGACAGATTCGGTATTCGTCAATGCTGCCCATGATCGAATCAGGTGCCCTAAGCACTTGAGCTCTTTGCCTCCGGACAGAGAATCCAGAAAATTGGATCTGATGGGGAAAAGGGTTTACACCTTGTCCTCTCTTGTGATGTGTATCCTCAGTTATATGGGGCATATGCTAAAGTATCAAAAAAACCCTTTGAACTGTCGCTGCAGACATGGCTGCCAAGCTTCCCCAGTCAGCTGAAATGGACCAATTGATGTCTACCCTCAAAATGGGTGCTAGTCAGTCTGGGCATCTCCTCCATGTGGGTTATGATGCTGTGGATACCTCTTCCCATACATCAATCATGGGTATTACCCTTCGCCACCATGTCTGGCTCTGGGTTTCTGGATTTACCCCAGATGTGCAACAGACCATCATGAATGCTCCCTTTGATGGGCAAAAACTATTTGGTTCAGACACAGAAACTATTCTAAATGATTTACAGGCCTCGGGCTGCATGCTTCATATGGTACACACCATAACATAGAAACATAGAATTTGACGACAGATAAGGACCACTTGGCCCACCTAGTCTGCCCATTTTCCCACCTAGCGGATAAGCTGCAGATCCTAGTTAACCAACAGCCTACTTCCTCCTACCCCCCACTAGAATTGCCTTATGTCTGTCCCATGCATGCTTGAATTCCCCCACTCTTTTTGACTCTATGACCTCCTCAGGAAGGCCATTCCATGCATCTACAACCCTCTATGTGAAGAAATACTTCCTCACATTACCTCTGAGCTGTCCCCTCCATCTTCAAATTGTGCCAAATTCTACCATACTTCTCAGCCTACCTCACAGTGCAGGCCCTACCAGTCCTTCCAATTTCGGAGGGCTTCCCGCTAGCGGAGCGCAGTCCATCAGGCCATGAAAGGCCATCAACAGAACCAACCTCTTGGTCATACCTCTGCCTCCACCTCCAAGGGTGTACAAGCCACCCCATTGTGCCTTCTGCCACCCTTCAGTCCTTTAGACTCCTCAGCCAGACTCCTCTGCCCTCCTCTGCTAGCCTCGGAGGCAGTTGGCGGTCATTTGTCACTACATTTGGAGGCCTGGCAATGGATCACTTCAGATGAATGGGTCCTACAAATTATTCATATGGGCCATACTTTGCAACTGACTACAACTCCACCACCACACCCACCTTGGCTGTTGTCCTATCCTCTGGACCATGTTCCTGTGCTACTGGAGGAACTTCTTTCTTTGATTCAGAAACAGGCGGTCCAGCCTGTGCCTCCCAATGATCTGGGCAAGGACTTCTACTCCCATTTCTTTCTCATGCGCAATTGCATGGGCAATCTTTGCCCTGTCCTGGACCTCAACTAGTACATCCAATACAAAAGATTTTGCATTGTCACCTTAACAACAGTCCTGCCCCTTCCAAATCATGAGAACTGGCTTTGTGCCTTTGACATGTAGGATGCTTACCTTCATATCCAGATCCATGCGGCCTATCACCAGTTCCTCCAGTTCCAACTCTTAAACTTTCATTACAAATACTGCTCTCTGCCCTTCAGCCTATCCTTGGTGCAACAGGTCTTCACAAAGTGCCTGGCAGTCATGGCTACTGCCCTTCATCACCAGGGCCACTAAGTGTTCCCATACCTTGACAATTTGCTTATCAAAGCTTCATTTCAAGAAGGGTTGCTATACTCCCTTACCTGCACCCTTGAGCTCTTCCAGGATGTCAGCATTACTGTAAATGTCACCAAGTCCCAACTGGCCCTCTCAATTCCTTCAGTACATCAATGCCATTTTGGATACTGCCTGAGGCTGGGCATTTCTGCCGGAAGACAGGTGTCAAAGGCTCATCTCACTGGCATGGCACTGTCACGCAGCTCACCATATCACTGTGTTCCATTACATGCTTCTCCTTGGACACATGGCCACGGCCATTGCAACTGTGCTGTATGCTCGCTTACACATGCACCTGGTCCAGTGGGCCTTGAGCTGCCAATGGCACCAAAAGACAGGGGACTTCAATGACTTTATCCATGTGATCACCACCCTCTGGCATGCCCTCTCATGGTGGCTCGATCTGACACATCTACAGCTCAACGTGCCCTTTTACTCTACCCCAACCCAGACCCTCACCATGGATGATTCCACCCTAGGTTGGGGTGCCCATCTTGGTCAACATCAAACACAAGGACTCTGGGGTTCAGACACAGTGTCTTTCCACATTAATCTTTTGGAGATGTGGGCTGTCCATCTGGCTCTTCAGGCCTTTCAACCATTCCTTGTACTGGGACCCCTGCTAGTCCAAATGGACAATACCTGTGTTATACAAACAAGGGAGCACGAAATCATGAGCTCTATGACAAGAAGCTGTAAAAGTACGGAAACAGGCTTTAGCTCTCCAAGTTCATTTAGTGGCAGTACAGATTCCCAGAGGCTGGAATGTCATTGCAGATCACCTCAGCCACCATGCACAGTGCCATGAATGGACCTTGATGATATGACATATTCTTTCCTGCTACTAATCCATCATTCCAGACCCACAGGGCCACTCCCTGGATGCCCTGTCCCTCTCTAGGCACAGACACTTTTTATATGCCTTTCTATCAATTCCCATCCTCTAGCGGGTCCTACTTAAACTCCAGCTGGAGCCAGCATCCATCATTTTTATCAGCCCCTTTTGGCCCCAGAAGATCTGATTTCTCTTCCTCCAGCAACTGTCGGTCACGGATCCCCTTCCCCTGCCTCTCCGACCAGATCTACCTACGCAGAACCTGGGAACCCTGCTTCATCCCAATCTCTGGTCCCTGCATCTTCATGATTGGTTCCTGAGGATGTCTTCATAGTTCGGCAACATGTCTTTGCCTCTGTGGCCACCATTCTGCTGGCCTCTAGAAGGCCTCCACCAGAAAGGTGTATGCTGCCAAATGGCAACATTTTGCTGTTTGGACAGTCGACAAGGGCTTATGTCCCTACTCCTGCCCGTTATCTATGATCCTGCAGTACCTTTCCATCCTCTCCACTCAGGGCTTAAGCTACTCTTCCATCAAAGTTCATCTAGCCACAATCTTAGCTTTCCACGAACCCATTGGGGACTAGCAGGTCACACAGATGGCTCTCGCCAAGATGTTTCTCAAGGGCATTCTCCATCTCAAGTCCCCCGTCCAGAATTCCACTGCGCCCTGGGACCTCAACTTCATCTTTGAAAAATTGACCCTTGAACCATTTGAACCAGCAGCTACCTGTGACATGCACTTCCTGGAAGGCCCTTTTTCTGGTGGCTGTCACATCGGCTCGGCGCATTTCCAAGCTCCAGTCCTAATGTGCCATGAACCCAACTAAGTCTCTCATAAACACAGAGTCTCTCTCCATACCAATCCCACATTCCTTCTGAAGGTGGTTTCAGACTTCAAGCTCAACCAGTCGATTAACTTGCCTGTCCTCTACCTGGACCATTCCAACCCAGGAGAATCTCTCCTCCACACTCTGGATGTACATCGCATCCTACGTTATTACCTTGCTTGTACTAAACCTGTTCATAAATCTAAGCAACTTTTTGTTGCTTTCACTACTGGCAGGGAAGGTCATCCTATCACAAAGCAAACCTTGTCTAATTGGTAAGCCCATTGTATCACCTATTGCTACAATAAATACAACAAGCCCTTTCCTGGAGCTGTGCACGCCCACTCCACCAGGGCTCTGTCTGCCTCTGCTGCCTGCTTCAGGGGCATCTCCACCTCCGATATCTGTGATGCTACCACGTGGTCTACTGTTCATACATTTACCAGACATCATAGTCTTGATTTGGCCTCCAGATGCCGCTCCTGCTTTGGCTGTTCCATCTTGCAGGGCCTCCTGTCTTGACCAGCCTTCCTATTTAACTGTTTGGGAATCATCCCAAGTGTATGACCTGCTGCAAGAGATACCCTTGAAGAAGATAGTACAGTTTCATACTTACTGTAATGGTAGATGTTCGAGAGGATCCCTTGCAGCAGGTCACGTTCCTGTCCTCCTTCCCCCTCCTTTTCTGGGAAAACTGTCATCTACTTCTATCCTCTTCATCCTGTTCGGTGATGTCTCCAGCCTCTTCAGTTCCCCTTGGTGTCCTGCTCCTTGAGCTGGTTGCAGGCCAGAAAAGGCCGCTAGGGGCTGCTCACCTATTTATATATATGCATGACATGACATCACTGTGGGCAGCCCCCATTCAACACTGCTGGTGAAAGCTACCATTAACAAGAGTACCCTCTGGCGGACACCCAAGTGTATGACCTGCTATAAGAGATCCTCTTGAAGAGCTACCATTATGGTAAGTATGAAACTGTGCTTTTCAAAAACAAATTTTACAATAAACAGATCTACAGTTGTGACCATAGGTAAGTTTGGATATTTCCAGATACTTTGTGATATACTGTATATAAAGAGACTGTCTCTGATGGCCATAGTGGTACAGCACACAGGCATGGCATTTCTCTACAGATATCACATACATTTTAGGAAATATCTGGCCATGTCCTTGGCTGCAAATGTATGCCATTAATATTCTCCTTAGGGCTTGGCTTCATTCCTTTTAAGTATTTAGCAACTTTCTCAACTGTTAAAGACTTGAAATAAAACACTGGCAAGTGGCCATCTTTCCTAGCCTTAAGGTAATCCTCTGTGTGTTTAGTTGGATTTCTTGGTGCATATGGAGAGAGCTTATAGAAAAAATAATTAAAGGATTTGGCTATCATTTCTGCATTGGTTCAGATGTCGTTCCCCAGTTTTAGACTAATGAAGCTATTATAATTTGTCAACAATAACTTATTAATGGCACTCCACGTTTTGTGTTGGTCTCCTCCAAATGACTCTGCATTGACTTTCCATAGAGTAATTTATTTTGGCCATTCTTATTTCTAATTTTCAGGAATTTCATTCTTGATTATAAGTCATAAACGATTCAGGACTTTTCCAATTTCTGTACACTTTTCATTTCTTGTCACATTTCTTCACACATTTTAATAAATCAGAGTTTATCTATGGTCGTCTATCCCCTTTTGAAGTACAGCAATTCTTCCAGTACATAGTAGACACAGAGTCTCTGAAATTTGGATGCATACAAATTTAAAACCTGATCAGCATTGTCACGTTTATCAATCTGAGACCAACTGATAGCCGTGAAGTTAAGAGAATGGTTACATTCACTCTGAATGATTCAGCTGCATGATGCCATTGCTGATGTCAGTGATGGGGCATTTAGGTCTTGGTGTAGGGGTTCAGATCTACACCAATCTAGGTTTTGTCCCTAGTAGGGCACATTTTTTTTCTTTCTCATTATAATTTACTGTATGTTGTAAGAGAGGAATTTTTAGATGTCATTGCTGATGTCAGTAATAGGGATTTCAGCAGGGCTTGAAACAGGTTTTCAGACAATGGAACTGTTAGTTCCATATTGCAGTCAATTTAATTAGTTCAGACTGAGGCTTTCTGTCTCACTACAAGTTATATGAGAGAAATTGTTAGATGACTTTGCTGATGTCAGGGAAAGGGATTCAGCAGGGCTTGAAGCATTGTTTTAGACCATGGAACTCTTAGTTCCATGCTGCAGTAATCTTAATTAGTACCAGCTGAGGCTCTGAGGCTTGTGTAGGTTTGAAAGCAATGTGGTGGGAAGTATTCCTTCTAGTTGGCAAAGAGTTCATTACTAAACTCCACTGCAGCTGTGTATGGGGGGGTCTACACTCAGTACAGGATATGAATTCCAACAGCATGCATCTCTGTCTATAAACCCTATGGCCAACTGTTTGGAGCAGTAGTACAGTGACAGAGCACCAGGGCAGTATTGGGGAGGCCTTGGTTCAATTCCAAGTAGGGCATACTTTTTATTTCTCATTTTAATTTATGTTGTATGAGAGAAATTGATAGATGGCATTCCTGATGTCAGTGATAGGGCTTCAACAGGGCTTGAAGTAGGGCTTCTGGTCATGGAACTGTTTGTTCTCTGTGCCAGCCAACCTAATTACTTCTGGTATAGGCTTTGAGGCTTTTGATGATATGAATGCAACTTGGTGGGGAAACATTCTTCCAGTTCACAGAGAGAAACATAGAAACATAGAAACTGATGGCAGATAAGGACTGCTAGGCCCATCCAGTCTTTCCATTTTCCCTGCCTACTCTAAAAGCAGCAGACCCTACTTGATCTCTGGCTTTACCTACTTGTTCCTATTTCTAGGGTTCCCCTATACCTGTCCCATGCATGTTTGAATTCCCTCACTGTGTTTGCCCCACCACCTCCACTGGGAGTCAGTTCCATGCATCCACCACCCCTTCCATGAAGTAATATTTCCTCATATTAGAGTTCATTACTAAACCCCAGTGCAGCAGTGTATAGAGTAGCTGCACTCAGTGCAGCACATAAATTCCCATAACATGCATCTTTGTTTATAACCCCTGTGTCCAAATGTCTGGAATGATAGCACAGTGGCAGAGCACCAGGACAGTATTTGGAGGGTACATTTTTTTCTTTTTCAATAGAATTTATTTTGTTTGAGTTAAATTGTTAGAGGTCAGTGCTGATGTCAGTGATAGGGTTTCTGCAGGGCTTGATGCAGGAGTTCAGACCTTGGAACCATTAGTTCTATGTTGTGGTCAACTTCATTAGTCCTGACTTGGGCTCTGGGGCTTGTGTAATTTTGAAAGCAACTTGGAGTGATGCATTCTTGCCAGTTGACAGAGAAAGCATCACTAAACTTCACTGTTTCTGTATAAGGGAGGATCTGCACTCAATGTAGGATATGCATTCCCATAGCATGCATATATGTCTAGAGACCCTACAGTATGCCCAACAGTTTGGAATGATATAACAGTGTAAGAGCTTGTTTGGGGGGCCTGGGTTTGTTCCCCAGTGGGACATTGTTTTCCTTTCTCACTGCAGTTTATGTTGTGTGAGTTAAATTGTTAGGGGACATTGCTGATGTCAGTAATAGGGTTTCAGCAGGGCTTCAAGTAGGGTTTCAGACCACAGAACTGTTAGTTCTGTGTTGCAGTCAGCTCAGTTTGTTCCAGCTGAGGCATTGAGGCTTGTGTACATTTCAATTCAACTTGGTGAGAAGAATTCTTTTCAGTAGACAGAGTTCATTACTAAACTCTACTACAGCTGTGTATGGGGGGGAGTCTGCACTCAGTGCAGGATATGCATTCCTGGGATGCATCTCTGTCTAGAAACCCTATGTCCAATCATCTAAAATGTTAGCACATTGACAGAGCTCTACACTAGGATGGGGGGGGGGGTTGATTCCCAGTAGGGCATAATTTTTCTTTTACACTACAATTTATGTTGTATGACAGAAATTGTTAGATGTCATTTGCTAATGTCAATTATAGTGTTTCAGCAGGACTTGAAGTAGGGTTTCAGACTAAGGAACTGTTAGTGACCCAGGAACCAAGAACATGGAAAATGTAAGTGTTCCACTTCATTGAGATTAATCAATCACAAGAGGAGGTGGAGCCTCATCAATTGCAGCTCATTAGACTTTTTTATATACAAAAGATTGTGCTGACTCCACGTTGGCCAGCTTAATGAAGTAAGCACATCACAATGGTGCTTCATGGGGGGAAGGGGCAATGATGCAAAGACACCAATTTTATGATATAAAACCTCAAGCCTATTTGACTCCGCTCTCCTATGAGACTGCATGACAGGGGCATCATACCAATGTTTAGGGAGGTGGACACTATTTGTTATTGCTAGCCTGGAGTCTGGGATAAGGTAGCCACTCAATCTATGAAGAAGACCAAGCTTCAAGTGGATAGATCTGGTACCATGATCCACCTGAGCTTTGAGAGCAAAATTATTTCCTGTATATAGACTAAGATACTTAATCACATCCACCACCTCAATCTGAGTTCCAGAAGAGGTTGAAATGGAAAGCAGTTGCTGTCTAACAGGTCCAAGATGTTTAGGTCTGAATAGGATGGCCTCAGTTTTTTTACACTCAGAACCAACCTGTTTGAGGCAATCCACTTTTCAAGAGACTCTAAGTCACCTGATAGTTGGACATTGAGAGTCTTAATATAGGGAGAGCTCCTATAAAGGACCGCATCATCAGCATAAAGAATGAGATGACCTTTACCACAGTTGTTGTCTAGGTCATCAATAAATACTGAAAATAGCAAAGGGCCAAGTATCAAATCCTGAGGTACACCATCTGTGATAAGCATGCTGCTAGACATTTTAGGCTCCTCATAGTCTGTACTGGTCCCCACATCTGCATTAGTTTTTCTGAGCATAACCCCAAACAACAGTATAACATACATGGTAACATCATGAAATCCGTAGATGACGTACGAGACCTAGGAGTCATTAAAACAAGTAACATGAAAAGCAGTAGCCATTGTAGGAATGTAGCTAAGAAAGTAAACCATCTGACTAGCTGTATACATAGATCATTTTCCAACCAATCTCAAGCTGTACTGATGCCTCTTTAGAAAGCTTACATTAGACTGCACTATGTCTACTGCACACAAGTATGGCATCCCGATTTAAAGTAAGACATTGACATCTTAGAGAAAGCCCAAAGAAGATATACAAAACAGATATTTAATCTCAAACATACCTCCTACAAATCTAGGCTAGGGATATTAAAGCTATGGCCACTTAAGCTAAGTCGGCAAAGAGGTGATATCCTGACTTTATTTAAAATACTCCTGGATACTGAACTTACAACAGCTTTTGACATCAAATTCAAAGATACTTCATACAATTTAAGAACACTTAACAAAATGATCCAGGATTGTCTTTCTGAGACAAATATTAGGAACAATGCATTCCTCCCTATAGTTATTAGACTTTGGAATAAACTTCCATGGGATATAGTTGACCAAACTACCTTCAACACTTTTAAAAACAAATTAGATGCCTATCTGTATACTAGGAAAGACGTATAACCACTGAGAAGCGGGGATGACTTACATGGGCATGTAGCCTTCTGTCATCCTACCATAGTATAAACCATAGTATGTCCCACTGGTAGGCTCACACCCCCTTTTCCTGCATGAGTCACACATGAGGAAGGTAAGACATCTTCACCCTTGCCACTGCAGAAGTTATACCAGAGTGTGGTCCAATTCAGCCTGGCATTATACATTTGGGCCCGCAAGGTTAACTCCCAGGGGGCCATGCTGGCAATACTTGCCTCCTTACTCTGATATGACAGGGCAAAGGGGACATCTGGATCCTCCCTCCTTGAGGTCATTTCTCCTTTGCTGTTTGAGATGAACTGCAATACAGAGGCAGAAGCTTCAGTCGCACCACTTCACTTTCTATGAGTCCTGTGCTTTTCCTATTTGGGCATGTGGTGCTAAGTTCTACTCTCAGACCTGCAGGGGCACAAAATATACAGGCTGTGATTTGAGTTCACTTTCAATCCACAAGACATTAAGGCAGTGGTTGATTTTTGGTTGCTAGGCTAGCGGTTGCATTTTAACTTGTTGCTGCAGCTTTATAGCCTTTTCCTCACACAGAAAATGTAATTCAACAACCTGTTTATATCTGGTTGTTCTAGGAAGGCTCTAGCTCAGTCCTACTTGCACTTCCAGCAGCAGCTCAACTTACTGTAACTTGAGGACACTTGTTATGTTGCCTTGCTGTCTTGCATTTATTCATTCCTGCCCACTGTTCCCTGGTGCCTACATGCACAGAAACATCGATGCACACTTCTCATGTCAATTTGCATGCACAACCCTGCTGCGGTTGCTGACTATTTGGGCCAGATATTCAAACTGCGCTCAAAATGTGCGCAACAGCAGGAGCAAGCACAAATCAATTGGGCATATGCGAAACAGACGCGATATTCAAACATGGAGCAGAACAAATTGCGCAAGCAGCCAACGTCTGAATATCGCACTAACTGCGCCATAGCGCAACCAAGAAGGGGAAGCTGAGCAGTAAGGTTGCGCCATAATGCAACAAGGGCAGCCCAGCTGAGCAGTCCAGAGGTGCCATAGCGCAAGCACAGCGCCCCCCCAGCAGAGCAATGGAAGTGCATAACCAGGGAGGCAGGCTGGGGCCCACCGCCAGCCATGCCACACATGGGCACAGGAACACACTGCAGAACCAACAAGACACCTGAACACCCCAAGCACAGCATCACTGGGGGTGGGACGGATGATCTACTGGCCCATGGGGACAAGCCAACGAAGCACAGCAGAGCCATGACGCCCCAGCACAACCACTGGCAGGCTGAGAGTGCCACACACAGGGGGTTGACAACCACAGTGCACATCAGCCCCCCGTATGCACAGCACACCCTGCACCATGACCCCAAGACACCACCCATGTGCAGTGACTGGAACTGCAGGAAACATCATGCATCCCCGGCACCACGTCAACCCCGTGCAGCAGAGGCGTACAAGCCAGACCCACCCTGTGCACCCAGCAGTGGGCAGCAGACAACAAGACCAACAGAAAGTCACTGCCATGCTGGAGATACCCCCCCCCATGCACACACACACACACACACACACACACATATACCAGGACCATACCACCCCAGATGGCATGCACACCACTGCAACTGAGCAACCATAGCCAGCTGCAAATCAGAGACCAACACAGTATTCATAACAAAATATAAATGTATTATAAAATGTAAATCACAAAACTATCAACACCATAACTATTTACAAGGGTGGGGTAGGGGTACAAGGTAGGGGTGGGCAAGGGTAGGGATGAACAACTTGGAGACGGAAGGCAGGGTGGGAGGGATGGGTGAAGTGGGAAGAGGAATCTGGCCTAAGGCCCAGCAGGCTGGTCATCCTCCGCCCGGTGCCGCTGTGCCTGGCAATGCCTCCTTGCAGGCCATGTCGATGGATGTCCCTGAGGATGGCCTGGTTGTCCAAGGACACTACGTCAGCCCATGCAGTTCCGCTGTATCCTCCTGAGAACACTGAGGCCTAGGAAAATGGGAACACAGTCAATGGCTGTGACTGACCACAACCCTAAACACCACCCAACCTGCAAGCCATATAGGCCAATGTCCGCACCTGTGATGGCATGCACCCACCCACAGTGAACATGCATGGCCATCACAAACAGGCGGCACCAGCTATGCACCACTGCACACACACACTGCCAATGTCCATCACAGCACAAACAAGGCTGTCAAGTGACGTGGCAATGTGGTGCGGAGCCAGTTACACAGCCATGTGCCCAGTGCATGCATGGACCACAGTGATGCACACACAGATGTGCAGTGACACTGGACAGTGATGAATGTCACCTGTGTGGGTACATGGCTGTGTGTGCATGGCTGGTGGTCATGCCCACCCCCTCCAGCATGCAATAGCATCCATGATGTAATGATACTCACATTCCACAAGAAGGTGTGTCTGCTGCTGCTGCTGCCACTGTTGTTGTGGCCCACCTCCTGCTGCACCACCGACTGGCACCGGGGCCCTGTCATGGCCCTCCGCAGCTTGTGCCTGCATCCTCACATCCCGGCCTGTGGGAGACATATGTTGAGAAAAACATCAGTGTGACTCCAAAGCTGACTGCCCCCTGCCCCAGTGAGAGTGCCTGCCCACACAGCCAGCCCCATGCATCTCACACCTGCACACACTGGCACAGCCAACCATGTCAGAGCCATCACCTATGCACATCCACCAAAACACACTCACACCCATACAGAGAATACAGGTGCATAGATGGTACACCCACCCGGCCTGGGCACCACGCCCCTCCTGGCACATGAACGCAGCCGCTCATGCAGCTCAGGCTCCCTCCTGCGGAGGTCACTGTATCTGTGCCGGCACTGCTCAGCAGACCGGCGCTGCCCAGTGACCCCCACCAGGTCACTGGCCACTTGTTGCCAGACCTGGATCCTAGCCATGGTGAGGGGCACCTCACCATACAGTGCCCCATAGTGGGACTCCACCAGGGCCACCAAGTTGGCCACCTCCACGGGACTCCATTGCACTGCCCTCCTGTGTGCCATGCAACCAAGTTTACAGCAGGCAATATGGCGCCCCGCTGAGCGGCAACCCCACGTGGAGATGTTGCGCAATAGACCACCATAGGTTCCAATCGCGCTGTTCGGACAGCGCCGTCAGTCCACATAGGGCTGTCACCAGACAGCGCAATAGGGCCGTACACATGGCAGCCAAACAGCGGCAGGGGGAAAAGGTCGGACACCAGGTCAGGGGTCTATGATGCAAGGCCACGCACAGCGCCATCTGACGTATACACAGCCTGCGCGACCAACCACCTGCATACCAGTGCCACAGTGGACTATTGCGCAGTAGTGCCACAGCGCCATATAGTGCCCAGTGCTGTAGTGCCACTGGCACAATGGTGGCCATGGGCTGAATTGCCGATTGCGCACAGCACGTCATCAGCGCGGCAGACACCTGCGTAAGCTACCTGGGCATGCGCAATGCAGTGTACCGCACAGTCACAGATCTGCGCTATTGGCTCAGCTGGATCAACCGTCTTGCGAAGAGTGCAATGGCGCGATATTCAGCCGACACATGCAAATCATCTGATCAGCCATTCAAGGGCGCAGTGGTGCGATTTGCATCTTACAGTTGCTCCTCTCCTAATTTGCATGCATTGCACTATAAAAGTGCGACAGTGGGCTGTGATGGACAGAGTCGGTTACTGCAGGTGAGAGGTGAGTTGCATGCTGTGGGATGTTCTGGACAATGGGCATGGGATAATGCTGTAGACTGCACAGTGACAGGTGTCCACTTACACCCATACAGATCGCCATAACCGAGCAGAGACAAGGTGATGGTGAGGATGGTGGGCGAAGGAGGAGGCCCAACTTCACCACGGCAGAGACTGAGGCCCTCTTCCAGGCCTACCTGGAGGATGAGGCACTACTGGCGCAAGCCGGGCACCCCCTTAGCCCTGTGCGGCTGCATGGAGGGTAGCCGGGCAGTGAACCTACACGGAAGCCACCAGCGCTCTGTGCAGGAATGCAAGAAAAAGATTGGGACAGACCGCAGGAGGGTGAAGGAGAAGGTGGCGGCCCTCAGGGCGGCACGCGCTGGCACTGGCTGGGGCCAGCCAGCGGTGGTGGAGCTGACCCCGGCTGAGGACCGACTGGCTGCAACTCTGCAGTGCAGTGCGATTGAGGGCGTACCAGGAGGTGGATTCCAGACAGGTGGAAGCCCATCACTGCACGGTATGACATGGTGGTGGTGTTGGGGGGGAGGAAGGTTGGTCACATGCACTCACATGTCCTCTCTTTCTGTTGCAGATCCTGTTCATCTCCAGGAGATGGTGGTGGTGGGACCAGGCAGTGAGGATGACCTGCTGGACTTGGAGGAGGGTCCATCCACCTCTGTCGCCAGCCAGCATGCACTACACCAGCATGCACGCAGGGCTGTCAACCCTGGTGTCAGTGATTCGGGTGTGGGGGTGCACAGCCTGTGTCTCAGCAGTCTGGCATGCAAGCATGCCATCACGCTGTGACTGTGGCTGTGCCGTCCCTGCACCATTGATGATGCAAGGCTGCAATGGGCAGTGACATGTGTGTGTCCCATAGACGGACACACAGCAGGCCATCAGCGTGCCCTGGGCCTTACTGGTTCCAACTTGTGTGCCAGCATGTCGGCACAGTCCCAGGCTGTGCCTGTCAGCACCGGTGGGGCAGCACCGGTGGCTGTGCAGGTGTCTGGCACTGTTGCGGCCACAGCGGTGGAACAAGTGGACTCTGTGGCACAGCGGTTGGAGGGGCAGCAGCAGCAGTCACCCACCAGGTCTGGGGGTACAGTGTCCAGCGGTGGTACATGCCCGCCGCCCTGTGATACGCCCATTCCTGGTCCTGGCGAACAGCGCCCACCCTCAAGGGGTGTTGTGCATCAGGATCTTCCACACCCTGGGGGACAGGCTGCCGTTGTGGCAGAGTACCCATTGGATGAGCACACCCGCCTGCTGCGGGAATCAGTACAGCAGCAGAGGCGGGTTGCAATGTCCCTGGAGGCACTGTGTGTGGCTGTGGAGTGGCACAGCAGGGAGTGTGCTCTGGACCGTGCAGAGATGGTCCACATGCGGATGGATGTGACCGCCGCCATTGACAGGCTGACCCAGGCAGTGGTCTCTGTCGTGGATGCATTGGGCACACAGTCAGGTGACCCTGTACCGCACACCCCACACAGTTCACGCTCCACTTCCCGTTCCCGGCGTTCTGCGACACCAGGCCTATCGATGCCGGGTTCTGCTGTGGGCATCCTGAGCACCCCTGGTGCAGGTGTGTTCGGCATGCTGCAGACCCCTGTGCGGGCAAGGTCGCGTTCGCGCAGTGGGACCCCTGGTTGTCCAACAGTGCCACCCCATGTGGCCCCTGCTCAGCCTGCCAGTGGTGTTGGGTCACGGCGGGGCTGCCAACACATCCGCGGTGGCCATGGGACAGTGCTACATGACTGACCTGTCTCCCAGTGCGGGCCCTGTCTGGTGCTGCCCTGTGTGCAATGTGTGTCATGGTGGGCAGTGCACTGCTGGGTGCTCTGCTCAACACGACTACACACGGACCACCTGCACATCCTCCCAACTGTTGCCCACAGGTGCGTGTGCATGATGATGCCTGCATTGTACTGTACACCAAGGTGCAAGGGTGCCCAGCATCTGACACACGCACTTGGACAGTACAGGTGGTGGGGTGGTCGGGTGCTGCTGTTAGCACTGTCGGTTCTGCTGTGCTGTGCATCTGCCCATGTACGCTCTGTGCCTGGTGTGTGTCCATATGAGTGCTCACCCCTCCCTGATGGTGTGTTTGTATGCCTGGACCCTTCCACTCCCCTGGCCATCGTGCACCCCTAGTGTGTTACCCTGTGTGCCTGTGGTTTGTGCATGGACAGTGTTGGTTGCACATGTCCCCTTGACTTACCTGTGTTGTGCATAGTGCTCCTCTGTGATGGTGTCCTGGTGCAGCTGGGCCTGCCGGATCAGTCGGGGGTCCCGCCGTCCTAGGGGGGGCTGCTCATCGACATCAACACCGGCGCCACTGGCATCCCCATCGCTGTCCCCCTCTTCAACCTGTACGGCTATCCCACAGTCCTTGGCCATGTTGTGCAGGATGCAACAGGCCAGGAATATCCCACAGGCCTTTGGGGGGCTGTACTGTAGGGCACCGCCGGAGGTGTCTAGGCATCGGAAGCATGCCTTGAGCATCCCAAACACCCGCTCTATGATGTTGTGTGTGGCAGCATGTGCCTCATTATAGCGTTGCTGTGATGGGGTCATGGGGCGCCGGTACGGTGTGAGCAGCCAGAGATGGAGTGGGTACCCGCTGTCACCTGTGTGGAGATAGTGGAGATCAGTGTCATGTTCAGGTCCATTTTGCCCATATCCCTGTGTGCCACTACCATGGCACCTGTGGCATTCCACCCTTGCCCCAAGTTTGCATTCCATACATGCGTACTCACCACTAGATGTCCTGTGGGGATGTCCCTCTCAAATCGATGGCACAGTGCGGACTGATGCCATATGAAGGCATCATGTGCTCTGCCAGGTGTGTGCACAGACATTGATTATTTGCCCAGTGGCATCACACACCACCTGGCAGTTGACACTAGAGTAGCCCTTTCGGTTCCTATCGCTGCCCCATCGGGGCCAGGTGGCATCCGAATGGCCACATGGGTGCAGTCTATGGCCCCTAGCAGGGCATACGTGCTACCCTGTGGAACTCCCGCGATGTTTGCTGTACGCTCTGCTGCAGTGCTGGGGAAATGGATGTGCTCCGCGAGCATGGCGGCAGCAGCGCTGAGGAATTGGGTGAGGATGCGTGATGTGGCCGACTGTGTGATGCCTGTGGTGTCCCCTGTCGCCTCTGGAAGGTGCCCGTGGCGAGCAGGCACATGCAGGCTGTCACCTTGGTCTCCACTGACAGAGCGTGACTCCGTCGTGAGGTGCCTGCATCACATCACTGCACAGCTCACAAAGCCGCCTCAGTATTGCCCTATTCCGGCGGTACTGGCCCACGATCTCTACATCTGTATACAGCTCATAGCTGATGCGGGCACGGTACTGCCTGTTGGGGGCGTACCACCGACGGGCCCTTCCATGACCTCGTCCCCCTGCAGCTTGCATTCTCACCCCCTCATTACAACTTCCATGTGGAAGCTGGCACTGTCCATCTCCCTGGCTTCTGCCCCCCCGGCTGGTGTTGCTGTGTTACCCCCACTGTCCTGACTGCTACTTCCACTGCACCAGGCACCCCCCGCTGGCCTCTGCAGCCTATGGCCCACAATGCTTGCCTTGCCTACCCTAGCCTGTCACTGTCTGTCTGTCTGTCTCTCTCTCTCTACCCCACTTGGCATCCTTGTAGCGTTCTTGCGCCGCTTCCTTGAGCCTTTTTATTTTGGCTCATTTCAGCCAGATCTTAATTTCCGGCAGTTCCGCTCTTGCGCAATGCGCAAGTCTTTCAATTTTGCATTGCGCTCTTTATGCATGGCTCCACGCACATCGGTTGCACATGCCTTCCTTTGCATTGCGCTGTTGCTCAGCATGTTTTCGGGGGCGCATCTGCCTCCTGCTGAATATCGCAGAATGGCGCACTTTTGGTCTTGCGCAGGCACAACCCTATTGCGCATGGCACAACCCTTTTGAATATCCCACCCCTTATGTTTTAGCTGATGCATGATGCAGTTTTCAGAGCTATATTCAGTTTGCTGCACTTTGGCTTTGACTCATGTTTCTAATCTGCACTAGCAGACACCCAGCTCCTGACTCGCTCCAGACTCCAATGGCATACAACAGCAGGAGTGATGCAGTATCACCAACGGGATTGCTGTGGCTAATGCTTAACTTGTTTATCCCCCTCAGAAGTAACACATTGTGACAACAGCACTTCGGGCAGTCAAATCTAGGGTTCCTTCATCTATGAACATACACCCAAGATAGCTGTTGGCATCCACAAGGCAGTCAGACACTTTACTTCAGTCACCTTTCTTTGGATGTTGGACCAGTGGTAGCAATCATGAGGGAGTGGGTGGCAACACAATTTGAACATACATTTAGCAGCACATTTGGAGATATGGGTAACGGAGGCAGAAAATCACATAGCGGGAATTTACATATTGCTTTAGCTGGTGCGCACATACATTCCAGGCATTCGTGAGTGCACTCATATTGTTATGGGTACTACTCTGCTGAACCACCAATGAAGCTGTATTTATTTATTTATTTGAATTTTGGTAACCGAGTAAGTCAACTGAGACCATGCAGCCCCTTTTTCAGTGACGACCCGGGAGACAAATTATGAACACAATACAGCTAATGAATACAGGAATAATACAAGATATAGGGAAAAATTAATAGTGATTCAGGTAAAACAGAGACAAACAAGTTATGCATCATAAACAGTCAGGAATTTACATAAGACAGTTAATCAAGACCACAAGATAATACAATAAGTGCAATTGCAGGAATAGTGGGTAAGTTATTAAATACACAGGTGATGGTGTAACATAATTCACAGCTGCAGAGGGATAGGTTAGTTAGAGCAGTTGCATGGGGGGGTTGAGTAGATAAGAGGTAAGCTCATTTTTGAAGAGTGATAGGGTAGGGGAGGAAAGTAAGCTTGGGGGAAGGGAATTCCAAGCATTGATGGCTGAACAGGCAAAAGAGCGCTTACCTGATAATCTGTGCATCTTCTGTGTTGTTAATAAGGGCAAGGAAGTAGATCTGAGGGGGTGCGCAGAAGCTTTGTGATATGCAATTCCCTTTAGACAGGGGGGATTAAAGAGCTTGACTAGTTTGAATACAAAACATAGTGTGTTAAATTGTAACCTAGAATCATAAATAGGGCATTGAGGGTGTCACAATGGTGTTTTCTGGAGTCAGCGCCTTGCGCAAATCTACCAACTCAATGATAGCGTTAACACAGCTGAACAAGGGAAGAGGACTGAGCAGTGAGTAAAAGTGGGGCACCATAGAACAAGTTAGGGAGAAGGGATGTAGAGGCAATCTTTTTACTGGCGGCGGAGGTTAGTAGAGGGTGGAGTCTGTATAACAGACCAAGTTTCTGGTTCACTGTTTTGTTAAGTTGAGATATATGATATTCCAGAGAGAAGGAGGCATCTAAGTGGATCCCAAAGTATTTAAAAGTATTGACCACCTCAATGGGGTCACCTGACAGTGAGCAAATTTGGAGTGGTTTAGTAGGTTTAGGGGAGGGGTTGTGGAATATCATAGCTTTTTTTTTTGGTATTTAGAATTTGGTGGTTATCAAAGAACCAAGACTCAAGCATATTGAAATTGGAGTTAAGGCATTGGTTAAGCCAATCCGTATTGTTAGACGAATGGTAGAAGACTACGTCATCCGCATAGAGCTGCACAGCCACACCACCACAGAAGTTAGGGAGCTCATTGATAAAGAGAGAAAATAAAATTGGGCCAAGAATTGAGCCTTGGGGTACACCATGCGAGACAGATCTAAGGGAGGGAAGGAAGGGATCCAGACCATTTAACCCTTTGTGTTCTGCCAATGAGGTAACCATGAAACCACTTAAGTGAAAGTTGATCTAGGCCAAGTTGATGAAGTTTGCCAAGCAGAAGGTGGTGACTGACTAGATCAAAGGCCTTCATCAGGTCGATGAACACTCCACTAGTAAATAGACCTCTGGCTTTAAGGATATCAGTCGATACTTTGACTAGGGCTGTGGTTGTACTATGGCCCTTCCTAAAGCCATGCTGGCAATCTGTAAGAAGATGATGCTGGTCACAGTAGGATTGCAACTGATTATACAGCATTTGCTCTTGGATCTTAGCCAGGGGCAAAGGATTGATATAGGCCTATAATTTTCCACAGCATGGGTCCCTCCCTTATAGAGGGGGACCACCACTGTCACTTTCCACAGACTTGGGACCTCACCCGAGAGAAAGGATCTGTTTAGAAGATCACAGACAGGTGCAGCAAATGCTGCCACCCCAAGTTTGAGGAACCTGGGTTCTAACGTGTCGTGGCCGGGGAGCCTTCAGCCTTGAGATTCGATAGTAACTTGGGGACTTCTCTTCTAGTGGTAAGTTTTACATGGAAAGGGGTGCAAGGGCCGAGGGTGGCATGAGGCTCTGTATGGACAGAGAAACCCGAGGGGGGTGGTAGGTGACCTGTGTACTTATCAAGGTCAGTGAGGAAGTGATGAATTCCATCTGCAATGGAAGGGGGATCTTGGAGTATGTTGCAACCGGACGTGATGGAGCTGGCATATTGGGATGTTTTACGTTTGATCAAGTAACTTATTTGCTTCCAGAATTCTTTGGACTTGCTGAGATTCTCAGTCTGAAGTGAGCAGATGTAGGATCATTTTGTGCCCTGTATCTGGTTTTTGCACAAATTTCTCAGTTGACGATATAAAAGCTGATCTGAATGTAGGAGACTGTGTTTATATGATTTCCAGGCTGAATCACGTCTCTTCATAAGGGTCCTGATTTCAGTGGTGAGCCATGGGGCCTTGATACCTTTAGAACGCCATTTGGTAAGGGGCGCATGTCTACTGATAATATCCTTAAAGGTAAGAATGAAGAAGTCAAGTGCCAGGTCTAAGGTAGGGAGGCGAAAGATGGGGGACCAATCAACATTACTAATTGTCCTTAAGAAGTCATCTAATTTAAACTGAGACATATTCCTGGATTCATGAATTATGAGGGGGGGGCAACAAAATTGTTGCACCACACGCAATAGGTAGGAGAGTTGTCGCTACTGCAGTCAGGGAGCACACTGACTGTTTTGATCCTGTGAGGGCAGTTAGATAGAATCCAATCTAACAATGTTGCAGACCTGGTCTTGGTGTTATGTCTAGTGGGTTCAGTGATAAGTTGGTTAAAGTTGGTGTCAGAGATGCAGGCGTGAACACTGTTCTTGTTGGGGGACAGCCAATCATTGTTAAAATATCTGCATATTACCGTGTCATTCTAGGGTAGAGCAGAAAATGAGGACAAGAGTGGAGGCACATTATTAGTGGCATCCCGTGGGGGAAGATAGATACTGCCAATAAGGAGTTTCTTTACCTTACCTAGAGTTAGTGAGATAAAGACAAATTCAGCCAAGGGAGGCATGTTGGGGGGAGAGGGACACACAGTGACATGAAATTTAGACCACATAAATTAAGACACCATCCCTATTTTTACCTACCCAGTCTTGTTGGTAACAAGAGTAACCAGGGAGGTCAATTTCATGTTGTTTTATACTGGGCTTCAACCAAGTTTCAATTATTCCAAGGATATCCGGGTTGAGATTTGTATCCGATGCCTGGATTTTGGCTATTTTTGGCCGGAGGCTTTGGGCATTTAGATGAGCAATCTGGATGCCCTTTTCTTTTGGCATGTGAGGAAGGGATAATGGGGCAGAGGCAGACAAAGGTACCTGAGGGCCAGGATTAACTTTTATGTTGCCCGCTAACAGTAGGAGGATAAATAGATGAAAAGTCAAGGTGAGCTTTAATGAGTCTCAACCTAAGACAAAGGGACACAACATCCATACCGAATATAGGGTGGAACAGGTGCAGACCCCAAGACAGTAAGCATCCTTTTTATGCATAAGTTGAGCAAGATGGATGGAAGGTGTAGTGTTGGCGTGGGAAGGGCTAGGATGAAGGGATGAGGGATCCTGTGGCAGTGGGAACAGGCAATGGGAAATAATATTGTTGAGCAGTGAGAAAGACAGAATAATTACCAAAGCAAGAGCAAGTCCTAGTTTGGCCATAATTGAGACCTCACACCAAACACTGACCGCAGGTAGGCTACTGGAAACAGAGCTAGCCTTAGTCCTTAACTAAGAAGTAGGCAGAGGCAACACTAGGGGTAGGTTGGAGCTAAGTAACTCGAGATTGATAAAGTCACTGGAGCAAATGGTGGACTGGATAGACAGTGGTCATTAAATGGTGTGGGAAAGTAGTTCACAGAGGGGGACTCCTGAATCAAGTGAGATGTAATGAGAAAGAGGATAAATGGAGGAGATAATAGGATGCAGTCTCTATGAAGGACTGCAACAACAACTGTGGGAAGTACAAAGGAGAGTAGGGGACAGAAGGGAGGAGTACTGGAGAGCAACGGCTGAGAGAATGAAGCAGTTACAGTGTGGCAGAAGGAGCTATTTTGTGCAATAGGAAAGATAAAGTGCCTAAGAGAAAGGGTAGCCAAAAGTGAAAAACCCTGATTGGCCAGAGATGAAGGGAGATAGGAGCCAATAAATTATATGGGGGGGAGGAGGGGCTAAGAAGTATTTAATAGAGGCCGGGGTCAGAGCGGGTGGGCAGGAGAAAATATTAGGTTACACAATTAAAATACCAGGTTACACAATTACAGTCTGGGTTAACTCAGTCACTGCAGATTCAAATGTAAAAGCCAGAAATACAGTCCAGATTGCAGCAACCAATTGAGGGCAAGGAACCAATGTTGGCGGCCAATGGCTAAGAGAAGCAGCGACCACGTGGGCCAATTGAATTCCTGGGACTGAAACCACGGATAGCCATACCTGAATGTAGAGCTGGGTGGAAATGAAGGAGTGAGTGTACGGCCGGGGGAGCTCTACTCCACAGCCATGAGTTCAGCGGGGAAGTCCATGGGGGCTAGGACCTCAATGTAGAGCTGGGCAGAGATGGAGGAGTGGGTGGACAGCCGGGGGAGCTCTGTGCTGCAGCCATGAGTTCAGCGGGGAAGCTCATGGGGGCTAGGACCTGAATGTAGAGCTGGGCAGAGATGGAGAAGTGGGTGGATGGCAAGGGGAGCTCCACGCCACAACCATGAGTTCAGCGTGGAAGCCCGTGGGGGATAGGACCTGAATGTACAGCCAGGTGGAGATGAGGACTGGGTGGGCTGCTGGGGGAGCTCTGCACCGAAGTCTTGAGTTCAACGGGGAAGACTGTGGGGGCTAGGACCTGCATGTTAATCCCATGAGCACCTTAAGAGCATGTCATCATCAGTCTTTCCTGCACAGCAACCACAGGAAAACAGGTGTGATTTCATTGAGAGCACAGGTGCCATTTTGAACACAGAAACACAATTAACTTATTTACCCTGGTGCACCCCAATGACCTCTGATCATGCTGAGGCACTCAGTGGAACCCCATACCCCAGTCAAGCCCCCATTTGTAGGCCCTGCTCTGATGTTAAGGAGTTTTATTTATTTTTATTTTATTTTATTTAAACAGCCGTTTGGAAAACCTTTGAGCCATAGGCTCATTTACAAAGGTACCTTGTCACAGTAAAACAAACGAAAATACACAGTATAACAGTACAACACATAAATATAACAGTAATTTAAGACATAGATACAAACAAGCTGGTACAGGTAGGATTGATGCAAACAATACCAGAGTTATGTTGTCCTTAGCAGCTTAGTAATAAGCTTTGTCATAAGTATTGAGTACGGCTTTGGCTTTTACAGATGAAATTCTGGGAGAGGGGAGTGCACAACCACCTGAAACACTTACTTGACCTTCCAGGTCTTGTGGTGACCTTCCACACTGTCAGCTGCTCTTGGGGCTGGTAAAGCACAAGGTATGGCATCACAGCTCCATTGTATCAGTCGCTCAGTTTCCAAGCGGGAAAAGGCCAATGTTCATAACAATTAATCTTGTCTTAGACACTTAAAGGGTCCACATTAATTTGGTGCTGCAAGCAACCCAGTGGGTAAAGAGTACATACATTTCAAATTAATATCAGGCTCTCTCAACCAATTTCATGCTCTAAAGCCAAATTCAAGGCTCTCATAGACAAATACACAGGTAGGACTTTCTTCATTCTGAGGAATTACTTTTATCCAGGACAGCAGGTTTGTTTTATCTTCAGCTATGTTTTAGGGCTTGGTCACCTGGTCTTGATGCCCTAGGGTATTTGGTCTCTTGGAGGACTGCCCTGAAAATGCACATTTCTTAGAGGGACTAGAGGTTTTGCCTACTCCACTCAATCTTGCAGCAGGTGGCATGTGCCATTAGATCTGCTCAGAATTCCCAGCCAGTTCCCTACCCTATTTCCCTCTTCAGAGGCACTTTACTTGCAGTTTTAAATTTAAACAAGTTATAGAGGGCCAAGCACCCACCAGAGGACTGCAGCTGCACATTTGCTGCCAACTGCAACTATGAAATCCCATTTTCTTCACCCTCCTGTCCAGCTGCAGGGAGGGACGGCACTGTATGCCACATAAGACAGTCTTTAAAGTTCAGATAAAGCACATTTTCACCTCAGGTTTCACAGCCCCCACTGTGGGAACTTTTCCAAAGGCTCTTGCCACTGTTCTTGAGGATGTTTAGTAGCTAACACTTCTGGAAAAATGAACACATCAGATGGAACACAGGCACATCTTGTCTGGCAGGCAGCTACTCTCTAATTACCCAACTGCTAGCACCTCTCCAGTTACTGGCAGTTGGCTCCCCCCCCTTTAGAATCCTGGGGCAAGCCAGCTGACCCAGTCTTCCTAGAAGCTCCACAGGTTAACCCATTCAGGTCCTGTAGAACCTACAGGGGAGCCAGAAGCTCCCCAGGGGCTACATAATAATTTGGTGACATGGTACACTACACATGCCATGAGTAAGTTTTCATTTTACATTCAGTATTTAGTGACTGGGAACACCATACATGATATCAGTTTTTTTTCCATTTTTTACCCCACCTCCCAGACAGCCCTCCTTTAGAGAAGCGCTCTGGTCCTATCACCCTGATGTCTACCGGGACTTACCTTTCTGGCTGTCTTCCCCGGTATCCCATGAGAAGGGCGCATAGGGAAGGGCACTATCCATAATGGTGACTCATTACCTGCTGAATCCCTCACAACGATGGGAGGGTAGGGCGACCTGATGCGGGGGTGGGCGAAATGGGCGACAGGATGTCGCTATATGTACGCGTGCGGGGGGGGTGAGCGTGGGCTGGTAGGGGCTGGAGGAGCTGTAGGAGGTGGTGCTGTGGTGGGTTGCGGAGCTGTGTCGTGACATTGGAGGTTGGCCTGTGGTTGGGGCGGGTGAGGTACCGGGTTTGGGTCCGGGTGCTGGTGTGATTTTATTGCACCCAGTCCGAACCTTTAAATTTACATGTTTTCACCTCTAGTCATGCACCCTCTGAAGTTGATAATCTTCAGGGGGGTGCTGAGGGTGAACCCTCAGCCTGTGGGGGCACAGCCCCCACAGAAAGCATTGAATGTATGTCCCCGGCTCCATTGTCCTGTGAATCAGGTCAGAGTGCCGAAATATTTTCGCACTCTGACTGGAGCAATAACGCGATCACCATTAGACTTTTGCCGTTATCACATAGAACCATCTTCCCCCAGGGCTCCCCCCCCCCGGAGTGGTCAGCAGGGTTCCCTAAGCCCTACCAGAGGGCAGATCCAGTTTGGGCCAGTGTGCTCAGCTTGTCAGGTGCGGGGCCTGCAGGTGCTCATCCTCATCCTGCTGCTGAGTTTTTCCTATTTTTTTTCCTGTCCATGGGGAAGCACGGCATGTGCTGACATCATGATGTGTGCACCGACATCTGCTACACCTTCTAACCTTTTGGCCCAAGCTGTCTTTTCCCCAGCTTCCACTAGTGGCCAGGCAAGCATCAGGCTCTGCCACCTTCCCCCCAGAGGAGGAGAGCAGTCCTATGGATGCTCAATCCTCCACCCCAGGTCAGCCCTCTGACACCCTGGATTCACTTCTGAACCTGGGTCATTGGCGTCACAAGCGGTAGTGCTACTGCCATGCCGGCAGGCTGGCCCACACATACCATCAGTGATGCATTTTACTGTAAGTAATAAAGAAGTAAAACATTGGTCAGATTAATGACTATTGGTCAGTTAAAGCACTAACACATGGCAGGATGTGGGGGAAGAGAAATAACCACAGTATACTCTCAGGTGTATTACATCTCATGCCACCAGTCACCTGGTTAGTCCTGTAACCATAGTTGTGTAGATGCTGAGATAGAGTTTTTTGATACAAAATGGTAATTTTTAATGGCCCATATCCTGGCCATCTATAAGTCTAGATAACTGGCATTTTCTATCTTTTGTGAAAGTATCATAAAACCCTTCAAACTGACAACAAACTTAGAAATAGTTGCACTCCTGAAGCAATGATATGCTCACAATGAATAAGTCATTGAAAGATTCAAACCTGGTTTCCTTTTTAAATCAAAAAGAATATATTGTGTTACATCACACAGTCCACACAGGAGCACAAAAAAAGTTGTATGAGCTGGTACTGCTATCCCAGAAACACCGATGTTTTGCTCAATGGAGCTTCCTCAGTCATTAAACCCTTCGCCTATTGTAGAACTAGGAAAAGTATTTTTAAAATTGGAAGGGGTTCAGAAAAAAAATGTCCTATTCTACGATGCTTTTGTTTAATCATTAATATCACAACAATAGTTAAAACCTGGTTGCTTAAACATTCATGTTTTATGATTATTCACAGATGTGTTGTGTTGAGTAGTTTGTAACTCCTCTCCCCATGGGGTAGTACACTCAGATATATTGGAATGCAACCCACTTCGAGTCAGTGAAGAATGCAAGCTAGTAGTTCACTAGAATCAAAGCAAAAACTCTTAGCTGTGAGCTCTCTCTCAGGACTCCAACTCAACAGCCCTGTTTACATTGACTAAGCTGATACACACTGCTGTCAGTCTGCACCTGGTCATTTATGAAGCCAGCGGTGTACCACACAATATATTATTACGTATAGTAAGGGGTGTCTCAATCAATCAATTTTATTTTATACTGGAAAATATGTCAGCAAAAATGCCCATTTTCACAAATGTCCAGTTGTGCATGAAATTACAAAGATGCAAGAGAAACAATTTACAGTGTACATTGAACATAAAGGCTGAGGTAACATCTTATAAACAGTAACTTATTTACATACATAAGAAAATGAAAGTGCAAGGTAAAAAAAAGAAAAAGTTATTTACAGGACATAACTTACAAGAGTGTTAAGAGTCATTTGCATACACAGGATAACCAAATGAAGTAAAGTGGGAGGGGAAATGGGAGGGAGGGAGGGAAAGAGAGTGGGATAGAGTGGGGAGTATGAGGGAAATGACAGCAGGAGAGAACAAGCTCTGGCAGAGCCACTACGACTATGAATGCATTAACTAGATAAGGGTGTTTCATGGGCTTAAACATAAACATTTATTTAAAAAATATCAGATTTACAAACCTTTGAGTCTGAGATTCATTTGCTAAGGCACCTCGTCAAAACTAATACAAAGACAGCACAGTTAACAAGTCAAAAAACAATGGCTCGGAGAGCAGACAGTTATAACAATCATTCACTGGAGTTACATGGGTAGCAGTAGATAAATAGATTACATAGTTTAGGCACACAGGCACCACATCAAGAAGACCAAAGCAGTTCATACAATAGCTAAAGCAAATAAACAACAGGAGAGAAAGAGAAGCCCAGAGTGGTCACATGAAGGCTGTTGCATACACTAACTGAATCAAAGTATAGCACATTGAGAAAGGGCATATTTAAGCAATAAGGCATGACAGGGTGTGTGTTATCATGTAATAATGTCACTCCTGGGGTGGGTTGAAGCATGAGGCAAGGTAAAACAGGCAGCGTAGTAATGAGGCTTCAGCGGAGGAATCTATTTTTAACACACTATTATGTTGTTTGGTAGCAAAGATGAAATCAGCCCTTTTCTGAACGCAATACTTTATTGCTGCTCTACTGGATCAGCAATATTTGCACAAGCTGTGCCCAGTGCAGATTTTACAGCACTGGTCCTTTTCTGGTGATCTGGGTTTTACCCATACCACACTGCATGTGGCTTAGTGATATACTGTACAGATGGCTGCAGAGTCTAACCCATTGAAGGCCGAAGTTTCAGAAAACCATTATGCTAAAAATATCAAGACTTACTCCCTCCCTCACCCTCCAGTCACAATTAATCCTCTAACAAAGTCATGCTTAAATACTGGTGCCTCTACATCCACGCCACTAAGCTTTTAATGCTAACATGCTTCTTCTGCTGTTGTGAGTTCCCCCCATCTGTGAAGTACCATTCTGCTTGTGGTAGCTCCCCCCCAACCAGATAATTTTCCAGGGAGCATCTCTACACCATATCAACCAAATTACTGCTAAACTCTTTATTTAAAAACATTTATGGCAGCTCCCCCAAACCAGATAATTTTCCAGGGAGCAGCTCTTTACACCATATCAACTAAATTACTGCTAAACTCTTTATTTAAAAACATTTTGTTGAGACATTTTTGTTTTAGTATATCCATGGTCAGGAAAAATGAATTTGTAAAAGAAACCAAAATCCACATTTATCAGTTCATTGAATCACAATACAGCATGTTATGAATTTTTAAGATTCTATGTGTAACCTACAGTAAGTCAAACAGAAATTAGACACACAAATGCCTACCTATTTGCGAGTGAAGCAAATGTGGTTATCATTCAGTTGTAAACACCTATAGTCACAAACTGCAAGTTAAGAAGATTCAGTAGAATATAAACAGTAGCCCAGAACTGCCTGCCTGAGAATGAAGTTGGTATATTATTTGGAAAAAGGCAAGGCTGGGTCTCTTGCTAGGCAATGTCTTGCAAAGTAGCACACTGACTGTTCATAGGATGGAGGTATCAAATGTCTTAATAAGGTGCTGTGAGGTGCCTAGGGGAACTTGTTATGCAGAAAGTTCCAGGAAGTGTTTAACCTATTCTACTTCTAATAGCTTTCTATGATGTCTATACTATCCATTGGTAATCTGACACAAAATGACTCCCAGAAGATAATGAGTTAACTTTCTGTGGGCTCAATTAACTCCTCAAGCCAGAGGAATTTTCGTGCTATAAAGCTTCCTATACACATACAGGCAGCATAGTAATGAGGCTTCAGCTGAGGAATCTATTTTTAACACACTATCATGTTGTTTGTTAGGAAAGATGACATCAGCCCCTTTCTGAATGCAATACTCCTGTTGACTCCACCCACAGTGGTAAAAACTGGAATAGCAGGTTCCAAGAAGTATAAACTCACCAGGAATGTTAGAAAAACCTACCCCTCCCCAATCATTCACAGGTGTCAATGAATATATTTGTTAACCATGCTGGTTCATCTTCTTGCTTCCCTCACACAAACTACATTTGTGTTATTTTGAATGAGTGATACATAGCTTGTCCAAGGGGATGGAAGCTCTGATAGTTGTTCCAGTCTTTCTTTCACTGATATAAACTGAGCCAGGAAAAAAGTAAGTAGGAAAAAAACATAATTTTGTTTCTACAAGTAGTTGTTAATTGCAGCTGGTATTTTTAACATGTGCAAGTCCACTTCTCAAACTTAAAAAGAAAAATACACTTCATCACAGACTGTGTTTACCAAGTACTGTGCCTATGATTAAAATAATTTGAACCCCCTCCTCCAAAAAATGTGCCGTCACATGAACCTGCATGATTTATCTGTAAAGACAATTACAAATGTATTTCTAAATGCATTACTAACACCAATGCTTTCAAGGTTTTGAAACTACTAAAAGGACAAACTATATATATATATATATATATATATATATATATATATATATATAAATAGAATATGGTAAACAAATATTGTTAATCCCGAAAGCTGAACTTTGTTTTTAGTATATAAATGTTTAAGAAATACTGGAAAGCTGTCTATTTTCCTTGGAAGCTGTAGTTTTCAGACACTTCTTAGTTTTTCCTTTTGAGACACCAGGTGACTGGTAATCATTTGTTCCAAGGGTTTTTAAGTCAGTTTGTTCTCCTAGTCCTTAACAAAATGCAGGGACTGCACAGACTTGTTCCGTTCTTTGATCCAGATCCCAAACTAGAGAGTCTTCTTTCAGTATGATAGATCCACCTCATGCCCCTCCCACATGAATAAAAAAAAAGGTGGGATAGATCTTTTGGAGCTTCTTGGGTGGAGGTGGGGTGGATCTTACTTCCCCCCCAAAAATGCTGCCTCCCACTACTCAGGTTCCAGTTCTTGTACCACCCATTTAAGAAAGAAAATAGTACCCTGCAACCATTGACTAACATGAAAGCATATTTATTTGAGGGTGGAAAACATTTCTTGGAGGAGGGTAAGACGGAGGAGACTATTTACACCTTCAGTCAGTTCCATGGACAGAAAACATGACATCACTCCTTTTGTACATGCAATACTCCTGTTGACGCAACCCACAGGCGTAAAAGGGGGTAGAGTTGGGGTAAAAACAGAGTTAGATTTAGCTGGTTGTAGGAGAACAAGTGCATGTGAGTGTAGCCCTGGCATTGTATGCCAGTGGGCTAACCCCCCTTGCCAGCTGTCTCTAAAAACCAGGCAAGGGGCCTGGATCCTGCTATGGTGACAATTGGAGGTTTGTTCCCAGAATTATTGAAAATAGAGCAGTGCCTCCACCCAGAGTAAAATCTTAGTGGGCCAGGTATCCACTTGGTACAGCCCCTGGGATACTGTATCTACCCACCTCCCCAACCAACCACTCTGCACACTGAGTCCCCAAATATTACTTTCTACAATAAACCATAAATCTCAGCAGTAAGCGCACGTAATGAATTTCAGTAACACCAGCTGTTTCAACAATCAAATTCACAGCTTTATTCAGGGGGAGTAAGGACTAGGGTAAGGGATACCAGGACATAGGGTAGCTATGAAGAAAAGAGAAGGTTATTGAGATATGCAACAGCAAAATATGTGGGCCCACAGGCCAAGCCCCCCCCCACTGTTACCAGTGTCCCTGAACTGTCCCTAGAGCTACCCACGAGGTCCAGGCCTGATCGGTGCCACGGGTTGGCAGGCTGTTGGGGTCCTGAAATTGTAGAAGACTAGATTTTGAAAAAAACACAAATTCCTCTTTTCACTCCCAAGAACCAGGTCCTGGGCACTCATGGTTTGTCAATCTCAGCACCGAAGAAAATGGAGCTCCTTGGGTTAGTGCAGCAAACATGGAACAGGCCAGCCAAGATCCCTCTGGATGGAACTTGCTCAAGGATCTCGCAGCTGGTCACCTTGATTGTAGTTCTGGCTGCTTGTTACTTTCAGCTGCTTCTGGCCCATTGCAGAGCACTGTGGCAGGACAACACCAGCCCCAGAAGACCCAGATCCAGGAGTGGCTCTACAGCCCTTCTCCCCCGATGGTTGAAAGGTGCCCTAACACCCCAGCAAGCACCGGTGACCTTCTAAGACAGTGAGTCCCACTTGGGAGGGGTTAGCAAGTTCCCTTCCTGGCTCTGGGAGAGGACTTCCAAATGGTGGGGGCCCTCCTGCAGTCCCTGCACTGAGTTCTTAGAATGCAAGGTTTTCAGACAGTCTCTCCAACAAAGTCCAGTGCCAATTTGAGTGGGTGCTAGCCTCTATTTTGATAAGTGCAAGTGCAATTCAGCAGGGGAAAACTCAGCAACAACAACCCCCTGCACATCAGTCCACACTTTCCAGTTTAGCAGTGTCCACAACCTCTTCTTCGGCTGTAGCTAGGCCTCAGCTCTCAGCTACTTCAACCAGTTCACACAGGACACATAGCCTTCAGCTAGCACCCCAATGACCAGAGATGCTCTGCCTCTTCAGAATTTCTATTACAGTCCCACACAAGCAAATGACTTCTCAGCCCTGACTATAGCTGTCTGATAATCCTCCAGTCTTCTCAGCTAGTCCAATTTCCCAGTGCAGGGTTTCTGCAGCATTCAGTCTCTCCCATTAATAGCAAGCAACTTCTCCATACCTGGGGAATCACAATTCGGTTTCTTTCCCTCTTTCCCCTTCTCAATCAGTCTAGCAGCCAGTACCTGGGGAATCAGAATCTCAGCTCAGTTTCTCTTCCTTCTTTCCCCTTTCCAATCCACTTCTGCCACCAGGCAAATCTCCAAATAGGGGCCTGAGGAAGCGCCCCCTAAAGCTTAAGGTCCAGCCTCACAGAACAGTCCTGACTTGTACAGAGCCTGAGAACAGACTGAGGGAATCCCAGAAAGTCCACACTGTTTCATCCGAAAATCCAGCTTTCTGATTAGCTGTTGAAGTCTTTCAATAATCAATATCCATAGTGATCAATATTTCCTGCTCGTTTATTGGGGGATGATCTAGGTGCCAGAATTAATCCCCTCCTTTTCTCAGAAGTCCCTCTGTGTCCAGATTAGGCACCTAGATCACTGATTGGCTGCAATTCGGGGGTTAAATGTTACCAACATGTCAGCTCCCATTTGTTTATATGGAGTCCCATACAGTTCAGTGCAGTCTCTCCCTTTCCCAGTCTGGTGCAGCCCAACATATTCACTTCAGTGACCAAACACCCCACTGGATGATAGCCCCAACTATCCCTTGTCAAATAAGCCCACTAGTACTGGGATGGCCCCCACAGTTTAACTGTCACTGCCACCGCAACACCATGCCCCTAAGCAGCAGGCAGCACTCATCAATATTGATGGGGCAGGTCATTAATATTCATAAGCCCCAGAGTGGCCCTGTTGTTTAACCCCCCCCCTTGTGCTGCTGCCCGATCCCCTTCTGGTCTCCAGTTTCTGAAAGCATAGGAGGGACACTGGGACCACAGACAAACTCCCCGCTTCTAGACTGCAAATGCAGTTGGCAACATCAAAGCACTCCAGTACTGCATGAATGAAATCAGCATGCTGGCAACTTGCAACCCCAACTCATGCCTGAAAAGTGCAAAAACAGCATGCTGGTGGGGAAAAGATATGGCGAAGTCCAGGAGCACCAGCAAAACCACAGGACTACAGGGGCAACAGCAGGTAAGCCCCCAGAGGGGGGGTTACACCCCCCCTTGACACGCTTGGCTTCCACGACAAGCATAAGGGAAAATACCCCAGGAAACATCAACATCAACAACATGTCTAACTGTACACCTGGATCCTATCTTATGGGTAATAACCATACAACAATTGAGCACAGAACATTATATACATCATAGCCTATTCCTGTTCATTGTGAACCCCTGCGGCCACATGAAAGTGGTGCCCATAAGACTGACCCCTTAGCCATAGGATGCTACAGTCCCACAGAGTTCATTTCTTTTCCTCAACCCTTCTAGGTACCCTGTTCACCTCCTCCTTCTTCTTCTTCTGGTCATCTTTTCCTCAGACCTAGGGGGTTTAGCATCAACAGTGCACATAACCACCTTCTGTAGGGACCTAGGAGTAATGTACCCTCCCTTATGCACTACATGCAAAGGTAAGTCTGTAGGAACCCCAGGTGCATCATATGTCAATTCAAGGACAGGCCTTGTCATCCTCCCTGTCCTACCAGGGGTCTCCTGAATACCTGCATCCCTACCATCCCATAGTTCAGTGGTGAGTTCCTCTTCCTCTTCACCCTCCTCATGTTCCTTAGCTAGTGGGGTGAATGACTTCAATACCTTGCTGTTACCAGGCACAGCTCTGGGGGGACTAACCTGGGCTCCTTCAAAGGGCACAGTCAGATCAGTGTTCAGTTCCGATGTGGGCCTTCCAAAAGACACATCTTCCCCATCATCTTCCTGAGCCTCAGAATCACCCTGTGACCATTCCCTGGGTGTATCTTCAGGAAAGCTGCTCCAGTACCACTCAAGTAGCTCAGCTGGACCAGTATTCAAGTCCGGAGGGGTCCCCCCGAGGGGCACAGCCAGAACAGACTCCCCGACCCTACCCTGTCTTCTTGGTATATTCCTGGTCAGGGACAATCCCTGAAATAACCTGGCCAACTCCCAGGTAGGGTAATGACTACATAGGGTCTCACCATTCTCCCCCTCAGACTCATCTTCAATGTCTCCTTCATCTGAGACCTCACCACCCTGAGCAGGGCCAGCCCCCATTGCATCACTTTCTCTCTGCCTCTGTCTTCTGCATGCAGCAGCTTGAGTAGTTGAGGGTGATGAAGGATCTTCCACAACTTCTTCACCAGTTACTACTTTGTCACCAATAGGCAGCATGTGGTTATGATGAATAACCTTGTGCCCTCGAGTCGCTCCCTCAGGCCAAATCACGTACACTGGTAGGCCTGCAAGCTTCTCCACTATGACATATGGGGTGTCTCCCCATCTGTCAGCTAGCATATGCTTTCCCAGTATGCCCAGTCAGTGTAGTAGCACTCTGTCGCCAGCTTCTAAGTCTTGGGCTTGCACTTTTTTATCATAGCATTCCTTATTTGCCTGGTTCCTTTTAGTGGCCATTTCTGAAGCGAGACGGTATGCATCATCTAGTTGTTGTTTCAGGTTTTTCACATACTGCAGATAGTCTCCTGCTCCCAGTCCATCTGAGGAGACTCCATAACACAGGTTCACCGGCAGACAGGCTTCCCTCCCAAACATGAGCTGGTAAGGAAAGAATCCCATAGCATCATTTCGTGTGCAGTTGCAGGTATGGACCAGAGTGCTCACCCGCTGATTCCATGTGCACTTGTCCCAAGGATCCAAGGTGCCCAGCATATCTAATAGGGTCCTGTTGAATCTTTCAGGTTGAGGGTCACTTTGGGGATGGTAAGGTGTGGTCCGGGACTTCCTGATGCCCAGCAATGACAGTAGTTCTTTGATGAGTCTACTCTCAAAATCATGGCCCTGATCTGAGTGGATGTTCTGGGGGCACCATAATGCACAAAGAACTTCTCCACCAATATCTTGGCTACAGTGGAAGCTTGCTTATCCTTGGTGGGGTACGCTTGAGCATATTGGGTGAAATGATCAGTAACAACTAGTACATTGGAAATATTGTGTGAGTCAGGCTCCAACATAAGGAAGTCTATGCATACCAATTCTATAGGGCCACTAGCTTTGACATTGACTAATGGAGCAGCCCTCTGGGGAAGCACCTTCCACTTTATACATCTCAAGCAGCTTTTGCAGTACATCTCTACATCTGCCCCCATCTTTGGCCAATAAAATTGACTAAAGAAGTAGAACTCTACTACTGGGAACTTCAATTTAGGGTAAAAACAAACAAAAAAAAGAGTGTGTTTGTCTGAGTAGGGTGAAGGAATTGCTATCTGTGCAGTTAGCTAGGTGAAGAAAGAAACTGTGAATTAGGGGGAGTGGCTTAGAGAGAAGGAAGCCAGGTGTTTGCATTTAAAAACTGACCTAGATAGATTGTGGCAGAGAACAGCAAGAGGAAGTAGCTGCTGTTAGAACTTTACTGGGACTATATTGCCCTGCATCCCTTCCCTCCTGCCCTTAGCCCATTCTACTTTTATAGGCACAGGATTTGACTGACAACAGGAACTTCCTGTTTGGGAGCAGGAAGGGAGTGATCACAGAGGCACAAAAGACTCCCCATCCTAGAAGGAAAAGAGTAGCTCTCCATCCCCCCCAGCTGCTGGAGGTCTGACTCTGAGCAAGTAAGAAGGAGACTACTGAGGAATATAAGAACTTACTGTCCCAGAACAGGAAGATCAGGAGCTTTAAGGGCACAAAGGAAGTAGGAAAGTAGGGAAAAAAAAAAATTATATATATAAAAAAAATAATAAAATAAAGAGAGAGAGGAAAGAGTAAGTATACAAAAGAACAGTTAAGGGGCCACAAATAAGACATGATGGGAGTGGTGCAGTGCAGTAGCTGTGGAGCAGCAGTCTTCTGGGAGACGTTCTGGAGGATGTGGTGTTATCCCCTCTGCAGGCACCTCTCTGGGCTGAGGGAGGAGGTTGCTCATGTCCAGACTAAGTTTGCCAGGATTTGGGGGACCTCCTTTCCCACCCAGGGACCACCAGGGCCACCGCCACTGCCTCAGAGGTTGCCAAGAAAGAGGAGCAGTTGGACCACAGTGGGCTCAGGGAGGATGAGGGTGTTGGAACAGAGGCATATCCCTTCAGTTGTACCTCTCCCAATTCGTATGCCATTCTGGCAGAGTGTGGTTCCTCTATGGAGGCACCTGCAGTGGAGACCAAGGAGGATGCTGGGAACCTCCACAAAGAAAACCCACAGGAGGGTGGCATGGTACCCCACAGGGGAAGGAAAAAACTCCTGGTGGGGGACTCCATTGTTAGGAGGGTAGAACTGGGGAGGGAGGGAGAGGATGTAGGTGCCTGCCTGGCACCATGGCTTGGAGGGACAGGGAGCGAATCCTCAGGATCATGGGAGCAGCTGCACGGGGGAGGGAGCTGGATGCCATTGCCCAGCTAGGGACAAATGACCTGGCTGGAAAAGGGATCAGAGCAGTGCAGGAGGAGTTTGTGGAGTTGGGGAGGGGCCTTAGACAAGTAGCATGCACAGTAACCTTCTCGGAGGTGCTGCCTGTCTATGGTATGGGTGAGGCTAGGGTGCTCTGCACCATGGGATTCAATCAGTAGTTGAAAAACTGGTGCAGAGCTCAGGGTTTTGGCTTCATTGGGGACTGGGGGTCCACCTGGAGGGATGCAGGCCTATACTGGCGCGATGGTCTGCATCTGTCCAGCAAGGGAACCAGGATCCTAGGTGATAGGTTTAAATGCTTCATTGGCAAGCATTTAAACTAGTCAAGGGGGGAGGCACTGAAAAGGAGGAGGGAAATCCTAGCCCCCCCCAAAAATTGGGGGTAGTTAATAAGGTAAAACACCAGATAGAGAAGTCGATAGGGAGAAGGGCAGGGGTAAATGGAGAAAAAGACAATGGCAGTAAGGACAGGGATGGGGCAAAAAGGGGTAAGACCATAAAAAAATGGAGGGTAATGAGTACTAATGACCATAGTCTAGGTAACAAGCTCCCTGAACTGATGGCCTTGATGGAAGAGGGATGCCTGGATATTGTGGAAGTCAGAGAAACATGGTACATGGAGAACCATGACTGGGATGTCAACATACTAGGGTGCACAATCTACAGGAGGGACAGGGAGGGTAGAAGAGGAGGAGGAGTAGCTCTCTATGTAAGGAATGGAATCAAAGCTATGGAACTAAAGGGTAAACAGGGAGGAGAGGAGGCACTGTGAGTCACCCTGGAGACTGGAAATGGCACCACAATCCGCACAGGGCTTGTATACAGACCCCATCTCAGGGGGAGAAAATGGACAAGGAAATGATTGAAGGCATCCTTAGGATGGCAGAGAAAGGGGAGATACTTTTGATTGGGGACCTGAATATGCCAGATGTTAACTGGAGCACCTTTGCTGCAGCCACATCCAAGAGCAGGGCCATTCTTGATGCCCTACAGGGGGCATGCCTCAGACAGCTAGTGTTGGAACCCACTTGGGAGGGAGCAGTCTTAGACCTGGTACTCTCAAATGGGGATGGAGAGAGGATCTCAGATCTAGAAGGGGGTAGTCATCTGGCAACAAGTGACCACCAAACAGTGTGGTTCATGATAAACTCAGCTGTAGAGTCAAGCCATACAAAAGTGAAGGTATTGGACTTCCGGAAGGCTGATTTTGTCAAAATGGGAGAGTGCCTCAGAAAAGCACTAGCAAACAGGCAAGAAGGAGGGGTGGAGCAACAATGGGGAAACATCAAATCTGTCATCGCAGAGGCAACAAGCTTTTGTGAAGCAAATAAACAAATCAAAATGAAAGAAAAAACCACTATGGTTCTCAAAAGAGGTGGTGGGGAAGGTTAGGGAGAAAAAGATAGCATTCAGAAAGTATAAGGAAACACAGAAGGAGCAGGACAGAGAACTGTACCAGTTAAAGCAGAAGGAAGCGGGGAAGACAGTCAGAATAGCAAAGGCCCAAGCAGAGAAAAAGATAGTCAACTTGATTAAGAAGGGGGATAAAACCTTTTATAGGTACATTAGGGAGCAAAGAAAGACAAAGGGAGGGATAGTGAGGCTGAATAAAGAGGGAGGTGGGTGGGCAGAAGGGGACAGTGAAAAAGCAGGGATACTGAATGAATGCTTCTGCTCAGTATTCACAAAGGAACAGGAGGGGGAGGTACCTAATCCAGTCAATAGAAGCACTCTGGATAGGGGGGTCGATATCAGTCCTTTCACAGAAGAAAGGGTGCTGAAAGAACACCTAAAACTGAAGGTGGACAAAGCAATGGGGCCTGATTGGATTTACTCCAGAATTTTAAAAGAACTAAGGGGAGAACTAGTAACACCATTGACAACTCTTTTTAACAAATCATGGGAGGATGGTGTGGTACCTGAGGACTGGAGGAGGGCAGATGTGATTCCCCTTCACAAAAGTGGAAGCAAGACAGAGGCAGGAAACTAAAGACCTGTCAATTTGTCCTCAGTGGTATGGAAAATGATGGAATCACCTCTGAAGGAAAGAATTATTGAGTACCTAGAGGCCAGTGGGGCACAGGACCCAAGGCAGCATGGATTCACAGTGGTAAGGTCATGTCAGATGAATCTAATCGATTTCTTTGACTGGGTAACCAAAGTAGTAGACCAGGGAGGGGCTGTGGACATGGCTTACCTAGACTTTAGCAAGACATTTGACACAGCCCCACACAAAAGATTAATAAACAAATTAGCCAGCCTGGGAATGGGTCCCAGGGTGGTAGCCTGGGTAAAACATTGGCTGGACAACAGGACACAGAGGGTAATAGTAAACGGAGTCAACAGTGAAGAAAGGGGGGTTACTAGTGGGCTACCGCAGGGTTCACTACTGGGTCCAGTCCTTTTTAATGTCTTTATAAGTGACATTGCAGAGGGACTGGAAGGAAAAGTATGTCTCTTTGAAGACAACACAAAGATCTGCAACAGGGTTGATACACAAAGTGGGGTGGAAAGGATGTGATGGGACTTGGCAAGGTTGGAGAAATGGTCAAACGTATGTCAGCTTAGATTCAGTGCTAAGAAGTGCAAAGTAATTCACCTGGGAAACAAAAATCCAAGGGAAGAGTACACAATGGGGGGGTGAGATACTGTCAACAACAAAAATGGAAAGGGACCTGGGGGTAGTTAGATCAGATGATCTTAAGGTGGGCAAGCAATGAGAGAAGGCAGTAAGGAGGGCTGGGGGGATGCTGGGATGCATAGGGAGAGGCATCACCAGTAGAAAACAGGAAATTGTTATCCCTCTGTACAGACAGTTGGTAAGACCCATCTGGAGAACTACATGCAGTTCTGGAGGCCCCATCTTTGCAAAGACATAGACAGAGTGGAGTTGGCCAGAGGAGGACAGCCCAAAATGGTGCAGGGTCTGCACCAGAAGACATACAAAGAGAGACTAATGGAACTTAATATGTATACCCTCGAGGAAAGGAGGGAGAGGGGGGACATGATAAAAACTTTCAAGTACCTCAAGGGAATCAACAAAGTCCAAGAGGGTAGCATCTTTCAGAAAATGAGATGTGCAAGAACAAGGGGGCACAATTTGAAGACAGATGGGGGACGGCTCAGAGGTAATGTGAGGAAGTATTTTTTCACAGAGAGGGTTGTGGATGCATAGAACAGCCTTCCTGAGAAGGCTGTGGAGTCAAAAACAGTGGGGGAATTCAAGAATCCATGGGACAGACATAAGGCAATTCTAGTGGGGGTAGGAGGGAAGCTGGCTGTTGGTTAACTAGGATCTGCAGCTGATCCATTAGGTATGGAAATGGGCAGACTAGGAGGGCCAAGCAGTCCTTATCTGCCATCAAATCTATGTTTCTATGTTAACCAGGTAGAAAGTGTGTTCAGCGCCCAAATGCCGCATATCATCATGCAGAGCCTTCAACACAGTCTTAACATGCTTCTCCGGGAGTACCAATTGCTCTCGAGGGCCCCCTGCTGGTCCTGGGTCTCTCTGTACAGCAACCCCTTCTTTAACCACAGCTTAGGCCATTTGCATAGCAGGAGCCATGCCTGGGGGTAGATGGTGTCCACTTGTTCTTGGCTCCCCTGCTGTCTCAGCACTCTCATGATCTGCTCAGTGACTGGGCTGCCCCTTTGATCCTGTTGCAGGTCTTAAGTAGTTAATTGTGGTAGGGATCTGACATCTAGGGTGGCCAGCTGGCAATAGGCAAATAAAAGACAGTCCCATGAGGTCCACAGAAAGTCTACCAAACAGTGGGTATCCTTGGTGGGAAAAATCTCTTCGCTGTCATGCTTCTTGCACAAGGCCTTTACAGCTTGTTCTGAGATGCATACCCAGTTGGAGCTCTCATCATTACAGGCTTGGGACCGCCTTGGCAAAACATCTGCATCTATGTGGTTCAGGCCTGGGCGGTACTCCATGCAGTAGTCATAGGTGGACAAAGCTGACAGCCATCTATGACCAGCTGCGTCCAACTTGGCAGTGGTCTGCACATAGGTAAGTGGATTATTATCTGTCTTTACAGTGAGCTTGGCCCCATACAGATAGTCATGGAACTGATCGACTATGGCCCACTTCAACATCAGGAGCTCCAACTTATGGACAGGATACGTCTACTCTGAAGGGTTTAAGCTCTGACTGGCAAATGCAACTGGACGTAAACCTTCGGGGTGTTCTTGATACAACACAGCCCCCAATCCACTAAAACTGGCATCAGTATGAAGTACACAGAGTTTCTGCATGTCCACATAAGCCAGCACCGGGGCATGGGTCAAACAATAGATGATGTTCTCAAAAGCTCTATCACAGTCCCCATTCCACCTCTTGCCGAATGGTTCAGATGGGCGGAAATAGCTGGCAGCTTTTACAGAGTCCCCAAGCATAGCAGCTTTCTTACTCCTTTTGGTGGGCGGGTACCCCTGTAACAGGTTCAAGAAGGGCCGCACCACCTGGGTGTAGTCCTTTACGAATCTTCAGTAATAGCCGAAGAAACCCAGTGACTGCTGTAATTCCTTCAGGGTGCATGGCTTAGGCCAGGTGGTAAGAGCCTCAACCTTGCTGGGGTCAGTCTGTATCCCTTTCTCTGAGATGATGTGCCCACATACTTGACCGAGGTATGGAAGAACTGGCATTTATTGATGGACAGCTTCAGTCCAGATTCTTCCAGACAGTCCAACACCTTCATCAACTGGGTCTCGTGCTCCTCCAAGGTTTTCCTGAACACAATGATGTCATCCAGGTAGACCAAACATTCCGCAAATTCATATCCCCAATGGCTTTCTCCATTAGGCACTAAAAGGTGGTGGGTGTGCCAGAGATTCCTTGGGGCATTCTCAGGAATTTGTAAAATCCAAGGAGACATATAAAAGCCGTAGTCTCCCGATCCCGAGGGGCCATCGGGATCTGGTAGTAGCCACTCCGTAGATCCAAAACAAAACCATTGGCTTCCATTTAAACAGTCAATTGCATCCTGCAATCTGGGCATAGTGTATTGATCCGGTAATGTCCACTTATTCAGGGTGCGGTAGTCCATGCACATTCATATCCGGGTCATGCCTGAAAATAGTCATTTTGTGGCTAATGCACCTACCTGGTTAACAAAAACTAACTAAATAAATAAATAAATATGGCCCCACTCTTCTTTCTCACCAGCACAATGGGCAATGCATAGGGGCTCCTGAATAATCCTCGTGGCCAGCATCTCTTGCAAGTGCTGCCAAACATCATCAATATCGGCTGGGGCCAGCTGCCTTGACCTCTCTTGAAAGGGCCTGTCATCCATGAGCTGTATCCAGTGCTGCTCTCCACTCACACACCCTACATCCCATTCGTGCAGAGAGAAAACACTTGTCCAAGCAGACAGCTTTTCCTTCACTCTCTCTTTTCATTCCTCTGGGATAGGGGAGTCACTCAGATCAAACAATTCTTGATTAAGTCCCACTGGATCACCTCTGCTCACTGCAGCTGTGTGCACAGCCGTGCCAGCACAATATAGCTGAGCCAGTGTCTGTTCTTTCCGCACCACCACTTCCTTATCCATGACATTCTTCACTTGCACATTCACCCCTCTAACATATGCATGCTCTCTGGCTGGTAGAATGCTGGGCTTGACTAACAGTTACACCCACAATCCATGTTCATCCGGAGCATCCAACATCGATATCTGATTCTTGACATCCTTCTTTAGTCTCACCACTCCGGCAATGTTACATTCAGCATTTGGTGGGAGCACAATTTCATCTCCGTCCCTTCTCCACACTATTCCCACTGGATCATCAGACTCCTCAACAGAGGATTGCCCCTTCCATTGGTAAGCCTTCCGGACCAGGGGGTGTAATGAGTACTTCTCTCCTCTTCTTTCAGCCACTCGAGCATGACACAGCTGGGCCAAACATCCAAACATATGGGCATTTGTACCCACCAATACTTGAACTCCATCGAAGATATTAGCTTTGGGGCAAATCAAAGCTAGGGTCTCTACAGTTTCATTCATTCCAGCCACTTTAGCAAGGAATGCCATCCATACCTTGACATAGCAGAGGTAAGGATATGCTTTTTCATTGAGGCCCCACACATGCAGTCCCTCAAGCGGCTCTACTTCCATGTCTGGTAAATGCTGATCATACCAGGATTTAAAAATGATGATAACCTGGGTGCCGCTATCCAGAACAGCCCAGGTGGGGACTCCGTTGATGGTGATATTGGTCTCAGTTGTCACTCCCACTAATGTTTGAATATCTACAGTACTGGCTCTGTCATGTTGGTTTTGCCAGATAAAACTCTTGTGTGAGCCATGGAGCTGGACCTGCCAGGGACCCTGGCATGCTGCTTTACCGGGCCCCTCCATAGTTTCCCTGCTTGCAGGCTGTGTTGGCAAGTGCCCTATCTCTGTTAGATGAATGGTCTAAAGGTGCTCTACACCCCCTCTGTATATGGCCCTCGCCCCCACACCTATAGCATATGACTGGTTCCCGGAGCCACAGCCAGTCTGGTGGTGCCGGTTGGGCTCCAGGCATTCCCACCAGGGCACTCTGAGCTGTGTTATTCCAGTCTGCCACACATTCATCTCCCTGGGAAGCAACTGATGTCCCCCCTTTCTCTAACTCAGCTACTCTCCGGACCAATTCCTCCCCTTGGGCCTTACCTCCAGTGTCAGAGGGGGTTGCCGGGGTGGGTACCCAGTACTAAACATTGTCGGACCTACATTAGGGATGATACCACTCACCCCAGAAGTCTCAGTCAAACCTGAACCCACAGCTAGTTTAGCTGAGGTGACTACATCCCTGTACCCCCTCAACAGAGTCCTTAATTCCTGTACCTCTCCAGGGGGTGCTTCTCATTCCATCTGCATCGCTGCCATGGAGGCCCTACGCATCAGCCGGTGACCCTGCTCCTCTTCAGCCTCCCGAACCTCCCGTACCAAAACCCAATAGGGAGGGGGGGTTATTCTTCCTGTTTTCTAGATGCAACTGTAACACCAACAAAGCGGTATAACAAGTGGTCTTCACTACATTTTCCAGCCTGATCCGATTTAGATTTTGGGCCGCCACCCACTTTCCAGAACACCTTCTTCAAGGCCCTTTCCACCTGGGCCAGGAAAGCAGACAACAGTTCCCCCTCCCACTGCCTAGTGGTTTTAAACTTCCACATGAGGTCCTCACAGTTTCAGGATTCCCAAATATGCTTTCCAAAGCTAAAAGATATACCTGGGTTGGGGCGTCAGGATCTGTGGCTCGTAAGGAAAGTATAACCTCTAAAGTCTCCACTAATTGTTTCAGCTTCTCAACTTCAGAACACTGCCAATCCTGGACTAATGAGGTGGCACTGTCCATTCAGGCCTCCAAGTCGTCCTCACTATTCAGGGTAAGATTTACTACTGAAAACATCCTTAATTTGTGGCACGACTCGAAGACCACAGGTATGGAACCAGGCTGGGGTCTCTCAAACTTTGGCGCCTTGGGAACGGATCCTGATCCTTGACCCTCCCCCCTGGGGAGATCACACTAAAGGACATTACTACTGGTAGAGCCTCAGCCAGTCCCTCCACCTCCAATACCCCAGGCATCCAACTGGCTTCTATTGGGTGAGCACTTTCTATCAGAAGAGTCAGTGTACCCCTAGCTGAATCAAACATTTTATCTTGTACTTTTACTTTTTCCAGTCTCTTTATGGTAGATACACATTTTTCAACATCCCTCTTCCATCTTGGGGTACTCAAAGCAAAAGAAAAGATCTCTGGGAGTCCATTTTCATTCCATCACTCCATTCCACCAGCCTCATCTTATCCTCATCAGTAAGCCAGGCTTAGGCTGGGATGGAGTGAGCTTGGGGCCCAGGGGTCCTTCAGAGGTCTCAACAATCTGATCTCATGGTGCAGACATGGCTGGTGAACAGGGGATCCCAGTGGTGCCTCCAAGATGTAACCCTGGTGCCGTATGTCGGTGGGCTACCCCCCTTGCCAGCTGTCTCTGATACCAGGCAAGGGTCCTGGGTTCTGCTACAGTGACAATTGGGGGCTTGTTACTAGAAATATTGAAAATAGTGCAGTGCCTCCACCCAGAGTAAAGTATTAGTGGGCCAGGTATCCATTTGTTATAGCCCTCTGGGATACTGTACCTCCCTACCTCCCCAACCTACCACTCTGCACACTGAGTCCCCAAATACTTTGTTCCACCATAAACCATAAATCATAAATCTCAGCAGTAAGCGCATGCAACGAATTTCACTAACACCAACAGTTTCAACAAACAAATTCATAGCTTTATTCAGTGAGGTAAGGACTAGGGGAAGGGATACCAAGACATAGGGTAGCTGTGAAGAAAAGAGAAGGTTAATGAGAAATGCGACAGTAAAACCTGTGGGCCCACAGGCCAAGCTTTCCCCCACTGGTACCAGTGTCCCTGAACTGTCCCTAAGGGTACCCACTAGGTGCAGGTCTAATCAGTGCTGCAGGTTGCCCAGCTGTTGGGGCCCTGAAATTGTAGAAAACTTTAGATTTTGAAAAACAAACAAATTCCCCTTTCCCCTCCCAGGAACCAGGTCTTGGGCACTCATGGTTTGTCAATCTCAGCACTGGGGAAAAATAGATCTCCTTGGATTAGTGCAGCAAACATGGAACAGGCCGGCCAAGATCCCTCTGACTGGATGGAACTTGCTCAAGGATCTCACAGCTGGTCACCTTGATTGTCGTTCTGGCTGCATGTCACCTTCAGCTGCTTCTGGCCCAATGCAGAGCACTGTGGCAGGACAACACCAGCCCTAGAAGGCCCAGACCCAGGAGTGGCTCCACAGCCTGGCTTGCCCAATGGGTCAAAGGTGTCCTAACACCCCAGCAAGTGCCGGTGACCTCCAGAGACAGTGAGTCCCACTTGGGAGGGGTTAGCATGTTCCCTCTCTGGCTCTGGGTGAGGACTCCCAAATGGTGGGGGCCCTCCTGCAGTCCCTGCACTGAGTTCTTAGAATACAAGATTTTCAGGCAGTTACTCCAATAAAGTTCAGTGCCAATTTGAGTGGGTGCTAGCCTCTATTTTGATAAGTGCAAGTGCAATTCAGCAGGGGGAAACTCAGCAACAACAGCCCCCTGCACACCAGTCCACACTTTCCAGTTTAGCAGTGTCCACAACCTTTTCTTCGGCTGCAGCTAGGCCTCAGCTCTCAGCCACTTTAACAAGTTTGCACAGGAGACACACAGCCTTCAGATAGCACCCCGATGACCAGAGACACTCTGCCTCTTTAGAATTTCTATTACAGTCCCACACAAGCAAATGACTTCTCAGCCCTGACTGTAGCCCTCTGATAATTCTCCTGTCTTCTCAGCTAGGCCAACTTCCCAGTGCAGGGTTTCTGCAACATTCAAGTCTCTCCTATTAATAGCAAGCAACTTCTCCATACCCGGAGAATCACAGTTCAGTTCCTGTCTCTCTTTCCTCTTGTCAATCAGTCCAGCAGCCAGTACCTGGGGAATCAGAATCTCTACTCAGTCTCTCTTCCTTCTTTCACCTTTCCAATCCACTTCTGCTAACAGGCAAATCTCCAAATAGGGGACCTGAGGGAGCCCTTAAAGCTCAAGGTCCACTCTCACAGTACAGTCCTGACTCATACAGAGCAGACTGAGGGAATCCCAGAAAGTCCACACTGTTTTTCAGCTGAAAATCCAGCATTCTGATTGGCTGTTGAAGCCTTTCAATAATCAATATCCATAGCGATCAATATTTCCTGCTTGTTTATTGTGGCATGATCTAGGCACCAGAATTAGTCCCCTCCTTTTCCCAGGAGTCCCTCTGTGTCCAGTTTAGGCACCTAGATCACTGATTGGCTGCAATTTGGGGGTTAAATGTCACCAACATTTCAGCTCCCATTTGTTTATATGGAGTCCCATACAGTTCAGTGCAGTCTCTCCCCTTTCCCAGTATGGTGCAGCCCAACACACTCCCTTCAGTGACCAAGCATCCCACTGGATAATAGCCCCAACTGTCCCCTGTCAAATGAGCCCACTTGTACTGGGATGGACCCCACAGTTTAACTGTCACTGCTGCCACAACACCATTCCCCTAAGTGGCAGGCAGTACTCATCAGTATTCATAGGGCCGCTCATTAATATTCATAAGCCCCCTAGTGGCCCTGTTGTTTAAACCCTTCTCGTGCTGCAGTTTCAGGCTTCTGCCTGATCCCCTTCTGGTCTATGGTCCCCGAAAAGCATAGGGGGGGCACCGGGACCACAGACAAACTCCCCGCATCTAGACCACAAATGAGGTCGGTAACATCATAGCGCTCCAGTATCGCATCAACGAGTGCCGGTGCAATCAGCATGCCATCAACTCGCGACCTCGACCCACGCCTGAAAAGGGCAAAAACAGCATGCTGGTGGGGAAAAGATGTGGGGAAGGCCAAGAGCACCAGCAAAACCACGGGACTACTGGGGCAACAGCAGGTAAGCCCCCAGAGGGGGGTTACATGAGTTTTACTTGGAAGTGACTCTTGAGGGACCTTTGAAAGGCATATGTGGTGCTGCAGGCAGGGTAGTCTGGTGAGAGCAAGTGGTACTGTTTTGTGCCCTGATAAGCAATAGAGTTTTGTGCAAGAGTGGGAATGGAACTTAGTGTGGAATGGTGAGAGAGTGGGATGGTGTTTTATCTGAGCCTGGAGGGTGGGGGAGGGGTTTGTATTTGGCTAAATCGAAGAATGAGTTAAATATGTTAGCACATCTGAGGAATTAAACGTGGACTTGTCCCCATGCCGGAGGGTGATGGGTTCAGCTTTTCTATCCCTTTTGAGGAGGTTATTCAGGGTATCCCAGAGTTTTCTGGGATTAGTTTTTTCCCCTCAGCTGTTTATTGTGGAGAAAATTAACCTTAGCTGACCTGACAGCTGCTTTGCACTTGTTGTGTAGAGCTTTGTACAGTGTTAATTGGGCAGGGTCCTTGTGCTTCATGTGTTTGGTCCAGGCCCTGTCCCTCTGTCTCATTAATTTGAGGATGTGACACTGCTGTTTTGGGCAAGAGGACTGCGAAGTGAAGCTGAGCAGTTCTGTCAACCCAAAACAGCATGAGATAACCTTCTTATCCCGTAAGAGACACCCCTCATTGTACATATTAATATATTATGAAGCAGTGGAACTGCCTCCATTCCAAGACACTGCAAATTTTATTCACAATCTTTCTTTTATTTGTACTGTTTGTGCTTGTCTTCCCTGCTATTTCTTAAGGTAGTGGTACATTCCATGAGCCATTGGTGGCTGCTTACACCCCATGTAATTGTGGTGGTGGGGTCTGAATGTGGAGAAAACTTTTTTATTTATTAAATATCCACCATTACTCAATATAACGTGTGGCCAAAACCTGCTGAGAAATTTGCACCAGTGACTGTCTGGGTAAGTGGCTGTGTTAGCAATAGCAGCGTTTTCACCGCTTCTCTGCATGCTCGCCAAGGCAGACTGTATTTATGTGAGTCTTGAGAGTTATTTTATTTACTTTAAAGTTTTCTGCAGTCTGGTATTATTACATCATGAAGCTTTGTGCATTTTGCTCACAGCGCATCATTTACAGAAAAGGCAGCTCCATCTGACAGCTCAGGGCTATGTTTCTCTCTGCAGCTCCAATACAGAAGGACCCCCAGAGCTGCACCGCACACAGTCAGCAGAGTTTCTGCAGCAGTGGCCCCCCCCCATTAGTTATTATTACTTCCCGATCATTTGTGTGCCTCAAGAAGTGCTCATTTCACATACTGGGCTGACAGTTCATTGGGAAGATTTGTGATTAATTTGAGTGATTTCTTTAAATTGGGAACCCATTCACAGCTGATTTCTGCCACAGCAATTCTGACAGGAACAGTGTTACAGCCCAGAGTCACCGTGGTGGGAGTCAGCTGTGTGGAGGAGTGCAAGGCGTGACACTCTGCCCTTGCTTATGGTTATTGTATAATATTTGTATTATAAATCAATGGTCTGTGTATGAAATTGTCTCACACAAGTTAGCAGTTTGGCTTTTAACCTTCAAGGTGTCAGTGAGGATGTTATTAAACTGACCTGAGGAACCATTAATTAAGACTTCCTTCGAGAAGAACAGTTTATGGCCTTCATCACCTGCTGCCGCCTTTGATGTTGTAAACTAAATATGAGTTTTATGACATCAGGAAAAGGACGTCATTTGGCTGATTCCTGATGGCTTTCTCACACCTTAGTGACAAATTGTAGGGTTGTAAACCTCCAAGGAAATGGTTGATGAAAGGCTATCATATTTAGGAAATGTGTTTTTCTGATGTTACCGTTAATTAAAAGTACCTCCTTGTAGAAATTATGTAAGAATTAATTCTAAAAGGAGGAGCTAGATGACTCACCAAAAAGGGGGGGGGGATCTTGAAAATGAAACATTGTATCTGGGAAAAGACATATGATTTTTGGGCTCTGAGACAGAAGTTCTCTAACTTAAACAGCACTTACAAGGTAATACTTAGAAGAAATTAAGTATTTGTGGTAGGAGTGTTTTGTTCTGTAACTTCCTTCTTGTTTTACATAACTGTAAGATGTATGATATGTTGTTCTGTATTTAATTTTACCTGTTTTTATCATATTTTAGTAAACAACCTTTTCTTTGAAATACTGCCTGGGTGTCTTCTCAGTTTCTTTTTGCATGTGAGGTGCCTGTGTTTAAGTCTGACAGCTGTTGAAAAGCTTGATTGTGTTACTGAGCTTGCTTAATAAGGTAAGAAATACCTAGGGCTCTTATAGAGTTAAAAAGGGTTCATTTTGGATACCTGGTTAGGTGCCCTTAGGCGAAAGATATATTGCACCCCCCCCGAAGAGAATATTATCTGAGCCTGTACATTTGGGTATGCTAGCATAAGGTTCACAGTTTGAATCCCTTCAGAACTTGAGGCTAAAGGTGATTCAGACCCAAAGTAGACAGGAGGGTTACCCTGTCCATTACCTGTTCACACTATTGCAGTCTGAGGTTGGCACTGTGGGAGCAGAGGGCCTGACCTGCAGAGTGCATTTGTGACACAAGGCAGCAACTGTACTCGCAGAAAGAGGTACAATAATGCTGGCCTCTGATTGGTGGAGGCAGTTCCACTACTTTATAATTAAGGATATCAGCTTCCACACTGATGTCACACTGGTGTATTGGGAAATGCACTGTGGGACCCATCTGGCAAGCAATCCCCTGTGTGTTGTGATACTAAATTACCCTCAGGCAGTAAGGTGAAAAGTGGCCACCATTTCCACAGTACTTGAAATGACCTACAGCAATTCTGCTCCTCTGTCTGGGAGGGGAGCAAAAGAGCCAGATTATTTTGATACCTGTGCAGTTTACACATGCAAATATACACTGGTGTGGCTCTCCAAACCATCCGTACCAGTGTAGAAATGGCCAGTGTAAATGGGGTTAATCTCTCTTGCTGGTGGTACACTAGCTATTCATGAAGTCCCTCTTTCTTTCTCTCTTGCTCTGTCTGATTGGCTGATAGAAAGTTCTTGGCCAATGCCTTCCAGTTTGGCGTCCATTTAGACATGTTGGCTGAGGATTACATGTCCTAGAATCCTTGGGGGGCAGCTTCCTGTGTCCCTCGAGAGCATGTGAGGCACTTCAGCCTCCTGGTTTGGTCCTGCAAGCATAGGCTCTGTCATGTGACCCTGACACCCCCCTATTACAGTCTTTCAGGATAAGGGGGACTCAAGGTGGCAGTTTCCATGCACTGACAGACTTTCTTATTTTGATAAATTCATAACAGAAACATTGCAACCCTACGTGGTGCAACTAGCTTAGCAACTGTGCTATGCTACGCCTGCTTGTCCATACTCCTCCACCAATACTACATTTGAACAATATTTGTATGTAGTTCAACTGATATTTAAAATATTTTATAGATTTCTTTATATCATTATTTAAATTTGCACAACACAGGATCTTTAGCCCTTACAGTTCATTTGCTCCTGCAATTTTCTCCACACTGGAAGTAATAATCCTCTGTTGTGACATCACAGTTCCTTGCAACAGGAATAACCAATGCCTCAGGCAGAGTATCATGATATCGGGTTGGAAATGAGCTATAGAAACCAATGATCTCACGAGGACTAAATATCTGCTTATTACTTGCCAGTCAAATGTCATCCTCATTGTCTTTATTTTAAATGCAATAAAGTTGTTGGTGGAAGTGCCTGTGTTGAGTTGCCCTAGTCTCGATTTTTCTTCCAGATACAGTACAGTCAATAGCCTAGCCAGTACATTACTGTATTCATCCAAAGCAAAATCTTTCCTGTCTACTCTAAAGCTGTAGGTGGCACTGTTGGCCAAGAAATAAAGTACTGAATTTTAACACATCATTATTATTATTATTACAAACTCTTGTTTTGTGTACTAGCAAAGCTGGTTTGCTGTTTCTAAACGCCCAATGTTTATTATTTTTTTTAACTTTTTATTGATGGATATTTACATGCAAGGACAAGCATCGAGTACATACACAAGAAGTACACAAGCCAGCTATAACCAAGGCATTAGAATATTATCTGTTCAGGTCAAGTTCAAAGAACAGTATGTACTATGCATATTCAGGTAACAAACCTCGACCCCCAAAAAAACATATCCAGGAGTTAAATATTGCAGTAAAGTAAATCCGTAGGAGACAGCACTCTCACCACAGGGCATTAAAAACAATGTCTATGCTCCAAATTTCTTTTCCCCCTCACAGACATTATAAAATAAGGGAGAGGCTGAACTCTTGTAAAGAAGACACAGATTGAACATTAAATTGTCTGAGCTCAATTAAGTTATCTTTAAACCCTGCACTACCAGGTATCTAAAAGAAGACACCATGCAGGGAGACAAATAACCATAAGGGCATGTTTAAGTCCACAAACTGAGCGGTGTAAAAAAAAACACACCTTAACTATTTAACGGTCCCTTTACATTAGTAAGGAACATGCCAGGCAAGCATGCATGGCAACTACTAAAAAGAACTGTGTAGAATAGGTAGTAAAACATAAATGCCTGTACCATTTATCAAACTTAGAGTGCCAATGGCACTAAACAAATGGACTTTGAGCCACTTACTTGATAAAGTGAACAGAACTCAACCCAGCAGCTCCCAGTGACAATTACATTAAGTCTCCTTCAAGGTCTGGCCCCCATGCCTCGGACTCCAGCTGAGAAAGCAACTTGTCACTATAGCCTGATGCTACCTCAGGGTCTGGGGAAATGTGGTTCTTCTGGTGATGGGTGATCTGTAGTTTTGCCGAGAAGAGTAGCTGAGCCATCACCCCCTTTACCAGTAAGGTTTTTTAACCACCTGCAGTTTTTTCTTTCATTCCTGGGTTTGGAATGATAAGTCCAGGAAAAATCCTAACCTGCTTCCTTCCGAAGAAATATTGCCTTTGCGGCAAGCAGCCTACAACAACGGGATCCTAGCTTCCAGGGTGGACAGAGTAGCAACTCCAGTGAGTGTTAAGGCCCTGGAGTTGTCTCATGATCTAGGCCAGATCGGGATAACAAAAGCATGCACCACTGTGACTCTCAAATCACAGGAAAGCAGGGCTCGATCATCCAAGATCAGTTGGTCCACAGAGGTTAGCAACTCTGAGTGACCCGCCTGTCGAGGAGAAAATCCAACAATCTGCACATTTAGCTGCCGATGTCCATTTTCCAGTGATTCAACTTTAGCATGCAGGAAGCTCACATCCCTTATAAGGTCAGCGCTGACTTCCAACTGTTGCTCCAATATAACCTTAAGGTCTACAATCTCTGTTTTATTTTCTGTGGTTTTACTGTCTAGGTCTGTAAGTTTTAGTTCCAGGGAAGCTAACCATTTGTTAGTCTCATCCCCGGCCTCTTGCAATTTTGTAAGGAGAGGCATAAGTTGCGACAGGTCTGGGTAACTAAGCGAGGATGGCCTGCCTGCTTTAGCTGCTGCACTTGTCCCTGGTGTGGACAAGTAAGTATCCATCCCCTGTGACAGCTGCTGCTAATGTTTTTTTGGTCCTATTATAACGGCGAGATGGTACACAGTCCAATGATACGTCCAATAACTCCCAGAAAGCAGTTTAACCAACTTGGCTATTTGTGAGTAATTAAGCTAGATACAGAGCTAAAAGAAACATGTCCACCATCTTGGCTGCTCCACAGTGCCCCCCCCCCCAATGTTTATTAACTTTACACTCTTTGCAAGGCATGGCATTTTAGAATACTTAGCAAATCTTGGACTACGATTGAAATGATAGATCCAACCCACAAAACAAAAACTGAATGGCATCAGCAAAATTCAGTTGCACTACATTTCAATAAACCTGAATTTCAAGTCATTCTGTTCATCGTTACTTTGAGGTATTTGCATGAAGTGTTCAAAACCCAAGAGCTTTGCCCATTACAGATCATGTACTGCTGAGGCTGATTCTGGTACTGCAGTGATAAATACCTCTGCAGCTTGTGACATCACAGTCATTTCCACAGCAATGGGCTGGGATGTCACAGGCATGGCATTTCAAGTTCTGGAATAGACCTCAGCAGTAAGTGAACAGTAAGGGACAAAGATCCTGTTTCCAAGTAGAGATCCTTACTAATAACAGACTGAATGGCTTCAATTCAGACTGTTTAGGCATGTTGTGGAATGGAGTTTTGCTGATGCCAGCTATGATTTTTATGCTGTCAACCAGAGCCCCCCTTAACAGGAAACTTGTCTTTCAACGACTGGGCATTTAACACAAAATAAATCTCTCATCTAATCTAAGGGAAGGAATGGGACTTTATATAATGCATTTCATACACTCTGTGTCCCAAAGTGTTTCACAAATCAGAAACAGTTGCAAGTACAGTTGGAGGTTATGGAAAGCTCAGGAAGGTTAAGGAGAGAGCGTTAGGTAGTTAGGCATAGGGCAGTTACAGCAGAAGTATTACTTAGTTAGCAAGAAATCTAATCATATAGAGTTCATTTTTTTAGCAAAAGTGTATTTCTGACATCCTTGGATTTATCGCCAATGTATTTTTAATTTCCTCAGATTTTTTTTACTTAGTTTTTCCTCTCCTTCCATCCCTGTTCCCCATGGCATTCCCTCATCCGGTGACTCACCTTGTTTTCTTACTAGTTAACGGTTAACCACCAGTATCACAGAGCCATGTTTGGTGGGTGACCTGCCACATAGGGCCCTGTGGTGCCTGCAGTGGATGCCAAGAGAGCCAGGCCTTTTTCCTTCATTTTTCAGCCTGGGATGTCTGCGTCAATGCAGCCATACAAGTGTGTGTTGATGCAGTTGCATATGTGTGTGTTGTGTGTTGCATCAGCAGACTGCTCCCCATTCTGCAAGCCCTTCCAGTACTGCTTCCTGGCCTCTGCCAGTATCAGTTAAGTGAGGGGTCCAGGAACTCCCCTCTCCAATGGAGGAGAGCTATAGAGTTGTTTGTGGGATGCTCAATACTCCCTTTCCCTTGTCTGCTGCCCGAGCAACCCTGTCCCATTCCCAAACATAGGTCACCGGTGTGGCAGGCGGTAAAGCGGCCAGTGCCTCAGTCTGCCACGCTATTCAGCTGGCCTTCCCTCAGATACTTTTAAAACAGTTTTTATAACTACAAGCCACCCCTTGACCTTTGTCTAGGGGCCTGATGTTAGTGAAGAAAAGGAGAGGGGCCCAACTACAGAAGACCATCCAGACAACAAAGGAAAAAGATGGCACATACCTTGTATGGTTGGAGCAGAAAGGTTCTGAGCCACAACACCTCGATAACTGATGGCAGCCACAGCAGTAAAGGGGCAGACTTGAACCCGGAGACTCAGCTGGAGAGCAGTTTTTTGTTAGCACAGGCAGCCTAATTCATCAAGCAGGAGGCACACTCGACTTAAATAAACAAATTTGTTTGTTTTAAAAGCAAAAGAACAGCTCCCAGGAGCTTGGAGGCATGATTGGAGACAGGTACATATACAGTAACTAACAGCGGGGGCTCACAGATTTGAACAGCAGCAAACACTGCAAGGCCACAAATACAACACTTCACACACTGTGGCCTCCTCTCTTGGTGGTTGGAATTCCTACATCACTCAGAACCACTTCCACTTCTTTACTCTGCTGGATCGCTACAAGGTGGCAGCTTCCTGTTTTCCTTTTGCTCACCCTCTCATCCTGCAACATGAGCATGGGACCCAGACCCCAGCATCCTGGAGCAGGCTCAACATGACTAATGCCAAGGGAAACTCACGGGGCCCCCAATCTCTCCCTGCAGGCTGTCCCATATGGAACTGGCGTGTCACATGGGTAAAGGGGCCAGAGGGCTGCCCCCACCTCCAAGCCCCATGCCACAGTGCTGCCACCATCAATGGCATCCCCACCATCTCTGTTGAGCTTCATTCCACAGAAACTAGGCACCACACCCGCTCCGGTACCGTGGAGCATCAGGTGGGCCACCTACATCTCCCCAGGCCGTGGCTCCCATTCACTTGTGGATCCAGTCCCCATATGGCCGCACATCCTGCACACCTCCCAGTTTCCAAGCAGAAATCTCATCACCGAGTCACCAAGGCCCAAACTCCCTGGCTGGGGGAAGAACCCCCGACCTACTATAAACATGTCTCGCTCTCCTGTCGGCCTCATAGATAACCATAAACTCCAGCCTAATGTACCCTAGGGCCAGATGGAGACTCCAGACAGAGGCAGGTGTTTGACCTCCCAGGCCCAAATATGGCAAAAGAGGGAGGAGAGGGTAGCTATAGTAAGCCCTCCTGGGGGGAGGGCTTACAACAAATGTTGTACTTAATGACTCAGTTCATTAAAGATGGCTGCCACTCACAATTTTTAGAAACTTTTTTCCGCTGAGGTTACCTGTTGAATGTACGTACTAGATTGATACTGTGGATATATTAAGATAGTACTAGCACATTTCTGATGGTAAACAGCATAGCACCACACTAAAGATATTTATCTTTTTCATGCCAGGCATGGCAAGGGAGAGGGAATTTTAAAAACTTAAAAATCCTGTATTTAAATTCAGGAAGGAAAAATAATGACATTCAGCTAGAAATACACTATTGCTGACTATAAGACACAGTTGCTTTAGATGACATTCACATGATCACAGAGTCCACAATGGGCAGTTGTGGGAGTTAAACCTGGATTTGCAGATTCACAGCTCTGTGCTGTAACCACTACACTATACTGCCTCCAGAGCCACAACAATTGTGTGTTCAGGGACTAGATTGTCAGAAGGTTCTGCTGAGGCTGCAAACCATTTCTTTCAGCATATTTTGTGGCATTATTGGTTGAAGAACTATTTTTTCCTACTCCAGTGTCATCCAATCAGTTGTAGGGCCTTGGTGCATGCCCTCCCACCATAGCAGAGCTCCCAACCCCATCCACTGCGAAGCACACTGATTACTTTGGTGTGGTTTCACAGTACAGGGTCACAGAGATGGACACCATTATGACAATGCTGTGGTTTTTATCCCTGGTTTTTGCCCCTCCTTCCTCCCTGTGACACCTGGAAGAGTTTGCTGATGGTGGCCTTGTATGCATGCAGTCATCCCTTAAGGCAGAGCAAGCTCTTTGGCCCTCCACAGAGGTAGCTGTGTAGCAGTAACCCAGCACCATGCCTTCCTGGCTGGGAGAGCCTCTGTGCCATGGATCCTTGCCAGCTTCCCCATGGTACCCTGTCTAGCCCCAGAATCTACCTCTGAACCCAAGTCACCCACACGTATTTATTTTGCCAGTTGACATCAGTTCCGTTTGCAGGACCACTAGTTATTTTCTAAACTGCACTTTACAGTTTTCCAACTTAGAAACTCTTATAAAAGAACAAATAATATTATGACATGAGGAATTCTTGAAATATTAGCAAATTACCTTTCATCCACTGCAGACTAGAAATGAAAACGAATCTCTCTATTGATTAATTTTAACATACTAATGGCTTATAACAACACATCTAAGACCCACTCATCACCCAATTAATGAGGCTATACTTAAGCAGTGGTTCTTTTCTGAACTGATTTGTGATTAGGTTCTATAGAGTTTTACTTTGCAGGTAGTATTTTATTTGATTAACGAGTCTCAGTAAGGGTAGCTAATAGTATGTTACACATTTCCTATGGAGTCAGTTAGTCCTGCTGTATTGTTTTTTTATTTATTTATTGAAATGTTTCACCAGGAAGGCACACTGAACAACAAGTTGCTCATCTGAAGCTGCGACTGGGGGGGGGGAGGGTTATAATGAAGATAAGAAAACAGAGATTATACAGTTAATGGATGGTAAGAACAGTTACAAATTATGTAGGAAGCAGTTAGACAAAATAATGCAACAATTAGGGTGCAGTACAGACAATTACAGCTTATAAAATAATACAATAGGAGTCCACAGATTTACGATACAGTATTACAGCTGTGAGGAGGTGAAGTGGAAAGCAGCCAACCTATTACCCCTTCAGGATGATGAGAACCCTGCAAAGGGAGCTGGGGGCCGGTGGGGGCAGCCAGAACCTGTTTTCCCCTTCAGGATGCTAAGAACTCTGCAAGGGGGTAAGGAGCTGGTAAGCAGGAACTAGGTATAAAGGTAATTAAGGAGGGTTAAAGCAGAAACAGCTGGAAGAGAGGAAATTGTGGAGGGCAATGTTAAGGGAGTAGGTAGAAGAGGAGTGACGTTTTTTGGGGGGGGGAGGGAGTTCCAGATTTTATTGCTATACAGTTATACCTTTTCATTGTTCGAGAAGCCTCAGAAAGGGGAGCCAGGCATATGTGAATTTATCTTTCACAAAGCACAAATAAGCCTTTATTATCTTCTGCTATTGAAGCAAGGAAGATTTGGTACTGCTAGGGGGCAAACTGAAATGTTCATAATGCGATTAAAGTCATGAGATGAATGAAAATAAAGCTGAAAACTACACAGTTACTAATTAAATAAGGTGTAGCAATACCAAAATTCAGAAAAAGTTGAAAATAATTTTTATTAAAATTGTTTTTTTAACCATCATGTAATTTTTATGCATGTTTAATGTATTAATGCAAAAAAATAGTACTGATAGCCTATCATTACAAAAAAATAGTATCAACACTATGTAGTTGCCATTTTTGACTGTGCTACAACGAAAACACATTTATCAGTAATATACTTACAAAGCACGTTCAGATAATATTGATACATATAGAAAAATATTAAAATATTGACACATAAAAACAGCATCATCCAAGCTAATTAGTGTCTGGACTCCTAGCTTTCATTTATAAAAAATGATGTTTTCTAGCCCCAGCAGTTCCAGTGTTAGACCTTTCAAAAGATAATGGGCCCCATATTCAAACAGTTTACGACCAGCACAAATAGATAATGCTAGTACTCCCTGTATTTTGAATGTTTGCCATATTTAGCTGGTAGCATTGCACCTGTAATTAGCACTAGCAGCCAATCGCAAAATTAATGTATGCAGTACTAGAAAATGGCAGGTGGTGGCATGCATATTCAGTGCAGTGCTATATTCAAAGGTTAAGCAATGTGCTAGTGGCATTTAACATGGTATAAAGAAATGCAAATAAGGACTATTAGAAGCAGGTCTTAACTGGGGACAAACCCCAGAGGCAGGGAGAGGCATTGCACAACACACACCCCCACTCATCCACCCACCCGAAAACCAAATGGCACACATCTTGTACCTGATACAGGTAGTCATGCAGGATGAGGAACAGCCCAGTGCCACCTCCAGGGCTCCAGAGGTAATATCATCCATGAGTCACATTCAAAGTCCTCAGTGACAAATCGTAGGTCAGTACCAGCTCAACAGGCCCATTCTCAGGCAGTTGTGTGAGCTGCTGTATGACCAGACACCCACTTCAGCTATGCAATACCTGTAGAGCTCAAGGTGTCAGCAGCACTGTGCTTCCTGGCCACCATCACACTGTCTGCCTCCTCGTGCCTGTTGCCTAGTGGGACAGTTCCTAGATGCTGTGCTGGCCCATGCTGGGGAGTTCATTGTATTCTCCACCATACCAGAAGAGCATACAGCAATCATGCAAGAATTCTATTGAGTTGTACACTTACCGGCCATCGCTGTACCCACAGGCGATGGGGTGGAGGCCTGTGTGACTAGAGGGGGTGTCCACTCCATCAACTGCCAGATTGTGTGTCGTGCAATAGATCACATCATCAGTGTCCTGGCACGGTACCCTGTCAGGTCCCATGAGGCCTTCATCTGGCACAATTCCATCCTATCCCAGAGTTTTGAAGGTGGTGATATACCCAGTGGACACCTCGTCAGTGAGTATATGCCCAAGGGCTCTCCCTCTCCAGATGCCAATGGCAATTCATCATTCAGCTGGATGGAAGATGGCGGCCATGCTGGACTAGCTATCACATGCAGCAGCGGCAGTTTTAGTTTTTAATCTGTTATTTGTTACTTTACTGCATTTGTTATTTTATTAAGTTTGGTATATTCGTCTGTCTTTTTTTGTTTAAAATTAGAGCAATAGCTTAGCAGCAGTGAGCTAAAGAAAGTAGTGAGCTAGTGAGGTTTGAGGTTTATCTATGGATTTTAGATAGGGGCTGAGCAATATATAGGGTCACAAAAACTTCTTTAACAAAGATCTCCGTGTATCCAGTGCTGCAATTTATTGCGCTGGATAAATATTACTACGCAAGGAAGGTCCTTTGAGCCATGAGACAAAACTCAGAGGCTGAGACTGACACAATAAAGGAACTTAGTATGTATACCCTTGAGGAAATCAGGGAGGGGGGGACATGATAGAAACTTTCAAGTACCTCAAGGAAATCAACAAAGTCCAGGAGGGTGGCATCTTTCAGAAAAAGAGATGTACAAGAACAAGAGGGCACAATTTGAAGATAGAAGGGGGATGGCTCAGGGGCAACGTGAGGAAGTATTTTTTCACATGATGGGTGGTAGATGCATGGAACAGCCTTCCTGAGGAGGTCGTAGGGTCAAAAAAAGTGGGGAAATTCAAGAATGCATGGGACAGACATAAGGCAATTCTGGTAGGTGGTAGGAGGAAGTAAGCTGTTGGTTAACTAGGATCTGTAGCTTACCCAATTGGTAGGGAAATGGATAGACTGAGTTGGCCAAGTGGTCCTCATCTACCTTCAAAGTCTGTGTTTCTATGTTTCTATGAGCCCTCTTACCTATTCGGAAGCGGAAGGTGCCGAAGGTTCCAAAGACGTGTAACCAGAAGACCAGAGCAAGTAAGAAAAAGAGAGGATCCGGAGCAAACACTCGGCATTCTGAGGAGGAGAAACCACAAAGCAGGCTTGTGGGAGCTGGATGCTGGAGGAGACATCTTTCTGATGGACTGAGAGGTCAGAACAACATCAGTCCTTTTTTCTGAATGAACTGTGGGTGCTGAAGCCTTTTGAGCTCAGACTTGCACAAACTCTAGGAGCCTGGAGGATTTTGTGGGTGGAGAGTCTGCTCTTAGCTCACTGGGGAGGGGAAGGAGGCAGCTTAATTGGTGCTGAGTTGGGCAGGAGACACTGGTGGGGGTGCACTGAGGGATGGGCAATAACTCCTCTGTGACTCCTAAGTGACCAGGGGGGTCAGCCGGTGGGCTGAGTGAATCCAGAAGCTGTAGCTATGGTCTTGGCTGGAGGGGGGGGTTGCTAACTCCTGGGTGTATGCTGGGGAGGCCTTTCACATGCTTAGTCCTAACGGGTGCTCCATCTATTATCTGGGCATACTCTAGATGGCTGTGGAGGCAGTTGTCAGGAGTTAGGGGCCAGAACGGTGGTGGTTGAATTCTGGAATCTGTATCATAAATCTGGACCTCTGGAGAAGCTTGTTTGTGTTGGAATTTGGACCTACGTAAAGGACCCTCTCTTGGAACAGTAAACTGGTCAGACTTTTTTGGACCTTCCCAAATTCATTGGTACTGAGAGTGCCTTATAGTTTTATTCCCCTATGAATTTCTGGTTGACTCTTCAGATTCAAGTGAGAGTTGAACTTTGACTAGCCTTTTTTGGTTACATCCGAAGAGGTGGGAGCTCTACAGACTGTTAAATCGAAGTTGAAACTGAGAGACTTCTAGTGACTGCTCTCTTTGTCAACTAAATTTGCATGCTGCTATATAAATCTGGCTTAATTTTGCACTTATTTTGTCAAACAAACATTGTAATTGCCGTATTGGTCCTAGTAAGAACAGATCCAGAAGCAAATGGTTTGATACCTTTTTTGGATTAACATAGATGTTACAACAAAAGAACAAAGTACTCTAGCTTTTGAACCAACCAAGTCCTTCTTCAGAAGCTTTATGGCAGTTATTTAGAAAATCCCATACTATTAACACTCAGATAAAGCATAAAAAACAGAAATAATTCTCATTGGTTTAACATACTCATTCGAAACATAACAAAAGATTATGTCAGAGAAGCTAATTAACACCAGTATGCTTTTAGCTGAAAAGCCATTGAAGGTCAAAGGTCATCAGAAGATAGCAACAAGCAGAGAGTTCTCCTCACATAAATTTTAAAATGTCTCAGTATGTTTCAAGAAAACAGTCTAATAAAAACAAAACTTTAGGATACTATTCTCTCTAATTACATGTAAGATGAGGAGCTTACAACTTTAATTGCAAGTGTCCTTGTGTGATAAAGAACAGTCAATGAAAGGCAAGTCTGTGGATAATAAATACATGCTAAAATGAACCATAATTGCATGTTAAAAACAACCCCACTACTACAGTGGGTATAGTGAGTGTGGTTATTGTGGTGATATTGATGTAGGCTTTTATTCAGGCACATGACATAATGGATGGGTGTTACAGTGTTACAGTGGCTAGGACACAGTTCACATATATAGTGAATATTTACTTCCTTCTACTAGTTGTCTGTAGTTGGATTACATACGGTCACATTTTTAAATTCTGTACATATTAACATGCATATCTCATTTACTTAAATATTGCAATGACTGGTGTGAATGATGGTGTATTAGGACTCTTGTACATATATCTCCTTCTAACTAGTTATCTTTCCCTGGGAAGGGGGCGGGGGGATTTAATTCCTATGAGTTTTTATTCAGATTCCTTAGACTGTTTCTGTACTTTTTGTTACATACAGATACTTTATTGAAATCAGTACATATCAGGCTCATGGTCTCAGTTTCTTGGTGGTCTTTGACAAGTAGTTTTTTTATTTGGCACTTATACTTACAATTGATATTATCATATATAAAATCTTGTTACAACATTGAAGGCCTTAAAGTTTATGGAATATATGAACTGCTTGAGAGTATAGTTGGGAAAATGTCTCAAACTAAGTTCTACTTTACATTATGTGAGAAACATTTGCTCACTTTGAGTAAACTTTACTATAAACCCTCGGTATGCCATAAATATATAATTTCTGTTTATTTTATTTTTAGGGCTTGTTTTTAACTTGCAATTATGTTGAGAATTATTTCTGTTTTTTATGCTTTATCTGGGTGTTAATAGTATGGGATTTTCTAAATAACCGTCATAAAGCTTCTGAAGAAGGACTTGGTTGGTCCCAAAGCTAGAGCACTTTGATCTTTTGCTGTAACATCTATGTTGGTCCAATAAAAGGTATCAAACCATTTGTTTCTGGATCTGCACTTATTTTGTTTAATTTATGTTGGGATAGGTGGTTGGGGGGTTTGAGTGTATTGATTAGCATGGGTGCATGGAGTATTAGTGTGTGGAGTTTTGAATTGGATGTATGAGAGTGGAGTGTGTGAGTATTTGAGTCGATTTTGAAGACTGTGGTGTGTGCTGTTTGCTTGTGAGGATGTGCTGGGAAGATGTGAAGATGGTTAGGCACTATTCCTCCATCAGGCTCAGGGACCTCCGCCCTTTTAATTGTCCTCCACTGTCCCCAGAAGCATATAGGTTGTGTCAGGCTCTGGGGATAGCTAGGAGGAGGAGGTTGGGGGGATGGGTCTGATGGGAGAATGGAAAGGAGTGGGCAGATTGGGGTACTGGGAACAAGGAGATGCCCTGGAGTGAAATAGGTCCAGGAGAAGGGTCCCCTGCCTGGTTCCCATACCGAAGAGCTCTGCTCTGTTCAGGCTAGTGACACGGTCTTCCTCGGTTACTCATCCTACTTGGACGGTGTTATGCAATGCCATGTCCATTAAGAACAAGACTGCTTTAACAGTGGATCTTGTTGGGTCATCAGACCTGGCTTGCATCACCGAGCCCTGGCTGGATGAAAATGCTGGTCCAGTGTTGGCTTCAGCAATTCCCGGCAGGTACTCAGTGATACACTGCCCATGGAAGGATCATAGGGGTAGGGTCGTAGCCATTTGTTTTAGATTAGAGATGGACCTTGTGGATGTCCCAGTGGGGACCACCAACTCCTTTGAATGTATCGTGGGCATGGGTGTAGGGTGCAGGATAATTTTCATCTACTGTTCACCAGGAGATGGGAAAGTTTTCCTGCAGGAAGTCGCAGACTTTATCATGAATATGGTATTGGGATCCCCCAGATGGTTAATTCTGGGGGATTTCAATGCCTGGGTCGATGATGAACTCTCACAGTTTGGTCAAGACTTCCTCCAACTAATGACTTTATTGGGCCTTACACAGGTTGTTACCTCCGCAACCCACATTTTTGGTCATTCATTGGATTCGTTGTTCTTTCTGGTAATGGAGATATCCGACTTGGTGGTGCAGCCACTCATATATGGTCTGACCATCACACCATAGGGTTCAGTTTCATGGCTCCCCTCAATAGGTCTGCCCCTATGGAGATGGTCCATTACCGCCCTTTGAGGGGTGTGACCCCAGATGGCGTTATGGTGCTGGATGTATTGAGTATGCCGAGTGAATACATGGACCCAGGGAATCTAGTACTTGCCTATAACATTGTGGTGACAGAGGCCCTGGATTCCATAGCTCCTGTTCATGTTTGCTCCCTCACTCTTCGCCCAAGGTCCCCATGGTTTGATGGGACCTTGAGGGAGATTTGAGGGAGATGAGGAAAGCGGGACAAAGGCTAAAGAGGGACTGGCAGAAATCGGACCTGGAGTGTGACAGACTTAGATTGATGGACCATTATGCAGTCTATCTATTAGCAATCACCCGAAAGAAGGCAGAGTTCCTGTCCAGGGAGAATGCCATTGTGCAGAACTGACCAATTCAGCTCTTCTGGACTTTGGACAGATTGTGCAATCCAGTCTGTCTTCAGCCTGGTGGAGCCTTTTCACAAGACAGGTGTGATGAGTTTGCTTGGTTCTTCACAGATAAGGTTGCCACCATCAGGTCTGGGATCTGTTCATCCCCCTCTATTGGATATTGCGAAGGCTGGCAGGAGGCGGCGGGTGCCCAGTTTGCCTAGTCTGACTTCAGTTAGCCGGAAATCATTGACATCATGAGGATCATCCAGACTTTGTGGCCAACCAGCTGTAGTTTAGTCCCAGGCCCAATGCGCCATCTTGTAGGATGCATGGATGAACTCAGCCCAGTCCTAGCTGAGACAGTCTGGAGATCACTGGAGAGGGGGTCTTTCTGGACCCCCTAAAGGAGGCGGTTGTTTGACCCCTCCTTAAAAAGCCCTCCCTTAACCTGGACTGTCCGACTAACTACAGACCTGTCTCTAACCTACCCTTTGTGGGTAAGGCTATTGAGAAGGTGATTGCGCTGCAACTGGATGATCATTTGTCCAGCCACGATGTCTATGATTCTCTCCAGTCAGGATTTAGGAAGAGGCATAGTACCGAAACGGTCCTTGTTTGGGTGCTAAATGACCTCCTAATAGTGAGAGATCAGGGGACTTGTTCTATCTTGGTCCTTCTTGATTTCTCTCTGCAGCATTTGACACTGTGAACCATGGTGTTTTGTTGGAGCACCTGCGGTTCATATGTGGACCGTCTGACATGGTCCTCAGATGGTTTTGATCTTTCCTCTAGGGTAGGAGTCAGAGAGTGGTATCTGGGATTTATTCCTCAGCCCCTCGCTCCCTATCCTGTGGGGTACCACAGGGCTCCATCCTGTCACCCATGTTGTTCGCAGTGTATATGCTGCCGTTAGGAGAGATCATTAGGCAGTATGGTTTGAGTTTTCACTGCTATGCAGATGATACTTAGCTGCACATGTCCTTTGTGCCTGGACAGGATGTGATACTCTCAGTATTTAACAACTGCCTATCTGAGATCCGTGACTGGATGAGCACCAGCTGGCTGTGGTTCAACCCAACTAAAACTGAGGTGCTGGACATGGATCCAGATCATTGGGAGGCAGGTTCATCAACAGGACAGCCCTCTGGGCTTTAGCTCGGCTCGGGGGGTGTTCAGCTGACTACCTCAGATCGGGTGCAGAACCTGGGCATTATTTTTGATGACAGCTTGACCCTTAAATCTCAGGTGTTGGCAGTTGTCAGGACCTCTCTTTACCATCTGAGGAATATTGCCCAGGTGAAGCACCTGGTTCCTCCTGATGATCTTTCAACGTTGGTCCACGTCTTCATAACCCCTCACCTTGACTACTGCAATGCCGTCTACCTAGGGCTACTGGGGGGTTGATATCCGTTGCCTGCAGCTGGTGCAGAATGCGGCTGCCAGGCTATTGACTGGCACTTCCAGGACCAGTCATATAACGCCTGTGCTCCATGGATTACATTGACTGCCAGCACAGTGGAAGATCACTTTCAAGGTTGGGTTATTGACCTATAAAGCCCTACATGACTAGGGACCCTGTTACTTATAGAAACATAGAAGTTGACGGCAGATAAGGACCGCAAGGCCCATCCAGTCTGCCCATTTCTTTTTTCTACCTTATAAATGTGCCATCGGCCTTTGCTCTGTCAGTGGCCTATCTATTCATAGTCATTTGTATTGCTTCCTTATGCCTATCCCATGCCTGTTTGAAGCCCTGCACTGTATTCATAGCCACCACTTCTTGTGGTAAGCCATTCCATGCATCCACCACCCTTTCTGTGAAAAATAATTTCCTCACATTCCCCTTAATCGGCCTCCTCTAATCTCATGCTGTGTCCTCTTGTCCTGCTATTTTTCTTATATTTAAACATGTTAGACTCTTTCACCTTGTTTATGCCCTTAGGTGTTTGAATGCCTCGATCATATCACCTCTCCCTCCTTTGCTCAAGGGTATACATATTGAGCTCCGTTAATCTGTCCTCATATGTCTTCTGATGCAGTCCCTGCACCATTTTGGTTGCCCTTCTCTGGACTGCCTCAATTTGTTAATGTCCTTGTGAAGGTGTGGCCTCCAATACTGCAGCAGTACTCCAGATGGGGCCTAACCAGTGTCTTGTACAGAGGGATTATTACCTCCCTCTTACGACTTGTGATACCCCTACTAATACACCCTAACACCCCTAGCCTTACTCTACTGCTTTAGAGGTCTGCTTGGATGATTTTAGGTCATCAGTGATGATGATGCCCAAGTCTCTTTCTTCCTTTGTGACTGCTAGCAACTCCCTCCCAGCCTATAGGTGGCTTCAGGGTTTCTCTTCCTATGTGCATGATTTTGCACTTCTTTGCATTAAACCAGTTGCCACTCTTCTGACCATTCTGTTAGTTTATCCAGATCTCTTCTCATTCTGCCCACCCATCTGGATCATCTACTCTGTTGCAGATCTTGTGTCATCTGCAAACAGACAAGCCTTACCCTCTAGTCCATCTGCAAGGTCACTAATGAAGATGTTGAAGAGGACTGGCCGAGGACTGATCCTGAGGTAACCCACTTGTGACTTGCATCTCTTCTGACTGTATACCATTTACCACCACTCTGTTTTCTGCCCGTCAACCAGTTTGCCACCCAGTTGACCAACTTCTGACCACCCGAGCCTACCCAGCTTATTTATCAATCTTCTATGTGGAACAGTGTCAAAAGCTTTGCTGAAGTCAAGGTAGAACATCAACTGCTCCCCTTGGTCCCACCACTCTGGTTACCCAGTCAAAGAAATCTATGAGATTAGTTTGACAGGACCTTCCTTTGTAAATCCATGCTGTCTTGGATCCTGTGCCCCTATGGATTCCAGGTGTTGCACTATCCTTTCCTTAAGGTGCCTCCATAATCTTGCCCACTACTGAGTAAGACTGGCGGTCTGTAGTTCCCCGCCTCCTCCTGCTACCACTCTTGTGGAGGCGGGATCACATGAGCCCTTCTCCAGTCTTCTGGGACCTCTCCTGTGCTCAGAGACTCACTAAACAATTCTGCTAATGGCTCTGCTAGTTCCTCCTGTAGCTCCTTAAGTACCCTGGGATGTATGCCATCAGGTCCCATTGCCTTATCCACCCTGAGCTTAGCAAGCTCTTGTAGACCCTTTCTTTTGTGAAGGGAGTAGTGCTCACCTCCCTCCCCCCTGTGTCCATGATGCTGAGCTGTGGGCCCTGCCCTACCTTCTCTTCAGTAAATACTGAGCAAAAGTATCTATTTAGGATAGATGCCTTTACAGGGTCCTCCTCCTCCACATGCTCCCTTTTCTCCATTAAGCTTAGCAATACCCTCTGGACTTTCTCCTTTCACTAATGTATCTATAGAAAGTCTTGTCACCTTCTTTTACTGTTCGTGCTAGTGTTTCCTCAGTTTGGGACTTTGCCTGCCTTACTGCCTCACCTGCTTCCTTAGGGCAGTTTGGTATGCCTCCCTATCTTCATCCCGCTGTGTTCCCTTATATTTCCTGAAGGCCAGCCTTTTGGCTCTGACCTTTTCTACTACTGTATTTGAGAACCAAAGTGGTTTCCTTCTTCTTTTGCACTTCCTTTTCTGTCTAACACAATGGGATGTTGCTTGCAAGATCTACATCCTTACTGCCCCTTCCATCCTCTTTGATTCACCAATGAGGGATTGCTGGAGATTCCCAGGGTTCATTTAAAGACATCTGGGGCCCAGTCTTTTGCTTTTGCGGCCCCAACCCTGTGGAATTCTCTACCTCATTGGGTGCTAGAGTGCCTGACCATCCAGAGTTTTAAAACAGCACTTAAGACATATTTATTCAGCCTGGCATATCCAGATTTTTGTAGATTACTTGATCTGATATTTATTGAGCTGCAGTTTTATGGATTTTTTAAATGTTTTGATTTGTTATGATTGTTTATAATTGTTGCATCTGTTTAGTTTATGTACAAGCACCTTGGTTTTTAGAAAGATGCTTTTTACAAATAAAATATTATTTCATTTGATGTCACTAACCAATGCCTTTTATCTGCAGAGGGGACAGTGCCTATTCCCTGTGTCCTTGGCTCCTAATGCCTGTCCTACACCCTGCTTCTTTTGCAGGGGACAGATACAGTGCAACATACACCTCTACACACAAAGTCATCATGTGGGTCTTTGGCATGCTCCAGATGTGGTTCAGATGACTTAACCACTCCAGTGGTGCCCTACAATACATCCCCCAAAAGAGCTGTGCCATAGTTCTTGCCTGTTGCATACTACACAACTTGGCATTCAACTGTGGGATATGCTTGCCAGCTCCAGAGGGAAACACTTCATTGGATGCAGAGTCAGTGGACCAGGGGATGCAGAAGCATCTTGACAGCTGTGACCCTAGATGGCCAGGAGGTCACAAGAGTATGGTGCCCACATCATCACAGACCTCTTTGGACCCAAAACGGTGAGTATAGAGCACACAGGAGGCTGTAATGTTTTCAAAAAATGTATTTAGGAAATAATAATAATATGCAGGAAATAATAGGGATAAATACCAATATTAAGCAATCCAGGTGGGGATGGAAGGGGGCTGAAAGCAAATAAGATGCCATCCAGGCATGGGGGTTCAAAGGGGAACAAAAGCAAATACAATGCCATCCAGGTGATGGTGTGACGAGGAGGGATTTGGATTCATTGTGGACTGGAGATCCACTTGGAGGGATGGAGGCTTATTAAGGCTGATGGCCTGCATCCATCCAGGAGGGGAATTGAGCTTCTCAATGAATAGTTTAAATGCTACATTGGTAGGCATTTAAACTAGCCAAGGGGTGGGGAAACTATGATGCAAGGGAAGTGGCAGTCCACCCCCAAAGGCTAGAAGAGATAGCAAGGTGCAGGATGTGGAAAAAGTACATGATATCCAAATGCAAGCAGAACAGAACAGACATGGGGAGGGGATGTAGGTAATAGACACAGCGTAGGGAGTAAGGGTGAGAAGAAACACAATACCAAGAAAAGGGGAAGTAAGATCTGGAAGGCCATGTCCACCAACATCCGGAGCCTTGGCAACAAAGTTGCAGATCTGGAAGCCACCATACTGGAGGAAGATCTGGACATAGTGGCTATCATGGAGACCTGGTTTAGTGATAACCTAGACTGGGAAGTAGCCATACTGGGGCATGCGTTATTCAGGAGGAACAGAGTGGGCAAAAAGGGAGTCAGTGTAGCACTTTCTGTGAAGGAAAATATTAAAGCCACAGAGATACTAAGGGAAGGAGGGGACGAGGAGATGCTATGAGTGGCACTGGAGGAGAAGGGAGGGGCCATAATATGGACAGGGGTAATCTACAGACCATTTGCACAGAAAGAGACAGTGGATAGGGAAGTGATGAAGGTAATCAGGGAGATGTCCAGCAAGGGGGAGATAATACTGATGGAGGATTTCAATATGCCTGATGTGGACTGGAGCATCCTTGTGGCAACAGCTAATAGAAGTAGGGAGGTCTTTGAAGAACTACAAGGGGCATTTCTAAAACAACTCATAAGTGAACCCACATGGGAAAGGGCCATACTTGACCTGGTACTGTGTAACAGAGAGACAGTGTCACTAATGTCACAGTGGGGGGGGGGTCACCTAGGGATGAGTGATCATAACACAGTAAGGTTCGAGGTTAGAACAGAACAGGAAGCATTCCACACTAAAATGAGGGTCCATCCTGGAATTCAGGAGGGTGGACTTTGGGAAAATGGGGTAGGGGGTTAGGAGAGTACTGTCACAGATAGGAAAAGGGGAGGAGGTAGAGGAAAGGTGAACAAAAATTAAGAAGGCCTTAGAGGAAGCTACGAGCCTATGCATAAGCAGGTAACAAAGACCAGGAAAAAGAGGAGACCACTATGGTTATCCAAGGAAGTGGCAGCAAAAGTTAGGGCCAAAAGGCTGGCCTTCAAGAAGTATAAAGCAATGCAGGGGGCACAGGACAGGAAAGAATATCAGGAGAAACTTAGGGAGGCTGCAAAGCTGTTAGGGAAGCAAAAGCACATACAGAGGAGACCACAACGAGGACAGTGTGGCAGGGGGACAAAACATTCTACAGATACATTAGCAAAAGAAGAAAAAGTAAAGCAGGGATAGTTAAAATTAAGAGGGAGGGGAGTGAAAGTGTGGAGGAGGACCAGAAAAAAGCGGATATACTGAACGGGTAGTTTTATTCTGTATTTACAAAAGAAGGAGTGGAAAATGGTCCATGGGTAAAAGATAAAGGAAAGACCGGAAGGGGAGTAGACACAAGAACCTTTACAGAAGGGAGGACACTTAGAGAACTTGCGAAATTAAGAGTTGATAAAGCAATAGAACCTGACAGGATGCACCCAAGGCTACTAAAAGAACTGAGGGAAGTGCTCTCTGCTCCCCCGGCAGCCCTGTCCAATCTATCCTTGAAAACAGGAGTGTTTCCAAGGTACTGGAGGAGGGCAGATGTGGTGCCAATTCACAACAGTGGGAGTAGGGAGGAGAAAGGGAACTATAGATGAGTAAGCCTGACGTCAATGGTGGGGAAGATTATGGAGACATTAATAGAAGAAAGGATGGATGAGTACCTGTCCAAAAATGGGATGCAGAATCCAAGACAGCATGGTTTCACAGGAGGAAGATCATGCCAAACAAACCTAACAGATTTTTTTAACTGGATGATGAGAGTTGTGGAGGGGGGACAGTGGATGTTGCCTACCTGGATTTTCCAAAGACCTTTGACACCATCCCACATAGGAGATTAGTAAACAAGTTGAGCAGTGAAGAGGTAGGGGCAAAAGTGGTAAAGTGGGTGCAAAATAGGCTGGGCAGCAGGAGCCAGTGGGTAGTAGTAAATGGGGTAAGATCAGAGGAGGAGGAGGTGACAAATGGGGTACCACAGGGGTCAGTACTGGGGCCATTACTGTTCAGTGTATTCATTAGTGACATAACAGAGGGTCTAGAAGGGAAAGTATGTCTGTTCACAAATGACAGAAAGATCTGCAACAGGGTCGACACACCAGAGAAGGTGGATAAAATGAGAAGGGACTTAAAAACACTAGAGGAATGGTCAAGAGTATAGCAACTGGGATTTAATGGTAAAAAGAGTAAAATTATGCATATGGGTCATAAGAATCCAAGAGCAAAGTACCAATTGGGAGGAGAGGTGGTGGCAGCAACTAATCCGGAAAGGGACCTGGGAGTCATCATGAAAGATGACCACAAAGTAACAAGTCAGTGTGGAAGGGCAGTGGGAAAGGGGAATAGGATGCTGGGTTGCATACTGTAGGAAGGGGTATCACAAGTAGGAAGAGAGAGGTAATATAGTTCCTGCATAGATCACTGATGTGGCCTCACCTTAAGTACTGTGTCCAGTTCTGGAGGCCCCAGCTCAGAAAGGACATTGAACAGGTGGAGGCAGTGCAGAGAAGGGCTACCAAAATGGTCTGGGGCATGCATCAAAAAAATAACTATGAGGAGAGGCTCAGGGAGTTTAATATGTACTTACTGGAGGTTAGAAGGGAGAGGGGGGACATGACAGAGACATTCAGATATGTCAAGGGAATAAATAAAGTAGAGGAGGGCAGCTTTGCACAGAAGAGGAAATGCACAAGGACAAGGGGACATAATATCAGGCTGGAAGGGGGGAGACTCAGAGGAAATGTGAGGAATTACTTCTTCACAGAAAGGGTGGTAGAACCCTGGAACAAGCTACCAGTGGAAGTAGTGGATGTAAGCACCATAGAGGCATTCAAACATGCATGAGATACGTACAGGGGACTCATAAAATCAAGAAAGGGGATAAGTAAAGTCACTTGTCTGACAGGATCTGTAGCAAAGAAGTAGGATCAAATCTAAAACCAGGGTAGACTGGATGGACCATGGGGTCTTTTTCTGCCTACAACTACTATGTATCTATGTAAGGTATGGGGGGTTCAAAGTGGGACAAAACCAAAAACAATGCTATCCAGGCAGGGGATCAAGGGGGACAAAAGCAAATGCAATGCCGCCCTGGTTGGAGGGAGTTCGAATGGAGACAAAAGCAAATACAATGCCATCCAGGTGGGGGGAGGGTGATCAAATGGGGACAAAAGCAAATACAGCACCATCCAGGTGGGAGGGATTCAAATGGGGACAAAGGCAAATACAGCATCATCCAGGTGGGGGAGGGTTCAAAGGGGCAAAACAAATGCAGTGCCATCCAGGTGGGGGTGGGGTTCAAAGGGTGATGAAAGTAAATACAGTGCCATCCAGGTGGGGGAGGGTTCAAAGGGGGACAAAAGCAAATCCAATGCCATCCAGGTTGGTGGGACAATTCAAATGGGGGGGAGGATGAACAATTTAAAAGAACATTCAGGCGGGTGGGGGAACATGAGTAATGTGAGACAGGGCATAAGGCAGCACATGTGTGATAGGGCTGTGGGTAAATGGGCACCCTAGATGTGTCCTGTACTACCACAGCGGACACAGACATTGTGCTAACACTGTATCTAAGAGGGTAGAAGAGGGGGGTCATGGTCCACTCAGATGGAGACGGGTGTGGGGACAGTATTAGCCACCCATAGCCATGAGCTCCAAGGGTACTGAACTAGCCGAGGAGCAGGCCATGACCAGGTCACTGAGTCCTGGGTATGCTGGGCACCTGGATGCCGGTGCCACAAATGCACAAATGCACTCCACAGGTCAGGACCTCTGTTCCCACAGTGCCAACCTCAGAGCGCAACAGTGTGAACAGGTAACAGACAGTGTAACCCTCCTATCTGCTTTTTATGTCTGAATCACCTTTTGTCTCAAGTTCTGGGGGGATTCAAACTGTGAACCTTATGCTAGCATACCCAATGTACAGGCTCAGCTATGTACCCTCTTCAGGACTGCAGTACAATCTTTCACCACAGGCACCAAGCCAGGTCTCCAAAATGAACCCTTAAAACTCTAGACCTTAGGTATATTCTTACCTTCTTTCCCAAGCTCAGTAACACCATCAAGCTGTTGAACAGTTGTCAGACTTAATCACCTAGAAGTCACATGCAAAAAGAACTGACAGACACCCAGACTGTCTTTCAAAGAAAATGTTCTTTACTAAAAAATTGTAAAACAAGTACGATAAAATACAGAACAATATATCATACACGTGTCTATGTCTTCTGTTAGCGTCCTTTGCAAACTGTGTGAGAGGCCTTTCAGCACCATGCAATTCTGCTTAAAGTTGGACCAGCGTAACATTCTGTGGTGATTTGCATATACAGCCCATGATGCTATGCATTGTGTGGGCATATGTGATTTTGTATTTTCTTGAAACTTCGCTTCCCAGCCAAATGCCCTTTGGGGTAACCCTTGCCTCAGTGTTTGCACACAGAGGTTCTTTGTCTTTAAATAGTTTTTATTTTTAATGGGTTCACCACAACATATCCAAGACACACTGTCTTAGGGTAGCTGGTCCATTCCACTGGGGTGTCAAACAGACGAGGCATACCGATGAGTCCTGGTAGGACGAAACATGTGTCTATGTCTTCTGTTAGCACCCTTTGCAAACTGTGTGAGAGGCCTTTCGGCACCATGCAATTCTGCTTAAAGTTGGACCAGCATAACATTCTGTGGTGATTTGCATATGCAGCCCATGATGCTTTGCATTTGTATTTTCTTGAAACTTGGCTTCACAGCCAAATGCCCTTTGGGGTAACCCTTGCCTCAGTGTTTGCGCACAGAGGTTCTTTGTCTTTTAAATAGTTTTTTATTTTAATGGGTTCACCACAACATATCCAAGACACACTGTCTTAGGGTAGCTGGTCCATTCCACTGGGGTGTCAAACAGACGAGGCATACTGATGAGTCCTGGTAGGATGAAACACGTGTCTATGTCTTCTGTTAGCATCCTTTGCAAACTATGTGAGAGGCCTTTCGGCACCATGCAATTCTGCTTAAAGTTGGACCAGCATAACATTCTGTGGTGATTTGCATATGCAGCCCATGATGCTTTGCATTGTGTAGGCATGTGTGATTTTGTAATATATCATACAGCTTACAATCTTATAAAACAAAAAGGAAGTTTCAGAACAAATATACCTACCACAAAATATGTAATTGCTTTCTAACTATTACTTTTCTAAGTACTCTTTGAGTTAGAGAGAACTTTGTTTTTTCAGAGCCCAACATGTTATCACACATTTCAGATATACTGATACATTTTCAACTCTTATCTCTCCACCCCATTGGTGAGTCATCTAGCTCCTCCTTTTAGAATAAATTATTCCAAACATAATTTCCTACCAGGAGGTATTTTAAAATTAATGGTAACATCAGAAGAAAAAAAAATTTCCTAAATATGGCATCCTTAAATTAAACATTTTCTTTGATCTTAACATTCCCACACTGGCACCAAGGTGTTAAAAAGCCAACAGGAATCAGCCTAATGACGTCCTGTTTCTGATGTCAGAAAGTCACATTTGGTTTCAACTTCAAAAAGCCTGGGCAGGTCCTAAAAAGGTAATAAAATTGCAAGAAAGTCAATTAAATGGCCCTTCAATCAAAAAAAATCAATCAAAATCTTTATTTATTCAGGTGAACACCACTGAGCAAGCTTATTTACAAGATGGACCTGAGACATAGGTACAGGTAATAATACAGTCCTTCTGGTCTGTTTTACAATATCCTGTGGTTTTCAGCCACTGACACCTTGTAGCCACAGCCAAATTCCTCACACACTGAAATGTCACACACAGACCATGTATTTATAATACCAATATCATACAATAATCATAAGCAAGAGGCAGAGTGTCACAGCCGGCACTGTGGGGGGGGGGTAGCATGATGCTGAAGCATCTGCCATGGCGTGACACTCCCCCATTAGAATGGCAGTGCTGCAGCTGGCCCTGCAGAGCTGGAGTCCATAGTTGTAGCTTGCAGCATGGCTGCAGTCAGTCTCCTGAAGCTGGCATATATGCTGGCATACAGGAACTGCTTCAGTTCACCCAAGGCCACCATATGCTCCATAGCTCCAAATAGTGAGCCTCTGCACACTGCTCATTGTCCTGCAGCATATGGAGTATGCAGCCCAATTCAGTCTGCACATCCTCCTGTGCCCCTATAGCTGACTTCAGCAGATGACTGTTGGCTGCCTCCTGCTATCTGAATGAATGAATACTTTATTTCTAAAAAAAAACGCCTTTCCAAAACCAAGGCACTTTTACAAATCAATACATAAAACTTAAATCCTAAAAACAAGCCATAAATATATTTTAAAAATCCGGATATGCTAGGTTAAACAGATACGCCTTCAAAGCTGATTTAAAGCTTTGTACAGTCAGGCATTCTCTCACAAGATAAGGTAGAGAATTCCACAGGGTTGGAACTAAATGATCTCACCTCTGATGTCTTTAAGCGAACCCTGGGAATCTCCAGCAATCCTTCATCAGTGGATTGTAGCAGACTGGAGGGGACAGTAAGGACAAAGAAGATCTTGCAGGTAACTAGGTCCCTGATCGTGTAGGGCCTTATAGGTCAGAAAACCGACCTTGAAGGTGATTTGCCATTGAATTGGCAGCCAGTGCAGACCACGGAGGACAGGCATTATATGACTGGTCCATGACATACCAGTCAAAGCCTGGCCGCTGCATTCTGCACCAGCTGCAAATGGCGAATATCCACCCCCGGTAACCCTAGGTACAGGGCGTTGCAGTAGTCCAAGCAGGAGGTAGCGAAGGTGTGGACCAATGTTGGTAGGTCATCAACAGGAACCAGATGCTTCACTCGGGCTATATTTCTCAGATGGTAAAATGAGGTCTTGACAACAGTTGACACCTGATATTTGAGGGTCAAACAATCATCAAATATAATGCCCAAGTTCCGCACCCGGTCTGAGGTCATCAGCTGGGTCCCCCCCAAGCCAAAGACCTGAGGGTGACCCAGTCAACAAACCTACCCCTCGATGGCCTGGGTCCACAACCAACACCTCAGATTTTTCAGGGTTTAACCTCAACCAGCTCACGGTCATCCAGTCCTGAATTTCAGTAAGACAGTTATTAAAGACCAAAACAGCATCACCCTGGCCAGGCACAAAGGACATGTACAGCTGAGTATCATCTGCATAGCAGTGAAAACTCAAGCCATACTGCCTAATGATCACTCCCAATGGCAACATATATACTGCAAATAACATGGGTGCTAAGATAGAGCCGTGCGGGACCCCAGAGAATAGAGGGAATGATGTCGAGGAACAAATCCCAGACACCACCCTCTGAGTCCTACCCTTGAGGAATGTTCGAAACCAACTGAGGACTAAACCAGATAGCCCACAGATAACCCGCAGGTGCTCCAGAAGAACCCCATGATCAATGGTATCAAATGCTGCAGAGAGATCCAGAAGGACCAAGATGGAGCGAGTCTTTTGATCTCTCGCTATTAGGAGGTCATTTAGTACTCTAACAAGGGCTGTCTCGGTACTATGTCTTTTCCTAAATCCTGACTGGAGAGAATCATAGACATTGTGGCTGGTCAAATGATTGTCCAACTGCAACGCAACCACCTCCTCAATAACCTTGCCTACAAAAGGCAGGTTAGAGACAGACCTGTAGTTAGCCAGACATTCCGGGTCTAAGGAGGGTTTTTTTAGAAAGGGCCTAATCACGGCTTCCTTCAAGGGGTCAGGAAAGATCCCCTTCTCCAATGACAACCAGATTATCTCAGCAAGGATCGGGCCGATTTTATCCACACATCCTACTAAGAGGTGGGTGGGGCCCAGATCCAAACTACAGTTGGTTGGCCGCAGTGATTGGACGATCATCACTATGTCACTGATTGTGGGTTGGTTAAAGTCAGACCACACAAACTGGGTGCCCGACATTTCCTGCCAACCGCTACAACTCCCATTTGAGAGAGTTTGAAGGAGATCCGACCTGATTGTGGCAACCTTATCTGCAAAGAATTGAGCAAACTCCTGACAGCGTTCCTGTGAAAATGCTCTCTCGGGCTGAAGACAGAGTGGATTGCACAGTCTGTCCATGGTCCGAAAGAGCTGGGCTGGTCGATTCTGTGCAGCAGCAATTTCCCTGGAGAGGAATTCTGCCTTCTTACAGGTAATTGCTGATTGATAGACATGATAGTGGTCCATCAAATTAAGCCTGTCACACTCCAGACCCGATTTCCGCCAACATTTCTCAAGCCTTCTTCCCACTCTCCTCAACTCCCTCAAAGTCTCATCGAACCAAGGAGACTTTGGGCAAAGGGTGAGGGGTCGAACACATTCAGGAGCAATGGAATCTAGGGCCCCTACTACCGCCTTATTATAGGCAAGAACCAGGTCTCCAGGATCCGTTCATTCACTAGGCAAATTTGATAGATCCAGCACTGCCATCAGGTCTTCTGGGGTAACACCACTCAAAGGGTGGTACCGGACCATCTCCATAGAGACCGACCTACCAGGGGGGTCAGGAAACTGAACCTGATGATGTGATGGTCAGACCATCCAACTGGCTCCACCACCAAATTGGATATCTCCATCCCCAGGAGGAATACCAAATCCAATGAATGACCATCAATATGGGTAGAGGAGGAAATAACCTGTGTGAAGCCCAGCAAATTCATTAGCTGGAGGAAGTCAGAACCAAACTGCCAGAGTTCATCATCGACCCAGGCATTGAAATCCCCCAGGATCAGCCATCTGGAGGATTCCAATGTCATGCTGACGATGAAGTCTGCGACTTCCTTCAGGAAAACATTCCCATTACCTGGTGGATGGTAAATGAGAAGAATCCTGTACCCCACACCCTCACCCAGGATACATTCAAAAGATTTGGTGATTCCCACTGTTACCTCCATCAGACTCAGTTCCGTTCTAAAACAGATTGCCACCCCCCACCTCTACGATCCAATCTCGGACGGTGTATCATCAAGTACCCGACTGGTATAGCTGAAGCCAAAACAGGGCCAGCATTTTCATCCAGCCAGGTCCCGGTGATGCATGCTAGGTCTGATGAACCAACAAGATCAGCTATTATAGCAGTCTTGTTTTTAATGGACATGGTATTACATAACACCGTCCGCGTTGGATGAGTTGCCAGTGAAGACCGAGCTACCTGCCTGCTAAAAGCAGAGCCCTTGGGTATGAGAATCAGACAAGATAAACCTCTTTCCTGAACCCATTTCACGCCAGGGCATCTTCTTGTCCTCACTGTCCCAATCCGTCCGCTCTTTTCCATCCCCCCCCCAGGTCGGGCCCCCACCTTCCTTCTCCTCACAATCGCTAGAGCCCTACAACATCTATATACCTCCGGGGATAATGGCGGACAATTAAAAGGGAGGAGGTCCCTACGCCGGGAGGGGGAATAATGCCTGACCGTCCGAGTAACTCCCCAACACATCTTCACACAAAATTATGCACACTAAAAACCCCAAGAAACAAAGAATTAAAAAATAAAATAAAATTAATAAAAACAAACAGTTATTACAAGAAAATTATAAGGAAATATTTGTACAATTCTCTCAAAACAGTTTATAAATTCTGGGAGCTCTCACCTCACCAGAAATACATATCCCCCCCCAACAAACTCTCACTTCAGTAGTACAATTTGGGATATAAATAATTTATTTAAAGAAAGTAAAACACTTTCAATGTTCCCAATATCTTATTAAACTGTCTATGAGAGAAAAAAAAAAAGAGATTCATATTATCCTCCAGGCAGGGAATAAAATAAGTCCTTCGAACTGTCTTTAAAGAGAAAAACAGTCCATCCAGCAAAATAGAAAATGTTCTTATTAGACTGTAGAGATCTCCTCGACTCACTTTCTAATAATTCCTTCCACAGACTCAGGAGTCAATAGACTTACATGTCGAAAAGCTGCTCCATTCAATATTCTTTACCCTTTCCAGCATTGAACCACTGACCATCCCCCAAGAGGAATACCAGCTGGGATCGAAGTAAATCGGATCTGAGTGAGGGGCAAGCTCTTCAGCTCCCCCCCAAGACCCACGAGGTACTTGCGCCCTCTATCCATCCTCCGATAACAGAGGGCCCAATCCTCACTTCAAATCCCCCCAGGTTCAGGTACCAGTCCAAGAGAAGTCAGTAGTCAGCGTTATACTTCGGGAGCAGATCTTAATCACATACCCTAACCATCTGCGTATTTAACCAAGAAGAGAGGGCAGAGTCTGCATGGACTGTCCCAGGGAAAATTGTCAGGCTGCACCATGGGCCATTGTGTGGCATGGGTTTGCACTGTGGTCAGTGCTGTGTGCTCTTTTGTTGTCCAGGGAAGGACAGTGGTGGCTGGTCTGGTGGGAGTGGCATGGGAGGGCAGGGCTTTGGCCATGCCAGTGGCAGGGTCCTGGGGTGATAGGGCTATCGCCGTGCCAGGGGCCGGATTCTGGGGTAGCACAGTGGTTTCTTTGCCAAGGGCAGTGGCCAGAAGCAGCACAGTCATGGCCATATGGGGGAAGGTGGCAAGGCCCCATCTGTAGGGAGGCCTGCAGGAGCAAGCAGCTCCTCCCAATCTGAGCTGGACCTCTCTCTCCTTCACTTCTCCACATAGGTCTTGTCCATGTCCTCATCATCATCTTAATCCTCCTCTTTGCTGCTGGAGACTGATGGTGCCCCAACACAGGTGGGTCTCAGGGGCAACTGTCATCATGTCTGGCCCAGGCAGTCCTCCTGGATGGTGTCTTGAACCATGGACAAGGCTGTCAAGAGAAGAGAAAAGAGAGATGTTGCAGAGTAATGAACATACCTTTGTGCTGAGTATGGCAACAGGCAGGCCCAGTGTACTGTGTTTCACCACCCATGCAGCCCATGCAGTGTAATACCCATATATCCCTAGTGTTGTACACATCACACAGCCCATTACCAGTGATGACACAGGAGATGGCACACATGTGGCATTGTAGGTGATTACTCCACAGACAGTCACACCACCAGCATACCTGGAAACCACCATGCAGCCTACACCCATTGTATAATGCATTCAACAGTCTGGGTCTGGCCATGGTACTGGGGACCAAAATGCAAATTTAATACAGTGACCAACCTGGATAATCAATAGTGGAAGGGCCAGGGTGACAAACGTATGTGAATATTCCATGTAAATGTGATACACTAACTCAGTGATTTCCCCCTAAATATACCTGCAGTGCCACAAAACTCTGAATAGATGATAAATGCATGGAGCTGTAGAAGGTAGACTGTGACAAGAAACCCAACAGAGGTAGGGGAACTCATGGAAAGATCAAGGCATCCAGGTGGTCTGGTCCAACCCTGCAAACAGGTACACTATTGCAGACAGGGCAGGCAGCAGTGATGTTCCTTGTGAATGGTGTCCTGTTTACCATGCAACATGCATGCCTATGTCTATGGTAGGATGTATGCACATACCACAGATGTGTGCAGTACATCCTCTGCCTGCACGCTTTGACTGTCTTGCTGGGAACCACAGCACCTTCCTTTACCCCCCAGCATGCACACCTCAACACCACTGGTGTATGAACACACACACACACACACGCCGAATGTGATGTGGCTAATGCAGTCACTCACATATCTGTGCTAGTCTAGCTTGGCTCTCAATCCCACCTCCTGGGATGCCCATCGCCTCCATTGGGTGCTGGATGCAGGCCATCACCTCCTCTAAAGTGGTTATGGGTGCTGTTCTGCTGGGGCCACTGCCTGTTTCTTAGAGGTCTCGGTTGACCTTTATCAACACCTACTTCTTCCACTTTTTGAGGTCTGTCAGATGCATCTTTATCTCCCAGAAGGATCGCCTCGGGGTTGACAGCATCCATTGTTTCAAACCAAGTGGTTCTTATCATGGCCCTGGTCCCTCTCCTCTTGCTCACCAGTCCCTCATGTGCCACAAAGGACTGAGCTAGGACCAGTACCCCAACATCTGAGAGACACCATTTTCTTTGCCTCTCTGTGTTGGCCATGGTGCCTATTAGAAATGGGGATGTAAAACAGTGAGCATTGTATAAACACAGCAGAGCACAGAGCAAAGGTACAGTGACTTGCAGGTTCCAGCACCCCTTGGCCAGGACACATTTGTGTTCCTGCATGGCATGGCCCAACACACAGCTAGCTGCCTGCCTAACACAGCCCTTGACCATGTGCAGATACAGAAATAGTCTAATCCTGATACAGCATAAACACAGAGCTATGACCACTTATGCCCCTATTGTAGGCCATTCCACAACACACTTTCCTCTAGCCACCGGCAGTAGCCCTGTGGAATCTGTGCACTCCTCTTGCTCCTCTTGTATGACCCAGTCACAACTGGGCATGCAAATGAATTAATACATTCCAGTAATAACATGCGAATGTAGAATTTGCCCTCCAATTGTAAAATTAGCTAAATTACATAAACATTTGAATATTTCAGGTTTGCCCCAAGCTATATCATATTAGCAGGAGCACTACATCCCCATGCAGTGTGTGCCACTCAGTTCTGGCTGTGTGTGGATGGCACCGCTCCACCGTAAACATGCGTAGTGCTGCACAAATCAATGTTAGTGCTGCATTAACACTGAGACATGTTACAGACATTGCAGGACACTTCCATACAGCCAGGGAAGTCTCATTAGCTTGGTGTAAGGGCTGGTGATACACATCAGGAAGGACACCATGGCAGACAGGAGGAGGAGAATAGTGCAACAATGGGACACCTGGTGGTCACCCACATAGCTGGTCAACCTGGTGGTGGTCAGGGAGGATCAGCTCCTGGGATAGGGGTCTGAGGCAGCAGACAGGCTCAGGTGTGAGATCTGGACCCCTATGGTGAGTCATCTTCCACAGCACACCGAGGTAGTAAATATGTCAGCTTTCATTTTCCCCCTTGAGCTCCTGCTGCAGCGGCACATCAGGACATGTCTGTGAAGGCACACACATCCTGCAGAACTGCTGCCCCTGCATTTGAGCCACTCATCTGCCTGGACTGAAACTGGACCACTACCCGGTGGCAGTCAAAGGCCGAGTCAGATGGCCACCCCTCCCCAGGAGAGGAGACCGGTCCCTGGGGTGCCCCATATTCTCCCACCATGCTGACCCCTGGCAACCCCTGCTTGTTTCCAAACATGGGTTGGTGGCGTGGCAGGAGGAAAGGTGTTCAGTGCTTTTGCCCTCCATGCTTAATTCAGCTTAATGATTAAGGCTGTAGAAGCCATTCTTAAAAATATGGAGCATGCATTTCTCTTTGAAGCAAGCACCTTGTGTCATTCCCAGTGCGTTGAAAATCGGGCCCTATGCTTCTATGTTGTTTGACATTGGCATAGTAATATTTTTGTAGACAGCATTAAAGTTGGTAAATTGCTTAAAATACTAAATAACACTGGCCCAAGGATGGAACCCTGAGGAACTCCAATCTCAAATTCCAGCAGTGGAGAAGAGGTGCCATCAATCATAACTCTTTGAAATCTATTGGAAAGATAATTAGTAAACCAAGCTAATGTTGCATCAGAAAAACTAATTTCCTGGAGCGTGGCGAGCAGGTGACAATGGTTCACCAAGTCAAAGGCCTTAGACAGATCTACAGAAAGAGCACTGCCCACATCCGCACTGTCCAAGGCTCTAGAGAGAATTAACGAGTTTGGTTAAAGCAGTCATTGTGCTATAATTCTTACAAAAATCATGGTGATTAAGGGTCAGAATCTGATGTGAGTCCAGATATAAATTAACCTGATCAAACACTATTCTCTCCAGAGCCTTGAACAGTGGGGCTGAAGTCTGTAGTTCTTGGCCAAAATGAGATCACCTGACTTAAAGATGGGAACCACAGTCACCTGTCTTTGTAGCCCAGGGACCCCTCTAGATAACAAACAAAACTTAAACAAAACTGGTAATGATGGGAGCAATGTATTCAAAACCAAAGAAAGTCATTTTAAGTCTGTGTCATGTGCCCCATTGTGGGACTTAAGTTTCATATCAAGTAGATATCACAATGATTCTTCAACCAGTAGTTCTCGAAAACAGAACTTATTACCCAGTGGGATGTTCAAACTGGAGAGGCTGTAATAAACACGCCAAAGTTGAAATATTGATGGTTTGGGTTTTCCCCAATAGTTTGTTTAGGGAGCACCAATTCTTTGTTTCATTATTAATATTTAAAAACTGGGTATTTAAATAAAAATCAGACTTAACCTTCCTACCATAATTTTACAAATATTGTGTAACTTTCTGTATTAATTCAGCAATGAAATGAAAGTTTACTATATTTCTAAGATTTATTGTGTTCCCGTATAGCCAGCAATATTTATTTGGTTAGCCAGTCCTGCTTTTTATCCTGAATACAAATCTTCCTTAAAGGGGCAAACTTGTTACAAATGAATCCAGATTCCACAGAAGTAAAATTGATCATGCTGTCAATGTCTGGTATAGAGTGGAGAAATAGCAGACAATGCAGCTTTAAAACCTTCTAAGTCTAGGATGCATAGAGAGCAAGAAGTAACACATATTGTACATGTGCGAAGTCTACGTGCACCCCTGGTGCATTGAATGGGTCAATGATCCTTTAAGGAGTCCAAGAGTACTGAAATACTCAAAATGTGATCAGTACATGTTTTTAAACCCAGTATATTAATGTACTGGGTTTAAAAACCTGATTGATGATCAGTGAGAGTGGACTGATGGATCACCTGTTAAGACCTTTCAACCAGTCTTTTATTGATGTATTCTTTTAATCATTAATCGACATTGGAATAACCTAAAAATAGTAGTTCTTTAGATTCATTTTTTTAATTTTTATAAGAAGCCAATAAGTTTAAACTAGCTTTAAAAAAATTGGGGAAAGGCAAAATATAAACACAAATAAATGTTTTATTTCCCCTCGCAATAATTTTACTGAAAGGAAGACACAGAATTCATAGATAAAGTTGAACAGATCCCGCATAGCAGTAAGGGAACTTCTCATATAAATTAGAACCTCCCTCTCACCCTTTCTGCAGAGGCCTATACTTACAAAAGCTGCCATAGTTAGAAAGTTGGATTTCATTGTTACTGATTTTAGCATTCACAAGGTCTCTGAGACAACTTACATCATGATCATGTAAGTGCAACCAAACCTGGAACTGGATTTCATCAATTTAACAAACTTACTTCAAATGATCACATGAATAAAGGAAATTCCTCCTTTGGGTTCAGCAGACAAAAAATTACTAGCATTAGCATGTTATAATGGACTTGGATTACAGTGTATGCAAAAAAGGCTAGAGCTCAAAACCAAACAAGCTGTAACCTTAAAGTAAAGCTGAAGGATAAAACTTCCCTTAGGGAGAAGGTTTCACTAAAGCAGGGTACATAAAAATGCTGTGAAAGGATTTGTTGATCCTAAGTGCTGGGGATTTTTGCCTGTTCTTTCATCCACTAATAATTCTGGTTTGGTAGTACTTGGTTACACCATTTTTATTTACCTTGGTTTAGTTCAGCCTTCTCCCTAATGCGATTTTTGTCCTTTAGAGTGTATGATGCCTGCCATTAATAAAAGCAGAATACTCTGCAGTCTCCTTAAACTGCCAAAATGTACAGTATCCTGTGCATTTCTTTTCTTATACCACCAACTTCCTGGGGATATAACCTATATTATCACTATAATAATAAGTTGACATAGCTATACTTCTTTGCTATTTCTAGTGCATTGCTTGAAAAGAGAGTGTGCAGTCCAAGTCATGACAATGTATTTTTAAAAAGGTACACAGCCTTCTCTTCCGGCTGTTCCAGTTGGATAATCAGAGCTGGACATTTTTGTGTTCTTACACAATGCAAAACTACATTTCTGCTTGCTCACACCAGGGTCAGGAGTTTTTGTGAGATGTGCTGTTCTTCTCCTGGAAATGGAGGTTCCTTTATGCTTTTCCTCTATTCCCTCTGGCCAAAGGGTTCTGGAACCAGCCACACTGATTTTGGTGGACCTGTTTTGACCTGAACAAATTTGGTTCCCTCTTCTACAGCAGTTAGCATTGGAACCACCTGTTCTGCTTCCCATTCAAGCATGCCTCCTGTCACAGGAGCAGGGCTCGCTCTCTGGTGCATCCAGATCTTTGATCTCTGCACCTCTATGCCTGGCTCCTGAGGACATAGAATGCTCCTGCTTTTGTGTTACCCCTGTGGTTACTAACATTCTTCTTGCAGGTTGTAAGCCATCCCCTAGGCATACCAATTCCCAGAGATGGAAATAGTTCATGATTTGGTGTTCCTTCTGTAGCCTGGACACTTTTACATGTCCAGTTAGTCATGTTCTGCATTACTTCTTATTCCTTCTGGAATCAGGCCTCCTGTACTCCTCTATGAAGGTACATTTGGTGGCTAAATCAACTTGTTATACCCTCAGGGATGGTAAGTTGGTCACCCAAGTTAAGGTTTCCCGCAGGTTCCTAAAAGGTAGCCTGAAAATGTGTCCCCTGATCCATAGGCTGGTTCTGGTGTGGGACTTTGACATGGTTCTGGAGATCTTTATAGCACTTCCTTTTGAACTGGCTGCTACATGTGTAATGTGCTTTTTGTCTTGGCAGGCACTGTTCCTGGTAACCATTACTTCAACATGAAGATTGTCTGAATTGCAAGATCTGGTTACAGAGCCTCCTCATCTTATTTTTCACAAGGACTGCGTCACTCTAAGGAACTTGTTTTCTCCAAAAGGTTGTCTCTAATTTCATACTGAATCAGACTATTTAAATTTCTGGATATTTTCATTCCCTGTCTAAGGGAGGGAATGGTTGTTTCATGTTCTAGATGTCCATAGGACACTATGTTTCTATCCCGGATTGTACCAAGAATTGTAGAAAATGCTCTCAGCTCTTTGTGACTTTTGCCCACAGAATGGTGGACTCCTCTGTTTGTAAGCAATGCCTTTACACATGGTTGGCATCTTGACTTGTTTTGTTACTGGAAGCAAGGAAAGGAGCTTTTGGGTCCTGTCTGTGTCCATTCCATTTGTTGAACAGCTACGTTTGGGGCTTGCTTTCACAGTGTGTTGGCTGCTGACATCTGCTCTGCAGCCACTTGGAATACTGTTCACACATTCACTAAATATGATTCACTAAATATGATCTGGACATTGTCTCTCATAGATCTGGACTTACTGCTTTGCAGGGTCTTCTTTCTCCTTCCACAAGGCATACTGTTCTGCTTGGGAATCATTCCTTAGGTGTTTAAGTGCATTTTTGATACTGATTAAAGCACAGCAATGTAAATGAGATCTGGCTCTATAATTACTATCCTTAAAACAAATGAAATGAACTTTAGAGTTCCATCCATAGATTTGGAATTTTCTGATTAAAATGGTCTTCTCTCCAGGCAGCTCCAGAAAATGTATAATTAGCTACCTGTGAGCAATTTCTCTCACACTTATTTATTTATTTGTTTAAAATTATTTCGACTGGGATAACTCCATGAGAATATTTTCTTGGGGTCCAAGGGTGGATAACAGCAGTCAACAGGTTAACATAGTCCAACAAGAATAGTTACATACAGGCTAAAATATACACAAGAGAAAACCTTAGGCACATCCAAACAGTAATCAAAGCAAAATGTCAGAGTTGGTTTATTGCAGACAAAGACCATGAGCATTGTTATGCAACAAGATCAAGGTCAGGTAGATGGGGATTGAGGACCAAAACAAATACAATGAGTTTTAAGGTGGTTGGTAAGACTGGACTTGAGCACTTGCAAGCTAGAAGCATTCCTCAAAACAACAAAATGAACCTGCACACTGTAGACAAATTCTGGTAAACTTTCAAAGGAGCAACACTTGAGCTCCGTATTCAGCCGCTAAATGTTTTATTTAACAACTGTTGAGCATGTTCCTACAAATAGGCCAGTCACCTGGGAGATGCCCCAGTGCTTTGCCCTTAAAGGCTTCATCAGGGGCAACATCTCCCAGGCAACTGGCCTACTCGGAGCTTAAGTGTTGTTCCTTTGAAAGTTTACCAGAATTAGTGTACAGTGTGCAGGTTCTTTTTGTTGTTTTAATAGTAAGTGGGGGTTAGCTGCCCCTGATCCTGCAACCCCGTGTTCACTGGAATGTGGTCACTCCTTCAGTTGTACTTTAGATGCATTTCTCAGCTGGAGATGGAGTTAGTTATAGATGTCTGGTGCTGCAGATGCAAAGGTCTTTCTGCCAAATTCACACTTCATCCTGGGAACTGAGAACATAAGTGCTGCTTTTAAATGGAGTGATTAGGTGCTACTTGCATGTGTGAGGAGGGTTAAGAGATAATCCTGGGCTTTTCCTTGTCACAGTTGAACAGCAAAGAAAACCAGTGGTAGTCATGCCTGCCTGAGGGACTTGTCCAGTTAAGCTGGCCATATAGCAAACAGTGATGGCAAGACCATCCACAGGAGAGGATGAACCTGCATAGCTTGTTGTACAAATGATCCAGGGGCAGCAGAGTGGTTTTGTTTGAACAGTGGTATATTATGTCTTCATAGTCAATGAAAGAGAGCAGGAAGTGGGAGACTACCTGCTTCCTTACATCAGCACTAAAGCAGCATTTAGACCAGTAGAAAAAATTGAGCTTGGGCCCTACAGTAGTTAAGATGTGATCATCTTGCCTACTGTATGTAAGAGATTCATCAAGCCAGATTCTTAGACATTTGAATATGTTGATGTGCTCAATGGTGCTGTCATAAGACGTTATGATTACAAGAGGATCAGCTAAACGAGTTAGCAAGTTTTGGGATCCAAACACCATAGACTTAGTTTTGGTTGTAGTAAGTATTTGGCAGTTGTTGACAAATAAGGAAGAGACTGTGTTAAAAAACAGATTAGAGAATTGAATTAACCACAGACATCATCCTTGCACAGTAGAAGAGTTTGATGTCATCTGCATACATATGTAGAGGACACCTGCTGCTCTTTGGGAGGTTATTAACAAAAATGAAGAACAGCAGAGGGCCAACGACCGAGCCTTGAGGAATCCCAAGATTTAAAGATCATGTGCAATGGTTTTGGTAGCCCATGACATTGGTGACCATGATTGGGTGCTTTCAAAAAGGGTGACTCAGTCGTGGTGCCTGTCGACAGGGCTACCAGAGCAAGGAGGGTGACGGATAGGGGGGGTCCATGAATATAGTGACAGGATGTCACTATATGTACACGTGCACTGGGGGGGAGTGAGCACGCTGAGCAATGGGCAGAAGAGGAGCAAGGGTTTGTGTAGTGTGGTGTGGCACTGGGCTGCTGCACTGGCCCTGTGGTGTGGTGGGTGGGTGGCAGGCTAGGGTTGCTAGGGTGCCAGGTTTGGGTCTGGGCACATGTACATTTTGTTGCACCCGGCATACATTTTTTTCCCCCAGTTTTGCAACCCCCGACATGCACCCCTGGGTTGAGAATCCTTTAGGTAGAGGGGGTGCATTGCTGCCTGCATAAACAAAAGAAAACTAAGTCCCCAATGCCCTTTTGCTGTGCGCCAAGCGTGTACATCACCAAAATTGATTTTGGTGATGTACACTTGCCCTAATGGCAATTGCCTTTCCGCGATCGCCGTTATCACATGGAACCACAGTTTTTATGTATTGTTAAGAAAAGTTTGAAATGCTGAAATTCAAGTCCCTATGTCATGATTAGTGTTTCCTGAAAATGTCATGCTGTTTGGTTTTGTAGTTTTCTTTAAATCAGCATTTGTTAACTTGCTCGACAGTGGCTAAATACAGTGGAGTTATTTCTGTCCTCTCAGTCAAGCTTAAAGAGTGATGACATCATTTTGGAGTAGCTTGCTGTTTCAGATTCCATTCAGAGCAGCACTCTGTAGACTTAATGGTTTGCTGAGCTCTCCAGGTTTCTTACAAACCTAGTCTCTGGTTTATGTTTAGATAGATCAGCTTAAAATCTATCATTCTCTTCCTTTAAAAAGCTAATCATTTGAGTTTCAGTGCCGAATTAAAGTAGTGGAAATCTTTCTCTGTGATAAATCAGCTTGTATGTATCACAGCGCTCAAGTTCTTTCTAATCAACTCTGATTTTTTTTCTAACTACATAACACAGGACTATTTAATGAATATAAAATAAATCTAAATTTTGTTCATTCACAGAAAGTTTGTCTTTGATGTAGCCTTCATAAATACATTTATGTAAATACATTATTTTTCTCGTGTTAGATCGACAAACAGATGCCTGTCACACTCTGCTACAGTATTTCAAGCTCATGTACTGTCTGAACTCACAAACCTCAGTCCCTTGGTGGTTTCTGTGTTAAAATACATCATGTATGTGTATAACTAGAAACACTATATGGCGTCCCAATGCACCATGTCTTTGCCCAACAGTTGAGGCAGCTGCAGTCTACTGGCACCAGTCCCCTGCCCCGCATGCCCTCTGCGTTCTGCTCCACATTTGAGGATGCTGTACCCTGCTGACCACTGTCTTCTCCCATACAATCAGGGATTGTGCACCCTGCTGGCTCCATCCCCTGTCTAAAGAATCAGGGCTGCTGCACCCTGCTGTCCCCTGCCCAAACAGTTGGGGTTGCTGCACCCTGCTGCCCTCTCTTTCCCACACCCTCACAGTTAGGGACACTGTACCTGTTGCCCCCTGTTCCTGTCTCCACAGTCAAGGCTGCTGTGCTGTGCTATGCCCTAGAGTTCCAGGTTCCTTAGCTCCACAGCTCTGTTTGCTGCACTATGCTGCCTTAGCCATCAGACATGGGGCTTTTGCTGCACCCTGCTACCCACTTCCATTGCCCTAAATGGGCAGGACTGCTGCACCACATGTACCCCATTTCATAGTCAGGCTGCTGTACCCTGATGCCCCCTGTGTCCATCACCACAGCTGAGACTTCTACACCATGCTGTCCTCTATACCCTGTCAAAACAGACAGGGCTGCTGCACCCTGCTCCTTTCTATGCAGTTGGGGTTGCTGTGACCTGCTATGCCCTAGAGCCCCATGCCTCTGCAGTTTGGGCTGTTGCAGCATGCTACCACTTGGCACAAACTTCAGGGCACTTGCTGCACCCTGTTGCCCCCACAACTGAGGCAGTTGCACCCTGCTGTCCCCCTGCCACCAGAGTCAGAACCTTTGCTACACCCTGCTGCCCACATCCCTTGTCCCAAACAGTCATGGCTGCTGCACCTTGTCCCACAGTTTGGGCTGTTGTACCCTGATGCCATCCCTATCTCCTGCCCAAACATTCAGGGCTGCTACACCCTCCTGCCCTCTGTCCTAACCTCCACAGATGGGGCCATGGCACCTTGTTGCCCCCTGTTCCTATCTCCACAGTCAGGGCTGCTGTGCTGTGCTACACCCTAGAGTCTCATGCCCCATGCCTCCACAGCTGGGGCTGATGAACCCTGCTATGCACCTCCATTGCTCCACATGGGCTGGGCAGCTGCACAATGTGTACTCTGTACCATTGTCAGGGCTGCTGTAACCTGATGCCCACCTGTGCCCTGCCCCAAGGTCAAGGTTTCTGCACCATGCTGTCCTCTGTCAACTGCCACCACTGTGCCCTGCTTTACCACAGAGCCCCTTGCCTCCACAGGTAGGGGACAGGGTGCAGCAAATGCTCTTACTCTTGTGCTGCATCCTTCCTGAACATTTAGGGGTTGCTGCACCCTGCTGGCCTCTCTCCCACCCTCATAGTCAGGGACACTGCACCTGTTGCCCCATTCCTGTTTCAGCAGGGTGTATCAAAGCACCTGACTCTGTTGGCAGTGGGACAGTAGGGTGCAACTGCCTCAACTGTGGAGGCATGAAACAGGGTGCAGAAAATGCCCTGACTCTTATGGCAAGTGGCAGCATGGTACAGCAATCCCTAACTGCAGAGGCATGGGACTCTAGGGCACTGCAGGCCACAGCAACCCCAACTGTGCAGAAAGGAGCAGGGTGCAGCAGCACTGTCTATCATGACAGGGATAGAGGATGGCATAGTGCAGAAGCCTCATCTGTGGGGCATGACACAGGGGGCATCAGGGTACAGCAGCCCTGACTGTGAGATGGGGTACATGTGGTGCAGCAGCTCTGCCCATCTAGGGCAATGGAAGTGGGTAGCAGAGTGCAGCAAAACCCCCACCTCTGGTGACTAGGGCAGCATGGTGCAGCATCCCCAGCTGTGGTGGCAGGGAACCTGGTGCTCTAGGGCTTAGCATAGCACATCAGCCCCAGCTGTGGAGACAGAAATGGGGGCAATAGGTACAGCATCCCTAACTGTGAGGGTGGGGGAGAGCAGGCAGCAGGGTGTAGCAACCGCAAATGTTTGGGCAGGGGTGGCAGGGTACAGCAACCCTGATTCTTTAGACAGGGGATGGAGGCAGCAGAGTGCACAATCCCTGACTGCATGGGAAAAGACAGTGTGCAACAGGGTGAAGCAGCATCGAATGTGGAGCAGAAGGCAGGGGGCTTGTGGTGGCAGTAGACTACAGCTGTCTCAACTGTGGGGCAGAGACACGGTGCATGGGGATGCCATATAGTGCTTCTGCTTATACACATACATGATGTATTTTCACACAGAAACCACCAAAGAACCAAAATTTGTGAGTTCAGACAGTACATGTGCTTGAAATACTGTAGCAGAGTGTGACAGGCACCTGTTTGTCAATCTAACATGAAAAAAAATGTTTTTACATGAATGTATTTATGAAGGCTACATCAAAGACAAACTGATTCTGTGAATGAACAAAATTTAGATGAATTTTATATTCATTTACTAGCCCTGTGTTATATAGCTAGAAAAATAATCAGTTTTGATTAGAAAGAACTGAGAGCAGTGATACATACAAGCCGATTTGTCACAGAGAAAGATTTCTACTACTTCAATTCACCATTGAAACTCAAATGATTAGCTTTTTAAAAGGAAGAGAATGATAGATGTTAAACTGTTCTATCTAAACACAAACCAGATACTGGGTTTGTAAGATACCTGGAGAGCTCAGCAAACCATTAACTCTACAGAATGTTGCTCTGATTAGGAATCTGAAACAGCAAGCTACTCCAAAATGATGTCATCACTCACTAAGCTTAACTGAGAGGACAGAAATAATGCCACTGTTTTTAGCCACTGTAGAGCAAGTTAAGATATCATGTCATTATAGCATGGGAATTGCAGTGATAATATTTGAGTTAGTGAAAAACAGCACACACGTTCAGCAACTGGACAATGATTGCGCATAAATATATAGTTGAATATATTAGCGCAGCAAATTAGTAAGTACAGCGACAGCTGTATAGGAGCACACATGTCTCACTCACCTGTCCTGTGATACAATTTATAGCTTACCCCCTTGATCCATGAGTGGCATGGTGTTAGACTATTAAAGATAGGGGGTTCAGGGGCACAGCCCCCTGTGGGAGGTGCAGGGGGGCAGAGCCCCACCATGCTTATCTTGGAAGTAACCTCATAAGTGTTTAAATACTTCATTCTGGTTGTCCCTTGGGGGTAGCTGGATTGACTACTAGGCTTTTGGGACTGAAACTATTTTTAAATAATTTACTGGTGCGTAGGAGTTTGTGATAGTTAAACTCTTTTTAAACAGAGTTACTGGGGTTAAGGAGTGGTCACAGAAAAACCTGCAGTGTGAAACAGGAAAAGACGGTCTTTCAAGCAACAGAGGGTGGCGGATTAAGGGTTACATTTGTTTGTTACAATTCTTAAGATTTTCAGTGCAGGAAGAGTTTAAAGCACAGCTGACTTATTTTGGGGTGGACAGTTCTCAGAGCACAAACCACCAGGCCTGTTTTGGGGCTGGGAAGGTTTACCTGTGTCTGACTTGGATGTGTGGATTTTTCTCTGATTGATTAGCAGGGTATTTCTCTATCAAATTGTTGTGTAGGGCATCTTCCTGACAGGAAGGCACTCATTGCAAGCAGTGGGTCAGAGCTTCTAGCTGATTGTTTTCGAGGGGCACAGTTTAGGCCAACCCCTTCCCACCCTCACCCACCCACCCCTGGAAATAGTTCCTTTATACCTGGGGTTCAGACATCATTTCCTCAAGAGTGCAAGGTGCATGTCACTGTCATATCCTCTCTAGCACACTGCACTGACAATATAAGCATAAACACTGTATAATATAAATATATATTTCTACATTACAAACCAATCACACACAAAAAAAAAAAAATTGTGGGAGTAGTGCAATGTAATGGCTGTGGGGCAGCAGTCTTCCGGGAGTCTTTCTGGAGGCTGAGATGCGCTATTTGCAGACAACTGTCTGCCCTGAGGGAGAGTTGCCTGTCTTCAGGCCACACTGGACAGTAGTCGGGACCTTCCCCAGGCCACAATGGACAGTAGGAAGGAACCTCCCCATCCAGGGAGCACCAGAACCACCACCACTACCTCAGAGGTTGCAAAGCACAGCAGTTGGACCACAGTGGGCTCAGGGAGGATGAGGATGGTGAAACAGAGGCACACCCAGTCAGATGTTACACACCACAATCCATCGCCATTCTGGGGAGCATAGCTCCCCTATAGATACACCCACAGAGGAGACTAAGGAGGCTGAGGACAACTGTCACAAGGGAGGCCCACAGGAAGGAGGCAGAGGACACCACAAGGAAAGGAAGCAGCTCCTGGTGGGGGACTCAATTATTAGGGGGATAGAACTGGGAGGAGCTGGGAAATCTGAAGTAAGGTGCCTGCCTGGTGCCATGGCTTGGAGGGACAGGAAGCGCATCCTCAGGATCACAACAACAGCTGCAAGGGATTCTGAGCTGGACATAATTGTCCACCTAGGGACAAATGACTTGGCTCATCATGAGGTTAGAGCAGTGCAGGAGGACATTGCAGAGTTGGGGAGGGGCCTAAGGCAAGTAGCAAACACAGTATCCTTCTCAGAGGTGCTGCCTGTCAAAGGCATGGGGGAGGTGAGGGTAATTGGCACCATGCAGTTTAATGAATGGTTGAAAAAATGGTGTGGGGCACAGGGGTTTGGCTTCATTGGGGACTGGGGTTCCACCTGGAGGGACACCAGCCTATACTGGCAGGATGGTCTGCATCTGTCCAGGAAGGAACAAGTCTTTTGAGCAATCGGTTTAAATGCTTCATTGGCAAGCTTTTAAACTAGTCAATGGGGAGGCACTGACAAGCAGCAGAAAAATCCCAGCCTCTCCCTACAAAACAGGGTACTAAATGAGAAAAAGACCAAGGTAGAACGGTCAGTGGGGATGCTGCAACAGAAGGTAAGGCCATCAAAAAGTGGAGAGCAATGAGTACCAATGCCCATAGTCTAGGTAACAAGCTTCCTGAATTAGTGGCCTTGATGGAGGAGGAACATCTGGATATCGTGGCAGTCACAGAAACATGGTACACACAAAACCATGACTGGGACATAAACATACCAGGATACACTATCTACAGGAGGGACAGGGAGGGTAAAAGAGGAGGAGTAGTTCTTTACATAAGGGAAGGAATAAAAGCAACAGAACAAAAGGGTAAACAGGGAGGAGAAGAAGCACTGTGGGTAAATTTGGAGACAGGCAATGGCACCACAATCCGCACAGGGTTGTATCTGAACCCCCTTCTCAGGGGAGAAGTGGACAAGGAAATGATAGAAAGTATACTTAGAATGGCAGAAAAAGGAGATATTGCTGATGGGTGATCTGAATATGCCAGATGTTAACTGGGCGCATGTTGCAGCTGCCACCGAAAGAGTGCAGTTATTCTAGATGCCTACAGGGGGCATGCCTTGAACAACTAGTACTGGAGCCCACTCGAGAGGGAGCAATATTAGACTTGATACTCTCAAATGGAGATGGAGAGAGGATCACAGATGTAGAAGTCATGTAGCCATTTGGGAACTAGCGACCATCGAACAGTATGGTTCACAATAAACACAGCAATAGAGTCAAGCCATACAAAGACAAAAGTACTGGACTTTAGGAGGGCTGACTTTGCCAAAATGAGTGAGTGCCTAAGAATGCACTAGCAAATGGGTGGGAAGGAGGGTGGAAGAACAATGGAATAATAAAACTGCCATCACAGAGTATGAGCCTTTGTGTAAGCAAATAAACAAAACAAGGCGATGTAAGAAACCACTATGGTTCTCAAAGGAAGTGGCAGTGAAGGTTCAAGAAAAAAAAGCATTCAGGAAGTACAAGGAATCGCAGCAGGAGCAGGACAGAGAACTGTATCAGTTAAAGCAAAGGGAGGCTGGGAAGGCAGTCAGAACAGCAAAGGCCCAAACTGAGGAAAAGATAGCCAACTCAGTTAAGAAGGGAATAAAACCTTTATAGGTACATCAGGAGACAAAGGAAGACCAAGGAGGGATAGTGGAGGCTTAATAAAGGGGAGGAGGGTGGGCAGAGGAGAATGTGAAAAGGCAGAGATACTAAACAAATATTTTGCTCAGTATTTACAAAGGAAGAGGGAGGTACATAAAACAAACAGTAGTAACACTCTGGATACAGAAGTTGATACCAGCCCATTTACAGAAAGAAAGGTTCTGAAAGAACTCATAAAACTGAAGGTGGACAAAGCAATGGGGCCTGATGGATTCATCCCAGAATTCTAAAGAACTAAGGGTAGAACTAGTGACACCACTGACTACCCTCTTTAACAAATCATGGGAGGATGGGGTGGTACCCGAGGACTGGAGGAGGGCAGATGTGATCCCCTTCACAAAAGTGGGAGCAAAGGCAGAAGCAGGAAACTATAGACCTGTTAGTTTAACCTCAGTGATAGGGAAAATGATGGAATCACTTCTAAAGGAAAGAATTGTCGGCGTATCTAGAGGCCAGAAGGGCACAGGACCCTGAGGCAGCATGGATTCACAGCGGGAAGGTCATGCCAGACGAATCTGATAGATTTCTTTGACTGGGTGACCAAAGTAGTAGATCAGGGAGGGCTGTGGACATGGCCTACCTAGACTTTAGCAAGGCATTTGACACAGTCCACACAAAAGATTAATATATAAGTTAGCCAGCCTGGGGTGGGTCCCAAGATGACAGCCTGGGTAAAGAATTGGCTGGAGAATAGGACACAGAGAGTAATAGTAAATGGAGTCCACTCAGAAGAAAGGAGGGTTACTAGCGGGTACCGCGAGGGTTCAGTATTAGGACCAGTCCTCTTCAATGTCTTTATAGCGACATTGCAGAAGGACTGGAAGGAAAATATGTCTCTTTGCAGATGACACTAAGATCTGCAACAGAGTTGATGCACAGGGTGGGGTGGAAAGGATGAGAAGGGACTTGGCAAGGTTAGAGGAATGGTCAAATGTATGGCAGCTTAGATTCAATGCTAGGAAGTGCAAGGTAATGCACCTGGGAAACAAAAACCCAGGGGAAGAGTACACAATGGGGGGTGAGATACTAACAACAACAAAAATGGAAAGGGACCTGGGGGTAGTCATATCAGATGACCTAAAGGTGGGCAAGCAATGTGAGAAGGCAGCAAGGAGGGCTGGGGGGATACTGGGATGCATAGGGAGAGGCATCACCAGTAGAAAACAGAAGTTATTATCCCTCTGTACAGACAGCTGGTGAGACCCCATCTGGAGTACTGTGTGCAGTTCTGGAGACCCAATCTCCAAAGAACATAGACAGGATGGAAGCTGTCCAGAGGAGGCAACTAAAATGGTGCAGGGTCTGCACGGAGGACATATGAAGAGAGACTTAAGGAGCTTAATATGTATAGCCTCGAGGAAAGGAGGAGAGGGGGACATGATAGAAACTTTCAAGTACCTCAAGGGAATCAACAAAGTCCAAGAGGGTAGCATCTTTCAAAAAGAGGTGTGCAAGAACAAGAGGGCACAATCTGAAGATAGAGGGGCGGCTCAGAGGTAATTTAAGGAAGTATTTTTTCACAGAGAGGGTTGTGGATGCATGGAATGGCCTTCCGGAGGAGGTTGTGGAGTCAAAATCAGTGGTGGAATTCAAGCATGCATGGGATAGTCATAAGGCAATTCTGGGGGGTTGGGGTAGGAAGAAGTAGGCTGCTGGTTAACTAGGATCTGCAGCTTATCCAGTAGGTAAGGAAATGGGCAGACTGGGTGGGCCAAGCGGTCCTTATCTGCCGTCAAATTCTATGTTTCTATGTTTCTATGTTTCTATGTGTAACATGTTGCTGAAACACACTGTTCGATGCACATGACTTCACTTGTTTATGTGGTCATCAGGAGTTGCGGTCACTCTAATTGAATGTGATGTAAAAACATCACCCAAATTGCATTTACCCATGAGTCTATGGTGCAGTGGAAAGATATTGATGTGGAACCACAAGTTAACAAATGCTGATTCAAAGAAAACCACAAAACCAAACAGCATGACATTTTTAGAAAACACTACTCATGACACATGGACTTAAATTTCAGCTTTTCAAGCTTTTATTGAAAAAATGTAAAACCCATTGCATATGCACATGATCTTTAAAACAGCAAGATCTGAGATAATACCTTTTATGGACACTAGCTGTGTTTCAGTTACTCAGGTAGTTTTCAAATCATTTGATGGTTGGTTGGCTAAGACCTAGGGTCTTGAGCATGAGCAACAGTACTGCATGACCCGCCAAGTTGAAAGTCTTGGAGAAGTCCATGATGACGGCCCCAGTGAGAAGACGATTATCCATGGCTATAGGGAGATTATTGATGACCTGACCAATACAGATATGGTGGATTATACAATGGGCATCAAGAATCCCTTGTTTTGATTGGCTGACTGGCACTTTTAGCCATAACTTTGTGTGTCCTTCTGACTGGAGCCCTGCTCTTTTATTCAGGAAGCAGGAAGAGGAGCAGTAGTTCCCAATTACATAGCAGGAACTACAACTTGCTTATTTCAGTGGGGTTTTATATTTTAGTCTCCCTGGGGCATTTCTCTTCCATTCACACAAGTTAACTGGCTATTATAGTGCTTTTTAGCACTTGTACTCACTTTTCAGCAATTTATCAGACCGTGACAAGGGAAAAACACTTCTGGGTCACTACTACTCTTAATAGCTTGGCCTGCAGCGAGCAGGGTGCACGCGCAAAGACATGCATGTCTGCATGTGTTTTGTGTGTTTGGAGGGATTGGAGGGTGACAGAGTTTCATTTAACAGGCCAGACTACAGTAGGTAACAGTTTTGTTCAGTTGTTGCTAATCTCCCTTGTCCTATCATTTGAGTCCCCGCACTGTGCACGATGAATGAGACACTCATAGCCAGTTATGGCAGGGTTTTGTATAGGTGTAATGTTTGCATGATGTATTGCATAGAACCTGATGTTGGGACAAATAAAATCTTTAAATGTTTTAAATGCAAACAGAATGAAGACATGGCACAGGAAATCAGTTTGTTTAATAATAGATTAACTGCACTTGAAAAGAGCTATGCTGACACTATTGCACAATTAAATAAAACTGATCCAATCAGAGATGCTTCTACATTTGTAACTTGTGAAAGCTCTTCCCATATATCCAGTAGCAGGGGCCCAGAGGCTATTATAAACAACAATAGCCTGAACCACCATGTTAGTACCGGCAAAAGAAAGCGTCCCAGGGTAGAGGAAGACCTCACAGACAGTGAGAACCTTTGATATTAGCTCCAAAACAAAAAAGTGAGCAAAAAAAGGAAGGAAAGCAGCTCAATTTCATATTCCCACCCAAAACAGTTTCGATCCATTAGTAGATCTACTAGAAGAAGCTAGCCCATTATCCCCTAGTTGTATGCTTCCCATTATTCAGACTACAGATCCTGAGCAAAATAGTACCGATGTCTCAGTCTCATGTTGTATGAATATACCAGGCCAATTCTGAAAATCCTATGGACCTAACCATTACTAATGAAGTAGAGTCCAGGCAAATATATCTCCTGGGGGACTCAATTATTACAAATCTGGACAGGATAATCTGTGACCAGGACAAGAGAAACAGGACGGTTTCTTGTTTTAGAGGGGCCAAATTGATGGATATAACAAAAATGTCCAGGAACATCCTAAAAACCAGTGGGAAAAAGCCTTCAGTAATCATTCATGCCGGTGTAAATAATGTTCTTAATCAAAATATACATACCATCAAATAGGAGTTTGTGGGGATGTACAACGTATTGACAGACTTAGACTGTCAAATTGCTTTTTCAGAGATCCTTCCTGTTCCCAGGGCTAACAGGTATATTAATGACAAAATTAAATCCCTAAACAACTGGCTACGTTGTTGGTGTCTCGAGCAAAATACACATTGCATTACCCATTGGGAAGAGTTTGCAAATAAACGGAACTTAGTCTGCAGGGACAGTTTACATCTGAGCAAACTTGGAACTAGATTATTGGGACAGCATATTAATTACTTCATATCCACTAGTTTAAACTAATTAAGGGGGGAAGGGACAACAAATGCATGCTTACTGCCCCCTAATGGTATGAAAATCAATGACCTCAGAGTTCATAATATTAGTTCATCTGACATACTAAATAATACTACTCCTAAATTGCGTAGCACTGATTTGAATATTTTATTGGTCAATGCCAGAAGTTTAAATAATAAACTAGATGAACTAAAACATATTTTACACAAAGAAAAAAACTGTATATGTGGCATCACAGAAACGTGGTTCGCTGACTCAAATTGGGGTATTGAAATTCCTGGCTATACAGTTGCCACCAAGTACCATCAAAAATCCAAAGGAGGTGGGGATGCTTTGTATATGAGCAAGCGGTTGGACAGTTTTGAAATCCCAATTAATGCAAGTCCAGATATTGATACTGAAATTATATGGGTTAAAATACAAACTGATAGGAGTCTAACAACAGGGCTATGTTACCATTCTCTGAACCTAGATACTATTGGTACTATTGACACATTTATGCAAGTTATTGAGAATCTGGAAACTTACGATTACTTAATATTATTGGGGGACTTTAACTTACCAAATATTTGTTGGCAAACACTTATGGGGAAAACCCATCTAGATAACAGATTTATTGATGTCATTCTTCAACATGATCTAGAACAATTAGTATCAGAACCTAACAGAAAGGATAGCTTTTTGGATCTTATCCTCACAAATATTAAAGATATACGGGACTTACTGAAAGTTATTGAACTCCTTGGGGATAGTGACTGCAATATGATTTCTTGGAGTAACAAATATTTTATGACTGTTAACCATGGTGTTACTAAGTCTAAAAATTTCCATAAAGCTAATTATGAAGCAATCAAAAAACATTTTTCCATATGGAATTGGAAGGCTGAACTTAAAAACCTAGACTGTGAACAGATATGTATGGCTGTACAGGAAAAATAAAAATGATTACTGTATCAATACCTGGATTCCTGACTATAAAAAGTATAATAACCTTGGTTGAATGGTAAAATCAAAAGACTAGAATTAAAAAAGGGCATTTAATAAGTACAAAAAAGATCCTACAGCAAATAAAATGGCTAAAATTCAAAGCTAAAGCAAAACAGTGCAAAAAAGCAATTAAATCTGTGAAGAAAAATCTAGAAATAAAGCTTGCTACTATAACTAAGGATAATAGAAAACAGTTTTACAGTTATACTGGATCACTAAAAGGGAAGGAACCAACCACTGGCCTGTTACTTAAGGATAATGTGCCGCTAGCTAATGAATTAGATATGGCAAAAGAATTTAATGATTACTTTCTTAATGTGTATAAAACAAAGGATATTACATGTCTGGATAGTTTACCAAATGAAACACCATATCCACTGATCACACCTGAGGAAGTTAAAATAGCTATTCAGACCACCAAAGTAAATTCTTCAGCTGGTCCTGATGGTATTCCAGCCAAATTTATTGAAGAACTGGCAACTGAATTATTAGGCATACTCACTTTATTATTTAATGTATCACTCCATGAAGGTACTGCCATATTGGAATGGAAATTGGCAACTGTGGTACCAATTCACAAAGACGGTAACAAACACCAAATAGAATATTATAGACCCATTAGCCTTACCTCCTGTTTAGGTAAATTAATGGAAAGGATCTTACAACAGAAAATGGTAGTGCACCTTCAAAACATGAACATTATAGATATATCCCAATATGGTTTTGTACAGGGAAGATCATGTCAGCTTAACCTAATAAACTTTTTTGAACCAGTAAGCATGGCACTAGACCAGGGACTCCGAGTCGATGTCATCTTCTTGGATTTTGAGAAGGCTTTTGACTCTGTCCTTCATGGAGTATTGATCAAGGAACTGAAAGGGTATGGATTCCATGCCAATATTATTAAATGGATAAATTATTGTGTTAGTGACAGGAAACAATGGGTGAGCATTAAGGGGCAAATGTCTGAATGGGCTGCAGTTAGTAGTGATGTCCCTCAAGGCTCTGTCCTGGGCCCCTTGTTGTTTAATATACTAATTATGAGTATGCAAACTTATAATGGTGTCTGGATACATAAGTACGTTGATGACAGCAAACTTGGTTGCATCATTAATGATTCAGAATCAGTTAATTCCCTACAATCAAATTTGGATAATTTAGCTAGATGATCAGACAGGAATAAAATTATGTTTAATACTGCCAAATGCAAGGTGATGCACCTAGGAAGGAATAACATGCTAGCCACTTATAAATTAAATAACAACATATTACAAACTGGTATATCTGAAAGGGACTTGGGAATTACTATTGCAAATGATTTATAGTTTATGTCTCATACTAATAATATAATAAAAAAAGTCATGGTATACTTTCTTGTATTCTGAAACATATTAAGAGTAGGGAACCAGATGTTCTAATCCCCCTATACACAAGTTTGGTTAGGTCACATATAGACTTCTGTGCTCCATTTTGCAATCCCACCTCTTTGGGAGGCAAGGCTTCTATTGAAAAGGTGCAAAGAATAACTAAGAAGGTCAAAGGTTTGACTAACATGGAGTATAATAGTAGACGTCAAACGCTAGGCCTATTTTCATTAGAATACAGATCTTTAAGGGGTGACCTATGCCTGGCTCACTGAGCATTTCAAGATCCTGCCCTGTGTGAGGCTATTTGTCTTGAAAAACTGCAACAGGCTGTAATACCAGAGCACATAGTTTAAGGCTAAAAACTACAGTAAACAAAACATCTAAAAGGAATATTTTTTATACCTAGTGACTGCCTCTCATTTGGAATTCATTACTAGCTGAAGTTGTCACAAGTAATAGCTTAACAGAATTTAAACACAGATTAGATAATTATATGGGAGAAAATAAATTTTACAATTGCCATTAGGCAACAAGTTCAATATGGGCATGTCCCTCGAATTCGTACAACACCTACGAACCTATGAGTAAATCCCACAATAACCCATGCAAAAAAGTGTCAGTCAACTGCATCTGCATTAAAATCAATCCGACCCCAAAATTCAAAACAAAAGTGCTGCCATATTTAATGCCCTGCTAAAACACCATCCAAAAGTGGGAGTAAACAACCACTGCAGTTTCTAACATATAAACCAGTCTGCACCCATTTATTCATTTATTTTTGTTACACAGAGAGAGAGAGAGAGAGAGAGAGAAAATGCCTGAGAAAAGACTGTTTAGCGCTGTTGTCACTCTCTCTCTCTCTCTCTCTCTGTCTCACAGCCCGTATTCAGTAGTACAGAAAAACAGTTTCTGTGCTCGCTGTCTCTCGCTCACACTGCCTTCTCTCATTCTCTCTGTCTCACAACCCATGTTCAGCAAACACAAAAACCCTGTTTCTGAGCTTGTTGTCTCTCACTTACCGTCTGAGTTCAGTACAAAAGGAAAACTCTGGTTTTGCCCTTGTTCTCTCTAACTATCTTTCACAGCCCATTTTCTGTAGTAAAGAAAAACAGTTATTCCATTCGCTGTCTCTTGCTTCTGGTCATTAAAAAAAAATGCTGCTCATGCTTCCTGTTTCTCAGTCCTCTCTGAAAACACCAACTAAAGGGCGTACTGTCCTGCCTCTGTCTTCCAAGCAACTCTCCCTCAGTGTCATCCTAACAGGCACTGACATGCAATGAAATGATGAAAATGAGGGTAGTAAAGAAAAAGTATAATTGGGGAGGGGGTGGAGGCATAGCACAGTACAAAGGAATCTTTTCTGTTCTTATGGCAGCTGTGTGGACTACTGTAACCTAAAGAGGGAGGATATTTTAACAAAACTCAATTTAAAAAAACAAAAAATGTAGTATTTTGAAGTATTTTCTTTATTTCACCTTAATAAAGGACAGTTTATAATCACCATAATCCATTCCAGGATGTGGGTTATGCTGGGATTTGCCCACTTCTTTTCTGGATTTGGTTACTCACCAAACCACACCAGGTGTGGGTAAATCCCAGCATAACCCACACCCTGCAGGGTGTGGGTTATGCTGGGATATACCCACGTCTGGTGTGGTTCTATGTCATATTAGTGAAAATATTTTGGCGACGCGCACAACAGTGAGTGCAATTCCCTGAATACAAAATAGCCAACACAACAACCCCAATGACTACAAAATCAACAGACAACAGCTGCACAGTAACAGTAATATTTAATGCAGTGGGCTATGCCCCCCACACCCCTCAAACTAAAATAATCAACTCCGGGGGAAGGGTGGACACTGAGGGAAAGTGGACATACATGGGAGGGGGAAACAGTGTGCAGGGCACCATTGCATCTGGGGAACAAGTAAAAATAAAATTTTACAGGAAACACAACACAAAAAGGAACACGCCTACAGCCAGTCCCGAATCTAGGACCATCACAACAGCAGTCAATGACCCTATCCGCCATGCCTGGTGGACAGCTTGGCAGCAGCAGGCTTCACTGCTGTATTGGTCCAGCATAACAACACATCTCCCTAGCCCCCTTGTGCTTTATCCTCGCTATATTGTTCCTCCTTAATCACAATTTCCTGCAATCGCTAACCTTCGCCAATTGCAACTCTGGTAGCTAATCAAATTGAGTTGCTCATTCTGCAATCGCTCATTTTGGTTCGTTAACATAATGTGCCACTGTTTCAGCCTATACTCACTTTCCCTCCTTTTTTCAGGGGTATACATGTTCAAGTCCTGCAACTTCTCCTCATATGTCTTGCCGCCTCGTCCATGGAACATCTTGGTTTCCCTGCATTGCATTGTACCCACCTTGCTGCTGTATTTCCTCAGGTGTCAATTCCTGAACCTTGCACAGTATTCCATTCATGTTTGCACCAGTGAGCTGTATAATGAGAGGATCACTTCCCAGCTTCTGCTGCTTATCCCTCACCTTATGCATCTCAGCATCGTGTTTGCCTTACCTACAGCTCTATTACAGTGTGCTGTTGTTTTCAGCTCTCTGGGCTCTTCAATATCATGACCTCTAGGTCCTGTTCTTCTTTGGTGCTTTCCAGTACTACCCCCTCACCCCTGGAATTTCATATTGCAGTCTTGGGTTACTTTTCCCTTTGTGCACTGCCTTGCAATCTTTAGCATTGAAAGCCACCTATCATATCTTTGACTGGCTCTACAAACCTACCTAGATCCTCCATGAGTTCCCTTATCCCTTCCTTTGTGTCTACCATTGTGCAAATCTTTGTGTCATCTGCAAAGAGGCAGATCTTGCCCCTGAATTCTTCCCCCATGTCACACATAAACACATTAAAAAGAAGTAGACCCCCACTGACCTCTACTCTGCTTGTTACATCCCTTACCTTTTAAAACTCCCCATTTGCTACTATCCTCTGTGTTCATCCCTTTAGCCAGTTCTCTATCCAAGTCCTTAACTTTTTGACCAGCCTCCTGTTGGGGATTGAGTCAAAGTCCTTCCTGAAATCCAAGTACACTACATCAACTACCTGTTCCTTATCAACTGCCCTGGTCACCCAGTCAAATAACTCAACCAGCTAAAAAATAATAATGCTTTGTGTGGGAAATCATGTTAAAGGCATAGCAGGTGAGTATTTTCTTTAAAATGTCCCACTGGCCAGTGCACTTTGTTAATGGGGACTTTACGACATGAGGCAAGGCAGCACACAGTCTAAAGTAACACCAACTGGAACTTGAGAATTACTTACAGTTTATGATGAGTCAGGATAAGCTATTAGCCAAAACCAGGCTTAATGGCTGTCTGCTCTCTTTTAGCCAGAAGGCTCTCAGGGACAAGACAAGTTCTTAAGGGTGGTCCTAACTGCATCTGCACTGTATACACCAGGTTGACCACTCAGTCCTTCAGGCTCTTGACCCAGCTGTGGTCTGTAAACTTCCAGCCTTGTCTAGCACAATTACTGGTCAATCAATTATAGACTGCCCCAGCATTGACTACTCCTTTGTCTTAAATATATCATGAGCCAGATTTCATTCTTTTATCAGTGGACTACTTCCTCCATGGTCCAGAGGTTATCTGCCTGACTATAGTTCAGCCAGACTCTTTTACAGTGTTGAAAGTCATGTGATCTACAGTACCCATCATACCTTGTGTCTCTCATTTAAATATAACATTTTTATATAAGGTTCTTTTTGTATAGAACACTAAACAAAATATTGAAAAATACTTTTTAACATAGACCCTCACATATGTGGTGAGGAAATTAATGGAAACCCTGTTAAAGGAAGGGTTGGTAGAGTATCTTGAATCCAGTGGGCTACAAGACCAAAGACAGCATGGATTCATGAGGTGGAGATCATGTTAGAGGCATCTGATGAATTTCTTTAACTGGGTGACTAGGGAAATAGATCATGGGAGGGCAATGGACATGGCCTATCTGGACTTAAGCAAGACCTTTGACACTTTGCTGCACAGGAGGCTGATAAAGAAATTGAGCTGTCTAGGGGTGGGATCCAAAGTGGTGAATTGGATAGGAACTAGTTAATGGATAGGTGACAAAGGGTGGTGGTGGTTAACGGCACTCACTCTAATGAAGGGAAAATGACCAGCAGTGTGCTGTAGGGTTTACTACCGGGACCTGTCCTTTTCAATATCTTCATAAGTGTCATTATGGAAGATATGGAAGGGGAGGTGTGCCCTTTATTGAAGATGATGACAAAATCTGTAATAGGGTGTACACTCAGGAGTGGGTGGAGAGAATGTGTAGGGCCCTTGGAAAATCTGAGGCCAAGAGCATGGCAGTTGGTGTTTAATGCCAAAAAGTTCAAAATCATGCACCTAGGACATAGGTACCAAAGAGCTGAGTAGAGGATGGGAAGTGTGTGTGTGGGGGGGGACTTACAGTCACTAAACAATAAAGGAACCTTGGGATTGTCATCTCTGATGACCTTAAAGTGGCAGGGCAGTGTGACAAAGCAGTGGGTATGGCCAGTGTGTTGCTGGGATGCATAGTGAGGGGTCTCTCCAACAGGAGGAAGGAGGTGGTGTTGTAACAGTATTGGTCACTTGTGAGCCTGGAGTAGTGTGTCTAGATCTGTAGGCAACACATCAGAAAGGACATAGGGTGCAGCCAGTCCAGATAAGGGCAACTAAAATGGTGCAGGGGTTGCATCAAAAGCCCTAAGAAGAGAGACAGCAGGATCTCAGTATGTACACCCTGGAAGAGAGAATAGTGAGAATTGACATGACAGAGACTTACAAGTACCTCACTGTGGTAAACAGTGTGCAGGAGAAGAGTCTCTTTTAAATGAGAAACAGCACCAGGACGAGAGAGCATGTGATGGGGGGTTGTTAAGAAGGATGTGAGGAAGTACTACTTCACTGAAAGAGTGGTGGATGCCTGGAACAGACTACAGTGGATGTCATAGAGTCAAAAACAGTAGGGGGCTTCAAGCATGCATGGGATAAACATAGGGGAATATTAATAAATAGATAAGGAGGAGGGAGGTTCACTGGAGACCAGTTAGGGTCTGCGGACACAAACTAACAAGGACTATCTGAATAGGTTGGATGGGCCAAGCAGTCCTTCTCTGCCAGTAAATTCTGTGTCCATGTTTTTACTCCCTTTCATGCAATTCCCAGATCAAACCTAAATAAAGTAAAGAAAGGACCTCACAGGTTGGAAGTACCACCTTTCTTGTTTCCAGCTGTCCTCAAGACAAGGCTCTATAAAGCCCACAGATCCCAGCCAGCCTGAGCCTGTAGGATTTCTCAGCATGGAAGTCAGCAAACCCCCACCAGGCTCACATGACACTAGAAATTATTCAAATAATAAGTTTTCAGCCTCAATAAGTAACAATGTCTGCAGCCAGTTATGCAGCAGAAAGGTGTCAGACATTTTGTATGATATCAAGAAGCAGAACAGCAGTGTGAAGCAGAAAGTATAACACATTATAGCAGGACTGGCAAATCAAGAACATGGGGACATGAGTGGAAACTGGTAGGTGGAAGAGTCAGGAAGGATGTGAGAAACAGTGGCTGAGTTGTGGAATAGCCTACCAGCAGAGGTGGTGGGAGCAAGAACCATTACTGGCTTCAGACATGGCTGGGACCAAGTAAAAGGCTTAATAGTTACACAAGGAGAAAACGGAAAGGCAGGGGACAGAATGGAGGTGAGTACAATGATCCCAACTAGACATAAGGTCCAGGATAGGATAAAGCAGGGCAGACTGGATGGACCAGTGGTCTCTCTTTCTGTCGACATTTTCTGCATTTTTATGTAGTAGCCCACAGAGTACTTGCAAAATATATGTTTAAGTGCATTTTAGTTCCCAAGAACAGAGTTTGGGTTACCGAATACCTGAATTCCTCTCCTTTCTTTCTGTCAACTGAAGGGAAGGACCAGTGTAAAACAGAGGCCCAGATATTCAAACTGCGTCAGGCTGTGGCGCAAGCTTGGGTGCAGATCAACTTGGCTGTGCAGAGGTGTGGACTAGGCAATATTCAACGGAGCTGCGCCATGGCTCAGCAGCGTTGAATATCGCACCCTGGACACCCGCAGTGTGCATGCGCAGTGGCACTGCACCAGCGCAAGTGGCCAGAGTGGAGCATGGGGATGTGCTAACTCAAGTTCCATTGCGCCATGCACAGCAACCGTGATATTCAAAACTTGACATGCAAATGGGGCCATAATGTATGCAAGGCGCACATGGGGCCATTTGCATGTCATTACGGCCCCATTTGCATGCAGGTGCGCCGATCCCCGATGACTTGCACCTGGCGCCCAGGCAGCAGCCATCGGGGACCGACACCCCCTGCAGCCAGCAATGTGCTCCACAGTCCGACCGCGGGCATTTGTATAAATAAATAGAACTATGCCCAATATCCCTGGTGGTCCAGTGGACCACTGCCTACCCAATCGTGGGCATTAGTAATACAAAGATAATCCGTCCAATATCCCTGGTGGTCCAGTGGACCGCTATCTGCCCAGTCGCGGGCATTTGTAATTAAAAATAGAAATATGTCCTATATCCCTGGTGGTCTAGGGTAACCCCCCTCCCCACCTGCCCACTGACCCCCACCGTCCCACTCCCCCCAGTCAGCTGGCAGGCGGCAGCACCCCACCCACCTGCTGTCCTGCCACCCGCTGACTGACACTGTCGGTAGGGCTGTACGCCCATTGGTTCACAGCATGAGCCAACTGGCGTGCAGGCCATACCATACTACACATTCCAGATATGTGAATGATTCATTCACTTATCTGGAATGTATAGTATGGTACTGGCTGCACACCCATTGGCTCACCAGGGATATTGGTAGTATTACTTTTTTTAAATACAAATGCCTGCGATCGGGCAGACAGCGGTCCACTGGACCACCAGGGATATTGGAAGTATTTATTTATTTATACAGATGCCCGCGATCGGGCAGACAGCAGTCCACTGGACCACCAGGGATATTGGAAGTATTTATTTATTTATACAGATGCCCGCAGTCGGACAGACAGCAGTCCACTGGACCACCAGGGATTTCAGGGATCTAATTATTTTACTGAGCCCACGATCGGGCACACAGCAGTCTACTGGACCACCAGGGAGTTTGGGGATATATTTCTTTCTTTCTTACTAGTGCCCGCGATCGGCACACAGCGGTCCACTGGACCACCAGGGATATTTGACAGAATTCTTCATTTTCTTACAAATGCCCATGATTGGGCATAGGGGGGCACTGCCAGGTGCGACCGGAGCGCGGGTGACCACCCACAGGTGGCAGCTACTGTGTTGTGTCCTGCTATGCGGCAGCTCACTTGTAGGTGGCCATGAGTTGTTCTTTTTTTTTTTTGGATCAACTTTGTGCTGGTGCAGGTGGGGGTTGCGCATGCATGGCTCTGCACATCCCGGGCTGAATATCGGGCTGTGCAGGATATGCATGGGCACGCCCCCCCCCCCGCGCCTGCATATACGTTACTGATGCGTTCCAGCGCATCGGGATTTGTGCAGCACACTTTTCCCTTTTGAATATCACACCGGGGAGCATCAGTGGGTTGTGCATGGTGCAACACTGTTGCACCATGTGCAACCCTTTTCAATATCTAGGCCAGAAAGTTTTTCGTTTGTTTCAGGTTAGTTACAGTGTTTATTTTTTAAGTCTTTATTCATCTTAACCAAGTGTTTATTCTTACAAGAGAGGGCCTTTCTCCTTGAGTACTTCCCCAAGCCCTTTCACAGCTTAGTTATTTTGGGTGTTTTATTTCTGTGGTTCTTTTTTCTGGACATTTGCAATCAAGAAAGAATTTTTCTCCTTTTAAACAAAACACTGAGATAGTGCATTTGTTTCTCTGTTTTCCCCAGGAAAATATATTGTAAATTGTGACTTATTTTTACAATAGGGGACTGTTCACAAGCTTTAACCTATATATTTATATTGTATTGTATTTGTACTTATTTTGCCAGGAAAAGGCTCAGTTGAGCAAGCTCATTTACAAGGATGTCCTGGGTAGGACAGTATAAAGGCAATAGTACAAGATATAGGTATACAAGGCATATAGTGTTGTACACAAGAGGTAGATTACAAGGATTCAAATCTCTGACAGATACAAAGGTATAAAGGCAACAATACAATATATAGGTATATAAGGCATAGAGTAATGTACACAAGAAATTAAAACTCTGACAGGTATATATAGATAAGTCGTACAGAAAAATAGTAAAGGAATAAATAGTTACAGGCACTTTTGTTCAGAGGGTGTCTAATTTTCTGTGAACCTGTCCCTTGTTAATAATAAGCATCCAGAAACTCACTGCACTTCCAGTTGAAAATAGGACAAACACTGCTTGCTGAGTTCAAAGTCCAAAACTTTAATTTGGTAGAAAATTCTTAACAGGTTTTCCCTAAGGTTCAAACATGAACTAACTCTCCAAACCACTTAACCCAGTGCTTCGACCAAGGCATGGTCTTCCTCAGGGGTGGGGTTTGAATTAATCATCCCTCCCTTAAATAACCAACTTTGTCCCAGTAGGGTTCCCCCTATTGGATCAATCATTGAATCACTTTTACAGAAATAAGTGGCTCTGGAGGGATTAGAACCTCTGACTATTATTTAGTTCAATTAAAAAAATAAATGCACATCAAAAATTATTAACACATACTCAGCAAATGAGAGCAAAAAGAACATAACTAGATCTGATTTGGTTCATCCAAACAAGAGATTTTAGTACACAATACAGTCCTTACTAATATTAGGGATAGGCTATCAAAAATGTTTTCTTCTTTAAGCATTGTAATTACATTGTATAGAGTTAGTAAAACTGCCAGTCCTATTATTTTCAGGAATAAAAAGCATTCATCACAAAGGGAACCAAATGCATCTTAAGACATTATAAACTCAAAAAAATTTATTAGACATGAGATAAGGTAACATAATATTACTACTTCCATATCCATTTCTTGTTTTTTATTTTTTATCTATTCAACATCTTTGACCTATACAAAATATCTCTTTTAATTTCACTTTGAAATCTCAAAGTTAGTTGCTGAATAGTCCATTATCTCAAATGTTGTCAATCAGCTGTAAAGGAAAGGGGGTTGGGGGGAAAAAGAAAATACACATATAATATAAGACTTGTTCCATAGAGATAAACTTTCAAAACTTAGGCTTAATTAATTAGATTTTTAGATTTTTACAGAATCCAGCTCCTATTTCCCATTTTTTTTATTTTTTCTAAGAAATGGTTTCAAGTACCAGTCAGTATTTAATCCCTTGGGAATCAAACTGTTCAAAGTGTAAATCCAAAAGCTTTCCTGTTGGAGAAGTTTGTTTAAACGGTCTTCTCCTTTCAGGTTGTTTGGTACTTGCTCTAATGCCAAGAACGTTATGCCATCCACACTCTGATTATGTTTCTCCAAAAAATGTCGTGCTAGAGGTTTATTAATAAGGCCAGTTTTTATATTTCTAATGTGCTCCTGCACTCTCTGTTTAAGTGGCCTGATTGTATGTCCTATATATAGTAAATAGCAGGGGCACCAAATGCTGTATATAACATATGTGCTGTTGCAGTTCAAGAAAGACCTTATTTTAACTTTGTATTCATATTCTTCAAGTTCTAATGTCATTCCTTGGTTGCAAAAGGCGCATACGCTACATCTACCGCATTTGTGCATTCCAATTGGCAAGGGTGGTAACCCTGTTCTAACTTCATTTTTTCTTGGACTGACTCTACTGTGACTAGCTTGTCGTTTAGGTTTTCTGCTTTTAAATACATAATTCTAGGACTTGAGCCCACTTCTTGTGCTAGAAGAGGGTCATTGAGCAGTATTGGCCAGAACTTTCTCACAATTGCCCCTACAGAAACTGCTTGATTACTAAATTGCGTGACAAAAGTCACTGGTGTTTCTTTATTCACATGATTCTGTTGTTTAGGTTTCAACAGTTTAGTTCTATCTTCCTTTCTTGCTCTGTCTAATGCTGTTTCCAATAATGCATCATTATAATCTCTAGCCTTAAATCTAGATGTCATATTCTGGGCTTCTTTCTCAAAATCTATATCTCTGGAGCAGTTTCTCCTAATCCTAAGAAACTGCCCAGAGGGAATTGATCTGACAGGTGCAGATGGATGGGCACTATCTGCCGTGAGTACACTATTGGTAGCAGTTCTTTTATGATAGTTCTTAGTTTGAACTCTCATGTCTTCGTCTATTAGCAATGTAAGGTCTAGAAAATGAATTTCTTCTTTACTTGCACTATATGTGAATTTTAGATTTAAATTATTTGTTTGGTTTAACCAATCCATTAACTGACTGATCTCTTCCTGGGGGCCCTCCCAGACACATAATATATAATCAATGAAACAATACCATTGTTTAATGTTTTTTCTGAATGGATTTTTTATTTCTGAATGTATCATTTCATTTTCCTAGGCCCCCCAGGAAGAGATTAGCATAACTCGGGGCCATCGCTGCCCCATCGCTGTTCCTTGTAGCTGGAAGTAGTATTCCCCATTGAATTCAAAAAAATTATGTGACAAGATGAAGTCCAAAGCTGCCTCAATAAATTTAACTGGAAAATCTGAATGTAATAGGTGATTCATAAGTGCCTGTATATTTGCTTTGATACCATCTTTGTGTCGTATACTTGTATACAGGGATTCTATGTCAGTGCATAACCACACATAATTAGAATCCCATTGCAAATCTTTTACTCTATCTAGGACATCCATTGTATCCCTCAAATAAGATTTAACCTCTGGAAGGCACTTCTTTAGGAAAAAATTGATAAATTGGTTCAATTTGTCAGTTATGGACTTAATTCCCGAAACAATCGGCCGCCCAGGTGGATGTTCTAAATTCTTATGCACTTTAGGAAGTGTGTATAAACATGGAATATTTGGTGTATCCTCCCATAAACCCTTAAGTTCTTCCTCAGTTATATAATTCATACTTTTACCCCATTCGAGTAATGCTAATAATTCTTTTTTAAAGTCATCAGTGGGGTTCTTTAAAAGTTTATGGTATTTTAATTCATCATTTAATAATTCCATCACACTACTTGCATATTTGTCAGTATCCATTATTACAATGTTGCCCCCCTTATCCGATGGTTTTATCACCATATCCAAAGCCATCAATTCTTTTAAGGCCTGTTTCTCCTGGTAGTTTAAGTTATTCCTTTTTTCTTTCAACTGTTTACTCAACACATCTTCCACTTCCTTTAAAACTACTGCTTCAAAACTCTTAATGATGAGATTATTAGTGGCAGGGCAAAACAATGATGTAGCTTTAAATAGTTTTTGTGGTTTCTTTGTTAATAATAGTCAGACAAGTGACAGCATTGTTAAGTATAGCTGAACTACAAGAGCAGACTTTGGTATATAACTGTCGAATGAGTGCCTTAAAGGTACTCGGTTTGACCAGTGAAATGAGTTTTAGTGAGGTTTACACTGAATTCCAGATTGTAGGGATAAAGCAACTAATTGTGCTTTTTTCCAATTGAATAGCGTGCTTTGGAGTCTTCAATAGAATATGACTATTTTTTCTAAGGGAATAGCTAGTGTGCGATATATTGAATAGGTCGGTGATGTAGTCTAGCAGATCTCTTAGGAGTATTTTGTAAGTCCAGGTACACAGATTCAGTAGTCTTCTGGTAGTAAATGAGGGCCAGCTGACTGAAGCATACAATATGCAATGGTGAGTCCTAGGTTTTAGTTTGGTTGTGAACCGAAGGGCTCTGTGGTAGAGTATGTCCAGCTTGGCTAGGCAGGTAGCTGGGCAATGGTAGTAGATCAGGTCAACATAGGCTATGATTGGGAGGAAGGTGGACAGTACCAAATGGATACGAGTATCACACGGGAAACAGTGTTTATTTCTAAAATGAAAGTAGAGTCTGACCCTTAATTTTTTGCATAGTGCTTCTATGTGGTGTGTGAAAGAGAGTTTGTTGTCTAACCATACTCCAAGGTATTTGTATTTTTCTACAATTTCAATGATGTCTCTCAAGAGAGGAATGATGGCTGGTGCCGATGAGCATTGTGATATTGCACTGTGTGATGTGAAAAACATGACGTTTGTTTTGGCTGTGTTTAATAGGAAGAGGTTCATCTGTAGCTCATTAAATGTCAGTTGGAGGTCAGAGCATACCGTGTATATATATATATATATATATATATATATATATATATATATTCTTTGCAAACCCAAAACATTAATGCAACATTTAGGGTTCACCCATTAAGTACGTATGTTTCTGAAGTGTATAGAATGGGGTGAGCTTTGGGGTTGACAACACCAAGGAAGACTGCACCCCTGATTTGTTGTAGGCATGGGGGCACAGTTTTAGACTTGCAAACTCTAAAGCCACATTTCCCTACATTTGTCGCTTTAGCCTGAACCCTAAATGTTGCATTGATGTAGCTTTTTGCAAAGAATGTTCTTACTTTTTGAGACAGTATAAAATGTACTTATTTGCCTGTAGAAGCACAGACCCTCTGGGCCTTACGATCCTGTCCCACCATAGATGCATATATGTATGTTGCGTATATGTATGTTGATGTGGAAGTGCAAGGCCCAAAGGGCCCTTCACTTCCATTTGTAGGACAACAGCAACCAAATTGTCAGCATAGTTTTATTACCCCACCTCATGAACCTGGTACTAAAAACTGTAAAAACCCTGCTGAAATGTCATTCTGCACCACAGCAATGTCCCTCAGCACCAGAGGCATGAAAAGACATTTTGGCAAAGATGTGAAAAATGACAGCTGTCACATTCTTGATGTGGTGTAAAGAAATGGATATGTTGAAAATTTGGGGAGAAAATATTTAAAATTACAAAAATTACAAAGGAGTGTAGGAAAATGTCAATGGATGCACATAATTTTGTCATTTTAACATATTTTGACCCCAAATTTTCAACATACCCTCCTTATGTCCAGGAGCTGAGCTGAAGGAGAGAAAAGAGGTGGCTGGCACAAGTGTGGTCTGAGGGAAACCTGGCTTGTGTTTTCCGTTATAACCAGCTATTGAAAAAAACACTGGCCAGTAATTATACTATAGTTACATGTCTGTTACATGCAATTACATTGCAATTGTAATACAGTTACAGTGTAGTTACACAGTAACTACCATTTAGCTAACTGACACTTAAAACAAAGTGTAACCCAAAAAATTAATATAGACACATCAAGATTTAATACAATATAAAGATACTTTGTCAAGGAGTCAATAACATACTGCATTCAATAAAATATCACATCAATAAAATTGAATTAAAACAGCTACATTTTACAAGTACATTTATATATGACTTTAAATACTATTAAAATGCTCGGTTTGTTGACTGTCAGCCTTTAAACAGTTTTAACATGCCCAGTTTTTTAACTATCTGTCAGCCTCATGGGATAAGCATTCAATGCTTGAAGTGCTCAATTCCTCAATGCTCTTTGTCCCTAATTTGTTCTACAGCTGGGTAATCCCAGTTGTTGGGTAATAGTTAATACTGTATTATATACAGCTGAACATTTTAACAACTGCATACTAAGTCTCTTGGTACTTAGTTTGTTTACAAGTTTACAACACCAAATACCATCATAATACAATATTCGAGAGTCTAAGGACATGATCCCCCCAACTTGATTATACTGTAGAGATCACAATAATTTACATCCTTTTTTGCTTTCAGCACAAATCTACCTGCTTAATTGCATGACACACTCAATCTTGATAGCACACTGTTCATAGCTGAAGCATAGATAGACAGCACATGGTTGACAATGGAAAGTGTATCAGGCTCTTGGATACCAATCTGCGTGTGTCTTGGTCAAAATTTAAAACTAAACTTCTTCCAAAACTTCACTTGAGATAATCTTAACCTCTGATTGACTACTTTTACCAGTCTTTTCATAGCTGCCAAAGTTCATTGATTTTTTATTTTTATATATATATATATATATATATATATATATATATATATATATATATATATATATAGGTAGCTTTTGCCTACCTGCTGCCACCTACTCCTGCCATCAGGCCCTTCATAGGCTCTCCCAAGGGCCATCAGATATGGCAGTGGGAGGGGATATGGGCTTTTCTCCCGCATTTTCTTCTCATTCTTTATGCTGGGGTGCACATGCCCTGGAGCCTTGCAGTCCTCCCTTCTACTGCCCTCCTAGACCTGCACTACCACCTGGCCTCCACTGGGTTGCAGTCATTCAACGGAGCATGCAGGTCCCTTTTCCCCTGGGAAAGGAGAGCAGCCATCAGGTGCTCAATCCTTTCTCTCCTCGGCCAACCCCCAGCAACCCACACTCATCACCAAACCCAGGTTGCCAACATGCCTGGAGGTAAGGCGCTAGCGCCTCGGCCCTCCACATCACTGGGCCAGCCTCAATTGATTTGTTTTAACATTAATTACAAGCTGACTTCTTCTAAAACAGTTCTGAATCCTGAAAAAATCCCCCTGAAGCTAATTCTCATTGCCAGGACTGCATCGGCAGCATAATGATTTACTCTGTAGTTCTGGCAAACTGAGGTGGTACTGGGTCAATAAGTCGCGGACAAAACTGCACGAGATGTAATACAGCAACAAGGGCAGAATAGCAGTATGACACAGCTGCTGTGCCTAGTTGAGCTGCTCCCATGGTGGACTGGCTAAGGTAAAAGCACCTGACACAGTGGAGGCCCAGGCATCGGGATTTGATTCCCTGTCTCACTACATGTTTTGTTTATTTTTGCAAAAAAACTAACTTCCCCACTCCAAGTTTCCCCTTTTCACCTTGGTTCACACCCTCCTCAGAGTTAGTTAATCAAATTGGGGGTGTGTGGGGGCAGAGCATCCCACAAAAACAAAGATTTTGTAATGTGCGCTACTGGTGTGCATTTTTATGTTGCGGTTGGTGTTTAGTACAGACATTATTTTACCACACACCGTAATTTCTGCAACATTGTTGCTTTGCACAGTTTTGTCTGTGACATGATGATCCCATGCCAACTGAGGTAAACCCATTCAGAAATAAACTGAAATGGAGAAGCCCCTATATGGACTCTTGTGGGACTCCAATGCTAAAAGGACTAAAAGTGGAAATGGTATTCCTTAACTTCTAGTATGGACATGATATTCCTTAACTTCTGGTATACTGAAGCAGTCTTCTTCAGGGTATGTAGCTACAGGTAGTGGGTAAACATTGAGTGGGTAAGGAGTAGTAGGAACCAGGATGAGGTAGGTACAGGTAAAGGGGTTGAAAAGGGAAGTTAGGAGACACCCTATCTACAGTAGGGTATTAAATTAGTACAAGTGGGTAAGGAATAATAGACACTAAAAACAAGTTAGTCACAGATAGGTGGGTTAAGAAAGGTAAAGCAAGAGACACCCTATATAGAGAAGGGTACCAAATGCATTTCAGACAAGCAAAGGTAGAGATAGGAATCCAGTGGCATAGAAAGGAAGCAGTAAGGTAAAGGGAAGTTTCAATGGGAACTAAGGTAAAAGAAGGAAAGAATATTGGAGTGGTGCACTGCAGCGGGTATGGAGCCACAGTCTTTCAGGACACCTTCTGGAGACTGAAATGCTGCTCCATTTGTACTCACTTCATTGGGTTGAGGGTAGAGGTTGCTGGACTCTGGGCTAAACTGGCAAAAATGCAGAGAACCTTCTGCCCCACCCAGAGTGACCAAGACTGCCACCGCTCCTCCGATGATGCCTACACAGAGGCAATGCAGTTGGACGTTGGTGGGCTGTGAGAAGATGGGGAGGCAAGAAGCACACACACTTCTTATCCTGTACCACTGTACAATTCCTTCACCATGCTGGAAGGACAGGACACCCAGAGGAAGGTACCTGTAGAAATGGGAAGGGAGAAAGAGGGAGTCCTCTGAAGGGGAGGCCTCAATGAGAAAGGAAGAGGTCTCCAGAGGAGGAAGATTCAGCTGCTGGTGGAGGACTATATTGTTAGGGGGATAGACTTGGGAGCAGGGGTTAAATGGGAAGGGAGGTGAAGTCCCTGAGAGATGCTCTGGCTTGGTGGGATGGAGAGCAGATCCAGGGGATCCCTACAGCAGCAGGAGATGGAAGGGAGCTAGATGTCATTGTCCACCTGGGGACAAGTGACCTGGCCAGTTACAGGTAAGGGTAGTACAAGGAAATTTCAGGGAGCTTGGGAGAAGCCTCAAGCAGGTGGCATGCAGAGTGACTTTTGTCAAAGCATTACTTGTACACAGCTGGGGAGAAGCTAGGACACTCCACACCAGGCTTTTAACAATTGGTTGAAGGCATGGTGCATGGAGGAGGGCTTTGGCTACATTAAGGACCGGGAGCCAACATGGGAAGATGTGGGGCATTATTGGAGAGAGACAGCCTGCATCTTTCCAGGAGGGGGACCACTGTCCTTAGATGCTAAAATGTTACTTGGATGAACATTTAAACTAGTCTGATGGTTGTAAGGCCAAAGGAGGTAACAACTGTCCTCTCCAGATGATGAAACATCAGGGAGGGAGAGTCTGAGGGGAGCAAGCCTTCCCAGGTCAAGGGCGCAAGAAGACAGGGGTGGGGACAAGGCAAAGGAGAAGGTGAGTGTAAATCTGGAAAACAGGAAGAAAGAAATAAAGAAGGCATGTAACAAAGAGGGTAAAAAGGGAAGAGTGGGTCAGGGGAAGCATCAGGTTACAGCACAGGCAGGAGAGGAGAAAACAGGGAAGCTGGCAGGGAGGGAATAAAGTATGGAGAGCCACATGCACCAATGCAAGCATCTGGGAAATAAAATTCTTGACCTGGAGGCCACCATAGTAGAGGCTAGCCTGGATTTGGTGGCTATAATGGAGCCGGGTGCACTGACAGCTTTGTCTGGGACATAGCCAAACCGGGCTACTTTCTATTCGAGAGAGACAGGGAAGGGAGATGGAGAGGAGGGGTCTGTACTATATGTGAAACAGGGAATCAAAGCCATGGAAGAACATGTGTACCTGGAGGAAAGAGAGGGTCTGGAAGTGCTGTGGGTCTTCCTGGAGACATGTACTGGGGCCATAAAGCATTCTGGAAAGCCATCATCAGGTTGGGAGGTAAAAGGGAGGTGCTGCTAGTTGGGGATTTCAGTCTACCAGATGTGTATTGGAGTCATCGAGCTGCAACTTTGGCAAGGAGCAAGGCCATTCTTGACTCCCTACAATGGGCTTCTATCAGACAGCTAGTCAAGGAACCCAGTAGGCGCAGGGCAGTACAGGAGCTAGTGCTTATTAACAGGGATAGTATCACTGGTGTCACAGGAGGCAGTCCTCTAGGTACTATAATGATCACCATACAGTGTGGTTTAACATTAAGACAAGAAAAGAGGCAAACCAAACAAGAAGGAGGGTCCTGGACTTCAGGAGGGTGGACTTTAAAGAAGTGGGAGACTGCCTCAGAAACTGCCTTGTGCGATGTGGGTGTGGGGGGATTGATTGCAAAGAAGTGGTAGAGGCACAGTGGGAAAAAACATGGGAGGCATAGTTAATGCAACCTTCTTCTGCATGAAGGAAATGAGTAAAAGCAGAAGGAAAAAGAGACTGTTATAGTTCTGTAGGGAAGTGGCCAAGGTTGTGTGTGGGGGGGTGTCATTCAAGAGGTATATGGAAATGCAGTGGGAGGAAGACAGGGAGGTATACCCAGTAAAACAGAGAGAAGCAGGAGTGGCAGTGAGGGGAACAAAGACACAGACAGAGGAAAGAATAGCAAAAGGGGTAGCTAAAGGAGATAAGACTGTCTTCAGGTACATAAGTAAGAAGGGGAAAGCAAGAAGAGGGGTAGTGAAGATAAGAAAGGCGGCAGGGAGAGACTGCCCAAAAGATGATCAAGAAAAAGCAGATATTCTGAACAGCTACTTCTGCTCAGTCTGAACAGTGGGGGGACTGACCACCAGGGAACTGCAAGAACAAGGGGTGGGGGAGATGGACCCAAGTTCATTTTCAGAGGAAAGAATTCTGAAGGGACTTGTGCTTTGAAAGCAGACAAGACTATGGGACTGGACAGGATACACCCAAGGGTACTAAATGAAATCCAGGAGGTGCTAACTGCTGCACTGGTGGCCTTATTCAACAGCACACTGGAAACAGTCATGGTTCTGGAGGACTACAGAAGGCCAGCCATGGTCCCTCTCCATAAGGCTAGCAACTATATGCTGGTCAGTCTCACATCAGTGGTGGGGAAATTCTTGGAAATCCTGTTAAAGGAAAGGTTGATACAGTATCTTGAATCCAGCGGGCTACAAGACCAAAAGCAGCATGGATTCATTTGGGTGTGGGAGTCATGCCAAATGAATCTGACAGACTTCTTCAACTGGGTGACCAAGGAACTTGATCAGGGGAGGGCAGTGGGACATGGTCTATCTGAACTTTACCAAGGCCTTCAACACTGTGCTGTACAGGAGACTGATAACGAAACTGAGCAGCCTAGTGGTGGGATCCAAAGTGATAAATTGGGTAAGAAACTGGATTATGGATAGGTGACAGGGCTGGTGGTTAATGGCACTCACTTTAATGAGGGGAGAATGACCAGTGGGGTACTTCAGAGTTCATACTGGGACTGGTCTTCTTCAATATCTTCATAAGTGACATTGCAGAAGAACTGGAAGGAAGGGATGCCTTTTTGTAGATGAAACCTAAATCTTAATAGCGTGGACACTCAGGAGTGGGTGGAGAGAATGCGTAAGGACCTTGGGAAACTTGAGGAGTGGTCAAAAGAATAGCAGTTGGGGGTTCAATACCAAATGGTACAAAATCTTGCATCTAGGGCATAGGAACCCAGGTGCTGAGTATAGGATGGGGGTAGGTATTGATTGCCACTAACCAGAAAAGTGGCCTTGAGGTTATCATATCCGATGACCTTAAAGTGGTAGGGCAGTGTGACAAAACAGTGGGCAGGGCCAGTGGGATGCTGGGATGCATAGGGAAAGGTATCTCCAGCAGGAGGTGGGAGGTGGTGTTGTCACTGTATCGCTGGCTTGTGAGACCCTACTTGGAGTATTGTGTGCAGGTCTGGAGGCCGTACCTCAGACAGGATGGAGGCAATCCAGATGAGGACAACTAAAATGATGCAGGGGTTGCATCAAACCCCCTATTAGGAGAGACTGAGGGATCTCAACATGAATACCCTGGAAGAGAGGAGGGGAAAGTGAAAGGAAACATGATAGAGACCTACAAGTACCTCATGAGGGTGAACAGGGTGTAGGCATAGAGTCTCTGTCACATGTGAACGAGCACCAGGACCATAAGGCATGCAATTAACTGAGTGGGAGTGAATTTTAAGAGGGATGTGGGAAGTACTACTTCCCTGAGAGTAGTGGACTCTTAGGAAAGACTGTCAGTGAAAGAGGCAAAAACAGATGGGGGCTTCAAGCATGCATGGAATAACATAGAGGAATATTAATAAATAGGAAGGGGGGATGGAGGGTTGATAGAGATCAGTTAGGGTCTGCAGAAACAGACTAGGGAGGGACAATCTATGCAGACCGAGTGGGACAAGCAGTCCTTTCCTGCTGACAACTCCTATGTTTCTGTGTTTCTCCTTGTCTTCTGCAACCTGTGTGGACTGTCTATGTTCTATGATTCCACTGCAAGCTAGCTTGGGGCTCTGAGATGTGACAACATTAATCAGAGCAGCAAAAAACAAACAGTATGTGGCTCAACTCACAGCAAATGCAGAGAAGGCAAAGCTTTACACCAAAGCCCAGACAGGTTTTGCTTTCACTCTAACAGGACTACAGCAGCCCTTGTTACCTAATACTTAACTTGGGGGAAGGGAACAACGACACATCAGATCAAGCTATACAAATGAAAATAATGTTGTCACAGACTTGTTCTCTCCCAGAACTCACTGGTTACCAGTTTCACAACCCTTTAGATTCCTGTAAGGCTTACCTTGGTATTCTGCCACCATCACTGCAACCTCACTTGGGGTATCTCTAGATTTGAAACCCACCAGAGCCACTGCTCACACTCAGTGCAGTCCTCTTCACAAAGGGCAAATGACCCATCCCTTTTGTTACAGCTGAGAATACCTGGATATGGTAACTGTAGCCTGCCTCTTCAGAGATGGATCACAGACTTGTCAGTTTACTCCACTTATCTATACCTGAAATCACTCAATCACAGAAAGTATTAAGTATATAAAAATAGCATTTCATACTCTACAATATTTACATGTTACTGGATAACAGACACTAAAGAGGATAAGAAATATAGTATTTCTGTGGAGATAAAAATGAAGACTTTTGAAAAAGCTAGAGGACACCCAGAATAAGCTAACTCAAAGGTATCTAAATTCTGAGTAGAAGAAGCTTACCCCAACTAGTGAGTTATGACAGACTCAAACCCGTCATGTTGTTTGTTCGAAGTCCCAGTATATAACTGATATGAACAACCTCACACACAAATACAGTATTTTCAGCTGACCAGCCCCCTATACCTGCATCATCATGCGTACTTTTCTGACATCACATCCTAGACTAGTTCTTTGAGCTCTGGGGATCACTCTATTTGGGAACAGGTCCACACTGGATTTATTATTTTGAGCTTGGTTTTGCAGATTACATTCTGGGTCCTTTTGTTCTCCCACCTGGCTACCCAGCAGTAAACTGTCTCAATTTGCCTAGACCCTGTTTACCTTCAAACTATCTCCTTTTGTTATGAATGGGAAACAGCTCAATGAAGTTGAACTCAAGCCAGAAAGTCTTTTACGTGAAAATGGGTGCTCAGTCCTTGATGTTTAAACAAAATAAAAGAGCTTTTGTATGACAAGAATGGTTGCTGTTCACACCTAACCTTTGAAAACCCAGGAATGGTCACACAACTAAAGTATTTTACAGTTAACATAGCTGGTAAGATAAAAAAAAATTAAATACATTTCCTGGGTGTTACAGTACATTTGTTACACTATCCCTGTGTGATCAAGCTATGGAAGAAAACATAGACTATCAGAATGGTTAGCATAAAAGAAAAGAAAGGCAGCAGCAAAAAGAAGAGTAAAGAAAAGTAAAATGTTTTCTGGTATGCTGCTAGCCTGTTCATGCACAAAAGGTTTCAGTTCTCAGTATGCTTTAATTTTATCTGGTACCTTAAGTGGATGCCTTTTCGTGGCAGTACAGCTACCACTAATGGTCCCATAAGGCCTCACTTTTCTATTAAAAACAAATAACAGGAGAATCTCATCCTATCACATTTGTTTGCTGGAACAGCCCTCTGAAATACACAGTTTAATTTTAGATTTTTCATACCAAGATACAGTTTAACTCAGAAAATGCTAAGCCTTCCACCTTTGCAAGTTTAGTTTTAAAGGAGAATGGTGCTGAACCTGAAAGTCAATTTTTAATGTAGAAACTGTTTCTATTTAAATACTGGTTCAAGTTCTGTTATTGTTCCATCTATTCTTGCCTGATCGTAACAGTGGTTGTTTCTTATTAACACTCTGTGAATAAGTGTCATTTTAGAACTGTATGATGTAGTCTATTTAAGTCATAAACCACTCCAGGGTGTGGGTTATGCTGGGATTTACTCATGCCTGGTGTAATCTGGTCATGAGGCTGCAGGCTGAGTGACTAAACCACAGCAGAGTGGGTAAATCCAGCATATTTCCCCACCCTAAATCAGACTATGTCTATAATGCCCCACTTTCTGTATAAGAAAATAAAGAAAAAACACAGTTTTTTTTGCATGTTAAATGATTTTTATTTAATGTTTTCTAACGCCAGGAAAAATAGTCCCATTCTCCTACTGTCAGGTTTTAGTGCCTGTACTTGTGAGGAGCCAGTCTCTGACCTACATGGGTGTCCTGTATTGGTGAGTATATTCTTGTTTTCGGCATTTGATCTCTGGTTCTCTTCTGGGAGTGCAACCTCAGTGTTGGGTATACCTCAGTGTTCTGGATCCATGGGCTGTCAAGGTCAAGATTAAATGCAAAGTTTTTGTGGACTACACCCAAACTACAGGGAGTAACAGCAGCTGCTTGTGCATGCCTCGCACCATCCCCATTCAGGTACAACAAATATTTTAACACTTTGACCTATGCTGAACTGGGAAAAGTGTTTCTGAATTAAAACTGAGGGCTGAAAGTTACAGAAATCATGACCAAAAAGCCGAGGTGTGATACTGGGTATGCACTTATGCATATGCATAGACGCAAGCCCGGTATCACGGCTCGAGGATGGTGCGAGGCATGCACAAGCAACTTCTAGCCCTCATTTTTAATTCAGAAACATTTTCTCCAGTTCAGCACAGGTTTCAGTGTTAAAATATTTGTTTAGCTTAATGGAGATGGTGAGAGGCATGTACAAGCCTCCTGGTCTCAGCGCTGTGGCCGCCTGTGGGTCAGTTCGAACAGTTCACTAGAGTTTCATTTAAGAAGGAGAATGAATAAAACATATCACTTTCTGTAGCATTTGGCAGAGTTTTTGTCCATGGCAGTGAGTGTTTTGCTAGGCAGGATTTGCAACTTGGTTTGTGGAGTGGTGAGATTTGTGCTGTGCCGACAGGGCTTAGCGAGGACTCTTTATGGCAGGTTTTTGTTTTTAATGTTGGGGAGGTCAGATGGATTTCAAAAAAGGTGGCTAATACAAATGCAGCTGACTGGTACCTTTTCAGTTGTTAATGCCAGGATTTACCAAGGCTGAAAAGTCCCAGTCAGTCAATCAGGTTTGAAAATCCTCGGACCCCATTGTATAATTCCTTCTCAACCACAGAGTTCTATAGTAGAATATGAATGTGTTGTGCCAACCATGGAGATGCTGAGGAAGGGATATAAACTACATCATGCAGTTTTAAAATGATACTGTGTATAAACGTGAGACACCCATTAGGAAAACAAAACAGTCTGTAGAGATGAAACAGTAACAAAATTCAAACTAGTATTTAAAAATCAGCTTCTACAGGGAAAAATGACAGACAGGTTCAGTGCAGTTCTTGTTTAATGTGTCTGGCAGAACGGTCACTGGAGGAAGGTTTCCTATTCTAGGACTTTAATATTTACTGGAAAAGTGAGTCCACCACAGAATGTCTAAAATTAAACGGTGCCGAAAAAAACAGCACAGTCAAAAGGCTGCAAGACAAAACCTTGTCCTTGCAAAACAGCTATGGGAAAACAGAGAAACATAGACTTTGACCGCAGATAGGGACCGCTTGATCCACCCAGTCTGCCCATTTCTCTACCTATTGGATAAGCTGCAGATCCTAGTTAACCAACAGCCTACTTCCTCCTACCCTCCCAACTATAATTGCTTTATGTCTGTCCCATGCATTCTTGAATTCCCCCACTGTTTTTGACCCCACAACCTCCTCAGATAGGCTGTGCCATGTGTCCACCACCCTCTCTGTGAAAAATACTTCCTCACATTGCCCTTGAGCTGTTCCCTCGCTATCTTAAAACTGTGCCTCCTTGTTCTTGCACATCTCTTTTTCTGAAAGATGCTACACTCTTGGACTTTGTTGATTCCCTTGAGGTACTTGAAAGTTTCTATCATTTCTCCCCTCTCCCTCCTTTCCTTGAGGGTATACGTATTAAGCTTCATTAGTCTCTCTTCATATGGTTTCTGGTACAGACCCTGCACCATTTTAGTTGCCCTCCTATGGGCTACCTGTATCCTATTTCCTTGCAGAGATGGGGTCTCCAGAACTGCACGCAGTACTCCAGATGGGGTCTCACCAACTGTCTGTATAGAGGGATGACAACTTCCTGTTTTCTACTGGTGATGCTTCTCCCTATGCATCCCAGTAACCCCCAAGCCCTCCCTACTGCCTTCTCACATTGCCTACTGACCTTTAGGTCATCTGATATGACTACCCCCCAGGTCCCTTTCCATTGTTGATGTTGTTAGTACCCCCCCCCCCACATTGTGTATTCTTCCCCTGGGTTTTTGTTTCCCAGGTGCTGTACTTTAATGACCTCACATTTATATTATCTCCAACACTTTCTTGCTCAAGTGTAGATTTACTATTCTAACACCACGTCACCATAGATCACTACTCCAGTGAAATTTCAGGCAGAGAGCATGTCAGTGGACTCAGCGTGGTCTGCAATGTTTTTCCTTTAGCTGTTTTGCAGGGACAAGGTTTTTGTATTGCGACTTTTTGACTGTGCTGTATTGCCCAGTGCTGCAATTCCAAAACTATCTTGATGGCATCCATGGAACAGTGATGGCTGCTGTATAGTCAAAACAGGCTTAGCTGAGGTGCAGCTCTGCCAAATTATTGAGGAGCAAAGTTGGTTGAACCATAAATCTGTCAACCATACATTATTAGATGGGATACTGGTAAATAAAGCAGAAAGGATAAAAACTGCTAGTATACTTGCTGACTCCCTACGTGACCACTCCCTAGTCTTTTGCATTTGGAAAAATAATACCCCCAAACCATCATTTAGGATTATTTCAGTTCAGGAATATACTATGAACATGTGAAATTTGCCAATAGATAAAGGCCTAGAGGTCTATCAAGTCTGCTCAAATGTGCAGCAGCACTCCTTATTCTGCAGCTGTCCTTCCCTCCAACCCTTCCCCTCCATTGACCCTTCCTCTTGTCCTGTCCAAGCCCCTTTTGAAGCAGTCCACTGTTCTACTGGATACCTCTTCACCTGGTAACACATTCCACCCAGCTACCACCCTCTCTATAAAAAAGTGTCTCCTCAGCTCCCTTCTGAACCTTCCTCCCTCCAGTCTCATATCATGGCCCTGTGTGTCCCTCCCCTCACTTACTTTGAACAGCCCCTCCATAACTGCCCTGTTTATTCCTTTCATGTACTTAAAGGTTTCAATCATGTCCCGCCATCCCTCCTCTCCTCCAATGAGTACATGTTCAACTCCCTCAGCCTCCTCTCATATGGTAAGTCTCCCAGTCCCTTGATCATCTTTGTCACCCTGCGCCGCACCTCCTCCAGTAAGTTAATGTCCCTCTTCAGATACAGGTGCCAGTACTGCATGCAGTACTCCAGGTGTGGTCTAACTAATGATCCATACAGTGGCAGAATCCCCTCCCCCCTCATAGAATATATACTTCCTGCAATGCAACCCAGTATTTTGTCGGCCTTTGCAGCTGCCTTCTTACATTGTGCTGAGTTGTTCATTGACTCTGTAATGATCAACCCCAGATCCTTCTCCTTCTCTGTCTTGGCTAGCTGCACTCCCACCCAGCTGGTAACTCCTCCTTGTGTTTTTCACCCCACTGCAGCACCTTGCACTTTTTGGCATTAAACTCCAGTTGCCAGGTATCTGCCCAGGTTTTCAGCTTTGCCATGTCATCCTGCAACTTCTGCCATCCCCCTAGGTCATCCACCACTGCTCCCATCTTGGTGTTGTCTGGAAACAGACTGATCTTGCTCTTGATACCCAATGCTATCTCTGCAATGGATATCTCAAACAACACTGGTCCCAACACCTAGTCCTGTGGAACACTGCTTGTCACTACCCTTGGGGATGAGAGCTCCACACCCGCCACCACCCTCTGTTGCCTTCCCTGAAGCCAGTTCCCTACCCATCTTACCAGCTTTTTACCCACCTCTGTGCCTTCTAACTTACTTCCCAGCCTCCAATGTGGCACCAAATCGAATGCCTTACTGAAGTCCAGGTACAGGACATCCAGTGCATGGCCCCTGTCCAATTGCCTAGTTACCCGGTCATAGAACTCCACCAGGTTGGTTTGGTAGGATCTGCCATGTACAAAGCCATGCTGTCTGCTGTCCTATAGTCCTTTGACCTCCAGGATGGCCACCAGCCTCTCCTTCAGGATAGTCTCCATCAGCTTACCCACAATGGATGTGAGGCTCACCGGTCTGTAGTTCCCTGGTTCATCCTTGGGGTCGCTCTTGTGGAGGAGCACCACATGAGCCATCCTCTAATCCTGAGGCACACACCCTGAGTGTAGTGAGGCATTAAATAGGTATGCCAAAGGTCCCATAAGGACCTCTACCAGCTCCTTCAGTACCCTGGGGTGGATGCCATCTGGGCCTGGCACCTTGTCCACCCTTAGTGCCCCCAAACCCTCCAGAAACCTGCCCTCCATGATTTCCCCATCTGTCACCCCTTCCCCGGTTTCCACCCTTCCTCCCCTCTTGGGTATCACTCTCCCTCTTCTCCTTAGTAAATACCGAGCAGAAGTAATCATTTAGTGCTTCTGCCTTATCACCCCCTGCTTCCACCTACCCCCCTTCCTAATCTATACTAATGAAACTGCCTTTTTTGAAATCTCACTGGCATTCACTGGGGTGCTATATTTGTTTATTTTGTTTATTTGTGAAATCAGTTTACAACCTTTGAGCCAGAGGCTCGTTTCCAAATGTACCTCATCACATTAAAGACATACATAGAGTTTTAGGTTACATAGCACAGGTTTGCTAAAAATAGGCATTCATCAGAGGCGCCACGTCACACTGAGGTCAGACAAAATACATTTAGGTTACAGGGTACAAGTAATTGAGACAGGTGTTATACAAGTTGATATCAAAAATTGAGCAATCTATTTGGCATACCATAAAACAGCAGCAAAATGGCAACTAGCTACTGTTGACTTTGCTCTAGACTATTTCCTGAATAATTTAAGTGTGGTTAACAAGCATGCCCCCTCCCCCCGTGCAGAGAAGAGTAAAAGGCCTTAGTTCCAAATGGCTGAATAGCAATCTATGAAAGTCAGTGAAACTATGGGATAAGGTCCAGGACCACTACAAGGTTACGGGCCTGTCATGTGATTTGCAAAATTACAGGAGACTCAGAAATACCTCTAAATCTGACTTCAAAAGGGAAAAATAAAGTATGTAAAAAGCTTGCAGGACAGAAACTTATCTGACCCAAAATATTTCTGGGGTCAGATAAACTGTCTCCTAAATGGTGGACCAGTAACACTGACTGGTGAAATTGCTTATGTTGGGAAGCTGCTCACGGACCCTGAATCCTCAGCTGCAGCCTTTAATGCCTTCTTTACTGATCAGTAAAAAATTAAAGCCTCCCCATGTGGCGTGTCCCTGATCCCCCTCCTCCTTCTAACCTAGCCACCTCCCAGGTACATAGTCAGTAATTTCACTTTAAGCTTGTTGCAAGAAAGGAGGCCCTCACCCAGCTTAGTAAAATCAGATCTGACTGTTCAGTTGGCTATAACAACTTAGAGCCCAAATTGCTCAAATTGCATGCACCAATAATCACAACTCCTCTCAGGGATCTCTACAATAAATTCCTACTCCTGGGCACCATCCCTGAGATATGGAAAGTTGCCCTAGTTGTAACAGTTCACAATGGAGGCTACAAAGTGCCAGTAGAAAACTACTGCCTCATCCTACTCTTTAGTTCTTTGGCAAACATGCAGCAAAGACTGTTCAATAATCAACTTAAAGAGCATTTGGAGACCCATGCTATCTTAACTGATGTTCCTGCATGTTTTTCAGAAAACAACATGGCATGGACACTGTGCAGCCTTGGCTGACCACAGACATCTTCCATGCAATGGTCTCAGGAACTGTGACTGGTGATATCTGTATTAATTTGACGAAAGTCTTCTATTTAGTTAACTCATGGCTCCTAAGCAGTTCTCTTAAGCAATAAGGCATGACCAGGGGTTAGATTAACAGTCTGTTAATCACCTCCTAGGGGTGTAATGTGGCACTGTGCAGTCGAAAGGCTATTGTCTCTAGGGTGATTAACTGACTGTTAATCTAATCCTTGGGAGTGCCTATTGCTATTATAAAAATGGTTCCAAAAGAAATGTGTTAAAAGTATACTTTTGAATGTTTTCCTCATTTAGAGGAGATTTTAATAAAATAGTTCTTCCACCAACAGTTTAAGAATGCTGGTTCAAAATACATCATTCTACACATTCAGCAGTGCTAGGGGATGGAATGCTGACAGGAAGAATCCATGTGCCATGGTGATCAGGCTGTACATGACAGTATAACATGGATTAATGTAAGGCTGTTGGAATCCTAACAGCCAATCAGATTGCAGCATTTCTGAGAGCCTTTTTATAATGAGTATTCTACCCCTTGTGTCCTACATACTCTTAACAGTGCATCCTGGACATTCTAAGAAAAATTCTCACCATATGCACCATTCAATGAACAAACGCTAATATCTCCTTAATCATAGGGTCTATACAGATAGTACGAGAGGCAAAGTTGTTCAGAACAAGATTATCTTTCCAATGGTGGAATGCAATTGATTACAAATGCTTTAGTTATTTATTTATAATAGCCAAAAGACCCCCAAATCTAATTTTTTTAATTACAAAAATTAATGTAACCTATATTTTTATTATAAATGTTTATTATATCAGTGCCAAATTCAGTACCCATACATACGATGATTGTGGTTAAGTAGTTATGTAAAAAAAACACACGACTTTTTCAATACAAAAGTATATTTTTAATTGTTTTTATTCAACTTGCTTTTGTGAGACGAGACCAAAAAAGTATACAATACACACCACACCAAAAACAAATGTGAATATCTCCAGAACCGTAAGTGCTACACACATAGTACAAGTGGCAAAGTTGTTCAGCATGAAATTATCTTTGTAACAGTCATGTGCAACTGATTCAAGTGCTTTACTTTATTTTTTATAGCTGAAATACCCCCAAATCAGATTTTTTTATTTTTAAAAATTCAGTGCAAACCTTCTTTTAGTGATAAATATGTATCATATCAATGCCAGATTTACTACAAATACATACCAGGCTTGTGGTAAAGTACTTATACCCCAAAAGGACAACTTTTTAAATAAAAAAATCTATTTTTATTGTTTTTATTCAGCTTGCTGCAACAATGCTAGATGGGAAAAAGTGTAAAATACACACCCCACCATAATAAATGCTAACATCTCTTGAAGTGCAAATGTTACATACACATAGTATGAGTGGCAGGGTTGTTCAGAACAATATGATCTTTCTAACGGTGCTATTCAATTGACAACAAGTGCTTTACTTTTTCTTTAATAACTAAAATATCCCCAAATCTTTTTTTTTATTTAAAACATTTTATGTAAACCTTATTTTTGTGATAAATGTGTAGCATATCAATGCAAGATTTAGCACAAATACATATTAGGGTTGTGGTAAAGTACTTCTGCCAAAAAAGAACTACTTTTAAATCCAAAAATATATTTTTTGTTGTTTTTGATCAACTTGCTGCTGTGAGGCTAGATTGGACAAAAAAATGTAAAACACACACCACAACATAAATAAATGTGACTATCTCATAATTCATAAATGTTATACACATAGTACAAGCGGCAGAGTTGTTCAGAATAACATGATCTTTCTAATGGTGCTATGCAATTGACAACAAGAGCTTTACCAGGGTTTTATTTAACTCTAAAAATTGATTAGCGTTTTACTCATCAAAGTTCTAAAACATTGTGAAAATGCATAGCACTTGCCTCACTGTGTTTAACAAACATAACACTTCTAGAAAACCTATATAAATATTTTCTGTACAGCTAGTATTGCCCCAAGAAAAAACTGATAATCAATTATTTAAAACCCTGTTTACCTTTTTTATAACCAAAATACCCCCAATCTGATTTTTTTATTTTAAAAAAATTATGTAAATCTTATTTTTGTGATACATTTGTATCATATCAAAGCCAGATTTAGCACACACACATAGAAGGGCTGAGGGTAAAGTACTTGTGCTAACAAAGAACAACTTTTTAAATCCCAAAGTATATTTTTTATTGTTTTTATTCAACTTGCTGCCATGAGGCTAGGTGGGAAAAAGTGTAAAAAAACACGCTCCACACCATAAACAAATGCGAATAGCTCCTGAACCGTATATGTTACACACATAGTATGAGCAGAAAAGTTGTTAAGCATGGAATTATCTTTCTAACAGTGCTAAACAACTGATGACAAGTGCTTTACCTTTTTTTATTGCTGAAATACCCCCAAATTAGATTTTTGGGGTATGCAAAAAAATCCATGTAAACTTTTTTGTGGAAAGTTTATATAATATCAGTGACAGCTTTAGTACACATACATACTAGGCTTGTGGTAAAGTACTTATGCCAAAAAAGAAAAACTTTTTAAATAAAAAAAAAAACTATTGTTTTTATTCATCTTGCTGCCATGAGGTTAGACGAGAAAAAGGTAACAATATACTGTACAACACACCATAAACAGTCGAATATCACCTGGATCGCTAGTGCTACACAAATAGTACAAGTGGCACAGTTGTTTAACACAAAAATATATTTGTAATTGTGACAAAATACTCCCTCGTTAACTTTTTAATTATGCTCTAGGTTACCCCTTCTACCAGATGCCCACCAGATGTCCCACTGAGTCTACTTTTTCTTTCTGTTATGCACACTTCCTTCAGACAATGATTAATGTAAATTTAGTGTGAGTACTAATCAGCCCCTCCCCTCATGGAGTAAAGCTGTCACTGGGATGCTTATTCCATCATTCCTTTCTTGTGTTCCTATGTACTTGTAACATTTCCAGATATAATACTGTCAAGGAAATCCCTGTGTCCTAATTTGCTGAGACTTTGCTTTAGCTACTGCAGTAAGAGAAGCCCACCAATGGCTAAAAGCAAGTCCCTGCCTATCATAGCAACTCACAGAATTCATAAACCACCTATACCCAATTTCCATCACAAAACATAGCTGTAGGCATTACATAAGCAATAAGACATAGCTGTCTGTCAGAATTACTGAGATATACACACACACACACACATCTAGATGCGGAAGGCATTTGGACGCTGTCCTTGTGGCTCACTATGACTGTGGTGTGAATGTATCTCAGTATTACCAACATCCAGTCATGTCTTATTGCTCAATCACTGTAGTGAAGACAAAAGTTAACAGTTTTTCTTACCGTTTCAGATGCAGAAACAGAGATTGTGCAGCAACACTGATGGAAGCAACCTATGTGGAGAGACTAAGAACCTGCAACATTCCATTACCTACTCACATATGTGAATGTGTGAATAAAAACAGTAAAATAACAAAGATAAAGAAAGCATAACCTATGGTGTCTTTGTCATATATTTGTCAAGTAACTTTGTTGAATAGAAAATAAAATAATCAGAGATGTGAAAAAGACAATGGAACTTATTTTCAAAGTCCACTTACAGAGACACAACTTGTGTCCATGTAAGGGTTGCAGGAAAGCCCAAATTGTGCCAAGTACCTTGTGTCAGATTTTATTATGTGTACTGTCCTTACGTCAAACACCCTAGTTTGCCACAGACCACAAAATGTGCCAAAGTCCTGATCGTAAATATATGATTTAGTGCAGGCATATACCTCCCCCCAATTTGACCAAACACTAGATGGGCCGTGATGGTATGTATGTAATCAAGGATCTGTAGACTTTCAGGGATGGTGGGTGAGTTCTATATTGGGTGACATCAAGGAACGTGTGGTGGGCATTGTTCATGACTTTTACAATGGTGTATCCTACATGGCACAGGCACCCTGACGGGTGCACATATCAAGTACAGTATTCAGTATTTTCCCAATGTCCACACTACAACTATTTACTGGTCTAAGTGGTCACACTTGTTGCATCCATGGTGGTGCTTTGCAATTCACCCCCCCCAAAAAAAGTGTATGTTGCAGGCCTTCCACAACACAAGCCCCTTTGCATCCTGTGGGCATTGAGGTGTTTGTAGAAATCCTTGAGCAAGGGGGCTTTGGTGCTACAGTTTCTGGTGCCTATGCCTGCTGCATTGGAAGACTGTGTTTGACACAAGCAGTGACGACAGTTACAACTTGAGTCAAACGCTTGAGACACAAGTCCCTTGTGTCATTCCAAAACATTTGAAAATCAGTCCTAAAGTTTCAGCCAAATGAAAAGACAAAAATTAGCCAAAACCTCCTATCGAATACAAAGTGAAAGAGTTAGTTGAAACACGACTATTATGTTGACTGTAAAACATTAATTTTTATTCTTGAAGTATAGTTCTTTTTTGTTTCATCTTATTATTCTGCTACTGTGATATTACTGTGATGCAACACTGATCTGCATGTCAGTTGACATATAAAGGATAGTATATGAGCAATCATACACAGTAATGCAATATTACTATGTGGATGTTCAGTACTTATCGTAATACTGCGATGAAAAAATGCAAACATTGTCTGTTTATAATGCTCATAAATAAATTTATGTTCAGAGTATGGAAATCAATACATAATCAACATCTGAAGACAACATCCCAAATAACAAAAGTACCACTGTAAAGAGGCAGACTTACTTTACCACAAAGAGCTGCAGTTGTTTTGCTCACTTGTCAAGTCTTAGCCAAGCTCTCCCCCAAGCATGTAAATAGTACAGCACAAGATGGTCAAATGTTGCCATGCATGCATGGTGATGTTTCTGCTGTGGTGAAAGCATGTCCATGAAAACTGCATGTTTATAGAGACCACAACAGACTGCTGTAAAAGTAGGTCAGCTTTACTACAACTGGAATTTTTTTGGGGGGGGGGGTGTTCAAGAGGTGACTGATGTCTAATACACTTTGAAAGATTGTGTATGTGCAATCTTTCAGGAACCACACTATTTTCTCAATCTTGACATATCCATGCTCACCAGTCCTCTAGAACTGTGATCTCGAGGTCTCTTGTTTTGCCTGGTCATGTATCAATGGAATAATAACATTTTTTGTGTATGATTGCTCATACACAGTCCTCTATGGATCTGTATTGGTGGAAAATTACAGATTTATATGTCAGATGCCAGGCTGAAATATGTTTTGCATATCACACCTAATGTCAAGTACCAGTAAATTGTCTAATTGATGAAAACCATCATGAAACTACCTCAGATATAACATGCTGGCTGTCAGCAAAATGTACTAAGTGACATGCTTCTACTAACTCTTTCTTTTTGGCCCACTTGGTGTGTTGAGTGGAATAAGACTAACACTAACGATCCTTCCTACTCCTCCTGTGTTGCCACAATTTGTGTCCTGTGTGTGTGTGCTACTGACTAAATATACCCACTTGTCATTTCAACCCATTTTAATCTCTATCACTTGTCTCTCGTCAAGTGTCTCCCCCCTTTTCTTTTATGTGTTTATTAGTCATTATAGCTATTTCATTCACAGCACATTTTTTTAACTCAGTGTTTTGTGTTTTCATTCAGTGAAGATGCCAAAAGATTAACAAAATATATCTGTGGTTGAATTTCTAGCATTCACTTCGACTTGGATGACTGAAACTGCTGTATAAAATCAGCATTAACCTTATTCCTTTTGCTGTACTTAGTTTCTCTTCCAGTAGGTCTTCCTGCTGGACGGAAAAAAATCTAGATCGACCTCCCCCCAAGTCGGTGGCATAATTTCACAAATATCAACCACTGCTAATAATCATGTGTCGGACGAAAGATCAGACACTGTCCTACACACGCACACCGACCCCTGATTCTAATTCACGACATGAATCTAAATCCTTGACAAATGTGTTTATACTCCTGAAGTTAATGCTGCCAGATGGAAGAAAATCTAGATTGACCTCCACCCAAAGCTGGTGGCGTAATTTCATGATTACCGATCCCTGATAATAACCGTGTGTTGGACGAAAGATCGGACACCGTCCTACACACACACACACACACACACACACACACACACACACACACACACACACACACACACACACGCCAAGCCCTGACTCTAATTCACAACACAAATTTAAATGCTTGACAAATGTGTTTACCCTCCTGACATTCATCCTGCTGGATGGAAGAAAACCTAGACTGACCTCCACCCAAAGCCATTGGTGTAATTTCACAATTAGCGATCACCACTAGTGACAGTGTGTAGGATGAAAGATCGGATACTGCCCTACACACACAGACACACAGACACATAGACACACACACACACACACACACACACACACACACACACACACACACACACACAGTGGGCCCTGACTCTAATTCATATCATGAATCTTAATCCTTGGCAAATGTGTTGAATCTTCATACTCCAGATGTCCTTACTGCTGAATGGAAGAAAACTTAGATCTTGCGCTAAATAGCAATAAGGCATATCTTAGTATTATGTTACTTATCAGTTAACCACACCATGGGGGGGGGGGAATGTGGCAATAGAATTCACATCTTCCACAGTGTAATTTTTTTCTTCTGTTTATGCCCCCTCCTCTGGACCTCTCTTGGGCTACTCCTTCTGGCCCTACATCGCTCTACCACCCACATGATCCTCCAGTTCTGCCTGCCTTTCACCACCTCTAGCCAGCGGACTCCCCAGTGCAGAGCCCTCTGGGGTAGGGCCACCTCCACTCTGGTGCTCTATCTGCTAATTGAGTGTGCTGGCTGAGGAGATGGAGGGCAGCCCAGGCAGTGGAGATGGGGCCTGGTATTGGGCATGTGCAGTGTGGCACAGAGGAGAGCCATCACCTATCTGGAGTCAGGTGTTTTTCCTGACTTTGTTCCCCCAGGAGCGTGGCAGTGCAATGATGCCTGCTCGGCAATGCCATAAGCATCTGCCTCGCTCCTCCCCTCATTGGCTTCATGAGCTAGTTGTGCCCTCAGTCTCCACTGGAGGGCACTACTGCACAGAAGTACCCCTGGATCCCTCCTCAGGGAGAGGAGAGCAGTCCATCGGATGCTTAATCCTACTCCCTCCCCTGCCAACCCCCGGCACCCGAGCTTGTTCCTGAACTCGGGTCACCGGTGTGGTGCAAGGTGTGGCATCCAGTGCCTCAACCCTCAGTGCCACCGGGCCAGCCCTCCACAATGTAATTAACATGCAGTTAACATAACAATCTGGTATACCTTACAGCTTACAAATAGTATTCAAAAACACTTACAATGCATGATTTTATTACATTACACATAAAAAGATGTATTACACACCATATCTTATTCATTTTCCTTCACTCCCTCACATGAAGCACTCATACCACATGATGATGATCTACACTTACCAATCATTCCATGGATACTATATCATGCTCTGGGCTGCTCTCCTCATCCACCTCTGTTCAATTCTGCTTCAATCCTGTAGATTTACAAAGTCAGATTTAAAATAATAACTATCAAGGAGGCCACATAAAGTATTTGCAATGAGATAATTGGCATACCTCTATAGGAATAGAGCTATAGCCATCTTCATGTCATTGGTGAACATGTTGCATCCCCGATCCATCAGGTAGACTTCATCATGCTCATACAGTTCCGGGTAGCAAGTCATGATGTCATTGTGCTTGACCATGCTGCTGGGTAATCTTCTCATAAATGTCACCATCTCCATGTTGATCTTCCTCCTTGTCCTGTCCATCACCTTCAAATTCTTGAAACTCTGCCACTGCCTTTGCTGGATGATGTGGGACCAGATGATAGTTGTCCTTGGCATACGGTGCTTGATCTTGGTGATGTCTGCCGTCATCATATCCTCCCAAGTAGATCATGATAATGTCCATGTCAGACTCCTTCCGGCACTCCCCATGCAACACTGGTACCAGTTGACCCCAATGTATACCCTTGTGTCCTATCCAGTGCACATGCACAGGAGCATTGTCTAGGGTCAGGACTGGTCCACTGGATCGAGACCGCTCCCGATGCTCTGCCCAGTGCACAAAGGAGTGCCCCCACTGATCAAAATGTTCTTCATAGTAGACTGCATATCTGAGTAAGAAAAACAAATGTATTATAACAATCACTAGAACAGTGCTAGTTGATATTGCATGGAGTAGAACACAGCTACAGGCAATATAACTGCAGGGCTATGGTACTACTACAGGAGCATGCCAGGCCACATATCTCATTGACAAGAGCTCAGTGTACAGCAGTGCTATGGTGCTACTACTGGGGCATGCCAGGCTACATCCCACATTGACAAGAGATGATTGTAGCTGCATGACTAGGGTGTTGCTACTTGGACATGACAGGTCACAAATCACACGTAACGAAGCCTAATGTAGTTGTCATGTTAGCGTCCTGCTGCTGCTGTGGCATGAAAGGCCCCATACCAGGTAGACCAGACCCAAATGTAGCTGTAGGGCTATGGTTCTGCTACTGAGGAATACTAAATACAATACACACTATACTGTAACATAGCTGAATATAGCTGCAGTGGCACAATACAACATAGCTGAATTTATGCAACAGGCTTGTGTGCTTGGTCTTCTGTCCAGTCTTTGATTGCTTAACATGGTTCGCAGTTTCTCAAAAGAGAGTACATTTGTTTACAAGGGACATGTCCCACAGGAACCAAAACAGGTAGATCCACCACTTCTTTGATCTCTGGGTGCTGGGGTATTGAGCACAAAGCTGGTCTGTGATGTCCACACCATTCATATGCTGGTTGTATTCCTGTAGAACTGTTGGACATGGAACAGATGCAGCAGTACCATCTTTCTGTCTCCTGGACACAGATGTTGCAGGTGAAGTTGAATCATGGTTTGTTGATAGAAGGAATACTGGTTTGTTGTCTTTCCATGCCATTCTGATGAGTTAACCCTTCTATAGCTGTTCAAAGTGCCCCCTGTCCTTCTTCTTTATCATCTTTTTATTCAGTTTCATAAGCCATCCTAACCTTTTTGTTTGCACTGTGCCACATGTGTAGGCTCCACATTGCAGAAGGTCATCTGCTAGATGTACAGAAGAGAAGTAGTTGTCATAGTATATGTGATGCATCTTGCAATGCAGATCCTTGGTAAGGTCCTTGACAACTTTGTCTCCTAATCTCATTTCCACAGCACCATCAACCTTTTCCATATATACCTGAAAATCTGCAATGAGTCTATTATGAGCATCAGCAAGAACTTATACTTTTATTCCATCCTGCCGTGGCTTGTTTGGCATGTACTGCCAAAATCCCAGCCATCCTCTAAAGCCTACCATGGCCTTGTCAACCGACACTTCTCAATGTAGATGGCACTCCGTCTTGCATGCCTTTAGAACTTCATCTATTATCAGGTGTACATGGTGCAGCTTGTCATGGTTTGGTGCTCCCTTAGGTGGATTCTGTGTACTGTCATTTACATGGAGATGCTGGAGAATTTATTTATTTAGTTTTTGTTGACCGGGTAAGTGCACAAGACAAATCCTGCCTATTTTCAGGCACGACCTGGGGGAAGGGGATACAGATGAATGCCAACTGATCTTGAACCAGATTAAGCTGTGGGGGAATTTTTTTTTTTAGTGAATGAGGGAATTTGGCTAGGACACGGGGGGGGAAATTCCCCTACTCTTTTCGATAAGTGCCATGGGATCTTTAACATTCACCTGAACTACCACCAATCCAGGCAGATGGGACCTCGGTTTAATGTCTCATCCGAAAGACAGCACCTCAGAAGTGCAGCACCCCTCTCATGCTACACTACAGTGTCAGTACTGGGATATTAACCCAAGTGCCAGATGTGGGAACTGAACCCACAGCCCTCTGATCTCCCGGTCTCAGAGGCGAGACTGACATCTTCCCATACTGCTTTTGAGTCATAACCTGTGCAATTGGGAACTGTCCTTAGAGGTGGTTTTTGCTCCAGTACATGTGGTATTTAGGCACCTTGCCTACAGACATATAAATCCTAATCCCCAAAATGCCTTTAGGTCATTCGCTGTCACTGGAGTCCATTGACGATCCACTCTTTGGGTTTTGGCCTGCCTCCATTCACTATTCCCATTTGTCTCCTCTGCCAGCAGATCTTACAGAGATGGATGAAAGATAAGATCCATGAAACCCGTTGCTTTCTTGTCTTCATTCACTATGGTGGCAGCACCCATAGGCCCAATGAAATCTGAAACATTCACAGACTATAATTCACCTGTCCGTTGGTTCTGCATTCAGCTGTATAGTAAGTTGTGTGGGATTTTGTTTGTCAACATCATCCAGTACCAGTTCCCCATCATTACTTGCAGTGACTGCATCTGACATCGTATCATGGCTAGTGGCAGATCATCCTCTTCACTGAACTCATCATCCAAATCCATTGGCATCAAATCAACCTCTATGTCAGAAACCACAAATCCCAGGAACTCTTCTTTGCTGTCACTGCCACTGTCAAACAATGAGTAGTCAAACTTGGTCTCCATTTCTGCTTCAGAGATGTGTTGTGGTATGCTCTTATTTATTCAGTCTAGGATTACAGTTAACTTTGAGCACCAGGCAGCTCATTCACAAAGGTTCTACATCAATAGGGAGGGGTTACTTACAGATATTGAGAGACAGACATGTTTCACATAGCATTTAAGCAATAGGAATAAAAATACAGAATACAAAATACAGAATATGAAAAAAACACAATTAAACCCTTGCAAGTTTAGCACGTGATTAGAGGCAGGGAGTAGGAAGAGGAGGAATTACGGGGGGGAGTAAATTCAAAGAAGTGAGGAGCAGCCAGGCGGCATTGTCAGGTTAGCAGCTGGGATAGTAGGGGAAGAAAGAATATTGAGGAAAGGGGTGGAGAAAGGGGGAAATAGGGGTGCAGAAAGGGAGAGGAGAGTGAAGGGGCAAGGCATAGTCATGTGATGGGGAAGTACAGACAGGAGAGGTCCTGAAATAATGGACAGGGATGTTAGGTGGTGTGATCACAGGAGTTTTCAGTTAGGAGGTGCTGACGAAGCTTGTGTTTGAATTCTCTGAGATTAGTGAGGTTAGTCAGACCATTGTGGAGGCCATTGAACCAGTAAGGTGCTCATACAGAAGAAGCGTTGGCATTGAGTAGTCCGGCACATCGGGACTACTAGGAGTGCAGAAGAGGAGGTGCGTGTATGTTGGGTCTTGGGGGATCTGTGAAGTAAGCATTCCAATCCTAAAGGCATGTGTCCAAAGAGAATCTTTTTGGCAAGCAGGCAAGTGTGGTATTTAATTCTCCCATGTAAGTTGAGCCACCCAGCCTGTTTATAGATATCACAAGTGTGGGTGAGGCATGGTGTGCCAATTTGGAGTCTGCAGGCCTTGTTCGGTGCAACAGTGAGCCTTTTGAGTGCAGCAGTGGAAGCAGTTCCATAAATGACAAGGCCATAATCGATTATAGAGAGCACCAAGCTGCAAATAGCTAGATTTAGGGCTTCAGGTGTTAGGGACTTTCTCAGATGATAGAGGAGCCCAGTCCTGGTGTTGACAGCTTTGGCACCATTTTTGATGTGAGGTGTATAGGTAAGGTGTCTATCAAGGGTAACCCCTAGGTACTTGAAGTGCTGTATTTGTTCAAGAGGGTCACCTTGGGTACTTTGGATGGTAAGATCATGAACTTTGTGTCAACTACAGGCAGAGGAGAACAACAGGACTTTTGTCTTCTTGTAGTTTAGCACCAGTTTATGTTTGCGGAACCAGTGCTCAACTTCCATGAAGCCATTTTGAATGGTACTTTCGAGGAAGAATAGGTCAGGATGGCTTGTAAAAATGATAGCATCGTCCGTGTAGAGCAGAGTTCATTGGTGGCAGGCAGATGGTAGGTTGTTAAGGAAGCTGCAGAAGAGTAGTGAACCCAAGATTGAGCCCTGGGGTACACTGGACCGAACAGACTTCTGGTCGGAGATAGCATTGGAAATCTTCACACATTGGGATCTGTCCCCAAGATAGCTTCTAAACCAGGGCAGTGTATCAGGTGAGAGACCAGTTAGTGAGAGTTGTTCAAGGAGGAGCTGGTGGTTAACCGTGTTGAATGTCTTGGTTAAGTCTATAAAGACAGCACCTACAAAACTGCCTTGGTCAATTGATTGGTGGGTGTAGCTGGTGAATTCCAAGAGTGCAGTGGTGGTGCTGTGCCCTTTCCAAAAGCCATGCTGCTGCTCACATGGTAAGGAGTATTCATCAAGGTAGTCCACAAGTTGGTTGGCAACAATATGTTCAAGTAATTTAGAAAGGGGAGGGATGATTGATATAGGCCTATAGTTGCTATGTAGTGCACGGTCCCCAGATTTATGAACAGGTGTAACAATGGCTGTTTTCCATACCTGTGGGAATTGTGAATGGGTTAGAGAGAGGTTAAGTAACTTGGTGAATTGTGAATGGGTTAGAGAGAGGTTAAGTAACTTGGTGATTGGTGGGAGTACTTCCTCTGTGGTGAGTGTGATTAGCTTGCGGTCTAGAGAGTCACCATTGTGCCTGGACTTGCCCAGCACAGCGTTCAGTAGTTTCCTGACCTGGGTAACTGAGACACATTTAAAGTAGAAGGGGGGTGATTATTTGTCTTGTTCCCTGACTGATGTCCAGATGTTAAGGTGGTATCCTCAAAGAAATCTTGTGGTAACACACTACTCAGATCAGTGAAGGCATCATTAAAGGTATTTGCAATTGTGAGCAGGTCAAGGATGGGGGTACCATCGAGGTTTAACATCGTGGGTGCCTTTTTTGGGGCCTTCCCCATAAAATCTTTGATATTTGACTAGAATTTCCTGCTGTCACCCCATGTGTTGGTAAGTTGGTCCTGTGGTGATCACTTTTTGCTTTACGGATTGCCTGAGTGCAGAAATTTCTTGTGGCTTTATAGGTTTGCCAATCCTGTGGCTTGCCAGATGATTTAGCATAGTACCAGAGGTGGTCCCTCAGTTTCATGCTGTCTATAAGAACAGGAGTAATCCAGGGATGTACAGTGCTGTGCATCTTCATTTTCTTGGGGTGTGTGTGTACATCACAGGTGGCATTAAACGTAGTGATAAAATGTTGAAGTGCTACATCAATGACAGCAGAGAAGTCCAGTAGCGACCAGTCCTGACAGCACAGGTGTTGTTTTAGGAGTTCCAGGTGGCCACGTCTTAGCACTCTGTTGAAGATAGTTAGAGGTGGTGGGGCATGGAATTTGTTGGTCCAATTGCAGGTAACAGGGGAGTGGTCACTGAATGAGTCAGGGTGTACACTTGCGTTGGTGACACGGTTGGGGCGATTAGAGATTATCCAGTCAAGAGTGGTGCTTGACCCAGTCTTATAGTTAATTCTAGTGGGAGAACTGACTAGTTGAGCAAGATGCAGAGCTGACAGTGCATCCTTTACGGGGCCAGTGGAAGTTGACAGCCAGTTTAAGTTGAAGTCACCAAGTATTACTGTCTCAACTATGTGATTTTGGGCTCGTAGGTAGTCCAAGACTTTATAAAGACCATTAGTAGGGTCGGTGGGAGGCATGTAAACTGATAAGATTGTGATACTTTTGTGGTGGGCCCCCAGCAGCACTTTAATCACTGGTATCTGGGTGGGGCAACCAAAGTCAGCCACAGACAAGGCCAAACCTTTTAGAGTGTCTTTTAGATAGATAGCACAACCACCACCACCATGCTTGGTCGACCTGTCCAATCTGAAAGTAGTGTACCCAGGTATGGCAACTGCTGCATCTGGTATTTTGGGAGATAGCCAAGTTTCCATGACAGAGAGTATGTCAGGGTTATTTAGTGTGACCCGGGCTTTAAGGGAGTCAATTTTGCACAGGAGGCTACATATGTTAAGAGAAGCCAGGTGAAGAGTTCCCTGTTTGCGATGCTTATCATTAGGTGTAGGGCGTGCTGGTCCTGAGTTGGGGTGAATGTTGCCTGATAGCAGAAGTAGCAGGAGGGAGAGCCTAAGGAGGTATTCTCTTGTCTGATTGGATTCTTGTTTAATAGTCATTCTGGAGCTATGCTGTGTTTTCGCTGTCACTTTCTCACCCAGGGAGTGGAAGATAATGGGACCTGAGATGGTGATGATACGGGTGGATGGGCAAGTAGAAACCCAGCAATCCCATTGAGGATGGATAAATAAGGGGGACCAAGGCCCATTTCAGATGATAAAGTAATCTTTGGATGTCAAGCCTTTAGTGTAGTGGAGGCTAAACCCAGGTGCTAGGTTGTGGAGTTGAGCCCTGTTAGGTAGAGTGTTTCCAGTGTGACTGAGCAAGAAGAAGAGGGGAAAAAAAGGTGCTGCAGGGCAGCAATGGTAGGTAGGAAAATAGTGGCAAGTAAGATTTAGTAAGGGGGAGGATAGACAGCAGGGAATGCACAACACAATGGAGGTTAGTTGGACCAGACAATACTGAGAGACAACAGCACTAGGTGTCAGTGCAGGCAAATCCTCCTCCCATACAGACTATTTTGAGTGACAGGCATCCAAATAGATGAAGTCTGAGAGGAGGGAAGTGCTTAGGCCTATTTAGTAGTGGCTGGGGTTGGGGAGGGTGGTGGGAGTAAATATAGACTGAGAATGTACAAGATCCAGAGGAGAAGAGAGAGAGAGAGAGAGAGAGAGAGAGAGAGAAAAGCTGTTTGGAGCAGAGAGTAAAATCAGCAAATAGTAAGTCACTGCTGGAAGGCGCACGCAATCCGGTTGGCTGTTTCAAAGGCCATACCTGTCAGAGTCTTCAGTGGGCAGCAGTACATAGTTGGTGGCCATGCAAGTGCCAGTCAACCACTAACAGTGTTCAGCTGTTGGTGGAGGAGCTTGAGAGCCCTCAGGGGGGCTTCACACAGCTAACAAGGGAAGCACAGGGCAGAGATTAAACGGCGATTTAGGCAGGGACAGAGTAAGAGAGACAGAGAAGCAGCAGGAGGTAGGAGGTGAGGGTAGACAAAGGCAGGCACTGAGAAGTGGCTAGAGCAATTTAACAACAATCAGCCTAACAGCAGACAGTTACAGCTTTGTCATTAAACAGCAGTAAAAATTAGCATTGCAATGGTGCGGCTAGCCCGCCAGTTCTATCGCTTGTCTCTCAGAAGTATCTTATTCGCTCAGTATTCTCTAAACCTATATCTGAACACTCACTCACTCACTCTATGCCCTCTCCCTCTGTCAGAACTTTCTCTTGTCTTTATCTATGAACTTTCTTATTGAATCAGCTGCCTCTATCTCTTCTGGTCTCCAACTCTCATTGCTGTTCTCTGGATCTGGTTGCCGACTCTGTTTGTTGGACTCTGATCACTGGCTTCTTTCTGGGTCCGTAGTCTGGTTTGGTCTCTTGGATCTTATTTCTTCCTGGTCCCTTGATCTACTGGCTGAATTCTGGCTAATCTGGTGTTCCTGTATGTGGTGCTCTGCTATTGTAATGGTGATGAGCACTGAGGTCTAAATGAATTAGGATAGATGAAATTTATCCAAACAAGAAGAGGCAGGAGTCATCCTATGAATTTGATGCCCACTGGGTTTTATTGAACAACAGGGTAGGATGACACGGTCACAGGAGAGGGGTGAACAGAACACTAAGGAACATAAACAGTCACTTCTTATATCACACCACTAAACAACTTAACTGGTACTGACTTTCTGGAAATGCAAGTTTTAGAATCAAGTATCTAAATTGTATGCTAAAGAAAAGAAATGTTCTGAGGTGCACCTCAGCTTAGTGCCACTATACTCTACGTTACTTCTTGGAATCAGTGACAGTATAGTAGTACAGTACACTATGTCACCCTTAGTACTGCCTAAGGTATTGGAATACAATGGCTACCCCTTGAAAAGTCTTACAATACTGACTCAGGTTAATTACAGCAATGTCCATGCAAAGACAATACAGAGTCTTCATGTGCAGTGTCGAGTAGAGTTGGTAGCTACAGAGATTGGGATAAGGAATTTCTTATGACACTCAGATATTGGTCCCAGCACAGACCTAGCTAAGGCCACTGGGGTGGTGAGTGTTTGTTTTTAAACAGACCATATTTTTCCCGGCATAAAACCCACTCTCTCCGAGGCTGCCGGCAATAAAGAACCAGAGGAACAGGTTCCTGGAATTAGCCCACTGGAGGGCTATCAGAATCAAACTAGATGCAGAAAGCTCCCCAGCGAAAACCCACTTTGGGGCCACCAAGGATGGAAGGAAACAAGGAAGATACTTAGTGATGAACCCACTGGAGGATTACCAAGGACTGGATGATGCTGTGGCACTTCTGATGCCACCAAGAACCAGAAGAATCTGAGGTGAAATGATGATCCGATGCAACCAGGAACCAGAATAATCTTAGGTGAAGATGGATGATTCTGAAGTGTCAACACAGGAAACTGGAACAAAACAATAAAATGGCAGACATGTCCCGCACTGGCTTTGACAGACTCGACTTGTGGTGAACGACCAGGGGATGCAGACAAGGTTCTTCCAGGAGAAGCACACTCTTCTGAGGGCAGCCAACATTGGGACATCCGGAACAGGAACCAAGAGATGACACTGGAAGAGCGGAAGTAATGCACTTGGACTTCGGTGTACTCGACTTAGAACTGAGGAAAACAAGAAACTGGGGGTGTGACTTGCATGGGTTTCGATGTACTTGGCTTTGGCGAACTCAGCTTTGGCAGATGACAGGAATGTGGTCGATGATCTTCTGGGAGGACACCTTCTGTAGAAGAGAGATGTTTAAGGACATCTTCCTCTGGGTAGAGACTGATTCCCTATGAGTAGGATGACAGACAACATGAAGCAGTATCGTGGCAGAAGATTGAGTCTATCCACATATGTTGGCAGCACTAGAGCTGGCAGATACACTTTCACACTACACCAAGAGAGCTTTTCATTACTGGGGTAATTTGCCACAAACAGGGGCAAATTACCAGAATCCGGGGAAATTGTTCTTTTGCAGGGGCAATTTGCCAGGAACAGTGGCAAATTACCAGAATCCAGGGCAATTGTTCTTTGAAGGGGCAATTTGCCAGGATCTCAGGGCAATCAATTGTTACAGGGGCAAATAACCATAATCCCAGTAACAACACAGTCTTGGTACTTTGCAATGGCACAACAGTTCAGATACACATTTTCTGTACTTGACAGTCACAAAATAATAGTTGTGTGATAAGCACCTTTCTTTTCTGACCCCCCACCCGAATGTACTGCACTTGTGGGTCACTTTTGTACCAGGATCTGGCTACCCCTTCTAGAAACTTTTGGGTGAATGTCCTTTCCACTCCGGGCCTCTCTTGCCCTCGTAACTGCTGGCCTACTGTCTGAGCCCCTTTTTACCCTCTCCTCAATATGGGGCCTTTACTGGTCCTTTTTAGATCTACTGGGCCTAATGTTGGCCCTTTTAGAGCTGGGGCCCTTCTGCTGCCCCTTTTTACCCTCTCCTCAATGTGGGGCATTTATTGCCCCCTTTTAGATCTGTTGGGCCTCCTTTAAGTCCACTGGGCCTAACGTGCCCCTTTGATTACTTGGGGCCTGGCATTGCCCTTTTAATTGTAGGCCTGCTCAAGATTTTTCTGTCAATCACTCCAGGTGTGCCCTGCCCATTTCCTGCCCCTTGTGAATATTTACAGCTCCCTTACTTTGGGCCTTTCTGAGCTGGCCCCTCCCTGCCATATCACCGCTGGTGCTACGAGCGTCCAACAAATTAAACTTTTTGCTCTAAATATTCTGGCTGCCAGCACACTCTTCTGTGCTGCTGCCAACTCACTGCCCCGACCCAGGGTGAAGAGAGCTGCTTCAGGGAGGCAGGAGGTCCTGGCAGAGGGAAGGAAATGAAGGCAGAAGGAAGCAGGCGATGTGGCGGACAGCAAGGGGCTTTTCGAGGGCTGACGGGTCTGAAGTCTCGGTTGACAATGCGGTTCTTCTGTGCCACTGACAAGGGACCGGAACACATGGGGAGACAAAAAACAAAAACAAATGGGGCCTAACGGAGCCCACACTGATGCAGGGGTCAGGATTCTTCCATCAGGAACTGCCAGACTTGACCGCAGACCAATCAGAATGCACAGTAGGAGCAGCAATCTTCCTTCTTCTTTGCTGGCTGGAGTAGGGTATCACACAGAGTCAATAGGACTGGCTTCAACACCACCAGGTAAGCCCAGGTTCCCGTCACATTCTTACAGTCCTTTCTCCTCAACAGCCCAGTTCGAACTCCCTGAAAAATGACTTTCTTTTATCTTGAAAAGCACTCGGGGTTCTAATTCCAGAACCCTGAGCCCATGCCCACACAAACAGCCAGGGATTCAAATGGGCACCTTGCACTGGCCAGAGACAGTGGTCCCAGCATGTGGGCGCACACTCTCATGCTGCCTGCTCTGGGGGGGGTGGAATGGAGCATGCAGGCAGCAGAAAGCAGGAAAAAAATGTTTTTATTTCTACAGAGTGCCCTACCTGATGATTCTCTGGGGGGGCACTATAAAGGGGCCCCCAAAACACAATACCCCATCTGTCCCACAACCTACAGGGCCCCCAGGGCAGTCTAAACCCCCTTCTAATTTTTCTGTAATGCCCCCTTACTTTGGGGCACTACAGATTTGAGCCTGCCTAAAAATACATGTCCCCATGTATTCCCTTTTAACACTTTATATAATAAAAAATAATTTCTTAACTATTACTTCTATAGGTGTTTATAACGTTTAACACTTTAACATTTCACTTAAATCTCTATGTAATCTTATTTTAGTTAAAAACACTCTTAAAACATCTATAACATTCTTATTTGTTACTATAACTTTCAATAGAAACCTTCTTATTTGTTAAACTTAGTGACCATGTCATAGTATTACTCCTAACTGGCATCTGAATATTAAATAATTAGGAGTATACCCAGCAGAGCAGTGAATAGTGTTATTATATAAGTAAGCAAGTTCAGGGAGAATAGTTGGCTAGTAAGGATGTTTGTGGCAAGGCTCGAAACATTTTAAGCAAAGTCTGTTCGGTTCTTTCACAAAGTCCATCACTTTGGGGGTGGTAGGCCGTGGTTTTCAGTTTATGACTTCCATAAAGAGCACACAGCTCATGAAAGAGCTTAGACTCGAAAGAGGTTCCTTGATCTGTAAGTGCTTGGGTCGGGTAGCCAAATGGTCGTACAAAACATTTTAGGAAAGTTTCTGCTGTAGTCCGAGTGGAGAGATCCTTGTCTGCACTGGCAACCACAAATTTTGAGAAGTGATCAACCATTGTGAGGACATACATGTAGCCACTGGCGCTTGGTTCTAGCTTCAGATGATCCAAGGCAACTAGCTCCAATGGTGCGCTACTGATTACGGGGTGAAGAGGAACTCTCTGGTCACTTTTCTCTCTACTTTTAGGGCTACAGGCTGGGCATTCCTCGCACCACTTTGCAATATCATTCCTCTTTCCAACCCAATAGAACCTTCACCTAATGACAGCCTCTTTTTTCTTATGCCCAAAATGTCCCGAATGATCATGGTATGCTTCAAGTACTATGGGTGCACTAACTTTGAGAACTATGATTTGAGTTAATTCACAACAAGTAGTGTTGTCTCTGCTTCATTTAATAAGGCAAAAGTCTTCTACAGTCAGACGGGTTCTATGTCTCCACAGTTTAATCACTTCCTGGTCAAGTTTTTTCATTCTTGTGGGTAGGATGCTTTTGCTTTAAAGAAAGGGGTTTGACTTGTTTAACAGTGGGATCCTGATCCTGTAGCTGAACCCACAAGCTTTTTCTGGTCTGCAATTTTGTCTGATGCTTCAGGTTAGCTTTCAATGCTTGGTTCTGAAGAAATTTGGCAACAGGCTTGCACAATTTCTGCTGGTACCTGGAGAAAAGGCGGCATCTCTATATTTTCTAAGGAAGTGTCATCTGTCTCTGTTTCCATCTGTTTGGCACTCAGGATAATGCATCTGCATTCACATTTGCTTTGACAGAGCAGTACTTGAGGAAGAATTGATAGTTTGCTAGCATGGAGGCCCACCTCTGTTCCAGTGCTTCCAGTCTTGCCATATTTAAGTGCGCTAAAGGATTATTTCAGTGAAAACTGTAAAAGAGGTGGCAGCCAAGTTGTGACAGAACTTTTCGGTAATGGCCCATATCAATGCCAAGAATTCAAGCTTAAAAGAGCTGTAGCAGGCATCATTCTGCTCCGAGCCTCTCAGCCCATGGCTTGCACAGGCTATGACCCATTTAACACCATCTTGCTCTTGCAACAGTACTGCACCCAGTCCCTTGTTGCTGGCATCTGTATACAGAAGGAAGGGTTTTGTGTAGTCAGGATAAGTCAGGATGGGAGCTTCAGTCAATATTTTCCTTAACTTGTTAAATGCCTCCTGCTGCTTAGTCACCCATCTGACAGGATGGTTCTTAGGGACCTGACCTTCTGCTGATCCTCTCAATAGTTAATGTAAAGGCACAGTGATCTTTGAAAAAACCTTGATGAATCACTTACAGTACCCCACAAAACCCAGAAGCTTTCTGACATCTCTGACAGTAAAGGTAACAGGCCACTCTAGTACCACTTTTGTCTTTTCTGGGTCTGGCAACACTCCTTCTGAGGAAACTATATGTCCCAAGTAATTTACTTCTGACTGTAACAGATGACATTTGGATGGTTTTACTTTGAGACCATATTGGATTAGTTGTTGGAAGACCTCACCCAAGTGCAACAAATGTTCCTCGAGGGTTTTGGAGTAGACAATGATATCATCTAGATATAGTAACCGGATATCAAAATTTTGGCTCCCTAGACAATGCTCAACCAGCCTTTGGAAGGTTCCAGGAGTGTTACAGAGTCTAAAAAGCATTCTAGTAAATTCAAAAAGACCCATGGGAGTGGTGAAAGCTATCTTCTCTTGATCCTCAGGTGCCATAGGGACTTGTCAATGTCCACTGGTTAGGTCTAGGATAGAAAACACAGTGGCAGATTGAAGAGCTGTGAGGGAACCTCAATTTGGGGCATGGGATAAGTGTCTTTGTGGGTGACGGTATTTAGTTTCCAATAATCACCACAAAATCGAATTTTGCCATCCTTCTTCTTGACTAACACAATAGGGGCTGCCCGCTGGCTGTGACTCTCTGATCACTTTGGCTTCCTTCATTTGTTTGATCATTTCTTTAACGGGCTACTACATTGTTGGTGGAATCGGCCTGAAGTGCTGTCTGCTGGGGGGATGTTGATTTGTGCAAATGTGATGTTGTACATTACAAGCTAGTCTGAAGTCCAGTGGATGCTTGCTGAAAGCTTCTTCATGTTTGAGGACTACTTTAAGTACATCTGCCGTTTGCTCTTCAGTGGTTTCAGGGTTACCCAGATAGATCTCTTCAGCCCACTCTGGCATACCAGCATCTCTTGCCTTCCTTTCTGGTATAGCCTCTGGCTCTTCGGTCAGTCCACACTCCTCTTCAGCCTCAACGATATCTTGGAGGCACACCGTATATAGTCAAGCAACTGGCTGGTTGTGGTAGAGTTGCACTTCATGGTTTCTGTAGTCTAACACTTTGATGGGAATTCACCCTTTGGTCATGGTAGCCACACTCTGAGCCACTGTTATGAGTTCCTCTTTCCCACTAGGATACTGCTCCACCAAGGCATCGTAGTCTTGACCCCTCAGGCCCACTTTCAACTTGCACGATAAGGTGGTCCCTGTTTCTGGTTTCAATGCCACTGGCTTGGCATCTGTCACACGAACCTTACTGATCTCACCAAGAGCACTGGTCAATCATTGGTGGCACTGCAGAAGGTTAATGGTCTGCTGTAGGGCATGCTTATCAACCAGAGGTGATTGTTTGGCCTTCTGTTGGAGAATCTGGACCAGGTCTTCGAAACAGTTCTGCAAGAAATTCAAGCCCAGAATCAGCGATGGCAGGTTATCACTTTCCATATCACTGATGATGATGCCCTGTCGGTCTTGGGTATTCTTCCCCAACTAGATATTTACTTCAAGGTACCCCAGATAAGGTACTTCAGCCCCATTACTTGCTGTCAATTTTATCAATGATCTTGGAGGTGGTTTGAGATCTTTAGGCATCCAATACTTCTGGAAATATCACCCCTGCATGGTGGTAACTTGCGATCCCATATCCAGTAAGGCAATCAGTTCAACTCTGTCAACTTTCACTGGCACCATAGGACTCCTGCCGATGAAGCAGGAATAGTCTATTGAAAAGGTTGGACCTGATCATCCATTCTTCAGGAATCGGTCCTCATCCCCAAATAATTCCTGTTTAACATCAAAGTGGTATCAACAGGCTGATTACATTATTGCTCTATGTGACCACTGATGCCGCACCGATGACAGATCAGTCTCCCTTGGTTATTGAAACATTCCATTGGACACCTTCCCTTGCCCCTCCTTGGATGATCTGAGTGATCGCTGACTCTTTTCTTCCTTTCAGTCTGGTTATGGGGTACCTCTCTTTTTCAGCCTTCCTTCAGGCCCTGCACCTCCTGACAGACCTCCGTCATCTTTCTGGTCAGGGTGGCAATTTGTTTGGCCAATTCGGAGTTTGGACAGGAGTTGGACTGGACAGACTGGGTTGGTACCTATGCCATTTGATCATACATTTGACCATGATTTGGATGATAGCTTGGGTAACCCATCGGTTCCGTTTCATATTCCAACCTCTGCAGGGACAATTCCTCAGGCTGAGGTCCTCTTCTCCATGAGTCCTCTCTGGTTCACCATTCCATAGGGTACCCTGGCCACACAGCCCCAAGTGGCGTTGCTATTTGAGAATAAGTCATAACCTCTTCCCCGGGTGTCCTGAGCCTAGGATCTTAATCGCCTTCTCCTTGAAATCCAAGAAATCAGCCACAGGATCCTGCAAGTGTAACATTCTGAGCTCTCTTCTTAAAGCCTCACTGTGCAACCCTTCCACAAATTGCTCAACCAGCACATGGTCCGCATCTCGGACTTCTTCAGCATCCACTCACTCTATGGCCCTCAACAACTCCTGAAAGCTTAGGGAATGCTCTCAAAGGGTCTCTTGGGGCTTCGGAGTGTGGGAGAAAAACTTCATCTTGAGGTCTGACACTGTACCTGTATCAAATATCTGCTGCAGCCTCTACAAAACCTGCTCAGTGGTAGTCTTTGCTCTACCTGGCCAGGACAGTACTTCTTGATGGACTGTCCCTTTCAGTTGCCCAATAAGAATTTACACTTTTTGATGCTCTGGTATCTGTTACAATCTAAACATTGCCTGCATCTTTGAAAAAAACTCCCCTAAGTTTCTGGTCCCACCTCTGTCTCTTTCCCTGGAGAATTGTGGAAGCCATGGTACCCCAAAGTAATATGGCATAGTTAATGGCGTTGGAGGCATATTCCCTTGGTGTCCATTTCTTTTTTTCCCAAATGCCTCACCATCTCCTCTGGATAACCCACTGCTACACCTCAGCTCCATTTGCATCTCTGTTTAGGAAGCTCCTGTTTTGGACTCCTTGGACAAATAATTATCTAATCCTGCTACTACACCAAATTTTTTTGTGGTGCTCTGCTGTGGTGATGGTGATGAGTACTAAGGTCCAAATGAATTAGGATAGATGAAATTTATCCAAACAAGGGGAGGCAATAGTCGTCCTATAAGTTTGATGCCCGCTGGGCTTTATTTAACAACCGGAGTAGGATGACACGGTCACTGGAGGGGGGTGAACAGAACACTAGGGAACACAAACAGTCACTTCTTATATCACACCACTAAACAACTGAAACAGTACTGACTTTCTGGAAATGCAAGTTTTAGAATCAAGTATCTAAATTGCATACTAAAGAAAAGAAATATTCTGAGGTGCGCCTCAGCCTACTGCCACTATACTCCATGTTACTTCTTGGAATCAGTGACAGTATAGTAGTATAGTACTCTATGTCACCCTTAGTACTGCCTAAGGTATTGGAATGCAATAGCTACACCTTGAAAGGTCTTATAATAATGACTCAGGCCAACTACAGCAATGTCCATACAAAGACAATATAGAGTCCATTCGTCATTGAAGTCTTCGTGCGCACCATCAAGTAGAGTTGGTAGCTACGGAGATAGGGATAAAGAATTTCCTATGACACTCAGATATTGGCCCCAGCACAGACCTAGCTAAGGCCACTGGGGTGATGAGAGGTTTTTTTAAACAGAGCATATGGTTCTCGGCATAAAACCCACTCTCTCCAAGGCTGCCGGCAATAAAGAACCAGAGGAACAGGTTCCTGGAATAAACCCACTGGAGGGCTATCAGAATCAAACTAGATGCAGAAAGCTCCCCAGCCAAAACCCACTTTGGGGCATCCAAGGATGGCAGGAAACAAGGAAGATACTTAGTGATGAACCCACTGAAGGATTACCAAGGACTGGATGATGCTGTGGCACTTCTGATGCCACCAAGAACTAGAAGAATCTGAGGTGAAGATGATGATCCAATGCAACCAGGAACCAGAAGAATCTGAGGTGAAGACAGATGATTCTGAAGTGTCAACACAGGAAATCGGAACAAAACAATAAAATGGCAGACATGTTCCACACTGGGCTTCGACGGACTTGACTTGTGGTGAATGACCAGGGGATGCAGACAAGGTTCTTCCAGGACAAGCACACTCTTCTGAGGGCAGCCAACTTTGGGACATCCGGATAAGGAACCAGGAGATGACACTGGAACATTGGAAGCAATGCACTTAGACTTCAGTGTACTCGACTTTGAACTGAGTAAAACAAGAAACGTGGGTGTGACTTGCACGGGTTTCGATGTACTTGGCTTCAGCGAACTCGACTTCAGCGGATGATAGGGACGTGGTCGATGATCTTCTGGGAAAACACCTTCGGGAGAAGTGAGATGTTGAAGGACGTCTTCCTCTGGGTACAGACTTATTCCGCATGAGGAGAATGATAGACAACACCATGAAGCACTCGGGGTTCTAATTCCAGAACTCCGAGCCCGTGCCCATATAAACAGTCAGGGATTCAAATGGGCACAATGCGCTGGCCAGAGACAGCAGTCCCAGCATGTGGGCGCACACTCGCATGCTGCCTGCTTTGGGGGGGGGGGTGGAATGGAGCAGGCAGCAGAGAGCAGGAAAAAAAACTTTTTTTTTCTACAGAGTGCTCTGCCTGATGATTCTCTGGGGGGGCACAATAAAAGGGCCCCCAAAACACAACACTCCATCTGCCCCACAACCTACAGGGATCCTGGGGCAGTCTAAACTCCCTTCTAATTTTTTCTGTAGTGCCCCCATACTTTGGGGCACTACATGTAGTTGCCATCTTGCCTTCTCTTGTCTGCAATTTCACTTGCTGTCTCTCTGTCCCTCACTTTCTGGTGTGGGCTCTCTGGCGTGTCTTTGTCTGTCCCTGGGTCTCCTGGTTGTCACTTGCCCTGAGTTTATTCAGTGAAGTTCTTCTGTAATACAAAAAATGCAGCCATTGTTTTGGACTGCAGACCATGCTTATCTACAGACCAATCTCATTCCATACCAGGAGACAGCACCAATAAAAGCATTACATGGTGTCTGCTCCCCAGTGCCATCCCATAATGGCAAACTGCACCAATTAAGCATTTCATGATGTCTTACGGTACCCTAGTCTCATGCCATACCAGGAGACGGCGCCAATAAAGCATTCCATGGTTACCAGCATCTCCCACCATGCTGCCCCACAATCGGAAACTTCACCAATAAAGTATTCCATGGTGTCCTGTGGTATCCCAGTCTCATTCCATACTGGAAGACAGTGCCAATAAAGCATTCCATGGGTATTTGGCCCCCCCACCCCATGCCATCCCATAACAGGAAACTGCACCAATAAAGTAGTCCATGGTTTCCGTCGTCCCATGCTGTCCCATAATGGGAAACAGCACCAATAAAGTATTCCATGGTGCCCTGTGGAATCCCAGTCTTATTCCATACAGGGAGACAGCACCAATAAAACATTCCATGGCATCTGGCCCACCCCCATGCCATCCCATAACAGGAAACTGCACTAATAAAGCATTCTATGATGTCTGGCCCCCCCATGCCATCCCATAATGGGAAACAGCACCAATAAAGTATTTGATGGTGTCCTGCGGTACCCCAATCTCATTCCATACCAGGAAACAGCACCAATAAAGCATTTCATGGTGTCCGGTGGTACCCCAGTCTCATTCCATACCGGGAGATGTTGCCAATAAAGCATTCCATGGTGTCTGGCCCCCACCCCATGCCATCCCATAATGGGAAACAGCACCAATAACACTGTGTGCATCACTCACTAACTCCTGCAGCTAGGATCTCAGTGGCTAGAGGTGTATTGCTGCGCAGGTTACTTTATTCCCTCTTTCTCCTCTCCCAGGCTAAGGAATGTATTCTACGGAAGTGGGTCACCACTTATAACAGAATTTGTAGATTTGCCTTATCGGCCTTCTCTTCTCGACCCTTCACTGGCTATCTCCTAATTCATGTCGACATTACTCTCTGGGGTGTTTCGTTGACTCCATGACAAGATGCCCTCACCCAAGTACTCTGGCCAACATGTTTAAACCTGTGAGTCTCCCCCGAACCCTTAGGTCCTCAACCACTCAGCGGTTCTCAGTGCCTCACTGCTCTACTAAAATGGATGAACAAGCATTCTCTCATTTCACCTCTAAATTCTGGAATTCTCTTCTCCCTAGTTTAAAGTGTCCCTTATCCCACTCTGCCTTCAAGTCTGCACTTTTCTCTTACGTCTATGTACTTGATACCTGTAACTGTACCTGACCCACTTGACCTAACTGTATTGAACTTGGTGTTTATGTTTGCTAAATTGTTTTCATCTGCCTTTATACATCCCTGCGGGGATGGTCCTGCCTACAAGCCTTAGTTTTGGCTCTCCCTACATGGATAACTGCTGAGTATTGTTATGACTGTATTTATGTACTTGCACATGTTATGTCTATTTATTGTATTCTCCCAGATCGTGTCTGAAAATAGGCAGGACTTATGCCTAATGCACCTACCTGGTTACCAAAAGCAAATAAATAAATAAATTCCATGGTGTCCTGCAGTACCCGAATCTCGTTCCATACTGGGAGACAGTGCAAATAAAGCATTCCATGGTGTCCATCCCCCATACTGTCCCATAATAGGAAACTGTACCAATAAAGCATTCCATGGTATCCTGCGGTACCCCAGTCTCATTCCATACTGGGAGACAGCACCAATAAAGCATTCCATGGTGTCCATCCCCCCCATAATGGGAAACTGCACCAGTAAAGTATTCCATTGTGTCATGTGGTACCCCAGTCTGGTTCCATACTGGTAGACATCACCAGTAAAGAATTCCATGGTGACTGTCTCCCCCTCATACCATCCCATTATGGGAAACAGCACCGATAAAGTATTCCATGGTGTCCTGTGGTATCCCAATGTCATTCCATACCAGGAGACATCACCAATAAAGCATTCCATGGTTACTGGCATCCCCCACATAATGGGCAACATCACCAATAAAGCATTCCATGATGTCTAGTTGTTTTCCCTATGCACGCCAATAGCACATGCCACCACATATAGCGAATTTCCTATTGTCAAGTAGTCACATCTTAGTAAGACACCAACATTCTACTTTTTTTATTACACATCAATAGTCTTAACTTGCACACATCATCCCAGAGCAGTATGATAACAGGAATAACAACATATAGTATTCCATACTGACATGGCATCCCATGCTCTCAGATACTATGAACCACATCATGGAAAGTGGCATTGAAATTCATTATATGGCACTTACCTTGAATCATCAGTTTGTGGTTCAGGTTTTCTGAGTGCAGGCACTTCCAGCTCCACAGAAGATGACAGTGGATGAACTCTTGAGGTACGTATATGGTGATGGGTGGGGACTGCTCATTTGGATGATTGGGATGGAATAGGTGGATGGCAAGAACGAGGGACCACTTTCTCTTTTTTTGGTGGGTTATACATAATTCCCTGGTCACCATCAGTCATCCAAATTTCATACAGTACCAGGCACAACAGAATCAGATAGGATATGGGTAGCAGAAGACACCAGGGAATGCCTTATGTTTTACGTTGCTCAGTATTGGAGGGTGTGTTTGGACAACTGAACATCAGGGAAGGTTTCATGCATTATGCTACCTGGAATCAGATATCATGCGTGTGCCACTTAACACCATGGAAGGATTTGTATTTGGTAGCACTTGGTATCAGAGGGTGGGGGGATAGAACACCAGGAATTGCTCCTTGTATGATGGTATCTGGTATGCCACTACACAAGAAGCATTCCCCGGTGTCTCCCTCACTCTCTGATACCAAGCACACCCAAATACAAAACATTCCCTGGTGTCCAGTTGTATACCCATGCTATCCAGGCCAACCCCATTTCAATAAATTCCAGGCAACACAGCATCAGATCAGATATGAGTGACACTCGATGCCAGGGTGTGCGTTATGCATTGTGAAGCTCAGTATCAGATGGTATGAGTGGACAACTGGACAGCAGGGAAGGTTTTATGCATTGTGCTGCCTACAGTTGGATGGCATGCATGTACCACAGGACACCAGGGAACGTGTATTTGGGTGTGCTTGGTATGAAAGGGTGGGGGGGACAGAACATCAGGAAATGTGTCTTGTATGGTGGTTTCTGGTACGCCACCAGATAAGAAACATTCCCCATTGTTCCACCCCCCATCCTTTGACACCAAGCACACAAAAATACAAAACACTCCCTGGCATCCTGTGGTGCATGCATGGCATCCAGTTGTAGGCAGCTCAATGCATAAAACCTTCCCTGGCATCCAGTTGACCACCATAGCCTCTGATACTGAGCCACAAAACACATAAGGCATTCCCTGGCATCCAGTGGTACCCTTCCGAAGCCCTCCCATGTCCGACATATACAGAAATACAGCATCTCCTTCGGTCGCTCACATTTCATCCAATACTGGGCACCATTGCATCAGATCAGATATGTGTACTGCTTGACTCCAGGTTGTGTGTTACGTGTTGAGGTGCTAAGTATCAGATGGTGCAGGTAGACAATTAGACACCAGGGAAGGTTTTACATTGTGCTTCCTGGAATCAGATAGCATGGGTATACTGCTTGAGGCCAGGAAATAATTTGTATTTGGACGTGCTTGGTATCAGAGGGTGGGAGGGAAGGGACACCAGGGATTGCTTTTTGTATGGTGGGATCTGGTATGCCACCACATAGGAAACATTCCCTGTTGTTCTGTCAACCCCACCCTCTGATACCAAGCACACCCAAATACAAAACATTCCCTGCCTTCCAGTGGTACAAGCATGCCATCCGATTCTAGTCAGCACAATGCATATAACCTTCTCTGGCATCCAGTTGAGCACCCATGGCCTCCGATACTGAACCACACAACACATAAGGCATTCCCTGGCAACTTGTGGTACCCCCCTAAAGCCCTCCCATGCCTGGCACAAACAGAAATGCATAATTTCCTGGTTTCCATTGATCACCACCATTTCATCCAATACCCAGTATCAGATGTACTAAGGAAAAAGGATTGGTAGCTGTTAAAAACATGCCTTTTTTCTTCAAATAAGATTACTTTCAGCATTCTTAATTATTCTCTCTTCGAGTGAAAGAATAACTGTTTTTTTTAATAATAAGTCCATGCTCAAAATGTGTGCAGTGATTGGTTCAAGGTAAGTGTACATGTGATGGATGCGGGATTCAAACTCATGACTATAGGATCATTTGGTTCGTAGATCAGTGCTTTAACCACTAGGCTATACGGTCTGCACAGGTTATTAGCAGATTTTTGGGGGGCTAATAGTTGCAACCCATATGAAGTAATAAGAGGAGGAGTATGGGAAAAGTACGAGTATGGCTAATGCATAATTCTTGAATATTGTTCATAAGACTGTAAATATGTATTCTCACTGGGAATGAAACCTTTTAAAGCCAAGACACATTTAGCTGTAAACTAATTTGGCTGCATAAAAAATCATTAACTAAATGATTTTAAATGTTTTGATGGCTTTATTTGGAGACTGTGCTCTAATGATTTTAAATGTTTTGATGGCTTTATTTGGAGACTGTGCTCTAGTTTTTTTTATCTCCCCACTTTCCCATTTGCAATTTATAGATCTCTACCACTTGAGGGCACTGGTTCTACTGCTCTTTCCCCTACTAGAATATCAGCCTTACCTGGTTCACTCCATTTTTCTACATTCTCCACTATGTTTTATAAAACCCTCTGCCTCCTCCACCTCCTTGTCTACCTATCTGCCATTCCTCCCAACTCTCCCCTTGTTTTCCCTACATCTGTTATGACTCCTATGCGTCTCCATTATCCCCTACCCTATCCTCCTACTCTACTCTATCTACTACCATGACCAATAGTACCTGGACTCTGGGTTAATTTTCATGCTTACACCACCCCCCTTAGACTATCAACAATTCCACATCCTACTACCCTATCAGGAAAAATTCTCTGCTCTTGCCACAAAAATCCTGATAGCCTTACTGCTACTCATATCTGGTGATAGTAAATGCAGTCCAGGCCCAGTCCCTTCTCTCTCATCAAAATGGGTCAAAGATTGCCCATCTAAACATCAGGAGCCTTCTCCCCAAGCTCACTGCCCTTCAACCCCTTTCTCTTGACCTTAACATAGGTGGGATTTCTATGCATGGGGAATGGAGGCATGGCTTCTGTATAGGGCATTGGAGATGGGTTTATATCTGGGGAAACCAGAGCAGGAATTGTGTTGAGGGAATGGATGCAGGAATTCAATAGGGGAATGGGGCTTCCATTTGGGGATTGCAGTTGGGGCATCTCTGTGGAGAGGGTGGCAGTGCTTGTATTTGTGGGATTGGAGGAAGTGCTTGTATGTAGGGGCTTGGAGACGGGGCTTGTATGTGGGGGATTGTAGGTGGGGTTTCTAGGTGGGGAATTGGAGGCAGGGCTTGAATGTGGGGGATTGAGGTGGAGATTCTAGGCAGGGGTATTGGAGGTGGGGCTTGTATGTGGGAGATTGGAGGTAGGTCTTCTATGTAGGGGAATGGCGGTGGGGCTTGTATGTGGGGGACTGGAGGTGGGTCTTCTAGGTAGGGGAATGAAGGCAAGGTTTCTAGGTGGTGGATTGGAGGTGGGACTTGTATGAGGGGGATTAGAGGTGGGTCTTCTAGAGTCTTCTAGGTGGGGGATGGGAGGTGGGCTTGTATGTGGTGGGATGGAGGTGGGGCTTCTAGGTGGCTGAGTGGAGGCAGGGCTTCTAGGTGGGGGATTGGAAGCGGGGCATCTAGGTGGGTTACTGGAGGTGGGGCTTGTATGTGGGGGACTGGAGGTGGGGGATTGGAGGTGGGTGATTGTAGGCAGGGCTTGTATATGGGGGATTGGAGGCAAGGCATGTATGTGAGACACTGGAGGTGGGGCTTGTATGTGGGGGATTGGAGGTGGAGCTTCTAGGTGGGGGATTGGAGGTGGGGCTTGTATGTTCAGATTGGAGGTAGGGCTTGTAAATTGGGGATTACAGGCAGGGCTTGTAGGTGGTGGAATTGGAGGCAGGGCTTATATGTGGGGGACTGAAGGTGAGGCTCTTAGATGGGGATTGGAGGCAGGGCTTGAATGTGGGGGGGATTGAAGGTAGGGCTTCTAGGTGGGGACTGGAGGTGGGTCTTTTAGGTGGTGGATTGGAGGTGGGGCTTGTATTTGTGGGATTAGAAGCCGGGCTTATAGAGGCTTCCAGGTGGGGGATTGAAGGCGGGGCTTGTATCATGGGGGATTGGAGGTGGGGCTTGTATGTGGGAGATTGGAGGCAGGGCTTGTATGTGGAGGATTGGAGGTGGGGCTTCTAGGGGGATTGGAGTCAGGGCTTCTATGTGGGGGCTTGGAGGCAGGGCTTCTAGGTGGGGGATTGGGGCAGGGCTTCTTATTGGGGGATTGGAGATGGGTCTTCTAGGTGGTGAATTGGAGGTGTGGCTTGTATTTATGGGGTTGGAGGTGGAGCTTCTATGTGGGATTGGAGGTGAGGCTTGCACTGTGGGGGATTGGAGACAGGGCTTCTAGGTGGTGGTTTGGAGGTGGGTCTTCTAGGTAGGGAATTTGAGGTTGGGCTTCTATGTAGGGGATTTCAGGCAGGATTTCTAGGTGAAGGAATGGAGGTGGGTCTTCTAGGTAACCCTGCCTCCAGCCCTCCACATAGAAGCCCCACCTCCAATCCCCACCTAGAAGCTCTGCCTTGAACTCCCACCTAGAAGCCCCACCTCCAATTCCCAACAGTTCAAGCCCCATCTCCAATCCCTGAGTTAGAAGCTCCACCTCCAATCCCCCACCTAGAAGTCACTAGAAGCCCTGTCTCCAGTCCCCACATGCAAGTCCCGCCTTCAATCCCACAAATGCAAACCCTGCTAGGTAACCCTGCCTCCAGCCCTCCACCTAGAAGCCCCACCTCCAATCCCCACCTAGAAGCCCTGCCTTGAACTCCCACCTAGAAGCCCCACCTCCAATTCTGAACAGTTCAAGTCCCGTCTCCAATCCCTGAGTTAGAAGCTCCACCTCCAATCCCCCACCTAGAAGTCACTAGAAGCCCTGTCTCCAGTCCCCACATGCAAGTCCCGCCTTCAATTCCACAAATGCAAACCCTGCTTCCAATCTAACACCTAGGAGTGCTAGAGAGAGCTAGATGAATGCTCATGTTTCTTGTTTGCTCCGCTACAGTCAAAGCTGAAACCTGCTTCAATTGCTGCTTCAATAAAAACTTTTGGCTTATTGGATTCTTTGTGAATTGTATGATCTTACATTCGAGGCTTTGAAGTTAAAGGAGGCAGTGAAGCTTGTAAAATTATGGATAAATTAATCTCTCCCAGAATGAATACCAGCAAGGCCACTCTACCTCGGGGGGCAGCAGGTGTGCAGCTCCTGAACAGGGAGACATCCTCTCCAGTTATTTTGAGTCCAGAGGGCACAAAGGCAAAGAATCCACAGAAACTGACTTTGGCTTCGATGCAAGCTTTTTTAGTGGAGATGCAAGGGGATATGAGGGAATCATTTCAGCAAAGTTCATTCATCGCTCAATGAAATATCACATCGTTGTGGAAATATAAAAGAGAAGATGAGTAAGATTGAAGAACAAGTGGCGATGGTAGAAAAAATGACAGAACAATTGGCTGCAAGGGTTCTAACAGTGGAGGGAGCCATAAACGCCTCACTTCATGAACAAATAAACACTATGTCAAAGCTGGAAAACATGGAGAATACCCTGTTATTAAAGAACTTGAGGCTGATTGGGCTCACAACATGTATTCCTTCTCCAGAATTGAAATTGGAGGTTGAAAAAATTCTGACTATAGATTTTCTCCTGACCAACAGGTGATATTGGAATCTGTATTTAGACCACAATCAAAGTCTAACAATGCAATGGACACTTTACCAAGATATGTCATCTGCACTTTTTCATCTATGGATCAAAGAAATAAGATGTTACTTGCTGTCAGATCAAAGAAAGGTTTTATTTATGAAGGTCAAAAAATTCATTTATATCCAGATTTTTGTTTGACAACACAGAGGAGAAGGAAGCATTTTTTGAATTTGAGATCTGAATTTCATCAATCAGGAATTACTGTAGTATTGCAAGCCCCTGCGAGGTTGAAAGTTTCATTTCAGAATAAAGACTACTATTTTGAAGATGTTGATGTAGCTAAAGCTTTCTATGATAAGAATGTTGCTCTTCCCACTGAAATGGATTCTGAGCTTCCTAAAGAGGAAGATTAGGTGGACAACACACAGTATATTCCAGTGTCAAAAATGAACTTTTTTCTTTTCGTTTTTTTTCTGGTGACTGATTAGCTGAGTGATTTACTTTTTTTTAACTTGCCCCATTATTAGTGATTTTTTTCTTATTGCCACATAGATATTTCTTTTGATAATCCTTTTTAAAGGGAAGTTATAGCTTGGAGTATGGGAAATAGAGATAATAAAAAGGCATACAGTACTTACAGATCCTCTTTACATAAATATGGGAACAACGATAGAACTTCTTTTTATTTCCCCCCAAAAATGTATTCTATACTTTTTTATATCTCCTTTTCTTTTTTCCTTTTTGAGATGGATTCTGTGTTTTTTGTTGTATCACTTATTAAAATATTTTCTCTCTGCATACAAATAAAGTATTAAAAAAGACCCTCCTTCAGTCCCCCATGTAGAAGCCCCACTTCCAATCCCCACCTAGAAGCCCTGCTTCCATTCCACCACATACAATAGCTACCTCCAATCCCCCACATACAAGCCCCACCTCCAATCCCCCACCTAGAAGCTGCACCTCCAATCCTCACAGTACAAATCCTGCCTCCAGTCCCCACCTAGAAACCCTGCCTCCAATCCCACAAATACAAGCCTCACCTCCAATCCACCACTTTGGAGACCTACCCACGATCCCCCACGTAGAAACCCAACCTCAAATCCCACACCAAGAAGCCCCACCTCCAATCCCCCACCTAGAAACTCCACCTCAAATCCCCCACATACAAACCCTGCCTCCAATCTGCCAACTTTCACACTTACACCACCCCATTAGACCATCATCAATTCTACATCCTACTACCCAATCACAAAATTATCTGCTTTTGCAACAAAAATCCTGATAGACTTACTGCTAGTCATATCTCATGATATTAAGTGCAGTCCAAGCCCAGTCCCTAATCTCTTATCAAATCTTCCAAAATGGTTAAAGATTGCCCATCTAAACATAAGGAGACTTCTCCCCAAGCTCACTCTCCTTCAATCCCTTTCTCTTGACCTAAGAACAGGTGGGATTTCTATGTACTATAATTGGAGGCATGACTTCTGTATAGGGCATTGGAGATGGGTTTATATCTGGGGGCACCAGAGCAGGAATCATATGTTGAGGGCATGGATGCAGGAATTCCATGGGTGAGAGGGGCTTCCATTTGGGGATTGCAGTTGGGGCCTCTCTGTGAGGGATGGAGGTGGCACTTGAATTTGTGGGACTGGAGGTGGGGATTGTATGTGGGGGGTTGGAGGCAGGACTTGTGTTTGTGGGATTGGATGCAGGGCTTCTAGGTGGGGGATTGGAGGTGGGGTTTGTATGTGGGGGATTAGAGGTGAGGCTTGTATATGGGGATTGGAGGTGGGACTTCTAGGTAGGGAATGGCGTCAGGGCTTGTATGTGGGGGATTGGAGGCAGGGCTTGTATGTGGGGGATTGGAGGCAGGGCTTCTAGGTGGGGCTTTTAGGTGGGGCTTCTAGGGGATTGGAGGTGGGACTTGTATGTGCAGGATTGGAGGTAGGGGCTTCTAGGTGGGGGATTGGAGGCTGAGCTTGAATGTGGGGGATTAGAGGCAGGGCTTCTAGGTGGGGGATTTTAGGTGGGGCTTCTAGATGGGGATTGGAGGTGGATCTTGTATGTGGGGAATTGGAGGTGGGGCTTCTATGTGAGGGATTGTAGGCTGGGCTTGTATGTGGGGGATTGGAGGTGGGGCTTGCATATGGGAGATTGGAGGTGGAACTTGTATGTGGGGGATTGGTGTTGGGGCTTGTGTGTGGGGGATTGGTGTTGGAGCTTCTAGGTGGGGGATTGGAAGTGGTGCTTCTAGGTGGGTTAATGGGGCAGGGTCTTATATGTGGGGGGCTAGAGGTGGGGCTTCCAGGTGTGGGATTGGAGGTGGGGTTCCTAGGTTGGATATTAAAGGCATGGGTTCTAGGTGGATGATTGAAGGATGGGCTTCTATGTGGGGGATTGGAGGCAGCGCTTCTAAGTGGGGGACAGGAGGTGGGTCTTCTAGTTGGGGTATTAGAGGTGTGGCTTCTAGGTGGGGGATTGGAGGTGAGGCTTCTATGTGGGGGACTGGAGGAGGGGCTTCTAGGTGGGGGATTGGAGGTGGGGCTTCCAGGTGGGGAATTGGATGAGGGGCTTCTAGGTGGGGGATTGGAGGTGTGGGTTCTATGTGGATGACTGGAGGCCAGGCTTCTATGTGAGGGTACTGGATGTGGGGCTTCTGTGCATGGGATTGGAGGTGGGGCTTCTATATTGGGGTATTTGAGACAGAGCTTCAATGGGGGACTGCAGGTGGGGTTTCTATGTGGGGGATGGAGGCTGGGGTTCTAGGTGGGGTATTGGAGTCAGGGCTTCTAGGTGGGGTACAGAGGTGGGGCTTCTAGGTGGAAGATTGGAGGTGGAGCTTCTATGTAATGTATTGGAGGCAGGGCTTCTATATGGGCATTGAAGGCAGGGCTTCTGGGTGGGGAACTGGAAGAGGGGCTCTTAGGTGGTTGATTGGAGGCATGACTTCTATGTGGGGGATTGGAAGTGGGGCTTCTAGGTGGGGGACTGGAAGCAGGAATGCTAGCTAGGGGTAACGGTTGTGGCACTTTTAGGTAAGGGTTTTGGAGATGGGGCTTCAATATGGGGATAGGAGGTGGGGCTTCTAGGTGTGGCTTCTAGGCAGGGGATTGGAGGTGGGGCTTCAATGTGGGGGATTGGAGACAGGACTTCTAGGTGGGTTATTGGAGGCAATGCTTCTAGGTGCAGAATTGGACTTGGGGCTTCTATGTTGGGGTTAATGGAGATGGGGCTTGCATGTAGGGGATTGGAAGAGTGGCATCCAGGTGGAGTATTTGAGGTGAGGCTTCTAGGTGGGGTATTGCAGGCATGGCTTGTACATGTGGGATCAGTGGGGTTTTATGTGGGGCACAGGAGATGGGGCTTCTAGGTGGGGAATTGGATTTGGGGCATTGACGTAGGGGATAGGAGGTGGAGCTTCTAGGTAGAGGTATTGGAGACAGGGCTTCTATGAGGGGATTGAAGGTGGAACTTCTAGGTGGGGGATTGAGCAGGGCTTTATGTAAAATTGAAGATGGGGGCATCTAGATAGGGACTGGATGGGGGTTTGGTAGGGGGTATTGGAGACAGGGCTTCATGTTGGGGATTTAAAGAGGTGCTTCTAAGTGGGAAATTGGAGGTAAGGTTTCTAGCTGTTGGATTGGATGCAGAGCTTCTTTGCTGAGGATTCAAAGTGGGGCTTCTATGTGGGGGATTGGAAGTGGGACTTCTAGGTGAAGGCCTGGAGGGGGGCTTCTAGCTAGGGGTATGAGAAGCAGGGCTTCCATTTGCAGGACTGGTGGTGGGGTTCTAAGTGGGGGATTGGAGGAAGGGCATCTATATGGTGCACTGAGATAGGGCTTTTGTGTGGGGGACTGGAGGCAGGACTTCTATGTGGGGGAATGGAGGTGGGGCATCTAGTTGGGGGTTTGGAGGTGGAGTTATTGTAGGTAGTGGTACTGGAGACAGGGCTTCTATTTGGGGGATTGGAGGCAGGACTTCTATGTGGGTGATTGGAGGTGGGGCTTCTATGTGAGGGATTGGAGGTGGGCTTCTAGGTGGGATGGGCTTTTAGGAGGGGGATTGGAGGCAGGGCTTCTAGGAGGGGTATTAGAAGCAGGGCTTCTTTGTGGGGGAATGTAGGTGGCTCTATGTGGGTATTGGAGGTGGGGCTTCTCTGTAGGGGCACTGGAGGTGGGGCTTCTAGTTAGTGGTTTTTGAGATGGGGCTTCTACATGAGGATTGGAGGTGGGGCTTCTAGGCAGCAGGATTGGAGGTGGGGCTTCAATGTGGGGGATTGGAGTTGGGCTTCTGTGTGGGGACTGGAGATGGGGCTTCTATGGGGGAATTTAGGTGATGTTTCTAGCTGGTGATTGGAGGCAGCGCTGCTAGGTGAGGTATTGGAAGCAGGGCTTCTTCATGGGGAAATCTAGGTGGGTCTCTATATGGGTAATTGGAAGTGGGACTTCTCAGTAGGGGTATTGGAGGTGGGTCCTCTGTGTGGGGGATTGGAGGTGGGGTATCTAGGTAGAATATTGGAGGTGGGGCTTCTATGTGACAAGATTGGAGGCAGGGCTTCTATATGGGTGATGGAGACAGGGCTCTGGTGTGTATAGAGGCAGGCTTTGTGGTGGAATGTAGGTTGGTCTCTATAGGGGTATTGGAGGTGGGGCTTCTAGTTAGTGGTTTTGGAGATGGGGCTTCTACATGGGGGATTGAAGGTGGGGCTTCTTGGTGGGGAACTGTAAGAGGGTCTTTTAGGTGGGGTATTGGAGGCACGGCTTCTTTGTGGGGGATTGGAGGTGGAGCTTCAAGGTAGGGAACTGGAGGTGGGAATGCTAGCTAGGGGTATTGGTTGTGGGGCTTTTAGGTATGGGTATTGGAGATGGGGCTTCAATATGAGGGATAGGAGGTGGGGCTTCTAGGTGTGGCTTCTAGGTGGGGGATTGGAAGTGGGCTTCAATGTGGGGGATTGGAGGCATGGCTTCTAGGTGGAGTATTGGAGGCAATGCTTCTAGGTGGGGAATTGGACTTCAGGTTTCTATGTTGGGGTATTGGAGATGGGGCTTGCATGTAGGAGATTGGAGGTGGGACATGCATGTGGGGTATTTGAGGTGGGGCTTCTAGGTGGAGGAATTGGAGATGGTGCTTCTAAGTTGCTATTAGAGGTGGGGCTTCTAGGTGGGGTATTGCAGACATGGCTTGTACATGTGGGATCAGTGGTGGGGTTCTATGTGGAGGATGGGGAGATGGGGCTTCTATGTGGGGGATTGGATTTGGGACATTGAGGTAGGGGATTGGAGGTGTGGCTTCTAGGTAGAGGTATTGGAGACAGGTCTTCAACATGGGGGACTGGTGGCAGGGCTTCTAGGTAGGGTATTGGAGGCAATGCTTCTATGTGGGGAATTGGGCTTGGGGCTTCTATGTGGGGGTATTGGAGATGGAGTTTGCTTGTAGGGGATTGGAAGTGGGCATCCATGTGGGGTATTTGAGATGGGGCTTCTAGGTGGGGGAATTGGAGATGGTCTTCTAAGTTGCTGTTAGAGGTGGAGCTTCTAGTTGGGATATTGCAGGCATGGCTTGTACATGTGTGATTAGTGGTGGGGTTTTATGTGGGGGATGGGAGTTGGGGCCTTCTTAGTGGAGGATTAGATTTAGGACATTGAGGTGAGGGATTGGAGGTGGGGCTTCTAGGTAGAGGTATTGGAGACAGGGCTTCTATGTGGGGGATTGGAGGTGGGGCTTCTAGGTGGGGGATTGGAGGTGGGGCATCTATGTTGGGGATTGGAGGCACGGCTTCTATGTGGAGTACTGGAGATGGGTTCTATGTGGTGGATTGGAGGTGGGGCATCTAAGTGGGGGAGTGGAGGAGGGGCTTCTTGGTAGTGGTATTGGAGATGGTGCTTCAATGTGGGGGATTGAAAGTGGTGCTTCTAGGTGGTAAATGGGGGTGTGGTTTCTATGTGGGGATTGGATGTGGAGCACTGGTTGAGGGGATTGGAGGTGGCCTGTGGCCTAACTAGCATTCCTAAGCTTCAGTCCACTCATTAGAAGCCCCACCTTAATCCCCACATAGAAGCCTTGCCCAATCAAATCCACCTAAAAAGTAAGGGTTTTGGAGATAGGGCTTCCAATATGGGTATAGGAGGTGGGGCTCCTAGTTGTGGCTTCTAGGCAGGGGATTGGGGTGGGGCTTCAATGTGGGGGATTGAAGGCAGGGCTTCTAGGTGGGGTATTGGAGGCAATGCTTCTAGGTGCTGAATTGGACTTGGGGCTTCTATGTGGGGGTAACGGAGAAGGGGCTTGCATGTCGGGGATTGGAAGAGTGGCATCCAGGTGGGGTATTTGAGGTGGGGCTTCTAGGTGGGAGGATCAGAGATGGTGCTTCTAAGTGACAGAGGTGGGGCTTCTAGATGGGGTATTGCAGGCATGGCTTGTACATGTGGGATCAGTGGGGTTCTATGTGGGGTACAGGAGATGGAGCTTCTATGTGGGGAATTTGATTTGGGGCATCAAGGTGGGGATTGGAGGTGGGGCTTCTAGGTAGAGGTATTGGAGACAGGGCTTCTATGTGAGGATTAAAGGTGGAACATCTAGGTGGGGGATTGGAGGCATGGCTTTTATGTGGGGACTGGAGATGGGGCTTCTATGTGGTGGATTGAAGATGGGGCGTCTAGGTGGTGATTGGATGTGGGTTTCTTGGTAGGGGTATTGGAGTCAGGGCTTCTATGTGGGGCATTTAATTATGTGCTTCTAAGTGGGAAATTGGAGGTGAGGTTTATAGCTGGGAGATTGGATGCAGAGCTTCTTGGTTGAGGATTTGAAGAGGGGCTTCTATGTGGGGGATTGGAAGTGGGGCTTCTAGGTGGAGGCTTGGAGGGGGCTTCTAGTTAGGGGTAGGAGAAGCAGGGCTTCCATTTGTAGGACTGGTGGCAGGGTTCTAAGTGGGAGATTGGAGGCAGGGCATCTATACAATGCACTGAGATAGGGCTTTTGTGTGGGGGACTGGAGGCAGGACTTCTATGTGGGGGATTGGAGATGGCGCATCTACACGGGTGATTGGAGGTAGGGTTGCTGTAGGTAGTGGTATTGGAGACAGGGCTTCTATGTGTGGGATTAGAGGCAGAACTTCTATGTGGGGTTTGGAGGTGAGGCTTCTAGGTGGGATGGGCTTCTAGGTGGGGGATTGGAGGCAGGGCTTCTAGGTGGGGTATTGGAAGCAGGGCTTCCTTGTGGGGGAATGTAGGTGGGTCTCTATGTGGGTACTGGAGGTGGGGCTTCTCTGTAGGGGCATTGGAGGTGGGGCTTATAATTAGTGGTTTTGGAGATGGGGTTTCTACATGAGGATTGGAGGTGGGGCTTCTAGCTAGAGGATTGGAGGTGGGGCCTTCTATGTGGGGATTGGAGTTGGGCTTCTATGTGCAAGGATTGTAGGCAGGGCATCTAGTGTGGAGGATTGGAGGTAGGGCTTTGTGTGGGGACTGGAGATGGGGCTTCTGTGGGGATTTTTAGGTGATGTTTCTAGCTGCTGATTGGAGGCAGGGCTGCTAGGTGAGGTATTGGAGCAGGCTCTTTTGGGGAATCTAGGTGGGTCTCTCTATGTGGGTAAACTGGACAGGACATCTCAGTTGGGGCATTGTAGGTGGGGCTTCAAGGCAGGAAAATTGGAGGTGGGGCTTCTATGTGATGGATTGGAGGCAGGGCTTGTATGTGGGTAATGGAGGCAGGTCTTCTGGGTGGGGTATTGGCAGCAGGCTTTTTGTGGTGGAACGTAGGTGGGTCTCTATGTGGGGATTGGAGTGGGGATTCTCTATAGGGGTACTGGAGGTGGGGCTTCTAGTTAGTGGTTTTAGGAGATGGGGCTTCTAGCATGGGGGATTGGAGGTGGGGCTCTGGGGAATGGGAAGAGGGTCTTTTAGGTGGGGTTATTGGAGGCAGGGCATCATGTGGGGGATTGGAGGTGGGGCTTCCCTAGGTGGGAACTGGAGTTGGAATGCATGCTAGGGGCAAGTGCTTGTGGGAGCCTTTGGGAAGTATGGTGTGGAGATGGAGCTTCAATGTAGGGGGATAGGAGGTGGGGCTTCTAGATGTGACTTCTAGGTGGGGGATTGGAGGTGAGGCTTCAATGTGGGGGATTGGAGGCAGAGTTTCTAGGTGGAGTATTGGAGGCAATGCTTCTAGGTGGGGAATTGGACTTGGGGTTTCTATGTGGGGGTATTGGAGATGGGGCTTGCATGTAGGGGATTGGAGGTGGGGCATCCATGTGGGGTATTTGAGTTGGGGCTTCTAGGTGAGGGGTGAGATGGTGCTAAGTTAAAATTAGGGGTGGGTCTTCTAGTTGAAATTATTGCAGTTATGGCTTGTATGTGGGATTGGTGGCAGAGTTCTATGTGGGGGACAGGAGATGGGGCTTCTATGTGGGGGATTGGATTTGGGACATTGAGGTGGGGGATTGGAGGTGGGGCTTCTAGGTTGAAGTATTGGAGACAGGGTTTCTATGTGGGGGATTGAAAGCTGAGCTTCATGGTGGGGGTTGGAGGAAGGGCTTCAATGTGGGGGATTGGAGGTGGGGCTTTTAGGTGGGGGATTGGAGGTGGGGCTTATAGGTTGGGGATTGGAGGTGGGGCATCTATGTTGGGGATTGGAGGCAGGGCTTCTATGTGGAGGACTGGAGATGGGGCTTCTATATGGTGGATTGGAGGTGGGGCATCTAAGTGGAGGAGTGGAGGAGAGGCTTCTTGGTAGTGGTATTGGAGGCAGGGCTATGTGGGGGATTAAAAGTGGTGCTTCTAGGTGGGAAATTGGGGTTGTGGTTTCTACCTGGGGATTGGATGTGGAGATTCTTGGTTGAGGATTGGAGGTGGTGCTTCCATGTGGGGATTGGAGGTGGGGCTTCTGGGGGAAGCTTGGAGGGGTCTTCTAGCTAGGGGTATGGGAAGCAGGGCTACCATTTGCAGGACTGGTGGCGGGGTTCTAAGTAGGGGATTCAGGCAGGGTGTCTATATGGTGCATTGAGGTAGGGCTTTTATGTGGGAGACTGGAGATGAGGCTTTTGTGTAGGGGATTGGAGGTGGGGCATCTAGGTGGTGGATTGGAGGTGATTTTTTGTAGATAGTGGTATTGGAGACAGGGCTTCTATGTGGAGGATTGGATGCAGGACTTCTATGTGGGGGATTGGAGGTGGGGCTTCTATGTGGGGGATTGGAGGCAGGACTTCTATGTGGGGGATAGGAGGTGGTCTTCTAGGTGGGGTGTGGAAGCAGGGCTTCTTTGTGGGGAATGCAGGTGGGTCTCTATGTGAGGATTGGAGGGTGGTGCTTCTCTGTAGGAATTATTGAGTGGGGCTTCTAGTTAGTGGTTTTGAGATGGGGCTTCTACTTGGGAAATTGAAGGTGGAGCTTCCAGGTAGGAAGATTGGAGGTGGATCTACGTGGGGATTGAGATGTGGCTTGTGGTGGAAGATTGGTGAGTGGGGCTTCTATGTGATGGATTGGAGGCAGGGCTTCTATGTGGGGGATTGGAGGCAGGGCTCATATGGGGGATTGGAGGTGGGTCTTGTAGGTTGGAGATTGGAAGTGGGGCTTCTAGATTTGTGACTGGATGCAGGGCTTCTTGTGGGGTCTGGAAACAGGGTTTATGTGGGGATTGGAGATGGGACATCTAGATGGGGATTTAAGGTGGGGCTTCTTGGTGGGGTATTGGAGACAGGGATTCTATGTGGAGTACTGGAGATGGGGCTTCTATATGGTGGATTGGAGGTCGGGCATCTAAGTGGAGGAGTGGAGGAGAGGCCTTGCAGTGGCATTGGAGATGGGACGTCTATGGGGGGCTTAAAAGCGGTGCTCTAGGTGGGAAATTGGGGTTGTGGTTTCACCTGGGATTGGATGAGATTCTGGTTGAGGATTGAGGTGGTGCCCATGTGGGATTGGAGGTGGGGCTTTAGGAAGCTTGGAGGGTCTTCAATAGGGTATGGAAGCAGGCTACCACTCTGCATGACTGGTATGGGTTATAAGTAGGGGATCTGTGCAGGTGTCTATATGGTGCATTGAGGTAGGGCTTTAGTGTGGAGAGACTGGAGATGAGGCTTTGTGGTGGGATTGCAGGTGGGGCATCTAGGTGGTGGATTGGAGGTGATTTTTTGTAGATAGTGGTATTGGAGACAGGCTTCTATGTGGAGCATTGGATGCAGGACTCTATGGGGATTGGAGGTGACCTAAGGGGATTGGAGGCAGGACTCTCATGGGGGGGGATTGAGTGGTCTCTAGGAGGGGCATTGAAACAGGGCTCTTGTGGGGAATGTGGTCTCATGGGACTGAGGTGGCCTGTAGGGCATTGTAGGTGGGGCTTTAGTTGGTGGTTGGAGATGGGGCCTCTACTTGGGAAATTGGAGTGGAGCCCAGGTAGGAGGATTGGAGGTGGATCTATGTGGGGATTGGAGATGGGGCTCTAGGTGGAAGATTGGTAGGGCTTCTAGTGTGATGGATTGGAGGCAGGGGTTTCCATATGGGACTGGAGGTGGGTCTTGTAGATTGAAGATTGGAAGCAGCGCTTCTAGATTTTCCATTGGAGGCAGGGCTTCTATGTGGGGAACTGGAAACAGGTCTTCTATATGGGGATTGGAGATGGGACATCTAGATGGGGATTTAAGGTGGGGCTTCTTGGTGGGGTATTGGAGACAAGGATTGTATGTGGAGGATTGAAGGTGGAGCTTCTAGATGGGGAATTGGAGGTAAGGTTTCTAGCTGGGAGATTGAATGCAGAGCTTCTTGGTGGCAGATTGGAGGTGTGGCTTGTATGTAGTGATCGGAGGAGGGGCCTCTAGGTGGAGGTTTGGAGGGGGCTTCTAGCTAGGGGCATGGGAGGCAGGGTTTCGATTTGTGGGATTGGGGACATTTTCTATGTGGGGGATTGGAGGTGGGGCAGCTTAATGGTGGATTGAGGTAGGACTTTTGTGTGGGTATTGGAGATGGGGCTTCTATGTGGAGAATTGGAGGTGGGGTATCTAGGTGGGGACTGGAGGTAGCTGTTTTGTGGGTAGTGGTATTGTAGACAGGGTTTCTATTTGGAGGATTGAAGGCAGGACTTCTATGTGGGGGACTGGAGGTAGGGCTTGTAGGTAGGTGGATTGGAGATGGGGTTTCTATGTGGGGAATTGGAGATGGGGCATCTAGGTGGGGGACTGGAGGTGGGGTTTCTGTAGGTAGAGGTATTGTAGATAGGGCTTCTGTGTGGGGGATTGGAGGCAGCACTTCTATGTGGGGGATTGGAGATGGGGCTTGTAGGTAGGGGATTGGAGGTGGGGCTTCTAGGGGGGATAGGAGGTGGCCTCAAGCTGGGGATAGGAGGTGGGCTTCTAGGGTGGGGGTTGGAACAGGCCCCATGTGGGGGATTGGCAGTGCTTCTCGGTAACTGACTGGAGATAGTGCTCCTATGTGGGGGATTGGAGGAGAGGTTTCTAGGTGGGGATTGGAGGCAGGGCTCCTTTGTGGGGAATGTAGACAAGGAATCTCTGTAAGGGTATTGGAGGTGGGGCTTCTAGTTAGAGGTTTTGGAGATCTGGCTTCTACGTGTTGGATTGGAGGCAGGACATCAATTTGGGGGATTGGAGGTGGCCTTCTAGGTAAGGTATTGGAAGCAGTGCTTCTTTGTGGGGGAATGTAGGTGGGTCTCTATGTGGGGATTGGAGGTGGGGCTTCTCAGAAGGGTATTGGAGGTGGGGCTTCTAGTTAGTGGTTTTCGAGATGGGGCTTCTACATGAGGAATTGGAGGTGGATCTATGTGGGGGATTGGAGATGGGGCTTCTAGGTGGAAGATTGGAAGTGGAGCTTCTATGTGATGGATTGGAGGCAGGGCTTTTATATGGGTATTGGCGGTGAGGCTTCTAAGTGGGGAACTGGAAGTGTGGCTTTTAGGTGGGGGATTGGAGACAGGGCTTGTATGTGGGGGACTGGGGTGGGACTTCTAGGTAAGGCACTGGAGATGGGAATGCTATCTAGGAGTATTGGTTGTGGGGCTTTTAGGTAGGGGCATTGGAGATGGGGCTTCAATGTGGGGATAGGAGATGGGGCTTTGTTGTGGGGGATTGGAGGAGGGACTTCAAGGTGGGGGATTGGGGGTGTTTTCTAGGTGGGGATTGGACTCAGCTCATCTTGGTGGGGTATTGGAAGCAGGGCTTCCTTCTGGGGGATTGGAGGTGGGTCTTCTATGTGGGGGATGGGAGGCAGGGCATCTTGTTTGGGGTATAGGAGGTGGGGCTTCTAGGTAGGGGTATTGGAGACATGGCTTCTATGTGGGGATTGAAGGTATAGCTTCTAGGTGGGGGATTGGAGGCAGGGCTTCTATATGGGGATTGGAGATGGGCCTTGTAAGTTGGGGATTGGAAGCAGGGCTTCTAGATTTGTGATTGGAGGCAGGGCTTCTATGTGGGGGACTGGAGACAGGGCATCTATGTAGGGGATTGGAGCTGGGACATCTAGATGGGGATTGGAAGTGGGCTTCTTGGTGGGGTATTGGAGACAGGGCTACTATGTGGGGGATTGAAGGTGGAGCTTCGAGATGGGAAATTGGAGGTGAGGTTTCTAGCTGGGAGATTGAATGCAGAGCGTCTTAATGGAGGATTGGAGGTGTGGCTTCTATGTGAGTATTGGAGGAGGGACTTCTAGGTGGAGGTTTGGAGGGGGCTTCTAGCTAGGGGTATGGGAGGCAGGGTTTCCTTTTGTGGGGATGGGGAGGGGTTCTTTGGGGGATTGTAGTTGGGGCATCTTAATGGTGGATTGAGGTAGGACTTTTGTGTGGGTATTGGAGATGGGGCTTCTATGTGGGGAATTGGAGGTGGGGCATCTAGGTGTGGACTAGAGGTGGTGTTTTGTGGGTAGTGGTATTGTAGACAGGGTTTCATGTGGGGGTTTGAAGCAGGACTTCTATGTGGGATTGGAGGTGGGGCCAGGCTGGGGGATTGGAGAGGGCTTCTTGTGGGAAAGTGGAGATGGGCTTCTAGGTGGGGGGTGGAAGCTAGGGCATCTATATGGGGATTGAGGAGAGGTCTCTAGGTGGGACCGGAGGTGGGGTCTTTGAGGCAGTGGTACTGCAGACAGGGTTTCTAAGTGGGGGATTGAAGGCAGGGACTTTATGCGGGGGATAGAATTGGGCTTGTAGGTAGGGATAGGAGATGGCCCAAGTGGAGGAATTTTAGGTGGGCATCTAGGTGGGGGACTGGAGGTGGTTTTGTAGTAGTGGCATTGTAGACACGGCTTCTACGTCAGGGATTGGAGGCAGGACTTCTATGTGGGGGATTGGAGGTGGGGCATCTACGTGGGGGATTGGAGGTGGGGTTGTTGTAGGTTGTGGTATTGGAGACAGGGCTTCTATGTGGGGGATTAGAGGCAGAACTTCTATTTGGGGATTGGAGGTGGGGCTTCAAGGTGGGAGATTGGAGGTGGATCTTCTAGGTGGGATGGGCTTTTAGGTGGGGGATTGGAGGCAGGGCTTCTAGTTGGGGTATTGGAAGCAGGGCTTTGTCGGGAAATGTAGGTGGGGTCTCTATGTGGGATTGGAGGTGGGGCTCTGTGGGGCATTGGGGGTGGGGCTTAGAAGTTAGTGGTTTTGGAGATGGGGTCTGGCATGAGGATTGGAGGTGTGGCTTCTAGGGGCAGGAGAATTGGAGGTGGGCCTTCTATGGGGGATTGGAGTTGGGCTTCATGTCAAGGATTTTAGGCAGGGCATCTATGTGGAGGATTGGAGGTGGGGCTTCAGTGTGGGGACTGGAGATGGAGCTTCTATGGGGTGATTTTGGGTGATGTTTCTAGTTGGTGATTGGAGATAGCACAGAGCCCTCTGGGACCCACAGGGCAGGAGAATGCTTCAGGGAATAAATCCCTGACACTGTTCTCTGAAACCTGCTAGTAAGGAAGGACTGAAATCATCTGAGGACTGTACCTGACTGTCAACAGATCAGCCGAGCACTCTAGCAATATCCCATGGTCCATGGTGGGAAATGCACGAAGAGATCAAGGAGGAGCAAGATCTCTCGCTATAAGGAGATCTTTGAGCACCCAAACAAGAGCAGTCTTGGTACTGTGCCTCTTCTTAAATCCTGACTGGGACGGGATCATAGATTTCATGGATGGCAAGATGATCTTCCAGCTGCTGCGACCACCTTCTCAATAACCTTACCCGCAAAGGAATGTTAGAGACAGACCTGTAGCTGGTGAGCCAGTCTGGGTCAAGAGAAGGTTTTAAGGAGAGGAGTCACCGCCGCCTCCTTCAGGGAGTCAGGAAACTCCCTGTTCTGTAATGAACACCCGACAATCTCAGCTAGGACCAGGCTGATGACCTCAACACATCCCACAAGGAGACATGTTGGGCCTGGGCCTAAACCACAGCAGGTCAGCCGCATACTCTGGATGACCATCATGACATCTGATGAAAAGCCGACCAATTAGACCAAGATGTTGCGACCTCCCACCAATCACCACCACCCCCATTGGAGTGAGCTGAACTGATCTCTGACCTGATGTTGACAATCTTATCTGCAAAGATGTGAGCAAACTCATTCCATTTCTCCTGTGACAAGGCTCACTGTAACTGCAGACAAGCTTGATTGCAGTCTGTCCACAGTTCTGAAGAGCTAAGTCAGTCAATTCTATGCAGCAGTAATCTTCCCCGGTCAGGAACTCTGCCTTCTTACGGGAGATCACTGGTTGATAGTCCGCATAATGTGTCATCGATCTAAGTTTGTTGGCATCAAGGCCAGATTTCTGCCAGCAACGCTCCAACTTTCACCTAACCTTCCTCATCTCCCTCAATGCTCCAGCAAACCATGGGGACTGAGGAAGAAGGGAGAGGGGGCGAACACAGACTGGAGCTGTGGAATCCAGAGCTGCCACCACGGCCTTGTTACAGACCTGCAGAAGATTCTCTGGGTCTGAGCTTGCACTCGGAAATTCCAATAGGTCCAGCACTGCCATCAGGCCATCGGTGGTCAAACCTCTTAAAGGGTGGTACGGACCATCTCCAAAGGGGCAGGCGTATGAGGGGGTGCCCGGACATTGAACCTCATAGTGCAATGGTCAGACCATCCAACTGGTTCCATCACCAGGTTGATACTCTCCATACCCAGTAGGAAGACCAGGTCCAGTGAGTGACCAAAAATATCAGTTGCAGAGGACACCACCTTTGTGAAGCCCAGTGACTACATCAGTTGGAAGAAGTCTTGCCCAAAATACAGGAGTTCATCGTCGATCCAGGCGTTGAAGTTGCACAGAACCATCACTCCGGGGGACTCCAACACCGTGTCGACAATGAAATCCGTGACTTCCTGCAAAAATTGCTTCCCATCCCTGGGTGGACGGTAGATTAGAAGAATTTTGCACCCCACACCTATGCCCAAGATACAATCAAGGGATCCGGGTCTCTCCCCACCGGTACATCTATCAGGCCCAATTCCATTCTAAAACAAATGGCAACACCCCCACCCCTATGATCCAACCTCGGGCGGTGTATCACCAAGAACCTGTCCGGAACCACCGCTGCCTCCAGAATTGGGCCAACATTCGCATCTAGCCAGGTCTCAGTGATGCAAGCCAGAGTCCACTGTCCCAACAAGATTGGCAGTCACTGCTGTCTTGTTGTTAATGGACCTGGCATTGCACAACACTGCCAGGTTGGATAGGACTCCGAGGCCAGTCATAACACCTGCCCACTCAAGATGAAGCCCTTGGGTATGGGGACCATGCAGGGAGGACCCCTCTCTAGTCTCCAGTTCACCCCAGGGCGTTGTCTTGTCCCCACTACTTCTATCCGGCTACCCTGATCCTCTCCCCGAGGTCCTGGCTCCCCCGCACCTCCTACATACTATCCCCAATGCCCGACAAAGGCCATAGATGCCAGCAGGCAGCGGAAGACAGTTAAAGGGGTGGAGGCCCTGGAGCATGAAGGAGGAGTAGCACCTGAACGGAAGAGCCACTTGCCAACACATAATTTCCTACCATCCAATTAGCCAGCCCCCACTAACTAAACAATAAAATCCAAACAAAATAACCAGACCTTCCACCCACAAATAACTAACAGTCCCACCAAAAACACAAAACAATTAAAATTACCCACTTACCCACCCCACAATCACACTACCAAACCCCAACCCAACCAAATAAACACAATAAATTAGGTTCTTAGAAAGTCCAAAATAGTAGATGGTGCAAAGCCAATGTCCAGATGTAAACGCAGCCAAAGCTTCAAAAGGGCATCTTAAGGCAGGTGAGGCTGTCATCCTCACCCAGTCCTTGTAAACACAATCCAAAATTGCTGCCCTCTCCACCAGTAGCAATACGGAAATTAATACAGTACCAGGCAGTCTTTGGAGGTACTTCCACTACTAGAAGGAGCAAGTGAGCAGTCCACAGTAGTTTTAGAAATTGTCCTGTAACAGTAAAGACTGTGCTAGCTGATGTATCTTGGCAGGTTATACAATTAAAAATACAGTGCAGTACAGAAGAGAAAATTCAGGTCGAAATTCAAGTTTAAAATTCAGGTCCTTAGCTTCAGCAGTGTACTGATAAGCAGCCAATGGCAGGCTGTGTAGGAAGAGCAGGAGCCAATAGAATTACAGGGATTGAATTCCCTTTCAGATGAACATACCTTTCCAGAAGTTAGCTGGTGGGCGGCGGGTACAGATGCATGACCCGCTGTAAGAGAGCAGAGCTGCAGCCACAGGATGGCATTGGGTGCCCAGTCAGGGAGGCACCTGAAAACAGGGAGAAAGGATTGGGGTTAGTTAAGTTATGGTGGCATGAAGCCAACCTTGTGATGATCAGTGGGAGGTCTGTTAACACAAAGAAAGATAGAGATCAGGATGGGTGGGAGTTGACAAAGGTAACCAGGTGGGGGGTGTCTGGCCATTGCGCCAGAAGAGGTTAGGGACTAAAGCAGATTAGCAGGGGTGATTAGGAGAGAAATCAGAGGCGGATAAAATAAAAGTTAGCTAGGAGGCAGTTTTACAGGAGAAGAACAAAGGTGAGAAGTAGAAAAAAGTCGAGAAGGGCGAGTGAGCAGTCCACAATAGTTTTAAAAATTGTCCTGTAACAATAAAGACTGTGCTAGCTGATATAGCTTAGCAGGCTATACAGTTACAAAAATACGGAGCAGTACAGAAGAGAAAATTCAGGTTCACATTCAAGTTTAAAATTCAGGTCCTTAGCTTCAGCAGTGCACTGAGAAACAGCCAATGGCAGGCTGTGTAGGAAAGCAGGAGCCAATAGAATTACAAGGATTGGATTCCCTTTCAGATGAGCGTACCTTTCCAAGTTAGCGGGTGGGTAGATATGCACGGCTGGCCGTAGGAGAGGCGAGCCACAGTCGCAGGATGGTGTTGGGTGCCCGGTCAGGGGAGGCACCTTTTCAAGTTACCTGGCGGTGGGTGGGTAGAGATGCATGGCCAGCTGTAGGAGAGCCGAGCTGCAGGATGGCGTTGGGCACCTGGTCAGGATTTCCCAAACACCTCCCTGCTCCATCTCTTTCATTGTCTTGCACAGGAATCCCCAGTTCCCCGATCAGATGCCTTTTCGGCATCCATAAATACTGCTATCAAATTCTTGAGAGGATTTTGTGCTGAGAGAAGGTTGAGCAACCTCCTAGTGTTGTCATGGATCAACCATCCATTAATAAAACCTGTTTGGTTTGGGTGAACTAGGGACCCACACTTTTGTAGGCAAGAAACCACACTGGCCATAAATATCTTAATTTCAGTGTTTAAGAGGAGATGAGGTGATAGGAACTATGTAGGGTGGAATTTTCCTGGCTTTGGGATCACAGAAATTTTGGGCACCCTCTCTCTACACTGTACCCACTAAAGTGTCTGAGAAAGTTTTATAGAATTTAGAGGCAGAGTCCCTTATCTGGGATTTCTCCATTTTCAAACTTGCCAGCTCTAGCGGACCTCCTTTTGTGTTATGGGATGTCAGTACTGCTGCAGGCCCTCAATTTATATGAAGTTGTACCTTCTGAAAGAATGCATTCATGTCCGCATGCTAGTAAATCTGTTCTTGTTTGTACAGGAGATGGTAAAATTCTGCAAACTGTTGTGCAGTACATTTCAGGTCTGAATCATAGCCCTGCTGACCCCATGTTTTCCTCCAGCATAACACTGTGTAACCTGCAGCTTCCTTGTGGAGCAGCCAGGCCACCAGTCTACCTGCTATGTTGCCAGCCTCAAAAATGCTGCTTTTAGAGTAGTGCAACATTCACTCTTATTTTAGTGTTCAACAGCCAGTTCAGCTGTGTTCGCTTTTCATCCAGCTGTTTTTTGGCCTCTTCTTTTAGCAAGATAATGTTGTTGGCCTATAGGTGGAACAGTTGCCTCTTCAGCTCTAGTTGTTCCTGGCCACCATTTTGTCCCTCAACACAAAACTTATAGTTCTGCCACTACCACTGTCTTCAGCCCATTCCACAAGGTTTCTCCAGAGCTGTCTGTTTTGGATTATTAGTTTTACATTCTGCTGTAGAAGCATTTATCACTTCTTTGTATTGGTCATTTTTCAGGAGGGAGACATTCGACCGCCAGACTAGGGATTTTGACTTCTGATACTAGATGCAGGTCCAAGGTCACTGTGGGTGGTTTGAGGGTGTATCCGGTTTAGTCTCACACCATTCCACCTCATGAACTCCATCACTGGAAACCAAAAAGAGGTCAGTGCATTAGTATGTCTTGTGGGACTGTGACCAGCAGGTATAATCTCTCATCTTGGGATGGGCAAATTGCCGCACTTCAGAAAGGCCTAATTCTCCTTTCAGCCCTTGTAGGTGTTTCCCACCCTATCAGGGCCCTGTCTCGCTGGACCAGACCTGCGCAGCTCTGGGTCCCATTGAAATTGCCTTTAACTAGGAATAGGATTCCCGGGTCTGGGACCAGGTTGACCACCCTTTAACAAATACATCTCCCTTCTCTGTCTCGCACCACGTACTAGACCTCTGTGGGGCAGGCCTTATGGATAAACATTTCCAGTCCTCATCTGTGAGGATGTGCATCATCAGTGGAGGAGTACACAGCCCCTGCTCATTGTTGCTTAGGCTTACTGTGTTCCTTGGTGCTGAAGTGCATTTCTTGCAGCAAAGTGATCTGCAGTTGCTGCTTATACAGTTCTTGTAGAACTCAGGCTGTCTTGATTGGGTTGTTTAGTGCCCCCTTACATTATACATAACCAACCTATCTCCTGCCACAATCATGATCTGTTGTGTTGATGCCCCCCCCCTGGAACCCATGAGATCCATGCCGAAATGCAGTTTGAGAACAACAGCAACATAACACAGCAAACTAATTACACAACTGGGATCAGAGCTGGTATTCAGCATAGTGAGACCCTTCCCATATTCATTTTTCCACTCGTACCTAAGACATGGGTAATAGTTTGGTCAGGTGGTGCTGACTATGCACACTCTGACACCATCTCTACCTCCACACAAAACCTCCATGTGGCTCATATCCTGTCAGCTGCATGCATAATCTGGAACTCTGTACACATATCCCTACATCTCCTCTACCCTCTGGTGACCAGTGGGTTCAGGCTGTGCCTTTAGTCAGACTGAGAGGCCTGGGTGCTGATCCCCCACCATGTATGGTGACCTCAGGTAGCGCCTCCTTCTCCTACTCTTTCATCTCCTAAGGTGGGGATTGGGGTCCCTCCTACTGCCACCAATCCTGGTGATCAGCAGGCCTGTCTGCTCAAACTCCAGTTACCAATACCAGTGCTTAATTTTGCTGGGGGCTGTCAGATGTAGCTGCTTCTGTTGGGTTCAGATTTCCAGGTTGCTGCTTGAAAATGCAACGTCCGGTTGCCCATCTTGGACAGGATACAGGTTGCAACTGAAGGGGTGGCTTGTAACCTGGGAGTAGTTCTTGGTGAAAAGCAGACCTTGGAATCCCAGGTGTCTGCTGTAGTGAGGAACTGTTTTTACCATCATATAAATATTACCAGGCTAGACCCCTTTCCAAAGCCAGGTGATCTGAAAACTCTGGTGTAGGCATTCATCTCCTTGCACCTTGACTAACTCTGTACACACTGTAAGGGCTTGCCCTGTGTGCAGAGTCGACACCTGCACCTAATATAGAATGCTACAGCTTGCATTTGGGACTTAATGAGGAAGTTGGATCCTGTTACTAAGGCTCTGCACGATCTGTGCTGGATGCCTAAGAGGCAGAAAAATTACTACAGGGTGATTATTTTAAGTTCCTACTGTAAGCAGAATGGGTTCCGCTTGCCTCTGTGACCTTCTGACCATCCTCCCGGTAGAACACGTAGCTCCAGTGGCTACTTGATGTTCCTGCTCAAGGTTAACGTTAGCAAGGGATAAGGCATTTCTAGGGACATGGATATGTTGTTCATCCACACTATCTGGCAGGTTTCTTGCTGCTTTAAATCTTGCCAGAAGGTCTTCAAGCTGGCTCCTTTCACCCACCCGGGTGATAAAACTCTCGGCTCCACCCCATGACGCCAGATCTTCCTTACCGCTTGGAAGCTCAGGTTCCCTCCTTAGCGCTCTGCGTTTTTCGACTGGTTCCTGATTCTTTGGTTCGTCCGAATTTAGTTGTGAAGTTTTCCAAAACTTGGTCTTCTTCCCTCGCGGCTCAATGTGACCAATTGTTCGCCCGGCTCTCGGAAGCGCCCTGGTCGTGGAATATCTCCAGGACTGATCCGCCTCCACATGTATATACTGCCTTGACTTGGACCATGACCCGCGAGTTTGCGAACTGTACTCATGCTATGTCAACACCCTGGAGGATTGTGCGGCCCGATTTAGGCTTAGGCGCCCCGAGGATTTTTCCATGCCGGTAAAATCTTTAGCGGCTCATTGGGCGGTGTCCGTGTCGGCTGTCTGGGCTGAGCAGCTCGATCTCTCTTCCTCCCTGGAGAAGGCGGCTAAGGCTGCATCTCCCTCCTCCTCAGTCGCGGCATTTATCTTGCTCTCTTTGAGTTCCTCTCATTTGGCTTCGTTCAGGGAGCTTCGCCAGTCCCTCTCCTGGAAGGGGGAAGGGCCATCGAGAACTGCCTCTCGGCCCAGGTCCAGGGGGCCGCAGGTTAAGTCCCATCGTCGGCATCTGTGGGAGTGGGAGAGTTCCCCTTCCCCGGTCCTCCGATCTTCGACTTCGGTCGAGGTTGCAGCTCAGGCCGTTGGCTTCATGGTGTCCCCGTCAGGCCAGCCCGGCCAAGACTCCGTCGATGCTGTGAGGGCTCCCTCGACCGTCACCGGAGCAGTCTACTGCCAGGCAATCAACCGCCGTCGGTTTCCCCCGGTGGAGGCCGAGGTTCTGCCTGCGCCTCTGGGGCAGCAGTCCTTGGCCAATATGTCCGAGCCGAGGGAAGAGCAGGTGTCCCCTACTCCTTCCCAGACCCACCCTCGGTTTTGCCGAGGATCTGGGTCTCGGTCTTGGTCCTCTTCTCGGTCAAGCCGCTCCCGCCTTCGGCGGTCTCGGTTGGGGCACCGAGTTAAGTGGCAACACCGATCCTCCTCGTCTTCCTCCTCGGATGAGGAGAGTCTTCGACGCAGATGGCGTCGACGGTACGAGGAGTTTATGTGGCAGCAGTTGCTGTTGTCTGGGAATCAATCTACTCTGATTCATTCCCCGTCTATCAAGCAGCTGCCGCCTGAGCGGCCGACGCAACTGCTCGCTGCAGTCGAGGTGCTCATTTCTGGGCTGGTTGTTCGACCAAATCTTGCTGCCCCATCAATTGCGGTGGAACCTCGGTCGGGTCACGGCCTGTCCTGCAGGTTGTCAGTCACCCTCACTGCCACCCGCCCTCAGCGGGTGAGGAGAGGTTCAGGCCTGAGGCAGCTCTTTGCAGATCTTTCGGAGTCCGACGATGACTCCTCTCTGTTCCTCAGGAGGGAGAGCCTGGAGTCCTCCCCGGGCTGGTCTTTGGACGACAGCCCATTGTCCTTCCTGGGTCTGCTTCAGCTCATCTTGGAGTTCACCGGGATGCAGCTCGAACCCATGTCCAAGCGGGCCTATTATCCCCTGACGGAGGTCCTAGACCAAGGGGATTCACCCTCGGAAGCCTTCCCGGTGGCTGAGGCCATTGTCGACCCAGCCTTGGAGCTTTGGCAGTGGCCTGCTTCCTGTCCTACACCCTCGGCCAGGATGGCCAGGAAGTATGCTGTCCCTATCGGCTCTTTGCCCGGTTTTGGAGCACCCTCCGCCCGAGGGTTAGTTACTGATAATGTCTTCAGCGTTTGGTGAATGCTCGCGGGATGTGGATAGGCCCCCGACAAAGGGTCAAAGGATGGACTATGTCGGGGCAAAGGTTTACGCGCTTCCTCCCTAGGCCTCTGACAGGCCAGCTCGGCGCACTGATGGCACATTTCGCCACGCCCTCTTGGGCTCCCTGGATGAGGTGCTCCTCATCTCCCGGCCGACCACGGTCAGCGGATACAGGACCAGGAGTAGGGGCGGTGGCGAGCAGAACTTCAGACTGCTCTGGACATAGGTGACTCCTGTGCCAGGTCAGTGGCGGCCGTGGTGGCCGTGCGCTGCAAGGTGGCTGAGGATATCCACTTTCTCGCGGATACCCAGCATAAGTTGGCAGACATCCCTTCTTGGGACTGACCTCTTCGACCCTGGGTGGAGGGACACCTCCAGGGGACGAGAAGTCCGATGCCACTCTGGACTCGGTCACCCCACCCGGAGGGACAAGGGCCGCCCGGCAACCTTTGCGTAAGCCCCTTTGTCCTTCGACCCCTGCGGCAGAATCGGCCCATCAACACCAACATGAGGGCCAGCAGGCTTGCTCTGGGCATCCTGACCCCAAGCCAGCGGCTTCCTCTAAAGGGAAGCAAGGAGGTAAAGGCTCAGAGGCTCCATTGGCCGGTCCCTCCTCCAAGCCTGCTCAGTGACGGGCTGCAGGGCATCGCCCCTGGCCTTGTCACCCCTACCCGGGTCCCCCCGTGGGGGGATGGCTCCACTACCTCCTCCGCCTGGTACGCTATCACCACGGGCCACTGGGGGTTGGAGGTGCTAGGGAAGGTCCTGCCTCTGGAGTTCGAACAGGTCCCAACCCTTTGAGCCGTCGCCCCTCGGGGGGCTATGGGGTCCATAGCTTAACTGTTGGCCCACCGAGCCAACATTTCCCTGCTTCTCTAATTAGGGGTGATCAGGAAGGTGCGGATCCTTCTCCAGACCCGGGGTTTGTGTCCAGGTCTTTCCTGGTCCCAGAAAGGACGGGGGGCTGGCGCTCCATTCTCAACCCTCTCGACCTGAACAACTTCTCAGAGTCTCGGTCTTTCTGGATGGTCACTCTGACTCAGATAACCCATCCTTGGAACCAGGCAGGTGGCTCTGTTCCCTGGACCTCCAGGATGTTTTCTTCACATTCGTTCTGTCCGTTTCTTTAGAGACTCCTCTGCTTCAGAGCGGGGGATCTATTTACGAGTTCCAGGCCATACCCTTCGGCCTCTCCCAGCAACGTTCCTGCGGTGCCGAAGGGTCCGGGGGTACCCCTACCCGGATGGTGGTCTGGCTGCAACCCCTCCAGAGCGGAGGTGAAGCGGTCTGGAGTTCGGGCCCTCTAGGTTGCTCTCAGACCGGTCTCCTCTCCAACGGGCCAAGTAAGACTTCGTGCCAGCGGGTGATCCTTCATCGGGACAGAGCTCGACTCTTGAGGCAAGCTCGGCTCCCGGTGGACAGGGCTGAGGTTCTTCCTCCTTTACCTAATCATGTTTGATTGGGCAATTCGCACCTGCCGGGACTTCTGCACCTCCTGGGCCTCGTGGCGGCCTGCACCAGCGTGGTCTGATTGGGCCCGTTGGTACATGCGTCCCCTTCAATGGGGCTGGCCAGCCAGCGGTCACAATGCTGCGATCCTTTGGACCAGCCCGTGACAGTAACCCAGGGGATGTGGGCAGCTGTCCTATAGGATGACCGTTCCAGCACATTTGCAGGAGGGCATCCGTTCGTCCGCCCCGAGTCGATGGTCTTCTTCGACCGATGCATCTCTGATGGGTTGGGGTGCCAATCTAGGGGAGCGCAGAGTGCACTGCCCCTGGTCCCCTCGGGAGTCCCGATGTCATTTCAACCTGCTGGAGCTTCATGCGGTCAGCTTAGCTCGCACCGTTTTCGCTCCGTTTGTGCGGGGTCAAGTGGTTCAGGTCCAGGCGGAGAATACCACGACCATGTGCTACCTAGCCCGCCAGGGCAGAACGCGCCCCTTACCCGTTCGTAAGGAGGTTCTCCGCATTTGGTCTCATGTGCAGCCTGGAGGCGGTTTTCCTAGCCATTTCGATGGCAGGAGCCTCCAACACCCTGGCCGATGCCCTAAGCCGGATAAGGGCTGTGCTTCACGAGTGGTCTCCCCTGCCGGAGATAGCACAAGATCTTTCTCCCACTGGGTCACGCCTCGGGTAGACCTTTTTCCCTCCAGGGAGAATGCGAAGCCGAGACTGTTTCGTGCTCGCCCCCCTCAGCAAGGCTCGCTGTAGGGGATGCCTTTGAGGCCGCGGACCCCAGGCCTCTTCTATGCCTTTCCCCCATTTCCCTTGATCCACAGGCAAGGCGAGGAGGGACTAGGTGCAGGTGATTCTGGTAGCCCCAGACTGGTTCCGCCAGCTCTGGTATCCAGCTCTCCTCAGTCTCAGCTCCAGGCTCCCGAGGCGGCTTCCAGCCCACCCGGACCTGATTTCTATTATCAGGGGAAGGTATTCCATACGGACCTTCAGTCCCTGCACCTGGCGGCCTGGTTCCTCTGCGGCTAGTTGCCAGGCCTTGGGTCTTCCGGCGAGGACCTCGACTTGGTTGAGGCATCCCGCCAGGAGTCGACCGGATAATGCTACGCCTTCAAATGGAAGACTTCTCCATTTGGTGTTAGGATAGGGCCTGGTCCCTTCTCCTGTTCCTCGGCGAGCATTCCGGACTACCTGTGGTCTGTTCTTCTTCTTCAGCAAGGGCTTCGGTCGACGACCCTTAAGGTGCTCCTGGCAGCCACCTCTGTCCTCCGGGCACGGGCCGGAAGGCAGTCGGTGGCACAGGAAAGGTGGTCTGGCGCTTTCCAATGCCTTGATCACGCTTCCCCTCTGATCCCACATGATACCATTCATTCTGGTAGTGCATTCCATTTTGCTACCACCCTCTCTGTGAAAGTGTCTCCTCATTTCCCTCCTAAATCTTCCACCCTCTATTCTTAACCAATGCCCCCTGGTGTCCCTCCCTCTTCTTAGCTTAAAGATCCCATGTGCTCCATCCTTTTGATCCCCCTCAGATACTTGAATGTCTCTATCATGTTCCCCCTGGCCCTTCTGTCCTCCAGGATGTACATATTCAGGTCTTCCAGCCTGCGGTCATAGTCTCTCCCCTCCATTCTACATATCATCTTTGTTGCCCTCCTCTGCACCCCCTCCAGTAGCCTGATATCATGCTTTAGGGCTTTAGGTATGGCCTCCAAATCTGCACACAGTACTTTAAGTGTGGCCTTACCAGCGACCTGTAGAGGGACAAGATCACCTCTCTTCACCTGGATGAAAACCCTCTCGCTATGCACCCCAGCATTTTGTTTGCTTTTGCAGCTGCTGTCCTGCACTGGGCAGTGGTGTTCACGGTCCCTGTTATCATTGCCCCTAGGTCCTTCTCCTTCTCAGTGATCCCCAGCTTAACCCCCCCAGCCAGTATTTTCTCCTTGGGTTCTTCGCCCCGAAGTGCATAACCTTACACTTCTTTGCATTGAACCCCAGCTGCCACCTCTCTGACCACTCCTCTAGCTTGCTTAGGTCCCCCTGCAACTGCTTCCATACCTCCTCTCCATCCAGCACTGCTCCAGTTTTGGTGTTGTCAGTGAACAGACTTACCTTGCTCACCACCCCATGTGCAATATCTGATATGAAGAACCCAAATAATACTGGCCCCAGCACAGAGCCCTGTGGCACCCCACTCGTCGCCGGCCTTGGAGTTGAGAGCTCCCCTCTCACCACCACCCATTGTAGCCTTCCACTCAGCCAGTTTGTAATCCAGTTCATCATTTTTGCCCCTACCCCTATACCAGTTGGCTTCCCCCCCCCAAGCCACCCATGAAGCACAGAATCAATGGCCTTGCTGAAGTCCAAGTACAGAACATCCACCACATGACCCTTATCCAGCTCACCTGCCACCCAGTCATAATATTGTATCAGGTTGGTTTGACAAGAGTTCCCTGAAATGAACCCATGCTGCCTCACATCCTGGAGGCCATTGTCCTCCAGGTACGACACCAGTCTTTCCTTTAGTATCGTTTTCATGAGTTTGCACACTATGGAGGTGAGACTTACCGGATGATAATTACCCGGTTCGTCCCTTGGTCTGCTCTTGTGTAACGGTACTACATGTATTCCAGGACATACTTGCCAGTATTCTTCCCCCAGGGCTCCCCCACCCCCAACCCCGGTAGGCCGGTGGAGTTCTCCAACCCTTGCCGTTGTGAGGCGGCTATTTTACATTGAGGAGGTTGTTTGTTCTGTATTTTAAAATTGTACAACTATTTACCCTGAACATAGGTGTCCCCTGCTGGGTTATTGATGTTGAACAATCCAGCTTAGGCAACAGTCTACAGTGTGTAACTCATAAAGGTATAGTATTTATTGTCTGTGTTATCAGATCTTTTCGGCTGTCACCATTGTGCTAATCAAATGTTGTATGGCAGCTGAACCATATGACTGTAAAAATGTTATCTAGTACTTTGCATATATATGACTGATTTTTCTTTATGTGGTTTTTCTAGTACTGTATGTTTTTGCCATCTTTATAGTTTCAATCATGCCTGAAAAAGGTCCCCTGGAACAGTTCATCCACCTGGTTGAGCAAATAAATAAAATAAATTTGCGTACATTTATTATTGTTTTGTTGGCTGTGTTACTTGTAAGGTACTCTGGGTTTTAAGAAGTGCACCAGATAAGTCCAAATTCCTTTCCTGTTGTGTTCCTTCTTTTGTATTAGGACACCTTTCATGTTTTGTACGTTGTTGGTAAAACGCAGTGAAAAGAAAAAACATTATTAGACAGCCAGTTTAAAAACATTAGTATCACTGCAGAGAATTGTTTGTAGCCGTACTGATCTTTGTACAAAAATATGAACAAAGCAGGTGATTTATACCTTTTAATGGCCCAACAAGAATTTTTTCAGAACACAAACCTTCAGACTACACAGAGTCGCTGGGTCGTGCATGAAAATAAACTGTCTCTGTCTAGTGCACCTACCTGGTAAACAAAAACTAAATAAATAAATGAATTGTTCGGGTTATAGTAGTTTCTACAAAAAGCATAGCTTTTATTTAGTGGATAGTGTAATCTTCTACTAGCAATTAACTTACATGAGGAAAAGTTGTCAGATTTAAAGACAGGATGTCTTTTATGTGCTTTTAAAAACACTAACTGGAAGTTTGGCTTTATAAAATGTGCATTAACCTCCAAAGGTAAGTGACGTCTGAGGCAGAAGGTGTAGACTCCTTGAAAACGGTCCCAAATTTCCTTAGGATAGGCATAGCTTTTAAAAGCTGCAGTCTAAAACATTAAAACTGCTTGGCTTTAACCACAGTTATTTAGCTTAATGAGACACAGTCCAGTTTTATACTACCCCAAATAAGATCATTTTTGACATTTTCAAACGGAGGCGGGGGGTGGGGAGAAAGGTATCTCCCAGATTTGTTTTAATTGAGCTCTGAATGATGTCTGTTTATTTTTACTTGTAAAATCCCAGTGGTGCTTTATTAGTGTTATACTGGTATGGTAACATTTGCAAGACAGTAGTCCCATTCATTCGTATTATTCAGCTTCTAAGCCTGTAAACTAATTTGTGGCATGCCGTAGTGCTACAAATACCTTTTTTGGGGGGAAAAGAGTCTGTCTTTATCTGTCCATTATGAGTTTAATTTAAGTTCATTCTTTTTTAAGCATTGTTTTTATTTTCCAAAATAATATCCATATTTAAACATAAGCAGAGCAAACCTCATATTAGAAAACAGTTGATAAATGAAACGGTGCAGAGAAAAGAATACTTATGTAAATTGTCTTTTACATTACACGTATTGTATGTCTTAAAAAGATCTGCTTTCTGTTATAGGAAGGGTTATGAACTTCTAATTTTAACACATGTAAAATAATGCATAGTTATAAAATGGGTTGGTGAAATCCTGCACTGTGATTAGTGGAATCTGATCACGTGGCTGTGGTTTATTATAACACATCCCATACCTTAGTACTCCTTTTATTGTGTTTTGAATTTTATTCCCTGATATACCCATTTTATTAGTGCAATAACACACTCTATGGTTTGTGGGTTGGTGTAATAACTCACTGCCTTGGTAGTTGAAGACAACTAGCCTATCTGGTTTTGGCTTTTAGCTGATAATGCCCGAAAAAACACCACCAGAAGTTTTAAAGGCATTGGGTTGAAACCTGAAAGCATCTAGACTGCGGTTTACTGCTGCTTCATTTCAATACCTGCTGTGTGATGCTGATGATTGCAAAAAATCTCAATTTCACGCCATGTTTTCACATTGGCACTCTCCTCATGATGACTCTGTCCTATTGACTCATTAAAAATGTACTGCTTGATTTTTTCACAACAATTTTCAGCTATGAATCCGTGCTCTTTCTGTAGTAATTTTGCAGTCACAGCAGTAGCATTTTCTGAAACTGCAGTGTAAGCATTCTGATCATGAAACATGCCTTTTAACCTTTTTCCAAGAAACACACTAAAAAGAAAATTAGCACTAGAAAACACTGTCTTTTGTAATCTCATTTTTATTACTTTCATTTATAAACACTGGATAAAAAATGCTGAAAGATATTGAAAAATATACACGGAAATTAGGAAAAAATAAACTCCAAAACCCAGAAACCCTAAAAACAATGCACCTGTGATGTGGGTTATAACCAGATAACCCATACCTTGTCATGTGTTAATGCTCACTTATATGAGCACAGATGTTCCCCATGGCTCAGCCCATCGTTCATATCATCAGAGGCTCAGCAGGGGTTGCTGAGTGATGTAGTTAGGCAGGATGACAGGCAGGGGTTTGATAGATGAACCAGATACAAAAGGCTGGAAAAAGACAAGGAAGTGATAAAAGCAAAATATTTTCCTGGTGGAGGGAACTCTTAGTCCACCTGCAGAAATGCTGTGAGACCTTTAGGTCCAGATTAAGAATAAAGAAATATAATTTTTCATTGCCTTCTATTTGTGTAGTTTATTGTTTTATCTGGTTGATGCTGTTCCCCCCATATATTATTGCACTGTATTTACCAGCGTCTCTAGTGGCCAGCCCTCTGAAGATGCGAGATGGGCTAAGATGCGGGGAAGTCTGTGCCTTGAGGTCTGTTAATATAATAACTGTTAAGGCGCCCATGTTGCACTTATTCCAGCGGTACAGGTTGTGCTGAGTTCAGTCTCAGCTGAGCGTGATAGGTATGAGGTGGAATAGGCGTGATTTATGGGTTTTTTTTTTGTTGTTGTTTGGTAACCAGGGAAGGCCCACTAGGCACAAATGCCTGCTTTCAGGGGTGACTCGGGAGCAATGGAGAGGTTAAGAACCACTGATGCCTCAAGAAGAACTTTGAAAAACATATTTAAACACAGAGCAGATTAGATGTCTCATTAACATAGAGACACAGAATTTGATGGCAGATAAGACCCATAGACCCATCCAGTCTACCCTTTTCCCCTCCCTACTAGGAAAAGCCACAGTTCTTACTTTATCTCCAGCTTTACCTCCTCTTTTGAATCGATAGGGAGCCCCTATGTGATCATTAGCTCTGTATTTATTATTCCCATTACTTACTAATGAGGTGATATGCATGAGAACAGGAGAGTTGTTCCTTGAGTGTTCTTCTGCTCCAATTGCTTCTTCCCAACTTGATGTCACAGGACTCTGCTTGTGACATCAGTTATTCCCATAGCAACAGAGAGTGATGTCACAACAGAGCATTATGATTTCAAGTAGGGTGTAAGCTAAAAGGGCAGATGAACTCTAGGTATAAAAATCTTGTGTCTGTGGGACTTTCTTCAGTAATAAATTAAGGAGAGGAGAAATCTATAGATCTATGAAGCAAAGGGAGGCAGGGAGGTCAGTAAGGGAAGCCAAAGCTCAGACAGAAGAACACATTGCAAAATCAGTGGGTAGAGGGGACAAAACCTTTTACAGGTACATAAGTGAAAAAAGAAAGGCAAAGGAGGTTAGTGAGACTGAAGGGGAGGATTGGGCAGCGTGGAGGATGACAACAGTAAAGCTGACATATTGAACAGGTATTTCTGCTCAGTCTTTACTGAGCAAGAGGAGGTAATGGGTCTGAAGGAGTACAAGGGGTGAGAATGGTGCAGAAATGGACACAAGTCCCTTTACGAAAGGGTCCTGAAGGAACTGGAAGTAATAAGAGTTGATAAAGCAATGGGGCCAGATGGGATGCACCCAGGGTCTTTAAAGAACTAATAGAGGTGGTGGCTGAACCTCTGGCTATCCTGTTTAGCGATCACTGGAAACAGGGGAGGTACCCAAAGACTGGAGGACAGCAGATGTAGTCCCCTTATACAAAAGTGGGAACAAAGAGGAAGTGGGGAACTACAGACCAGTCAGCCTCAGCTTGGTAGTGGGGAAGATCATGGAAACACTACTGAAGGAGAGACTGGTAGAACATCTGGTTGTCAGTGGACTACAGGATCCAAGGCAGCATGGTTTCACCAGGGGGAGGTCTTGTCAGACCAACCTCATTGAATTTTTTGACTGGGTGACTAGGGAGATGGATCAGAGGAGGGCAGTGGACATGGCCTATCTGGACTTCAGCAAAGGCCTTTGACACTGTGCGCGTAGAAGACTATTACACAAACTGGGAATATGGGTGTGGGCAGGACAGTAGTGTGGTGGGTAGGTAACTGGCTGGGCGGGACACAGAGGGTGGTGGTAAATGGCTGTCCTCCACAGAGGGAAGAGTGACCAGTGGGGCCACAGGGATCAGTGCTGGGACGGTCCTATTCAACATCTTCATCAGTGACATTGCGCAGGACCTAGAAGGTAGAATTTCACTGTTAGCTGATGGCACAAAGTTCTGTAACAGAGTAGACACACCAGAGGTGTAGACAGAATGAGAAGTGACCTGCAGAAACTTGAAGAATGGTCAGGGGTTTGGCAGTTGAAATTCAATGCAAAGAAGTGCAAGATAATGCATATGGGCACAAAAACCCTGGCACAATATATCAGTTGGGGGTGAGGATATAGCATGCACCAAGCAGGAAAGGGATCTTGGGGTTATCATCTCTGATGACCTCAAGGTAGGAAACAGTGTGACAAGGCAGCAGGTAAAGCAAATAGGATGCTGGGATGCATAGGTAGGGGCATCACCAGCAGGAAAAGGAGGTCATAATTCCACTATACAAGACACTAGTGAGGCCCCACCTGGAGTACAGTGTACAGTTCTGGAGACCTTACCTACGTAGGACATAGACAGGGTAGAGAAGGTTCAGAGGAGGGCAACAAAGATGGTACACGGATTGCATCACAAGTCCAATGAGGACAGGCTGAAGCAACTGAACATGTACTCCCTGGAGGAGAGGAGGGAGAGAGGGGATATGATAGAGACATACAAGTATCTTACAGGGAGGAACAGGGTGCAGAAAAACACTATTTTTAAGCAAAAAAGATGTTCCAGGACTAGAGGGCATGGGATGAAGTTGGAGGGAGGACAATTCAGAGGAAACGTGAGGAAGAATTTCTTCACAGAAAGGGTGGTGGACAAGTGGAACACCCTGCCAGAGAAAGTGGTGGGGGCTGAAACAATCACAGGATTTAAGAATGCATGGGATAGACATAAAAGAATTCTGGAGGTCGGGGGTAAGGGGCAACAGACTTCTAGGAAAACATAAACTGAACTTACAAGCTCAAATGGGCAGACTGGGTGGGCCATAGGCCCTTATCTGCTGACACTGTCTCTGTATCTATGTATGAAATACAAGCTGGTGTGTGTCCAACTGTTATGTTTTTCACAGTTTTCCCAAAGGTGTCAGCCACTCTTTAAGTTTGCTCAGTGTCGCACAGTATGCAGGTGGAGGTTGTGGGAATCAAACCCAGGTCTGCTAGATGTACCAAGTTCAGTCCCAGCTTGTTACTCTAACCTGTAGGCTCTACTGCCAGCACCTTGCCAGGAGCTGACAAAGTCTTTAATGTCACCCCCTCCATAGCCCAAGTGCCAGACTACCTCAAATTGAAAAAATTAGGTACTCCATCCTGTTCCCCTTCTGCTACCCCCACAGCCCACTCAACTCACTAAGTCACTGATCACAAAGAAAGCATGTAAGCAGAGTCAGCACAAATGATCATGAATGAGGGATGGAGCAGCAGTGTCAGTAGTGATGCCAGGCAATCTTATTGGTCAGACTGCCTAGCATTACTGTTGATGCTACTGCCCTGCCCCCTCCCTCATGATCAGTGGCGGAGCTAGGTTTAGGAGATTTGGGAACTGGGTGGAGGGGGGCATTCAGTCAATCATAGGCTCCACAATGGGCATTAAGCAGTGAATACAGATGGTGGTAGGGCACCACTACTCACACTGGGCAGCCAGGAGGGTGACCGGCCCCCAGCCCCCAGCTCTGCCACTGCTCATGATCATTCATACCAGCCCTGCTCATAGTCTTTCTTTAATGATGAGCTGCTTAGTAAGTGGAGTAGGTTGGGGAGTATGACTGGAGGAGAGGGGCTGACTAGATATTTGGCACTAGCCCCCCAAACAAGGATTGGGCTCAGGACCAGCCTGCTGGCACAGCGGTAGTCCTACCTCTTGCAACACTGACAACCTGAGTTCGGGAACAAACCCAGGGCTACTGGAGAGCCAGCTGGGGGAGAAGGCTGAGCATCCACTGGACTGCTCACCTTTTCTGGGGAGGGAGAGGACCTGGTGTCTGGAAATGTACCAATCCCTAGAAGTGCGTGAGCTTGGGAACAGGTTCTGAGGCAGGGACTGGCAGAGGTGACAAATGTGCACATCAGAAGTGGGAACAAGTTGAGCCATGCGCTGAGGTCATTGCAGATCCGCCTCCATTGAGAGGGGGTCATGTGAGAATCACACACAGAAAAAAAAAACCTTGGATGAGCAGGCATGAAGTCTAGGATCCTTGCAGGGACCCAGCAAAATGGTGTGGGGTATATCTCGTAGCTGACCCAAGAAAAATAAGCAGAGTTGTTAAACCAAAAAAAGGCAGTAGCTTGGGGGGCATTGGACGGAGTAGCTGAATTTTCAGATTGAGGCAGCTGAGTACTCAGGATGAGGAGGGTGTCATTAAAGATGCTGGATATCACTTTTCTACCCTTTGTGGGACTTTAGGGAAGGGGTAGTTGGGTGGCAAAAGTTTAGAACTGGGAGACAGGGTGGTTAGGAGACTAACCATGGACACCTGGGGGGGGGCTCTTTTCTCCCATCATTCCATTCTGAATACAATATGTTTGGGCCCCTTGCCCCCATTAGACTATTTGGAGCATGGTATTCGCACACCCCATCCCCTACATTGTACATTTGTCAGTTTTTGGTCACCACTCCCTTTTGCTGAAACATGGCTTTGAACCATAACATTTTGTCAGTGTACAGAAAATGTATTAATACTCACCAACGTATGCATCCTTTGATAAAAATTATATTTGTGCCTTCTGATTTTGTTTATGCCTCCCTCCCAAGTACTGCAGCCTATTAAACCTGTGCCCGGTTGCCGTTTGTCCCCCAACCCATTAAGTAACTTCCGAGACTCGCACTGCAATGTCCATAGCAAAGGAGGGCAAGGATACTTGTATATTTATAAATAATTTTGCACCCTTATTTTCTCCTGTATTGTGTTTTTGGAGTGCCAGTAATGATATCAAGCCAACTGATTGGAAATGGGAAAGCCTCCAAATTAGATACCTATTGGAATGGAGGGTACAGGGGGCAAAGCCCCCTCCTAAATATGCTAGAATCTAATGCCAGGTTACATGTAAGTTGCACTCAATAGCCATGGATACTGCAGTGCGAGTCTTGGAAGTTAATTCTGGGTGGGGTTAAACAGCAAGCACGCGCCCCCCTTCAATCCATCCCTGATTTGCAAGCCACAGTAGCACTACAGCAGTAATTACATGCTTGCTAGTACAAGTTATACACATTTCCAGACTAGATTACATAAAAAGAAAACAATTTTTATTCACAGACAAAATTGATTGAATGAGTAGCAAGAGGAATTTTTGTTGTGTTCACTCTTGTGCTGCATGCTGGAATCTGGTGTTATCACTGGTGCTGAATGGACCTTTCTGGAGTTAGTTCCTGCCTGGTCTGGTGTTGCAGACCCAGTTAGTCCTCTTCTCCTGTGCTTTGTGAGGCAAATACAGCTCTCTTCCCTTGGGGAATGGAACACTGAGTCCTACTTCTTGTCTCCTACCCAACAGAGGCTGAAGAGTGGCACAGCAGGACCAGTAGATTTGGGTGGGGGATTCAGGAGCCTGATGCCTTTGGTAGGCATTAAGTGTTTGCTATCAATAGGTCCCTGCTAATTGTTTCTTTCTAGATGTTATCCCTTATCATACTATAATGTTTTTAAAATGCACAAATTAAGTAAGGGAAGAAACTGTATGAGAGAGCACAGTGGCCATTGGGGGTGCGGGGTGAAACCAAACTAGAAATTCAATATGATTAGCTAAAAGATTCTGATCTAAAAATTTCCTTGGACTATATCCACTCCACTTCAGCCTTCCATAGTGACTACTAACAAGCAAACCAATTGGTATCAGTGTTCATTTCAACTCTAGTATTCAAAACGTCCATTAAAAAATATCCACTTCATTTCAGCACAGTTCAATGTTCTGCCATATAAAGCACCCTCCCCTGTCAGATGGCAGTACAAGTCCCCAAAACTTGAGTAATGCACCCTTATGTTCTGCCTGTCTATCCAATCCAACAGTTACTCTTAGGCTTACTGCAACCAGGGATGGTCTCTTGTGACAGTTGTTCTGTTTGCAGTCATACCAGTAAAAAATGGGAATTTGTGCACCCTCATAATGGAAGGAAATTTGACATAAAGCAACATATAACGTGCTATTCACAAGGTGTTATTTACATCTTACAATGTCCTTGTGACAAACTACAGTATATGTAGGACAAACCACAAGAAATTTAAAGGTAAGACTCCAGGAACACAAAAGTGACATAAGGAATACTGATATCAGGTGGCACAGCTTTTTGTCCAGGCAGGACTGGTGCATCACTCAGGTTTTGGGGACTCTCAATCTGTGCTCAATCGCATCTCTAATTAACATATTCTAAAGCTAAAATCCTCAGCCAGTACTCAATTACTAATTTAAATACTCAACAAGCATTCGACTGTGCAAGTTGAATTTTTGTTGAATGCTGGTTTAGTTGAAGTGCTCAACACCGAGCACTCCACTAAATGTATCGTGTCAATAAATTCTTACTTGATACTCAACCTACCAATGGGTGAAGTGTTGGTGAATGCACAGAGTTTCTGGATGGGTATTTGTATTTATTTTAGGTTGTTGTCAAGCATTGCACTGCTATGTTCTGTGAAATCTTTATACTGCTTCTGAATGCTGACAGTAAACATGGTTAGCAGTGTAGCTGTTGTTCGTTGTTGATCTTAGCTTTTATATGGAATAAAAAGCATGTTTTAACTTTTAGACCTAGTTTCAGGTCTTTTTTGTTTTAGTCGCTCTAGTGCTCCGCTCTGCTTGTTCGATTACCCATTTTGTGTATTTGCAGTAGCACAGACCTGGTCTCGAGTAGCCGCCTCCTTCTTTGCAATTAGGGTTAGCAGTATTTAACATTAATATCAGCTCAGAATGACTGCTAAACTGAATGCTAAACTGATTGACTGCTAAAATACTACTAGGGAGCTCTATTTTTGCGGTTAGAAGGCCATCCGTATGATAATATACTATCAATATAGCAGCCTGCTTCGGTAAGGGATATTAGTATTCGTATTTTGCCCGTATTTAAACTTTTAATTTGGGAGTGTAGGTTTCTTCAATTTTCTGTAAATGATGGTGATTGCTTACCATGTTTCCAAGAAATTAATGCAAGTCATTTCAAATCTAATATGTGCATATTAAAGATGCTGAAAAAGCTATGGTGTCAGCAGGTTGTACGTCAAGTTAAGTGTTGCATGGATAGTATACAAATGGCTAAACTTCTGAAGCAGTGATGCATAATGTGTAGCTTGATGTGCGTTGGTGTTGCTGTCAGAATTTAACGACTTACAGTCATTCCTGACTGGATTCTTGAGTCTTGTAGAATAGTTTAATAACAAATCTTAAGATTCTGGTTACAGGTTTTTAAGTCTATCTTTATGATGTTATTGCTACTTTAAGCATGGAAAATGTGATTTCTTTATTTGTTTATAGAATTTCTAGCTTGGAATGGCACACTGAGCCAAAGCTCATTTCCAGGTGTGACCCATGAGAGAGTTAAGCACGGAATGGTTAAGTGATTAGCTCAGGGTCATGCGGTGTACAGGTGGTGGTTGTGGGACTCAGTCCCAGGTCTGTTGAATCATAGCTCTTTGCTCTGACCACAAGGCTATAATGTGCAAACTACTGATGCAACAGGAACCTGCATCAGTCTTTGGAAAAGCTGGTTCCGGTCCATGTAAATGACCTTCTTGAGCGATTCCTTTATTTCTTTTGATGTTATCAAAGGTATTTATTGTATATCAAAAGAAAACCTCCCTGCGGATGCAGTGAAGTCCCTTAGAGAAAAGGCAGCACACCAGACGCAGGAAAGAAAAGGTTTCTCTTGCCATCTAGTCTCTGTACCACTGTAATCTTTTCTGTTCTGTGTTTATCCTCCTTGAGCTGGTCATACTCCTTGGCACCCCCCCCCCACCCAGTATGACTAAGACAGCCACCTCTCAGGCACAATAGCTTCTACCAACCTTCACCCTGAACCTGGAGATCTGGCAGGAGTGCAGGGCTCTGCAGTGCCTTTGCCTTTATCTTGGCATAATCACATCTGCTTTTCATCCTGTGTTTTCTTCCCACTTCCCCATCTTACACCACCTCACTGGAACAACACAGCCATTTCACTGTAGGAGAGCAAACTTCCTGGCCTGCCATAGGGGTGACGGTGGTGGTAGACCATGGCATTACTCCCCCGGGACTGGGACATGCTGACATAAGCAGTGCTTCCCTTGGGCGTTCTCGGGGTCAGTGGGGTCACCAACAGGGTGCCATGGGAATTGGTAATGGGATCTGTCCCATTTAACACCTTTATTTGGGGGTACAGATTCAGGGTAAGAAATGCCTTTTTGCAGATGCTAGTAAGATCTGTGGCTGGGTGGACAGTGAAGAGGGTGTCAGAATTCTGAAAGAGATCCTGGGTAGATTGGAAAGTTTGTCAGAAGTATGGCAGTTAAAATTTAATGCAAAGAAGAGCAAGGAGATGCACAGACACAACAAATCTTCATACTGAATATAGAGTGGGAGAAGGAGAATAGTAGTGGAAAGCACTACAAAGGAAGAGGACTTGGGAGTAATAATTTCAGACAGTCTCAAGGCACCAACACAATGCATCTGGGTGGTGGGTAGGTTAAATAGAACATTATGGTGCCTAGGAAAGGGGACTGCCAGCATGAGAAAGGAGATTCTGCTGCCACAGTGTATGTCACTGGTTCCTGCTCACCACGAGTAAGGTGTGTAGTTTTGGAGTCTGCATGTGAAGGACAGGGACAGAGTGGAGGCAGTGCAGAGGAATGTAACCAAGATGCTCCAGGAACAGCAGGAAAGGACGTATGAGGAGAGGCTGGCAGATCTGAACATGTATACTCTTGAGGCGAGAAGGGCAAGAGGGGACAGGATTGAAGCATAAGTTCAGGAAAGGAGAGCAGTACCCACTACAGCGAAGGAACACTCAGACTGCATAAAATAAATTGATGTTCCCCTGGCTCCCCCACCCACCTACTAGGGTTAATACAGTGGCACAATCTCTCTCTCCCGAATACTTGTTCTCCTCTCTAGTCTCCTGCATGTCCTGCACAAAACATTTACTGATAAAACAGTCACCACCACCCACCCTGTCCCTGTCTGTCAGGTCAGACAGTGGCACAATCTACATCTGGTGGTTGTGTGGTCTGCAGGACTTGCTTTTCTTCATTCTTTTTTTTTTTTCTTGGCATGACGTTCTGACCTGGCCTAACTTCTCCTAACGCCCTCCTGCCCATAATGTCTCCTAAATCTGCGTGTTCTCCTAAGAATATTGAACAAGTCCAACCATTTAAATATTTAGGACTCTTAATTGATGAGGGCAGGATGTTTGAACCACATATTAGTGTGATTAAAGTCATGCACCAAAGATTGCGGTCTTCATATAGACTTAATCCACTCTTAGTCCCATCAACTAGAAAACTTCATGCCCAAAGTTTTCTCATCCCTGTAACAGACTATGGTTTGCTGTTTTATTTCTCCGCTGGGGTGGGTTTATTTACTAAATAAAGTTAAAACCTTGTTGAATCAAACTGCTAGATTTTCAACACAGTTACCGGTAAGGACTCAACATTGTACATTACTGATGGTGGGAGGCTTTCTGCCTTTAGATTATTGTTTTAAACTATAAGTCAGCCTTTTGGCTAAGAAAGTGGCCTTGAATGAGATCCCAGAGGCATTTAATTGTATAGTTAAGAAGAACTTTAGCCCTGTTCTTACTAGGCTAGCTGGTAAAAAAATTATTTGCAATACCTAGGATGAAAACTACTTTGGGACAAAAATCTTTATTGCATGTACTCTCTTGCTGTTGATGTCATGCTACTCAGTGTATATTGCTCTTTTCTGTAATGTAACCTGTGCCTGTTGTTTCAACCTTGTATTGTATGCCACTGTATGGCCCGGGTCGCAACTGAAAATGGTCCTTTGGATCAGCTTGCCTACCTGGTCACCAAAAACATAAATAAATAAATAAATGCAGTTCTTACTGTCTACTTTTGAATGTTTAAACAACTCTCTGTTGACCTTTAGGATGAAGTTAAAAGATTACCTCATGGTAGAAAGTGAGTGTGTTTTAATTGAACATGCTGTGTTTACTATTTTTAGTGATCTATAATATGTTAGCAATAAGTCTTTATTGTATGTATTGTCTTTTTATGTGTAACCCCTCACCCCTGCCTTTTTAGCAGAACAACAGGTGGCATGCTGTTGAAGCTGACAGCAGTACCTGGTGGGGACCTGGGTTCGGGGAGGATGAGGTTACTTGGCACAGGGGACCTAGGTTTGGCTACTCTGCACAGGGGCACCCAAGTAAATCCAAACACAGGAAGCAATAACTGTAATGTCCAGAACCAGGAATGGGATTCTTCAGTGTGGCTTTTATTCACTTCCAAGCTGAACAAACAAAGCATAGACGGACCCCCATGGGGCTACATTTCCTGGTAATGCAGATTAGAGACAACAGAATACTTTATCACTATTTCCAGCCCTCAGGCTCTAAACCCACCAGGCACACAGCCCGGACTTGCACGCAGCTTTGGGTACACAGCCCGACTTGTACACTCTTGGGTTTTCCCCACTGGCCCGGCTCCCCTGCCGGCCACTTGATCTGCGGTCCGTTGGAAGAATGAACCAATTATCCCATTCACGGTCCATTGGAAGAATGAACCAATTATCCCATTCACGGTCCATTGGAAGAATGAACCAATTATGCCATACACAGTCCATTGGAGGAATGAACCAATTATCCTGTCGTGGCTCCCCAAACCACACTAGAGTCTTCGACTCCTAGAGGGAATTTTCCTTACAATCCCACGTCTGGGTACTTCCCCCCCATCACTGGCCAAGTGCCTGAGGTAAAGTAAAAATCCACCGAAGAAATCCGTAGCGGTGGACCTGGTCACTAAAGATGGGGGGGGTCACCCACCTCCAGCTCCTACAGCCCATACCCGGCCATTTCTCTGCAAACTGAACAATTCCTGCACTGAACTTTCAAATGTAGATTATGGGTAGACGTCTGTCGCATCACCTCTACATATTATTTGCATCCCAACAAACTCTGGACTTGAAACTACTTTTATCTTGCTTAGCCCATTACTTTAGGCTTCCCAATATTTAGTAGTTCAATCCCCACATTGTCACACAAGTCCCAGGGTGAAAAAACATAGGCCCTTTTAGCCAGAGCAGACACTCACCCTCCGTTGCAGGTACCCACAGGCGACTCACAAATCTTCTTTTCTCCCAAATAAATACTGGAACAAACAGGCAGCTTTTCCTCCACAAGCAGAACTAGGAATCTGCAGGGAAACCTTCCCCCCCCCGGAGGGAAGGGGCACTGAGACCCGAAAACAACGGTCTCCACCACTTCAGTAATCTTTTGTGTCTCTCTTTAAGGTGGAGACACACACCCTTCTACTTAAAATTAGCCCTCTGTCAGGGCTGAGGCTCCTAGAGCCTTCACTGAGCTGCTTTACCAGCAAGCTCCCAACTTCTCACATCTCACTGAAGACTGACTTCAAAACTCCCAGCATTCTATCTAACTCCCTCTGCTGCAGATTCCAGTGTGGCTCATGCAGCTGCGATAGTTCTATTGGTGATGGCATCCCTCAGTCTCAGCTGAGACTGAGAACAGAGTGAGACAGTGTGAAACCCATTTAACTGGAGTTTCACAAGCTGCCTTCCCTGCCTACCACTAGGTCTTACTGGGATTCTAGTAACCCCAGGTAACAAGGGGTTACACTGCGCCATTGACCAGGGAAAATGACTGTCGCAGTCATTATTTACCGACCTTAGGCCATCCCACCCTACGTGCTACCTGGGAGGGGGTGATCAAACCCCCTCCTACCATGTGCAAGCACAGGCAGGCAACACTAAGGGCCTAGAGCCTTTAGCTGACATATCAGCCTCTACACTATCCACTTACTATGGACACCCAGTGGCTCTGGTAGAACTATCCAGAGCATAGCCCTGATAGATCAGCACTGCGGTCCCAATGGCCACTCAGGTTTTCCCTAGAGGGTTAGCGGGGATAGAGAGGCTGTGGACCTATCTGCTTTTAACCTAATACCCCCAAAACAAAATAACCCAGGGATCTCCCCGACCTTGGGCAACCTGCAACCACACCATTAGAATACCACATTACTGCCTCCTCCCTACCCCCACAACCACACCTGTGGAAGGAAAGGGTTAATACAGTAATAACAACAATAACACCACAGTACTTTAAATTTCTAAACGCACTAAAGCACTGATGAGGAACTCCGATGAGCCCCTCCTCCTCCTCTTGTCTTCTCTTCTGTCTTCCCAGGAACACCTGTAAGAAAAAGAAAGACAACACACCTCTAATCTGCATACACAGTCTACCTAAGCCCCTACCATCAAAACACTGAAAAATCCCAAAAATATATATATTTCTTTTTTTTAGAAAAAAAGGTAGAAAACAGTATTTGCATTAGAAACAACAACATTATCTACAATACACATTTTGGGGGGATGGAGTGCCCTAAAAGTCCCAACTAGTGACCACAGTGCCCGAAGGCTAGTCCAATAAAGAGTCTCTCCTGGGCGGAGCCAGTGAAGCACAGTTCTAACAGGCCAAAGTCCCGAGGAGGTCTTTGAGGACAGTTCACACATTTTTTGAAGTCTGCTAGTGTAGGGTGTGTACTGCAATGTCATAAAGATAGAAAAGTTCGGACTTATCAGCCACTTGTAGAATGGAAATTTTGGGACCGACCTGCACCTCTGTGAAGCTCTTCCTGGCAGCATTTCTTCTGATACAGCTACAGCTGGCGGACATCTTCTGGAGGAACACAGGAGGCACATCTGGGAACAGCTGGGCTGATGTCATCTCTGGAGATGGAACCTTAGAACAGGAACAAAAAGGAAACAGCTGGTCCGATGTCATCCGATTACCAGGCGATGAACAGGATACAGCTGGGCTGGTGTCCTCTCTGGATCTGAAGTCATTTGGTGGGCCAGATGATGGTTTCTGGAGAGGTCAGTACACTGTAGACTGATGAATGTGGGGCACCTGAGTCCTGGATGTCCATATTGGCGGATCAATAAGGCACTTCATAGTCTGGTGTGGCAGTATTGACTACCACTGCTTGGCTCTCCATTTTGTAGGCATGGGCACATTTGCTGGAAGGTCCTTGCACTGAGGCCAATAGTGCAGGGGTCAGGACTTGAATTATACCCGTCTGGGCACACATAATTCACACAGTGGGAGATTTCACGTCCCTCTCTGTCCACTATTCTCACTCTGTCTATAAACAGTGTCCTGCCTCTCTTCCAATGGGTATACTTTTCGTGAAACAGTCTGTCACATGCTTGTTAGCCCCAGGATGCACACTTTTCATGGCTTCGTTCCAGATCCAGCATTTCCTGCAGTTCTCAATCTCCTCCCAGACTTTTCGAGGAAAGGTAGGAAAGGTCATTCCATAGATCTCATTTGTCTTTCTACGAACCAGTCTCTCCTCTTTACTTGCTTTGGTCAATCTGAGACCGCTGACCTGGCTTGGGGGTGGCCAGTCCTGGTTCTGCCAGCTTCGCATCCTTAAAGAAATTAGAAACGGATCCCTGACTTCTTCCTCTTGCGAAGCCTGGGCAGTGGCATCACCACTTTCTTCCAGACATTCCTCCGAGGCAAGATCTTGAGGCTGTGTACCTGTTCCTTTTTCACAAGGCCACATAGGTTCCCCCTCATCTTTCTCTTCACTGAGGATCTGAGCCCAGGAGTGAGCAGTCGTTCTCACTCCTGAGACTATCCACTCATCACTAGGCGCGGAGGTCAACACCTCCCACTCAAAGGCCTCCCGCATCATCTTCGTCTAAGAGACTTGGGCTGACCCCCCTCAGGGGTCTATTGATGCTTTATCCGAACTTTCCTTCTGGGATCCAGCATCTGATACTTCAACCGGGTTCTGTCTCTAACTCTGCACTCTTTAGCTTTGTGCACACACTCCCCGAGGCCTTCCTCCTGAGCTCCGCCTGGTGCTGTGTGCTGCCAACTGCAGATTCCTGAATTTTTGTCCATGTGGAGCCAAAGCGGTTTGAGGCACTTTATACAAGCCATATTTTTTAGGCATCCAGCACAGTGAGGAATCATGAAGGCGTCCCTTCCAGCTCTCAGGCATATTTGACATACATGCACTGGATAACCAGGAACATACATGAGGAGGTAGTTGCCTTCCATAGCACCACTTTCAATGTCCACTCAGTCTATTTACTGCTGTGTTAATGCAACCCGGGCATGATCCGGATGCAAGCTGGTCCTGAGGCCATTACTGCAGAAAACAAACAAAAGTTCACTGTAACTGAGTCCCACTTTATTGAACACTTTCTTTAGTTGTAAAATGGATCCTCTGCTGCTGTTTACTTTACTACCCACCCTGTAATGGCGGCAGCACTCCTGTGCATCAACATTCAGAATCTGGGTCAAGCCACTGCGCACCCATTTACACAAACTACTGATAACTTTTGCTCAAACTGCACAACTTGCTCTGTTCTTGCTTTAAACACATTTACAGGATTTTCCATGGACTTTTTACAAGCTGGTAACATTTATTTGATTTACATTCCCTTACAGCTTCAGGTTTTTAGCACAGGATTGCCTGTATTACTAGTGCTGCACTTTGGCTACAACTCATAGTCTCTCTCTGGCTTTAAACTTTAAACTGAGGCTAAATTCATTACTATGCACACAGTCAATGGCTTAAGAGACGTGCACTTGCTGGCAGGACTTGACACAGTCATTACTTGCAAAGCGACTACACTGCTGCACACACATTTACATGGCATAGGGCAGAAAACCACTGTTTGAGCAGTTTTTAGGTTGTTACTTACTGTTATCAGTAGCAGTTTGCTGCGATGGGGAAAAACGGCCTGCAGCCAGTTCTTGGAGGCCTCAGAACAGAAACGGGCAGAGCAGTCCTACCGATCGTCTTTCCAACCACTTCTGCAATTTCAATGATCGATTAGCGGGTTGAGCCAATGTTAAACAAGAAAGTCTAATTTTAACAAGTTTACAGCAATTTTAACACTCAGCCGCTCCTCCACATGCACTCCTCACACTCCCTCTCGAATGCTGGGGCAGTCACTGTAGAGCTGGCTGGGGCGGGACTGATTGCAGCCTGACCAATCACACGACACCATGCAAATGAGCGTCTTCTTCCTCGCGAGGGCTCTTCTCCTCACGGCGATCGTCGAGCAGGCAAATTTAAACTGCAGAATGCAACTTTTTTTCCTTTACAGCTGACTCCACGGCGGGAGCCCATTTCAGCCATTTAACATAGCCATTACACCTGCAAATTTCTCATACTTTCAGAAAGCATTTCCAATGTCCAGGGCACAATTTTCATGTTGCTACCCCTAGTCTTCTACACTTTTCTTTTCAACAGTTCATTTTAAAAGCAGGCAAAAACGCTGTAAACTATTTTGATGCAGGACAAGGGCACACTCTTTGGCTTTACTGCTCTTTGGTAAACAGTTGGCATTTTAAACAGCAGCACAAGATCCACAGCACACAGCAACACACTAGGAAATTGCTTCAGCTTTTGGGCTACCCATGCCAGATAGCCAAAGCGCTAGCCCCTTGCCCAAGCACCTTCCTTCCCAGAACAAAATCAAAGCGGTGCCTCCATTTTGTAACCCCTCACCCCTGCCTTTTTAGCAAAGCGATAAGTGGCATGCTGTTGAAGCTGACAGCAGTGCCTGGTGGGGACCTGGGTTGGGAGGATGAGGTTGCCTCGGCACAGGGACAGCCTAGGTTGGCTACTCTGCAGGGGCTGCCAAATAAAATCCGAAAACAGGCTTAATAACTGTATGTCCAGAACCAGGAATGGGATTCTTCAGTGTGGCTTTTATTCACTTCAAGCTGAACAAACAAAGCATAGACGGACCCCCATGGGGCTACATTTCCTGGTAATGCAGATTAGAGACAACAGAACACTTTATCACTATTTCCAGCCCTCAGGCTCTAAACCCACCAGGCACACAGCCCGGACTTGCACGCAGCTTTGGGTATACAACCCGACTTGTACACTCTTGGGTTTTCCCCACTGGCCCGGCTCTCCCACCGGCCACTAGGTTTGCGGTCCATTGGAAGAATGAACCAATTATCCCATTCACGGTCCATTGGAAGAATGAACCAATTATCCCATTCACTGTCCATTGGAAAAATGAACCAATTATCCCATTCACGGTCCATTGGAAGAATGAACCAATTATGCCATACTCAGTCCATTGGAGGAATGAACCAATTATCCTGTTGTGGCTCCCCAAACCACACTAAAGTCTTCAACTCCTAGAGAGAATTTTCCTTACAATCCCACGTCTGAGTACTTCCCCCATCACTGGCCAAGTGCCTGAGGTAAAGTAGAAATCCACAGAAGAAATCCGTAGCGGTGGACTTGGTCACTAAAGATGGGGGGCCACCCACCTCCAGCTCCCACAGCTCATACCTGTCCATTTCTCTGGAAACTGAACTATTCCTGTACTGAACTTTCAAATGTAGATTATGGGTAGACATCTGTCACGTCACCTCTACATATTATTTGCATCCCAACAAACTCTGGACTTGTAACTACTTTTAACTTGCTTACCCCATTACTCTAGGCTTCCCAATATTTAGTAGTTCAATCCCCACATTGTCACACAAGTCCCAAGGTGAAAAAACATATGCCCTTTTAGCCAGAGCAGACACTCACCCTCACTTTGCAGGTGCCCCACAAATCTTCTTTTCTCCCAAATAAATACTGGAACAAACAGGCAGCTTTTCCTCCACAAGCAGAACTAGGGGGTTGCCCCAGGAATCTGCAGGGAACCCCCCCTCAGAGGGAGGGGGCACTGAGACCCGGAAACAACGGTCTCCACCACTTCAGTAGTCGTTTGTGTCTCTCTTTAAGGTGGAGACACACACCCTTCTACTTAAAAGTAGCCCTCTGTCAGGGCTGAGGCTCCTAGAGCCTTCACTGAGCTGCTTTACCAGCAAGCTCCCAACTTCTCACACCTCACTGAAGACTGACTGAAGACACTGACTTCAAAACTCCCAGCGTTCTATCTAACTCTCTCTGCTGCAGATTCCAATGTGGCTCAAGCAGCTGCGATAGTTCTGTTGGAGATGTCATCCCTCAGTCTCAGCTGAGACTGAGAACAGAGTGAGACAGTGTGAAACCCATTTAACTGGAGTTTCACAAGCTGCCTTCCCTGCCTACCACTAGGTCTTACTGGGATTCTAGTAACCCCGGGTAACAAGGGGGTTACATATGTACACTGGTCAACCATGAAAACAAGCCTGTGGCCCATGGACTTTCTGTATAAATAAATAAAACAAACCAACTCCCTCCTGCCCATAACTTCTCCTAATGCCCTCCTGCTCATAAACTTCTCCTATATAGCTCTCCTGCACATTTCTTAACAGTTCTGTATGGTTCTTGATGAGAAAGAAGCTACTGTTGATTGACAAACAGACTGTGGAAAGAGCAGAATGTGGTTAAGTGTTACGGTATCCCTGGTCCTCCCTTCCACCAAAAGCCCATGAGATAAGAGCAGAATGGGTTTACTTATTATATTACACCCATGGGTAGTGTAACTTGTAATATACTTCTCTCTCAAATAAAACCCATGGTGTAGTTCAGATAAGAGCAGAATGGCTGGGGCTGGGACTATTACTTATTATGGCCACCCCCACCCCATTAAGGAAGGTAGTGTATACTAAGACATACTGTATGCTCCTCCCCCACCAAAAACCCATGGTGTAGTGAGATAAGAGCAGAATGGGACTATTACTTGTTATGGCCACCCCCATCCATTTATAAATGCACTCAAGTTGCCATCACAGTCATCTTTTGTCTCTGGGTTAGTCTGGGTCTGAAACTAAAAAACAAAATGACAATTTAAGACAATTTTAAAACATTATTTTCTGAGCAGTCCAATGGCCTTATATTTCTTAAATGCTGGAAGAGGGTCATAGTCTTCAAGTTCAGCTCCTTCTTGGGCATGAGTTTGCTCACAGTGTCAGCCTTTAGTGCACTTCTACCTTTTGTTTTTATTTTGTTTTGAACAGGAAAGCCTCTTTCACATGCTACTGATGTCACAGGTGACACAAGTAAAATCTTGGCCATTGTGACAAACTCTGAGAATACATCTGAATAGTTCTCAATTAACCTTTGCAGGGCCACGGACTGATATATCAGTCCAAAATTCCTGTATGTTATAATTCTGTCGGCAGCTTAAGGGGTAAGTCTTGGCAGACACTGCTGTGCAAAGGTGGTCCTTTTTTAGATTTCAGAACAAGTTTGAATTGGCCTTAATCTTTCTCAGTCCTTTCCTGGTCAGTAAGTGCTGGCATTGTTTCTTTTTTGAAGGTTGTGTCTTGGAAATAAGTGCAAACATCCTTCAATTCCTGCAGTCCATGGTCCACTATCTTGGAATGATCAGGGAGACACTTAGGCTGTATAAGACCATTTCAGTTATGCAGCATCGCCATTGAAGATGTCTCGCATCTTGTGTGACTGTTTTTGATGAGCTGTTTGGTATTTCTAAGATGCTGTCTGGAACTGCATATGCAGTGCTGGTCTGTCATTCACATTTTGATCCTGCCACATGCAAGGACATCGGTCAAGTTCCTGAAATGTCTGCTTAGCTCTACCCTATTCTGCTCTTGGAATGTTTATAGTCTAGTAACAGTGGGTTCTATCATGCTGCTGGCCACTGAAATGTCAGCACTCTCCCGCTGCATGATGAGAGACAGTTTATTCACCATGTCTAAGATATCCATGAAAAAAAGAAGTGCATAAGATAAAGCAGACAGATTTTAGTTTTGTCTGAAGGCCCTTTGCTCCTTGGACACCTTTTGCTACATTATGCTCTATGGCTTGTAACAGTGCAGGTTATGGTCTCTAAATTGCTTGAACTGCAGTATGCAGTGATAGCCACTGGAAACTTCAGGTTCTTTTAGAGACAGATATGATATTGTCATCATTGAGCCTTTCTTGGATAAAATGCAAGGCATTGTACCATACTGCTGAGTTGCTGTAGTACCTGTACACATTTTTTATGGTTACTTGATATTCGTTGAATACACTTTTTCCCCTACATGCTTGTCCTGCTGCCGGTGCCAGTCTGTGGACAACACAATGAATCTGAATCAATCTTGGGTTTACTTGCTGTCTTAACTTTGCACCCACCTCATTGTGCATTCCAGTCCTGATGCCTGCACCGTCACTTGCTACTGTGATGATCTTCATGGGTAAACTGCATTAGCAGAACACACATTTAACAGTTTTGCTACAGTTGTCTCTGCCCTCCCATCAGGTATTGTGATACAGTCAATAAAATGAATTTTGGACTATGCATTGAATATGTAATTCACATAGATGTTCAGCTTTTTGTGAATGGTTACATCAGTGGTTTCATCCACTGTTACCTCAAGAAACTGAGGACCTGCTAAGTGAGCTTTGATTTTTTTTTCTTGTAGGACTTTTATGGTGTCCAGCATGCCATATCTTGCATCCCAACCAGAGTAGATTGTGCCACTGTCTTGCAATGCTGGACAGCCATTTAGTTTCTCTGGATGTAAAACACCACCACCATCAGTGATTTTCATGCCACAAGCAAAGCAGCCCAAAGCCATGGCCCTCAGAAAATTCCCTTCCACCTAACCTGTAGAGGTATCAGTGATTCAAACTAGTTCAGTGATTGCCCTTGTTTGGTAAGGTAGTACATTGTCATTAACTGGGCAGCTTTACTGTCATCCTTTGCCTCAGGACCTGAGATCTGCTTCTCAAATGTCACTGGCAGAGACAATTTTTGTGTTGTTTTCTTTTTTGTCTGTACCAGCAAATGTTCTTTGTTTCTTTCATGTCTGTAAAAAGCAGACACTTGCCAGTTGTTTGTGCCAGTTGTGGCAAATGGATTGATTTTCCCACCTTTTTTTTTTTACATCAGCTGCACTTCCCAACAGTGTTTCCCTCTACTTCTTCCTTTACAAGCCATGGAAGTAACTTTCTCCAGCTGTCCTGCCACAACCTTTTCTTGCTGCTTTTAGCAAGAACTTGCATGTGACAGGGTTGAAAACGGCCTTGTCCCGGTTGTTATGCAGAAAGTAAACACAAGGGTCTGTTCTGTCCTCTCCTTTTCTGTCTTCTCTGTCTGGTTGCACAAACAGATTTTCTCGTGAGACCTAGGACTTGAGCACCCCGATGTTCTTGCAATTCTCTGCCTCTTGCTATCTCTCTACCCTCACTTGCTGTTCTGTCTTTTCTCCCCCTTGCATATCTGTAGGTATAAAAATATATGTGCGTTTTTTATGTGGAAATGTCACTGATACTGAGATCTCTTTGTTTAAAACTGTATATAGTTATAATGTTAAAATGATTGCAAAGCTGTTTGGAACTCAGGGGGTTAACCTGAAATGCAGTTTTTAAGCCTCTTGCAGAGATGTAAACAAGAGGTCAATTCTGGGTCACAGTGCTCTTTTTGCTGCACCTGCTGAAACTTACAGGAACATTGTGTGAGAAGCATGCTGTTTTTTTAACGAGCTCCTGCAAAGACTTTTAAAAAAGAGCTGCAGTGTTTTGCAAAATACAGATGCAGACTGAGATTTGAAATTGAGAAGAAAAAGGACTCTGCTTTCTATGTCTGTATTGCCATTGTAAATAGTATTTCTGAACAATTTTTTAATTTTATTTTACCGTTTATTAATAATAAAACACTTGTGACTTTTTCAACTGCTCCTGGTTTTCCTATGCTTCTTGACCTGTGCCTCGATGACAGATGGTATCAGCCTAAGTGGGATTTATGCTGTGCGTACTCTAAGCTAGGAGTTTTGTGCGTGGGTACTAGACCTGGTACCAGGGAAGCATAGAAGAAAGTTATGGATTCTGCAGCAGCAAGCCCAGGAGTGGTTACCATGAGAATGGCAGCCAAAGTAGCAGAGACAGAAGTCCAAGTTGAAACTGTACAGCTAGCATCAGTTATAGAAAAAGAACAGGCAGTGACAGAACCTGAAAGCCTAACTGCCTTTTTCAAATTGTGGGCTATACAACAAAAAGAGACGGAGAAAGAAAAAAAAGAAATGTACCAACTCGAATGGCAGAGAAAAGAAGAAATGCAGCGACAGGAGCAGCAAAGAAGAGAAGAGGTGCAGTGATGGATGGATGCCTTGCAAGTTATCAAAGCTGGAGGGTCTGGCACTGGTCCAGCAGAGCAAAAAGACACAAATAACTTAAAATACATTAAACTTACAAAGTTGTGTCTCTGGGATGATATCGAAGCATACCTGACAACTTTTGAAAGGGTTGCCGCAGCCTGCCAGTGGCCAGTGCAGCAATGGGCAATCAGACTGGTACCTTACCTGACAGGTAAAGCCCAGCTTGCTTACAGCAATATGGATACTACACAGTCAGAAAACTATGACCTGGTGAAAAGCGAAATCCTGAAAAGGTATGACATCTCAGGAGAGACCTACAGGCAAAGATTCCGGTCTCTGAAGCACAACTCAGTCGACAATCCTAGAGGAGCCTTCACCCGACTCAGAGAACTCCTGATAAAATGGCTCCAGCCAGAGGGCAAAACAGTCCCACAGATCATCGACACATTTGCAGTGGAGCAATTCATCAACATCCTGCCTACAGATGTGCAGCTTTGGGTGAAAGAACACTGACCAGAAAGTGGCGAAAAGGCTGTTTCTTTGGCAGAAGATTACCAAATGGACAGACAGATGCCATAGCAGTGAGTTAATAGCCAAGCACTGGTAAGACACTCTTTTCCCCATTTAAACTCCGAAGTCTGACAAGGACTCTGGTTGGGGTAACAAATCTGTGCCCAAAGACTTTATTTGCTACAACTGTAATAACACAGGTCATATTGCAAGAAATTGCCTTAGTAAGAAGAGTGACACTGGAACAGATTTGTCCTTAGCAACTTGAGGCAAGTACTTAACAGATGTGAAGGTGGGAGATAAGACTGTGAAGGGACTTATAAATTCAGGAAGTGGACACCTAGTACATATTGAAGTGCTAGGAAAAAAATTTCCAAAAGGACCAGGTACTGGTGTCATCTGCATCCACGGGGACACTCAATACTATCCCACCACCCAAGTGACTCTGACATTTAATGGGATGTTGCAACAAATGAAAGTGGGGGTAGTACCTTAGTTACCTATACCTGTGATTATTGGAAATTACTTTCCATGATTTACTGAGTTAGAGAGGGAGTAAATCCTGATGTTTCAGCTGTGGTGATGAAAGCTGAGGCAAAGAAAATCTCAGATGGTGGGGACTCTCTTCCTTTTGCTGATTTTGATTCGGACTTGTTTGAGCAAAGCTCCAAGATCTGGAAGTCAAGGAAAGAAAGACAATGCCTGAAGAAACAGTGGCAACAAAAGACTGATGGACATAAGGGGTTAACATATGAAAATACTGAAACTAAACTGATCACTGATTGTGATTTTCTTTTAGAAGAAGCTAACAATGTTTCTCTCCAGTGTTATTTTAAGCAGTGGGGTGAAACCAAAACAGGGTGAACCAATGTTTAAAAAATGTAATGGGCTACTGTACAGAGTTTGGATTAAACCTCAGACACAGGACCAGATAGAACAATTGGTTATACCACAACAGTATAGATATGAGTTGTTACAGATAGCACATGATAGTCCTATGGCTGGTCACTCTGGGAGGGATCGCACCCTTGCCAGATTGCTGTACAGATTTTACTGGCCTGCAATTCATGAAGATGTTGCTACCTATTACAGTTCTTGTGCTGAGTGTCAGAAAGTAGTCCCAGTGACTTCAAAAGACAGACATTACCCCTACCCATGGTAGATGTGCCTTCTGAGAGAATTCCAATGGATGTGGTTGGCCCCTTAGACAAAAGTAAAAAGGGAAATCGATTCATTTTAGTAGTATGTGACTATGCTACTCGATAGCCAGAGGCAGTTCCAATGCGTGCTGTCACAGCCCCAAAAGTGGCAGCAGAGCTTGCTGAAAGTTTCAGCAAGGTAGGCATTCCTAAAGAGATTATTACTGATCGGGGTAGTAATTTTGATGCTGCATTACTGAAAGAGCTGTGCCGACTACTAGGCATCACTGCCATAAGAACCTCCCCTTATCACCCTCAGACAGACCATCTTGTTGAGCATTTTAATCAAACCCTAAAACCCATGTTAAAAAGGTTTGTAAAAGGGGAAGGGAAAGACTGGGACCAACACTTACCTTACCTGCTTTTTTGCTTACAGAGAAATTTCATAGGCATCTGCATGTTTTTCACCATTTGAAATGCTGTATGATAGACAACCTAGAGGGCCACTAGATGTAATAAAAGGAATATGGGAAGATAACCCCCATCAGAAACGATCTATTACATCTTATGTGTGTGCCCTGAGAAAAAAGCTTGCAAAATATGTTGAAATCACCCATAATCAGGAAGAGGCCCAAAACCAGCAAAAGATGTATTATGACCATGGGGTAAAAGAAAAAGTCTTTGAGCCAGGTGAAAAGGTCTTGCTACTGTTACTACTACATAAAATTAAACTGTTAATTAAGTGGCAAGGGCCTTATAAGGTGTTTAGACGTACAGCATAGTTAGCTAGGAGATTGAGACCCCTGATAGGAAAAATCCTACTAAGATATACCATGCTAACCTTCTCAAGAAATGGGTTGAAAAAACACCAAAAGCTGTTTTGCTAGTTTTAGCAGAAACTGATAAAGAAGATATTGATGTAGCTTATGACAGACTGGAACACATTTTAACTGCTGATGCAGTAAAAATTTAATGTTTCCTTAACTGCTGAACAAACTGAAGACATTTGTAACTTGCTAAAGACATTTTACAGTACTTTTATCACAGTACCAGGTCGAGCACATAATAGTGACAAGGAATACTTACCATATTAGACAAAAGACATACAGATTACCAGAGCGGTTAAGAGCTGACGTGGCTAAGGAAATACAAAAAATGAAAGAATTGGATATCAAAGAAGAGTCGAGAAGTGCTTGTTCATCACCAGTGGTAATTGTAAACAAAAAAGAAGGGGGTGTAAGAACCTGCCTTGATTTTAGGAAACTTAATCAAGTGTCAGAATTTGACAGTTATCCTATGCCCAGAATAGATGATTTGGTGGACAAACTGGGAAGTGCTAAGTATATCGGTATCCTCTCTCTCACCAAGGGTTACTGGCAAATCCCCCTAGCTAAAGAACCCAGAGACAAAAGTGCATTTGCCACTCCTATAGGATTATATCAGTTCACCACCAATGCCATTTGGTTTACATGACACACCCACTGCATTCCAGCGGTACATGGATGTAATTTTATCCCCTCACACTGGTTATTGTGCTGCATACCTGGATGATGTCATTGTGTACAGTCCAGACTGGAACAGCCACCTGGAACACCTATGAGCAGTTATCTAGGTAATCAAAAAGGCAGGTCTGACAATTAATCCTTCCAAGTGTGCATTGGGCATGCAGGAAACCAGATATTTGGGCTATGTTTTGGGAAATGGAGAAGTCAAACCAGAGGTTTCTAAGATAGAAGCTGTAGCTAACAGCCCTGTCCCTAAAACCAAGAAACATGTCCGGTAATTTTTAGGGCTGGCTGGGTATTATCGGAGATTTGTTCCCAGCTTTGCTGAGTTAGCTACTCTACTCACTGAACTCACAAAGAAACTGCTCTTGAATAATGTGAAATGGACCCCAGAGTGTGATGAGGCTTTTCGGGCCATTAAGGCTGTATTATGTTCAGCCCCTGTTTTAAGAAGCCCAGACTTTGAGAAACAGTTTCTGTTACAGACTGATGCATCAGAGGTAGGCATAGGTGCAGTCTTGAGTCAGCATATAGATGGGAAAGAACATCCTATTCTATATATAAATCGGAAATTGCCTGACAAAGAGAAAAGGTACTCCACCATTGAAAAGGAATGCCTTGCGACAAAATCGGCCATGAAGTCCCTTAAGTTTTACTTACTAGGGGCTGGCTTTATACTTGTAACAGATCACAGTCCTCTCTGTTGGCTTAACCAAATGAAGGATAAAAATTCCAGAATCACATGGTGGTATTTGGCACTACAGCCATTTAAATTTAAAGTGATGCACAAATCTGAGAAAGAGAATGTCATTGCTGATTTTCTGTCTAGATATGGATCTGGAATTGAGAATTCTGAAGGCTGAAACAACAGATGTGTGAGTTTTAACATCACTATTTGCTGTACTATTGTTATGGAAAAAAGGATACTGCATATGCACAGAACTGTAAAGGTTATATGCTTATGTTAGAAATGATTTACTAGACAGTTTTGGAAACCTGTTTTTGTAAAACAGGTTCCTTCTTAAGGAGGGGTGTGTGTGACAGGGTTAAATATGGCCCTGTCCCAGTTGTTATGCAGAAAGTGTTTAAACGCAAGGGTCTGTCTGTCCTCTCCTTTTCTGTCTTCACTATCTGGTTGCACAACCAAATTTTCTTGTGAGACCTAGGACTTGATCACCCAGACAGTCTTGCAATTCTCTGCTTCTCGCTATCTCTCTATCCTCACTTGCTGTACTGTCATTTCTTTCCCCTTGCATATCTGCAGGTATAAAAATATATGTGAATTTTTATGTGGAAATGTCACTGATACTGGGATCCCTTTGTTTAAAACTGTATATAATTATAATGTTGAAATGATTGTAGAACTATTTGGAACTCAATGGGTTAACCTGAAATGCAGTTTATAAGCCTTTTGCAGAGATGTAAACAAGAGGTCAGTTCTGGGTCACAGTGTTCTTTTTGCTGCACCTGCACTTGCAAGAACATTGTGTGAGAAGCATGCTGTTTTCTTAGAGTTCCTGCAAAGACTTATAAAAAAGAGCTGCAATGTTTGGAAAAGACAGAAACAGACTGAGATATGAAATTGAGAAGAGAAAGGACTCGGCTTTCTGTGTTTGTACTGCCATTGTAAATAGTTATTCTGAACATTTTTTTTTACTGTTATTATGATAAAACACTTGTGAATTTTACAACTGCTCCTCATTTTCCTACGATTCCTGACCTGTATCTCAGCGACACTGCAGATGATGCTGTCCCCTCAGACTGCTGCTTATCATTATCAGTTTCAATGTTCACAATCTCCTGAGATGTGTTAATGTCACAGTCTGAGGATGATGATGTTTCTATGTCCTTTTCTGCTGAATCTCCTCCAGCAAAATAATCAGTAAGGCTTCATTGAGAAAATGCTGTCCCACCACGAGGCAGTCTCGACTTTCTCTCCCCCTCTCAGCAATTTGCAGTACAGCTGATGAGCCCTATATACAAATAAACAAACCAAAAAAAAAACCCAGTAAACTCTTAAGTTTACTAGTACCTGTTGGCCAAAATAGCCACGCAATGCCCTAACTGCCTAAATAAAACAGTGAAAGTTTGCCTCAAGTATTTTGTCAGTTGGTTGCCTTCAGTGCAGCCTGCCTGTCTCACAATTCAGTTTTCCTGGGTCGAGCAAGCGGACAAATGACTTTCTTAATTCAAAATCAGACTTTTTTGTTTTTTTTTAAATGCACAATGATGATGTTGAGGAGTTTACAACCCTGCTGTCTCCAGCACTAATGGTTGCTCTGTATCACACACTCAGTGTCTCCTCAGGGTCGGGATGAACCATCACTGCTCTTTCCAGGGGACAACATGCATCCCAGGGCCTCTTCTGCCAATTTGGTTGGATCCCTCATGTTCCATTCCCCCCTCCCCCCGCTTCACTGGTGGTCCACCCTCATGTGAATGGTGCAAAAATCACACCAAGTGATGAAGGTGGAGAGAAGGGGGAAAAAATGAATTGCGCATTTTGTGCATGAGCAGTTGACTAGGGCGTTTTGTGCATGTGTGGTAATTGGCCCACTAGGATTTGCAGGCATTAAATGCTGAGCGTCTTGAGGACTTCCTGTGGAGAAAGCCACATGTCCCAAAGCACAAAATGTGCGTAATTGATGCGAGTACCCAGCTCTCTGAGACCCCTACTGTGCAAGTAAGTAATGTGTTCTCTAGCAGTGGCAGATGCAAGTCAACATTTATGGGTGGGGGGCCCAAGATGAAAAAACACCCCTATGTTCCCCTGCCACTATACTGCCCCGGGTATCCAGGGATTCCCTTGGTAAGCAGAAATTTGTCCAGTCATACCTTACAAGGCAGCACTGTTTTCCTGTACACAGTCTCCACCAGTAGGCAGTTCACAGGTTTACCACCATCTAAGAGAAGTGTTTACTAATGTTACCCCTGGATTTACCACCGCTGAGCTTCAGGGTGTGACCTTGTGTTCTGCAGGAGGACACCAGGTCAAAAATCTATCTGTTCACTCCTTTCGATAGCCTTGAGTATGCGGAGGAGTGAGATCATCTTCTTTTCCAGCCCCCCCCCCAATCATGAACATGTTAATGACCACTAGCCTCTCCTCATAATTCTTGTGTTCCATATTCCTTAACATTTTGGTGGTCATGTGTTGCACCTTCTCTACTGCCTAAATGTCCTTTTCATATTGAGGAGCCCAGAACTGCACACTGTAGTCAAGGCCTGACCAGGGCCTTGGAAAGAGACAGAGTACCCTCCTGTATTGCTGTCAGCCCTATTAGATACACTTCAGTGTGCTGCAGACCCTCTTGACAGTGACCACACACTGCTTTTCATGCTTCAGCCTTCTGTTTATTATGAGCCCCAAGTTCTTTTCCTCTTTCACTGCAGCAAGAGTTACCCACACAGTGTGTAGATCCAGCCTCTATGTTTCTTCCCCAAGTGTACCAGCTTGCATTGGGCTACACTGAATCTGAGTCTCAAGGAGTCCAACCAATTGCCCAGCTTGTTGGGTCCTCTTGTAGTTGGTGCTTATCCTCAAGAGAGTCCACCACCCAAGACAACTTAGGCCACCATATACTGTGATGTGCATCCATTTTCTGTTTGGATGTAGTGCCACTTATCTGGGTTAGAATGTGTTGGTTTTCTTGCAAACTTGGTACTTGCATACCCTTGTAGGAGATCTTTCAACACGTGAAAATTATTCTCAAATTGTATGTGACTTTCGTACTACAGGTCAAAGCTTATATTTATAGGTCCTGTATCTGTTTTAATACCTGATTTGCTCCAGACTTTACAAATACTTCAGTGATTGTCATACAGTATTGTAAGAGTGTTTGTGGCCTGTGATCTTTAGGATGTGAATCAAGGGACAGATCTGTACATTTCTGATACACTTGCTTGGAAACCTGGGCAGATAAACATAGCACCTTGAAAATTCCACATAAAATGCCAACCTATAGCGTAGGGCTGGAGGCACTGGTTGCCTTACTGTCCACCACACCAGCAACCTGGGTTTGGTAATGGATCAGGGTCACTCAGTAGGTCATCTAGGTGAGGGAGGATTGTGTCCTAGGGACAGGTCTTCTCCCTCAGGGAGTGGGATCCTGTGTCCCACTGCTTGACAACCACTGGGCAGAGGCCGAATGGGAACAGTGGTAGGAACAGTTGGACATGAGGGGGCGTTGTCGGCAGATGCTGTACTTACATGCACCACTGTGCACAGACATGCACATGTATCATTGCACGCCGACATTCTGGGACATAAAAAAGCAGGAGGAGAAAGCCCCGGACTGCTTGCGCCCCCTGCAGGTCCTGCATGACCCCAAATGGCAGGTCACCAGCCAAGCATGCCTCTGTGCAAGTGGTGGATAACAAGTAAGTCCACTGGATGGGTCTGTGACAGGGCTGGGGGTTGCCACCGAGATCAAGGACAGAGGTGCACAAAGCGTTTGTGAAGAAGAATCCACAGAAAATATTGCAATAACAAGTATATGTATTAATCTTTACAGTGAATAACAACAGGCATGTTTGTAATTTTACCAATTTTCTGTACCAGTTTTTACCGTGTGATTAAAAAGTTGGTAGAGATATATATTGGAGTGTGACTATATAGAGGTGTATGAAACTTAGGTAGCTGGTACCATTCTCATGTATTACATATAGAATAAAATATGGGGTGGTGTGTTAAGTTAGTTAACACACACCAGAGGTGTTAGGATGCCACATAAACCCCGAGAGCGAAACTTCGAGTTTAAAACTCACCACCCCATATTTTATTTTATATAATTGCTGGGTTTTCCTTTTCACCACAGCAATTGTATAGTACAAAGATGTTCCTGTGCGACTGCTGCCAGGTTAGGTTTCCGTGCACGCAGTCCACAGTCGCTCTTATTTATTTAAAAGTTTTGTATTAATTTGTTTCGCCGGCAGCCAAAAGTTATCGGTTTTTTTCGCGGCACTAGATTTTGTGTTTTAAAATCACTTACTGTCGAGTCCGAGTGGTGGTTCAGTCTGTGGGGAGAAAGACAAGAGCCAGTGGTCGAGAAAGAGAGCTGTGGGTAGGCGACAAAGAGGAGGTAAACTTAGACTTGTTTGCCATTATAAACAGTCCTTATAACGGCAATTACACCATTGTTTCCTATGGGAAAAGGGAAACCTATTAATTATACATACAGTTATTAATAGGTGCTTGTAAAGAACAAAGTGGTAATTTCATCAGGTGAAGTTTGGGGGTAGAATAAGCCATGAAGGCTCCTCAGTTTTATGAGATGGCATTCCTGCAGAGTTCTTCACAGGTACCAGTGTTTCTATAATGTATGGTTAGCGCCTATTAACACTCATAGTTGTAATCAGTGCCTACACAGGTTTGTTATGCCACTGTCCTGACGTGTGAATGTTGTTAACTGCTGTTCAGAAAGTCAAAGCAGTGGCATAACAAAAAAGAATGCAGAACGTGGTAAAATTCTCAGTCCTAGAACACTGCCACCAGTCTCTGTAAACAATTCAGAGTAGCATTCCATTTGTGTCAGTTTATGTTTACTGAGACTAGCGATTGCAATGGCAGCATCAAATACACACTTTATGGACTTTTTCGTCTTTAGATTACCTTGCTCGTATTTGGAGTTGTTGGCCATGAAAATTGACTCCTCCCTTCATTTGTCTGAGTCCCAGAAGAGGACGTAGCATTGTATCCCACAATTCTAAGCATTTCCCGACCACATGATCACCAGCAACCAACCGGATCATTTTACACTTGTCCTTTAAATCTTAGCCCTTGAACTGTGCATAGAAACGTACTCTCAATAAATTTACATTAGTTGATCACTTTTCTCAGCAATAAAAAGTGTGTTTAGCAGCTTACTGTTATTTTATTCAATAACTGTGATTTAACAGAAATTAAATAAATGTTGCTATTAGCGAAACAAAAGGCTCCTCTATTTTGTAAAGGTAAGAGTTAACATTTGTAGAGTTCTAGGCTTGTGGGCTAATATTACTAATGTTTTGCACCATACACTATAAAACATAATGGCTGGGTTCGGTGATGTGACATGTAATCATTGTAGCCGTGGTTGCTAGGGCAACAGTAAACCTCTCAAGCAGCGCCCTCAAGACTTACCACGTTGTCCTAAGCAACCACTGAGGTGATTACAGCGAGGTTATCACCCAACCCCAGCCATTATCCTGTATGTTACTTGTTTAGAAGAAATATATTTAGAATTCTGACTGTTGGAGAAAAACAAAACCGCTTTTGTTTTGTAACATATTTCAGTCCAGGTTTTACCTAGAGCCATTACATCAGTATCACCTCATGACTGATAGTAGCTCCTGTTCAGGTTTTTCCTTGATGCGCTTGTAGCTCCAGTTCATGTTTCACTTTTTGCTTATGTTTTGAGATATTATTTGCAGCGAAAATGGTTTAAAATGTAAATAAACACTGTTAACAGCAAAGAATGACATTTCTCAACCACTGAAAATTGGTGGATAATAGGTGCCAGCCACATAATATATCATCCATGTTTTCTGTCCCAGTTTTCAAACCAGTTTGCTTACTTTGGAAGTTAGGTGGTTTATTCCATTATGTAATAAAGATCACGTATAAAATAGAGAATAATTCATGGGCAGCCATACACAAATTGACTGTAGTGTATAGTAGGATACTGTTGCCGATGGAAATCCATATCTAGAATGTCCTTGTGCTGCACTAGGTACATCACGATGCTGATGTGCTGCACTAGCGACGACACTACTGCAACACAACAACATAGAATGTCGTTGCACAGCAACCTTCCCCTCAAGCCACATCAGCGATCGTGAATTAAGTTTTATTTTTTTTAAATCACTAGTTCTATGGCAGTCCATTTTGTTTGCTCCATTTGTGATCACCACACTATGTATCAGGGAGAGGGAAGCAACGCAAAGTAAGATTTTTTTTCTTTTGTGAAGTACGATATCTGAAAATGCCAGCTGTTTGGCACATATAAGTGGCATAGGGGAGGCACCTCTTCATTTGACTTGGGCTTCTGTGTATTGACAACCATACACTATGAAAGATTGTGCAGAATTCTCCATAAACAAAACCTCAAGCGTGTCGTGGCAACCACGGACCTCTTGAAGTTTTTGTTTGCCACGGCAACCTCTTTGATTCAGACACAGCCTTGTTGTATGTGGGAATACAAAATCCTATATGTGTTTCATATTGCAGGGCTAAGATAACAGCATATGCACCTTGACAGTGAAGCTTGAGAGGAAAACGCATGGTAAGACGGACCATATTTTATTTTTTATAGTATATGGTTTTACAAACTAAAGCATTTGACAAACTGACCACTGAAGTAAAATGAAAAGTTAATCAGTCCAGTGCTGCAGTCTTATTACACCCCCCCAACCGCAAAAGATCCTACTTGTAAATGGTTTTCTATTTAGTGGAAATGATGTATGTTGATGTAAAGTTTTTTTCTCATGATTGAACATTTCTTTAGACTAAACTGCGGTAGACATGTTTCTTTTTTGGTCGTTTGTCACCAAGAGAAGTAGGTCTGTGAAAGCAGTGAGGCTAGACATTAGAAGCAGGGACATAGGTGAATTTGATTTTAAATGTGCACAACAACTTTTTAGAATGTCCACAGCAATTTTAAATGTACACAACAATGTTTTTGAATGGACTGCCTTTCTTTGATTTCTATTTTATTCTTCCTCTTCACTCTGGGCCCAATCCCTTCCTATGCCTCCAGGGCTATCCCTGTTTTCCTTACCTGACCGACTCAAAGTGCCATCCTCCATGGAGCCGTGGATTACCCCCCCCCCCGGCAGGGACAAGGTGAGGGCCCAGTCCCTCGAGCTTCTAGTCTCATCAGGTGGCATCTTTGGAAGTTCAGACAGGGAGATCGGGTGTAGCTGGGGTATCTTCATCATCGGGCCCAGGGTCCTCCTTTCTCCTCTGGTTTTCAGCCAACCCCTTACGAGTCATGTGGTGGAGGGTTGCAAGTGTGTGTATCAGTATGTGACATCACAAGCAGCCAGTATGGCTCCTCCCACCCTGGTCCACCAAGCCCCACCGTCTCTTGCATCTAGGGCTCAGTGACAGCAGTAGATGAGATCTTCCTCCCTGGGAAGGACAACGCTCTTGTGGGTGCTCAATTCCCCCTCCCCCCAGCTGGCTCCTAATGAATTGGACTAATTGTAGAACCCAGGTCTCTGGTATCATGAGTCAGTGTTTTTCATGCCGACAGATCATATTTATATATCTGCAGTGTGTGTGTATATGTATGTATGTATATGTATAGTATATATATATATATATATATATATGTATGTATGTGTAGTGTGTGTGTGTGTATGTATATATATATATATATATATATATATATACACACACATATATAAATATTTTCTAGTTTTGTTTACTAATAGTGATCTTCCGTCTCCATTTAACCACACAGAAAGATTCAGTAAACACAGAGCAACACTTTATCATGTCACAGTTCCCTTGCCTGTCTTATTTTGGTACTGACAAAACTTAAAACACAGACCTCATAGATTACAGAGCAGTTGAAATACACTGAAAAGAAGGTATATTAGTACATGTGTTTTTTCTGGTTTAAAATTGACAAGTAATACTGTAGTGAAAGTTGAAATGGTATAAAATTCTTTCTGTTGATAATTTTATGTTGAAGGAAGGAACTGAGTCATGGCTTTTAGACATTTGTGATTATTTTACCATTTACATTCATTTTCTGAGTGTTTGAAGAGTCAGTAAAAACAAATCTTGTGTTTAATGCAGTTTGCAGGATTTTAAACTGCTAGTGGAAAAACAGATTTTTTAGCAGTTGTCAGAAACTGTAGTGTGATGTTGTGATTAATGCAATCTGGAAGAATTGATCCTGTTTTATTTTAAAGACATCCTGGAGAAAACACAGACTGAGTATTTTTGAATCGTGACCAAGTAGAACAACAAAAAATCTCACTGTAACTATGAGGTTTGTTTTTTAAATATCCTTTCCCACTGATCTCACTGCTCCTCTATTTCCAGTCCACTGAACAGGCCATACCTCCATCCACTGGACTCACTGCTGGCACTGACACACATACCCTGATTCTCATGTTGCTCCGGTCACTTGGGGGTCCAGGTCTGTCCCTTCCCAAGGGCTCCAACCCCTCTGTGGCCATCAGAGAGATCAGTGAAATATCATAAGATCCTTGAGACCAGTGCTGGGGAGAGTGCATACATGGCAGGATCGTGTGGCATGGAGGCTTGGGCGGTGACAGCCATCATCCGACTGAATCAGTTTAATTTTTCCGTGATTCCACCATCCTCCTTCAAGGCATGCCCACGACAGCATCCAGGGATGAGAGTGCGCCTGACATGTGGTCACCTATGTCACATGAACTACAGCAAGCCCTCCACCAAGACCTGCTCTAAGAGCTCTGTCACCGTCCCTGCCAGCCTCAGCTCCTGATATGCCCTGCTGGGGGTACAACCCCAGGTCCGAGCATGCCATGTGGGTGCCTCTCCAGTTAGTGGAACAGAATTGTTTGGACTAACATTTTAAATCAGTGGTGCTTACTAGCAGTGAAAATCTTGCCCTTTTATGTTTTTTGGTATTGTTGAAGATTGCTCCTTATCTCCTGTCTTGAAAGACTCAAATTGTTCACTGTTTTAAGTCTGCGTTAGCACTTGTTTATACATTTGGAAATCATAACTGAGCGCTCTGTATAATATGGCTGTCTCTAGGTTTTCAGTGGTATTCTCAGCAGTTTCAGAACATTGATTATTTATGCTGAACATCACTTTTTGTGACTAAAATGAACTTGTAGCCAACACAGTGGTACAGAGGGTTATGACGCTGGACTACAGACTTGTTGCCACACCTGCCACCACAGTGGCAACCCTGGTTTAGGAGTGGCCCAAGGTCACTGGAGGTTGGCATAGAGGGAGAGGATTGAGCATCTGAGGGACTGCTGTCCTCCTGGGGTGGGGGGTAGTGCTTGGACCAAGTCTGGCCCTAGTGGTGGTGGGGGGCAAGGCAACCAGTGACTATAAAGAAGGGGACAAAGGGAGTGGTGGCCGCAGACCTCCTGCATGCACAGGGCCATCTTAGGTGGCATTCCATGCCTGCTCCCCTAGGAAGAAAATGGAGGAAAAGCAGTTCCCAGCTGACTTACTGTCTCCAGCCTCTCACAGGGCCCTGTACCCAGTGAACACCTGTACCACGCAACAGAAGTGTGACCATAAGTCCCAGAGGAAAGCTGGGGTGATGGGGCTGGGACCATTCGGCCAAACAGGGGACTGGTGGTGGAAAAGATAATTAACTGCAATAAAATTTCATATTTCACTCTGCGAAACGGGCATAATTTCACGGATTACTCCGCAAAATGAAATTTGCTCACTTCGCCCACCACTAATCTTGATACATCATCATAATAACTGAAGTCAAAACCATTTAACCATAAGCTGCTTAGTAGAAAGAAATAAAAATGCAATCCTTGTTGACAGTCACAAGAATTACTAAATTATATATCCAAATAATATAGTGGTGTCCTAGAATTATACAAAAATAATGCAAGCATGTGAAAAAGGAAGTTAAAACTAAATAAAATACCAGGGCTATGAAAATTCTACCAAACACATGAATACTAAGGCACTATTTACAAGGCAACCCCTTAGGATAAAGACAAGTCTTGTTAAAAATTGCAAGAAGTACTTCTGTATCATGCTAGGTATTATAATAATATTCTAGTCTTAAGAGAGGTAAATTTGGTCTATGTCTCTGAGTGTCTGAACTGTGATCCAAAGCATATGTCTCTACCTTGTTTTTAAGTTTCCTGAGTAAATGTATTGATTTCAGATGTATAAATGCTATTTAATTTATACTGAATTTTTGCAAATAATTCAATGTGATTGATTTGTTTCTGCTGCAAGGAAAATAAAGTATGAAAATTCTATATATACCATTTGATCACTATTAGCACAACATGCAAGGTGTTTATTCCATCTTAATGCCTGTCCAGTATAATGACCATACATTAATGCTTCATAGGGAATGGACCTAAACCATGGTGCATTCCATTTGGTTGCTAAGAGATCCCAAAAACTCTGAATATATAAACATGTGTAAAACAGATGTTCCATGGTTTCCAATTCCTGATAACAGTGTAGCCTGCTACAAAACCTGTCGTCCAACTGCTTATGTTTGTGGTTTGCTTTTATGTTGATTTTTCCATGGCAGCTCAACCAGTGTAAGTCCCACATTTTAATAGGTATTCTAGATTGTTTAACAAGCTGTAACAATGAGGAGATGTGGGAGTCAGGACAATTAGGAAATGTGACTGCTTCAGTAAACAAACTCTGGCCAGAGCCGATAGGGCTGTGAAGCGCTACCAGTTGACGAAAGTTAGACATGTGTGTAGAAATTATTCAGCGTCCAGGTGTAACTTGGCCATATGTTGGAGGTGTTGCACTAAATTTTCTACATGGCCTTTTTTGGACCCCTCCTCATGAACAGTGCCAGTGTCATTTTGTTCAGTTGTCCCGGAAGGTCATTGCACAGACCAAACATGCTATTCTGTGCCACAGGTGCAAAAACACGGTTTGGGAGGTCACGTGATGCAAGCTGCCTGAAGGCTGTGCACTCTCTGGGCTACTACCGCCCATCCGCTCCAAATCGATTTTAAATCGATATTAGCCTCCTAATTCAATAAATAATAGCAGTCAGAGTTCTCTTAATCTCTGCCTTTCATTTTTCATCTGTTTCTCCCAGCATCGCATAGCTTTATCGCGGCGATGGAGGCAGAGATGAAGCAGGCTGTGATGCGGCACACTCCTCCCAACATGCCGGAAAAGCTTCCTAAGAAAGCGAGGAACCAGGCTTCTGGCAATTCAAGCAAATTGGGTGGCACTACTCCCTCAGCAGTCCCTCTATCTGAAGAAAGATTTCTCCAGGAGGTATCACCTCTCCGGGAAGCGCTGGAAAGCGTCACCTCCGAGTTAAAATCTATTAAGGGCGACCTTACCTCCATAAAAAGCAGGATGATCGACTCAGAAGCCAGGCTCATGTCTCAGGAAAAATGGAGGGGCACAGTGGAGCCAGAAATCACTTCACTGAAGCAGCAGGTGCGGAAGCTCCAGCTCAAAACAGAGGATTTGGAAGGGCGCAGTAGGAGGAACAACCTCCTAATTATTGGGTTGCTGGGGCTGGAAGAAGGGCCAGAAACCATTGCTTTCCTCCAAAAATTTCTGCTTAAAATTGTAGGACCCTCACCTCTCAACCCCCAATATCACCTTGAAAGGGCTCATCGATCTTTGAGACCAAGGTCCCCACCGGATTCTCCTCCCCGACCGATCATTATCAAGTTCTTAAGCTTCATTGAGAAACAGCATGTCCTCACCAAGGCTCGTGAGCTACAAGCAATAACCTGGGGAACATCCAAGATAAGAGTCGCTCAAGATCTCCTGATCGAGACCAGGCAGAAAAGAACCGCCTTTCATCCTATTGAGCAAAAGCTCATCACGGCAGGTATCCGTTTGGATGCTCTATCCAGCCAACCTGAAAGTCATGATTGAAGGCTCTACATTCAGTTATGAGTCCCCGACCAGGCCATTAAAGACTTAACTTCCAGGCTTCCTAACTTGTTTAAAGAGAGATGAACTGAACTCTAGGGGATCAGTTGTCACCACGGCTGTTTTTCTTTTCTTTCTAATGATGAGATTGGTATAATGCCTACCTGTTTGGTTTCGTGGAGGGGTTGGTTTTATGGTATGAGGAATATAAGATGCTCCTGATTTTGATCCTGGCAGGCCGTGGCTCCTTGATTCACTTAGCAAGGTCCCGGAACCTTTGGGATGGGGTTTCCTGTTCCGCCGGCTGAATTGGCTGTGACCGACTTTTGTCCGCTGTATATCATGTCCCCAGGGCCTCGCTCTAAATGATGGATCGCCTGTTTAAGCTAATGGTGGATGGGGCAGATACCCCTTGTTTCTTTCCACACAGAAGACCAGTCTTTCTCCGGGAGCAGATCTCTGCAGATTACGGTAGCTTACTGGTTAAAACAGTTACTGGTGTCATATGCCTCATGCAGGAGCTGACTGAAACAGTTAACCTCGTTCGCTTTCTCTTTCTGTTTCCCCTTTTGACCATCGTTATGCGTGGCTGCTATTTCACCATTGTTGGATGGGATGGGGGGGGACCCCGGAGATGCGACAAGCTCAGAGGAAGCTGCCACACGAGCTTATTAAGGGGGGATATGGCGACCCTCAGGCTAATAACAGGGGATTCCATTCCATATTTTGCTGGCTGACCTACTTAAACAGTTTATTCCTTCTCCCCTGTAATAATATCATAGTCGATTGGTATTGGTTTATGAAAGTCCTGGGTCTCACCATTGGGGTTCTGGTTTCAAGTTCCTGTTGTTTGTTCTCTCATGGTTTACCTGTTCAAGCTTGGAACCACGTTGTACATAGTTGGTTGTTGTTTTTTTTCATTGGGGGGGGGGGAGGTTGTTTCTGGTTTTACGACATTATCTCTCAATGGTCCTATATTGTTACCTGCTTTACTGGTCAATCTCTGCACATCAGAGGTTCGAATGTTCTTTCTTTATAGTTCAGACAGGTTTACGGGGTTAGAGGTGCTACCCTTATCTCTCATTCCAAAGGTATTATAATCTATGTTTTCTTAATTTAATGGTTCAGAAATGGCTATGATGTCGATTAAAACAGTTTCTTGGAATGTACGGGGGATCAGAGATAGAGCCAAAAGGATTCAGGTTTTTAGCCATTGTGAGTTACTCAGGATTGACATACTTATGCTTCAGGAAACCCATCTGGTTAATAATGAAAAAATCTGGCTAATCAGATCTGGCTTTTCCCAAGTTTTTTCAGCGAGTGGCTCTGGGGCTAGCAAGGGTGTGGCTATCCTAATTAAAAACCATGTCTCTTTCCTAGCGGAAGAAGAGCTGGCAGACCCAGAGGGCAGGTTTATACTGGTTAAAGGGTGTCTCAACAACTGTAAGGTTGTGCTCGGTTCTGTTTATGGACCAGTAGGTGGAGTCCTGAGTTTTTATGACCCTAGCGGATAAAATCAGCACTTTCTTACCCTCACATCTAATTCTAGGAGGGACTGAATGTCCCCTGTCAAATCTCTTGACAGATCCCATGAACCAAAGAAACCAACAACTCCAGCACAAAAGGCCCTATTGACTTCATGCAGCTCTTGGGCCTTTGCTATCCTTGGCCACTTACTAACCCTCACTCTGGTCCTTTCCTTTTCTCCCAAGTACATAACTCTTGGTCTAGAATAGACTACATTCTGACCAGTAAGTCACTCCTCCCTAGCCTCATCCAGTCCGTATCGAACCATTAGTGCTGTCGGCTCATGCTACAGTCTGGGCTAGGGTCTCCAGATCCCAACTTTCAACGAGATACTATCTGGAAACTCAACACTCAACTTCTCAAGGAAGACCAGATGGTCTCCCATATCAAAGATCTCACCTCTAACTTTCTGGATCTCAACAAGAACTCCACTCCGAGGGTGGACTCAATTTGGTGTTCCCTGAAGTGCTACCTCAGAGGGGAGCTAATCAAATTGGTCTCCACGAGGAAAAGACGTAGACTGACACATGCTGCCTCGTTATTGGCTAAAATTAAAGAAATGGAAAGCTCATACGTTCCCTCCTCCCCCTTAGACTCACTCGAATCCCTGCTAAAAATAAAGAATGAGTATGCGGATTTACTTAAAGAAAAGGCTGAGTATGCTATTTTAAAAACCCAATCCAAATATATCGATCAGGGCAAAAAAGCCAGTAGGGTATTGGCTCTAAGATTGCGCAAAACAGAGAGCTCGAGATTAATCCCGTCGCTGCAAACCCCGGAGGGACTAATTAAAACCACCCCAGAGAAATTACCCAAATTTTTGAGGAGTTTTACAAAAAGCTTTACAGTAGGCACTCCCCCCAGCATCCCTTTTAGATATTGAGACTTACCTAGAAGATCTTGAGCTTCCCCGCCTCCTTCCACACCACAAAAGTGCGCTCGCTTCCCCTATCCCTCTGTCTGAAGTCGAGGATGCCATCGCTTCCCTTGCTCCTGACAAAGCACCGGGTCCAGATGGCTACCCTTCTAATTTTTACAAAACCTTTAGCAAGGAACTAGCCCCCCCTCTCCTTAAGCTCTATGACTACATGTTTGAAACTAATACCATTGACCCTACTTTACTGGAAGCCACGATCGTGTTAATCCTTAAGCCAGACAAACCACTCAAAGATCCTGCGAGCTATGGCCCCATCTCCCTCTTAAACTGTGACATGAAGATCCTATCTAAGATCCTAGCCGAGAGGATTAAAAGATCTGGATCCACCTTCTGAGCCCAGAACAGGTAGGGTTTGTGCAAGGCGCTTCCTGCTGACCGCTTTAGAACCCTTTCTCATATCTCACATGCTGCCCAATCATCGATATTCCAATGGCTCTAATTTCTTTAGATGCTGAAAAGCGCTTGATAGAGTTAACTGGGATTTTTATGGGCAACACTAACCAAGATGGATTTCCCACCTTCGCTCATTAAGTGGATTCAGGCTATATACAAATCTCCCTCGCTAGGATCTATTGCAGTGGGGTCTTCTTCAGTTTTCCACCTCTTTACTGGTACCAGACAAGGCTGTCCTCTTCCCTTCTTGTTCTAATCTGTATTTAGAACCTCTTCTTCGCAATCTTAAGCATTCCCCACATATCCAGGGCTGCCTGGTGCAACAACAGGAGTTGGTTCTTTCTGCTTATGCGGATGATGTCCTACTTCATGTGGCCCAATTTTAAAAGTCACTATCGATGCTCTCCAGGTGATTACGCAACATGGTCAGCCTCCTACTATAAGCTGAACCTTGCAAAATCAGAAGTGTTCCTCTGAACCCCCTCACACACAAACACTGTTTTACTAGATTCGGTATGAGATGGTCTCCTAAATCAATTAAGTATTTGGGCATACACTTTGCCTCTGACCCAGCTTTACTTAAGAAGCTTAACCTAGACAACCTTAAGTCTAACATTCAGTTAGATTTGCAAAGATGGTCCAAACTTCCCATCTCTCTTTGGGGCAGGATTAACATCATTAAGATGAACGTCCTCCCCCGTATCTTTTAACCCCTTAACTTACTGGGCCCCTGGTTGCCTCTCTCATATCTACAACGATTCCACTCCATTCTTTCTCAATTTATCTGGTGAAACAAAACTACCAGATGCTCCTTCTCTAAATTATGTCTTCCAAAGGATAAGGGAAGACTTCGTCTTCCTAACCTACTGTTTTACCATTGGGCAGCCCACTTCTCCAAACTGGGCAGATGGCTCCCAAGTAAGGCCGAAGGACCTCCTCCGATCTGGCTCCAGATTGAAAGACAGATACTCCAGGAGGCCAATCTCTGCTCTCAGACAATTTTTTTCCTTCCCAGGGCAGCACTCCCACCGTCAATCTCGAATCCAACCATCATCACTTCTCTCAAAACTCTCTCTCAGTGCCTTCACTATCTCAAAATCTCCCTAAAGAGACATGGCTCAACCCCTTCATCCTGAACCCCAATATTCAGTTAGGTGGCCTCGATAATTACCCCAGACTGGCTTCCTCAAATCCGAGAGGCAGTGGTTGAGAACCTATATCTCAGGACGCTCTTCTCCTCCTCCAGATGTCCTAGCCAAGTTTGACCTCCCTAACAATAAGATTTTCAAGATATACCAACTGAGACATCTTATTAATGCCAATTTTGTCACTGAATTCAGAGCTCACAGGTCAAGTCCCTTCCTTTCCCAAATCCAAGTCTTAACCTCTAAACCTCACTGCATCTCATCAATATATTCCTACCTACTGGACCTTAAATACCCGAGCTCACCTCAGGCTCCTGTGTCTGGACCTCTTTACCGACATTACTCTAATTGGCCACTGGATTTGGATAGATTCTACACAAATACCATACCCAAGACAGGCTCAGGCTTACTCAATATCATATACTAAACAACATGTACTATACTCGTCAAGCTGGCTCGCTTAGGAAACTACCTCTCTCCCTATGTTCCAGATGTTTACAATCAGAAGGAATTTGCTCCACATTTTTGGCTATGTGAAAAGTCATTTGTAGGCATTCTATCCAGGCCAACTTGGATCCTCTTTGGGTCTGGACAGTCTTTCACTGCCAAATATGCATCCTGAGTACTTACTCCAAAGTTGAGAACCAGGAGCAGATTCCATATCGCACTAATTTCTATGGTGGTCAAAAGACTGGTCCTCAAGCATTGGACTGACCAATTAACCATAACATATACCGAATGGTTGAAAGACCTATCAACCTGTTTTAATATGGAGAGACTCGCTGCTAGTTCCTGCAACCGTATGGATTTATTTCACAAAAGATGGGATAAATTGTACACACTGTATTTGCATCGGTGATCTATTGGCTCTGTCTCTGAAGCTCTTTCCCTACTTATCCCAATATTAACCTTATTGTCTTATGGCATTGTGTAAATACCGCATTACCAATAAAATAAGCACACTCAGGAGGGTTAGGGTAGGGGGGATAGATAGTTATAGTATATTATATAGTATATTATATATATATATATATATATATATATATATATATATTTCCTATTTTATGTCCCATTACTGTTCTGTTGTATAGAGAAGTTATTTGTCACCCTATGTATAGTCCTGGATTAAACCTGTGATTTGTTGTAACTTTAAACTAATAAAGTTAAATTTCAAAAAAAAAACACGGTTTGGGCAGGTTGTGGAAAATGCCAGCTGTACAGTTGTGAAGGAGGTGTACAAAAATGGCTATGTTAAAATGTGAAGTGAAAATATTAAAATTAGCGTGACGTTAGAGCGAGCGTGAAACTGCACAGTGCACACTCAACGCAGTCATTTTTGACTTTTTCACCAAATTTTCGACATGGTTTTGTTGCACCTTCCTCATGAACAGTACTACTGTCATTTTGTTTAATTTTCCTGAAAGGTGATTGCCAAGAACAAACGTGTTATTCTGCGCCACAGGTGCAAAACATGTTTCGGCAAGTTGTAGAAAATGAAAGCTGTACTGTTGTGAAGGAGGTGTGCTAAAATGGCAATGTTAAAATGTGGAGTTAAACTATTAAAAATTAGCAACGTTAGAGGCGTGCATAGAACTGTGCAATGCACGTCAGAAGAAATATTTTTGACGCCACTAAATCTAACATGGTGTTTTTGGGATCTCTAATTATTAACACTGGCACCGTCATATCATGAATCAGTCCTGAAAGGTGATTCCATGCAGTGACCGTGAAATCACCTTTCCGGGAAGAGTAACAAATTGACAGTGACAGTTTTCATGAGGTGGGGTCCTAAGAACCCCATGTTGAAAATTTGGGGCAAAAATTCCAAAAAATGGCTGAGATATGAGCATAAGTTGAAAATCCCATTAAATGGCTGTATAGCATGCTTACCTTGAATTCTTCAATTCATGGTTGGGCTTTGCAGTGTGGAGAGATGTCCTGGTCCAGAGAAGATGACAGCACCAAGCTCCAGAGGTAAGTATGGGGTAAGGGGGGGGAGGTGGGTGCTCAGTGGAGGGTACCGCATGCATTTACTTAGGGCCGCTTAGTTTTGCAGGGAAACATACTGATGAGGGATCGCTTTTCTAAGTTACAGGACAAGTTTTAAATATTTAGGTACAGTGGGGTGGGCTCCCAGTGTGCCACGTGGGGGAAAACAAACTGACAAGGGACTGTTTTCTAATTTATGGGGCAATTTTTAAACATTTAGGTACATTGGGGTGGGCTTCCAGTGTGCCACATGAATGCTGACATGGGGATTAGGCACCCTGATGTCGGGCATCCATGGGCAGGGGGCACCAGGACAACAACGCAACGAGGGACAGTTTTCTGTTTTTCAGATAAAACCACATTTCGCACACTGGTGTGGGCTCCCAGTATTGCGATATTGCGATTTGGGGATAACTTGGGGAGGGGAGCACAAAACTGAGAATGGCATTGTGCCATTCGCAACATGCTGGCGCCGCAGCACTGCGCATGTGCACGACTCATACGCATGCGCAGTACACGCATCGGAATGCAGAAGTAACAGCCAAAATAGTGTGGCTGTTATTCCGTACGCCGATCATGGCGGAGGGCTTTCAGCTCCGTTTGGCTTTCGGAGGGATACTTCCAAATGTCCAGTGGAAGAGGTTATGAGATCGGCTGTTTTCAGAGCTAAAAAGCTCTCGAAAAATGGCTGTAGGCTTCGCCCACAGTCCTAAAAAGGTTCTCTATATTCACAAATATACTTCCTTCCTGGATTTTGTAATTAACATAGAGCATGTAACCTGCCACTGTTTCATTTTAAAGAAAGGTTCCTTAATATACTTGGGGATGACTGTAGTTCTTTCAAGTGTCTCAGCTGACCTTGTTCCCATTGGGATAACCATTTTGAACATGTAGAGTGGAGCAGAGCAGCCCAGTTCCGTCCAGAAAAACTAAAAGTGATCTGAGGTTGTATAGAAAAATACTATAAAAAGGAGATGGGGTTGATCATTCCTAGTCCTCCTTGTTGTATGGTTAAATAAGTAATATTCTTTTAATTGGATTCAAGCGACTACCCCAAATTGCCTGGAAGAAAATGCTGAGAATATTGGTTTCAAACTGCTTTGGTGGTGGAAAATGTGACAAATATATATAAAAAAGTTTTTACAAGTTAGACCCTTTTTTTCCTGCTATGTTTCCATTTGTTCCATCCTCCCACTAGTTTCTGACCTTGTTTTATTTTTGGTCCCCAATTCATAATATCATCTTGTCCTGATCCATAAGTGACTCCTAAAATCTTTACTGGTCCATCAGTCACCTGAATCCCCTTGATGTGCCAGGGCCTCTGAGGCCCTCTTCCACTTATCTTTATTTAGTTCTATGCCTGCGTAAGCTTTGTATTGTTCGCTGGTCTGTATAGCTGTTGAAGCTGATCTAGTGTCATGAGTTAAAATACAAAGGTTGTCTGCGTAAGCAATTACTGCAAAGTGTAGAGTCATGTCCCTAAGCACTATATGCTGTATATGTCCAGGTTTGTTGAGAAGTCTCAAAAGGGGGTCTATGCTGAAACTAAATAAATGAGGACTCATAGGACAGCCCTGCCTCCCTCCCTCCCTTCCCCACTTTACACATGGGCCCCTTTCAGCTATGTGCTAAAGGGGTCACTGTTGCCGTTCCATATAGGCATTTGATCCAATCAGTAAATATATTAGGAATCCCATATTGGGTCAAACTGCCCATAAATAATCATGACTAACTGAGTCAAATGCCTTCGTTGGTCTATGTTACCACCACTCCCTCCAACAGCCCTCTGTGTCCCTGTTCGCAGAGTTCCCTAAGGAGAATGAGATGGTAAGCTATTTTCCTGCCTGGCATCGAACATGCTTGCATGGGTGACAGCAATAATTCTGCTGCTTTAATAATCTAGAGTTTAACATTTTGCTAATAATTTAATGTAATTATTAAGGAGAGTATTGGACCTCCAATTTTGCATATCCTTTCTGTCCTCTTTTTAAATAGGTATACAATTTTTCCACTAGTCATTCGCAGAGAAGGTGATTGATGTTTTAAAATATGTGTGAAAACCCCGGTCAATTCAACTTAATAATTTATTTCCAATAAATTTATACAGTTCATTGGTTAGGCCATCATTGCCCAGAGATTTATTTACTGCCAGAGCATCTAGAGCCTGTTTCAGTTCTTCAGACTTAATGGGTTGTATCAGTTGCTCTCCCTGTTCCACTGAACACTTGGGGTTGTCTAAACCAGAAAAAAATCCCTTATAATTCTGAGCATCAGTGTGTATGGGTGCAAATGACATCCGAGTATACGTGTGTACAATTCTCCAGATTCCCTGGGGTTCTATACAAAGATTATGGTCACTGTCCCATAAACCATCCATTTGTTTTTGTTTGTTGTTAGTATTACAAATTTCATATGGGCAGGTATATTCCTTTCTTCCTTGTGTCGAAAATCTGTGCTGATTTTGCAGATTTTAGGCCTAGGACTGATGATATGACGTCGTTTTTTGTTTAATAATATGGATTTGATCCCCAAAATCATGGCCTGTATTATGTGACTGACAACAATTTCTTCAGCTGCATCCTATGCTACAAGTACTGGTAATACTCTTTATTCCTTTTGGCTTTAGACACATTTTTCAGCAAGTTAGTCAGTTCCTGAATAGTGTCCTCCCACCATAAGATGGGGTCATTGTACAAATCGTAAACAGATTGTCTAGCTTTAAGAAAATAGTCTAGCTCTTGTATTACCTCTGTGAATCCTAATAAGGAAGAATTAAACTTCTATGTCCCTGGGACAAAGGTCAACTGATTATGGGGGTTTGACCACCTCAAATCAGACTGCCAAATCTGTAAAAACTTGCCTAAATTCACTCTAGATAAAAGACCGAGTAGGCTGAAGGAAAGGGAAGCCGAGAAGTCCGTAGATCCGGATGGCCAGCCCAGTTCGGTTGCGGCCAGACCTGAGGAGGTGCCTACTGACCTAGGCGATACCTCCTCAGGCAAAAGGAGAGCCGACCCTGAGGGGTCGGTTCCGTCAAAGAAGAAGCGTAAGTCTGCCGATTCGGATCCTGTATGTCGCTCTCCAACTACGGACGAAATAGCCAAAGCGATTAGTACTGTTCAATCGCTTAGACCGGTTCCGTCCGAACTGGTACCGCCGGTTAGGTCTGATCCGTCTCCTCTGGTTAGGTCGGATCCATCTCCTCCGGATTATGATCCAGACGCTTATTATGAGGAGTGGGAAGGAGACGAAGACTATTCCGGCGATGATGATGACGATGACCAGAGGGGTCTGGATGTGCCCATTGAACCGGACATCTCCCCAGACAGGCCCTCAGGTGTCCCTCCTCCCAGGCTCTCTGAGTCCCCTTCACACTTTTTGTTTTACAGAAAGGTGGCAGAAACCCTGCAGCTTCCCTTGGTTGAAGCTGCAGAGGAGGATGAAGAGCCTGATTTTTGTGGGACATCCCAGAGTCCAAAAGGCTGTCTGTCCCTCTTCATAAATCCTTGGGGAAACAGACACACAAAATTTGACAAACTCCTAATTCAATACCTCCTGTGGATAAGTGACTGGACAGGAGGTATTTATTATCAGGCTCAGCTGCGGAGTTCCTTTATAGTCATTGCAGCCATGTTGGAGTAGTGCAGGCTGCAGCCTGTGACAGGGCTAACATTCCTTTGGCTTCACACACCCCCAGATAAGAACTCCAGGAAAGTGGATGCCATGGCCAAAAAACAGTATTTGGCATCCTCTTTGGGACTCAGGTAGGCTACCTATATGGCCTACACAGCCAGGTACCAGAAATCCAGATGAGATACGGTTCTGGAACTGGCTAAACAGGCCTCTCCCCAGCTAGCCAAGGAGCTGGAAGGGGTGGCTGCTGATGGAATCGAGGCATCCAAAATGCAATTTCATGCTGCTGTGGACTTCAGTGATGTGGCATCTAGAGTCATGGCTACATCTGTGTCTCTCAGAAGACATGCTTGGCTCAGATGTACTAGCCTTTCACAGGATACCCAGACTAAGGCCATGGATTTTCCTGTAGTAGGTAACTCTCTGTTTGGGGAGCAGACAGAGGGTTACATGAAGAAAATGGATGAATACAGGACCACATACAGGAGTGAATAGGCCAAGGAAAGGCAGGCTACTCCATACAAGCAGCAGTCTAGGGGCAGGCCCTTTCAAAGGTCTTTTTACCAAGCCCAGGCCTCCTCTTCCTTTCCACAGAGGGGGTTCTTCAGAGGGAGGGGCAGGAGGGGGATAAGCAGGGCTGCTCCCTCCTCCTCCTCCTCTCAGTCTAAGGCTCCTGCCAAGCAGACACCCTGCTGTGTCAGCCCGGGTCGACTCCCCATTTCCAGTAGGGAGGCAGGCTGGCTTACTACTTCCAGTCCTGGAAGTCTGTGACCTAGACAAGTGGGTCCTGAAAGTAGTAGTCAGGACTGGCCTCAGCTTCAAAAATTTCCAAAAAGAGGCCAAGTCTTTTCCACCTGCATCAATCTCAGAAACCCTTGCCCTAGAGGCAGAGGTTTTCTCTCTTCTAGCTCTCAGAGCTATAGAGAAAGTTCCTACTCAGCACAAGGGAAAAGGACTGTACTCCAAGTACTTCCTTACCCCAAAGAAAACGGGAGTGGTGACCCATCCTAGACCTAAGGTATTTGAACAAACACATTTCAAAGCCCAAATTCAAAATGGTAACTCTGGGAATAATCCTTCCCTCTAAGGACAGGGATTGGCTAGCATCTCTGGACCTCAAGGATGCCTAATTCATATTCCTATCAGGTGCTCCCACAGAAAATACCTCAGGTTCAAGTTGCCTTCAGGCCATTACCAATTCAGAGCCATGCCATTTGGCCTAACATCAGCTCCAAGGGTGGTCACAAAATGCCTTGCAGTAGTGGTGGCTTACCTCAGAAGACAGGGTATCACCATCTTCCCGTATCTGGATGACTGGCTTTTAGTGGGTCAGTCACCTTTTACAGGTCAAGTCAGCTCTTCAAACTACCCAGGACCTACTCAGCTCCCTGGGGTTTCGTCTCAATCTTCCAAAGTCTGTCCTCGACCTAGTTCAACTTCTCACCTTTATAGGCATAGAGTTGGACACTGTACAAGCAAAAGCCTTTATTCCCCTGGCAAGGGTGAAGGCCCTAGTGGATCTCGCATCCTCCTTTTGACCTCAGGTCTCCCGACCAGCAAGACAGTTCCTCCAGCTCCTGGGTCACATGGCAGCTTCCACGGCAGTGGTGCAGGGAGCAAGGTTCCAGATGAGGGACATTCAGTTTCATCTAAGGTCTTTTTGGTCTCAAAAGAAGGATCCACGTACCAAACTGATTCCAGTGACTCAGACTCTGGTCCAAGCTCTCCAGTGATGGCTGGACCAGACAGCCTCAGACAAGGGGTTCTGTTTTTCCCTCAAGTCCCATCAGTAGTTCTAACTATGGATACTTCTCTCCTAGGGTGGGGAACCCACCTGGGAGCCCTGACAGCTCAAGGGGTCTGGTCTCCACAGGAGTCTCTCCTTCATATCAATCCTTCTGGAACTCAGGGCAGTTTTCCTAGCCCTACAGAGCTTCTTGGATTCAGTCAAGGGCAAGGTGGTCCAAGTCAGAATGGACAACACCACCACAATGTAGTACATCAGCAAGCAGGGAGGCACTTGGTCCTCGGCCTTGTGCACAGAAGCCATGAAGCTGTGGTCTCTGGCCTATTCTCTTCAGACTTCTCTGGTAGGTTCACATTCAAAAGGACAACATACTAGCAGATGCTCTGAGCAGAATTTCACAGTGACACCACAAATGGTCCCTGGATCCTCACATCCTGAAGGTCATCTTCTCCAGGTGGACTCAGAGATAGATCTCTTTGCAGCACCGGACAATCATCAACTTCCTCTGTTTTGTTGCAGACCTCCAGTCCTGGGGATGGTTCCCCAGGATGCTCTCTCTTTGGACTGGAAGGGCAGGTTTCTCTATGCCTTCCCTCTGCTGTTCAGAGTTCTGATCAAGATCAGGACTCCACCCTGCACAGTGATACTGGTGGCTCCAGATTGGGCCAGACAGCCTTGGTATCCTCTACTGCTGTCCTTGTCAGTGTCACGTCCCCTGTCTCTGCCCAGGACATACAATCTCCTGTCCTCCTCCCAGGGGCGGATCTGGTACCCCAATGTCCAGTCTCTCAATCTCAAAGCCTGGCTCTTGAGGAGTTAGAATATGCAGCACTACATCTTTCTCAGGGAATTCTGGATATTCTGAAGGTCTCCAGGAAAACTTCCACTAGAAAAACTTACAACTCCAAATGGAAAAGGTTCAGTATTTGGTGCTCTCAGAAAGGCATCCTGCCTGATTCTGCAGACATTTCCTCAACTTTAGACTATCTAGTTCATCTGAATGGTTTAGGCCTTAGGTCTGTCACTCTGAAGGTTCATCTAGCAGCTATCTCTGCATTCCTCTCAGCAGGGAAGGGCTCTTCCCTGGCATCTCATCCTGTTTTCAGAAAGTTTTTCAAAGGTCTGGTTCACATTAACCCTCCGTTTAGGGAGCCCACTCCGCCTTGGGATCTTAATGTCTGCATAGCTCAGCTAATGCAGCCACCCTTTGAACCTCTGGCTTCGGCCGAATTGAAGTACTTGATCTGGAAAACTGTGTTCCTGGTAGCTATTACTTCTGCCAGGTGGATTAGTGAATTACAGGCTCTGACAGTTGAACCTGACTTCATCTCCTTCCATAGGGACAAAGTGGTCCTAAGAACCAGTAGGAGATTCTGCCCAAAGTGGTATTGGATTTTCATCTGAACCTGTCTGTATCTCTCCTGTGTTTTCACTGACCATTCTTCTTCAAGTGAAAGAAGGTTACACAGTCTGGATGTTAAGAGGGCCCTTAGTTACTACATTGAGCATACTAAGGCACATAGAAATGACTGTCTTCAATTGTTTCTCACTTATGGTGAAGTGGGGAAAGGTAAGCCTGCCACTAAAAGAACTATTGCCAGGTGGATTGTTTCTTGTATACAATTTTGTTATGACAAGTTGGGTAGAATGCCCCCTTCAGGCCTGAGGGCTCACTCGACTAGGGGTACAGCTGCTTCTCTAGCTGCGGCCAGAGAGATACCTTTGTTAGAGATCTGTAAAGCAGCCACCTGGAAAACAGTGCATACTTTCACCAAGCATTACTCCTGGACATCCAGGCTAGGAGTGATGCTAGTTTGGTACAGAGTACTGCAGAGCTCTTCCCAAAGTAGGTTCTGCATTCCTCCTCTATAGGGAACTGCTTGGTAGTTCAGATTATGTCTGAATACAGCAAGACTTCATGTTGTTTAAAGAAAAAATTGCTCACCATAGTAATGTTGTTTCTTCTAATGGAGTCTTGCTGTATTCAGACCTCCCCGCCTCCCTCTCAGAACCTGGTTTTGGGAAGTGGGCTGGCAGGTACAGTGTTGCACCTCAGGGGTGTACCTTGTACCCTTCCTCTTGGGTGCGGTAGATGTTGTTATTATTTTTCTGGTGTTTTATACTTAAATATTGTCACTACCTTTCCTTCTTGGGTTCTCGACTTGAGTCTTTTGGGCCCAAAAAGAATCTTTTGCCCTTTGGCTATATGTTTGAACAATTTCCATACTATAGTATATTAGTTGGTTTGCTCGTAAGAATCTGACGGTTACACTGGGAAGTACCACAGACAGAAGTTTGAAAACCGAGCTCGAGCTCAACGTTCTATGCGTCTGCATCTAGGTAACTCTTTCCTCGCCGGGGCAGTTCAAGTGCTGGGGCTAAATGCATTATGTCTGAATACAGCAAAACTCCATTAGAAGAAACAACATTATTATGATGAGTAATTTTTTCTTCCGTCATACAACAATGCATGGTAACAACATAAATTGTAGTGAGAAAAAAAATATTCCCAACTGGGAATCAAAGCCACATCCTCTCCCAGCTGCTGCCTTGGTGATCTGATACTGTGCTGTCATTCTACATGGTGGGATTGAAGTGCTCTAGAGAGAGATGTATGCAAATGTCATAAATTGTAGATTGAAAAAAAAAATGTTGCTGACTGGACACTGAAACCCAGGTCCACCCCAACTACTGTCTTGGTACTCTGCCACTGAACTCTCATTCCACATGGTGAGGCAGAAAGTTTCTAGAGAGAGATACATCTTGCCTTGAGTGCAGACCCTTGCTGAAACTCTTATCACTGACATCTGCAATGACGTGTAACAATTTCTCTCACAGTACATAAACTGTGGTTAGAAAGAAAATATGGGTCATACTGGGGACTGAGCCCAGGCATATGTAGGTCTGAAACTATGCCAAGCCCTAAAGTCGTATCACTGACATCATCAATGACATCATGCAGCCAGATCACTTAGAGTGACTGTATCCATAAACTTGAGTAAATGCAGAAAAGAACATGCATGACTGCAAGAGGTGCTCCACCAGCTACGCTTACTCTTAAAAATTAAGGGTCAAACTTTTCACTGTAACATACATAGCTGCTTTAAATCATATAGCTTATACAAACCTAAATAAAAATTTGCATTTTCTAGTGGCCAGTTCATCAACTTGTATTATTTGTTTATTTATGTGAAATTTCTGACCAGAAAAGAGACAATGTGCTGTGACAGCTTGTTTCCAGGTGTGTCCTGTGGGCTGGAGGTGGAGGGTGGATTCAGTTGACCAGTTTTATTGATGGAGAAATGTTGGCTTTGTCACTGGGAAAAGTCCCCATCTCTTAAAATAGGTGCCATAGGATCTTTAACTTCCACCTAAACAGCTACCAAAGGTGGCAGAAGGGCCCTGGATTAATGTTTCATCCAAAGGACAGCACATCAGTAGTGCAGCACCTCCATCCCAGAGCACCACATTGTCTGCATTGAGTATTAGGCCAAGTTCCTGGAGTGAGACAAGAACCCACAAACTTTCAATTTTCTGGCACTAGAAGAGAGCGCAGCCTTCTGAGTCACGGGAACTGCTGAGGAGAAAGAAAAATCTTGTGAGAACTCAAGGGGCCATTTTTCTTTACATTCTGTCTTTTGACTTAAAGCAAAGCCACCATTCAACTAACAAGAGTGCTACCTGGAAGTAGAAGGTATCAGCTGATCATATTCTTGGAGCCAGGGTGGATTCCGCTCCTCCCAAACCACACCAAAAGGAAAATGTTAAAATATATATCAGATAGACTCCTACATAGATACTAGAGCTTGGAAAAAGTAAAACATCTTTAGAAACATTTAACACATTTCCTTTAATGTTTTTGTATTGACGCTTAGACAGATATAATATTTGCAGTTGATTTCTCTCGTCTCAATCAATTTCCATTTCTTACATGTCTGTTCTACAAAAATACTCTCTGCTCCCCATTCAGATTAGTAGGCGTGTTTTTTAATCACTAATACATAGCACATCATGCTATCTGGTAAAAGACAGCACAGCACCGATTGTTGCCTGGGTTGGGGGGGATATCAGAAAGTGAAATGTGTGACGTAGACAGCCAGCTCTGAGTGCTGTATCTAATGTTTTTTTTATTACATATAAAATATATGATGTGAAGGGCAGTCAGAAGACCCACAGTCTTGCTGAACTGACACATCCGAAAAAAACAAGGATAAGTTCAAAGGACAGGAGGTATTTAAACTACAGAGATCTGAGGTTCAATTAGCATGTTAAATTTGCTTTGATCCCAGGAAATGAAATTAGCCATTCATGGCATCCCCAGGGGAATCCTTTGATTTTGCTCTAGGTGTCATATGGAAAGAGCATGCATGGGTTATGAATAACCTTCCAGGAACCAGCTCATTTTATCAAAGAGGTTGATGGCTGGGCCAAACAGGACCCAGATGAATTTGAAAGGCCAAATATACATTCCCGGGGAACCCTTGTATTACATCAGAGAGACCTTTGAGGTGTAGATTCCAAGGTCCAGATGAAATTAAAGAGGCAAATACACTTTTGCTTTGAATATAGTGACTTAGATCAAAGAAACTTTTGAGATGTATGTGTAACAGAGCACAAACCGGTTTTGTCTGGTTAACCTGTGGAGAGGAAAGTCAGTGAGGTCACCTATTATGTTTTTTTAAATATTCTATTTGGACATCCTGTATTGTAAAATATAGATTTTGATACACCAAGGCGGAGTTAGTGACCACATGAGAAGGCCGGCTCAGAACTGTGTTTAATTGCTGAGAGAACCTTGACAGAGACACACAAGACAATATTTCTGACTGAGAGAAGAAGGACAACATATAGCACTATAGGAGAGAAGTATATGTGGATAAGAGAGCTTAGTTTGTACCTTTTAAAAACTGTTTTGTTTTTAAGATTGTATGTGTTTGGGATATTTGTTCTGTATTTATTGTTCTGTTTTGATATTTCAAAGTAAAGATATTTTACAACGGAAACTGCTTGGAATGCCTTGAGATTTCTTTTTATTTAGGTAGAGCTTAGAGTGGTTATAAGTGACACTGTATTTTAAGCTTATTGATATACCAAACTGGGAAACTGATAGAGTTCTCTAAAGTCTTGCATAGAGTTCTAAGGGTTCATTTGAAAGACCTGGTTGGGTGTCCGAAGGCAAAGATATCTGGCCCCCCCCAAAGACAGAATTATCTGAGTCTGATAATTGGGTAGCTAACAAGAGGTTATCAGTTTGAATCCTCCAGAGTTTGAGACTGAGGCCCTGTCCAACTGTGCTCTGTAACGTTACAGAGGGCTCAAACCATTACCAAAACGGGTTTGCGTTTACATCTGTAACGTTACAGAAGGCGTTTTCGTAACCGTTGTTGAAACCACTTATGAGGTGGTTTGAACAACGGTTATGGAAACGGTTGTGCCCCTGTAACGTTACCAGCTATAGTGTGGACGCGTGAGCGTGTAGCTCCAGTATTCCCCAAATGCAGCACGAACTGCATTGTGGGATAGGGTGCAGCTGTAACATTACAGGGCACCCACAAATGTGGATGGGCTGTAATGGTTCCAAACCGTTATCGAGACTGTTTGCCGACAGAGCGGACACACTGTAACGGTTCCGGTCTGTAACAGTTTGGAACCGTTACAGACTGTAAGTGGTGTAGTGTGGACAGGGCCTGAGGTGACTTGAACCCACAAAATAGACAAGAGGGTTACCTTGTTCTGTTCACTATAGACAAATCATACGCTCAGAGGTTGGCACTTTGGGAGTAGAAGGCTGACCGGCTGAGCGAGTTTGTGACAAAATGCACTGGCTGTATTAAGCTGCTAACAGTCAGAGGAATGGCAGGATTGCAGGTAAGTAAAAAGAAAAACCAATGCACGGACCACAGTGGGTTCAGGGGCATAGCTATTGCAAGTGGTGGAATTTGATGAAAGGAATTATGTTTTATGGCTGCATAGCAAGAGCTGTGCTGATGTACAGTGAAAGAAGGAGGAAGAGAAAGAGTCTGAGGCATGACAGGATAGGATCAGAACATAAAAGTTTGTGTGCTCTGTGGACTTAAAGCACATTAGCATGAATCATTGCATCTGTTCCTGCCCCGTCTGCCACTCTCCGATCATGTGTTTCCATTGCCTCTTTCACTCTGTTCCATGAACCCTCTTGCCCCCTCTGTAGCTCTCTGATCAGCTGCTACCTCTGTTTCTCTCACTGTCGCTCTTGGTCTGTCCCACTCTACTCTTTCTACTCTTCTGTTTTTCTGTTGGTTGTTATCTGAAGCCATGGAGCAGCTATCAATTTTAACCTCCCCGCCCTCCCTCATCTCTCTATCTCTGGTACCCCCTGAGACTTTCTCCCAGCCAACAGTCAGGGACAGCGGGGTTCACACCTCCCGGTGTTCCCCATATATCAAGTTGACACTGCGGTGACCAGTTCCCAGTGTTGGCAGGTACCGCAGTCAAGAAGAATGCCCCCACATCTTTTTTTCTTTTCTTTTTCTTTCTGTGTTTCCAACCCCCTGCAACTTTCCAAATGGGTGCTTCCCCTGTCTCTCCTCTGTCATTCTCTGTCTGTTCCCCGCCCCTGCACTTTTTTTCTCCCTTTTTATAGTTGTTATTTGAAGCCACAGAGTGGCTATTACTTTTAACCTCTTTGCCCACTCTCATCTCTCTCTATCTTTAGCACCCCCGTGACCACCCCTGACCAACTGTTGGGGACGTGGGGTGCCCACCCCCAGTGCCCTCAAATATCAAGCTGACATGGGGGGACCTAATACCCAGTGTCAGGAGGTACCGGCATTCAAGAAAACAGTCCCTCGAAATGTTTTTCTTTTTTCTTAAACCTGAAATAAGGAAAATGGTCCTCTTATCGCTGCCATTCTGACCTCCACCTAGACCCCCACTCAGCATCCTTCAGCCTTCACCCCCATACTTACTCACTGGGGTCCAATACAGTAATCCTCTATGGACTGGAGACACATCTTTACTTTCAAATCTGATGGGAACTGAGGAAATCAAGTGCGTGGTTAGTATATTTCAATATGTTTTAACTGTTTCTCATAACTTGATCATATTTTATATTTTATCCCAAATTTTCATCATAGTCTTTATGGGATCCCACCTCATGAACAGGTAGGTGACATTTTCAAATCCGTCCCAAAAGGTTATCTCGCAGTTACTCCATGAAATTACTTTTCAGATGGATTTGAAATTTTCACCTACTGGGTTCAAGGAGGTGGTTCATAAGAAGACTGTGTTGAAAATTTGGGTTGAGTTCAGAATATTAAAAAACAACAAAGTTATGAAGGTAATTTGCCATTTTTCGACACTTATTCATAACTTTGGTAAATTTCAGTATTTTGACAGTGCATTTTCAACATAACCATTTTTTCACATCATCTCATGAACATCATGGGTGTTGTTTTTCAAATCCTAGCCAAAATGTATTTTTGCACTAGTGGTGCAAAATTACGTTTTGCACAGTATTTTATAAATGACACCTGCCATGTTCAAAAGCATAAAAAGGCTATGTTGAAAATTTGGGGACAGAATGTGCCCCACCCCCCCCAAAAAAAAAATGTATGAAGTGATGTTGTTTAGGGACAACTGTTTTCCCATTAGTGGACCACATTGCCTTCCTTGGCAGTGACCTGAGCTGGGGTGCGAGCTCAGTGGGCCAAGGCTTCTGGGAAGATGCTGTAGTATGTGGCACTGGCTCCAGCCTGAGGACAGACATAGCGGTATTCTGGCACACAGTGGGCCTGGCAGCAGGCTGGAGGCCTTCCATCACAAGCTGTTGACGTGCTTGCCATGGTTTGATGGGCCCATGCACTGCATGGGATATCCTTTATCAGGTTAAAGCACTAGCAGCTGTTTTGACTCTGACCAGGCTTATTGATTTTGTTGTGGCAGGGGATGAGAGGTGGGGATTAAAATGTTTTCTGACTTTTTGACATTTTAAAAGTCTTGTTGTATACTAATATGATGTCATAGCTGTAAATTACAGAGGGTCACATGCTCAGCAAACTGGAATACTAACACGTTCTTTTTAATGCAATAGACACACCGGGACACTAATACTTGACAGCTAAAGGGATACACCCATTTAAAGCTAAACATGTTTTTACAAAAAGCATAACAATCAACGAATGACCACAGACTTGCAGTACAGTACTACGCACAACTTTGGAGTGAGATACCAGTAGCACTCTAGCAGGATTCACCCAGTAGTTGCTTCATATGGTGTTTATTGTACCAAATATGTTGCAAAACATTTTTTATCTACAGTTTATTCTGTTATCCCTTCTTTCTGGTGCTGCCCCATCCCTTGGTTAGGCCCATTGCTTATTTTCCCAGCATTTGCTTTCCTCTGTTGCCCTCAGCTTACCCCCGAGGCAAGGCCTGGACGGAGGCAGTAATATCACCAGGCCCCTCATGAGTTCAGAGGCAGGAGAATCCTTGGTGGTGGAGTAACTGGTGGTGAGAGGCTGGGGCCTTAGCATGCCATGTATCATCCTGTGCACACCATGGTTTTCCTGTGCCCTCCCCACCCCCGACACCAGGCATGCTCAGGACTCCAAGTGCACGTATCAGTACTTGCTTATACAAAACCTGGCTGGCATGCCTCTGTAAATCAGTAGGTATGAATGCACGTGAGTGTTAAGGTACAGAATGGATAAAAGTGCACCAGAACTGTGATTATCGAAACAAGTCCAGTTCCACAACAGGCATCAGGTATGTTTATTGAAGTGCCATCAGCAGGCATTGGTGGGTAGTGAAATACTCTACCCTAAATGTTATATGCAGGTACCTCCAAACTACCTTAAATGACCATAAAAATACCCTAATGAAAAACAGGTACTTGGTTAGGGTAGGGTAGTTACTACCCTGATCTTTCTGCTACCCTATTACCCTATCCTGACCATAACAAAATATGAAAGACTTTGTTTTTTGACTACCATAAACAGAGTAAACTACTCACAAGGGGCTGTCTTGAGGTAGGTAGGATAGGTAGAGCTGCTCTAAGAAAGCCTGCACTGTTTCCAAAATATAGCCTTTAGTATTACAGCTGTATAAGGCATTCTTAAAGGGCCACTGTGATATACCCTGACTTTTTATTTTAATTAGAGTGGCATTGCCATTCTGAATGTCTGCAGTAGTTTGTGAAACAAAGAGCCTTTTGCTATTCATCTATCAGGCTACTGTGTTAGGCAGGTACAAGAGGTGTAGTTACTCCCAGTGAGCCTGTTGCTGTTTCCAAGAAGTATACCCGCGGCAGGAATTGCTGAGGCACGTAAGGCAAAGGCACAGCTGCTCTGAGTGAGCCTGCCACTGTTTCCAAAAATTATACCCATGGTGGGTATAGCTGAGGCAGGTAGGACAGGCACAGCTATTCTGAGTGAACGCTTTGCTGTTTCCAAAATTATACCCATAGCGGCATTGTTGAGGAAGATAGGGACAGGCAGAGCTACTCTTAATGAGATGAGTGACTTATAGAGCCATTAAAGGCTGTTTTACCAAATGCTACAGAGATGCAGTCTGACTATATATCAAATTAATTAATGTCAGGGCGCCTAACAGTGGCCCTAAGATCAGTGCCTTATACAGCCATAAAAGGCAGTCTTATGCTAAGTGCTGAGAAGAGTCTGACTGGCTATGCCAAATTTATTAATGTTGGGGCATCTAGAAGTGGCCCTAAGATGAATGCCTTATACAGTAAAAGGCCATTGTTTCACTGAGTGCTGAGAAGAGTTTAACTATGTCACATTAATAAATGTCAGGGCATCGAACAGTGGCCCTAAGACAAATGCCTTATACAGCTGTAAAAGGCTGTTTCACTAAGTGCTACGGACAAATAGTCTGACTATGTCACATTAATAAATGTCAGGGCATTAACAGTGGCCCTAACACAAATGCCTTATACAGCCGTAAAAGACTATTTCACTAAGTGCAATGGACACATAGTCTATGTCACATTAATAAATGTCAGGGCATTAACAGTGTCCCTAAGATGAATGCTTCTGCTTGAAGTAAATGCACACACACATAGAAACATAGAATTTGATGGCAGATAAGGACCGCTTGGCCCACCTAGTCTGCCCATTTCCCTACCTAACGGATAAGCTGTAGATCCTAGTTAACCAACAGCCTACTTCCTCCTACCCCCCACTAGAATTGCCTTATGTCTGTCCCAAGCATTCTTGAATTCCCCCACACTGTTTTTGACTCTACAGCTGCCTCAGAAAGGCTGTTCCATGCATCTACAACCCTCTCTGTGAAGAAATACTTCCTCACATTACCTCTGAGCCGTCCCCCTTCTATCTTCATATTGTGCCCCCTTGTTCTTGCACATCTCTTTTACTGAAATATGCTACCTCTTGAACTTTGTTGATTCCCTTGAGGTTATTTGAAAGTTTCTATCATGCCCCCCTCCTTTTCTCGAGGCTATACATCTTAAGCTCCTTTAGTCTTTCTTCATATGTCTTCTGGTGCAGACCCTGCACCATTTTGGTCGCCCTCCTCTGGACAGCCTCCACCCTGTCTATGTCTTTGCGGAAATAGGGTCTCCAGAACTGTACACAGTACTCCAGATGTGGTCTTACCAACTGTCTGTACAGAGGGCCAACAACTTCCTGTTTTATACTGGTGATGCCTCTCCCTATGCATCCCAGTATCCCCCAGCCCTCCTTACTGCCTTCTCACACTGCATAGAAACATGCCCTTTCCTAGGTGTCTGGGAGGTGATGCTTTGAACAAATCCTCAAAAAGATAAAGAAAATCAAGAAAATATATTTTGTTTTCTTCTTCCTCTCTTGAGGAATGCTGGACTGTTCAAACAGGCTCAGAAAGAGCTGATGCAGCACAGTGCAATCAGAAAATAAGCTGTGTGGGTGACTGGACTGGCTGCTTTACTCAGAACAGACTTGTGCTGCTGTGTTGCCTGGAATCGTAGAGAAACATCTAGCTGAGTACCACTAACAGCCAAGACTGCCTAGATTCTTTTTTTTTATTTATTTATATTTTTTTTACTTTCCCGACCCCATCCCCCACATATCCGTCCTGGTCAGGTTGACTACTTGACTGCTCTATTCTCTGAACAAAATCAAAATCCCTCCTGTATGCAGCAGTTAGTGAGTGACTTTGCTTTGTTTTTTTCTTTTCTTTGCCCAGAGAATTCCCTTCCCTTTCCACTTTGAGTCTGTGGAGAGTAAACTGTTGGAGTCGGACATGTTCTGAGTTGACATGTGGCGGTGTGGGTGGCCCTGCTGCACTTGACTCAGCAAGTGCTGAACTGTGCACTGCTGCATGCTCAGACTTAATCACTGTGGTGGCTGGAGGCAGTGAAAGCCGAACACTTACTCTTTTTTTTTTTTTAATTCTGCTGTGCAGGGACTCCCAAGATTTATATCCAAATAAAATAAGTGAATATATCTACAGACCATTCATGCTGTAAAATATTGTCCCTGTAAGGTGATATTGCAGTTTCAGTATGTATAATATGGCAAGTCTTCAATAAAAGAAGCTAAAAAAAAAAAAAAAAAAAGTTGGAGCTGAACACTGGTGCCACACAGCCTGCCTGTGCAATCTCTGTCTCTATGAAGAGCTCACACACCATGGCTCATCCTACCAGAACATGCAGTGTGATGGCAGGAGTGTGGTGTCGGGCCCTCTGTGTAAGGGGATAGGACATGGTTCATCCCTGGTCATCTGATGGGTGCTGCTGAGTCACATAAGGTGGGACATTCACAGTAACATCAGCAAGACTATAAGTATCTGACCCGTTTCCCACTCAGCTGTCTGACCCGCTACTTGACTCGAAAAGACATTGATTATGCTGGTAGGGTAGTACTTTACCTGAACTAACCTACCAGGTTAAAAAATAGCAGATAACCCACACTACCAGATCGGATAACCCATGCCTAGCCATCAGGTCATTTTGTAAGCTTCACAGATAGTGCACAAATCATCCAAGTGCATGCAGTTGTGCAAAATCACAGAGTAACATACCTAAACCCCACACACAGCTACAGTTCATGCCTTCTGGTTTCAGTAGCATAATATACAGGGTTTAGTCAACCCCTGGTTTGCACTGGTCTCTGCACTGTTTGCTCAAGCCATCCTACTATTTTGGATTTGGCATACTCTCTTCCCTGCAGTACCACCATTGCACTGCCACCGACAGTCACACAGGTGGCAGTATTGCCTTGACGGTAACTCACCTGGGGGAGGACAGCAGCCTGTGGGATGCCCAGTCCTCCTCCCACCGGCTGGTCGCCGGTGACCCAGGCTCATTCACAAACCTAGGTCACTGGCACCACTAGCTATAGTTCTGCCACTGTACTTATGGGACAGCTTGTTGTGAAACATTAAAAAAAAAAAAAGTGTCTACTGTCTTGAGCGCTCTCCTGAGGTGTATCCACACAGCGTGTTACACTACTGGACTTTGTGACCTCAATAGATGTAACGGATACAGATCTGTAGAATCAAATCCTACCAGTACACCCAAAATACTAGAGCCTTACTGTCAATTATGCACATTTCAGTGCAGAATAATTCCATTCAGCTTGGCCAGAGCTTCAAGGGCCTTTGACAAGGTGTTACTGATAGGATTAGTCAGGTTGAGAGAAGGCATCTTCATTAACTCACAATAGAGTGATACCATTTGGACCAGTTCACAGTACATGACTTCCAGAGATGAAACGGCACATAAATATTCTAGTGATGAAAGCCATAATAATCAAAGCTCTTTGTTTTAGCACGTAACATGTTCTGACTCGGTCTGCACTGATTAGCAACCACAAAAGATACACTGTTGCATAGATAAACAGGCAGGGAAGAACCACAGATTTCAGCCTCATGAAGGGTGCTGCTCAAATATTGCTCTGAATTGAGAGAGATCTGCTGAATCTCTGAGCAGTTCACTTCTAGGACTCACTGAACAGACTAAACAGAAAAGAAAATAATTCCTTGTTCCTGGGAATAGATGCAACATGCACTTGCTTAGATGCATTCAACTTGAAGTACAGGAGTTACACTACTGTTGTGTTTTCTGTTCAGGAAATTATTCATAGAGTGCTCTGAAAGATAAACCAGGAGGACCAAACACTAGAATCGACACCGTATTGACCTATTCAGCAGTTACTTGTTTCTTACTCACTCCACAGCCTAGAGATTAGAGCAACAAGCAGTTAACCTGGGAACCCAGCAGGCTTTGGGTTGAATCCTACAATTGCCACTTGCATACTGTTTGACCACTCTGAGCAAGTCACTTATTAACCTCCTGTTCTCCCAGGACAGCTGGGCAACAAACTTAGACTCAGTGTGCCCTTCTCAGACAACAGTCTAAATAAATAAATAAAAATATATATTTGAACTTACGGGTCTTGTTTCACATTATCCAGGTCTCCATCTGTTGGTCAACAGACTATCATTTGCAGCATCTAACTTCAGAGGAGGAGATTAGAAGACTATGGTTATTCCAATAGAGTGAATCACGTATTTGTTAGAACCTCAACGATTCTATGACTAATATGCAAAGAACAGTTTGAATGTGCTTTTTGAGTTGGGGACAGAAATAGTAGGAGATGAGCAAGAGGTATCAACTAAACTAGCATCCCAACGGATTTTGAAGTAGGCTTATAGCCCTTGGAATGTTCATACAGCACTGTTGGGCGGATTGTTTTTTCAGACCTCAGAGTTCCCTAGAGTAATATCTTCACATCATAATATTTATCAAAGCAACACATTTAGCTAAACTGTCAATCAGCTTTAGGATTCCTGCTTTAGATCAGTAATTTCCATTAATCTCAGCCCCCTAGGACAGACCCCAAAATAAACTGTCAGCTCAGGGTGCCTTGCCTGGTCAAACAATTACCAAATGAATTAGTACAATAAATAAATTGGTTCTGAGTGTTCCCTTTAAACCCTTGAGAGGGTTTCATTAAAGATTTCTTTCCAACAGCTACGTGTTCATGGCAGTCATTTCTGCCATTAAGAAACCATGCTGGACGCATGGTCCAGCAAGGAATCATATGGTGTTTCAGCAAGGTAAAGAATGACTGTTAATTTGTCATTTATGACCACAGAAGGTATGCTGAGCTGTAACAACCATTTCCAGGCATGTCCTGGGGTGGACTACATTGGTCTGTTTAATTTACAGTGGAATTTGGTTAGGGCACTGAGAACAATGCCCTACTCTGATAAGTGTCATGGGTTCTTTAACTTGAACACCACCAGAGATGGAAGAAGGGACTTTGACTTGAGCGTTTCATTCAAAGGATGGCACCTCGACAGTGCTGCACTTACTGGTCCTGCACTACAGTGTTAGTATTGGTCATTAGCGTAACGTCTGTTGCAGCACCAAAACCTACAAACTTTTGATCCTCTGGTCTCAGAAGTGAGCGTGCAACCCACTGAGGTACCAAATAAGCTTGCCTACTAGGGTCTAACTTTCATATTTTAACCTAAGTGAATTTAGCTTTTCATTTAAAGAGAGCCTTTCCCGCAGTTTTTGAACCCTGAAAAGAAATGAGGAAACTCCTGTACCTCCGAGGGAACTCAGCTGTGATGTCTGCATATTTTTTTACACCCCTGAAGGAAGGGAAGGGATTGTAAACTGCCTCTGAGGGGTTAGCTGCATGATTCCTTTCCACTTTCTGGTAGCTGGACACGCTCCCACGCTCTGGCATTTTATTATATCTGTGTAGGGAGAGCATGGGGGTGTGCTCCATTCAAGTCTATGGTGTGTGATTTATAAACAGAGTTTTTGGACGTTTAAGTGGTTACTTGCTATATGTGCGTGAGGGTTCAACTAAAAAGGCTCTTGTTAGTTGAACAGTGACATTGACTTTAGCAGATGGGTGCTTAAATGGCTAGAAACTGTTTACAACTCATGCTGTATAGACTTGAATGGCACATACTCCCGCGCTTTCCCTGTATATATGTCATAAAACACTGGAGTGTGGGGGCGTGTCCAGCAACCGTGAAGCTGAAAGGGATCATGCTGCCCTTTGGGGACAATTTACGATCCTTTCCCTTCCTTCACTAGTATAGAAAAAAATCTGCGGATACCACAGAGGAGTTCTCTTGGAGGTAAGGGAGATTCCTCTTATTTGTGTAAAACACAGAGAAAGGTGCTCTTTAAAGGAGAACACCCTCGCACCCAGGTGTTGAGTTGGTCCCAAGATGCACTTTGTGTGCAAACATTTTTGTTTTTTACTTACTGTTTACCATATAGTTGATACTATCAGACTAATTTGCTAACTTCCAGGTTGACAATTTCTGTACAATCCCATGATCCTCTGCAGCTGACATCAGCTTAGGGCTGCAGCAGTGGGAGATTAACCTGCAGTGTAAGTTAGAGTTTATTTAAGCTCTGATCTTTTCTTTGCTGGCCCGCTGTCCTTTTGGGGCCAAGTACAGTCACAGTGGACTGTACATATCCCTGGAGAAAAGCAGAACTGGGAACATCTGGTAGGAGCTAATAAAAGCTCTAAAATGCACTGCAGGCTGTTGGACCTCCCACTGCTGCAGTCCTGTTCTGCTGCCAGCTGCAGGGGATTCTGGGATTTGTAGTTACAGAAGATGTTGGCCTGAACGTTATCAAAATTAGTGTGATACAATCTACTATGCTACAGCACGCAGTAAGTAAAAAATATATTTTTGCGCACAAAGTGCACATTGGGACCAGCCCAGTAATTGGGTGTGGGGGGTACTAGTGTTGACTGTTCCCCTTTTCATCAAGTTGTTCTTTTCTTTCTTTTGTTGTAACCTTACAACTAGAAAGATGATGAAATGTCATACTGTGGATATCAAAAGAGCCTTTGCTTTTTATAGTAATTGTACAGACCACTTTGGGGAATTGGACAGATTACTGCAATCTTATTCCACAAAAAAGGTCTTTGAGCCTTCAAGTTCTCCATTTCAAGATGATAAAGCAATGCAGAATAGAAGCATGCAAGATAAGAGGGAAAGTTGTCTAAAGGATAAATTTGTTTTGTCCCCTCAGTCTCCAGCATACCTCCTTCAGCCAGTGCCCCCATCCTAATCACCCACCTACTCCGGTGACTTACCCCCTTATCCCTGGACTCTATGTCTTACTTCTCATAGTAGGATCATTAGGGTGCACCCAGACCCTCAAGAGCTTCTGTGTAGTGGAGGAGGGAGACTTGGCCGGCAGTGTTGGGCCTGCAGAGAGCTGGCTTTATTCTGCTTGGTCAGGGTTCTTTCTGCTTTTTAACCTGACCCTTCGGACACAGTGGCAAGGACAGAGAATATAGGGTGCATGCATGTTGGACATGCGCAGTGCTTCATCAGGCACCTTCTTCTTTCCCAGCACAGCTCTAACCTGCACCACCACTTGCAATCACCCAGGTTGCATTAGTGTGGTGTAGCATGTGAGCTCTCCCATTCCAGAAGAGGAGAGCATCCTCTGGGATGGTTTATCTGCCTCATTCCCCCCCCCCAAGCTGGCCCCTGATGTCCCAGGCTCAAGGTGATGTGTGTTGCTCCCTATATCTTGGCACAAGGTGATGTGTGGTGCTCCCTATATCTTGGCACAAGGTGATGTGTGGTGCTCCGTATATCTTGGCACAAGGTGATGTGTGGTGCTCCTATATCTTGGCTCAAGGTGATGTGTGGTTTTCCCTGTATCTTGGCTCAGGGTGATGTGTGGCGCTCCCTATATCCTCGTGAGGCACTATATTCTGGACATGGATGCTTCTTAAGAAGTGGATCCTAGTCAGAGATTCTTACAAGCAGTGGCATTGTTTTTTTTTTTTTATTATTTTCTTCCTTGTTTGTTTTTTCATTCTCCTTGTTACATTCAGTGTGAAGCTGAGTGGTGGATGTATAGGTGGCAGAAGAAGGAAATGTGTGACTTTGTTACTGTATTCTTATTCCCAAGTGCATATATCAACTACACTGGTCTTTTCTCCCTTCCATTTATGTCTGTATCCTTGCTTTGGAAGTTTCTTAATCTGGTGGTGGTGGGAGGTTCAGTCATACGTGGAAGCTGAGTGCATTTTTTTTCCTATTTTGCGTACGTGCTGCGAGTGGGTGGCTTAACCCATGCACAAGTCACAGAGTGATGGATGGATGCAGTTAGGGAAGAGGAATTAGCTAAACCACAAACGTTTGACTCTCCTGGGAAATTATATTTTTGCCTTAATATAAAATGGGTTGGGGACATAAACCAAACCAATCAGGATCAAGAGCTAGCGGTCATCTTTATAATATTTGTCTGCTGATGCTAAATTAAAGAAAATGTCAGTCACTGCCTCCTGCTTCAGTGCTGCTGCTCTCTGATAGCCATTTCTTGAAACATCTCCTGTGTAGCCTGTCAGTCAACACAAAGAAAGCTCACTTTGAACTTTCAGTTTGAAACTTATTTTTATTAAACATTCTTGCCATGCAGGATCTCTCTCTTACTTGGCCTGCAGAGTGCAGACAAGTCATGAAGGATGAATTCTCTTTTTGGGGAGGGATAGAGGGCTACAGCATGGCACTTTCAGGTGTCCTTTACAGCTCAGCATTGAGTACAGTATAACTTGAGGGGTCTCAGAGGAGACCTCTGAATGCACACCTCACTATTGGAGTCTGCCATGCAATGCACTGTATTAGTACTTGGTGAGGGAAGTGGAATGGGGACAAAGGCAGCATGGGCATCTGGTCCAGATGAAAACAAAAATTATTGCTGTTGAGTTCTTTTTTTAATAACAGTGTTAAGGATCCATATGAGCTGTCAGTAGTTCATATTTCTTTCCCTGTGTTATGCAGCGTTATAGCATTACTGTTAGTGTGGCATTTATCTGGAATGGTATTGTTTGCTATGTTGAACTTTAATTCTAAAATAGAAGAGTGGCAGATCTTTATTTTTGTAAGGTTGTGATTTGTTTTCCCTGTACACCCTGAAGAAGCAGCTGCATAGCTAGGAATTGTTCATGGGAACAGGCTCCATAGCCCCCCAGTGACCTGCATTTTGCGGGTAAGTCCCATAAATTGACATTAAAACCCACTGACCCACGGCAGTCATTCACAACCCTCAAAATTATCAAGATTCGATTTAAGGTCTTCCTGGCCTCAGTGCGCAGCTGTACAAGTCAAGACCACTGTACGTCTGCGCAGTTATCAGCCACAAGACAGTCTGTTCACATGACTGCGATGTTGCAGGTCCCAATAGAACTACAAGTCTTTGTTACTTGATTCCTGTGTCCTGGCTTCACACATGCTGTTGATGTCACAGTGATGGAGGGTGAATGTCCAGGGCAGAGCGTAATCATGGCAGTTGCTTGTGTTGTCAAACTGCAGAGAAGCATGGTAAGTGTCTGTCATCTTTCTTTCTATGTGGATCAGGTTTCTGTAAATCTCCCTTTCACAGGTTTGCTTATTTTAGTCAGGAGTATAGGTGGCATATACTTTGATCAAACTGACAACAACTGAGTCAGGGATCCCGGTCCTGCATTTTACCAAACATTGAGCACAGGTTTTATTTAACTCTAAAACTGATTTTGCTTTTGTTCGTAAAGTTATAAAACACTGTGAAAATGCATAGCACCTGCCTCACTGTGTTTAACAAACATAACACTTCTAGGAAACCTACATAAATGCTTTGTGTACAGTTAGTATTATCCCAAGAAAAAACTGCTAATCAATTATTTAAAACCCTGGAGCAGCTGTGAAAATGTTACCCTGTAAATATATAGAAGCAGCACAATCTAGATAGAGTTGAGCACGTTCCAGTTTAGCACCACTCTTGTCCACCAGTTTGAATAATTTGCTCGAGGAAGGGGAATACCCCCAAACCCCCACCTCCGCTCAGCTGCAGCAAGTCTAGACCAGCATTACAGTTGCTGAAACTTGGGACCTATGATTCTTGTAATTTAATAAACTAAAATCCAGTTGCATGTTCAAGTGAATGGGTTATGTCCAATTCTTCACATGAATCCCACCCCACTCACTCTCACACATACCTCCACCCATCCCAGTCCCCTCAATGGCCAGACAATCAAGTCACTGTTGGATAGTCCAGGCATAGTCCTGTTTATTTTATTTACTGGAATCCAAGGTAGAAATACAAAAAAATGCTCTGTTGTACAAATATAGTGCATGTACTTGGCTTTTTTTCTGCTCTGTATTTCTGTTAATTTGTGATTGTAGTTATTTCATTATAAAGATCATATGCAAAATGTCCACATACATTTTGATTTGCTGGATTTTGTGATTCACTGTCAGGGTACTGATAACTTCTCTGTGTGGTGTTTCTGGTCTTTGTTGCTTAGTTGTCTTAGCATACTGCAGTTTACGTTTTGACTTGGGTTTGTATTTCCTGATGCACTGCCTAAAGGATGTCTAGCATGTTGACGTCATTTTGTGATGTAGTCTTCCTCCTTTGAAAACTCAGGGTGGAGAGTACTGTTCAGGTACATCCATAGGCAGGCTGCGTTCTGAGTTTATGTTGCAGGACTGCCAGTAGATTTGGAGACTCTTATTTCATTTTCTTTTTTTTTTTTACTCGTTGTGATGCTTAGCTGGGCCTGCATACGTATGCATTTTCTTGACATTTCATTATTGATGTCCAAAATTATTAATTCAGTCAACTAAAGCTTTGACCTTTACAGCTGATGAGGTTTACATTTTTTATACAGATGTTAGCTGTTCTGATATAAATGCAACATAGGGAATTTTCTTTGACAGTAATCTTCTTAGAGGATGTAATTTTTTTTTCATAAAATAGGTAAAGTTGCTTTTCTGGAACTCGAAAAGAAAATGAGTGAGCTTTAAAAATAATCATTACATGTTGTTCTACCCTACTGTTGGAAATCTGTAACTCGTACACTTTTGTGTTTAATCTGAAAATTCCTTGGGAATGTGTAGTATGCGTATAATGTGGCAGTACCAAGCAATAGATGTAATTTACAGGCATTTGTTAAGCATGATTCATCATAGCAACGATGATGTAGAGAGACACGGTGATAATGCCAAAAAGGTGCAGGGTATTAAATAGCTGGTATAACATAGCAAAATGTTTCGCAAAACAGGGGGTAATGCTAATCTTTTCCAGAAATGTGTAGCAGTAGACTGCTAACCATTTTTTGAACGAGTCCAGTGACCACACTAACATGCACCAAAAGGGCAAAAGTTGCATCCTTTCTAAAATTGACCCCTCTTTCCTTTGACAGTGGGTCCACATTGATGCACCTACTTTATAACAATATCTAAAGGAAAGGAATGTGAACTGTTCAAAATCTGCTACTGATTATGTTTTGACCCAGTAGGTTCCTCTTTAGACCCACATTTTTTACCCCAGTGGGTCCAGTTCGACCCATGTTTTAAACCTGCCAGGGCTGTCACCGAATGAGTCCATAGCACAGTAGACGACATGAATAAAACTAACCTGCTTTTTTTTTATTTGCTAATGCTGTGCATTTTCACAGCTGATTAACACTTTCATGTGCCAAACTGCTAGTCAATTTTTTTGTCTTTTTTAATAGCCTGAGGTACATGCAAATTCTCTTATATGACTTGCTAAATTTCCCTCTCCTTACCCTCCCCTAACCCATAAGCTCCAACATCCTACAACTACCTTCCTACATCACCTACAGTATATAATCATTCTACTCCTAGTTTCCTCACCTCTCCTCCCCCACCTTCTTTTGCTTCCTCTTTCAAGCCGCTACACTGATTCCCACCTCATTACCTTACAGCCCCCCTTCAGTCACCTCCTACCCAATCCTACTTTTACCCAAATCTCACCTCCTGTTTTCTCTCTCTCTTCCTTGACAAGGCCCACAGGCTGCTTTACTCACTACCAGTATTCCCATTAAGACTGCAGATCTGGGGGTTCACTGTTCCCTCTCCAGAATTTTCAGGGGTACAAACTAAATTACAAGGGTTCACTGTACCATTTCTACAAATTTTTGTGTAGGGTACATGTTCTACAAATAGAATTATGGAGGTGCAGTGTACCCCCTTCACACAAAAATGTACTTGAATTTCATAATTTGTACCTGAATCACGTGCAGTTATGCGTGAATGGTAACACTGCATACTACACAATAATAATAAGTTGTACTAGTAAGTCTTCTTTTTAGATATATTTTTGTTAGACCATTGCCCAGGCATACATTGTACAATGCCTGTCAGTTTATCATTATGTTATTAGTGATTACTTTTTGACCCCTTACCTTACTTGTTGTCTGTACTCTGTCTGTTATCACGATGTGGAACCTATATAAAGATTTCATAGCTCAAAGGTGGTAATCTGAGATTTAAAATAAATAAATATCCATTGATCCTTCCACATATCAGTGGCGATAAATCAGTGACGTTCAGATCTTTGAGGACATCCCCTCCATAGAACCACAGCATGAAACTAAGGCCCTGTCACACTACACGCTCCGGCCCAGTAATGGATGCAATCCATTACGCTGAAGGCGATGCAATGTGTCCCATTCGTGAGTGGTGTCCGTTATAGGACCGGTACTGCTGGTCCACACTAGAAGTGCCGGGCGACTGTTCTGGCGGCACCCATTCCCAAGGATGCAGCTCGGCGGCTACTCACGGGCCCTGCGGGGACGTTACCATCTTGCGTCCACAGTTTGCCGGTAAAATATTGCGAGGGCATAACGGTTCATAACCATTGTTGAAACCACCTCATATGTGGTTTCAACACCGTTCATGAAAATGCCTTCTGTAACGTTACACGTATAAACGCAAACCGTTGCGGTAACAGTTTGGGCACTCTGTAACGTTACAGAAGTGTAGTGTGGACAGGGCCTTAGATGTCAGCATTAGGACCACTCAAAAACATGTGACTTGCTGGGGTCACCCCTGTTGACATGTGTTGATGCTACCCATGTAAGGTGGGCAGCCCCATATCTACTTATTTTCCTGCTAAAGAAGCAGACCACAGGGAATAGTCCAGGAACTGTAGCTTGGCTGTGAGACTTGAGGGTAGGAGCCGGGGGAGTGGTGGGCATTAGGGTTCTAAACCCCAGGGAACAGTGAACCACTGATTTACTCTGGCTTCTGAGACTGTAAGCAATCCTGTAGTTTTAAGGTGGGAGCTCAACCACTTTTTGCATAAAAAACATGTTGTTCTGTGTCCAAGTAGTTTATTTAAAACCACCACAAAATGTTGCCCTATCAGAGGGCTTCTTCATGGAACTTATTGTTTCATATAACAGAGCTTTTTACATGCTGTGTTATGCTCTCGCTCAGTAGCCCTTCAAAGCTTCATTTAATCTGTCTGCACGCTGACTCTGTGTTTTTCTCTGTACTTCACTTGTGCTATTCAGCTGCTTGTCTCATTTAGGTACTATTCTTTTTGTATTGAGCTTATCCTTCTCAGAGAGCATATCAAGACTGCACAATGGCGTGTAGTGTGTTATTCCACCCTGTCCTAGCTTCTGGCCGGGATTGGTTGCACCACTTCTGCCACAGGGGTTCACCATTACCCTTTTTTAATTTTTATCATTTAACATTTTATCCTCTCCTGCTGCCACAGTCCTGCATTACATCCAACCACCACTCCTATGTTCCACCTCTGACCCCGAGGCTCTCATGTCCAGCTGGCAGACGCATCTCTGCCTGCGAGGGGCCCTCCCATAGCCCCCACACCCGGCGAGGAACCATTACGGCACATGCCTTCCGGGCATCGTCGGTTGGTGAAACTGCAGCTATCAGGCTGCCGTGGATCTGGCTGCCTTTTCCTCCATTTATTTTTCCCTAGAAGCACGGACGTGCAAGGGCGCCAGCGCACTGGCGGCGCGGACATCTGTCGTGCTTCCCCCACTGGCACCTCGCGCCACTGCGGCTCCACTGGGCGTCCACAGGGACCAGCAGATTGCGTGTGCATCCCTCCCTTCTCCCCAGGGCTAGGAGAGCTGGCAGCCGGATGCTCAGTCCTAGTCCTCCCCTGCCACCTCGATGACCCAGGATCGCTCTCAACCTGGCGCTGGCGTGGAGCGAGGTGTGGCATCCAACGCTTCACCGCCACCGGGCCGGGCGGCATTACCCCTTTTTCTTAGTGGGTTCTGGAAGTGGTTGGCAGAGGGTTGCCTCTAGATTTTGAGGCTTTCCCACCTTACTGACTCCAAGCTCTTCAGGAGTCCAGGGTGTCTAGAGTGTGGTGCGACAGACGTTTGTTCTAGGGGCCCTGTTAGTTGAGCGGTAGCTTTCATTTGCAGCAAAGATAGCTTAACGCTGCGTAGTAATGGTTTGACAATCTCCCCCGATATGATTCAATGGGGCGCGTCCTCACACTCTCCCTGATAGGATGCCACAAAATGTCCGAGCAAGGGGGCGTGGAGAGTGGACCAGGAAGTGGAAGGGATCGGCTGGCTGGCAGTTCACCCAGAGTTACAGTCCGTTCCCTCACTTATAGGACAGCATTACAGTTTATAATTCTGATTCAGAGGGACCATCACCGTGGCACAGTAACGGACCGCTATGAAGCCTAAAACCATATCTCACACATTTACTTTCAGCTGGATCTTAGCTAGCATACATCTTTCATTTGGGTCTACTGATGAGCATGTGATGGTCCCAGGAAATGCAGGCTGTAGCCAGAGAGTGGCCCCCCTCACCTTAGAGTTTAAAGCTTGAGATCAGCCAAGTGTCCCCAACCCTGCACAAGTGCAGGCTGCCTCTCCCCCAGTCTTGCGGGTTGCCTGTAACAGTAATATGCTGGTTTTCAGTTTTTTGACCCTTTTTCTTTTAACTACATTTTTTTTAGCATGTTCACATTCCATGTTACATGTAATGTACTAGCCATTGAATAATCCCCCAGTGACACTGATCCTTGCAGAGCCCCACCATGGTTTGAAGTGACAATTTTAAACACACTTGACTGAGAAAGGCTTGAGTTCAGTGTACGTAACCTAGGCAATGCAGAAATATTTTCCCCACCTCCCTCCCTCTCCAACCAGTCGCACAATAAATTCAGACTGTAATATACCAAGTTTCCCCATTTGCTTTGCTGCTTACTGCCCCTTCCCACAGTAGCATCCAAAAACATAACATAATTGTTCTGTTACCCTCCCCCCACCCTTCCTGCTGCTGGGCTAACAGTAGCTCAGGACCCTCACCCTGTCAAACTAATGGTGAAGTTAATCATTTCTTGAATGGTACCATATTATAGACTGTATATAAATTGTTGTTAAATACTAGCTGTATAGGAAGAACCAGATCAGCCCCCTCCTAGTGAGGCGCCATGTGCTAATTGTGTGAACTGCTAGGAATGGTATAGGCAGCTTAAGTTGCATATATAATAAAAGCAACAATAATGTCTGTCAGTTCGGAACATGTAGAACAACTTGTAAACACAGTGTTTGGGCTTCAATAGCAACTGGTAGCAGCACGTTGACATGGAAGCACCATCCTCTTTCCACTCCCTCTTACCACTCTATCCGTTTTTCTCTGCTTTATGCTTTCTCACTAAAACTGCACATTTCTCTCCTCCTTTCACAGACTAGATGAGTTTTTGGATTACCAGCACTTATCTCACCATCTCAATTTTCTCCCCCCGACCTACTTTCTCCCCACCTTTCTCTCTCAGTCTCCCCCATCTAAGTACTGTACTAGGCTACCACCAATACCCCACCAAATTTCATCTCACTCCATCTAATTTTGACTCCTCTCCCTCTCCCCCCTCTCACCATTTCTCTGCCTATTTACTGCCTACCCTCAAAGCACTGTATTCCTCACTTGCAACATACCGCTCAGTTTACGTCAATAATGACCTAATTGCTGCTCCCCTACATGTAAACTTAAATGCTGTGTTGTCCTTTTGTCTAATTTTTACCACTGTATATGCTTTAAACATTTTATATATTGCTTGTATTTATTTGTTCAATTATGTATCCATTGTATGTCTTTTTGTCTCTGTACCCTCCTGGTCGTGGCCTGAAAATAGTCTTTGGCTAGTGCACCTTACCCGGTTAAAAAAAACTAAATAAAATAAAGAAATAGTATCGACCTGGCCCCTATGTGTATGACCCTGTCCAGGCACTCGATGAACATTAGGTAGTGGTTAAGTTAGTTCCAGAATTCCAGGGCCTCTTTTAATGATGTTCATAAGCATGTTCCGTAGAATTGCATATCTCACTGAGACCTGAATGCCATACCACATAAATCCAGTACTGTCGAAGCAGCATGGTGATGGAAGGCCGCAGCAGCAGTAACGCCACAGTAAACAATCTGAACAGCAGACCATGTGCTCCTCTCTTCCAGCTCTCACATATAGCTCTCTAAGAGGGGTACGTTTCAAAGTTTCCTATGACCCCATTATGTAGATGTCCATTCAGTTCCCCCTTCAATCCCTGATCATGGCCTCTCCAGACCAAAGTTTCAGATTTACAGACTTAAAAGGAGAGGATTGCTACATGGGTATATGGGAATCTGGCTCTGGGACCAAGGCACCATGCAGTTATGGTATCATGGTCAAGCCACAGCACATATCGGCATTCCAGACCCACCCATCCCATTGCAACTCCTAGCTGTGTTTTTACAAACTGCTTACCCCATAGGAGCTGAACTGGGGTCAACAGAAATACCAAGCTCATAGCTCTCTCCCCAACAACATAGCCATGTTGTAACATTAACTAGGGGCTGGAGTCGCAAGGTTATTACAGGGCCTGGAACTAGAATGGGAGATTTTAGGCAATTAAGTTTAAGGACTTGGGATTCAGTTATATTTTTAAAAAAAGAAAAAAAAAAGAATCTACTCACTGCTGGAGATTCCAGGTGCTGGAGTTGTGGTGTGGACATTAACGGGGCATTTAGATGCCACATCCTCTTGGTTTATAAAGTCCTCTGCCAACTGAGCTGAAGTGAAAAAGCACGTGAGCTGGCTCAGTATTGAAATCTGGAGTCAGGGGTATAAAAATTCCAGCCCCTTCTTTTATTTTTGACCACTGAAAATTGCTAACTCCTGACTGAAATTGTGATATAGTTTTTATAGAGCACTTGGAAACTTTAATAATTTTATAATTTTATACAAGAATGTACTAAATGCTGGTTTCATGTCTTCTAATGTATGTTATTTTGTAATGACCTATTTATTGCTCAGTAAAAATACTTGAACTTAAACTCCTGATTGTTGTCCTGAAAAATACAGACATTGCCATCAGGTACTTGGATGGGGCCATGGGATTTTGCAGCCCATAGCATGAGTTGTTTTTCAGGATATCAAAGATATTTTGTGTAAAAAATGATGAGCTCTTTCTCCAGGCGTCGGCTTCAGCCCTATTTGATGCATGCTCAATGTCAAAGGCAGTCACCTCAGGCCCCATCTTAAGCTGCTCAACTAACCACTTATGAACCATCTTTTTGGGAGTTATCCCCTGCAGGACTTCAGGTACGCTAACGAGTCAGAGGTTTGAGCATTGGAGTCTGTTTTTTTTTTTTTTTAAGTCCCATTCTCTGACGATGTTGGCTTAGGAGTCCTCCTTGTTTCTAAATCTGTGTTTCAGGTGGCCTGCATGGGTGGCGGTGGTCTCAACCCCAACACAGTGTTGTCGAGGTGCAGGATTGGGGCAGTATGTTTTGGAATGTGGTCTTCATTTCATTTTGGAGGTTTTGCAGCATTGCTGGTATGGAAGCCAGTGCCCAGTCCAAGTCTTGTCTGGTCGCTTGTCCTACTCTCTGCCATAGTCTGGGTCTGCGTTCTGCCTTCAGGGTGGGCAGGAGATTCATTCGACACTCCAGTCGGCTTGAACTGCAGTTTAATTTGCTTTTTTTGCAATTGCTGGGTAGCCATACGTGAGGACTCCATAATGTAATCAAAATAATAAACGTTCCATGCAGTTAACCGGGCAGTATTGTAGCTGGATTAAGGTGGTGCCACAAGGTAGCCAAGCTAAAAAGCATCCACCATCTTGCCCTGCCAGGCTGCACCACTCGATTTGTCATCTTGAAATCATTATCATAAAATGTCTGCTAACAACTGTAACTAAGGGCCCCACATAAAATGTAATACCACATCTCATGTGGCTACCTGGTGATCCATTTGCACTGCTGCTTTATGAAGCTGGGCTGTGTTGAACAATACGACCCATTATTTATGTATGTATGTATTTATTTATTTATTTAATTTAACCTGGCTACTTTTTATACCCAGTAGGCCAGTGTCCTGCTTAGGCAAATATCTTAACCCTGTGTAGATGTCTCTTAAAGGCTGTTATTTGACATCAGTGACTTACCAAAACCTTCGTTTTTTAGGATGAAGGGAGTTTTAAGGAGATTCCTATTACACACCATGTGAAAGAAGGTTGTGAAAGAGCAGAGCCATCGCAGTTTGAACTACTAAAGGTCCTCGGTCAGGGATCATTTGGAAAGGTAAGAATAAGGTGATATTCATGGTTTGGATCATACTCATTCCTGCATGTTAAAAAAAGTTGTTACTGGCATGGTGAGTTACTAGGTATAAAGTAATCAAAAAGTTGCCTGTGGAATCATTGATTCCTCTGTCACAGTCACAGCTGTAATACTTTGTGCTCAGTGAGACCATTTTGTTTTACCCCTATTGCTTCAGTTGGTGGGATGTTCTTCATTCTCTGGTGCAGGTATCCTCCTCCACTGAGTTATGCTCATCTTACTGGGCAATTGTTCAGACAGCCAGTGGGAAAACTCAGCTGGAGAGAGAGGTAGTCAGAATTCTTAGGGTTTGTGTATTTAGACTAAGATCACAAAAGGGGAGACAACACAGGAAAGTTGCTCAAAATATGCAGTGTGTCAAATTTAGTAGGACACCAGTTATGAGAACATGTAGTATATGAAGCAGAAACCAGTGGTATGACCAGGAGTAGGATGGGGAGGTGGGGTTATAGCAGTAGGGAGAGGTATGGTAAACAGGCAAGTAAAAGGCTCAACAGACACCAGTGTGTGCAGTCAAGCAGAGAAAAAAGTCAGCTTAACCCAATGCTAAAACTCAAAAATACCACAAATAAATACAATATACTGTATAAGAGACACAATAAGCTGGCCCGCCAGCGCAGCGGTTGGATTTCCCCTTGTGACGCCAGCGACCCGGGTTCGGGAACAGACCCGGGAACTGGAGGGCCAGCAGGGGGAGAAGGATTGAGCGCCCTCAGGGCTGCTGTCCTACTCTAAGGGGAAGGTTGTGGTGAATGCTCGGCATGCGTAGGACTCCTTGGCGGAGGCCAGGAGGAATCATAGCGCCCGGTGTCTGGATCTGTGTAGAGGGGCAGGCGGACGCGAGTCGCATTACACATCCCCACCCTGGGAACGTATGGGGAAAAATCCCCGCAGCTGCCACGAGTGATGCCGCCCCTGGCCCCAATCTAGCCTCTAGGCTGGCTCCTGAACTAGTCCCAAGATTCGGCACTGAGCTCAGGTGTCAGTAACCCCACCCCGAGGGCAAGCCAGGGTATTGGGAGATGCGGCCAATTTGGAGGTGGGGGGTACAAGGGTCTGTGACTGGGCTGATGAATCGGTGGCTGCGGGCAGCAAAAAGGACAAAATAAAAAAAAATAAAAAATGAGAGACACAATAATAAACCTTACTGCAGTAACCACAGGGACAGTTGGGAGGTGGAGGGGGCATTAGATTCTCATTGAGCCATATTTTTAGGCCATTTCTTTAAAAAAACTGCTACAGTGAGTATATAATTTTTCTCCCCAAGGAAGCACCAGTATCCCTAGAAATCAAACGTTAGCTGGTAGCAGAGTTTTGTTTTGTAACTAATGTACTGCATTTCTAATATGCCATGTTGTAGCATCTATTAAGTTGGCTGGGTTCATTATACACCTTTAAAAAGCTGCTGATATCTTAGGAAACTTTTAAAAACATAATATTTAGGCACAAGTTAGCTTGCACTTATATCTGTCTGTCTGTCTATTTATCTACCTATCTAGCTAGCTAGCTAGCTAGCTATCTATCTATCGCTTCCCCATTTCTATTACTGAGAAAATTTGCCCAAAAGACAGGATCTTTATCCCATAGGGTTTATCTGTTCTAGCAGCTCATTCCCCACGTGCAATCATAATCCTTTGCTATGACATAATAGTCTGTTCTCATGTGAATTACTGTGATGTCACAAGCAAAGTGGTAAACACACTAGACAACTTCATATCTGTTTTCATGTACTGTCTGGGATGTTACATAATGAGCAATATTAGGAAAACATCAAATAAAAACAAGCATTGGCCAACATCAGGTGTTCGCTTTTATTTGCTGTGTGGTTTTTGGGCATAGATAGTGCAGCAGTTAAAATTAACAAATTAATAACACAAGTTATAATAGTGAAATTGACATGATTGTGAAATGAAGAGGTTCACAAATAGGACTATGACGTTGAGACTTGAGATTGGGCAAATACTTAAAAGTGAAAAAAGGCACAGAGTGGGCAGAATTAGGGAATAAATTCAGTATTCTGATAATTTGGTGAAGAGGAGGCACACTCCCAAAAGTCCTCTCACAGTTCAGACATACAAATTTACTCATATGCTTTACATATGAGTATATTCATTTGATTCATGGAATATACAGTATATGTTGAGCCTTGTTTATTATGTTGTAATCACCAAAATGGTTTAATTTTTAATGTTCAAAACACAGGTAAGTAGACTAACACAGCTCCTTACCTAAAATGATCAGCGAGTGTAACAACGTGTTTTACTTGCTTTCCTGCACTATGAAAATACATTAATTCCATGAGTTGCAAGCACTGCATCATGGGTATGCAAATGATATGGGTTATAACATCTCTGCCATTCCCTGAGAAACTAGTTCTAAACAGTAGCACACATGACAGTAGTAAACAGTAGCATATCGGAACTAAAAGCAGAGGTAAGGTTTCAAGCAGGAATTTGAGTTGCACCAGAAGACCCTTTACCTTGCATTTTCCAACCTTATGATTGGGCAAGAACTTCAAACAAATAGGAGGAGAAAGGGGGAGAGGAGGTGCAATTAGGGAGGAGAGTCAGTATTCTGGAGCTATGGTAAGTAAATGGGACGCGGCCCCAAAAGCACTATTACAGTTCATACTGATACCAATATGTTCACATGCTTTGCAAGTGAACATAAAAATGGGATGAACAATGGAGTATAACGTTAAATAGCAACATATAATACAATAACCATGAACTTCAGAAAGCAATAATACCATTCAGACTGTGAACATATGTAGAAATAAGATGCAGTACAAAACTGACAATTATATGCAAACAACAGTGGAAAGTACAGTAACGGTTGGCAGTGACTAAACAACCTGCTGGTAATGAAATAAAGTGCAAGTACAATTAAAATGATCCTAAGTAGTTCCAGAATGATCTTCCAAACTGAAGTAAGAAGAGTGGCCACGAATAGGCAGCAGAAGAAATTCCTTAGCCTTGGAACAGTGACAATAAAGCGCCTAGGCCAGATTTCAAAAGTGGAAAAATTGCACACTTGAGCAAAAATATCTCATGAGAGGGTTTTCCTTGTGCTGCTGCAGTTTTTCTCGTGTTCAGTTTTAAAGGTTGCTTTTTGCAACCTTTTCCACAATTACAACAGCTTGCGCATTTTTTTTGTGCAACTACGGAAAAAATTCTATACTGCTATTACCAAAGCGTAACCTTTATTTGCACAGCTGCGGAAAATGGAAAATGCCACCTGTGAACATCAAATGCAGAAAACAGCGTTTTCACTGGTGCAGGATTTTTCCTTCCACCAGGAGGTGCACACAGGACTTAGTCTCTGAGCCATGTCAGGCCTTTTTAAAATCTACCCTGATCTCTAGTATACATTTTAAGGACAAAAAGCAAGGACTTTGGACCTGAGGGATATGAAAGGTGGTGTAAATTGAATTGTAAGAGGAGCAGGGGAGCAATGCTTAATTAGTTTGTCCGTAAGTGTCCCAGTGCAAACAATGACTATTTGAAGTGCATGTCCACCTGAGTTTGCTGTGGAGTCCACAGTGGTGGGTTTAGCGATTCAGAGAAGGAGAAATCAATATATATTTGTTATATATAGCCTCCCACTTGGACAGTAGGGATGTAGATGTCTGGGTGAAGGATGTAAGCCCATAATTTAGGGTGTGAGAACTCCATCAAGGGCTGGGTGGATGACCGTATCAGAAAATGCTTGGCTTGGTATCCTATGCCAGTCTTAACTTTTACTGTCCTACAGGTATTCAGGATATGTGGGGAAAAAAATCAAGGAGAGGATCAAAGGTAACTCTTAAATACTAAAAGGCGAGCACTTCATTAAATGCGGTCCCGTCACTGCAACTAATGGGCAGTGGTTAAGAGCAAGTTCTAATTTTGTCTGGAGACCCAAACAGCATAGCTTGGGTTTTCTTAGCATTCAGTACATGTTTATTGTTTGTGAGCCATGTATTCATTTTATAAAACTCTGCAGTGAGCTGGGAATTATTATAACTTATGTTATTGGAGCTAGAGAGAAGCGTTAAATCGTCAGTGTATAGGGATGTACTGTATGAGGCAATAGCACTGGGAAGATTGTTAATAAACATGGAAAAGAGAATTGACCCTAATATAGAACTCTGAGGGACACCAAGTATGATGGGCTGTGTTTGATAAGGACCTATTGAATTTAACAACTTGTATCCGATTAGACAGATAATGATTAAGCCATGCAGCTGCATGTGAAGGTAAGTCCAGAATACAGCTGAGAACATAGGAGGTTATGGTCAACAAGGTTGAATGCCTTTGATAAGTCAACAGAGACTCCACTATTCAGCATGCTTTAGTCCATGGCAGTTTTGATCTTTGCTACCAGTTTACTAATTGTGTTTGATGTACTATGGCCCTTACAAAAATGATGTTGCTCAGGCATAATTATGTTGTGAGTATACAAGTAGCCAGTTAGTTGATCAGCAACAACGCTATCACGTAATTTACTGAGAGCATGCACTCACGATAGTGAGGTAGTTCTTGAGGCACTTGTTATCTCCACGATTGGGGACAGGGGCTACTCTGGCTGTTTTCCTAATATCTGGGACAATACTAGAGATAAGGGATAAATTAATAATACTCATGACCAGTGGAGTAAGGATTGGGCACCATGTTTTAGAAGCTTGGGCTCTAGGGCATCGTGTCCTGGACTTGTATATAGAAACAGACTCATAAGGAGTTGGTGAGTAATGTTAGCTATCACAATTTTATGATAAAAAGGTGGGTGATCTGAGAGGATGCAGAGGGAAAGCGGAGTCCTGTTCATAAAGGCGAATGGTACAGAGGTAAGCAGACAGATCAGTGAAGCACAGATTAAAAAGCACTGGCAATAGTAAGGTCTTGTTACAGTTAATACAGTACCACCAAAATGTAAGTAGTTTTATGTGTGCTTAGAGATGCACCTTCCACCAGTCGCTTTATAGTCCTCTAAAACAAAACAAGGTCTTTAGCTGCGACTAAGAAGGCATCATGACAGTACCACTCTCGGTGGTACAGAATGCCCTCTTACAGGCATTTTGTAACCTTCTATACTCACTTGAGGTCAGTCAAGGTTTAGGAGGCTTTGTAGGTGTACCATTATCTGGCTCTAGTTTTATATGTTTTAGGAGGCCATTATGAAGCCACTTGGTGGCAGTGCTCTAACCCTCCTCCTTATGAAAGGGGCATGGGCCTCTTGTAATGATGCAAGGTCAGGTGAAAGCAGAGATGGCATCAGTGACAGAAGAGGATGTGAGGACATGGGACCAGTCAACACAGACCATAGGAAAATATTGTGGGTCAGACTTTAAGCTGTATAGTGTTCCAGATACAAGTAGATAGAGAGTGGTCTGTTATAACATCTGAAGTACCCTGATTGTACAGATATATCTGACCTATTAGGAACCAGTCAATAAGGGTATGGGATCCACCCCCACAGAAATAGCCTTCTGTGGATGGAGATAAGCTGGGCATGGTTTGGGCCTGATAAAAGTAGTTCATATTGCTTGGAGGTTGACCAAGCCAATTAAGTTTGAAGTCTCCCATAATTTGAATTTTGCCTGGGCCAGGCAGGTTCTTTACACAGTTAAGTAGCTAGGAAAGACCATTTACAGTGGGAGGATTGTAAACACACAACAGATTTATGATCTTTTTTTGCTCCATAGAAGGTGCACAGTGTACATGTATTCAGCAGAAAATAAGGCGGAGGAGATGGATGGGACCAGGGAGACATTTAAATGATCCTTATGGTATAAAAGGAGACCACCACATTGCAGCTTGTGTGGTCCAGACATATGATATTATAGTTAGGGAGTGAACAAGCTGCATTGTAAGCCTCTGGTTTAAGCCAGGTCTTAACAAGGCCAAGGATGTCAGGCTGATTAAGTGATAACATTGTTAGCTGGAGTATACGAAGGAATAACCAGCTGATGTGGTTTATTAAATGCTGAGGCTAAAGGCCAAGGTGCTTAAACACAGAAACCAGTCATTCCATGTATGTCAGCTAACGAAAATATTAATACTGTTATCAAACTAAGAATTACAGGATTTTAAAAATTCTGTAGTAGTTGAAGTGGAATCGTTTTTTTGTCCCGTTTTATTTTTTGTTCATCTCTTTTATCCTCCTGGAAGGATCTTTACCTAGTCCCCACTTTGAAAATATCTAGGCCTCATGTACAGAGAGAAAGCTTTGTTATATACAAATTTTATTGAAGACTTTACTCAAAACACAATTCAAATTAAACAAAATGGAAATCGGAACTAGGAATAGTTTTAGAAGAAGTCTGCTGTCTTAAGATTTGGCAATATACCTGGCAAACTTCCTCTTCCCCTGGATGGCAGAAATTCCTGTGGAAGTTACGTATCAGATACTTTCGGGTTCCAGTCCTAGTATCCAAATTGAATCCAGCAATACCCCCTTCTTGTTGGAGAGGCTTTGGGGAGGAGCTGGCCACACAGGCCCATATTTTTTGGTCTTGTGCCGGACTTCAGTCATACTGGGTGGAGATTCAGAGACACTTGATAGGCGTATTGGGTCTGTCCTCTCCTTTAGGTCCAGAACATCTTCTCTTGGGCCTACCACCCAGAAAGCTGATGGGCAAAGAAGCTAAATATTTGTGGGCCATATTAGTTGATGCTGCCCTTAAAACAATAACCAACAGATGGCTTCTCCCCGACCCTCCAACAGTGGTTGCTTGAGAAAGACAATAAATCTGATACATAATTTTGAAAGAATTGCTTTCCTTACAACAGGGGTTACCACAATTTCAGAACAGGTGGATTAGGTGGGAGTTGTATGAGGGGCTGGAATAGGAGGTTGGGCCTCTATCATTTTCTCCAAGGGTTTTCATTAATTGATGTCCCTCTTTCACTACACTACCTCGTATAGATGATATCGACACTATTGATAATGTGATTAAGTTTTCCGCTTGGACCCATTTGAAACAGTAATATCAACTTACTGAAGCCGTAATCCTACTACTTTAACCCTTTGCAAGACTATATTGTTTTCAGCTGAACATATGGGAAATATTGTAGAAGACCCACATTTTTATTTTGTTTTATAGTTATGCATTTGACTAGTTGATTATTAATTTGATATGCTTTTCTTGTAATGATGACTTATGTTACGTTTCTATTTTTATCACTGTCTTCATTGTAGACATTACTGTTTTACAACTCTTTGTGTTGCTGACAGCAGAGTTAATAAAATTTTGAGTATAAAAAAAGTTAATCTCATTTATCGGCCTGCCATGGTGCAGCCTGACCCTCTACCCTCCCCAGCCCCTTGTTCCCCTTTTCTTCTGTCAACTATATGGTTACCTAATGTGGGCTGGTCTGAAGTATGCATAAGATGTGCAGTGTGTGTGTAATTATAGGAAATTAAGCACATGTGGAGTGTATTCTCAGGCACAAGGTGCTGCACCGAGTGCCTGTAAAGGAATATTCAAGACTTCTGGATTAAAAAAAAAAAAAAATGGATTTTGAAACCCATGCCTGCTTACCTTGCTATAGCGTGCATCATTTCAGGTAAAAATCCAAATGTTTTTAATTTCCTTCGGGAAGGAGGGAATCATAAATTGACCCAAATGAACAGCCAACCAATCCTTTCCACTTTGCAGTCTGCCAACCCCACCCCCGCACTTAGATGTTTTGTGACACTAACCAGGGAGAGCATGGTAGCACACCCCATACAAGTCTATGGGGCTATTTTAATATGCATTTTCTTATATATTATCACAACTTTACATATACCATAACACCACCGCTCGACTGACAGGTCCTTGACTCAGTAGTGGGCAAGATTATGGAGGCAATCCTTAAGGAAAGGATAGTGCAACACCTGGAATCCATAGGAGCTCAGGATCCAAGACAGCATGGGTTTACAAAAGGAAGGTCCTGTCAGACTAATCTCATAGATTTCTTTGACTGGGTAACCAGAGTGCTGGACCAAGGGGGAGCAGTTGATGTCGCCTACCGTGACTTCAGCAAAGCTTTCAATACTGTTCCACATAGAGGATTGATTAATAAGCTAGGTAGGCTCGGGTGGGTCAGAAGTTGGTCAGCTGGGTGGCAAACTGGGTTGACGCAGAAACAGAGAGTGGTGGTAAATGGTATACAGTCAGAAGAGATGCAAGTCACAAGTGGGGTACCTCAGGGATCAGTCCTGGGGCCAGTCCTGTTCAATATCTTCATCTGTGACATTGCAGATGGATTGGAGGGTAAGGTTTGTCTGTTTGCAGATGACACCAATATCTGCAACAGAGTAGATGATCCAGATGGGGTGGGCAGAATGAGAACAAATCTGGATAAACTAGCCAAATGGTCGGAAGAGTGGCAACGGGGGTTTAATGCAAAGAAGTGCAAAATCTTGCACATAGGGAAGAGAAACCCTGAAGCCACCTATAGGCTGGGAGGGGAGTTGCTGGCAGTCACATGGGAAGAAAGAGACTTGGACATCATCATCACCGATGATCTGAAATCATCCAAGCAGACCACTAAACCAGTAGGTAAGGCGAGGGGGATGTTAGGGTGTATCAGTAGGGGTATCACAAGTTAGAAGAGGGAGGTAATAATCCCTCTTTACAAGACACTGGTTAGGCCCCATCTGGAGTACTGCAGGCCACACCTTCACAAGGACATTAACCAAACTGAGGCAGTCCAGAGAGGCAACCAAAATGGTGCAGGGACTGCATCAGAAAACATATGAGGACAGATTAATGGAGCTCAATATGTATACCCTAGAGCAAAGGAGGGAGAGAGGTGATATGATCGAAACATTCAAACACCTTAAGGGCATTAACAAGGTGAAAGAGTTTAACATGTTTCAATATAAAAAGAATAGCAGGACAAGAGGACACAGCATGAAATTAGAGGGAGGCAGATTAAGGGGTAATGTGAGGAAGTTCTTTTTTCACAGAAAGGGTGGTGGATGCATGGAACGGCCTACCTCAGGAAGTGGTGGATATGAATACAGTGCAGGGCCTCAAACATACATGGGATAGGCATAAGGGAGCAATACAGATGAGTAGGAATAGATAGGCCATTGACAGAGCAAAGGCCGATGGCACATTTATAAGGTAGAAAAAGAAATGGGCAGACTGGATGGGCCTTGCAGTGTCCTTATCTCCGTCAGCTTCTATGTTTCTATGTTTGTTAGTCAAGCAGTGGTGTTACTATATATATGTAAAGTTGCGTAATATATAAGAAAATGCCTTAAAATAGCCCCATAGACTTGTTTGGGAGTGCCTCCTGTGCTGTCCCTGGTTAGACATCACAAAACCTCTGAGCATGAGGGTGGGTCCGGGAGACAGGAAAGTGGAAGGGATCAGCAGGCCATTCACTGAGGCCACTTTACAATCTCTTCCCTTTGAAGGGGACTAAAAATAAAATTTGTTTTTTACCTGAAATGATGCACGCTGTATTAAGGTAAACAGGCACGGGTTTAAAAAAAACTGTTTTTTTTTTCTTAATCAGAAATGTAAGCCCACTGTCTAGGGGTCCTGATGGTAAATGTGGGGAGAGGGGGGTACAAATCAGAAACCTCCCAAGTATCCTCATCTTCAGCAAATAAAAAGAAAGGCCTTACCTTGCCTGCTGGTCTTGAACAGCATGGGCCATCAGATTTTCTTACCAGCTGTCTGTGGTGTCACAAATGGCTGAACTTCTAGGCCAGGCCAGGCCAGGCCTGGGTGGACTGAGGCTACTTTCTTAGGAGAAACAGCACGATTAGGTCATATAAATAATACCAGGACATCCAGAGGAAAACAAATAGAGAAAAATATAATTTCTATTCTTAAAATTAATAAAGAGCTAGCTCCATGGAGCAAGTGTGAAGACAGTCTGGAGGGCACTTAACGGAGATATTTACAGCATTGGGCTGAAGGTAACAACAGGCTGATTAATATGCCAGGCTCAGGCTCTACGTAGATAGTCAGAGAGTGGAAACAAGCTCAGAAATTACTAAAAGCACCAAATCCCTGCAGACTGGGAGTGTTTTACTCCATGCCCCGCATAACCCAACCGGGTGCGCCTTTATACACCGTGCCACCCTGATAATTACCACAGAGAACCCCTTTTGACTTCCCTTATGCCACAAAACAAGTTTACCAGGAAATATAGCTTTGTGCAACATGGCTCCCTCCTTCCCATTACTTATAACTCCTGCACTTTGAATGGGCTTAACACGCAGCCTGTCCCAGACACTGGCATGGCAGGTCTGATAAAATGAGATCCCATTGCAGGCCATCAGACTCACCCCAGCAGTGGGCCACACTGGGAAAAACCTCCTCAGAGCTGCCACCACTGTAACAGGCCCACTGCTATACCTTTCCATAAGGGTAGCAGGATTTCCGAGACCACCCCTATGAATGAAGGGCTTACCTCCGAGCTGCAGTCCACACCACCATACACATTCTTAGAACCCCAGTCCCCATGGTCGCAAATGCTCCTGCCAACTTCCCCCCAAACGGCTTATACACATAGCCATTGCTGGCTCCATTTTGCCCAAAGTCTCCCCCGCTGGGGGGATATGAATCCCCGGCCCACTGGTCCTACATCAGCCCATCTACTCCCTCGGCTTCCTCCCAGCGGCCCCATTTTAAATGAGCAGGGGAAAAAGCAACACCCCCAAGGGGTGGACCCAAACTGCCCAAAGTGGAAACTGGCAGACGGGGAAAGAAAGAAAGATATATGGTCAGCCCGCCCCGAGAGGGGTGGCTTACAGAAATCTTAGAACATTCCTTTAAACACTCAAGAGGAAAATGTGATTATTGACCAGAATTACACACCCTGAAGTGTCTTATTACACTTATAACATGGGCTTTACTCAAACATGTTTTGTTGTAAAGTTTTGTTTACAGTTTCTAATAAGAAAAGATTGTGTTCTTCACAAAATATGAGCAGAAGATAATAGTTCAGGTTGAGGCGTATTGATATTGTAGCTGAATGTAGTATGCAAGCTAAACAAGTACAGGAGTAAAATTATGACCACAGTTACACTATTATACTTGTCTTTTAGCCAGTCATGTGGCTAGAATGTTCTTACCCATGTTAAAATGTGGATAACCTACTGTGAGTCAAAAATGTGGATAACCTACTGTGGGTGTGCCTGAAATGTGAGTAACCACTTTGGTTGTGTCTAAAATGCCATTGTCATAGTTTTTGGGTTAGATGCTACATAAACTCCGAGAGTGAAGCTCGAGGAGTTTGTGAAAGCATTCAACGCTGAGGGTGTGTGTAAACTTCGCAGTTTAAACACACCTCCCATATTTTATTTTATATAATTGCTGGGTATTGTTTTTTGCCTCAGCAATTACAAAGTAACAGTACCTTTCTGTGCAGCCGTGGTCCGACCAGGTTTCAGGAGAGTCAGCAGCTAGACGTGGCTGCTGGAATAAAAAAAGGTTTACTTTAAATTTTTTTCCAATGTCTGTTAAAAAGCAGCCCATTTTCAGCCAGCTCGGTGGCGCAGAGGGTTGAGGCGCTGGACACCACACCTCGCACTACACCGGCGCCCCGGGTTCAGGAATGGACTCCGGACGCTGGGGGTTGGCAGGGAGATGGTGGATTGAGCACCCCAGGGCTGCTCTTCTCCCTCTGGGGTGGGTCTTCAGGGGTTGCACCATGCTTGAGAGGCCCCTGGTGATGACTGGGGGCAGCACAAATCACAACGCCAGCAAGGGGTGGAGCACAAGATGCCTCATGCACGCGGTAGGTGTCATTGCACTGCCGGCTCCAGGGGCACTAATTGGATAAAAAAATGGCTGGGCGCTACTGTGCAGCTTGATGGCTGCGCTCCTACCGGCCTAGGAGGCCCATTCATGGAATAGCGTTGAGGGGGTCCAGGCCAGCCTGTGATGGAGAGGTAAGGGGAGACCCTCCAGCAGGTTGGAATGGCCGTAATTGGACCCCCTTGTATCGAAAGTGAGCTCGCAGTCTCTCTTGTTGTCGGGGGTGGCGCTGGATGCTCCCCATTGGTGCGCCCACCATAGGGCACAAAACAGAAAGAATAAAAAAAAAAAAGCAGCCCATTCAATAAGCTTTAGCTCAGTGATGATTTTATTTTTGGTGGGGACTTACTGCGAGTCAAGTGGTAGTCCGGTCTCCAGTGGTAGCGATGGCATCCAGCAACCAGAAAGGAAGAGTGGCAGCTAGGCATGCAGAGTAAAAGGAAACCCGTGCATGTTTGCTGATATAAGCGCTCCTTTATATTGGCAAATTATGCCACTGGTTTCCTTAGGGAAAAACGAGAGCCAGTTATTATATTTATTTATTTAGTTTTTGTTTACTGGTAGGGTGTGCTAGCCATATAAATGACTATTTTCAACCACGACCTGGGAAGTTACAAGGTAGTGAAACAATACATCAGTGTTTTACAGTTAAATAGTCCGCTAGGTACAGTAGCAGCAAGATAACAGGCAAATACAACAGTTGCAAGTACAATTAAAGCATGGATCAGGGCTAACTATAAAATGGACAATAACAGGCAAGTACAGTAAGTGCTAGTACTGTTATCAAAGATCAATGTAGAGAGGTGGGGAATAACTATTAGGCTGGGGGTGGATGAACAAGGGAGCATAAACAATGGTGGGGGTAGACCGGAATAGAAACATTTCAGGCGAAGCACATGAGGGACATGGATTATGATGGGGGATTGTCATAAGTCAGTTTGAAAGAGAAGGAAGAGGAGTTGTATCATAAGGAGACAGGGAGTAGAATATAAGGTATGGAGGGGTGGGGCAGGGCAGAGAAAGGTAGCATAGGGTGAAATAGGGGGGCATGTGGGAAGCGAGAGAGGGCAGGGGTGGTAGCCAGGTACAGGTAGGTGAGAGAGGCAACAAGCAGGGTAAGGGAGGCGAGGCAGTCAAGGAGGTAGCAGGATGAAATGACACATGGCGAAAGTGACTGGACTACAGGGGTTTAAAGCCTGAGCATTGACTCAAGATAAGATAGCTGTGCAGCGCTTTTTAAAAGAGCTGTATGAGGAGAGCTTGGCGAATAGTGAGGAGAATAATAATAATAATAATATATAGAATAAAAGTATGGGTAGGTGTAAACGAGATTTTACACACCCGAGTTGTGGTAGCATCCACAATGAGGGTCTGTGTAAATCGAGTTTGACACTTAACCCATTTTTATTTGATATAATTGCTGGGTTTCCTTTTGCCTCAGCAATTATATAAAATAAACAGCTCTGTGTACCCTCCAGTGTAACCTAACGTCCGGTCCTTTTAGTCTGGTGCCAGATTTTTGTATTTTAAGCTGCTTTTTTTTTTTTCGTTTCTTGAGGTCTTTCTGTGTTTCCAGGGTATAAGGGGGAGAAAGAAAGGACTTACCAGGTTCTTGTGGAGCGGTTCTGTGTCCCGTGAATACGGAAGCGGTGAGCGGTCTCGGCGAGCCAGAGGCTGCCGCGCGAAAGTCAAGCAAGAGAGGAAGGAAATCGTGCCGGTTGTTGTTATAAACGCCTCCTTTATAACGCAAATTACGCCACGTTTCCTATGGGAAAAGGCAGAGCCAGTTATTATATATAGAATACATGGGGTGCTGTGTAAACAAGAATTTTATATGCGCCTGAGATGTGGGATGCTACATAAACCTCAAGAGCAAGCTCGAGAGATGCATTAGAATCCTGATTAACCCGAACTTCCTAGGGGACATAGGAAATGTTTGGATAATCAGGAGTCCAGATAATTGCAATTTCCATCGGTCTGCAATGAAAGTGCGAGAGCCAGTATTTGAAATGTAAACGTTTTTAATGATCACACATCATAAGTATCTAAAACCATCATAAATATAGATTAAAAAAATACAGTACCAAACTAGCTGCTCAAATAAAAAACAGTACAGTACTGTTGCCTGTTAATTTTATTTCTTTGTAAGAAAGTCCATAACCTGCTTTTGTTAAAACCTGTGGACAGCGATTCTTGCTGATACGGCTTTGCAAGTTTCAAAGCAGCATAAGCTTCTACGGATTGCAGTCAGGCTGTGACTCCACATGTAGTGGAGACGCTTGTCAAAGTACCGATTTCACGGTGCACGTGATAGGTGGCAGTCCCTCTTCCTTCTCTTCCCTCATAGTCGTATCAGTGTCTTTATCACCCTGGCTCCACACTAGGTCCACGATCGAGTCCTCATTCAAGCATTCGTGGCCTTGATCAGTGCTGTCACATGACACCCACTCTGCAACATCTGCAGCTGTTAAATTGTCACCTGGCAGGGCAGCAGTCAACACAGTAAGTTCTGGATCTGTTTCAACAGTGAAGTTATCAGGAGCTTCAGTCCCTTCCATATCTTTGTCCTCCTCTGGTAACAAGATCTTGGACTTCACCCGTGATTTCTGTATGGTCTCACTTCTGACAGTGTGCCATGCATCAACTGTCATATAGATTATGTCCTTGAGTGTGATTTTTTTTTATTGTTCTGTTAAGAGTTTTGTGTGTTCTCCTCTGTTAAAGCGTCGCAGCAACCGCTTTCTGTAATTTCTTTTAAAACCTCGGCACGCCTGGTCACAGGGCTGGATTTTAGAGGTTGTATTGGGCGGCAGGTAAAACACAATGTATCTGTGATGGGTTTTGACTGGCTGGATTTCAGGATGAGCAGGTGAGTTGTCTAAAAGGAGCATAGCCTGAATTGGCAACTTTTGTGCACTGAGATGTCTTTTTACTTGAGGCACAAATTGTTCATTGAACCACTTGATAAACAAATTAGAGTCCATCCAGACATTTTTTTTGTGCAGCTTAATGACATGGAAGGCTACTCAAATTCACATGTTTAAAACACCTGGGTTCTCTGGATTTACCAATGAGGAATGGGGGAAGCTTATGGTTCCCTGTAGCATTTATGCACCCCAGGATTGCAACTCTGTCTTTCTGTCTTTTAAAACCTGACGCTTCTTTTTCTGCACCATGCGCCAGGGTTTTATCGGGCAAACATCTCCAGTACAAACCCGTCTTGTCTGCGTTGTAGATTTGTTCCTCAGTGAGACAGTCTGTTTCAATAAACAGCCTGATTTTCTCAAGGAAGGGGGCTATCCCCTCATTGGCAGCACTCAGTCCCCCCTGCATTGTTTTAACTGCCTTATACCATATTGTTTCTTGAACCTGTCCAGCCAGCCATCGTTGGCAGTGAATGCCCTTCTGTTGCCCAGTCTGTTGTGAAATTGTAGGGATTTTTCTTTTAGTAGAGATCCAGAGATGGGTGTCCCCTTTTCTCTTTCCTGCTTAAACCACATGTAAGGTGCTGCATCTCTTTCTTCATCTGTACAGCATTTCATGTTCTGCCAATTGTTGGCTCCTGCAGAGGCTTCCATGGTGGAGGCAAAATCACGCAGCTTGCACTTTGCTGCATTGATGTCGAATATTGTAGATTTCCCCACACCGTACTCTGCAGCCTGCGCCACTGCTCTCTCACCGCTTTCAAGTCTGGAGAGTATACGGAGCTTCTGAGTGATCGTTAGAACATTCCTTTTTCCTTTTGCAGATCGGGAGACGGGAAAGACTAGGAGGAATGCTGCTGCTGGTGAAGATGGTGGATCAGGACTTGCCATTTTGACCACTTCTGCTGTGTCTGCTTGTCTGAGATTCAACAGGTACAGCCCAGTATTGATTTTAAGTGCTTAGCGCTGGGTGCTAAATCTGCCCATGATTCAACAGGTACAGCCCTGTAATGCTTTGAGGAGCTAAGTGATTAGTGCGGTGAATAGCGAAGTCAGCACCTCGTTAACACTGCATTGTTTCAGCTGCAGTAGTAATGGGTTGTAAAGTAGAATTGCTCACGCTCTATACAGGGTACATTTAATTGCTTGTGGGAGACATAGTGGGAGTCCGTTAAATAGGGATTTCCGGATAATGGGGGTTCGGGTAATCAGGATTCTACTGTATCTAAAAGCATCCCACACTGAGGGCATGTATAAAATTTGAGTTTTACACACCACCATGTATTGTTTTACATAATTGCTGTTTTTTTTTATTTTGTTTTGCATCAAACTTTTATTAAAGAGTTCTAAGACAAAAAAAGAAAGGATTTCATTTTGTGTGTAGAAAATCTATGGTCACTAGATGGTGCTGCTGTGCACAGCACACAGTAGTTGAAGAAAGAACATTCTTGTTTGTTTCCTTGTTCTGTGGTTTTTTTTGGGGGGGTACTTTTTTTGTTGTTAATAATGGTCTTCCAGTATTAGGAGTGGAGGCAGCCAAGGTTAGAGCCCTGAGGTGGGTCTGTGGTGTGGTATTTTCATTGTTGGCGAATGCTTTGTTCTTTTTTTTTTTGACAGCTAATGAAAAGGCAGGTACTGTGTTTTGTTGCAGTCTGTATTGGAGGCGTACTTCATCTCTCGGTGCAATCGTGCTTCAGTTCATGATGTGGTGAAACTGTACAAATCTAAAATGTGGACATAAGAGCCACGAGATTAAGCATTGTTCGATAAGACACTCAGGTAAACCTGGTATTACTTGCCCGGCCGTTATAACCAGCTTGTTCTAACGGGTAAATTGTAACTGGGTTTCCCTATGGGGAACAAACAGCACACAGTTATCATTATGTTTCTGTTACTTTTTCCACAGTTCTTCCAGTATTTCACACCCCTGTCCTTTCCAGATCACCTATTTTGGTATCTCCCCCCCCCCAAAAGCAAGCCAGTCCATCTAATCTGAGGTTTGTGCAGCCTTTGCACCACAATGGCTGGCTCCTGAACTGACTGTGATGGAGCCCCAAGTCTTTAAGTAGATGTTCTGATCCTTATACTGCCATTACCGCGAATGTCATTGAATGAGGTAGACCAAAGAGAAGAGGACAAACCTTACTGGGCAAAGGCAAAATAGCATCACCACTGTGTTCGAACACTCCCCCCTGAGGCTTCCGTAACTGCGCATGGCGTCTGAGTAGGGACCGGTGTCGGTGCATTTGTGTCCTCCAGCCAGTCTGCACCCTCCGTTTGGCTCCACTGTCCATATGGAATTGGAACGAAGTCAGGTTCTGTGCAGACCAGCTCTCCATCCTCCATGGGCACAAGGATGAAACCATTCCTCTGGGATTAAAGGATTCCTACCTCATTGAGAGAAGAACATCCATTGGATAGCTCTACTACCTTCTGCCACCACCAGCTGGGAGCACGTGGCATTGAACTGATCCTGCTGTCCCCAAAGTGTAAGGTGAACACATTAATCACCAGGTCATCTGGGCAACCCACCCCCAAATAAATACATTTGCAATACCTATTCGCTGTATTACCTTGCTTGTTTGTACTCTATAAACTGTTACCTAATCATGTAATTGTAACTGTTATTTTTTACCCTTCCATTTCCGTTTCCCAGGTCGCATCTGAAAGCAGACCTTGGCTCAGTGTGCCTCTCCAGTCACCAACTTCAAATAAATAAATACAATTCTTGTTACTGCCTGGCTGCCTTCCCTGCCTGCCAACTGTCTCTGTGGTTACTGTAGTAATGTTTGCCAGTTTTGTTACTTGTCATGACTTGTATTTACATATATTGTTTTATCATTGTGCATGTTAATATGTTTTGCATATTCTTATAGTCTGTTAGATTACTTGTGGTATTTTTTTGTTTCAGCATTGGATCACACTGACTTGTTTTTTCTTCATTCAATTATACATACTGGAGGTTTTTGGGAGGCTGTTTGTTCTAGTGGTTAGAGTACTGGCTTGTGAACCATCAGATCAGAGGTTCAAATACTGTTTGAGCCAAATACAATCAGACCTGGTTAATCCATAAACATTTGTTTTTGCCCATTTTGTTACGTAATAAAATGTACTTACTGAGTGACCTTGGGCAGGTCACTTAAAGGGACACTGTCAACTGTTTTTCCATTATATTGTTTGTGGCTGAAAATCCACATTTTAGGATTGCTTACCATCTCTAAAATTCAGTGATTTTGCTCATTGTTTCATCTGCTTCGTTTCTTAGTAGAACTAAAATGCATGCTAATGGTGTATTACCCAACCATGTTTTGTTTCAGATCCTTGGTCTTCACAGAGTACATACTTCTGAAAATTGGAACACCCTGAACATTACAGCCACATAATGATTCAACATTCTGCTTTTCTTCCACGGCATCTTGAGTGGCAAGTCAGTGTTGGGAGTGTACCCAAGTCCAGGAAAGATACAAGTTGATCAAGGAATGTAAACAAACATGTTTTTGTGTGGTAACACCAGTATGGTAGGCAGTCAGTTTTTCACCTTTAAAAAGAAATCAGAATCAAACTACCAGAAATATCGTCCATTTCTAGAGAATGTGAGCAATCATAATGTTTTTTTTTTTGTTTTTTTTAACTAACAACATTTTGCAATCTAAGGGGGTTGACAGTGTCCATTTCACCTCCCAATACTCCAGTTCACCCGGCTACAAAAATGAATAGAAATAGGACCCTACTGGAAGCGGGATGTTGCATCTCAGCTAGGCTGTCGTCAGTAATATAAATAATAATAAAATTGTGTGTTTTTCACTGTAATTTATTTTTCAGGCACTATGATGACTCATGGAAATAAAATGGCACTTAACAGTGAAATTGTGCATTTTCAGTAATAGTAAATTAGGTGATAAACACAAACTAAATTACAGAATTTTTGCAATTTGGAGTCACGTGATGCACTGTAGAGAGTAGCATAAGGAGTGAGCGCTCCAGCAGCCACGACCCACAAAACTTTTTTTTGTTAAATTTTTTAAAGTATATAGACTGATACCATTGCGAAAGAATCCATTACCTAACGGTATACTGATCAAGACAACAGAAAATTGGAATGATCCATAACCCATGGGTGACAGCATCAGTAGTCTATACACCTGCTTCCATCGTGGTCTAAACTGCCAAGTAAGAGACCCTCACCTCATCCCTGGATCCTTCACCACCTTCAGCCTCTAAATTGCTGGCCCATAACATGTATACAGAAAAGTTTGTCTTCATTAAAGCGGCTGTAATTGACTTAACAAGGGACTTCAAATCCATAAAGCCAGCACTTGAGGTTCAGATGAGGGAGTAGGGGATGCTGAAAGCAGAGTAAGATTTATTGAAGAAAGGAATGAATGCAAAGTGAAAGAGCTTGTGGTCTTCAGAGAAAAGTAAGCAAGTTAGAGGAAAGGATCGAGGAACCAGGAGGGCCGTAGTTGACAGAACAACCTGGTCCTCGTGGGACTGCCAGAAAAAGCGGAAGGGCAAGAAATGGTTCCTTTCACCCCAATGCCTGTGTGAAAAAATTATGGTTGCCTTGCTGAATAGACCAGCTTAATAATTGAGCAGGCACACACGTGCACTATGGTCTCTACCACAAGAAGGAGAGCAATCATGGCTAGTAATTTTCAAACTGCCTCTTTGTTGACAAGATCCGTATTCAGAATAGAGTCAGAGAACTGCAAACTGGAATGGGAGGGTAAAAATTGCTGTTTTTTAATTACTTAAGCCCCGTCATGGAGAAGCAAGTCACCTACAGGAATTTAAAACACCTGTAACACAGCAGGAATAAAATTCTGATTAAACTACTCTACCCAGCTGAGTGTAAATGTTAGAGGCAAGGAACGTCTGTAACAAACTGCTGAAGAAACACGAGAGGGAGTGGCCCAGTTGCTCCCTACCTTGTTTCTGAACTCTCCTGCCTCCCGACAATGCATTACTGAACTGGATGAAGAGAATGCTCAGCTTAAACATTAATATATGGAGGTTCTTGCCTCACACGAGGTAAAGTTCTGTTGTTGTTTAGTTCTTTATTCACAATGATGACTTGTCTGACCCAGCAGAAATAATAACTTGTGGCCAGTGGTCACAATCTGAGGTAGTTGTACTGATACAGAAAGGTCAGAGCCCACAACTCATTTTCTCTGTAAAATGCTTCAATCAAGCTACAATCCCACTTGCACAGACTTGACCCCTAGAATGTCCCTAGTGTGCCCTCTTTGTCCCATGAAAGTATTGAGGGTGCCTCTACACTAAAAACCTGTTGAAATTAAAATGGCCACTGGGTGGGAAGATTACTTACCTTCCACACATTTTGATTGTCGTGAACACAGAAGTGAGCTTGGCTCAGTCCATCCATGGTCTCTCAAGAAGCAAGGGAATGACACAGTTTGGAAAGCCACAACGCGCAGTGCAATGACTGGATATAAACAGAGCACCAGCACAATGCCATAGCAGCTCCCTACACAATTTAAAAGCCAGTTACAGGGACTTCCCCTTGGCACCTCTTTAGAGCCTTACAGCTTTTTCAGAGGCACCAGACAAGCAGCTGATGACAGCAGTCGTCCACACTGACTGCAGCAGGGGAAGCTGTAATGCCACACACCCAGGTAGAAGGCTTGCCATTAACAGGTAATACTGCATTGATGGGAGAGCGAGGCGAAGCAGCAATGCTTCCTGTAGACAGACAAGGATTGTAGCTGACCAGTCACTCAAGACCCCAGAAGACTGCAGTACAACATGTGAGCCACAAAATTCATAGCAACTGGTACTCTAAACCGAAATGTGCTTTGAGAGGTGGTTGGCGCAGGAGGACCTGCTCCTAACCTACCTCTAGGGAACATGAAGAGGAATTCTGGTGATGACACAGAGGAACCCAATTAAATCCTCCTCCACAGTAACCTTCGTTTGCATCCAAGACTCTAAAGGGACTCTCTGAGTAAGGGATAGATAAATGATACGAGATGGGATATTGTTTTTGGTGGGGGGACAATGACCTGACCTCTCAGGTTGGTCATTGGCAGATACACAGCCCTGGGTAATTCACAGACAAAGCTCTAGCTAGGTGGTAGCCACAAGCCCTAATTGTTCTTATACCTTAAATATCAAAGTATCCAAATTTGTATGGAGTCATCTGGTAACTTGTTTACATGTGTGAAAGTTCAGTTATTATCTCACCAACAACTAAATAAATGCTTACCCCTCTCTGCATCCATGGGAAACATAAAAGTGACCTGAAAGCAGTAGAGGAGAAGGAGTGTTTGATCAGGGGTGCCTCAACCTGACCTGGGAGCTTCCTAGACCAACGGGTCACGCCCTTCATGAATAGGCTTACCTATCTGAAGAGCTTATACTGAGGTAATGCTTATGGTTATAATATATGTTTCTTGTGGTTTGTTGTTATGTTTGGCAATCAGCAACCTGTAAATATCTATGAGGGGGAAGACAGGTATGACAGTAATAAGATCAAGCTGCAGGTACGTAACAATATTCTTGGTTAGCTAGGCTGTAGTAGATGAAGCCACAGCAGGGTAAACAGTACAATAAATAAGCACATCAATAGGGACACCAATTAAGTTCACTTCGTGGAACATGACGGGGCCCAAACCACCAGCAAGAGGCATCATGTGTTACACCACCTCAGGCATTTGAAAGCTAGTGTTTGCCTACTGCAAGAAACCCACACACACCAGCAGAAAACGTTAAGCTATTCCATCACCAGTAGGTAGGCCAAGCCTACAGGACAGAAGCTGATCGAGACAAAAAGAGGGTAGCCATTCTTATAGCAGACACGTTAGATTCCAGGTTGAAAGGAGGTATAGATTCAGAAGGTACAGTAGATACCTCTTCTTACAGGGATTGCTAAACACCAGAACAGTCTTGGGCAATATCTGTGTTCCTAATATTGACTCCCCAGTTTCTTATGGACATACTTCACATACTGTGCCAGTTTGAAAGAATTCCCATGTTAATGGGTGGGGATTGAAATCTAGTGCAGGAAACAGATGTAGACAGAAGTGGGAACTGTAGTAAGGGGTTAACACCTGCCCTGAGGAGTAAGGGATCTACAAAAGCATCTAGGCCTAAATGATGTCTGGGGGATACGTCATCCACAGTTAAAGGAAGTATACCTTCGCCTCCCCTGTCCATCACACGGAAGCAAGATTTGATATTTTTTTGGCCTTAGCAGAGTAGTTACAGAGCTTCAGTACTTGTGAGATAGAGGCCAAGTTGCTTGCTGACCATGCGTCTGTCTCCTTGGAGCACCAAATCGCAAATGCCACAGAACAAGAAGGAGCATGGCATCTAAATAAGCGCTTCTAAAAGATACTAAAACTAGAAAACTTGCAGACCTTCAATGAGAACTTTTTCAGGAATAATGTAGGCTCGGTAAAGAACATGGATACGTTATTTTGGGGGGGGGCTGCAAAATGCCATGACAGGGGAGAACTCCTCGGGTTATCTACCGTAAGAAAGCATAGAAATGAGAAGGAGCTAAGATATACCTTGACTGAAATCAGGGAGATTAAGAAAGGCTCTGCTCCCTGCTATTAATGAGGGGGTGTGGGTAAACCTTAATATTCCTCGGGACCAATATCGGGACCTTTTAAGAGACAAATCCAAAACCGAACGGTTCATATACTAAACTAAAGTGAAGTATGTAGAACAAGGAGTTGGAGCAGAGAAACTAATAGCACGACGGCTTCCGAAGCTGGAGGCTTCCGGAACAATAGGAAGGTTGAAGGAATCCTAAAGGCCACCTGATGACTGGGGTGAGAGGGACAGCTGAAGAGTTCAGGAAATCTTACCAGGAACTCTACAGGGCAGAAGACCCGTTGGACATAAGTGCTAAAATAGAAGCTTTCCTTAATAATGTAACCCTCCTACAGATTAACAAAGAACAGCAGGAACTTCTAGGAGCACCAGCTACGTCACTTGAGGTGCTAGTGCTGTTAAAGACCTAACCCTAGATAAAGCCCCTGGTCCAGATGGTTTCATGACCAACTTTTTAAAAGTATTTGGACAAGCGCTAAGCCCACACCTGGCAGCCACCTTTTCTCATATCCATGAGAATGGGCTGGTAGAACTCTTCTCCAGAGAGGTAATGATAACCTTACTGCCTAAACCAAACAAAGATACACAGCAAGTGGGAAACTGCTGGCCCATATCCTTCATTAACTTAGATGCCAACATATTAGCAAAAGTGATAGCTATGCGTCTTGGCAGAGTATGGGAAGGTTTAGTCAGCAGTGAACAGATTGGGTTCATGCAGGGCAGGAACTCATCAGACCACATTAGGAAGTTAGCCTTACTTCCACATCTGGAGAGCCTGGAGTCCCAGTAGCTCTGGTCTCCCTGAACAGGGAAAAAGCTTTTGACAGGGTGTCCTGGCCCTATCTTTTCAATGTACTCAGGAGGTATAGTTTCCCAGAACCTTTTCTTAAGTGGATTCAGATGCTATACATCAAACCAACAGTGTGACTGTTCTATAACAGAGTCTTCTCCCAAGGCTTCAAGTTGCAAAGGGAAACCAGGCTGGGAGGTCCCCGCACATGACCTTTGTTCAGTTTGTTCTTATAACCCCTTGCCTGTAGCCTGCAAGATAAGAGAGGAGCAGAAGGCACAAAGTATTCCCCTTGGGAGGGCTCACTACAAATTGTTGCTATACACAGATGACATCTTATTGCACTTTCAAGAACCGAAGACATCTCTGCCTGCAGTACTCGACATCATCAAGGATTTTGGAGCCATATCAGCATATAAGCTGAATGTATCTGACAGTAGTAATACCTTTAAATGCTAGCATGCGAAAAGCTGATATCACTAAGCTGGGACTCCAGAGGCCCCCCACATAGCCTTAGATATGCAAGCAGGGGCATAATGAGGCCCAATGCCGCAGGCGGAGGGCCTTATAGCCCCTGGAAGGTCCGGTATTGCCCATACTGCCCACCCTGGAGGGTATTATTGCGCTTAGAACATGGGCTATCGGTGGACATTTTAATAAAATAATAAAATAACAGAGGAAATTACTGTGAAAAAATATATATAAGCACTACAACATTTTCTTTTAGGTAAAGTAGTCCCTAGTTTCTGTGCTGTCCCATCTTATGTTGCACCCCCACAGAGCTATTCTCTTGTACATATGCCCCCAATTTCCAGAAGAAGATACAGTTTCTAAACGTTTTGCCACAGTAGTCTCTTAGTGTCACTTTTGAGTTTTAAATAAATAAAATGTTTACCAGTTTTCTTGTTTTCTTCTTTCTGAGGTCGTAAATTGAGACTGTTGAGATTGGGGCGTTACCCTCGCGACGGCTGTGAGCGAGGCAGCGAGACAACTGGAGTGAAAAGGAGCTGGTATCAGCTTTTTTTTTTAAAGTAAATTTCAGAAGCTATTTCCTTAAGATAGTGCAGGCGAATGCCATGTTCAGGAAGTGAACTGAAGGCAGGAGGCTTTGAACAAGTGGCTGTCGAGTTCACGAATTTAAAATAGAAGCTTCGAGGCTTAAAACAATAGACTCTGGTGCTGAGGCAGAAACACACTGGTAAGGGAGGTGTCTATGGTATAAATCTAATAACCTAACTGTTGGGGGAGAGGCAATGACCAAGTAAATGTTTTAAAATAGTGATGCTAAACTTCCTTTTTGCTGTGAGAGGTATGCTCCGACAGCCAAGCCAAGTTTGGCAACTGTTGCACCTGAGTTGCAGTAGCAGTCAACATGAGCAAGAAAAAGAAAGCGCGATCGTGATCGCGATCGCAATCGCAAAGTGTGCATAGCTGGGGGACAGGGAGCGTGGTCGGGAATGTTATGGCACTAGGGGCACTTTTTTCCTTTCTTTTTTTTTTTTAAATAGCTTCAGCATGCTGGTGCCACAGATGGATGGATGAAGGGGCAAACTGAACAGAGAAAGGTTCCGTTTCTTTTAAACAGCTTCTGCATGCCACATGGGGGGGACAGTGAGAAGAGCGATCCCGATCAAAGAGATAGCAGAGCCGAAAATGAGCAGAATGATCTGCATGTTCAGGAAGTGAACTGAAGGCAAGGAGGCTTTGAAAAAGTGGGCTCATCGAGTTTCACAAATTTAAAATAGAAGCTGAGGTAAGAGCTAGCAGAGCAGCAGTTCCACAAGAAGATGTGAGAAGCAGTCTCGGAAGTGCAACTGGTGCCCCTTGTCACTTTATTTGTTTATTTATTGTTTTAATAGAATGAGCTGTCATTCAGTAACAAGGCTGTGACTGTGAGACATCCCTAACCGTGACCCGATCACCTGAAAAACAGTAGCCCCAATTCCTTACTTACACTGTTCCTGACAGATTCAATGGTAGTGGAGCCAGAGCAAGCTGGGGAAGCTGTCTTAGTAACTTTAGCACGGATGTGCTAGCTTTTAGTTTAAAACAACAAAACTGAAGTTGTTTGTCAGAAAAAGGGCATAGGTGTGCCACTCTTTTAAAAATCTTGCTGGGTGGCTTAACATGTTTTTATGAGACGGGGGGCATGCATCTCTTGACAGCGAGAGAACAACATGTCGGATACCAGGTAGAAAACAAAAACTGCTTTCTGACATAGCGGGGGAATCTGAATAAAATAACCTAGCGTTGATAATTACAGTAAGTACAGTGACTGTAGTATGAGTGAGGGGTAGAATTCAGTCCTCCATGAAAGGGTAAAACAAATCAAAGTCCAGTTTTGGTTTTGGAGCCGACAGGTGGAGAATGGGGTCGAGTGTCGGCTCGCCACCGAGAGGAAAAAATGGCTGCAGTTTGAAATTGTGTACCCAGTACTTAGCCAATGAGGAAGCAGGTGCTGGGCACACAGATACTTTGCTGGCTATCAGACAGGCTTAGGCTGGGCCTTTTATTTGGTGGCATCTATTGTCTGATAGATGCCCACCTAAATAAGTGTCTCAGCCAATCAGAAGAGAGAATGGTCTTTGCCCATTTTCTAACTAGAAATAGAACTAACCAGACACAGGGAGGCATCTAAATAGAACATTCTCAATGAATTGATGCGAGGGTAAAGCTGGACCTGGAGAGATGGACAAGACTTCCTTTGTCCCTTATGGGTAGAATAAGTGTAATCAGAATTAATGTTTTACCACGTGTCTTGTACCCCCTTTCCATGACTAACCTGGCATTACCAACTAGCTGGTTTAAAAAAGTGCACTCCATGATTTTTGACTTTATATGGGCTGAGAAAGCCATAAAAAGGGAATACTACAAGTTTTTAGGTCCAAAAGACAAGGTGGGGTTAATAGGTTCAAATGACAAGGTGGGGTTAAAGCTGCCAGATTTCCTTTATTATTGTCTAGCTGCTCACGCCGGTAAGGGTCTACAGTGATACAAGGCAAGCATGGAGGAATAGGCATGAGGGCACAGAGCTCTGTGGTTAGATATAGAGACTGATACATGTGAATCAAAGGGCATTGACCTTCAATCCCTAATCCATTACCCATGGAAGAAAATCCTGAAACACTCGATGCGCCTGTAGTGACCCCCTGTAGGGACTTCTAGTAGAAGTCCACCAGCAGCTATGCAGAGTTCAAAATATCAATCCACACAGCAACTTAGGACAACTACTCCTTAGGAACCCAAACTTTAAGATAGATAACAAACCTATCCACACTGACCTGGGCTTCTTGCAGTGTTACAAGTATAGAGCCGTAACCCTGGCTGGCACTATTATTCCTTCTGTTCTTTCCAAACTAGTCCAGGAATAAGTGGGAGATCAGCATTTTAATTTCTCCAGATGGCACGTGCTATAGCTCATCACATGGGACCCACCCCACCCACAGAACACCACAAATTGCCATTTTAACCTTTAAAGGACTGGCAAATAGCCGAATGCCATCTCAAAGCAATACTTATCCATTTCAATGAACAGTTACCCAGCAGGAGCTGAAATTGGGTACGTCATGCTGGAGTTCATCGCCAGTCGTAGTGGAAAGGTATCTGGTCAAATGTTCCAAATATATAAAAGATGAAAGTTTTGCCTTATGCAGTTCAAAATCCTGCACAGCCTCTACTTTACACCGCTCAGACTTTACAATGGGAAAGCTAGAGCATGATAGAGTGGTGATCTCTATTACATACTGTGGGAATGTCCTAAAGCAAAGCCCTTATGGGACAAGATAAAAGAAAAACTGGACCACCTGTTATAGTTAGAGAATGCCTTTGCCCCTGAAATTTGCCTGGTAGGCTACTGTGGAAAACAAGTTTTAAGCTTCCAGAAGTAATACATAGCTTTGATACCAGGGATTGCTAAGAAAAATGATTCTGAGACACTGGATGGATGACCGTGTCCCTGCCTACTCAGAATGGCACAGTAGTAAACTTTGTCACAAACCCACCCTTGGGGGCCGGGTCCACTGAGTTCACAGTGCCCTCCTCTGAGTACAACACAAGACAGGGGGTCAGGAAACAACCTCCTCTTGTCCTTTTAGAGTGCTCGCTGATTTCACAACTGAACACTCATCACAAGGGCCCAGGGCTTCCTCTCTCTGGGTATCGGTAAAATACAGTCTTGAGTCTGTAGCCAGGTGAGAACCCTCCTTGGTTGCTACACTGGGGGAACCCAGGTGATACGAGCTCTTCAAGGCTGCTCTCGTAACCCTGATGGTGTTGTTTCCGCAGAGTGCAGGAACCTGATTCATACCCTCAGACCCTCTCCGGAGACACTGTACTTTTACTCTACTGTAGGGTCCCAGATTCCTTCCAGGATCCTAGTTTTGGTATTGTGGGGCACCTTAGCTCAAAACAGGCATGATACAGATTGAATAAACCTTCCCAAAACCCTCACACTGCAACAAATCACTCCCAGGCAGTAGTATTTTAAATAAAAGCAAGAGCTTTTACTGATTACTTAAATAAGTACCATACAAACATACAGACAAATAATTTAGAGATTTGGTTGCAGGATAACTACAAAAAAGTTGGAAAATACATTCAAAACGAACTAGTGAATTAACTGGATAATTTCTACCTTTTCTGTGAGACTCAGAGTCCTGAAAATAAGTGAGTTTTGCCAAGTCTCTCTTTCTCTGCTATGTCTCAGAGTCCCAGCTTTCTTGCCAGTGGTCTTCAGTGCATCTGGCAGTCTTCATGTGTGCCAGGAAATTTGGCTTCTGCCCAGAGTCTCTGCCTTAGAGGGCTTATATAGTCATTTCTGCAGTCTGCAAAACTGGCTCGTGATTGGCTAGTGGCCTTAATATTTCCAGGTCCAACTGTTCATCTCTAGGCCAGCAGGGGTCTCTCTTGTTCTTTCCAAAGTTACAAGTGAACCACAGTTATCAGTATTTTGATTTTTCCCAGTCCCACCTCCTTAGATGACTTTGATTTACACTATCTTCCTGACACTATTAGTCTATGGCAGTGGGTAGAGAATTTAACAATAGCATCCTAGACTGGGCATCTGCAGAACCCTTGCTCATTCAAAGTTTTTTTAAAAAAGAGGAGATGGCCATTCCATCTCCTGTCATTTGTGGAATCTTCCTCTTTGATCAGCTACCAGGAAATTCCAATATCCTATTGACATTTAACTCCTGTTTATTTTCCAAGCAAGCCTTTTTCCTAGGCAAAGGGGAGATGTCAGACACTGAAATACACATCGACTCTTCCCAAGTACTCTTGCAGTAAAATGGGCATCTTTCTAACAAACCTTAGATCCTGGTCTTTTGGACATTAAGCCTAAAAAATTACAGAGAAATATGACAGTAATGGCCAAATCGCCACAAACCTCTGGTAACTCTAAAGGTAGAAAAGTTAATAGTGAGCACCAATAACAGATTCAGTAGCTATCGGAAAAGGTGAAAAACATTGCAGGTGCTATTATCAGTAGACACATTACCAGCTCATGACAACCAATAAAAGGGGGTATAGCGGACCATTAAAAAGTAGTGTCAGAATGTGATAGCCAGCAGAAAACTTGCGCCCACTTCCTTTTACCAATGCTGTGAATAAAGATAACTGAAAGATGTCTATAACCTTGATCAAATAATTTGCATCTAACCTACTGTCATACAGGAACAGGTATGTGTCCCTTAATGTTTGTGTGTCTTACTGTAGTGCAATGTTGCATGTGTAACATGAAAATTCAGTAGCATTCATTCTTGGTCAGTTGTGATGCCACATACTGATGGTCACAATGAGATATGAAGGGACTAGAACTAGGTATATTAGCCTCCAGGTAGAATAGTGTTCACACATTACACTTAGTACTGGCAAGTAGAAAATCTTCAGTTTCTTCACCCCGTCTGGCTCAGCTAAAGCTGGCAGCTTGACTTCAGAGAGGTGGAGAATTCTCAGACTAGGATATTCTGAGAGTTGTGGGATACCCTGATGTCATCGAGGAAAAGTATTCATTGGTGGCATGATAGAATGTGGTTAACTTTATCCTGTTGGGCAAAAACAGACAGGTATTAAACCAAGGAAGTATCAATTTGATATTTGGATTTTCTTCAGAAGGGCATACAAATGTCTTTGCCTTAGTACATTGCAGTACAAGTCACAGCATTTGGTCTAGATGGCTGGTTGTGAGGAGATGCCCCAAGGCTCGCACATCAACATTAGTTTTTTTTTTTTTTTTTTTAAGAGATTTCTGAAGAACCAAATTTGTCTATAGATCTCCAGTTCCTCCTTGGGACCTTAATGCTGTCATTAACTCATTTTCACCTAGGTGACCATTTTGTATCAAGCAGTAGAAGATTTGAACTTCTAAATTAGTGGCCTAGGATGTGAGTAGCTGTGTTTTAATGCCAAAAGTGTGGAGTTGTGCACCTGGGGTGGGAAACTCAGAAGTTGTGTATAGGATGGGTTGGGGTACTGACAATCACTAATAAGAAAGGAACCTCAGAGTTATCATGTCTGCTGGTTTCAAAGTGGCAGGGCAGTGTGACAGGGTAGTAAATAAGGCTACTGGGATGCTGGGGTGCAGTGAGATGGGGATTTTTAGCAGGAGGAGGGAGGTGGTGTTGCCATTGTGTCGCTCGCTGGTGAGATTCCACCTAGAGTGCTATATCCAGTTCTGGAGGCTATACCTCCAAAAGGACATTGACAGGATAGAAGCAGTCCAGAGGAAGGCTACTAGAATGGTGCATTGGTTGAACAAGAAGCCACTTGAGGAGAGGCTATGGGATCTTAACATGCAATCCCTGGAGGAAAGGAGAGTGAGGGGGAACATGATTGAGACCTACGTATCTCACAAGGGTGAACAAGGTACAGGTGGGGAGTCTCTTTCAGAGGAGTAAAAGCACCAGAACATGGGGGCATGCAATGAAGCTACTGGGGGCAAGTCTAAGAGGGACATGAGGAAATACTTCTTCACGGAAGGGTAGTGGATGCCTGGAACAGTCTGTTGATGAGGTGGTGGGGTGAATATAGCGGAGTGTCAAGCATGCATGGGATATGCATGGGTATAAGTAGAGGAAAAAGGGAGGCGGAGAGACACTGGCGATCAAATAGAGTCCAAGGTGTCAGAATAGGCAGAGAAAAATAGGTCAGACTGGATCTGGGCCTACCAGTCTGCCAACAATTAAAAGTATTTTTGATTAATATACTCTATGTATCTGTTTGATCCCCTGTCGCAAGTATCAGAGGACATGTTGTCCAATAAAACATGTTTTCTAGTCACAATTTGCTCTGCTGATTTCTAATCAAGGTGCCATGTCTGTTTTTCCATCAGTATAAGGTGGGGTTATGTACAGTCCCTTCTCTCCCTCGGGTTTCTACTCAGTTTCATGTTAAACAAGAAGTAATCCGCTCTTCCGTTTGTCCAAAGCCCATGAATGCTAAAGAGAAGCAGTTGCAAAAGCTAGATGTTCACAGAGTAATTAAGACACATCTTACATGGATACATTTTTTGTAAAGCCAGATTACCTTTTTATACTGGTCGGAGCAGCTGAAATGGGCCAGAAAGCTTCCAGGGTGGCCTTGGCTTGATCAGTCAGAACATGTATAGAAAAGGCCTGCACTACAGCACAACTGAAACCACCAGATTTGATCAGAGTGCATTCAACCAAAGCTATGGCAGTCTTTGGGCAGAAAGAACAGAGGCCTCAGTGACAGATTTATGCAAAGCAGGAGCCTAGTCTTCTCTGCACACAATCACAGTGCATCACAGATTGGATACTTGGAGCTCTGCTGATGTGGCCTGTGAGCAAAAAGTACTTCGAGAGGCAGCTAGCGATATACAGCTAAAATTGGTAGAATATTCTTTCCATGCTGGATACATTTGGTGGATACTGCTTATTAAATCCTAGTATTAAGCGAATGCCCAGTGACAACGTGGAACAACACAGAAAGAAGAAATTTGATCATACTTGCCTTAATTTCTTTTCTGTTAGTACCAACGTTATAACTGTTACCCTCCCTAGAGTATTCTTCTCTGTAGAGAATATTCTACATCCAGAATTTGATTGGATTTCATAATGTTACAAGACAAGTTGATGTTTTTTATTTTGTAGGTGCATATTAAGTGCATTGTTCATATACTCTTAAGATTCTCTAGAGGAAGTATTGATGTTGTTGGTGCAGAGGCTATGTTTGGATAAGTGTGATATGCTATAACTGATGAAATAAGAGACAGAATGACAGAGTATGATGCCGTGCAAACATTCCTGCAAGGTAGGGCTGAGATTTTTCTTTTATTTTTAGGAATATGTAAGTAACCTTGATGTAGGTATGTTTCTGTATGGCTTTGAAAGATTTAGGACTGAAGATTAAAACCAGCTGCCTTGGAATGGGAAGAAGCCAGGGTTCTAAGATGATGTCACAGCTTAGCAGTGTGTTGGCCCTGGTCGGTGAGCAGCTGCAGTGTATTAAATAGCTGGTATACCATAGAAGAATGCTAGCCAAATGGTAGTGAAGTACTGCTTCCAGAAATGAGTACAGTAGATCGATAACCATTTTTTGAGCGAGTCCGGTACAGTAAACAGAATTAATAAAACTCTATGTTCTAAAGTTTGCTAACCATTCTGTGCCAAGTGCTATGCATTTCACAGCTGATTAGCACTTTAGCGCATCAAACCGCTAATCAGTTTTTGTCAGCTTATTTAATACCTTAATCTGTAACGCAGCAGTAAATGAACGCCTAGTGCCAGTGTTGGAACTAACAGAAAGCATTAGGTAAGTCTGATCAAATTTCTTTTATCTTCCACCTAGTAACTCCACAGTTATAAGAAAGGTCTACCATGTGATATGCAAACATCTCAAGTTAGATGGGATGCAGATGCAAACTCAAACAACCTTTGAGAGATCCAGTAGTGACCGAAATGCTAGACAGCAAAATGTTGTGTTCCTTTGATTTGAATTGAATAAGTATATACTTCTCAGTATCACCCTTATAAAGGGCACAGTTGAGTATAAAATAATGCCAGATGTCTGCTTTGCCACACCGTAATGGAAAAAGAGATTAATTTTTTGCAACAGTATTATTAAATTGGGTGGTCGTTTCTCTGCAATGTAGCCGGCAATGTGGAAAATCAAAACTGATGGTTAGCGATGTAAGTTTGTCATGGCAGTCATACACGTCATTGTTTCCATGATGTTTGATCTTTATTCAGGACTTCCATGACTTTCACTAGTGTCATCAGAATGTAGCAATGATTACAGTGCCACAACATTTACTACTGTTTACTAATGATTTCATGAACAAACAATGAGTCATTAAAACCTCATCCATGACAAACTTACATCCCTACTGATGGTAAAACTTCCATTTTTTCCCTAACTGATCAGCTGGCTGAATTTTTAAGGTTCTATCAAGATCGAGCAAATGGCTCTCAGACAAAGAATCAAGTCCATCTACCATTTCTAGTTGATTTAAACGCCTCTGCATTTCCTGTCTTTGGTTACACATCAACAAGAAGTAGCCTGCAACACAAATCTTTTTGTCCAAACCAATGGATGCAGAACACATGAAGATTCTAGACTCTACATCTCAAATTGTAACAACTCCCACCTTTCCCTCCCCATGTCGTATCTGTAAACAAGATTCTTACTGCATCTCTGTATGTTTACCTAGTGAAATGATGTATATAAATAAATAAGTAAAATAACATTTAAAGATGTATCACTTACAAGTGAATCTTTTGATTGAATTCTCCTTTTGATTTCACTGCCTTTTTCTTTTCACGTACCAGAAGAATGGTAAGGCCCACAGTCTGCAAAAATGGAAAAACCCAGAAAAAGTGAAACATGCCATTTTTAAACCAGCAGTTGAAGCCAATTTTTCATGAAAAGAAAATGTATTTGCACCACTTCACGAAAGTTTTATTGTGCAAAACCCATTTTGAGCCACATTTTTGTGTAAAACATACTGATTTACTCAGTTATGGGGTAAAATAGAAAATAAACTATTTTAAAATGTGTTCATCTGGAATTGGTCATTTATGAAAACAGAAAATCAGTGGTCCTATACATTTTCCTTCCTTATTCCTTTTTTTTTGCACAGAAATGTTTGCTTAAATTGTGATTGCTGTTAGCTTGTGGCACCTTCTCACGTACTAAAAAGGAATTTTCTTATTTTTGTATCTTTTGAGCTAAACCAAACTATACCAGATGCCACCAGAACAATTGTAATTGACATAAATTAATGTAATACAAAATCACACATACCCCCATAATGCAAAGCATCATGGGCTGTATATGCAAATCACCACAAAATATTATGCTGGTTCAATTTTAAACAGAAATGCATGGTGCCAAAACGCCTCTCACATAGTCTGCAAAGGGTGCCAACAGAAGCCACAGCCCCATGTTTCATCCTACCAGGACTCATCAGTGTGTTTCGTCTGTATAGACACCCCAGTGGAATGAACCAACTACCCTAAGTTGATCTATCTGGGTTGGGTTGTGGTGGCCTAATAAAACAAAAAAAAGCTAAACCACAAAAGAACCTTGAGTGCGTGCACTAGATGAGGCAAGGTTACCTCTAAAGGGCATTGGCCGGAAGCCAAGTTTCAAAGAAATACAAAATCATATATACCTCCATAATGCAAAGCATCATGGGTTGTGTATGCAAATCACCACAAAATATTATGCTGGTTCAACTTTAAGCAGAAATGCATGGTGCCAAAAGGCCTCTCACAAAGTCTGCAAAGGTGCCAACAGAAGACACAGACACTTGTTTAGTCCCTACCAGGACTCATCAGTGTGTCTCGTCTGTATGACACCCCAGTGGAGTGAACCAGCTACCCTAATTTGGTCTAATTAGTAGTAATGAAGTTTCTAATGTTAAATGACTACTGTATATTCCTCACGTTAGATGAGCTTTGATTTATTTTAAATGGATGTGCAACTAAATATTGCCTTTCTGCTTGGTCTTCTGTATTGGGAGATATTGGTCATAAGTCAAGGTAGGATGGGCGAGCCTCCTGTCTGGGACTGCCTTCTGGTTAAAAAGTGAACTTTTATTTAAAGAGATGCTGTCAGTCCACTTCAGGCCTCAAAGTGTCTCTATTTAAAAACACACATTTGATGATTATTCGCATTCTGTGAAATTTGCTCATATGATTTGTCCGTCTGATTTTGATTCCTTTTTATGTTTGCACTTGCACAAAGCAAACATGTCACTGTGGTTGTGGATTTGAGAGATGTATCATTGTCTGTCCTATGCAGGGCAGTCTGCAAGGGGCATGCCAGTGTCAAACCAATAATCACCCAGGCTGATCATGAAACTCTTCTGGGCTTGCAGGGCAGAAACTTTGTGCAGTTCAAAGAAAAGAGTCACTCGAATCACAGGGCTTCTGTTTCTTTGATCTGCATGGTGCTGCCCAGCAATAGCTGATCACATCAAGATCACCCTGCACCTCATCCTCCCCTCAAGGCAGCCTCCTACTGTCAAGTATCCCTCCCACTTCCTCATCACTTCTGAAGCCCCAGTTCGAAATCAGCTCCCTCCCAATGCCAAGTATACCTCCCACCTCCCCATCACTTCCTGTGCCCAGTCTGTGAAATGAATTCCCTTCCACTGTCAGATATCCTTCCCACCTCCCATTGCTTCCCATGCTTCTGAATTTTCTGACACAGGGGTGCCCAGTTCATGTGCCAGCTAGTACCCCCTTCCCTGCCCATTTCCACTGTGTCAAACCAGAGAGCCCTTCCCCAGTGCCGCCAAACATGACACTGGGGTGGTCAATCTCCAATGTTGGTACCTGAAATAGAGAAAACCATCCCTCGTAGTCTTTTAATCCCTTAAAAAAAGAAAACGGTCCATCATTGTCTGTTGCTGCTGCCGCCCCTGTGCTGCTGTTACCTTCTGCCCACTGGATCTCCTACTCAGCACCCGTCACCCCACACCCCTTACTTACCTACTGGGTGTCCAATGCCGTAATC